>OY101442.1:0-1310130 GCA_956483585.1 Gymnocheta viridis | reverse complement strand
TGTAAAAAATATATATTTATAAGTTATTTTATTTTACTATTTAATTTTAAGTTATTCTTACTTCTCTAGCTTGATTCATATTTACAGCCCACGCTTGTAAATCACATTTGTTGCCCACTAAAACCATTGGTACCTCTTCAGCATCTTTAACACGTTTTATCTGTTCACGATATGTGCCAATATCTTCAAAAGATTTGGCACTGTTAACTGCAAACACTAATAAAAAACCTTCACCGGTTCTCATGTATTGATCGCGCATGGCGGAATATTCTTCTTGACCAGCGGTGTCTAAAATATCCAACAAGCAGGTTTCGCCATCTAATATTAAAAAAAACGTTAACCAGTTCAGGTTCAAACCAGTATAATTAGTTAATTAGACTTAATGTGACATTTCATCTAAATAAATTCAAAGTTATTTTCTTATTTATAATAACAAAATTCACAAAAGTTACATTAGTTCGGACAATTGAGAGAAAATACGGATTTCTTTCCTCAAACTATTAATATTAGCCATAATTGCAAATAATACATTTATTCCGCATCCATCAAATACGTCAACACATTTAAATGAAGCTCTTAAGCAATATTGATATCCTAATTAACGTCATCTTTAAAAAATCTTCCATCGTCAGTATTTTAGCATTTTCAGATTTTGAAAATTATTTGGTATTTTACTGGATTTTAATTTTACATGAGTGTGAAAAGTTAATATTAATGATATTATCTGTCGATATCTCCTACATGGAGCTAAAACTTTAATTCAATCAAGTTTGTCATACAGACTTTGAAATGGTCGCAAAACAGCGTTTTATGTTTTAAAGCAATGAAGAACAGCCTCCTTTTGCGAAGTCAACACAAGTACACTGTGTGCATAATTCTCAGCTTGTCCACAGCGGCAAAAAACAAGAGTTTAAAAAATGTGCACTTCTTGCTAAACTAAAAAAGTGCAACATTTTTTGCCCTTTTGATTGAAAACTTGTGATATAATGATTTTTTGGAATTTTGACTTTATTAGAAATTATGATGATGAAAAGTAAAAGAAATGTTGCATTTTTTTCGGAAAAGAAAACGGCATTCATTTTTTATTAAATTTTTAATTGCTTTCCGAGAAACGTCATTTGCAAGGCCTAGCCAATCTTTTCAAAATGATTCGATAAACATTCTTTGTGAAGGGAAGGCCAAAGTTATTAACAACACACGGGCTCGAACAGTTTTATTTTCGAATAGATTTAGATTTAATTGAAAAATTGAATAACTCACCTATCACTACTTGTTTGCGATAAGAGTCCTCAATTGTTGGATCATATTCATCGACAAAATGATTTTGTATTAATTGAATTGTAAGTGCAGACTTTCCCACACCACCAGCTCCCACAACAACAAGTTTATATTCCGTCATATCCGTACTTCTTTTTTGTTTGAAAAAAATGCTTTAAAAAAACCACTGCGGTTTCCTTCTTAATGTTTGTTTTTGTATGTTCTTTATATTATGCGCCTTCCGTAATCAATTCCGATCAAACGTATTGGTATGCCTTTTCAATTTGAAGTCCAACGTTGAACTTTAACATTTTTCACAAATGGTGTACATAGAATGCAAAAAAAATCATACATTAATTGAGTTTTTTCTTAATTACACTATAAACACTCAATGGCTGAAGCTAATTTACATAATATTATAGGTATTCCAAAATGTTTTCCTTATTTTTGTAAGATTGTCTTTTGTCAATTAAAACGTAGCATTAGTCATTTAACATTCATGTAGTAAAAAGTCTAAATTTTTATTGGTTTGGATTTTGTGCAATTAAAAAAATCCTTATAAACCGGGTGTTACTCGCCCATATTTTTCTTCTTTGTCACTTGTTCTTTGCGCATACCTTTGAGACTGATTTATATTATTGTGTAAACCAAACACTTATGAAGAATATACAATCATATCATCTTATTCTATATAACTATCTGATTTATCTTGACTTTTATTTTATTTTTCGCAATTTTAAAAGTATTATTTAAAAGTTATATATTAAAATAAAACAATAAAATAATGAAAAAATTTGTCAGCAAGATACTTTATTAAACGAACAGAAAGAAGTACTTAGCTTCTGTGAAGAGTTGCCATACGATATTAGAATAAAATCGTAAATTTTCAGTATAAAATATATGTACATACAAAGTAAATTTCTCAAAGTATACGCAAGTCTACAACACATTTGTTGTACATTGTCAGTTTGTTAAAGTTCATATAAAAAACTAGTCAACATTTTTTTATATATGGAGTTTGACAGAATCGCGTGAACATATCTCACACAGCTCATGGTGTAGAATCGAACGAAACTAACGAGTGTATGAGCCCGTACAATTATATTAACAGAAAAAAGCGTAATTTGTGCAAAATAAAAAAATGCGAATGGAATTGGTGAAAGTACATATAAACATAAAAATGTATAAAAATATTTCTTTTTCAACAATTTTAATAACCATAAATTTTATTATAATCTTGTTTATCATATGAACTTAATCACCTTAAATATAATCTGAACGACTCATGTAGATTAATTTTAATAATTTGGCTTAAATGCGTTTAAAACCTCAAATGTGAACATTAAACAAGTAATAATTAGAATATTGAAAATCAATTTTGAAGTTTCTGAAGCGACCCATACACATGAAATATAACAATTTGTTTTTTTATTATGAATGAGTCTTCACATAATTGAAAATTTTAAATTACTTGTGATTTGTGCACGCACATCCCCGTTATCAAGTAATAAGACGTCGAGCACAAGTCGTAGTTAGCCAGGTGGCAGCATTACAGCAGCTGACAATTTTTGCTTTGCTTATGTTTTACGTTGCGAAAGTCAAAATCTATACAAAATTCTTTTTTTTCTATATCTGTTTTCTTTGTTCTATGGGTTATGTTTTTGACATACGCAATGAAACTCCACAAACAAAAATGCCTGTTGTTCTTGTATTGTTTTACTAATACTGCCACCTAGTTAAGTACACCTTTTTCGAGCACGAACAAATAAATCAATTGTGTGTTGGCAGTTTTAGCTGCATAAAGCCAATGTATACGCAATTAAAAAAACAATGTCCATGATACAATAAGCAAGGTAAGCCCGTTCAAGCAGCTGATCGCTTATTTTTTCTGAATGTCAAATCCAATAAAAAAACAAACATTTTTATACATACATATATAAAATTTGACAGAAAATGTTTTTTGGTTCACACATATGCTTAACGATCCCAGCGGCATTCTCATTTCCGACCAGATAGACGAATCAAACTCTGCTGCTCATCCACGATAGCTAGATGCTATTGACTGCTCGTCGCTATTTGCCTTTACCTCCTAGCCAACCAACATCATTGCATTTACATTCATCGTATGAAGTCATTGATCATTGTCGAAGTACTTTTTAATTTACCGTTGGGTAATTATTTGTCCCTAAATTTTTTTGAGTTTCGTGCACGTGAACACCTCATTCCAGCCACACAATATAATTTTTTTTTATCAATTTCGATTCTGCCACTAGATTCCATAAAAACCGTTAATTGCTTATAGTTTTTAACGCCTTTTTGGGCTTTTTCATAAATTTTATAAAATTATAAATATCTTTTAGAAATCGACGTTTAATAGATACAATAATATATGAAGAAACAGTTGTTATAAACACATATCTACATACATGTACATGTATGTATTCATACATATTTTTAGCCTTAAATATTTATTTGCAAAATGTCATAGTATATTATCTTTTCTGAGAAGCTTTACTGTAGAAAATTTAGCAACTAAGCTACATAAAAATGTGGTTCTTTTCGTAATAAGAGACTGAATACATTTTGAATACAGAAATAAAATTCTTATATGTATATTTAATGAAATTCAAAATTTTACAGTACATCTGCAGGTCATTTTTGCAAACGTCTTGTTGCACGACGGATTGGCCGATCACCAGGACCTGTTGTAATACTCGAAGCTGTTGGTGCAAACATATTGTTTATTGCTGGAGTATTGGACTGTAAATTTTGTGAGCTTCCAGTATTAAAATTAAATGCTGTTGATTGCGTATGTTTAGTAACGTCACTTAAGCCAAAAATGTTTAAAGCGCTGCCATTACTGTTTGGTACTGACTGCGTCTCTTTTTGCTGTGTAGTTTGAGGTGATCCAAAAGAAAATGTTTTATTGCTTGAAAATTCATTAATTTTTGTCGCAGCAGGTGCACCAAATGTAAATCCGGTTAAAGGATTATTTGAGCTAGCAGCAGTATTTCCGGACAAATTATTGCCTGCTCCAAAGGTAAATGTAGTTTTCAAAGGCGATGCAGATCCAAAAGAAAATCCGCCCGGAGATGTTATACTTTCAGCTTGTTTATTTACAGCAACACCAAATATGCTTGCAGAATTACCTGATTTATTCGCAGATGAGCCAAATTTAAAACTATTTTGCGAATCCGAAGCAGACGTGCCACTAAAGGTGTTATTTAAAGTATTTGTTTGCCCATTTGATCCAAATGTTATACTTTCGGCATTATGCGAGGCTGCTGAACTGAATGAGAATCCCCCAGGGGCGGCACTGACGTTATTTGTGCTCATAGTTGTGGAGGTAGCAGGTTTCGAACCAAAACTAAATAAAGATGATGTACTACTGTTGTTACGATTGTTCCCAAATACCGTTGGCGTACCCAATACCGCTCGTTTGTTATTAGCAGTCAATCCAAACGTTTGCGTGCCAGTTTTTATAGAGTTTATACCAAAATCTGGTGTTGTGCTTGATGAATTGAAAACATTTTCCAAACTATTAGTAACATTACCAAAAACTGCAGCCGATTCTCCTGTCGTGTTTGTATTAAAACATTGAGAGTCAAAAAGCTTAGATGTGTTTGAATTGAAAGCGTTATTCCCAGTCTGAATAGCAACTTCCTGATTAGTTTGACCACCTACAAAATTTGGACTTTTTGTGTCAGAAGTAAAAGTAAAACATGAACTCGTTGGCTGCATTTTAGTTGTTGAATAAGAATTTGTTCCAAAGGTAGTAATAGAATCTGCAGTAAGATTTGCAGTTGAAGAAGTTGTTGTTGGCACATTAGATGATGTTTTCTTATTTGTATTAAAAGTGAAGGAAGGTTTATTTGTTGAACCGCTTAAGTTTTCGGATGTAGCAACAGCACTAAAGGTTAGAGCATTAGTTGTTGCTGCAGCAATGCCTGTCGAAGTTGTTTTTGTCGATGAAGTCGCTGAACATGAATTACCAAATATTATTTGTCCAGCCGAGGTAGTAGTTGTTGGGAAAGATGTAGAAGGAACAGTAAAACCAAAAACAGTATTTGGTTTTGCAGCGGTATCAAGTGGCACACTAACAGCAGCTGATGGGGAAGTATTTCTTGAAGATGGTGGTTCTGTCAGATTTGAACCGAAAGCTAAATTCTTACTAACTGCTAAAGAGCTTGTGGTATTTGAAGAAGTACTTGTATTGATTGTTGAAGCAGCCGAAGGTATCATATTAACTGGTAATTTATTGCTTTTATCATCTATAGTCAATGAAGCAGTTGACTCTCCGAAATTAAGAATATTATTGTTGCTTGCTAGAGCAGATGAAATCGGCGTTGTTGTAATTTTAGAGTCTTTAGCAATATTACTAGATGACGTGTTTAACACCAACGTAGAATTAGTTGTAGAAAAGGGGAAACCACCCAATACAGGTATATTGGGTTTGGATTGTGTTTCCGTACTTTTTGTAGCATCAACACAGAACATGTGGGAGATATTTTTGGGTGATGAATTTGACGGAGACACCTTCAGCCCAACCAAGGGAGATGTTTTAGTTGCGGAAGAACTTGATGGCAATGATAATGTTTTTGTAGATAAACTGAACAGGTTTGACGAGTTTGATATTTCAATATTACTGGAGGATGTTACTGTAGTTAAAGTACTTGAGCTGGTCGATTTTACAGCGGATATAGCAGATGCATTTATATTTTCTCTATTGTCCTTAGTTGGTTGAAGTTTCTCCTTATCAAATGACGAATCAGATTCATTAACGTCAGAGTTTATGTACAATTCTCCTCTTAATCCGCTTAGCATCAAAGCCAGTTTTGATTTTTGTGTTCTTTCCATTAAAGGATTTCTTAACCCGCTTTTTGATGTTATCTTTTTCGGTTTAACAAATGGTATGCTCGCACAATCGTTCAGAACATTTGAGCTGTCAATGTTTTCTGGTACAAGATCGCATGATTCATTCGTTCCTGCTTTTTCACTTTCATCACACTTTTTGTTGAATAAAGTTATACGCGGCTTATATGCAGGCTCTGGTGATTTCTTTTGGATTTTATGATCTGAGCTATAAAACGGTTCCGGTACAAGATCGCATGATTCGTTCGTTCCTGGTTTTTCACTTTCATCACACTTTTTGTTGGACATAGTTATATACGGCTTATAGTCCGGCTCTCTTAATTTCTTTTTCATTTTTTGATCTGAGCTACAAAAGGATTCCGATATGGTTCGCTTGGTCGTAATCCCATCATCACTATTTTGTTCTAGCGCACAATGTTTGCCTGGTATAGGGGAAATGGGATTAATTGTATCTACTTTTCTTAAATTATTTTCAACATTTTCAGATCTTATATCAACTCGTGTATTATTTTTCTTTTTATGACTATCCCGATAGCACTGCGCGTTTGACTTTTCTGTTTCATATGACTCTAAATTTGTTGGCAGTGTTTGATTCAAGTTATGCGATGCTGACATTTTATTAAATTTTATGCTTGAACTAAGTGAACTTGTAATGTCATTATTGTAATTACATACACGTTTCTTGGCTTGTTCTGGTGATACCTGTGTTTCGGGCAGTTGTACATCATTCAGTGGCGTTATGCAATCCCTTTGTCTTTTGTAGCGTTGGCAAGATAACGTCGATGCTATAAAATTTGGCTGAATAGCAGACATTTTATTTTGATTAGTGTCAACAAAATCATTACCAGCACGATTGCAATATTTCTTGGAAGTTTCTGCAGATTCTAAATTCTTTAAAAAATTAAAAAATTTTTTAAAAAATTCTTTTCAAGTATTATAAAAATTGACTTCATTAAAGCTTACATCGCTATTGATTCGTTTGCGAGAAATCTCCTTTAGTACATCTAAAACACTACGTGTCGGAGCCATATCGTCTTCGGTAGGAGGAGGATGAATAATTGGCCTATTCTCTCTGGACAAATCCTCGTTTCGTTTAGATTGCAATCCCATCACAGAACTTGATCTCAAAAGACTAGAAATTGTGTTTCCATAAAATGAGGATTTTTCTAATAAAAGAAAAATATAATAATTCGATATATAGAAAAGTTGTTGTATAAGGTAAGAGGTTAGAAATTTTTCGAGAATATGGTTCATAATCTAATCGTGATTTCGAATAAGCACCAATGAAATGCATGTAAGTATATAGACTAGCTAAAACCCTCTAAAAACATTGAATGCATGTGCATACATATATATGTATTAATGTATATATATACATATGTGTAAGATCACGATTACTTACTTACCTGGAGGTGGTATTCGTATCATTGAGAGCTCTTGTTTTGCAGCTCTATATGGTAATTCAGTTTTCTTTAGCGTAACTGCTGGAAACTGTCCCGGTTTGCTGTATAAGTTATGAGCTGACATACTTCGATTCAAACGAGTTCCACTTTCGTGGTATTTCACAATACGCGACGCTAATCCTTTGCTTTGAATATCAGCTGCTATTCTTGCATCAATTTTAGTTAAATTTTTAGAGCTGCGAATAGATCCATGATTGAAATTTGAAGCCGTTTGTGTATCACATAAATACAAATTAGAATAACTACGATGTTGCGGACTCATTGAAGAACCCCAAGAAAAACTACATATGTATGTATGTAAATAGTGTATATAAATTATTAGACAGAAATTAATATAAAAAATAAATTATTATTTAATGACAACAATCACCTGGTTCCATTAAGATGTGTGGATTCAGCAACAGGATTACCTTGAGCTATGTTAAAGCTATAAATTCTTTCTAGAGAATTTGCATCGTCCATTATACTTGTCAAAAAATTGTTTGACGTATCTAACACTTATTTTGGTGGAAAATTAATATAAGCACAAAGTCTTCCCTGTGATATAAGTATGTATTTCTGCCACCGAAGACTTATCTCCGTTGAAAATAAATTTTTGATATTTTAGAAAACAAGGAACAAGGCAAATTGAAAAGCCAGGTGGTTGATAATAAACGCCAAGTTTTTTTCTGTTTTTATCCACAAAGGTACTAATGTCAAATCAGTGGATGATGATTACTAGCAAACAGCTAGTTGGCAACGTTATAAATATTGAGTTACATTTCAGCCATACAATCAAGTTTTTCACGCATATTGCTTAGTCTGTGCTTAGACGCATCATGTCTTATTAGTGTTTTAAGTATTCATTTGAGGTATGTAAGCGCATGGCATGAGCTGTGTGAACAAGATTGAAAGTTCAAAGAAGAAAAAGTAAGAATCATGTCAATAAGACATGACGCGTCTAAGCACAGACTAAAGTAGCAATCATGTTAATAATACATGAGTGCGTAAAATGAACCAAGTAGGTTCGCTCTCAAAACTTTGTATGGCGAACCATGTCGATTCAATCAAGATTTGACCGTAAATGGAAGAGCGAATTTCAATAATTGCTGTCCGTGTGAACATGCTATAAAACGATAACTATTTTATTTGATCGTCTCCAGTTGCCTTTTAGGCAGCGATGGCAATCCGATAGTATCGTTATCGGACAAAATATCGATAGTCCATTAAAATGGATCTATTGACATCTGCTAAAATATTACTATCGATTATTTGGCTGCTCTAATGCCAAGTTCCAATTGTTTAATAAATAATAATGGATTTTTTTAAATCGGTTTGTCGAGTATGTTTACAATATAATTCAGATTCGAATTCTTTTTTTGATGAAGTGGAATATGAAGATTATATAAAGTTGGGAAACGTATTTCAAAAAGTCACTGACGTTCAGGTAATTTATTATTTATAGGTACACAAATGCTCCCATATATACATACATACATACGTATTTAAATGCTGTGTTACTATGGTTAAATAAATGTATGTATACTCAAACCGTTTTCATATGGTAGTTGCGTTCCAAAGAAACCCGTACAAGCACAAAGAAGACTAGAAGAGTCTACCCTGTGGTATAAGAGTGGTGCATATGTTCCAACTTGTCTAGAAACCGCACAACTCAGTGTTAAATGCAACCAAATCGAATAAAAATTATAATACAAGACAATTCTTACTAAGAAATCCATTTATTTGCAAAACATAAATTGATGTTAAAAAGAAAGCTAAGATACTTTAAATTATAAAGAAGAAATCAATAAATTTACATGTTAAGCCAGGGTGCCAATGCTTGTTGACTGAAATGTAGGGTGTGAAGAAGCCCTACCTCCACATTTGGTTGAGTGCTAAGCATCGCAACCTAAATAAACGAGCTTACACTTTTTATATAACAGTCCGACATTGCAGATAAATCTTGAAGCATCGAACTGCTCATGAGAACCGCCCTTTTCCCCGAGAGAACAGGACAATGCAAGAGAAGACGCTCTTCAGTCTATTCCTCCTCTGCATCCTGACAGCTACAGAAGTCAATGTAGATTTAATCTCCTAGCTTGCGCACCTACAAAACCGATTCCAATTAATACTGCCACAAGTACGCGTAACTGCTCTCGATCGAACCCTCTATAGTTGAAGATTTATTGCAATCAGTTCAGGTTAACCTCGGTATTGACCATTTAATTTGTGCGGCTCCAAAAATGTAAATGTTATTACTGTTTATTTACTTGTAACACATAATTATCGCTTTCTTCGCCAGAAGTGTATAAATGGTTGTCGGTGATGATATTTATTAACATTTTTTTTATTAACTATACTGCTCCCGATAACATGTTAAGTTTTACCAATTTTGCGTAATCAAAAGACCGATTTAAAAACCGCATAAAGAGGTTTGAATGTATTTGGTTTACTGATGTATTATTGAACTTAATGCTGACATATTTTAATTTTTCTGAATTTATAGGTGCTTGAATATGATGATGGCAAACCGTGCCGTTTGTGCCAAGAGTGCACTGAACGACTCTTGAATGCATATGATTTTATTGGTTCCGTAAAGAAAGCAGAATTAGATATTGAGAATTATTTAAAGGCTGATGCAACACAATCAGAAGAAGAATCGGAACGATTAGATGCAGATATTAAAATTGACGCATCTGATATAGATATACAAGATATTGAAATATTAGATGAAGAGTTTCAAATAGAACAAGATCAACCGATAATTTTAAATGAAGTCATAGCCGCCAGGGAGGAGTTGTCTGCTGAATCTGGAGTAGAGATATTTGAAAGCAATACGTAATATAATCACAATTAAAAATTTTCTATTACATCTAAAACTTATATGCATATGTATGTACATACATACATACTTGTTTTTCTTTATATATTTAGGGAGACAGTTCAAACAAATTCGCGATGTGAAGATGCTGTTGGTTCACGGCTATCTAAACGTTTTTTATCCTGTAACTACAAATGTAGTAGTTGCCAAAGATCGTTTGCAAAAATAGAAACATTGGATCGGCATATAAAAATAGCACATACAGCTATACCGCGTGAAGAATTGGCAAATATTTCTACACAAGCTAATTCTGGAATGAACGACAAGCAAATTACTTGTTCGTATTGTCCACAAATGTTCAAGAGACGCAACAATTATATTCGACATTTGACAACGAGCCACTCTAGTGAGGTAGAACAACTTACTGAAGATGACAAAAAATTAATTAAAACCAAGCATAACTATAAAAGAGGCAATTGCCCTTATTGTGGAAAGAACTTCACACAAGCCAGTCTTATCGTTCACATAAGGAGACATACAGGTGAAAATCCTTACCAGTGCGATGAATGTGAGAAAGCATTTCCCAGACGGCAAGATCTTGTTATACATCAGCGCAAGCACACTGGTGAAAAACCTCATATATGCACCGTTTGTGGAAAATCGTTCTCTCGTGCAAATAAGTTATCCCGTCATATGCGTGTTCACACAGGAGAACGCCCGTACAAATGTACTAAATGTCAGCGTAGTTTCGCACAGTCAAATGATCTTAAAATTCATATGCGTCGCCACACTGGCGAAAAGCCCTATAAGTGTAGTATTTGTATGGAAGCATTTATTTGTGGCGCAGCTCTACGTACGCACCGACGACTAAAAAATCATCACTCCGTCAAAGATGAATATGACGACCCGTTTGCCAACTGGAGAGTGTGCAAACGTGAATTGAAAACAGACAAGGATAAAGAAGACTCATTGCTGTTGCCTGTTACGGAAGAATGTAACGACTGTGAAGAAAAAAATACCAATTTAGAGTTAGCTCAAATACTGCAAGAATAACTTTTAGTCAATTAAGTATGACTTACCGAATAAAATACATCATTGCTTACTAAAAACTTTACGAAAAATTAACCTATCCTATTAATAAATTAATTATTCGTTGCTTAAAATAACATTTACATTGCTTAAATAATTGAGGAACATAAAATTTTTTATTTCTTAAGTAAAAAATTTGAGAGTACGTGTGACTCCTGTTAGTGTAATGTAGCTTTTTGTTAGGAAAATTAATAATAGTTTTAGTACATTCATGATTTGGAATTTGTTTTTCTGTGAATATAAATTGTAATTCGAATCGAAAGAAACTAATTTTGTATTGTAATATAAATAACATAAAAATTGGAACGAGTAGCACGCCAGAAGAATACTTTATTCTTTATTTAAGGAAGAAACGTTAAAAACATTAAACAAATTAACCGCTGTTCTGCAAAACGAAACGGAGAAAATTTCGTTTTCAAAGTGAAACCACATAGGTATATTGGATTTCAACATACTAACTAGTCTTTTTAAATCGTTCGTGTGAGAAGGTTGTGTAGTCGCTTGTTACTAAACTATACTGAAAGAAATATTTAATGAAGAATGGGAGGTTCTTTTTTACATTCCGAAATAATACAGGCAGTCTTAATATTCCAATAAAAATAATTTTTGACGTACAAGCCTCCAATTAAATGAATTATGCGAAAAAAGTAGATAAAATACATACATGCATATGTATTTATTTTAATTTTTGCCTTGACTTTTTAATGATTTTTGCTTAATTTTTTTTTAATCTTCGTCGAAATTTACAATTTTATTAATAGTAAAATTCTAACTAAGCCCCAAAAAAAGGTAATGTTTTTATATTTTCTAAAAAACAATTCCACAAGAAACACGCATTCTTGAGTTGAGTTAATTATCAGATATTTAATACATGAATGAATAAATATACTGATGTTACTTACATCGAATCATCGAATGGACTGCAACGTTTTGCAACATTAGCAGCAATGACAAATAAATCTTGATAACCAATAATATTTTCGTAAGAAAAGTTTTAAATTTTTTGCTATCTTTATTGAAATAAACTCACATATAATATAAGTAAAGAAATTTCCAACATTACACAAAAACAATAAAAATAAAATTTTAATTTTGCTTTGTCGAGCTCCAATCTAAGCCAAAGCACATTGTTGTGCGGCTGGTTAATTTTTGTATGGATTTCCGAAAATCCACTTGTGTGTTATGAGAGAATACAAATCAATGGAGAGTAAGATAACAAAATGAGAACAAATTCTTAGCAAAAAATAAATACGTATATATGTCCACTGTTAATATTATATATCTACATACATATGTAATTATTAAACCTCCGCATATTTGTTGTTAAGAAATGCATATGAACTTGCAAATAATGTGCACTTACTCGAACTATACTTAAATATATAGTCGGGTCACTAAAGCTCAATAATGTTTATTATTTAGTAAAAGAATGAAGAAAATCGGTTGGCAAACATAATGAGAAAAAGGGATCTAAAAATTTCTTTGCCTATTTACTTATATATATGACCTTCTCCGAGAAAAGGGACCTAGTATGTCAAAAAACGGGTTTGGACTTTAAGAGTGGATTCTGGTACCTAAAGTGCGTTATGCAACTTTAAATGCGTTTTTCTCAAAACTTCATTTTCACACACTAGGTCCCATTTTCTCGGAGAAGGTCACATATAGATAAAATAAAACATCTGTTCATAATGGGTGTATGTATTTTATAATTTATTTAATGAAGCTTGCTTTAAATAAAATGAAAGTTTTAAAATAATTAAAATGTTTCATAAATTAATTAAATACAATACAGTATGCTGTATGTATTTAAACATGAAACACTGGCGTAGAAGTTGAATAAAATTTCACCTAAGAAAGAGAAAAATAAATTTATTGCCTACGGTTATTGGAAGAATAAGAAGATCTAGATTGAGAACGTGAGTGTTCACGGTCACGAGCTCGCCTAGACGACGTAGAACTATGTGTTTGGGACGAATTGCGGGTGTATTTAGAGTCATTCCTATATCGTCGACGATATTCATCTTCCGAATTACTAGATGCGTTACGATGACTACGACTACTTGTTGATTCGCGATCTCTTTTTTTATATGATGACGATGAGTATTTACGTTCACTCCTATTATCTTTGCGTGATTTCTCATACTGTCTTTCAACAGATGTTTGAGATTTATGTTTTTTTGATGATCGGCGTTTGTATTTTGAATGATGAGATGACCGAGAAGTAGAAGAAGACTCGGAATCTGACGACGTAGACGATGAGGAAGATGATGTCGATGAAGTACTTGATTTAGAACGGGACCGTGAATGATTACTTTCATTCAGACGTTGTCTCTTCTTCGATTGAGTATAACTGCGATCCCATTCACGCGGTCGACTTTGTTTTTCGTTATTCGTAGGTGCTTTAATTTTGAGAGCTTTCTCTAAGGCAACATCAGCAGCATTTAACGCATTTGTCATCCCCGTGCTGGTATAATTAGGCAATAAACCATTAATGTCTGGAATATTTTGCCGTTGGCTATTGGTTGTCGGAGCAGTAGTGTTATTGACACTCGGAAAACTTGTAGCACTATTTAAGTTTGTGAGAAATGTAGCTGCGTTTGGTAATGCGACATATTTTTCTTTGTTATCACTAAAACGTGTTATGCGTTCTCTGCGACTACTCCGTTCCTTTTGTCGCTTTCCTAATAAGAAATTTTTGTTTTTTATTATTTAATTTTTCTTAATGTATTAAATTAATGTACATATGGTGACTCGTTAATTATGGGTGGATTCGTAAATGCAGTAAAGTTGTGCAACCTGTCTGCAAAACTATTGCAACAGTAAATGAAATGTTGCCGTAGTTGCTGATATGTATAGCAGCACTGTCAATTGTATAATACAACTTTTGACTAAAAAATATGCTCCCAAATTGTGATTTTTCATTGTTTGCGCAGTTATTGAATTTACGAATGTACCCTATCTTATACATATATATATATTGTTATTTATATAATATATGTGAGTTTACATATATGTACATATCGTTACCTTGATTTAGAAAATGCGTATCATATAAAAATTTTTAAAGTATTAGACAAAACACTTAATAAAAAATCTCATATTTGGTTTAGAAATATACGAAAAAAGCACTTCTAAAAGTTTGGTCAATTAAGAGGTTTTCTTCATCTGTAAATTTTTGTTAAAGTCAGATACGCCTTTTCCAAATTAGAGTAACGATATGTATTTCGCCGGTTGTTTGAACAGACGTTTTCACGTTTTCAAATATTAAAAAAATTCGAACTTTTGTTTTTATTAAGAACTTTTACATATGTAAATATATAAAATATATATATATATATATATATATATATATTTATAGAAAATATTTTTTTAAGTTCCGCGAAGTAAAAAACTTGTTTCTAGAACTGAGAATTAGTTCTCAGCGAGGAAATACAAGTTTTTAATACTAAAGGCTTTTTACGCCTTTCTTGTTAGATTTTCGAACAGCCTTGATCAAATCAGAAATATAAAGGTACTTTTGTTTTCTCGAAAAAATTGACTAGAGTTTTTGACTGTTCATGAAAATAAGGTTATTATTGCTTTCGAATTCGTAGCATTTTTATTTGTGTATGTATTTATAATCAATAATCAATTACAAATTAATTAAACAAAAAACAAGGCGATTAAGCTTTTTTTATTTGCTGAATGCTTTATAGATGTTATAACTTTACACAAATTAAACTTTATATAAAATATATAATTATTAATTTCATATAAGAAAATCAATTAATAGCAGAATTATTGTCGTTTTTACGTTTATTGTGTTTACAAGAGCATATTTTACTCGAACTTCGAATGCTATAAATCGTACCACTTACAAAGCTCTAAGATAACTGCTATTAATTTTTGGAAATCACGTGATAAAGGAATTTAGCGAAAAAAAGTGACAAATGTTATTAATACAAGTAGACATTCAATTGCAGCAATCAAATTTTTCTAAACACATTTGGATGCCATTTTAGAAGACACCCGAGTTAGCGTTTTTTACTTTTATGAACCATTTGGCTCAGTATACATGGAAGAAGAATAATTAAAATATAAAATTCCATTTCGTTCATAATAATGCAGCTCTTAGATTCTTTGAATATTGTTATATTTTGATACTAAAGTTCTATCCATATTTTTTATCCCTAAATTTTTATTAACGCTATTTTATTTTTAACAATAATATATTTTTGAAGCTTTGAATACGAGGTCTTGCATTAAAAATGTGTATTCCCGTACATATAAAAGCATACATGTATGTACATTGTACGTTAGACCGACCACCCTTATACGAAGATGACAAATGTATTGTTGTTGGGGGATCCCAAAACTTTTTTGTATTTTCTCCCACCATCACATACATACATATAAAAAATATTACACAGTTTGAAAATTTTTTTGAAGACTCGTTCATTCGGGAATAAAACTTAATGCCATCAGCAATATAACATTCGCTAAATATTTAAAGAAAAGGGGTTGATATGAAATATCATATTACTGATGGCACAATTGGTCCGGCTTGATCCATTCTTAAAATGATGTAACATATTGTGTTTTTTGAGAGTTAGAATAACAATAAATTTTCCCTGTCAGACTCTTTAATTTAGATACTATATAAATATTAATATAACACAGTACAACACATGATTTTGGGGCTCAATTCTGAGAATTGCACGTGAAAGTAGCTCCAACAATAAGAAGTTCTGCATTATTCGTTATGTCAAGTTGGCTGCATTAATAATTAATAATTACATTTTAAAAGCAGAAGAACAATGAATATTTCAATATGGAAAATAACAAGTATGCATACCTACGGTATACCGAGATGTAACCGTGTTAAAATATAGAATAGAAAAAGTGATAAAAATCCACCTTGAACAAGAAGAATGATGCAGAAGTTCTTATTTTTGCGGCTACTTTCACGTGTAATTCTAAGATTTGAGTCCCAAATCATTGAGCTGAAATATGAGTATGTTGTACTGTGTAATAGATTTATTTAATTTTACCAACTTGATTTTTGCATTTTTTAAGCACAAACCCTTTGGAAAGGAATAAACCTAATCATATTCATTGTTTTTGCAGAAATACAAACAATTTGTAAAGGGACTAGAAACTTAAAGATTTTAGTTTACTCCAAATTAGAGCCTTCTGATGTATAATCACGGTTTTACCAAATGCTATTTAACTTTATCGTTTTCAAGTGCATATTAAGAACGTGTAAAGAAGATAAGTTAAATTCGTTTCGTCAAAATTTTCTGTTATGAAATTTAGTCAAACATTATTAAATACTGAATATAAACTGACGTACCGTTTAGATGTTGTATCTTTGTTTCAGTTATCTCACCAAAATCTTTTTCGTAACCTTTGAAAATATTGTGTCCGCTGTGGCTAGACGTTGATGGGTCCCTTACTAATGATCGCTCTTGCTTTTCACAATTGTGCTCTTGTTCCTCCTCTTCTTTCCGCAAAAAATGTTTAAGCTTCTCTTCCTCTCGGACAGCGGCTAATGCCACACGTTCCTCAATTTCTTCAGAAGTTTTTATAAACGCCCTTCGTTTAAGCCGTACTACATTCTGTTGGCAAGGACTATTGAATGATTTCGTTTCTATTTAATTGTACGATTTATTACCCTTATTTCTTCCTCTGAATCATTGTCGCTTTCTGATAGACCTGTTGCTTTCTTAGATGAATTGCTTTCATCATTGTCACTATCATTTTCACTTGAGCTGTCGGCATACGCTGCTAAACCTATAATTTAATTTGAGATAATTCAAATATCGTATATAAATATTATGAGCAAAAAACATTTCCACCGATTAAAGTGAGGCTTTTGTAAGTTCAGAACGTCCGAAGTTATTAGTAGTTAGTACAAACAATAGGTATGTATGTATGTATGTTAACTAAAAATGGTTACTATTTTGTACTAATTGTTGCAAGTAAATGTTCACGTACTCGAAAAATTTGCAGCGAGAGAGTGAAAAGGAGAGTACAAAACATGATACACTTAACAAGGTAAGCCCGCTAAAGCACCTGATCGCATATATATTTCCTGAATGTCAAATTCAATAAGGAAAAAATTAATAACACATAATTTTTTTGACAGTCAGAAAATATAAACGTTTTTGTTGCACTTACGGGTTTACCTTTTTTTTTACATCAATACAGTGAATTTGCGCAATTTTTCTGCAAACTGTCTCAATCATACGACATTACGATTGAATGTACCCATTTTTAGAAATCTCTGGCAAGAAAAATGTTTACTCGGAAAAATGAATGAAACGACTGTGTTGGGGATTTGTTAAAAAAATGCTGAAAAAAATATCAGAAAAACGAAAGAAATTTCAAGTATTTCATAACTTTTGAGAAGATAATCATAAATGCAAATAAAAACGATCAGTTGAAGGAAAAGTCACCACTTATAAAATCCTTCTAATAGAAAGATAACAGTTGAAATTCCGCATTATTTTATTTCTAAATGCGTAGAAGGAAACGGAAAGATCTCTGAGAAATGTTCAAGTCTGAATATGAGTTAATTTTTTTTACTCATACTTCTTATGTAGTATTCCAAAACCGGAACCGGAACCGAAAACCGTTTTACCTTTTTTGTCTTAAAAAATTAACCGCTTTGGAATAATTCGGCAGGATGGTTTTTGTGACGGTTTTTCACCGAATATAATTTTTAAATTTTTTTTATATTATTTAAGTTTTAAGGCCATGTCACATAAGACTTTTGCTTCGCTTTGCGTTACGATTACGCTTTGACGTTTAAGTTGAAATGTACATACTTATACGAAACATGTCACATAACTACTTTTAACGCAACGCGAAGCATAAAGTTAGGCAACTCTCAACTTTTTGTGCGCTTTGACAAATAGCTGTTTCAGTTTTCTATATTTTTTGTAATAATAATAACTAATAATTCCAATAAATCGTCCAAACACATTTTAAAATAATTAAATTTATGTAAAAAAAAGACCAACCACTTTCATAGGTAAACAAATAAATAAAGCGCGAGTATTGCCAAAGTTTTTATTGTGACATACATTTTCTGCTTGGCGCTTTTGCGTCAAAGTCAGAAATGTCACGCAAAGCGACAAAGTCTTATGTGACACGGCCTTTATTGTTTTTGTTACTTTCTCTGTCTGAATACTTTAAACGATTTCATGTGATAATATGAAAAGCGGGAAAGACAGAATAAGTAGAGGAATCTTCGTTTATAACTAAAAATTCTTGATGAAAGAAATGTTTGTGATTTTGATCTTATTAAATATGTAAATAAATTACAAAAATTAAAAATATGTTCCCAATAGCAGAAATCAGGTTCCGAATTCAGTTTTGAAAAAAAAAATTACAGAAGTTCGAGTTTCGTTTGAAGAAGTGCGTTCGTGCAGACACTAATATTTGCATTTGGGAGAGTAATTTTGTAAATTTTTGTGTTACTCTCTCGTTGCAAATTTCTACTGGGAAGTAAATGAACATACCTAACAATATCTTATCACTTTGTATAGCTTATTTTGATTCTGATAACAATAATATCAAAACTCTAGATATATACGTATGCGTATATGCACTATGGACATACAATATGTATGTACATATGTATGTATGTGGCTTCACTTAAACCGCCGTGGCCACACATCAAAGAGTTTCATACAGATTTTGTATCCGTTGGTCCCCATTACAATTTTTAATTTTTTTCTTTGAACTTTATTTTGCATTCACACATTGCTGAAATGTTTCCCTTTTATGTATGAATGCATACACAATAGGAGCGATCCCTTACTTTTTGGGTAAAGTTAGTGCTAAGAGCCTGTTTAGATGAAGGTTTACGTAGGCCCAACACGTGGAAAAGCTTGTGGGGTAGCAATCAGATTTGAAGCGACAATTTTAACCCTTCTCTTTTACATATTTTTTTCCCTCGTATTTTTGTATTGGCATGTATGAGCAGTGTTGCCAGTTAGAGGAATTTTTTATTGGGAAATTAGGAGATTAATTATTGATTAATGTCGAGCTTATTTTTCTAAAACACGACTCAATCAGCGTGAAATCTGATTTGAAGAGTTCGTTTCCTTATATTTTTGATTGTTATTCATATATCCCAAATATAGATACATACTATATGTACATACATGCGAACATATGCATATAACTTAAGCTAATTTTATCTCATTATGACATACTACATACACATTAATAATTTTATAATAAAAAAAGAACTTACCCAATTTGTCAGTTAAGGTAGATAAAGCACTTTTGCGGATCACTTGTGCTGATGACGCTTTTAGTTTGTATATGTAAAATGTACGTTTATTACATATTATAGTAGATATTTAAACAAAACAAATAAGATGCTTATATCGATTATTATTTTTACAAATTTAGACTTACGCTTGCACGAAGGTTAGCTGTGAAAAAACTACAAAAATATTTTAGTAGTAACAAAAGTATAGTTACCTTTGGATTTGAAAATTTTAATAGTTTCATCGGCCACTTTGGAAATTTCTTCATTTGTGGCTTCCAGCAAAAGCTCAGTTAAAGTTCGACGTACCACTATCATCTATTTTAAATTTAAGATTTTTTTATTTAGAAAAAGAAACTAAATAAAGGGCACAATTCGTAAATTCAAAAACTGCGTAATAAAAAAAGTTTAGCATTCAAAAATCACTTCTGGCAGCACATTTTTTGGTCAAAAGTTTCTTTATGCAAACAATTGACAATGTTGCCACATTTATGTAATTACGAAACATTTTTTACTGTTGCAATAGTTTGCAGACGGTGTAAAAAACTTATACAGCATATCTAGTTTACTCACGCCTCTTGAGAGGAGAATATTTTTTGACTTTTCCATTGAAGAGTGAGTAAATTAAATACTTTACTCGTTTTCTAAAGAATGATTTTTTGAGATATTACTGCGTTGAAATAATGGCGATATAGAAACCACCTAAAACCCAAAAAACTTTAACATTATGCATTTTGGCAGATATTCGTAAAATATGCTAAAATTTAAATGCATTCTTGATTTAAAACAACAAAAATATTGGACGCTTTAAAATAGCTATAAAGTTGTAAGTTTCTGGATCTGAAGAAATATGTTTGTAATACATTAGGGGTTGCAAATCGTTCGGGCGAGGAAAAAAGTGAAAGATGTCTAGCAAAAACGAAATCTACGGAAAATTCGAAGAATATTACCTTAAGACGCCAGGGAGCCAAAATAAAAACCTAGATTTCAGTTTAATGTATTTATGCATTTGATAGTTGACGTTAAAAAAGTAGGTGTTTTCATTTCCTTTTTACAAAAACATTTTAAAATAATAGGATCATCAGCGATATCATGGGGCAAATTACGGCATTCGATATCGAACGAAATTAACATATCATCTTAATAAAGTCTGAATTTCTGACCATAGAAAACTACGAGTACAAATTTGTGTGACATGTATTTTCATGCAATTCACCATTAGCGACCAAAAACTCAATTTAAAATTGTATAATTGTTAGCTGTTGTATTGCAGGTGACAATATACAAAAATATGGAAGCGTGCACAAGAACATATAATCGAGGAGATATATTCGATCAGTGTACGAGGGGGATTGACTCATGTTCGGAATTTTTTGTTTATCTTGTCAGCGAAAACACTGATAGCCGCCGCCGAAGAAAACTCTTCAGCTTTTCCCGACCTTCATCCCATTCTATATGAATACTACTGTTGTTGAAATTAATCACAAATGCAAAATATAGTGATTCAAAATAAAGAAATCCTTTCAAAAAAAAAAGCAAATAGATATGTAAATATATATGTACATCAAATAATGTGCTTACCAATTCAGCTAATTTTTGTTCATATGTCTTATCTTCTAAAGAATTGCGTTTATCGTTTTGTTCGTTGTCTTCTTTTAAATTAATATCTCTCTGTGAATTTGTTTTAATTGCTATAACTTCTTCGTTATCAGTACTTTCCTCATCTAAAACTGTTGCCGGCTGCATTAATTATAAAACATATTTTTATAAAAAGGAGATCAGTTGATTAATACTTTGCATATTATACATATCGACCCCTTAGCGCCAAATCACTGTAAGCGGCAAAGTTTAAGTTTTAAAATCTTACGGCTTGTATTTAAAAAGTTAACATCAATTTGAACATTTCAAAAGCTTCAAGTTACCAACAGGTCCATAAAATAGTAATTTCAATGATAAAATAAGTTTTGACGGTTTCTGCTTACGACAATTAGGAGCTAATTGGTCGAAATATCTTTAATACTTACAACGCGACTTAAAGAATTAATAGACTTGGCGAATACATTTTTGGTAGAAGTATTTTCTTCGTCATATAAGTTTATTTCCATAATTTGTTGTACTTTTTCCAGCTGCTTTTGCTTTTCACGTTCCATTTTTTCCAATCCCTCTCTAAAAATAAGTAAATTATAAAAGGGCACATACACAAAAAAATCTCGGGGGTCCCGCAGTTTATTTTTTTTAAGCAAAAAAAAAAAGAAATTCATTTTGATCAGATTCAATGTAAAACAAACGGTTATACAACTCATATGCTATCTGTTTGTTTCAACTTTCGAGATATATTTTAAAATGTTGGGTGAATTCGTAAATTCAATAACTCTGGGTAATAATGAAAGTTTAGCTTAAAAAGCACTAGTTAGTAACATATTTTTCCTTCAAAAGTTGCAACATTTTAGTTACTGTTGTATGTTTGCAGATAGTTTACACCAATGTACTACATTTACGAGCTCACCCATGATAATTGGGCGGGAACCTCAATGAATAAACTGTAAGCATGTTAAGTACTCCAATTTGTACTTGCCTTTCTTAAATAGTTAATTAAAACGTTAATATTTCTTCAAACACAAACAACGTTACTGAATATTTTCTGAAATTTTTAATAGCATTGATTTTTAATTGGCATTGCTAATTGCCAACAGTATTCTTATTTCTTTATGGGTATTAAAATAGGCAACCAATATACATATTAATAAATGCAAAGGAAGTTTTGAATTATATTAGCTGAATATGACAGGATGTTTTACGTCATGTATTAGTAAATTTTATTTTTTCTTAAAGAAAAACGTATGGTTTTGTGTTATTTTGACTAATGAAAAACAAAAAATATTACTGATGATTTGGCATTAGCACCAATGAAATGCATGTATATAGACTAGCTATAAAACCCTCAACAAACAAAAGTTTTTGAAAGTGTTTGAAAAAATATTCATTTTAGAATATAATTTTAACGAGCTGAAGGGAATAGAGAGAGCATGTGATACAATTTTAATGATAAAATACTCTTACGTCTTTGTATTAAAAATTAAATCTTCTAGAAAGAATTGTCATTGAAATCACGCACGCCAGCAGAGCCTTTGTGTTGTATACCGATAAAATGTGTTTCTCATAAGAAAAATGCGAATTAATTCACATACATTTTATATGGAATAACTGGCCATCACAAAAGTGTGCGTATATCGCATACGGGTTGACATTTTATTGGTTTGTATATCGGTTGATTAGTTCTCGAGTCATAAAATGACGAACGTAGGACAATTTATTTTTATATATATGTATGTATAAATTAAAAAACAGAGAATACTAAGAAATACATTTTAGTCTAAAGCGATTACTTAGCTCTGCTCTTGCAAATTTTTCTTCCTTGGTTTGAATTCATTTATATTTGAAATTAATAAGAGTTTATTTTGTAGCTCTGCTCTTGCAAATTTTTCTTCCTTGGTTTGAATTCATTTATATTTGAAATTAATAAGAGTTTATTTTGTAAAATAAAAAAATTTTCAGAAATAAAGGGAAAGCGGATCTACCTTGTATTCTTACACCATGCTATTACGTATATTTCGAGCCCTATTTACGATTATGTTGTAGTGACAATTTATCGAAATTCTGTTTTTTGTTGTAACGTCCTACAAACTCATAGAGTTAGAACCAGTAACGACATGGAGAAAAAAGGTGTCCATTTTACTATTTGCTTTGTTTACTGCTTAAGGAAAACAAATTAAAAACCCTGTTCAGAAAAAGTTGCTCTTACGATATAATCGTAAATAGGCTCGATATGTCTATAACTTAAAAAATCTCTCATTTACTATAAAAAAAGTAAAAATATCGATATTAGCTATTTTTAGTATCTATTGAAATTTTTTATCTAAAAATATTGAACATTAAGGAAAAATATATCTCGATCCCTGGATTTTTAAAACTAATTATATTTTCAATATATAAAGTACATAAATAAATGCATGGGTGCGATATGGTCAGATGAGAAAAGTTAATGGAATCGTTTCAGACGGCTTTTAGTGGACATGGGTATGAAAGGTTAATTTCGTAAATACGCTAATTGTGCAATAAATAAAATTTAGCGTTCGGAAAGCACTGAAAGTTAATTTGTGCAAATAATTGACCACATATTGATGTAACTACATTTTATTTACTATTACAATAGTTTCCAGACAAGTTGCAAAAATTTACTGCATTTACTACGGCACCATTTGTTATATTTACCTTATCCATGCAGGTAAACCCTTCCTTTTGGCCGCGTCCATCATGTTTGCATTATCTGCTTGGTTGGGCACATTTGGCATTACTCTTATTTCATTGGGGTGAGGTACAGTAATTTTTAATAAAGATGGAATATGTGATGTAGAGTTTGTATTCCTCTTATTTACAGGATTTTGGCTAGGTAGATTTTCTCTATTCGGCCAGGGATCCCATCGATTGTTAGTCGTTGACGGAGGCGCTAGCATAATGCAATATTTCTTTTAAAGTACAATTTGTCTTAGTATTGAATATATTTTCTCACCAATTTGAGAATTGCCTTCGCCAAAAAACCACGTTTGATTAATATTATGTGCGGCTGAAGGAGGTGCAAAATCATTGTTACTCCTTTGTGTTGCCTTGTCATCTGATTGTTCTTCATCATCCATGTCCATGTCAGCTTCTCCTTTTTCTTCGAACTTATAGTTGTTGATGGTACCAGCGACTTTGTTAGAACTTACAACGGAATCCATTTTCGCTTCTATCTCTGAATTATCACGCATTTGAATCCACTGTTGAGCCAGCTGCGCCCAATCGATATTTTGGCCAGCAGCCATGGCATTTGAGACTGCAACTTGATTAACAAATCCATAGGCACCAAACTGATTTAAGCTATTAATACCATCGCTCGAATCACCACCGGAAAACATTTTTTTCTTTTATTAATATAAATCTTATTTTTCTTTTATAAAACAAAATACTTTAAGCCCGTAAGTATAAAAGGATGCCAAAATTAAACCGAGGTACATAATTTTCGCAAGTACTGAGTAGTTGGTACTCTGCACTTTCTTTAAATCCCACACAACACATAAAACAATTTTTAACACAAGAACATGATATAATAAACAAGGTAAGCTCGTTAATACAGCTAATCGTGTATACTTATTATTGAATGTCAAACTCAATAAGAAAAAAATATAAACAATATTTTTAATGCATGGATTTTGTTTGACGATCACTAAATATAAATGCATTTTGTACTAACGGGTTGACCTTGTTTATTACATCATGCATAAGAATCCCTTTTTAAAGAGAGCATGGTTGATTAATACAGGTAGTGTCGAAGCTACAACAACACTGCTTTTAGGTTCGAAGCAGTCAAAAAGCCTAAAAGAGCAGGGTTCAGTTATTACTAGATAGTTGCAGTAGAAAATATGAGTATTGTTTGCTGGGAGTTTAGTTATAGACTGTCAAAAACAATCAATTTGGCACTGTTGTTTTGACAGCCTCAAAGTAACCTCTCAGCACTTACCTGGCAATAACTGTACAATGACTATACACTATGAATAAGACCCGAAAACAACAATTTGGTAAATTTTATGAAATTTATTATTAAATTATGGTTTAGTCAGCTGTTCTAGTGTTGGTACCTGGACGATCTCCCATGAGATAACGCGCTTGACTACGTGATGTCAATGAGCCAATGCAGATCTAGCAGATAGAAGCACTTCAGAACCAGCTGACTAACCTGATTACTTGCTAATTGCATCCAAGTTCATTGCATATATCAAACCATCAAACAACATATATGTACGTGTCCCATTTCATATCGTATTTAACATTTATGCCAGATTCATCTGTGCCACCCTTTTATTAATTTTGACAATTAATACAGCATTTTCTACACAAAACTTTGTATTGTGGTAAAACCACTACTTCCTGATTGAACAGCTCCATTTTCTACCATGTGCGCAAAGCGAATTCATTTATCAGGTGGCAGCACGGTGGCGGGATGAATTAAAAAAAAAAACCAGTGGCACGCCGTCCTCTGAAGATCGACTGGGTTGCGGGTTTTTAGCTAGTCTATATACATGCATTTCATTGTTGCTAATGCCAAAATATCGTGCTTAAAAATTTCTAATGGGATTATTTGTTATTTTTAATAAAGCCATAACATTTATCTTTATTTCATTTAATTTATTAAAAAGATACTTGCATTCGGACCACGCTGTACATAGTATGTACATATGTATGTATATTTCCATTTTTAGCTTTTCTTTGAAGTCGGTATAGCTGGTCACACTGGTAACATAAATGATTTCGCCAAAGTTAGCGAGCGCCACGTTTTTTTATTTTCTTATAATGACTAAGTATGTATTGAAATGTTTATATTATCATTTACTTCACTTTCAGTTTTATTTGCAAGATCCCTCAAAACAATTTTTATAACCAGCCTGTTGATTGTTTTTAGTCGACTTATAAGAGCGTTAGAGTTTACACGTATCGCCTCACTGGCGTTTAGTGAGAATTTTAAAATTAATTTCAAGTCTGCAGTTCAGTTCAACAATTAAATTTCTTACCTGTAACAAAAAAATAAATAAATAAATAATAACATAAATAGTGTACATATGTATGTACCTATATATGTATATATTTTTTTACATACATAAATAAAATTGAGAATTAATTTTTTGGTTAGTTTACAATTAAAACTGGTTTGTTTTGTCAAAGATTCTTACTTCAACATCATTAAACTTAAATGAAAAAATCAAAATACGATAAAATTAAAGTTCAATGAATTAAGAACTGAATGATACATATTAAATAATTACTAGATACTATATTCAAATATAACATACATACAGTGACTGCTAAAATATTAAAGAAATATTCGTTACATTTTTATACAGAACAAACAAACGTACTAGTACGAAACTGACAGCAACAAAAAGCCAAATCTAAAATAATGGCAGTTGACTATGTGTTAGAAGATTTAATGAGCAAATTAGGTAAGAAATACATAATTCTGTATGTATGTATGCACAAACTTGTAATAATCATACTAAAACACACACATGCAAAAGCTTAAACTATAAATAACAATTACAGTTAAAAAATATATCTTTTAACAAACAAAGATGCGAAGGAGCAGAATTAATGGGTGTTAACAGTGTTGCCATGCCATATACATACATGTATAAATATTTTATAAAAATATTGAAAAAACAAAGGACGTACGTACAATCATTAATTATTTTATAAAAATTATTTAAATAAATCAAACAACAATATTTTCTTATTAAAATCTGCCTTAGCAGTGTTGCATTTACTTTTTTCTAATATTATTAGAATAAACTAAAAAATATTTTCTCTTTAAAAATCTGCTTTGAAAATTGATTTTATTGAATTTATATTAAATATTTTTGCACTCTGAAGGAATCAAGTAAATATATAAATACATACATCTCTCCCTTAATTTAATCGATGCAGACGCATACGTTCAATAGAAATTTTTAATTTTTTAATAAAATATGCTGCAAATCGAAAAATATAGAATCGATTAAAATTTGTCTTACAACCAATTATGTACAGATTTTGGAGCTTAATAGATTCCAAAATTGTCCCATATACACTTGCAATATAGTTTTGCTATTTTTCATGTTGTACAATAATAATAACTAGAGTACGCCTAGTGGTCGTAAATCGACCGCCAGTTTAAATGTACATATATCTATTTTTGCTGCATTCATTTAAGCAGGAGAAACTACCTAATTACTTATTCCCTTCCTCATGGAAAAAACAATAAACCAAATAAAATTGCATACAAACAAGCAAATTGCTGAAAAAACGTATTACTTAATACATAAGTATGTATATAGGTACTCTTAAACACTCTCATCGCTTTGCTTAAACCAATGCTTACATAAGTGAATGCGTGTACGAGTGTATTTTTAGCATTTGTAGTGGTGTCAACTTTATGAGCCTTTTATTCCTTTAATACTGAACCGATTTAAACAATATATAGTCGGGTCACTAAGGCTCAACAATGTTTACCACTTGGCAAAAGAATGAATGAATCGGTTAGCAAACAAAGGGGAAAATGGGATCTAAAAAGTTGTATTTGCCGATTTATATAAAGATAATAATAATAATAATATCGTTAATGAATGTACATATACATATATCATATTAGAAGGTGACATAATATATTGGAAAAAATCCAAAGGCTTGGTTTTTATTTCAAAACCGAGAAAACTGCGATATATTTTGTAATTTCATTTTTACTTTGTTGTTGTGAGAAGATTGTGCTGTTTTTTACTCTAAAATATTGTGCCACTTATTTTATTGTATAATGTATGGGCCGCTTAAGAATCAGGTGGAATTTAATAAGAAACATTGCCATAAACATCATCTGTATTAGAGGCTACTTAGCCTCAGATTGTAGAAAGAATGCCTTCGGTTCAGTTTTTGAATCATCTATGGCTAGTGCAGCAAAATATCCTAGTTAAGCATATGCAAATAATTGTAAAAAATGTAATGAGTAGATACCAAGATTTATCCACGTAAACTGAAAAAATAGAGTATGCCGTAAATGATGCTCAGCTACATATTATGTAAATAATTCAAAATATGAAACACAATAGGTGTTTCGTTGAAACTATCGAAATTAGCTGCCAAAAACAATCAAAATTACCGAACCAGTTTGTATTGCTAATACATATCGTCCAACAGAAACAATTAAAATTCGTACACGAAAATAAAATATGATAAAAATATTTATATTGTACTTAAAAAATATTATGTAGTGTCAATAAATATTTTAGTTAAAACTATGTACATATTTTCTGAAAGGATCTTCATCTATTAAACTAAATGCAAAAAAAAAACAATTTTTTTAAGTCCTTTTAGAATGAAAATTTTAATATTTTTGACATCTCAAAATCCATATAAGTATCTTCACAAATGGCAGCACTGGGTACTAATATCAGCAGATTAGGCCCTCTAAAAAAATCATGTTGTTTGTTATCGTCTTCATTCACATAATAAACTAATCATTAATAATCTTTTTCTGTTATCAGTTTCAGTATTAATATTTTACTGTTATCTAGAACTTTAGTTGTTTCTTCATATTGAGCACATTAACTAATGAAATATGTATTATGAATGTATTTATTTATATTTAGATTTTAATAAGATGTATTTAAATAAATTTATACTTGTTTATAATATTCTTAGTTTGGGAATACATTTTAAATATTAACTCGTGATCATTTTAATAAATGCGTATCTATGTATGTATGTATATTAATTTATTAAATTAATATGTCTGTCTGAATACAAGTTTAAAAAGTAAAAAACAATTGATTATACGTTTAATTAAATTTATAATGGTTGTTGTGTTTGTAACGAACAATTACTAGCAGCGGTGTCTATTTAGTGCCTTGGCGCTAGATTTAGCACTTTCAATAACAGCTGTATAATATGTAATTAAAATACAGTTTTTGGTTTTTATTTTATTTTGTACTTTTTATTTTAATTTGTTGAATATTTTTCGGCAAAAATTGAATAAAATTAAGAAAAAAGTTCAATAACCAAACAATTGTTGTTTTTTTAAATATCAAACCGAGTACATAATTGCAAGTAGGTATGGGTTAGTGAGTACCTTTTCATTTACGCTCACGATACAAAAATAATTAATGTTTGTTTCAATATAGATAAATAAAATTTAATCATGCACGCTCATGTGCGATCTTATATTTTTGGCTTACATTCATGCACGGTCACGTGAGTGGAAAAAAGATAGTCATAATCACCAACTCACTCACGGTAAATGATTCACGCTAATCACGTGTGCGGTATCCATCTCTAATTACGACTTAACAAAATGCGATTGAAGTTTCTAAAATGGTAGCAGGTACATATTTGCAACGTAGTTGTAACTCCAAAAAAAATCTCATTCTTCAGAAAACGACTTCAAAGTTTTTAATTTCCACACACACACAAACCCGAGTGGAAAAATAAAAATATATTTCCCTTCAAGAGTTGAGTAAACAAGACATTTATATGAATTTTGTACACCAGATGAAGAACGATACGACGAATAATTCTGCATTTTTAACTCAAAAATCACGTTTTTTGAGATATGACTACGTTGCAATAAAGCAGCGATATTTATTCGGCATGCCAGTCCCGAAAATACCGAAATTAAAAAAGGTCCTAGGGAATATCGTTTTTTATACCGTTTGTGGCTTGGAAGTGTCTTAAAAAATTTAAAGTGTCTAAAAATTTTATCATAAAATATAATAAAAAGAAAACATATCGAATTATTTATTACAAATTTCATTAAAAAAATTTAATAAATACGCAAGGGATTCCATTCGAAATCGACAGCCACTTAACTGAACGAATTGAAATCCTGAAAAAATTCAAAAATATTTGTTCACAGAATACCTTTCTTATGATTTGAAATATTTTCAAATATATTAACAAGAAACTTCCAATCTCAGCGCTAGAGTTTCTAAATACCATCAATATTCCTAAAGTCTGGAACAAAGCAAAAAATTGTTCGCTTATAAAAAAAGCCAAATAATTTTCAAGTTCACAATTCACGTCCCATTTCATTACAAACTACACATACATATATACATATGTACATATGTATGTACTTGAATAAAATATCTATGAATATTTTGCATTTTTGCACTTTAAAATGTTTACATAAAATCTATCTATTTATTCTTATCAAACAATTTGTATTTTTTATACCATGACTTATTTTATGTTTTTGAGTAATATAGTTTAATACTTATCTACGAGTACTAACATTAAACATTTCACCTGTACAAATTACTTTACCATGTTGCGTATTGTACTTACGAGTATAATCGTAATTAAAATAATACTTAATAGTTTCAAGTTTGTACACAATTTTTGTTTTTCATAGTTTTTTTTTGCAATCTGGGGCGTTACTCTCTATTGTGATGCGAAAGCAATTTCGTACCATTTTATTTCGCATCGCGATAGAGAGTAACCCCCTTGTATTTTGAAAAAGCTCCAATAAAACTGAATTGAAAAATATTTTACAGGCAAAACTTTTGAATAAAAACAAAGACTTTGGAAAATATAAGTACATTATTTTATTAAAGATTGGTATGCCAATTATTTTTTTCGCTGGGTATTTTTATATGTTGTTTTGCGAGAAAATTTAAAAAAAAAAACAAATACAAAAATATAAAATTTTTTACACGGTCCAGCTCACAAATCCTTGGGAATCCTAATAAAAAAATCGATCTATAAATTATGTCGCTGTACACTTGTACTTTGGGTATTATTTTCAAGTTTATTTTTTTTAATTTGTTTAAATTATTACCAAATGTACTACTAGATATTTTTTTATTTAATTAATTAGACATTTGACGACGCATTAAAAATATTCGATACATACATACATCCATACATATTTACTAGAACAACAACTCGGTTTTCCATTAATCGAATAATTTTTTCTATTATTTGATCGAATACATACAAATATAAAATTTCGATTAGCGAATAATAGAACAATTTATGTCGATTAATCTATTAAAATTAATTTATGTACATTCACATGTATTTATTTATGATTTTTTTCAGAAATTCTTTAAAATTGTATTAAGTGTTCACTTTGATCACTTTGTGTGATATAAAATATTAAAAATTAAAAAAATCTAGTAAAAACTGTAGCAATATGAAGAATGATTTCATGTACATATTTAAGTAGGACCAAGAGCATATGAGGAAAACTAGAAAAACTTTTTAATGTATTTCTTTACGTATTATCAACATTTATAAAAAAACGCCTTTTAAAATAAAGTAGTTTGAAAGATTTTTAATAATATTTTCATATATTATTTTGTAAAAACTTATATTGATGTTAATGGTTTTAGTTCCGTTTTTGTTTTTTTCTTTTTTGGAGAACCAGCGTAGGCAGGAAGATAAGGTATTAGGCTATTAGCCGAGGGTTAGTAGGTTCGATTCCTGCCTAGATCACGGGAGTTTCTTCAGACCAAAAAGCTTACGCTATTAAACCAGCAATATAGAAATCTCAGAAGCGATTAATCGAATAAATGTAAGAGCCGAATAATTGTATACTCTAATATGTACTTACAAAAAAATAGTGCTGTAGACATACTTTGTCTTGATAACAGTACTGGAGTTCTATTTAGCAGACGAACAATAAAAATGTAACAAACATTTTCTTTCAGCTGTATTTGTATTTGAAAAAAATACAGTTTAAATTTAAAAATGGGTCGGTTTTAGATGACGAAAAATTTAACACAATAAATAAAAAATAAACATAAAACGATTAATGAAACATAAAATACACTTAATAAATATTTTGTAGTATGACCTTTGTTGCCAATAACGACAATGCATCGACAATGTTTCGGAATTGAGATTACAAGGTACCTTCACATATCTTGTTGGGAGTTCTTTCCCAAGAGTATTGAACTGCATCGCAGAGGAAAAATAAATTTCTCAGAAATGATACATGTTGCACTAGATTAAAGTATAACGAAAAGGAATAAAAGACGGATAGTAAAAGTTTTGAAGAAGTTTATTAATAGTGCTATTTTTTTCACCGGTATTTTATGTAGTATATGGTGACAATGAACAGTGGGCTGCACAACTTACTTTATAACAATTAATAACATTAATTGTGCTTAGTAATTATACTTGTTTTTTTGACCTTTTAATTAATTTTAGATTTCTAATTATTTCAGCTCAAGGCCTTTTTATAATAATACTATTTATTCAATATAAATGTTATTTATGTATAATAATGTGTACATACATTATAAAAAACACACAGTTTTGAATTCATTAGGGTTTTTATAATTACGATAAGATATTAAGTTTATCTGCTTTCAAACACAACGTCCGGTTAAACACAATCCTATAAAAAAGGTATGATCTGAAAATACAGGGTAGTCCAAATGCAACAATCTTTTTAAAAATTAAATAAATTTTTTGTATATTATGACTCTATTAGGATCTGGGATCTTCCCGCGACATCGTTCGCGGAATCCCGGAATCTTGTTCATTAATTTTGGCTATAAGCTATTTATCTATGTGATAAATCCCACTAGTAGATATCGTACTAAACTATTAGTCGAGGGGTCGCAGGTTCGATTCCTTTCTAGACCCCGGGTGTTTCTGCAGACAAGCCAAAATGGCTTCGCGGCTTGTGTTTGTTCTTTGTAAAATTCTTCACATAAACCAAGTTGTTATTATTAAGTTAAATCTTTTTAGCTATTTTGGTAATGAACTAAAAATCAGCCAAAATGTCCCCTTGAGAGGAATGTATAAAACCCTTTAGCATTACGTTGTTGATCAGTATGGGTTAATACATGTGAAAAGTGTTATTCGTTTTTTCTCAAGTTGAATTGAAGAAACTAATACAATATTTATCAAAAATTTTTTAGTTTCCGAAATTCCTTGATTTTTATATGTAAATACGAGCAAAATAGGTTATTAAATAATTTTGTTATTTTATCTTGAACTTCATTTTAAAAATGTTTCACAAACCAAATATTTTCTAAAGAAATGAAATCGAAGAAAACTTAATAATTCACAAAAACAAAAAGATTCAAAGAAATTAGATTAAAAATGAGCACAAAACTTTAAAATAACTCAGTTTAAAATAATTCACTATCGAACCTGAGTGACAGTCGAAAATTCATCAGTTTTGAATGATAGTTTTGACTGTCCAGACTATCGATCATGCTTGACACTCAAACCGTCATTCAAGAAACATTGGACACACAAATATGGAAAATACGAACATTTTATGCGCTTTATTGTTAACAACAATTTTTTATAATGAATAATTTCACAGAAGCTTGCATTTTATAAAAAAAATATTTTAATTCCTTAAGAAAATTATTTTCCGCTTCGAAGTTTTTTAGTTTATGCTACAAAACTACGAGTAGCTCTTGACTGACACTTTTTGGTACACACTCAGTCAAAAACCATTATTATGTCTGAAATGGCACCCTGCAAGAATTCTTTAGATCTCAAATAACAGCTCCAAGACGGGTTATTGACTTCGCCAAGATGGCTGATAACACGATTTTTCGAAGGTTTTTCGGCCAAATTTGATGCCGATAATAAGTTTGCAATATTTCCCAATGTTGTTTCAGCATAAAGGGACATCAGTGTTAAAATAATATATGAATAAAAGATTCTCGTATTTGGCGCACCCGTTGCAAATAACATTTTGACGGGTGTGCTGAATTGAAACGTTTCATTACATTATTGTTGCCACATTTTGTGTAACAAGTTGTATACAAATCTATTGGGATTGCTGTTATTTATTTTCAATTAAGTTTAAGTTGTATCTAGATCAATTGAATTGAATACAAACCTTTCAATTGAATTCAATTTGCATAAAAAACTAATTATTGAAATATGTACATAAATGTAGCACACATAAATATACATATAAAGAGATTTTCATAATGAATATAGCGCCATTTCAAAATCAATAAACACAATTTCAGATGTACATATTAGATATGGTATCGTGAGTAACATTTTGCACATGATCATGGAAGACCACAACAAAACAAGTTACGCTAACACATGGCTCAAGTGAGTGTAAACGATTAACCAAGATCACAAAAGTTCACGCCCATGAAAAGAAATTAACGAAATTATTTCTCTGTTATTGGCATTAAAATTGTTTTTTTTTTAACGAGCTAAAGCCAGACTATTTCAGTCTACGAATTGTTTTTCAGAAACAAAATGTCATAACTGATAAATAGCATAAATAAAAATTATACTCACGCAGAACTTTTTATACCCACGATTATGTGATTGAAGGAAAGAGTTACTCGTGTTCATGTGTGACCACAAGTGATTCATTAACATTAGGCGGAGCCCATCTCTGCTACTTCTACACACATGTGAACATGTGTATAAACGAATGCGTGAATTTCTCCATACGTATGCATGTACATACATTCGTATGTAATGTGTATGTAAGTGCGTAACGATTTCAAATATTATTTTCTATTTAACATTGATTGAACTCTTACAAAATTGTTGAAATATTTTCAAATTGCGTTCAAAGAAAGAATAATAACGTCAATAGCGAGTATTCAGACTAATTGGTTGATATGGAAACATATTGGAAAGTTTCCCTCCGAAAAGCAAATTGATCGTTCCTTAAGTGGAATAATTTTGTCCGCATCCTGCAATTGCTCAAAATACCTACAACTTTTTTATTTCGAATGAAAAACTGAACTGATTCATAATTGGAATTGGATGGGAGTTCCGTTAGTTACCTAACGGATTCGACCGCATACTAGTAATTAAATATTAAGCATTTACATAAATATACCATACATACTAGAGCTGTGCCAAATCGTTCATTTCACTCATCGGTCATTTTCGTTCAACTACTATAAAATAACCCGTTCGTTCAATCCTTCAATTGAACGACATTACGGAAACAATTATATTTTTTTTACTTCATTCTTTTTAGTTAAGAAAATAGGTTGTAAATATTTGAATAATGTAATAAATTTAAAGAATTTATAAAAAAAAATTTATTTATTAATTAAAAAATCATAGTTAACTTCATATTATAAACAATTTCTTGTTCTTTTGACTAGAATATTAAACATTTCATTTTAGCTTAATATATCTATAGTATATTTTTTATGGATTGATGCTAAAAAGAAATGTCTATATAATTTTTCAAAACACTCTGATCAATAAATACATCAAAACTTAAATGAAGAAAGATAATAAATACAACATAAAAAAGATCCATGAACGAAAGTAAATTTGAAATGAAAAACACACCTGAACGAACGAAAACTCATCTATAAAATATCACGGAAAACTATTAAACCAATGGCGTGCACTTCGTTCATTTGGGTGATTCATTCAATTTAACCCGTTCGTTCATGAGCTACACAGCTCTATTAATAATAAAGATCAGTTAATAATAATTCACAATAGAGATGATTCTTCATATAAACATAAGTATATTAATTTATTATACATAAGATAAAACTTAATTAAGTTATTTTTGATATAAAAATAATAAATACATACATACATACATACACACATGCATCCATATTTATTTGCTTGACGTACGCTTTACGTCTTTAGATATCATAATCTTATCTCGCATTTTTCATACACACATACACATTCTTATTTTCAATATATTAAAAACTTATAAGATTTTTTTAATATTCGTAGCACTCGTATATGTGTAATATAATAATATTGATTTATTTTTATTGTCCAATTTTTCTTTTTTTAGGGGAATTTGGACGCTATCAAGCGTTTCAATTCTTCCTGCAAGTACTGTCTGGCCTGACAGCTGGTTTGCACATGTTGTCGCTGGTCACAGTTCAAGCAGTGCCCGAACATCGTTGCTTCATTGAAGGTGTTGATAACAGTAGTTTCTCTTACGCCCCATGGAACTCATCGGACATTCTTCATGCTATACCAAAAAAAGAAAACGGAGAATTGGACTCCTGCCATATGTTCGATCGCAACAGTAGCACAGTTCCTTGTTCAAAGTTTGTTTACGATAGAACGTACTACGAAACCTCACGAACGATAGATTGGAATTTTGTTTGTGATAGACGTTGGATGGGCAGCATAGTTCAGACTGTGTTCATGTTGGGAGTTTTTACCGGTGCTGTGGTACTTGGCGGTTTGGCGGATAAGGTGGGACGCAAAACAGTATTCTGTTGGTCAGCTTTGTTACAACTTATTATAGGCGTGGCGGTAGCTTTTATACCAGAATATTTTTCGTTTATGTTCGCTCGGTATCTTTTGGGTATATTTGGGCCGGCTGGTGCTTACATCTGCGGTTTTGTACTCACCATGGAACTTGTTGGACCTAGTAAGCGAACCGCATGTGGTATCGCGTTTCAAGTAGGATAGGTTTTTTTCTTTTTCAAAAGCAAAGAAATATATTCGAGCAATTTGCATTGTTTCTGTTTCTAGGCTGTATTCGCTGGTGGAATCATGTTGGTTGCAGGCTGGGGAGCCCTAATAAAAGATCGCCAATTTTTGCAGGTTGTTTATGGATTACATGGAGCGTTATTCTTGGGTCACTGGTGGTTGTTGGACGAATCACCACGTTGGCTGTGGATGCAGGGGCGCGCTTCTGAAGCTATAGACATTGTTGCCAAAGGCTTAAGAATAAATGGATCTGGCATTGCAGTTGACAAGCAATATTTCTTACAAAAGGCAAAGAGCCAACAAGCTACCGAAGAAAAAGCAAGTGCCGGTTTAGGTGATCTTTTTAAAACACCCAATTTACGCATGAAAACCTTGAATGTTTGCCTTTGTTGGTTTGCAAATTCATTAGTGTACTACGGCCTGTCTTTGAGTGCTGGAAAGCTTTATGGAAATCCCTATTTAATTTTATTCATTATGGGTTTGGTGGAGCTCCCCAGCTATTTCGGTATTGTTTTAGTTTTAGATCGTTTGGGAAGGAGACCTATTACCAGTACGCTAATGTTGGCCGGTGGTCTTTGTTGCGTGGTAGCTGCCTTCATTGAACAGGGTACGACAATTTCAACCGGTATTGTGATGATGGGTAAACTCTTTATAGCCGGTTCGTTTGCTGTTATTTACAACTACTCAGCCGAATTGTTCCCCACAGTTGTTCGCAACTCAGCAATGGGTTTGGGATCAATGTGTGCTCGTTTTTCTGGAGCATTAACGCCACTCATAACTCTTTTGGACTCATTCGATCCGAAAATTCCTGCTGTAGTATTTGGCTGCATTGCTCTATTGTCAGGATTTTGGGTAATGTTCTTGCCAGAAACAATGAATCAACCAATGCCAGAATCCATTGAAGATGGCGAAAACTTTGGCAAAGGTGATACTTGGTTTAGTCAGTGTGCTGGTAGAAAACCAAGGAGGCATAGCAGTGCATATCCAGATGATCCCGAACAAATGGTTCCTTTGAAACCAATCCAAAAATAATTGCATCAAAAATTTAAAAATGAATACTAACAGACTTTAATTCAAACAATATGTAGAATACGCATGATAAGTATGTACGCAATGAGTTACATAAATATGTATGTATGTATGTACATATGTATGTATGTGGAAATGGTATGCTCACCCTATAAACCAAACGATATTATGACGGACGGTATTGTTACGATGTCATCTGTGTGATAAAACGTATAATAAGTGATAATTATTTTCATGTCATGAATGTAAGCAAAATTATTTATGGAAACTAATAGCGTTTTTTTCAAATATTTGTGGGATTTGAAAAGAACAAATCTTTTAAAGTATGTACATACATACATACATATATTATTATTTGGTCTATTAAGCATATACAGTAAGGCACAAAATTATTCACGATGTTAATTATTTCAACGATATATTAACATATTTTATTTTGTTTACTTTTTAAATTAGATAAATAGGCAATAAATCAAAAAGATGCAATATACATACGTCCAATATCAATATCCATCATGTAATTAATGTATTAGGCCTCAACAACGCTGATATATTCCGAAGCAATCATTTATATTTCAGCTTTAGATGATTTTAAGTGATTTAATGGATTGAGCTTCACAGTAAAGAGGTTTATTTTTTTTAAGAATCTACTTTATTGTTTTTAAATCTACAACTATTTAATTTCATTGACAAATTCCACGGATATCTGAAATTTTTTTTTTCAGTGATTCCACAAAAAGCTTTTGGTACATTTTGTTTCAAAAGTGACGCCTATTTTCAGCCATCGCGAAACAATACCGAACAAGAAAAAAGTGTACATAATATTGATGAAATGTCTTTAAAACAGTTTTACAATGCCTTTTCAATTAGTTTTTAAGCAAAACCCAAAGATAAATATAAATTTGTTAAATATTTTTTTATAAATTTACGGCAGGAATATAAATTTTGTATTGCCGAATACGTAACAATATAACTAAATATAACTAAAAATTTTGTGCCTTACTGTATGTACATTCCAAAAATTAAATCAGGGGGATGGAAACTCTCTATTGCGATGCGAAGTAAAAATTATACGAAATCGAACTATTTGTACACTGAAAATGCTTTCACATCGCAATAGAGAACAACCACCCAGGTTACACGCAAAACAAGTAAGCCCTTAAGCACAGCTGAGCATTTATTCTGCGTCTCCGAACTGTCAAGCTCCTGCTTGAAAATCACGAAACCCTTCTGCTGTAGAAATGGGCTTACTTGTATGTAATTTGCCCTAAATTAAATGGATTGTTTTACTATTGTTATGCATTATTGTTTTTAATAAAAAGTGACTATTAAACGGAAGAAATATTTGTTTTTATTTTTAAATGTATTTTATATAAATAACATACCTTTGAAATTTCGGAAAGTTCATTAATTGCCAAAAACAAATGTGATGAAAAAATAATCAGCATGTTCATTCGTTTTCGAACTATTTTCTAAAATTGTATTCATTTCAAACGCAAACGGATTTCATGAACGTAATCAATACGTTTGTGAGCAAGCGATACCAAACTAATCCATTCTGGGTTCTTCGAACAGGCTGAATAAAATAAATCTGTTTGCATCATCTTCATGTGTAAAGATTTTCATTTTCAGTTCGTGTCGGCTACTTTGAGCGTTTCATATTGTTACGGCAGACCTTTTCTTAAAGGTTTGCTTATTCAGATCCCTTAGTTGTTCAATTTATTTGTTTATTCGGCAACCTTCTATCTATATTATTAAAAGGCAAACAAGTTTTTTTAGATCCTTTTTACGACCGTAATAGTGAACCGATTTCGAAATGATTTATATATTTTTAAACGCGTTTTTATATTGATGTGCACAATCTTAATTATATTTAAACCGGTTCGATATTTAGGGAGCTATAAGCGTTTAAAGTTAACCGAGATTTCCCAACAAACACAAAGTCAAGCGTTTGAAATATGACGAATCATTGTATTACCTTAGGTAATACTTTAATCCTTCAAACTAATAAAACGCTTCTTATCATAAAAATTACAAGAAAAAGAAAATCTTTCTCCGAACCACTCCTTTTTTCAGAAATTAAAATGCTGCTTGCTTGAAGTAGAAATTAATGAAGAGCAGTCTGAAAACCACAAACTTTTGTTTACTGTTTTCAAAAAGGGTTTCTTTTTCTTTCATATTACATAATTTTATTTATATTACAATGAAAGTTATTAAAATGCCTTTTTAAAACATCTTCCCTCTCGTTTTTAAATGTTTTATAACATATTAGACATTGAATATTGCCAAAAGCTTTTGCAATCATAAAATATTCTTCGGATTGCTTCATTCTATTATTTTTGAAAATATGAAATGACGGCTGGATCCGCCGCGTGTGCATTCGTCGCTTTCTCATCGACGACTAAATGAAGAGCATAAGAATCTGTGTGAAGAATGCGCGTGAGATAATTTCCACAATTGTGGTATGGTTTATAGAATATATATATATAGAAATAGATTCTAAATTTTAGAATGTTATTTGTTTTTGTATTTTACCGTGTGTATTTACATATGTAAACGTTTAATATTTATTTCTAGAATGCGGTCGATGGAGTCGGCCGCTGGATACTCTAGTAAGAATAAATACACGTTTCTTGATTGTCTTAGCTAAGTTACACATAAGGCGGATGCACTAACGACGACGTTTCTTCAACACGATTTTGTACTCTACTAATCCCAATACACAATGCCGTCGAGATTTTATTCTTGTCATTAAGCATTCTCGAATAGCCCGGAAATATCCCGCCACTTTTTCCAGAAAGTTCCGTTTATTTGTTTTTCAATTTCAGTTGATGTTTATCTAAGTTATAGCTGCCTAGATTTGGACAGCAATATCGTCGTGATGTGTCAGATATCTATTTACTTATTTATCTGAATTGATATCAGAGAACCTTAAATGCCTTCAGACCCCCTAAACAGAGGTATTACGCGACCCACGCCTATCAGATTTTTCGAGTCAGGGGTAATTATGTAGATTGTTTTCGAACGGAGCCTTGTTGATAACTGTGCACCTCAGCATGTAGACGAACGCCTTGGCCATGACGTCATATCCCCCACTCGTTGGAATAAAATTGATCTCATTAGATTTTGTAAATTAAAAATTGACGCAAAAGGACAGGTGGTCCCGGCAAAGGGACCTGAAATCAAAGACGGTAATGACGAGACAATGACAGTAACAAAACAGATTATGCTGGAGAAGACATCTGATGAGGGTAGTCGTCAGCAAAAACACAGTGAGGACACCAGGACTTCAAAAGCTGCGAGGTTTGGCCAATTATAAATGCTTCGGCCGCTGCCTGCACGAAGCCACATGCAGCAGTTGCACAAGTGCAAATTGTTTATAAGAGAACTGCAAACAAGTTTTCGGTTTACACCTTCCCAGCTAGCAAAGGAATTATGAACAAGTTTGCACCTTCTGCTCCTCTTGTTAATACTAGCAACGGAGCCAAGAACCAGTTTTTGAATTCCCAAGCTGTGCTTGGTTTTGTAAGCAAGGAAACTGTGAAGAAGTTTTTGTGCACCTACGCTGCGCCACCAAATTTCCACTTATTATTGGGGCTTATGCCAACGCTCAACACGTTGCATATGGTAGCTCGGACACAAATACAAGGGTTGAGTCTTTACTTGATTTCATTCCCTGTAGTAACTTAGACGGAGGAAACATTGAGTATCTCACTTTCGTTGTAGTCAACAGAAGGGAGGTTCTCGTCATTCCGCTAGTTAGTACTATCCATTCAAATTTATTTAAGGACTGTATGGTCTCTAATGACTGTCCATTTCCAAATTAAACAGAAAAATACGAACTAGAAAGAACAAATTCAATTATATATACAACCTGCCTTCGGTGATCCTATAAGTATGCCTTCCTTTCTATTTAAAATCCTGGAACGGTTAATTGATCTTAATCTCAGCCCGAACGCGATGTCAGCATCGGTAGATCGGTTGAGACTGCGATTTACACGTTTATTGGTTTCGTTTGATGCCCTCAACAATCTGAAGTTACAGACCATCATAATGGCACTGGATAGATTGAATATACAATTGTCGGTTATTTGCATAATTAGGAAATTGGTGGCCGACCAACAAGACCAGCATATCTACATTAAGACGGGCAAATGCAAAGTAGCAGATCCCTGTGGTGCACAGAGACGTGTTCTGTATCATCATCTGTGGAAAGTTGCTATAAGTTAATCGCTCGTGGAACTTGGCGTACGCTGATGATATTGCCGTGACAATATCCGGTAAGTACCTGGATAACCAGGATTCGCCGAGTCATAAATCCACATCGAACTCAGTGTTAATTCTCAGACTAGAACCCAGATTGTATGACGGCGCGAAGTATTTGGGTGTTTACCTGGACTCCAATCAAGGACACCGAGACGTTAAATCAAGGGAGGACAATGCCGCTGGGGTTATATACGCTTTTAAAATGCGATCAGACTAGAAACAATTGCTGCATGGACAAAGGCAAGAGGACATGCCTTGATAATGGGACTCTTTCCAGGCGTTTCGAAACATTGACCACTCCTCGCCCATACATCTCTGGACAATATATTTGCTGAAACATTTTCGGGTACCCACACTATACCTCGCCATAGTGAGAACGTGCCCGAAATCTATACGGACAAATTCAAGTAGGACTCTGGAATGAAATGAGGTATCTTTATCGCCCGTTATCCACAGAAGATAAGAGATACTATAGAATATATGGTGATATCCAAACCTGTGTGCGGACAGCAAAGCCGCGGTTAAGTCTCTGTACAGAATGGCGCACGAATGCTGGACGAATCTAAACGAGATTTCTACACATTCAAACCTAATTACTCTGGGTTCTGTAGGAGTTCTCAGGATGCGGAGGGTGTAGAGCACCTTCTCTGGTATTGCTTGCTCTCTCGGGAAAAAGGCAGGTCCGCTCTTTCAAAATTTAGCAGCAATGTCGGACTGCAATATGAAAACCTTTTTTATCTGGGCTACAGGGTGGTCTCGAACTGAACTAAATCGGGAGGTGTAATATGACTTCTTCCTTCTTCATATTCCACTTTTCAGGCAACACAAAGGGACCAATCAGGATCCAAGTGGACCACCTGTATTATAGCTGGGAGCTCTGTGATGTACAGTTGATCTTAGTTCATCTGTGAAGCAACAAAATCAGTATTCTCCTTTTTTGTTTGTTAAGTTTAAATATTAATTTAAATTTCGTAACAGTATTTATGTCTACTTGCCGTATTTAATTAGATTGCATTCACAAATATGTACATACATATATCTTCGTTTTATACCTTTATTTAAATTCAGTAAACAGTTTTCGTTACATACATTTAACTTTAACTTAGACTAATGTATATACAGGTAATCTTGTGGTTTCTCTAGGGATAAGAAATTGATAATTTTCTTGAACGTTTCTAAGTTGTTTTCACTACATAAAGCATGTTTATCCCTATGATTTTTGTTGTTGTTAACAAACGATCTAGAATTGCATGCAAATAGTGTTTGCAGAAAATGTCACATCATAGATCTGCTCTCGACACAGGTAAAGCTAAGCTTAAAATAAATACATCATGCATAGTTTCTTGGTTTAATTGCCTTAAATTATAAAAGAAATGAAATGAGTACTGAGATAAATTTATAATTTATTGTATTCTGTGAATTTGTAATAAATAATGCTGTTTTACATACTAAATAAAAATAGAGATGAGCGATCTAATAATTTATTATGAACATCGTTCACAGTGAAATCACATAAATCACTGTTCCTATAACATGTTACCTTAAACAGTTTGTGAGTTTTCAGTTCTCTTCTTTTATTACAACATAAAATGGGATATTTATTATTTTGTTTGGAGAGAACAATTTTTCTATGATTAAAGGACTTAGTTTTTTTTACCCTTGTTTGTTTCGTTTGCATTTGCATTTATTTTCCTTTCTCGAATATATATACATATGTATATTTTGGTCCTTTTACGAAAAACAAGTGCAGCTAAATGCACTTTTCGTAAAAAAGCAAAAGAATTACGCTCTACTGTTAAGAGTATATGTATATTCAAAAATTAGTAATTAAATTTGAATATTTTCAAAGTTAAACAAAATAGCAAAAAATAAATAAATAATATTAGGGGTCAAATTAAAATATAATGAATTTGAGTATCTAACAAACTTGAAAGATTTGCATCAAAAGCAACTGTTGCTCGATAAATTCAGTTGCAATTATACAGAAATATCTCATCTCTAAACTGAAGCATTTTTATTTTCATTTTACAGTAAAATATTTTGTATATAAAGAACAATTACTTTGTGATTCCTTGTTTTTATGTATATTTATTAGTTATGTAGGGATATGTGATGTATATATTATAACCCATTAATTAGCTCTAGATACATACACACTTATATTGATAGTACACTTAAATTCATGTGTTAGTTGAAATATTTTTTCTTTTTTGTTTGTTTTGTTCAATACCTAATTAAAAACTATATATAAATATTTTATACTTAATCACAATATCATTCGTATGGTTACAAGTCTAAAAGACATTGATCGATCCGACGCTTGCAACAGATAGATCAACTACACTAGTATTTTGGAATTCATTTAATAGTTTTAAAGCAATTTTAAACTAAGTGAGAATGTTGAATTAAGTGAGCTTGAGTATTTTTCAGCTCTTTTGTTTGACTTAATTCATACGCGGCAAGTCCTGTTACCACAAGTTGGACTTGCGGAAAGAAGTCTTGCCAAGTGTGAACTCATTCTTAGCAATCATATCAATAATGTGCGTTTAAGATCACGTTTAAAAGAATATAAAATAATAAAATCGATTCGTTTAAGCTAGCGCTACCATGCCATTTTACATATAAACGACAAAAGCTTAACATTAATTCAAATATTTAACAACTTTAATCTTACATTTAACATTGAGTGTCATCTGTGTTCTTTTTTAATTTAGTTAAATTTAGCTTTAGTTTTAAAACAAACAACAGCCTACATATGTATATGAAATAAAAAAAAATTATTAAAAGTTCAGAGTTCGCTTTGAACATATTAGCATGTCTTAAACTTCATTAAAAATTGAATATTCTTAATTCTTTCTGACTTTTCGTTTATGTTCTTTCGGGACATTTGGTTGGAACTATTGGTGACTTTGAATCGGTACTAATTACATCAGCAGTTTGTTCTGGTAATCTTGCCGTATGTACAATGATTGCAGGCTGGTCTTCACTTTGTGGATGCAGCTCATGAGATTCTCCCGGAGTAAGACTAGCCAAAGCTGCCAACAGGTCATGATTTACTAATGGTTCGTTCTCTTCCCTTGGCTCCCAACCGGCTGGAGGAGAAGCTGGTGGAGATATTAGGAATTGTTTAACGGGAGCCGGCGGCTGAAGGTTTTTGTTGGCTACAGGTGTTACTGGCTGTGCAAAATAACACGTTATAACAGTTTTCTTATTGAATTCGTATTGGTGCAACTTAATACGAGCATTCGCAGCCGCAATAGCATTATCATAATTTACTCGTAAACGTCTAAAACTACGCAACCATTGAAACGTTGCATTCTCGCTGAACATGCGAAATAAGTCTTCCATTTCCTGTTTCAACTGAGGACTAGCGAATACCTCTGAGTGTATATTAGTTACGATAATTGATGTAGGTAAGTCATCAAATGAGTCTGGATCAATGCCAGGTTCCGAACTGCCGTCAATTTCTCCATCAGCCAATGTTGGGTGCTGACTTGGTAAGCCATCGGCCGGATTTATATATATATCCTGATCTGGCGATACTTTGTCCATGCTTTCGGAGCCACTGCTGCCCCGATTAGAATTGGTTTTGCTATGACTTATCTTTTTTGCTGTTGGATTATCATTATTTTCCGTATTTGTATAAGGCGAAGACATAATGGAAGCTTAAAAAAATATTTATATTTAGTTTTTCATAAAACTATCTACAATAATAGTGCAAATATTATTTATAAATTGCAAAGTTGAACACGTATACACATATGTACATATGTATTTGCGTAATTAGCACCAATGAAATGCAAAAACAAAAGTTTTTGAAATCTTTGAAAAAAGATATCGAGGAAATCTCGATTAATATAAATTTAATAATTATGAAATTATGTATGTTTGTTAATGAATATTAATAAGTATGTATGTTGGTTCTATAAAAAATTCTGTAGTAAGAATATATGTATCAATTTGTATATTATTTCGATTTAATGCCACTTACGATTCTCTTTTTAGTAATAAAAAAGATTTTATCGTGATAGCATCATTTTAGTCTGAATTTTTTACTATAGAAAGCTAAAAATTTATGCATGAAGCATATATGTATGTACATATCGAAGGCTTCATGCTAAAACATTCCAAGTCAAAAAAGCTAGTTGTGACATAAACGCCTTCAAAGTGACAGAATACTTTAGCATGTACTCAAATCTATTACCTAGTCGCCTAAGTGGATTTATCATCCTTTTGGTGGTCCTTTCTTACGTTATATTGGTCATCTAAGTATAGGCTGTCCATTACATCTCTTTTAAAGAGAACATGTTCTCTTTTTGTGTAGGTATCTTTTTGTTCACTCTCTTTTTTTGGTGCGGTAGTTTTTTGTCCAACAGTGCTCTTTATGTACTCTATTTGAAAAAAAATCCTAGATTGATGGAATTTTATTTATTTAGTAGGAATTCGCCACAGAAATCGGAGCTATGGACTTTTTCTCATTTCGATAACACGCTCTAATTGTTTACTGGGTTAAATCCAAGAATGATATATACCAGATTGTGCCACTTGAGAACCGCTATAAAAATCGCTCAAATCAGCTGTTGGGGGCAACGTCATAGCTGTCATGCAAATTTCGTCATAGCTGTCTGCAATCAGCTGTTTATGGCGGGGGTGTGGGTTAAATCTGTTGACAAGTTAAATCTGTCATTCTGTCAAAAGCAAACCGTTTGCTGTCAAATCAAATACAAATTGTTTATTGTTATTTGTTTTCCCACGCTGCAGCGTGGTTGCTTTGTGTAAAGCCTTAAAGTTAATGGTTTAGCTAGTTTAATAAGCAATAAGGTAATCTATTTTTTTAACTTTGATTATTATTTTATATTTATATAAAAACTTTTTTCGTAGCCTAGAGATGAGCAAAAGAAAATGTGTTTTTAACCATGATTTACAAACAAAATATAAATCGTTCATTGCCAACCCAGAACTTGCAAAACATGAAGCATTCTGCACGATTTGCAACACCAAAATCTCGATTGCAAATAAAGGACGATATGATTTGGAGCAACATATTGGTTCGCAATGGCACAATCATTACAGGCAGGTGAAGGTTCGAGTAGTTTGACCCAGTTTTTTATACCAAAATATACAAAGCTGGATGACAAGGTAGCTGCTGCAGAAGGTACCTTAGCTTTCCATACTCTTAAACACCATTTCAGTTTCCGTTCCACCGACTGCAGTTCAAGTTTATTTAAAGAAATATTTGAAGATTCCCAAATTGCAAAACTGGTTAGGTCTGCGCATACAAAAACCAGGGCAATTGCAAAAAATGTAATAACACCTTTTTGTATTGAAAATATTAAAAAGGAAATTTCCGAAATTCCATATATATCTGTTTCTACAGATGGAAGCAACCATGGTTCAATTAAAATGTTTCCATTATTAATCCAATACTTCAATGCAAAAACTGGAATTCAAACGAAAATGTTACATCTGAATAATTTACAAGATGAAAAATCCGAAACCATAGCGAATTATATAATAAAATATTTAACAAAATTTAATTTGTTAGAAAAGTGTATTGCATTTTCCGCAGATAACTGCAATACGAATTTCGGTGGAATAAAGAGAGCTGGCGAAAATAATGTTTATTGCAAATTGAAATCAAAACTGGAAAAGGATTTAATTGGAATCGTATGCCCAGTTCACATTACTTCTAACTCAGCCAAAACTGGTTTTGATTCGTTTCCTGTTGATGTAGAATTGATTTGTATACAAATCTTTATTTTTTTTTTCAATTTACACAGTAAGAACCGAAAGTTTAAAGGAATTTTGCAGCTTCACTGAAATAGAATATAAAAATTTGCTAGGACATTCAGGCACACGATGGCTATCATTATTTCCCGCAGTGAATCGAATTCTAGAAGTTTTTCCAGCTCTAAAATCTTATTTTTTATCTATAGATAACTGTCCAGTTATTCTGGAACGATTTTTTAAGTCAAACTTAAGTGAGGCGTTTTTGTACTTTGTACATTCATTGCAATATGTATTTCACGAAAGAAGTAAAGAGATGGAAATGGAAACAAATTCAATCTTGGAGGTATAATCAATCGTGAAATCTTTGAAAACCGCTTTAAAGTGCAGAATTGACCAGAACTTTTTGCCAATTTCCACAAATACAATATTACTTGAATTAATCAGGAACGGATTTGAAACTGAAGTTAATTCTTTTAAAAATGATTGTATGAAGTGCTACCGAAAATCATTGGAATACCTCGAAAAATGGACAATTCACTTGGATGAGTTCAGTTGCTTCAATTGGATGAAATTGGACGAAGTACCTGAGTGGACATCAGTTGAACTTACGGTCAAATATATATCTTCGAAAGGTGTCGAATTAAGTTTCAATGATTCAAAAGGTTTTGACCAGTTTTGTAACTTAAAAAATTTTGTGGCCGCGAAACTATCTGATACCGATGATGAATTTAAAAAACTAATATCAAGTGCAAAATGGTTAAAGTTTTTTGAAAATAATAATAATTCAGAGTATTATTCGGAACTCCAAAAAATTTGTCAATTTTTCTTTGCATATCAGGACAAAATGCAAATGTCGAAAGAATATTTTCTTTAATTGGGGCACAATGGACGAAAGAGCGGAACAAACTCAAGATTTCAACCATCAGATCGATTCTCACGGTTGTATACAATCTTAAGGATTTAAAATGTAAATCTTTTAAAGATTTAATTATTAACGATAAAAAATACTTAGCCCTAATAAGTAGCTCAAAAAAGTATAATTCCGATTCATCAGAATCAGAATCAGATATTGATCTCAATTAATTTTTATATATTAATTTATTTTGTTTATGTTTTTTTTAAGAAAATGTGATTCTTTTTGTTTTTTATTGTTTTATTATATATTTATTTCGTGGTTTCTATCATTAATAATAATTAATTAATTAATTATAACATCAATAAAATTATTAATTATTTAATAAATAATTTTTTTATTGTACTCTTTTTTAGTTAAAATGTTCTCTTTTTTTAGAACGAAAGTTCTCTTTTGAAAATAAGTCATATGGGAACCCTATCTAAGTAGAGATACCATGTTTTAGTTTCGAAAAACTTAAAAATTTTTTGTAAAATATGTACTTAAATTAAAATTAAACAAATAGGTACATACTTACATATGTACTGATATTTTTCATATTTTAATCTAATCTAATCTAAGTTAACAAACGATCATGTTTTAGAATGGAGCCGTCGATATGTACATGCACATGTATGCTTAGACTGTGAATTTCTGGTAGAAGGATAGATATTTTATATTTTGTTAGGTTTATATTTCAGCGCATTGGCGGATTTGTACCAAATTTTGAACAGCGTGAAGTTCAAAGTCGTTAGCTTATGTGCTGTTCATACAATCCAAGCAATCGACCTTGAGTAAAACATACTGCTTGGATTCTATGAACAGAACATACATATCGCACCCTAAATACTAAAGGGTCACAATTCAAAATTCTTAAATTTTCAGGAGAGCCAAAAAACTGTTTATGTGCAAAAGCAATTTAACTAACATAAAAACAGGCATAACGGGATTTTTCCAATTAAAGAAGATAGTGATGAGAATGAAATTTTTTAAGTAGTTAGAGATGGGATATATGAATTCATTTATGAAAAAAATCTATTTTGGAAAATTTTTAGTTGACACCCTTTAGTATTTAGGGTGCGATATGTCTCTTCGATAAAACAACATACATATGTAATACTGACAAATATTTTCGAGTGTAGCTGCAAACTGTTCCTTTTCGTTCATTTTGTTTTTTGTTCTATAGGTTTTACAATTATATAAGTGTCTTACTATTAATAAAAAATTGTGTTAAACATTTTCCCGATAACATTGTTTCACGAAAAACATAACAAAATGCTGTTTTTCCGAATACCTACATGATCAAATTTTTCTACAATGAAAATCTGCAGCAAATATTTAATATATAACAGAGTAAAATTTACTTAGAAACAAGTAAAAAATTATTATAATTAGATTTACTATTAAATGTACTACAATGTTTTTAGCAACTTTAAACTTTTCTTTATTATAAATATATTTTTTTGTTTTAATTTTATGTACTTTCTTTTACATTTCCTAATGTTTTCATGTCAGTACCTTATTTTATCAACTGAGGTTTTCAGTGTTGCTAAGAAATAAAAGAAAATTAAGTACACTGAGCATAATATCGTACAATTTTAATTACATTGCATAGAAAATCGGCTTGATCAGTTTAATTATAAATTTAAGATATTTGCCATATTGGATACTCTGCCGGCCACTTATTATAACACTGCAATAGCACTGATTTGAAGTCTACACATTCATAATACTCTCTGCGATTGTATTTGGCGCTTCGTAACAGATATGTATAGGATGTTATGTCGGTTGTAGACCCTACGGAACAGTAACCAGATGTTATTGATACTGTTACAGAATTTCGAATTTTTAAAAGCGCTTTCTCATAAGCAGAGCAACAAGAAATTATTTTGTAAAAATAATTGAAATCGATGTTGTAATGTTTTAGGTATGCGAGTAACTGGTATAAATATACAAGTTGCAAAGCGTTGACGCCGCGTTATTTCAGTATGGTTCAAAAAAATTACATGCCAAGTATATTTTTGACAGCCAAAAACATTTTCAGCTGCATCGCTGTAATAAAATATAATATTTGACAGTGTAATAGCTGCCGCCGTCTGGTGCGAGGGCTATGTGATTCCAAAAACTGGTAAGCAGTTATAAGTCGTCTATTAGTTAGTCGGCGTCGGTATCAGTGTAATTATATTTACAAAAGCCTGTATTTATGATATTTATCTCGTGTTATATTTACTTAAATCATAAACTATGGCAAATGTAGAATCCATGATTGTAGAAGATAAACCGCAATTCAAACAAATTGATCGAGAAAAGGTCAGTATGTAACATTCTTAACCAGTCTCAGAATTTCATGGTTAGCTTACTTTTTTATTATAGACATGTCCTTTACTATTGCGAGTGTTCTGTTCGACTGGAAGACACCACTCGGTATCGGAATATATGTATAATAATGTTCCTACAAATGAGTTACAAATTTATACATGGATGGATGCTTCGCTGCATGAACTGACTTCCCTTGTGCGCGATGTCAATCCCGATACTCGCAAGAAAGGAACATACTTCGATTTTGCCATAGTTTATCCCAATTATCGCAACAATCATTTTCAAATGCGAGAAATTGGTGTAACTTGTACTGGGCAAAAGGGCGCCGATGACAACAAAACATTAGCTCAAGCAAAATTTTGTATTGGAGATTTTCTTGATATCTCCATAACACCTCCAAACCGTTTACCACCTATTAGACGACAACGGCCATACTGAAATACAAACACATCTTGAAATATTTTCATTACATATGTTTAGATTTCCTTGAACAATCACATCTCATCCTTCTTTTAACAATAAATAAAATACGGTAAGCATTTTAATTTCTAATTTTGTTTTTTATGATTTTCTTTTTGAATTAAAACTTAAACAATGATTGTAAGGTATACATAAGAAAATATGTAATGCACGACTTATAAGTAATAAGATGGCGATACTGAGTTTAGAATCGTATCAAGCCCCTAAAAGAACATTAATTTCTATAATTCACAGCCGGTCTCTTTGATTTCTTTTTGCCCAGTTGTGACATATCAATTTCTATTCCATTTGGTAAAACAGCTCGATTTTCCTCGTAGTTGATGAAACCATTGTCTTGAAGGGCTGCGTCTTCATTGCGTTTGTTGGGATCACATTTTATACCTGTTTCATAATGGTATTCACGTTTGTTGCCATCAGGGTCAACATAGCCATAAGTTCCTCTAAATAAGAAAACATAAATTAATAAGAATAAATGTTGATGAAAAAAATCTTACTTTGTTACGCAATCAGTGCCAATAAGTTCTTCCTTGAAAGAGCCGTCATCGTTTTCGTAACCCCAGGTGATACTACCATCTTCATTTTCTTCACGCCATTTGCGTATGGTTTGTGCTACTGGACGTTGACGTCTGTTATTTTGTTGACTGTCTCTCTCCTGTAATACTATTTGATTTTGCTCTAAAGCAGGTCGGGATTGTATGGGCTTTGGTCTAGGGCGGGACTGAACTGCAACAGGCTGGGATACAAATTGTGGTCTTGATTCTCTTAACTCAGTAGGTCTGTTCCGAATGACATGGGCGCGTTCACGTTGTGGTGGTGGTGGTTGGGGAGCTGATTGTTGTGGGGCTTGAGGTCTGTCCTGGCTAAATCTAGGGTTATTGATAATATTAGATCCGATGCCAAAATCGTTGAAAACTTGTTTAGAATTTGGGGTGGTTGGCGGCGATGGACGTTCGGGAAATCTGGTAGAGAAAGGATTACTATTGACCAATAATGGCTCCTCATTGGCTAAAACATGTGTTATCTGTGTTTCATGTATAGCATTTTGTTCGTTATTGAGAAAAGCTGCCGCAGTTTGTTGAAATTGCGATTGCTGTGCCTGAGCCAATTGCTGCTCTCTTAAAAGTTGCGGCAAATAGGCATCGGGCACCTCGTCTTCTCCGGATTCAGTAACAGGTTTTGATTCTTCGATAACACGTGGAGATATGTTATTTTGTGCATAATTTTGTGATTTCACTGCTACCGGCCTTCTAACCCTTGCAACTGGTCTTGCTACAGGTGAAGGTGCTGCTCCAGGAATTGCAAGTCGCTGAGGGGGGAATTGACCATTGACTAGACATACAGATGTAAGTATTGTCATAACGAATATAATCTACAAAAATATAAAAGTAAAAATTTATTTTTGTTCTCGATAAAAATGAACCAGCCGCACAAAAAACTCAAAATTTGTTTTTTGTTTTAAATGTAATTATTAAATTTATATTAATCAAGATTGCCTCGATATCTCTTTTCAAAGATTTAAAAATTTGAAACATTTAAAAATTAGGTTTAAGGTCTACTGATGATTTGGCTTTAGCACCAATGAAATGCATGTATATAGACTAGCTAAAAACCCTCAACAAACAAAAGTTTTTTAAATCTTTTAAATGTAATTGTGTGAAAGAAAATTGTCTTTCGACATTGTGCGACATATGTAAATTAAAAAAACTATTTTTAAGCAATTGATTGCATGATTATTAAATGAATACTAAATACAAAAAAAAACTGAAATCTAAATACATACATCGAGCTCTGTAAAAATTGTTATACGATTATTCGATAACACGATTTGTTGAAAAAGTTAAAACTTAATTTTTATGGGTAAAATATTGTTTAATTATATTTTAGTTTATGGAGTTACAGTAATTTAAGCTCAAGTCAATTTCTTCACACAGAAAAAACTAAAATTGGTTTTCTATTATAAAACTGAATATTAAATTAATTGTGTTGTTAATTAAGTTTCAGCTTTCAATAGGCAATTATTAAGCTAAACAAATATAAAAAATTTTTGAGACACCTTTTATTTATATGATAATTCTAATCAATCACTACACGGATCTTTTTTAATGTTAAAACCAGTTTGTTGTCTGTCGAAACAGAATTACAGTTTTTTTAAGCCGATCATGAACTACAATCAAACTTTTTTAACAATAAAAATAAAATTATGATACATATCGCGCCTTTATTGCAACATAGACATATCTCAAAAACGTAATTTTTGATTTAAGAACGCTCTTTACGTTGTGTGAAAACTTTTTACAAATATCTTGTTTACGCACCTCTTGAGGGGAGAATACTTTTATATTTTTCCATTGATGTGTGGTCAAATTAAAAACTGAACTCGTTTTCTGACGAACGAACGTTGCAATAAAGGAACGATATGTATATTTAGGGTTCCATACACAAACTGTAAACACGGTGGTCTTATTATTTTCGCTAAGATGTCTGTCCGTCTGCCAGTATGTCTGACTGTCATAGGCTTCTATCTCTTGAACCATAATAGGTGGACATATAAAATTTTCAAAATATATACGTATATTACTATGGCCGCTATAAAACCGAATACTAAAAATGAAAAGATGTGTTTGTTATTTTTTATATATGTACATTTACTTTAACTAAATTTATTAGCGGGTAATGGTGTTACCTTAAATAGGGAACGGCCTTTATTAACTTAAATAGTAAACGATATTATCGACTTAAATATTGAACGTTATTATCTATACTATTGTATCCAGCGGTCGACAGGGATTCGACAGCATTCTAGTAATTAAATATTAATATTGAACAAACACACATACACAATTTGTTTATTTTACAACTTGAAGCTGATTGATACATGCATGTGTAAAATGTGTACATGTATTAGAAGAAACTTTAAACGCTTCTAACTCCCAAAATACTAAACTGATTTAAATAAAATTAAGATTGTGCACATCTATGTATGTAAAAACCCCATTAAAAACATATAAAATCTTTTCAAAATCGGTTCAGTATTACGGCCGCAAAAGGGATCTAAAAAACGTGTTTGCCTATTAATAATATAGACTTTTGGCTTTTGACGAGGCTAAGTTCAGAATAGATGTTTTACTAAAATCTGTTGGATATCTCGGAAGTTATGTATAAGCGTTTAAAAAGAACATCAGATAGCTAGCGAACATGCAGGCATTGGACATTCTCACAGCGTGCGTATTGCCGCTTTAACAACAAATATGAAATACATATGTGTATAGTTCAGTAAAAAATTGGAGGGAGTCCCCACCCTGACAAGTACGGAACCCTATACGCGCGATGTAGTTGAGGTGTATATAGTGAAGTGTGTATAGTGACAAATAACATGTTCTGTCTGGATGATGTATGGAAATATGCGCATTGTATGGATTAAGTCTTACCCGGTTTTAGCTTTAGGAATTGTAAATATACATAAATTAATTTTTGTTTGTTCGTATAATGCAATCGATTTGATTGGATCATTATTATTTTTAACATTACCTACATATTTATGTATGTATGTACATAAATAAATACACACTCGTACATGTGGCTGCAAGCAATAATAATAAAATCACTACCACTACAGAAAAACCCAAATAGTGAGAGTGCAGTGAATTAAATTGAGAGTTTGCATTGTTTTGGTCATTTAGCAAAAAAAACATGAATCTAGTCCACTTAATTTAGTTCAAATTTTTATGTAATAAAATTTTTTGTTAACTTTTATTTTAAATCCAGCATGTGTATGTTTATGCATATATGGATGTACATATATACATATGGATGTGTGTATGTACATATGTATGCAAATATGTGGTACATATTGCATGTACAATAAACACGATATAACTAGTTGAAATACTTAAGTATGTACATAAGTATTTACATTTCTTTTCACTGTCGGGGACAAAATTGTTGCAAAAAATTAAAAACGAGTTTTCTTGATTGTTGCAAATTACGTTTTTGAAGATTATTAAGGAAATAAAAGCTCCAATGATAATTACTGTTGCATTTTTCCCAATGTCAATTAAAAAAATAATCCTTGGCATCTGCTGGTATTGGAACGGCAATAAAATCTAAGGAAACGTACAGAATTTGATAATAAATAGTAATTCCTTTTATGAAAACAATTTTAATATGTACTCACATACCTACACACATATGTATAAGTATTTCAAATAAAAAATCATAAAATACCTACTACTCTTGCTTTCGTTTTCAATAACGCCCAAAAATTTATTTTGTGCATTGCAATTACTAAATGTTGTTGTACTTGGTTGATTACGCCATAAAAATGTGGTGGTGCTAGTGTTTGTTTTACCATTAGGCCAGATTATGAAACTAGTTTATTGGTATAGTTTTTACTATAAAATATTTCTGCAGCAAAAAACAGCAATATTTTTTATTAGGATTTTTTTTAAGTTATTCAGGTGAAAAATATATTGAATAACAGCAAACAAGGAACTTGATTTTTCTATACATATAAAAATGTATATAGGTAGTTCAAATTTGACGAAAAAATGCATATGTATTTGTAGATATGTATGAATGTATGTAGTATGTGTGTATATCATCAAGAGCTTAAAACTTAGTTAAGAATCTTTTAATACAAGGATTGTATACACATGCAAACATATATGTATACGTAAGTACATATACATATATTTATATACACATATATTATATATCTCTGTGCATATGGCCATTTCCACAGATATATCTACTTTTTGTCACGTACGTTAACCCCTTTAATTGCTAGAACATACATATTTTAAAACATTTACGCCCGTTTTCACCATCTTCGATTAAAAAATGACCATAACTTTAACCGAATGTTTAGCTAAATTATATTAAACAATCTATGATTAACTCTTAACCGATACAATTTAACAAAAAAGTTTATGTTAAATTTAACCGAAGCAAATTTGCCGGTTAGCACTTTAATCGGAAAGTAAAACAAATAAAATGGATAGAAATATAAATCAGCATTTACATTTTTGTAATATGTATTTTTCAATTAAAAAATAAATTTCGCGAAAAAAATAATCACACCAAAACAAAAAATACATTATTTAATATTCATGCAAATATTATACAGGTACATACATACTCGTATGTATATGTACATATGTATATTCATGTATAAGAATGTTTTAATCATTACTCGAATATCGGTAACCGTTGATTAAATAATACCAGTTAGCCAAGCCAGCAGTTGTTTTTTTAAATAAATATTTTACTGAAGATGGTGTAATCGGGCGTTAGATATGAAGATGTAAAAAAATACATGTAATTGTGTCTGTGTTTTTCCCCTAATTAAAGAGGGCAACGTACGTGAAAAGGAATGAACTTTTCTATGGAAATGCCCATATGCAAATGCGTACTGTGTATGTATGTATGTATGAGTGTGTGTGTGTGTTTGTTTCAAAAACCACCTGATGTAAAGACACTCATAGGATTTTTGGATAAAACAGGTATTGAGATTTACTATAGTTATTTTTTTCTTATCAATTATTTATAGATAAAATATAATGACACACATTTTTCAATATAATTTTACATAAATTTCAATTACAATTACAAATTTCAAACGGAAATCTCTATTTTATTATTTTAAAATTATTAATTTAGAAACCACTTTTAACCGAAAATGTCAGACGAGGAACTAGAAAAAGGCGATAATACTTATTTCAAAATCTAAATGGGGGTGTTAATAAATCTCAAAGTCCCAAAAGGCCTACAATTAAATCAAATGATAGTGAGAACGTTCAACTTTTTTATTTCTGAAGGAATAGAAAGATAATATCTGCAAACTGTTTGTAAGTATTTGAGTGGATTCGTAAATTCAGTAAATTTGTGCAACCTGTCTGCAAATTATTTGCAGTAAATATTTTTTACATAAAGATGCTTTTGACGAAAAAATGTACTGCCAAGGAAGGGGTGGTGCTTTCATACATTGCATTTACGAATGTATCCTTTGTTACGAATTCTACTAAAGGTACGGTCACATCAGACAAACATTTGCCCAAAAAAACGTAACCACTACTTTTGCTTAGGGTTAGTGTGATTTAACTTGGTTTTTATATCACAAAATGAAGTCAATTATGCCGCAAAATGCTATTTTTATATTATTTTTAATAAATGCGAACCCATATATAAAAAATATAAAAATTAAAAAATTTTTTCTTTTTTCAAAAACTTTTTTAATTCTATAATAAATTACACTCTCTTTTTTAAAAAAAGTGCGAGAGGTGTGTGACGATACCAGACCGAAACGAAGTTCCTTTCGTTACATACTTAGGTGTGTACATATTTCATGTACATACATATTTACGTATGTATGTACATATGTACTATTTAATAACAATGAATTAAATTAAAAAAATTTAGCAACATAATTAGATGAACAATATATAAATAATTATAAATGAAGAAATGGTAATGAAAACGTTAATTAAAGGAATTCATAAGGTTGCTTACTAACTGCTGTACCTAAAAAAAACTCGATATAAAAACCGCTGCATTCACCGTAACTATGATTTTTTTGCAGCCGTGTGATGTCCTATTTTCAAATTTGCCCAAGGCTTTGGCTGAAACACGTCAACAATCTACAGATCAATATTTTCCAAGTGCAACAGATTGCAGCTGCATTGCAAACAAATTAACTGTGAGAGTAAAACTTTAAACTGAAAACCTTATTCCACATACCTAATTACAACATTATAAAATAATTTGTAACATAAACCGGCATTAAATTGTATAAGAAAATTGAAATGAGAACAATTACATACATACTTATGTAAATAAATATGTGATTGTTTGAAATCTGTACGCGAGTATAAGATAATTCTCCATTTCTTTGCAGAACAAAGACATTTTTCTCGTACAAATGAATGAATGAATAATTAATAGCAAGTAAGCACACACGAGTACATACATACATAGTGTATGCATACAAACACATACAGTAGTTTTCCGATTTAACGAACCGAATGGTTGCGAGGCCTGTTCGTTAAAGCGATTTGTTCGTTATATCCAGCACTAAATTAATAATTAATAGCGTCGTCTATTTTATTAATAACTATAAATATGTGAAATTTTTTTTTTAATATTTTAATAAAATTATAGTAATTTCAAATACATATTTCTTTAAAAAATATATACCTATAAGGAAAAGAAAACTTCATAAAAGCACCGTAATACAAAAATAATTTATTTAAAAAATTGGATAAAAAGTCTGCTTATTGGAATGTATTCCTTTTTAATGGCATATTCTTGAAGCTCTCTCAAAAACATTAAATTTGTGTTACTAATATTGTTTTGCTGAGTTCATTTAAGACATATTTGCTTAAATTACATCTTCGTGTTTTATTTTGGTCTCTAGAATTTCAGGTTCACCAAGCTCTTCATCATTTTCGTTTTGTTCATCATTTCGTTTTACATTTGTCCGTTAAACCGAGTATAAAATAATTTCTTTTTTTTTCGTAATATAAGGTACTTAGTCCCCTTTCACATATCGGCAATTGAGAGACAGGCAGACGAAGTTTGTAGAAGAAGGGGCGAAGATGCAGAGTGTACCGGACATTTTTGTTGTTTCTCTTTTGTTATTTTCGCAAATTTCACCTTATTGCTTTATGTCATATTTCTCAAGCTCAAGTCGTCTTCTTCGGGAGAATCTTCTAATGCCAATTTTGTGTAATAAACTAGTTTTTCCTTCTTTTTAATCAAATTTCATTTTTATAAAAAATGGTTTTATACGTTTTTGGTAATTTAAGTAAACCATAGAATGAAATAAATATGTACATATGTACATATGTAATAATAAGTATACAAACTGCGAAAATGGATGAAACACGAATAGGAAAAAATTTCTGACTGTCTATTAATTTCCAATATGTAAAAGCTTCAGGCAAGAACCAAAGAGAATTAAAAAAATGTCCGACAAGAAATGTCGCATATGTGAAAGGGGACTTACTTAATAGAAATAAAAATTTGAGTGTTCCATAAATACGTTGTTCATTAAATCGAATGTTCGTTAAATCGGAAAACTACTGTAAATGTACATATGTATATACAAAGCGTGTTCGCTGAAAGTTACTTTTATTTACCTTCGATATGATTCAGAATTATGGCTTAGAAACTACATACATATGTACATATGTATGTAAATACATATGCACACATGTACATATTTTTCGGTATCCCTCATTAACATACATACATATGTATGTTCATATGTGCAATGTATATTGTACATACATACATACTTTCATAATTGAAAAAAAATCGCAATTTTCGAGTTGATGATGCAGAATTAATCGTCTACTAATATTTAGCGAGGCGAATACAATGTTATTTTTCCATTAAAGTATATAATTTTAAATTGAAAACTTAAAATTCGCTTTCTGTAAAACCAGTTTTTCGACTTATGACAGTCTCGAATTAAATGAGCGTTATGCCACATACATACATACATACATACATATGTACATATTTTTGCCAAGTGAATGTCAGCAATTTGTTTACTTTTTATTGCCCGCTTATAGGTATAATAACATTCATATTTAATTGAAACGTTGTCAAGTCATAATTGCTGTTTTAGTTTTCAGTCTTAACTCATTCTTTAACAAATATTTCCACAGAATTGTTTTATTGTACAATTTTGAGCGAGGTTGGCCACCGGTACCAATTTGACAGTTTAAAATACCGGTTGCATTCAAATGTAATTATCTTTTATAGCCGACAAATTTAGAATATCTATGTAGTATGTAAGTTTCTGTGTTGAAAGTAAAGTTTTGGCCGGATCAGAAAATTTGCACCGATTGGCACCGCATTGCATGATCGGGAAACACTTTTCCCCATCAATAACGTGAGCGTGTCTGAACGTTGGTATAAAAAACTCGACGTGAAATTCGAGTGAATTAAAAAAGTTTGTGCGTTTTTCTTATACCTATGTATGTACTGTTAATTTTAAGCTCTCCCTGAAACAAGAGATAAGAATGTCTGGCTGACTTCCAGAACGTATCAATACAAAGTTGGTATACAGTTGTGCTACCATATTTACATCATTTACATTAGCGAAATGCCATAACGCATATAATCGTCTCTTGGAATTCAGTGTGATAAACCGAAATACTCGTATATTTTCATAGAAAAGTTGTTAAGAGTTTAATGGTGGGTGTAAACAAAACTTTCTCGAAAATTTATTTAAAATTGAGAAATGAAAATAATACCACATGAACTCTTTTATTGTTTTGTAACATTTTAAAACGTAAATATATAATACCCTTTAATTTCGTAGTAGTACTAATAATTCAATAAAAAGTTATGAAAAACTTAATACGTTCGTTCAAGTTTTAAACAAACGAACGAACCAACGAACAGTTATGCAAATTGATACCGTTATTCGTTTCGGCTGCCAGCCTTGATTTCGAGTGATGCATTTCTTTGCATTGCTACATAAAATTGGTAACATGTCGATTTAAGTACACACACACTTCGTCCACTTCGGAAATATAACAATAAAGTGAATTTTTGGAAATTGTGTTAAAATTTCCAAAATGAGGTTTATCTTTCAAATGCACGATTGCATACATACTTACATACATACATACATATCCATCGTTGGGATTCAGTGAATACGCAATTCCGGTCTAGTATAAATATTTCGTTAACTCTTTGAACGGAGCACAAGGCAACTAACTAATGAATGAAAAGCAATTTAAGCGTGAAAAAGAAAACAATCACGATAACAAAACATACATAATTTTGTTACACCCTTTTTTGAAAAGTAATTTAAAACGGTTACTCCGTATTTCTGTTGGAGCATTAAGTTATGTCAAGACAATAATATAACCTTGGACGGAAATTAATGAATACGAAATATAAATAATAGCAAAAAGCAAAAAGCAAACTCACATAAATAATTAAATAGTTTTTAAGTAACTGTAATTATTCGCTTGCAGTTTGATACCAGTTTAAATTTTGTTTTTCGAATTTGTAACAGTAACTCTTGTTTCGGAAGGGGGCTTAGAATCAAGTTAGTCAACATTCCATAAAGGCAACAAACAAAAAAAAATAAATAAAAAAATCCATTCGACAGCAACGCCTTAGAGACACACAACACCGCACTCGATACAAATTTTTGTTCGGTAATTGGCTTTTTGCCAAAAAATAATCATTTAAAAAAAGCCAAGTAACTTACCACTCTTAATTGTTGCAATTTCATCATCATGTTTTATTGCTAAATTATATTTTTGTTTTATTTTTTTTTTTATAAACTTTTTATTCACACTGATTTATTATTGGTCTGTCTATATCTCTTACAAATGGATCGAACAAAAGAGAAAAACGTTTCAATTTGTGCGTTTCCCACACTGAAACTGAATTGTTAATGGAAAAATACTTGTTAATTTAGCGCGATCGCTATATTTTGTTCCAGCGAGTGTTGTAATAACCGTTAACAGCAAACTTTAACAAAGAAATGTTTTAAATTTAAGAAAACTTTGCAGTTTTATACCACCAACATCAAAGTAGTGGCCATTATGCATAATTTGTTGTTGCTTTTCCCACTTTGAAATCCAAAAGCTTTTCAAAGTTTTTTTTTGCGTGTTCTTTGCAATGCTGGTTATTAACTGAAATAAAATTTTTGTGTGAATAACATTTAAACATGTTATTTATTTATTTATTTATTTATTGGTTTAATTGCAGAAAACATTCTTAATAGAAAATTTTAAAATTGTTATGCTCACACAGAGTTTAAAAATAATAGTATACATATGTATGTATGTATGTACATAATCATCTTTCTCTCATCTTTGATAATTTTGAAATGGGGAAAAAATTCGTTTCGATATTGCGAGATATGAACAGGGGTAATCATGCTTGGAATTTTAATTTTTTGATACAAGTCGGGCTTATGAAAAAAAAGAATAAATTAAGTCGTTTTGTATCATTTATTTATGTGTTTCCATGAATTGATTTGTGTTTCTTTTCACTCAAAAAACAATTTTGAAAAGTGTTTGTATTCAGCGTTGCCGTTGAAGTTGTTTTTAATAAAAATTTCTTATCTTACGTTCGGCTGATGTTCGCCGTTCAGATGAATTTTATTGAATGTTGTGTGTTATTAAAGACAGTTTGTGTTTCAATTTAACTAAGCACTGTAAAATATTAAAGTACAAAAAGCACAACTTGGTCAAAATAAAAGGGTTTTATGTGCGTTAAACTTGTTTTTTTTAAGCCAAGTTATTTCTATATAATGAAAAAAAATTCAGTTTTGTGTTCGGTGATCGGGTTTGGTAATTATGATTTGTTTATTTAATAAAAACAAATTGAATTAATTTTATCTAATAGGGTTGCATTATTGGGTATCTTTGACGATATACAAACATGTAAAAAAGATATATTTAAAGTTCTGTGTCCGGCCAAAATTTTACCGAATGCCGAACAGGAATCGAACATAGTTGTTTGACTAGCTCCTACATCAAATCCTAACTTTCGATCGGACACCACTGTGTCATTCAATCTGAAAGTCGTGTTAATCGAGATGTGTAGTGAACATTACATAAATCGTAGAAACAAATTTCTCCAAATATATTTTTTTTAATTCTTATGGTATGAACACACACTACATTAACATTTTGTGCGGAGGTACTCTATTACCTGGTTTTTTAACGTAATAAAATGTGTCATATCGAAATCTTATCAAAACTTAAATTTGAAGAAGTGATTTCTTCAAAACATATAAATTAGTTAATACTCCGGTGAAAGCACAGCCGAATTCAAACCTCTTAATTATATTTTGCTATTATTATTGTATTTATTATTACTATTTTATTAGGGTTCGTGTCAAGCACAAATTGAGTTAATATATAAATATAAATATGTTTTCGGCAAATGAAGGTAAAACTGACTCTTTAATCACTTTCTTCTTATAAAAAGAATAAAGATTTGTTACAAAGTTTTCATTGGTCATGGCAACACTGTTCGTACTTTTATGTTTTAATCGGAATAAGCTTTTCGACGTTAATTTATAACAAATGAAGAAGACAAATTTTCTCACCAGAGCACAATAATATTTAAAGCTTTAGACAAACTCAATAAACCGTTATTTTCGGATTGTTCTTTAGTTAAACTTTTACAAGTAAAGCTTTGCATGTTGCCATATAAAATAAGCATACAGTTTTGGCCAAAACGGTAAGTACATACATATTTAAGTGTGTGTATTTATATTTTTTTTGTTGTAATTCCACTTCTTTGATATGTGACGTATCGTAAACTTTTGCATAGCGATTTTTTTTAAATTATGAATGTATGTAATTTAAAGTTTTCGTTGTGGGCGGCGAGTATTTATAATTTAATACTGAAAAATAGTTTAAGTGTGTTACGAAAGGGGGAAACATAAAAATGCCGTTACGTAATATTTGAACAGCCCCTTAGCAAATATTGTGGTTATATTTCTTTGTCGGTCCTAAAAGTATGCCTTTTATGTTTATTTTGTTTAAATATGTAGTTTTAAAACAGCGCGTGCCAATTTTTTAAAAACACTGGAAATAGATCCTATTTTAGATTGTTGACTCGGTATGGATTTTTATTTTAATTTTCTTTTTAACGGCAACGGGAGTGGCTGTTGTAAAAGTTTTGTGTACAAATTTCAGAATGGAAATGTAATGTAATACACCTAAATATGTACATTAGATTTTAATCGTTTAATATTTGGCACTTAACATTCGGTTCGCCTTGCGCAAAACTTGTTATATTGGTTGTTTTTTTTAGAGGCAGACAGTGTTGAATTAAAATAAAACACAGGGAAGTATTTACATGGGTCAATGAACCCACCGACCAGTACGGTGCACCAAACGGTGACTATCAATCGACTACATGGAGGGAATTTCATACGAATATTTTTCAAACATAAACTTTATTGTTTAAATCTTCTTATTTTTAATGAATATTTTATATCTACATGTGTGTGTGTGTGTGGATGTTTGTATGTACATTATTAAATATATGAAGGCTTAAATATGAATGCACTCGTACAATTTTTCTTATAAGTTTAGCTATTAAACTTTTATACAGGGTGTCCGTCGGGAAGGTATACTACTTTGTTTTGCCTCCATTTTGGTAAACATTAGTCATGGCAGTTCATATTTGGCAGTCGTGAAGTACACATGTGGCAAATTTATTATGGAAAAAATATTCGATAAACCAACGTGTGACGATGAGAAAGTTACGTGAAATTTTTGCGGGAAACAACGTGCCAACGAAACGCACTACATATTTATCGTGTAGTGAATAATTTCGAAGAAAGTGGGTCTGTAAGTGATAGGCCCAAGGATGGACCACAACGTACTGCAAGATCGGCTGAAAACATTACTGCTGGTCAAGAAAGTGTTCAGAACAATTCATCAACCTCAATTCGATGCCGTGCTCAGCAGCTTGGTCTTTGGCCACAATTTTTCACAAGGATTTGCATTTGTTTCCATTTAAGATTCAGTTGACACAAGAGCTTCTTCCACAAGACCATTTACGACGCTGTACATATGCCAATAGGATGTTACAGCTCACCCATGACAACCCCGATTTTCATGAAAAAATCTAATGAGTGACATTTTCATTTGAATGGATATGTCAATAAACAGAATAGTCGGTTCTGGGCAATGGAAAACCCTCAAATTATTCATCAGTCACCTTTGCATCCATTAAAAGTGACAGTCTGGTGTGCAATTTGGTCAGGAGGAATCATTGGACGTTACTTCTTTGAAAATGGAAACGGCGTAACGGTAACTGTAAATGGGGTGCGATATCGTGATATGATTGAAAACTTTTTAACGACTCATTGACCGGGTCCAAGATCTTGAACTTGTGCTCTGGAAGTAGTTAAAATTCGGATCATCCAATAATATTTTTTGTATGCATATAATGTTGAAACTTTAGACACAATTTACCAAAGAAAACTTTTTTTGAGATACGTAAAGATAATTTCGGGACAACGATTTTTCGATTACATTTCAGCTGGTCCGCGAATTGGTCATTAAAAATGTTGTTTAGAAAGTTATCAAATATAAAGCAACAAAAAAAATTTTATTTTTACTTTTACAAAAATATGTTAAAAAAAGTGAAACATAGTTTCGAGCACATCTGATGAAAAGTATGATAAAACCCAGTGTGTAATCTGTAACAAAATACTTTCGATTGATACAATAAAATCAACTGCAAAAATAAATAAATAAACTAAAATTTAAGATCAAATAATATATGTATATGTGCATATTTTTTGTTTCCTACTCCGTTTCCATGTGTTATTAGAAGTCCGCGAATCTAAAAATGGTGAGAACCTCTACTCTAAGATCATCAGTGCTTTTACAAGACCAAGCATTATTGATTTTAACAGATGACTAAATTTAAGAGAGCTTTTAAATGTAATTAAATTAGTAATGATGCAGTATCTGTGCTTTTCCGGAAATCTCGCATACGCCAATTTATTCCAGATAGAATAAAATAAAATCTATTTGTTAAACTGAAAAAGATCGTATCAGAATACTTTTATGCTGCAAATGTTTAAAATAAGTTGATAATATAAATTTGACAGCGATTCTAATTGTATGTTTGATTTACATAAGGAAAACTTAAACTTTCAGTTTCCACGTTTTCTAAGATTGTGTAAATTGAGGGATAGGTGTGTCTTTTTAATATAGAAAAATCCGTGAAAGAAAAATGTACAAGTTGTGCAATACTTAATGGAAGTTAAACTTATTTTATTCTATTTGATTTCAATTTTATTTTTATCTTTTGCTTTTCAAATTTTTGGCCCTTGCGAGTTAATTTATTATACAGGATTAACTCCTTTTAGCAATTTCGTTAAAGCAAAGGTTCAATGATAATAATTAAACCTTGCAAATTCAATCTTTTATATCACAGATACTTTTAAGATTTCTATACACCAAGAAATATAAATGTACAATTAAACGTATGTATGTATTTTCTACCATCAGTTTTCAACGTCTTTCATCAATGCCAAAGCAATTGCGCCAATTATACCACACACACCCATTATGCTCATTGGTAACAATGGTTCAATGTGCTCCTAAAAATAAAAATTATATTAAAATCGTATCTAAAGCATTATTATTATTGAACACTTCTTACAAGAAGCCACATGTAAGGTACAAGTATTAAGGCAACACCGGCTGCCAAATTTCCCATTCCAACACCGAAATTGCGAACAACTGTTGGATACTGCATGGCCGTGTATGTCGGTATGATAGCATTGTTGGCACCAATAACGCATTTTGCTAAAGAGTAACGTAATCAAAAATTTCAATTTAAATATTATTGTTTGATGACAATAGCAATATCAATGATAAGACTTACCAATCATGGCTAGAGAAATAATATAAATATTATATTCATCTCCTTTGGGTACGATGTTTGTGGCCAAACAACAAATGCCAGGTATCAACATGTATGTTATTAAATTCAATCGTATTCCCAGTTTCAATACAACAAAAACACTTAAACAAATTGAAATGGCCTCCACTGCGCCAGCAATCGCCTAAAATAAAAATAAAAAAAAATAAATAAAAACTTAATGGGAAAAGTATAAATAAATGATAAAGAACAACTAACTATTCCTTTGGACGGACGCATTAGGCTTTTGATAAGTTTTGATTGGCTGGCAATCAAAATGTATCTCGATATCGATAACGTTATCATTATCGGTGTTCAATTATTTTATTTCGTTATTATATTACATTTTACAATTATGTACTTATTAGTTAATAAGTTAAATGTTTTAGTTAAATCGAAATTTTTATTAATTTGGAATGTTTAATTAAAAAATATTTATTTAAAACTATTTTTTTTTATTAAGAAAGAAACAAAGCAGATCTAATTATACTAGCAGAACGTTTGGATGGTCGCTACACCATCATCATCATCACCGTTCATAGTTATTAACTATTTAAACAAACTAGTGTAAACAGCGACCAACTTAATCGACCGCACTCTAGAAATTAATATTAAACATTTACATATTACATTTACATTTACACGTTAAAATGCAAAAAGAAAAAAACATGCTAAATAAAAAACTTAAAATTCTGTCTCATTTCTTTGCGGAAACAAATTGGACAAACACACATACACACTTTGTTTATTTTTCAAGTTGAAGCTGATATGTACAAGCATGTGTAATATGTGTGCATGTGTTAGTAGCAACTTGAAACGCTTATGGCTGCCTAAATATCGAACCGATTTAAATAAAATTAAGATTGTGCACAGCGATATAAAAACCCGCTAAAAAATATATAAATCTCCGAAATCTGTACGGTCGTAAAAGGGATCTAAAAAAACTTGTTAGCCTATTAATAATATAGATTACATCATCATTGCATATGTATTCATTTTTCCCCGATATACTAGTTTTTCGGTAAATATATGCATTAATTTTTGTTTGACTTTAGTTTTACTAAGGCCATGTGAAATCTTATAAAAACCCGGTTTTTGGTTGAGAAACTGTCGACTTATTTTTAAAAAAACTAATTACCGTTTTCGTCGTTACAAAAACGCCAACAACAATAAAGGTAATTGATGATTATATTATTCATAAAATAAAAATGTATTAATAAAAATTATTTTTGATTTACGAGTATAAAGAGCTTACAAAAAAAAATTAATAAATAAAAATTATATGGAAACATTTACAAATATTTTGGGAAAAGTTAGAGACCTCTTTATAGCAGGAAACTCGTTATACTTAATGAGAAGTCTTATACAATATCTTATTGACATGAAGATATTCGGATATAGAAGAAGCGAATATATTAAATTTTATTAATTAATTAATTTTAATAAAAGTTTTCTACAAACTTTTAAAATAAAATTTCCTTTCTTTTGATATGCAGTAGACAGTGAAGTCGGGAAAGAGGAATATATAAAAAAATCTGTAAATATTATGTTTAATTTCACGATTATTTAAAGAATTAATTACTTGAATTAAAATTCAATGAGCTTAAAATTTTCCGTTGAAACCCCAGATTCGCAAAATCAAGTACAAAAAAATTCGGTACATTAGTGCCGTGTTAGAATTTTATAAAAGAAAAAAACGAACTTACAATTTAGTCTCCTTGGAGTTTTTATTAAAAAAAATTCGTAATTTTCAAAGAAAATATCGTTAAATCGTGATTTTGGGCACTAATTTTTGGCACAAAAACTTTTTTTAAAAAATAGTGAAAAAACACTAGAATTTGGATGAAACAACTTTTATCCAGAAAGAAATAGTCTTTGAATCTCAAAAAAAAAATCTTACAGTGGCAACACTGATTATGGGCCACCATGATTGAGAGGAATGCGTTAGTAAATGTTGCCACACTGAAAAAATATACCAAATATCTACCCTGGGAAAATCAAAACAGAAATTATTATTATTAGTTTAAGTTTTAATATTTATATAATTCTCCAATTAATAAACGAGCTTGAGGTCACTTTTACATAAAAAACATCCAAATTTATCAGCAATATTTCGCTATTTATTTGACACAATTTACAAACCGGGAATTATTTGACTGTTTGACTGACCGGGGTTTTTGTTAAAAAAACCGGGCTATTCGACACTCTAAAAATCAACATATTGAAAAAACCCACAACTGTATTGTTGAAAAAACCGGTTAAAAACCCGAGTCGATGACTCATATCCTTTTCTTGTAATAAAATATTTGTTTGTTTGCTTAAGTAAATTGAATTTGATAAGTTGAATACTTTCGTTTAGCAAGAAAAACGTAATATGTCTATTGTAGATTTTTTCTGAGTAAAAACTCTTGTCCTTAAGAGTGTCATTTTGAGGGAAGGACTACTTTGGAAGGATGTTAAAGGAAAACATACCGTATTTACATAAATGTTGCCACCCAAGTTGCTCAGATGTAAAGTTAGACCGAAATAAATGATAATTAATGTCAGCCAAACGACAAGAGTCAAACATGTTGTGCGCCAATATGTTTTACTAAACACTACGACCAAAGGACTTGCATCACTTGCTATCACTTCATTTGAATTTATCGTTGTTGCTGTTGTTGCAATTGAATTGATTTCATTTTTAGATATTTTTGCTTGTTCAACTGTTTCAATTGTAGTTTTTCTTGGCACTACTGCTTCCAAGGATTTTTTATAGTTTGAGGCCAAAGTTGTTCCATTCATTCGCGCTGCCCTTTCCACAATGGCAAATAGTTCTTCCAGCCTGCCTGTAGCCAGAAGCCATCGAGGAGATTCAGGTACGCAGTACCTGCAAAAAAAAAACATTTTAAGAATAATAATTGAGAACATACACGAGTAATGAATGATTTGCACTTATTTAACCCATCCATCCACTCACTCACTCCCTCCCACTTACCATATGGACAAAATAGCGAACCATGGCAACGTTATAACCAACTGCATTGTACGCCAGTCTCGTATGAAATACGCAATTCCTGCTGTTAGTACGTATGTGATTGCAACCGGTAAAATATTCAAAATGCCAATAATTGTGCGCCATTTTCCGGAGACCAATTCGACCACAAGCACGAAACTAACAACCGCCACAGTCATTGAAGCGAATCCAATTATAACACGCAGTGTCATATACATGGCCAAAGAAGATGAGAAGGCCAAAACAGTACCTACACACACATACAAAACACAAATTACAAAGTTACAAAGTTAAAAATGCAAAAATAAAAATTAAATTTAACTCAACCGCAAAAAATTACACCATTTGCTTGTATGTATGTAACCGTGTGTGCCAGGTGTGAGAGTGTGTGTAAGGATCGTGGGAACTTACAACGCACTCGTTTAATTTGAATTTCCAATGCAAATTATTACACAAATTGCATTGTGTGATAATTAAAAATAATTGTAATTAAGTGTTTTCATGATTTCGTCAGCACTTGTTTCTTCGAATGCATTCGTGATGCCATCGTAAACTTTTTAAACTTTGGTTAAAATATTTTAAATATTGCATTAAGTTTCGATGCGAAAATGTTATCTAAAGCATAACACAGATATATTTTTCATGATTAAGTACAATGAAAAAGTTTTAGCTCCTCATGAAATAAATACGAGATGGCGTAGTTATTGAGAGCATGTCTTATAGGGCGAAGAGCGCGGGTTCGTATCTCAGCTGAGACAAAGTATTTATTTTTTATAATTACATGAAAAAAAGTAGTAGAATCATCGAGTCTTCATTGGTCATAAACACTCATTTGAATGACGATCATTTTATATCAAATGTGAACACATGATCTCCAATGACGGCCTAATATTAAAATCATGCATTAATCACATAAATTTGAAGCAGTGAAATATCACTATAATCCAGGGATTTTTATTTTTGTGCCAAACAAGAGTTTAAGTGACTTGGAAAACAGAGTGACGGAAATCTGCACAAGTTAAACTTTGATGTCAAAGGAAAGAGTTAGAATCCACTACTTCTCTTTTGGCTCATTACTTTATTATGGCGAATGCCAATGGACGCAAGTACTTACCACATTCCTCTACAAATAACGACTTAAAAATATCCATATTGAAATGTCTGCTTTGAGTGTTGAACTCGCGATTTTAAATTTATTGTTGTGTTTGATTTCAAGTGTTTTACTCCCTGGCATCTTTATTGCACAACTGTTTTATTACGCGCTAAAGACTTGTGTGCAACAATACACACACACAGACACACATACACAAATACACACACACACACAACTGCACCACTTAGAGAAAATAAACTACTTGTTTATTTTACAATAAGTAAGTAGTTGTAGAACTACTTCAAAGTAATGCAAACCGATGAAATATTCTAGTTAAATTCAAAATCTACATAAATGGAGTTAAGTGGTTATTTTCGACAACCACAGAAAATTGAATATTTATTAAAAACTAGCTTTTACACGTGATTTCGTTCTCGTGAAACTCAACAAACAATTTGTTAAGAAACTCACCGAATAAAGTCTGAATCATTGCAAAACCCATGAGGGTGTGTTTACGTCCAAAACGATCGGATATCCAGCCACTAGACACACTGCCCACAGCTGCTCCAGCGAGGAAGCACATTTCTACAACACTTAAAAGCTGACGCCTGGAACAAACTAAATCAAATTCTTGCACCAACGTCTTTGAGCCATTTTCGTCATCGGCGAATTCGAATTCGTTGCATGACGTGTAATTTAAAGTTTGTAAATTATCCTTGAGGTATTCTAATAAAGTGTCCAGGGTGTTCATTTCACTGTAATTAATATTTAAAATTGAGCAGGAATCTGGAGTTTGTGTTAAATTTTTCCATGTTTCAGCGTCAATGTTCTTCATTTGCTGTGGCCGGGCGCACCAAAAATCTTTGTCGGCTGTCTGCAATTAAATGTTTTTAATATTTAATTCAGGATATTTATTTCTTTAACAGATACATACTAATTGTTATGACATTTCTAATAACTTTTTAACTTTAAGTTGCTGCTAATCTGCTAAACAATTGAACTGCAAATGCACTTCTGCATAATTGTGCAGTCTCATGTTTTAAATGAAATATTTCTTTTAAGTTAAATTCGACTTGTATTTTGCTATTTTCCCAAATGATATAATCAGTTTCATTTCATTGTTTGCGGTTTACTGGTGGCTTTGGGCATTTCCTGATTTGCTTATGGGGAAAGTTTTCCCGAAATTAGGAAAGCTTAAAGAATGTAATCGAAATTCAAAATTTCCTAAACTAAATGAGAATTTAAGATTGACGTTTTCTTATTAGTATATAAATAGTTCAAGTTGATCATATTCGTGATATAAAATTAAATATGACACAAATATGAAAAGCGTTGTTCAGACAAAGTCTGGTCGCTTAAAAGTTTTAATATTTATTTAACACCAAAAATTGATTGAGGAATTTTAAAATATAATATGACATCATCGTTGATTTCGGTAGATGTTTAGTCTTTCAAATAGAACTGTTCGAGCAGAACATGAAGTTCATATTTTCCATTTTTTGAAAATATAAAAAGTTGTTTAATGCAGTCGATATTTAAAGTAAAACGAAATGACGAAGTTTTCGATCATACCGATTTCTACTCTACTCGATTTCAATTGTGATTCTGATTCTGCAATCAGATTCCACAACATATTATTGGATTGAATCATATGCGATACACTGTTTCAATATAGAAAGTTACAAAAACTGTATTTTTAGAAGAAATTATTTTCGAATTATCTGACGAAAAATTCGAAAATGTAAATAATTTGAAATCGAATATTTTTTAAGAGCAAAAAACCTGCATTTTTTTAAATACTTTAGTTTGTATATTAATGGTATGATTTTATTTACGATTTTGAGACAGTTTCGCATGTTATGGGGACCTGTTTTGTCAAACAAACACAATCTGTGAAGTCTTCTTTTCTTTTATGCAGAAACTCTCGGGGTCAAAGCAGGACTCACAGCTGCGATCCCCGCACTAATAGTCCAGCACACTTTCTACTAGATTTTTTTCGTTTTTATCAGAACCATCAGTATTCAGGGAATGACCTCTACATATGAAATGGAAAGTAGGATGTGGGAAGGCGCATAGAGGGAGTAGTATTTGTGGATATTTGATTTGTATTTTCCCAAAAGTAAGGAACCATGCAGCGAGTTCATTCCATAACATGAACTGGTCGACTAAAGAATGTTCACAAATGGATGGGCTGGCTCATAATGAAAAACGTGTGTGTGGTACGCAAAAAAGTTTATGTTCCCTGATTTCATTAGATCACATTACATTGTAATAAAGATGAAACAGAGAAACACATCCCTCATTGCGACGATGTTCCTGTGAATTAATAGATTTGGTTGCGCTACTGTTACCCATGATCTTATGCGCCCTCTCCTGCACGCGAGTTGCATTCCAACTTATAGCGGGTGCTACTTTTATTTGTTTCCAAAGCCTTATTGACCTCCCCTCGTACGTATGTACATAAATGATGATCTTATTGAAAATAATTACAAATAATTTTAGATTAAATTAAACAATTTAAAACAAAGTACTCGTAATTACGTAATTTAAGTACACACAACGTTAATTTCACGTGAAACGAATACAACATTACTCACGCTTAACTGGAACTTTGTTTGATTTTTCTTCTTGTTTCTATTTTTTATATTTTTTTTTTCAACGAAAACATTTGTAAAAGTGCATGAACACGTTCGTTCGCATGTTTGTTTTGCTGATTCTCGAATCCAATACACTTTTTGTTTTCTTTGTTTGTTTTTGCAATAGAAACTAGGAAAACAAAACTATTTGATCGGACTAATTTTGTAATTTACACCAGTTTTTACTCATGATCCACATACGCAGTGTTGTGCAAAAGGCCAGTTGGGGAAAAGACTTCATGAACTAATTTTATTAACTGTTCACGGCTGAAACGAACAATTATGTTCGTACTTGCAATTAATAATTTAGCAAAAGTACAAAAGTACATACACTTATTTAAACAAACACATTAACGGAGTGATTGTCTGTGTCTAAATGGACGACTGACTAATAACGTTTAAACTTGGCCAAACATTTGTTACAATAATTCAAAAATAATAATTTAACCTGTTATATAAAAAAAGAAAAAAAAACTCGAATGTTTATTTTTTTAGCTCAATAAACTTCCGTTGCAGTTGACCAGCAATAAAATGAAACAAAATAAAAAACCAGTAGGCAACCAAACACCTTTTGTTACCTGGTTTCAATTAATTAATAATATTTGTACATTTTATAAACAAACGAATGGGTCAGTCAGTCAGTCTGTTAGCCTGTCAGTTCGTTAACACTGAAAACACAAAGAAATATTTCGGTAAGATTGTTATAAAATCTACATACATGAAAAACGAATGAAAATAAGTGCATGGTCGAAATGCATTGAAATATTGATAAAATTGCACACCAATTCGCCTGCCACGATCCAATTTTACCCAGAATTATTTCGAATATTTTATTTTCCCTCCTTTCGAGCTCTTCGATCAAATGGCGTTCATGATTTTCGTCTATTTGCAGTAAATCGATTTCATTTTCTTCACAAATTTCATTTTCAATAATGAGCGATTCCATTGAAGTTAAGCGAAAATAAATGACCAGATGTTCTCGTTGCAAAATTAAAACTAAAACTGGATTTTAAATAAATTCTGTTAAAGATTTTATAATGACAAAACTTAAATCATTCATTTACATATCAACTTTTTTATTGTAACATTTAATCTCTTAAAAGTTAATTATAACAAGATATTTTTGTGATACTAATTTCGGAATCATTTTGTTGTGTCGGGTATTTATTTAAGGAACACATTTTGCATTAATTGCTTAAAAGATACTCATCTTAAAAAAAATCCTTTTCTTACAAACAAAAATCAAATTCTTACAAACTCCGTACGCTTGTAAGGAGCAAGAAGTGATGATCTAAGTGTAAGCCAACGGCGTCAAACAAACGTGGTTCCTTTAACATAACGATGTCCTTAGGCGGGATCATACACATAATCCAACTTCCCAAGACATGAGAGTAAATAATTATCATTAATCAATTACTTTCGTAAGAATAAATTCTTGTTTGAAATAGTGAATGGCTCAATAACGAAGAACCCGCCTTTGGTCACTACATTTTAACTAGAATAAACGAGGTGGTTCGACAATTTCTAAGATAAACACTTAACACATGATTAATGTGAATCCTGGGTACTAAATATATTTCCTTTACAAGCTCAGCTTTGGCTTTTGAGAAATGCATAATTTATCATTGCATTCATTCATACCTTTCTAATGATCTTATGCGGCACATTTCACATTCTGTGCACTTATTCTGCCGTTCGGCGGCAAGACCGCTGAGATAGATTTTTTTAATTTTCTTATTGATTTTCATTATTCTCTTATATTCGTCTTTCATTCTCTCAATGCATTCATATTTTATGAACAAAACTGCCTTCACAGAAACTACAGTAATCCCTCGATTTACATTGTTTCGATATACGACGGCAAAACTTCGAGTTGCGTCGTCCTCTCGAATTCTTTTCTTAATTTACAGCAATTAGAACAACAGCTGTGCATTACAAAGATAATACATAAATCACAATGGTTATAAACAATTATATATACTAGGATTTCCTATGGCCGACACAATCGACCATATTCCAGCTATATTTAATCAAATATAAAGCATTTACATAAAAAAATTTCCTCCCGAATAAAACAAAACTTTAATTCTCATCTCTGTCAATTCTGATCTCTTTTTATTTTTCAACTTCACTCGTTTGAAGAGAAAAATCTTATGTATGTACATATGTGCTCTTAAAAACTCTCATTGCATTGCTTATGTTTTTACTTGAACCAATACATACGATTGCATGTGGTGTCAACTTTAGAAGCCTTTTATTCGTTTAATACTGAACTGATTTAAATAATATATAATCCAATCACTGAAGCTCATCAATGTCTACCAAAATCTGTTGGCAAACAAAGGAGAAAAAGGGACCCGAAAATTTATATTTGCCCATTTAGATATAAGTCTTTTCTTAGTAATACGAGTATTAACGTTGTCCGATAAATCATTGTGATCATAAAATTTGTTAATATCTGAACAAACTCTACGAAATGAGTCGAAATTCATGAAAATTGTTCTATGAAATCGTAAGCGCTGGAGTTCATATGATCTCAGTTGCCTGTTTGGAATGTTGACATTTATTTTGTTGTGAAGAGAAATACAGTAAATTTTCCCTTGAAACAAGTTTACGAAAAATATTATAATGGATACAATCCTTCGGGTTTTCAATGTAGGGAATGTTTTACAGGTGCCAATCGACTATGATGAGGGGGCAAGGTCACAAGGTTCACAAGGTTCACAGATGGATTACACTGAAGATAACGAAGGTAAAATAATAGGAATTGTTTTTGAAGTGATTCCAGCTGCGCTGGGGATTCCAAATTACAGAGTCATATGCAGGAATGCTCCATAAGGCTCATTAAATTGTTTTGCCCAACTTAAAACAGCAGTAGACTTATTAACCGCAAATGTGACATGTGTGTTGATATTAAGCTGTTTGTCGAAGTAAATTCCGAGGTCGGAAATTGAGTCAACAGTTATTAGTTCAGTGCCATTAATACAATAACTGGTTGAAAACGGTGAATATCAAGTGAAAGTCAATAATTTACATTTCTTTGGATTTAATTCCAATAGCTTTGCAGTACATCAATTATAGAAGATTTACGTTGTCTAAATTATTATAAAAAACTGATTGTTCTGTTTTCTATTTTCTCCGTTTTTACATTTGCATGCCATCTATTTTATATATGACATGTGTGATCATGCAACGTAACAGAGTAAAATGGTTCCACTAAGAAACTCTACAAAGTATAAGAAATTTAAATTTTATTTACGTTATTTCGATTTACGTCGCTATTTTCGAAACCTATCACGATGTAAATCCAAAGATTACTGTAGTCATGATAGGTCTGTTCTTGTACGTTCTGAGTAAAGTTCAATCTGACAGTGAAATTGTAAATGTCTTGCAACTGTATGAACAGTTGATGGCAATTTCTCATTGAGAATCCACTGCCAGCACATCGCTGCCAGTAAGATCTGAAAACCGTTTGTGCAGCGCTTTAATTTGTGTGTTTGTTTGTTACTCAACTTCTTTTGATATCGAACTTACATCTGACAACAACAAAATTACTGTTGTTGCCGTCGCGCTGCCACCTCTAAAATGAATTCGTCTTGATGCAGCTGAATAAATATTGTTGCAAAAATAATTGAAAGAATTTGAAAAATTAAATGAAACATTTTCATTGAAAATGCCGTCGAGATGCTGTCGTTCGTTATTACTATTTATTTATTCTCAGCAGCTGTAAACCGTACCGCCGACGTAGTTTATTGCGTTCCTACACTGAAAACAATCAATATAAAGAATGCATTAACGTTCGATCTAATGCAATTTATCAGACTGAATCCGAAATTCTGGAGGAGAAGTTCAACATAGTCGACCGATTGTGTTTTGTTATTTGAAGCGAAACAATTTCAGTTGCTGTGAATTATTTATTTAATAGAAGCAAAATGTTTAACTAAATTCATATTCATCGCCTGAGGGAGGAAACAAATTTTGCGGGGGAGGGAGGAAAGGATCAATAAGTTTGATTTCGCGTGTTTTTGAATGCACTAGAACTCCAGTACTCGAAAATTTGTACATATGTGTATATATAATAGTCGTATCTAATATTTTAAACCTTTAAGCTTGAGTCAATAAAATTAAATTTCTTGTTCACAAATACTTTCGGGCTCTTCTTGAAGTACTGATTTCTTTGTGAGCTTTTCCATCAATTTTATAAAAGAAAGGTTGTCCAATATTTTGTCGAAACGCCTAATGAATATCGCTTTTCGCTAAACCTCACAGCTGGGCACGAACATCGCATTTACAAAATATTTTGCTGTCGTAGGTATTATTTTCGCATAAATTTGATGTCAGATGTACTTTCACTCAGTTAAAATGACCGATTTGTTTCTAAAATATTTCGATTCCGCCCCACTGTGCCAACAAGTGTTATTGATATCTTATATTTACAATATATAAGCATTTGGCCCAAAATACATTTCAATTTATAGTAATTAATAGTTCGCAATAAAAATAACAACCGCAACAACATTAACATTGAAGCAGCAACTAAAAATGGTTAACATTGGCAAAAATAAAAAAATTGAAATTAAAAAGAAAAAACCTACAATAATACACGTAAAAAAAAAGATGTTGTAATTCAATAAATACAAGAATTTTTAATTGAAATTAAATGTGTTCGTGTATTTACTCAGACATACAAATATTGTTGTTATCAATAATGAAGTATGAAATTTATTATAGGTAAACAAAAACTTACTTGGAAAACAAACGTAAATATATGAAATGTGGAAACACTTTGAAACATAGACAAAAGAAAACACCACACTAGTTGCCACAAATTACCATGCCCCAATATGTGGTAAAGACGTTGTGATTGCAAACACTCAACTTCATCTTCATTTAAATTCGTTAACTCTAAATTATCACTATTCAAATATGTTTGCTCTTCATCATCTGAATCGAATGTATTATTTGCTTTGGCCCGACTATACATTATTCGAATGAAAGTGTAGAATTTATTTATTACCCACAACTTGTCCTACAACTACTGTCATTGAGATTGTCTAATAACCAACTGCTGTGGCTTGAACTGCGAGAAATACTAGAAACCTTTTTCATTGATAATTCTTGAATCTTTTGAGAAAAGATAAATAAATAAACTTTTAGCTTAAAAACTGTTGTACACTGCAGGTCACGTGAACAGGGACAAATAATTAATCACTTGTTCGCATTCGCCAACATCGAAAGTAAACTAAAAATACGACTATTACATGCGACAATATACGAAAGCAAGCTCAGGAAAAGCTAAAAAGCTTAGCCAGAGTAAGTAAACCTCTGGCGGTTGAGAAGTAAATTGCAAAGAAAATAATTTTCAATTCAATTTCTATCGAGATTTTTCGTTCAAATAGATCATGTATACAACTAACTCTGCCCAAGAGTTCAGGCGTTGGATGCTGATGACGAGCATGACTAATTGGTATAATTAAACTTTTCCTGTGCCCTCTAAAGGCTATTGCGTTAATTAAAACTAATTTCATTCCTAATGGGGAGTTAAAAAATATATCGAACCTGACTAAAATTATTCATTGATTTCTGAATAGGAAATTTAATTTACATACTCATATCTCTCATATCCATATATACTATCTTATTAATCTGTTCTGTGTACAATATTCAATAAGTGGCACAATACTTTAAAATAAAATAAAATATGCTGAAGCCAATATCACAATAAAAAAGTAAACATAAAATTTAATTTAGTGTTAGGCACACGATGTCGCACGTATTCTTTCATTCGTACAAGTACATTGAAAACAAAAACAAAACTTAAGAATTTGTTTTTGCTTCAAATGTAATTTTACGAAAGAAAGAATTCGTTCGACATCGTGGGCCAGGCAGTTAATAATGTTTCCCACACATAAAAGTCTTTTGATTTTTCTCATTTTATTGTGCCATCCGCTAATAGGACATTCCATAATAAGAAATATTGCACAATTATATTGCAAGTGTATGGGCCGCTTAACATTACACGAATATAAAATCTTTCGCAAATATGGGGAAAAAAGTTTACTTTTGTTGTAGTATTTGCAAATAAATAAAATACATTCTTTCCTTATTTATATGGCCGGTAGTTTGTACTCTTTATGTAATAGACAATGTATTTGCAAACTTTTAATTTCAGTTATCGATGTGTGTGCCTGTGTGTGTGTGTTTGTATCAAGTTGTTGCTGAGATGTTAAGCTGTTTCGCAGACTCCTATTGAAAGTGATATCGGCAGTTGTGGTATGTACATATCTCATTCTAAATTCCTTCTTAACGAATTCTAACATACACTATTCACATAATATTCACATACATAAATGTTATTGCACTTAGTTAATATTAAATCTTGAAATTCAGCACATAAGTTAAATCGAACTCCTCTCGCAAAAGGTGAATATTTTGTTTTAAACACGTAAAAACATTATGAATATTCAGTTAAATACATTCAACACTTTTAATATTAATTTGCCAGCACGAATTATGCATAAGATTAGAAGAAAAAAAATGTGAAGTTACAGTAGAACAGCGTTTGCTAGATTTTAATTTATTCACACTTCTTAAATATGTTTTTGGTGACAGTAATCGGCCAAGAGTTCGAAGCCCGAAAAAAAGCAAATTAAATTTTTCGTAAATTTCTATAAATGAAAAAGAAACCAAATTCAGAAAAATCATTGGAAATTTCATGAATTTTCCAAAATTAAACAAAAGCGTCAACATTGAAAAAAATAATTTTATACCAAAGGAAAAAATATTTCGAAATTCGTTAAAAATCCTCAATATAATAACACGTTTCGTTAAAATCTTGCTAAAGCTGAATGTTTGTTTGGCTTGAATTTGACAATAAAATATTTTCTAAAATAATAGAGATTCCATTGTACTTCTCTAACGAGTTTGAATTAAGTCTCTTATTTTGTTTTTGTGCTTCTCATTACCACAGTAGGCTTATTTATTCCCAAATTGTTAAATATTTTAATACTTATTAATTAATAGTGTTCCACCAAACACGCTTTTTCAGGCTGAGACCAACGACGCAACTCGTCGCTTTCGATAACGAGTTGATTCGATTGAACACTATTGATGAAAAATCCAAACAGATTGTTCTCATCTCAATCTGAGAAAACTTGATCGAATCCATTCTCTACCGAAAGTTTGGGTTTTTCACACTTCGGCTGCATACCAGCGTTTTGTTATTGCATCAAAACAATTTGATTAAGTTTGTAACGTGCTTCTTTTCAAATCAATAAGCGTCCTAATTGAAACGCTTACATTTGCCATTTGTGCAATTTAGTAAATTTGCAAGACCTGTTGCACAAAGCCCCTTCTTAAATTGTTATGCGATTATTTGTAACAATTAATGCCAACTTACTTCTCCATCTACTTCTTGGAATAAATGGAGGATTTCTGTATCACACCAGGAGTAATTCTTAAGGTACGGTCACACTTGGCAAACATTTGCCCAAAAGAAGAAAAGTATTGAAATGAATTTTGGGTAAAATTGCAAAAATATTTTATTATGCAAAAATTAAAAAAAAAATGTGGAGAATTACAAGAAATCGGGAATACTGTTTTCATATCACATTTATTTTTAACAACATAAACAAAAGCCAACTGACCCATGAAATGCATTATTAATGAGATTAAAATGTCTCGTAAATTTAACAAACAGATTTATGCAAATCAATTTTAAAAAATTTGTTCACAGCTCATTTACGGGAGTGGAAACTTCGTTTTAAGCGTTTTCATGAGGATAATTAATATTTTACTTATTCAGTATAATATTTAAATGTTATTATATTTTATAGCTCAAAAGTGAAAAGATTCCCAGCAAACACTTGGTAATGACTTCTATTAAGAACAACATTACCGCATTACTTTACAGTTGTTACTAGTAAATAAAGAAGTAAATTATTCTCTGAGAGAACCAGTAGCAGAGCAGAGTGCGCTTATTATTCAAATAGTCGGCAGTTCAACTCCTGCCGAAGGCACGCAGTTTTCTTTTAAACGGTGTGTGTGTTTCCTAAAACAAGTTGTTAGCGCGTAATAAACTAATATTGCATATCTATGCGATTAAAAGACTTGACATTAAACTATAGTTTTTGACGAAAATTCCTGGGACGAGATTTATCGCAAAATTTACTTCTGCAGCTTTTATAATTTTTTAGCAAAACATTCCTAAATGAAACTTTAAAATCTCCGAAATCACATATTTCAAAACAAAACTCACTAAATTTCTTTCTGAAAACTAAAATGCGATTTTGTTAGCTAAACCACTTCAAAAACACCGTATCATCACAATCCCACGAAACCAATCGATTCACTTTCTTATTGAACTCCATGAAATTTGCTGACTACACAAATCCTTTGCAGCCAAAATATTGATAAACAAATTTTTAATAACATTCTCAAGTTGCTCATGTTACACGCCAAATAGTTGTGTGCACAATTACAGCAGCTACAGTGATGTGCCAAATTATAGCACATACACTACAATATTTTAAATTTTATAATTAGTTCTCTTTATGACAAGATCAGTAAAACAAATAAGTAAATTTTCATTTCAATTCTCCGCATCTTTTTGTAATAGAATCATTCACTGCAACAAAAATATTTAAAACACATCTTCATTTACACTTAAAAATATTTAATTTATAACCAAAAAATATGTATTTCTTTATTATTAAGCCTGTTCATTGAACACAATTAACTAAAACAACGAGTAAAAATATCAACATTTTTCCTGTTTGGGTTCATGCAACACGACTGTCAAGTTTTTAAACAAAACACGTTACAACTGGCGCATTTTTTTGGTCTATGTATCGCGTTTTTAAATGTCAAACAGCTGAAATCAAAACGAATAGAATAAATTATTCGCTGTGGAGGAAATGTAATTATTCAAACTAAATAAAAATTAAGAAAAATGCGTTCCACAAACCCTATTTGTTACGTAGTCGTTAACGTGTCGCCCAATTTCGTTTTATTTTTGACGCGTTCCATGAACAGGCTGTTAAATTTGTTTAATATTTAATAGATTTTCAAGCTTAAATAATTTTCTTAACTTTTATACATTCACTGAGAACTGATAGCAGGAAGAAAAGTTCACGGAAGATTCACGATAATATTTTTCCCTTCAAGGAGAATAAAAATTTCATGGAAACGAAAATTTCACTTGTTATTCACGATACTGGTGAATAATTCCGAAATTTTTAGTGAAAGCAAAAATGTATTTCCAATTGTTTAAAAAGGGCAGTAATTTTGTGTACAGAACAAATTAATAACACGCTCTTCGTTAAGAGCGCATCCATTTGTGGTTGATATGCCAGTGGATCGCACTACGCATTACAGAGAAAATTCGTTCTTTAGCCGAACAGTTCGCATGTGGAATAAACTTCCTGCAGAGAGGTCTTTCCTGTTACTTCCAGTGTGGGAAAGTTCAAATCGAACGTCCACAAACACTACTCCCTTTATCCTCCTTCCCATAACCAATTTTCCTAGTTCCGGCACAATGCATTGCATATGTAGGGGTCATCCCCTGAGTGCTGGTCCAAGTTAAAAAAAAAAAATTATTATTGTTTTTTTTTTTTGTGATAAATTAGAAGTGCTGAATTAGAAGTGGAAATGTTTGAAATTGCGATTATTTGAAGGAACCTGTAAGAGATTGAAAGACCTAAGTTTTCTCACACAGGGAAATTTGTTAGTAAAACTAAAGACAGACATTCGTATGATTCCAACATTAAATAATATTATTTGTTTGTTTATACTTAGTTGTTAAAGAGTTGCCTCTGTTTTATTAGAAACTCAATTTACTTTTATAATTTAATGTACGTTTATTTATATTTTTAAAATCGCATTACCGCCATTAACACAAAGTTCAGTTATTCTAATTTTATTTGTAAGTTTACTAACTTTCAGTTAGTCAAAACTTAATTTTAAACTGATAGTTAAACATTTTCGTTAACAATAATAACATTTTGTAAATCACATCAACAATTTATTTATGAGAAATGCAAAAACATGTAAAGAGAAACATAACCAACCATCTTAATACGATTTCAGCACAAAAATTTGTCATTTTGAGATGAAAAAAGCTTAAATCACCTATTTTTTTTAACAATTTGTGAAAAATATTTTTCAAATAAACAAAATATAATTAAGTTTTTAATGTCATAATTTTTTTCCAGTTAAGAAATCAAACTCAAAATATAATTCAGTTAATTGTAAATAAAAGTTAAAACTGAACAGCGTTTTGTGTTACTGAATTTTTACTAACTAAAGTTCGAATTTCGAGTTTAGTTTGACTTCAAGTTAATATTTTTATTGTTAACGGCCCTTAGTGGGATTTTTTTTTTAATAAAATTAGTTAATTAATTTAAGCTTCATCTAAGAATTGAGACAGAAATTTTTGGGAAATCGGGAAATTTGAATTTGTTTCCCGATTGCTCGGGAAATGAGAAAGTCCCAAGAAAAGAAAAACTGTACAATAATTTTTATTTCGTTTTGTGTATTCAGGGACTTCTAAGGAGAGACCGCAACTGTTAAAAGTTTTGTGAAAATAAATTTACTTGTAATTATTATTTTAGATTTTTATGATTTTTATTTGACTGGAAAATAAAAATTATTATTGCTTTTCATTTTATCATTTAGAAATAAATGTAAATTCTAATTGATTTATTAATTTGTTTTTCAAATAAAAATGGAAAATAAAAATCAAATTCGTTTTATAAAATATAAATCAAATACTCGTATAACACTCAGGTAATGAGTTTTTTTTTTTGGAAATTTAAATAAAAAAGTCAGTTAAGGCATTAAGGAGCGCCATTGCTGTCGCTAAGATGTCTGTCCATGTTTTACCGGCTTCTACCTCGGTAACGATATGAGGTAGACACTTGAAATTTTCACAACTCAGGCAGATCTCGATTAACACGTGCTGTATTGAACACGTTTTATATTTTGTGACACTTTCTTGATTATAATGTTTCTATAAACAGTTTTTCATTCGTGTATGTACTTTTTTAACTTTGTTTCTCTAACAAAAAAATTACAGTCATTTAGTTTTTGAAATTAAATTTATAATCACACTTTTATTCCCAAAATTATTATTTTACATATATAAAAAAATATTAATAGTTTTTTTTTATGAAAACAAATTAAAATTGATTATGGAGAGGTGGAGTTAGTTCCTGAATGCATTTCACTGTTGCTAAGGCAGATCATCAGGGAACCTTTACTCAAATATTTCATAGAACAAAGTGGAGATATTATATTAAACATTCATTAAAACAAATGAAATGTTTAAACAATATCAAAGTAGTAACAAGAATCAATTGTTTTTTCCTTCGTATTTTGTTTTTGTAGTTCCTACTAAAGCGAATTTAACCAGGTGGCAGGATTGCTGCAGCTGACTCTTTTTTGCTTTTGCTTATGTTTTACGTTGTGAATGTCAAAATACGTACAAAACACATTTGTCTTTTTTATCTTTTTCTATGTATTTTTTTTTCTTTGTTTTATGGCAAGGCGAGTTCATAACAGGAGGTCTTGACAGCCTTGCATTTCCATACATTTTGATCTGTTTTGTTTGTCAAAATATATATATAATTAATTTATATATTTAGTGTTTGACGGTAGATTTTGACAAAGAAAGCAGGTAGTTTTCAAAGCGAATTGAGGCGAGTCTACCTGTTATGAATTTGCCTTGGTTTTATGGGTGATTTTTTTTACAGAAACAAAGAAATTGCACAAACAAAAAATTCATGTTTTTCTTGTATTGTTGTAATTGTTTTACTAATATGTACTGCTACCTACTTAAATACGCCTTGGTCTCTCCTAAATTATCAGTTGAAACGCCAATCAAATAATTTGTAATATTTGTTTTCCCTTTTTTTCAATTTAATTCTTTCACATATTGAAAACTTTCTCACAGCACCTCAAGACAAATTCATAACAGCTGAACTCGCTTCAATTCGCTTTGAAAAATACGTGCTTTCTTTGTCAAAATCAACGTCAAACACTATACATAAATCAAACACAAAAAAATTTGGACAAACAAAACAGATAAAAATGCAAGGAGATGCAAGGAGCAAAAAATAATCAGCTGAGCTGTCGAGATCACCTGTTATGGATTCGCCTTGCAGCACCTTCAATCTTTTTTAATTGTAAACAACATTTGACAATTCAGGAGAGATCAATTGCTAATCAGCTGAAGAAGTAAGTGTACCTTATAATCCAAAATAACCGATGGCTGTCATCTCGGCCTCCACAAAAAACCGTGTTGCCAATTTAAAGTTCTATGCCTTGAAAAATGAACAAAGATTTTCTTCTGCAATATCTGCAAAATACGTTAACATCTTGCAAATACTTTGTACGCACGTAACAGCTCTAAGTTTTTTGAATATTTTTTTAGTTGTTTTTAAAAAACCTAAAGTAATTTCATATTATTATTATCATATTGCTTTTTTTAGAAAGTAAATACTTCGAATAAATATATAGAAACACATGGCGATGTTGTCTTAGTTAAAGTGTTTTGTATTTTTATTGTGACTTTCAAGTGATTTAAATCGGAAATTATTTTAATATCAATGACAACTTGATAATTTCACTTGCTGTTATTGAAGGCGCAGTAGCGTTGCTGGGCATTTTTTGAAGAGGGCGGTCACAATGAACAATGAAATTTTTTAAATTCTAAATAATCATAAGGGATCGTCTGTCTACGCCCATGTTAAGGTGGGACAGAAAATGTGCAAAACAGCAATGTACTTAAAATTTAAACATATTTTTAAGTGTCTTAAAATATCGGAAAGTGTGAAAAGAGGGCAAGAGTGTGTGTGTGTGTTAAACTTCAACGTAATTAATCAAATCCGTTTTACGCACGTAATTTTTTTTATGCAATCAAATCAATAAATTTGGATCAGTAAACAACTAAGTAAAAACTAACACAAATTAAACAGAATTAGAATACAAGTACGAGTACTTACACATAATTTATGCGCTGTCGTCAGTTAATAAACTGTTTCCGGGTAAAAGGAAGTATTTTTATTTTTTTAATTGGTTGTGCGTTTTTTGTCGTTAGATTATTTTAAAATCTGCTAATTACATTATTCGCAAATAGCGCAATAAAAAACTAAATAAATAAATGATATCTGTGGGAAATTTAGTTACAATTTTCATATCACAATTATTCTTTCATTGAAGATTTATTTACCATTTTTTAGAAAAAAAAGGTAAAATGAATCGTTTTATGAACGCCAGCAGTTTGTAAATCTTTGCACATCTGCTAAAAAAAAGACATGCATTTCGATCATTTTGAATGCTTAGCACACATGTTATATAATAAATAAATAATTTAACCAACATTTCGCAAAAAAATAAAAATATTTTGTGGCTAATTGGTTAATGATCGAAGCAACTGAAATCGCAATGCAAAATTATAATAATAATAATAATAATAATATGCACTCGATCATTCATTTCGATCATCACAATTGGAATCGAAATATCAATAAAAGAGAGATGTACGTACGTACGTACTTCTAGGTATTCGTACGAAGTACAACTATTGATGAAATATTACGTTTTTTTTTCAACTCGTGTCTTTGATTGCTAATATTATTTACCGCCATAACAATTCTATTGTTTAACAAATAATGCACAGTGGGCATGTCATGCCGTTCGCATAATAAATGATAGAAATAAGTAACTTTTAAACTATTTAGCAGAGCTCTTTGAAGTTTAACTATCTCAGTGAAAGCATTATTTGACCAGTTGCCAAGTGGAAGATAGACACCGATTTCCAGCTCTAACAATTAATATGAAAATGACCTGCCACTTTTACACGTCGTGACCATTGAATGGGACCAATTGATCCCCTTAGTGTGGAATTACTATAATTGGCGTGCATTGATATTAGAGATGGGATCGCGAGTGACTTTTCACTCATGCTTAGGATAAAAATATTTTACTCATGGGCGACCTCATATGTTTGGCTCAGGTTCATGCCTGCTCACGTGAGTGGGGAAAAAAGGTTAATCACAATCACTAAAACTCACGCTCACGAAATACTCCTGAAAAAAGAAACTAAAAGATAATTAAAAAAATTATTAGTACAAAACCGTTCCTTGTAGTCTTTTCCAATAATACGAGACTTTCTTAATAAAAATAATTTAAATTTATCAAAAAAATTTCTTAATTAAAAGAGAAATGGGTAAAGTCAGATTTGAACTAGAGCCTAACAAATACTCTTAATGTGAACCAAAAACAGTTCAATAAATTACGTAAAAACACTAATTAAAAAGTTATATGAAAAACTTACAATAAAGCAAAAGAATCACGAAGTAATCACGCCAAAAAGCTACTCATGCACGTTTATGCACGCTTACGGGATCGAAGCAAAAGACTTTCACGATTCACGCTCACCTCAAATTGATATGCGTAAATTATACACCAAAAGATCATACTCTCTTTACTCTTCTCTAAATGTTTTATTTTCTATAATGACATATTTATTACCAGTTGCTTCTCGAACGGTCCCATTGTGCGCTGCATTATTCTATTGTTTAAAATACTGAGTGTGTATAATAATGAAACATTAAATATCGTCATAACGACCAAATAGTAATTCAGTAATGATCTGCCCTAAAGTTAAGAATTTTAAATTGCCTTCGTTGCATACGTACTCGTATGTAATTTAATATGGACGTCTGTTGTAAATCAATCAAAAACAAAAATAAAACTTCTTAAAAAATTTTTAAGGGTTGAGGCAGGCTGCTGTAATTCTTGGAAAACATATCAAGTTGCAGTTGACCAACAGGTTACATTTTTTTTATTTCATTCAAAGTGAGCAAATTGAATCCTTCTTCCCTTTTGACTGTGACACATCTGTATGGCTTTTATGTGTTCGTAAGGGGTACCCCCTCCCAAAAAAAACACCCCCTTAAAAGAAAATAAACATTTTTCAGCTGTAATCATATTTTGCTGATAATCATATTGTGCATATAATTTTTTAAATAAAAATGTTTCAGTTAACTTTATCAGTAGTGCACATAAAATTGAAAATTATTTGAATATTTTTATCATTCGATAACTTTGTTGACCTTCTGCAATCGGTTGTTATACCTTGAAAAAGCCCTCAACTCAAAAATTAATAAAATTTATATTCTAAAAAATACTACAAGCAATAAAATTTAATTGCCCCTGCAATTTGTATCTTCTAATGCGTTGTGATAGCGATCCACAAGATTGTTATAGCCGTAGATGGAGATTGGATAAAGCGCGATTATACGAGTATTTCCATTCATAAAACACTCATTATGTTTAGTATGGGTCACTTTTTATAATTAAGCAATCGACCTCCAGGTTAAAGTTAATTAGCATGCAGACACTTGAAACCAAATCGCAGCCACACGGCACAGTTCCAACAATCGCTTAACATACGACTTCTTGTCTTACAATCAATCAAATTCAAGCCACACAAAAAAGAGCGCTTTATTTTGATTAAACTTTTTGTTCGATCATTATGAATATCTTTAGAGGAGCATTTATTTATGCATGTATTTTATTTATCTTTAGAAATATCAACGTTATTGTGTATGTAGATGTGTACGTGCGATTAATAACTAATAACGATGATCAAATGTTTTTAAACTGTTTAAAATACGCAGGAGTATTTCAAAGTTGCAAATTATTTTTCATTTCATTTTATGTTTGTCTTTTTAATTTCACTTTTATCTTATCTTTATTTAAGATTCAATTGGGTTTTTCTGTATTTTATTTTTAATTTATTTTAGGACTTCAATCACAATCAGTGTCTAAACAGATAATTATGTCGTGCCGTTTATAATAATTCATTGAATCAATAAACTTTGTAAGCTTTGTTGTAACGAAATTTATTTAGTAAACAACAGAAGAAACGTTCACTTTTAATTTATTTTTTGATTTTGTAAAAAATAGATTAAAATTTGATTTCAAGGACAAAGCGCCACCTGACTCTTTAATTAATCCTGTTCCTCGAAGTTTCAATAGATAGAATTAATTAGAGAGATGGGCTTATGTGATTAGCGTGAATTATGAGTAACGATGCGTGATCATTAATGATCGTGATTAGTTTCCTGTTTTAATCACATGACGTGATTCATTGTAATTTTTTTCATATCATTTTTTAAATTATTTTATAGTTTTATTTTTTTGTGTATCGTGAGCATGAGTTCTCGCAATTGTGACTAACTTTTTTCCACTTACGTGAGTGTGCATGAACGTGAGTCAAAGATATAAAGTCGTGCATGTGCACGTTCAGTAAAATTATTGTTATCGTGATCGTGCATGAGCGTGAGTGAAAAGTCACTCGCGATCCTATGTATCTCTAGAATTAACTATTCCTCGATATGGAAAGAAAACTTTTTTTCGTACATTTTCATATGAAACAAAAACAAAATTAGTTGTTTTTTTTTAATTGAAATCGGCGAACAGGCAGTTAATTTCTTACGAAAATACAAATATACATAAACATGTGTATAATTTTTTAACAATTAAAAAAGCAAACATTATTAGTTGTATTCATAATGTAAATTATACACCGTCTGTATGTAATGAAATTATCTAGTTCATTGCTAAAATATATATTAATCTTGGACACTCAATATTTTGGAGTTTATTCATAATACTTTTGAATCCAATGTCTAAGAAAAAGTTTAAAACTTTCGTTTTAATGAAATTAAACTTAAATTAAATTCATCACACAAAAGTATGTTTTTATCGTCTTTTCAAATCCACTTCCGACTACATTGGATTATGAGACTATTAGGCAACTTTTCAGAAACTTTTAGTTTCTGAAAGTAAAAAAAAATTAAAGTTAATTAGCACGCTTGAGATTCTAGCATTCGCAATGCCAGAATGTGCTGATGTTAGTGGTTTTCCTGTCTGGAACTTCCGTGTTTTAAGCACTTGTTTCTTTTAACTTGCAGCATGATTTTTACCACAAATACGAATTTAGTTTCAGTAAATTAATTTAAATTTAAAAAATACTAAAATATCAAATTAAATTTAAATTGTTTTCTAAACTCTATTATTTGCCAGTTATTGCAAAAGTACTCGCCATTATATTTACTCGTTAAAAAAAAAATATTTTAAACATGAAAAAGTCGTGAGTGAAGGAAATATTATTTTCAAACATGATTTAATTTTATTGAATGGCTCACCTGAAAGACAAAGGCAAACATTTGAAATGTTGGAGTTATTTGAAACAAACTCAATATGAATGTCCAAATGAAATTCCATTTGCCATAGTGGCCAATATAGTTGGAAATTATATCACTATCTGGATCATTTTCGTTGGTTTTTTTGTTTTGGTTGTGGTTTATTTCTTGTTCATTGTTCACTTTCGAAACTGAACTCTTTTTAAGGTCTTCTGAATGTCGGCGAAAATCTAATGTTAGAACACTTATTTCGGGAGTGCGAGATCCCTTGACATCCCGATAACCACCGTAAAGATTTGCTTCGACACTGCCGCGATTTGAATACGAATCCAAATCGAAACTTAAGGATCCTCGCCGCAAGACACCACTCATTTTTTTATTAATAATTTAAAATATTAATTGCACTTTTAATTAATTTTTATAGCTGCCAATATTATTTATTTATGTATGTTTGTGTGTATGAAGTGATTGTTAATTTGAATACATATTTTCTTTAATTGTTATTTTTGCCAATATTTTGTAATGTTTACAGTTTAAAGGTTTTTAACGATCTAATTTTGATAACGGCTCGCTTAGTTGTTTTAAACTGAGCAAAAATAAACGTAGATTGTGCTTCAATAAACAAGAAAAACCAAAACGTTTGAATTGTACAAAACAAAAAAATAATAAATAAAAAAATAAATAAATAAACGAACAAGTTAACAACACTAGATCTGAAGGTGTATTTGTTAGCAAGTTTTAACTCGTCTTACCAATAGGAAAGCACTTTTACGACCGTTAAATTTGAATCAAATAAAAAACCAACTTAAGAGGGAACAACAAAATAGAATAAAAAAAAATCACTTTTCAAAGCTTTTCAAAGCTTTTTTTAACACTAAAAATACCACTCACCTGTTTCAATTAGTGATAAGAAAATATAAACAGATAGTTTTGTTTAATTTTTACTCACTTTTTCAACTGTTTTTTTATTTCTCATAAATTTCGAGTAATTTTTGTTTTATTTCTTAAGAGTTTTTCATTCATGTCTTTTTAATTTTTTTTTTTTAATTTCTCGGTTATAAAAATACAAATTATATCACAAATCAAATAAAAATTGTACAAATATAAAAGTTAAGTTGTAGTGAGAAAAAATGTCAAAAACAAACATGAAAAACACAAATCGTGATTTTTTTCTTTCCTCGTTTGCTTCTCTACCCCGTTCGTCATCAAACAAATTAACAAATATATATCGCATGATACAATATATATTAAAAACAGGTAGTCTTAAGTGGTCGGGTGATTATATTAGTTTATCTCCCAGACTTGTCAACATTTGTTTACTTTTAATACAAAATTGTTAAAATAATTTTCGTTTTGTGTTTGCTTAACTGAATTGTATTTCCTTGAAAGAAAAATATTAAAAATTTTCAAAATAAAAAAAGAAAAATACTTAAAATAAACCTAGACGGTTTTTCCAAAAACAAAATACGTGTGGTTTTTGTAATGCTGTTGTTGTTGTACTATCGAGTATACCTAACGCTCGTATATTTTTTGGACCAAAAACAGTACATTTCACTGAAATTTTTTAAAAAATCAGTAAATCGATTTGGAAAAACAGTACTTTTCGCAGTATATATTTTATTCAATATATAAAAAAAATTAACAATCATTTCCGTCATCTGAATGATTTCCATCAGAATCAGCTTTTGTGGTTGTTTTGTATATATCATTTGAAGCAATTTGAATAAGCAATGCTGGCTTCGTTTTGAGGTAATTGTAGAAATCAACGCATTTGTACTTCAAATTACATTTGACGGTCAGAATCGCCGTCAATGTTTGTACATCTAATCGGGTTTTGTCTGACGTCCAAGAAGAAGCACGAAAAAAAACAAAATTCGATGCCTGCCGAGATTATCTTCACCGGCGCCACCAATCGTAAACTTCTTCTGTGCGACGATTCGACGTCAACCGCCAACGCAGAAAAGAGGCAGTTGGCGGCTGACGACGAATCCGAGGAGAATGCTTATTTTTGAAGTAAACAATATTATTTCATGAATTCGCCGTTCGCCGTTTTTATTTCTATTATGTATCGAAAAACAGTATTCTGAGGGAGAAAAGTAGTACGCAGTTTTTGATGTCGAAAAACAGTATAATACTGCGAAAAACTGTACCTATACGAGCCTTAAGTGTACCTGTTTTTAATATATGTACGAGTATATTGCCCTGATATATTAAAATATGGAAAATTCCTGTCGTAAAGCAGCTCTGGGCGAGTAAGTAACAGGCGTCGTTGGCAATTATTTTTTAAGTCCAACCAAGCAACTGTTAGTTTATTGGCATTCGAAAGTCTTGTGTCTCACTCTCGCACGTGTTAATGGTCTACCTCGACTAACGGTATCGCGCTACGTTTTTTTTTGTGGAATTTTCCGTTATCGCGAGCAACCGTTTTTAACAACACTGGTGGAGACCATAAAAACTCTAGGAGTGGATCTTAGGAATTCCACTTTCTATATGAAGGTATAGGTCGCTTGGCAGTTCCTAAAGGAGCACCTATTCGTGGGATACCCTGGCAATTTGCGCACTCATATGCCATTTTTTATTTTTAAATCAATCAATCATATGGAAAATTCGTACTAAGCGCAATTGATTTAACTTCTAAAAATTTAATTTTCATAATCTAATTTGTTAAATAATTCGGCTGACAAGTGGTAAAATTGAACAAAAGACTCTGATGAGAAAATCCTGCACTTGAAATCAATACTGATCCGTTCTGATAGACAGATAATTACTTTCTTAAAATTACAATTATTTAATTTCTGGTGAAAAGTAGAGATGGGATCGTGAGTAATTTTCCATTTAAGCTCATGCATGCTCACGATAAATAAATATTATTCATGCACAATCTTGTATTTTTGGCTAACGTTCATGCACGCTCACGTAAGTGGAAAAAAACTTAGTCACAATCATGAAAACTCACGCTCATGAAATAATTACAAATTACTAGCCTAGGGGAGCCCTCGTAGGGTAGTGGACAGTGTGCTAGACTCAGTCGCAGGTTTGATTCCTGCGTAGACCCTGGGTGTTTCTGCAGACAAGCCAAAAAAGCTTCGCAAATTGTGTTTCTTAAAAAATAATAAATAATTCAAAAACACTATAAAATTATTAACAAAAATTAAAACTTAAATGAAATGAAGAAAATTGCTGTAAAACATACAAGTTTTTAAATTTTCCTTAACAACGCAATATAATTGAGGGACTTGTTATTTGTTTTAGGAGGGGAAATATTCCTTTCCCCTTCTTTGAATTTGCGCCTGCCGGATGGATGCTTGTCATTTTTGAGAAGCCTACTTCTTTTTATATGATCTTTCAAAAAAAAACTTATGCACTTATTGTCGTAAATCAAAGATAAGAAAAGTTTTTAATTTTAAATAATAGCAATTTTTATTTATTAATAATAAATGTAAATATAAAAAAAGGCTTACATTGTAAGTACAAATTACATAAGGAAACTATTACAAAAACAAAAAGACTTTACATATATATTTTTTTATATATTATTTTTTTATAAAGGAATAAAGAAAATAAGTACATCCTCGTTAATTTTATTTACTAACCACACACATAATTTACTATTGATAGATACAACTAATTTAACACATACGACGTATACACAAACATATTCACTCATTCAAATAAGTAGATTATGATGTAAAAGTATGTGTTTTTGTAGACCACCTTTGTCATTCCTAGAAAGTTCAATAAAAGAAAAAAATCTTTTTCATTTCGGAGTCTGTGTATACTATTCAATTTTATCTGATCGATCGTTATTTACATGCATTTTCTTTTTAATTAAATTTTACAATATTTTTTTATGGAAAAAAGTATGTACGAGTTTGTATTTCCATCAGGACAAAATCAATAATTCGACAATAAATTATATTTGATTTGGGAATGCTTTAAGGTGGTCGGTCGGTCGGTCGGTCCATTTATTGTATTTATTTTTTGTAACATTTATTTATATTTTTATTGTAAGTAAAGTTTAACAATTAATCAATTACTTACATATTTATTTATGTACTTTGATAATTTTCAGAATTGTTTTCTTTTTTTTTTTGCTAAACACTATTTGAATTTTGATAAATGCACAATTAACAATGACTTTAATTAACTTGGGTTTTCTTTGTAATTGATTTCATTTGATTTCCTATAATTTACACTCTTCTTATTATTATTGTTTATTATTACTAACATTATTATTATTATTATTATTATTACAAATTGGGGTACTTTAATTGACAAATGAACTTTAATATGAAATTTTGTTTATTTAAAATTTAAATTTTAAATTTTTTACTGCCTGTTTTTGTAAAATGAACACGAGATTCTGTGTGAGAATTTATATTGAACACAACAATAAAATACGAAAATGTTTGTTGCATTTTGCTGTTGTTTTTGTTTTTGTTTTCGTTTTATGTTACAAAACAGGCAGTTCATTTTTTGATTATTATTATTATTATACATTTTGTTATATTTGAATGTTCAGTAATTGTTAATTATAATTGACTACTCTTTAAAAAAACACATACATTTAGATTTTATAAATTTTATTTGTTTTAAATAAAAAAATTACAACATTGGCCGTACAAAACATGCTACACAGTGCAAATACCCACACACACACACACAAGTACAGACCGAATCTTATGCTGTAAAACATGTTGGACCATTTTACCGTTTAAGGGTGGGGTTGGGGGCTGTTCACATATTACGTAACTCTTCTCGGTGAGGAGGGAGTTGAGAATTTATTGATTGGAATAAAAAATTGGTCCTGAATATTTTTTTAATGCGTTGCGAAAAGAGGGGGGTGGGTAAAAATCGGCAGATATAGTGTTACGCAGCATGTGAACAACTCCTAATCACAGCATTTCATCCGTTAAGAGGCAACTGTTATACATAATTTCATGTTGCCACTGGCCAGTGTTTGGGAATGGAAATTTCTTTCCGAGAAAATGTGAAATCAAATACCCTGCAGGAAATGTTAGTAGCGAAAGTGTACTGACTTACTATTGACACAGTCACCAGTACTAGTGACTTATAATATCCCAGATAATGTTATTTCCTATAGACATTTAGCATGTGCGTGTCATTGAAAATCCACTACTGATATTGGTACTATTGACTAATTAGTTCTTTTGGGATCATATGTAGACATTGGAACCAGTGATTCACTAGTACATTTTCGTTATTCTCGTCTACACTTTTGGTACTTTTCTGAAGTTTGTATCGATAATTAAAATGCATATATTGTTAACTTTTGAAGTTTTATAAAGAAAAAAGTAAAAGACTAAAAATTACTAATTAAAAAAAAAATAAGAATAAGCCCAGTCTTGCTGTAGAGCTTCTTTTTGTACTTTTGTGTACTTTTAAAATTAAAAATATAAAAATTATGAATAAATTTTATATGTAGCACATATGAAAAAATAATCGATAGTAAAAGCCATTGTGCCGCCATCACAAATTTTATTTCTCATGAAAAGCAAGTAAAAAAATGTAGACGCTTTGTTGACAATGTCTCCAAATAGTCACCAAAATAGCAGACAAGAGTATTGACTTAGAGACACTTGTCCCCAGCTTTCCTTCAGGGTAGTACATACACGCATACATTCATATATATGTATGTATGTACCAGAGCTGTTTTTTTAAATCACAATTAATTAAAAAAAACTTCTGCTTATTATCATTTTATTAAAAGTGGTGTATCAAAAATGTAATCTAAATTTAACGAAACTAAGGAGATTGCAGTGCAGGTTCTGTAAACTATCTCATACAAATAACAATAAATACACCCATTTGAGCAAAACTTTCGTTTACGATGTTGCCTTCAAGCGTATCGCAAACATTGTTTTTGTAAAAAAAAATCGAGATTGACAAACAAAAACGAATCGAAAAAAGTTCATCAATCGATTTCGAAACTTCGCTTGCGATTGCGATTGGGAATAACAAAAGCGAACAGAAGTCGAATAGATTTTTTAATTTGTTCCTCATCTTTTCTAAAGCATTATTTATTTTTAGCAGCAGGATATTTTCAAAGTTTATGTGTGAAAGAGGGCCACGTTTAGGAGCATTTAGCGTTGACACATAAGAGAGCAATCTTTCAACGACAGCTGACAAATGCCGCAGGTTATTGGACTTTAGAAAAGCTATTTCAATTAAAAGATATTTATTTAAGAAGTGAATGAAAAATGAATACAGTCCCTTTCCACTATTTTATCGATGAATGTATGTATTCAAATTTTAATTTAATTAATTTTTTATGAAATGAATGCTTTCAAGAATTCCATTTCATGATGAATTCATACAAATTTTAACTTAAATCATTTATTTTTTATTTGGAAGTCATTTCTGTTAAAGTTTTTTTATTCATTATGAATGCAATTATATTTTAATCGGCTGTTTGTTAAACATTTCCAAATCACTGGACAGGCAAGAAAGTCTGAAGATGTGTGTGTATATGTGTATATTAACTGGCGTAGTATGTGTGAATACGAAACAACTTCAACATTTTATTTTATTTTGATCTTCACATATTGAAGTAAGAAATATTTGGATTCAATAGGCATGTATGTATGTATGTATGTGTTTGAGTAAATTTGTGGGTGGGGATATGTGTTTTTTCTTCCTTCTTAATTATTGAAATTCGTAACTTAAAGGTCCTGCCTGCTGTGCAATTAAAAACAATTAAAAGTATATATTAAAAAGTAGTTTTAAAAATAGAAAGTTAATTTTGCTTTGAGTATTTATCATTTTTCTTCTTTTCTTTTTGGAGTGAGAGTTAATAATTTAAACTTAATTTTTAATAGAAAGAAAAATATTCTTAAATTTTGGACCAGCCAAAATTTAACTTAAATTTCTTTTTTTGCTGTTCTAAATATTTATACTGGAAATTCTCAGTAATTGAGACACAAACAAACACAAATGTGAAATTCTAACATCTGAAATAAATTGAAGGGATCATAAATAATTTTATAGAAACATTTCATTTTTAGCTTTTTACGACTTTTAATAATTAAGTTAAACTTCTTTTAAATTTGTACTTACTTTTCTTCTTGAGATTGTTCTTTTGAATGTTGTTTCATGGTTTCAGGTAAAAATAATACAACAAATCCACCAAATAGGCACCATGCTGTCAAAAGCGACATCATCAAATGTTCCTCAATTTTTGTCTGTAAGAATAAATAAGTTTTAAATTTTATTTATCTTAAAATTTATAAATTTTAGTCGTGAAATATTTTCAAAGAAATTAAGTGGGTTGAAAGCGGACGGATCCTTAATAAATATTTAATTTTCAATGAAGTTATATTGTTTTAAGTTTGTATGCCAACAATACGAGGGTTGTCTTATATATTTGCAAAAAAAAAAACACATGAAACAAAAGTTTTATTATTAAAAATTAATTTATTTTAATTTTATTCTGCTCGCGTTGTATCACTTCAGAAATATTAATTTTAAATGCATTAAAGTCTTCTCTAGATCTGGGGGCAAATCACGGTATTCGATATCGAGTAAAATCCCATAAAATTTTGTTTGAATTTGTATGGAAATTCCGCTCGATATCGAATGCCGTGATTTGCCCCCTGGAAAAACAGTGAACTTGATATTGATTTTTGATATGCGGGAATACAAAAGAGTCCGTATGGTTATTTGGCACATTAATTCGATGTTTTTAACGATAAGATAGCCGGTTGTTTCAGCACTCAGATGGAAAATGAATGATATAGTATAATTAAGAATCGATACAGTATAGAGTTGAGGGTTTCAGCTCAGATGAATGAGCACTTCTTTCAGCTCAGCTCACTAAAATGAAATAGTTCGCTGTACAAGCTCAGTAGCTCATTTATTCAGTGAATCAGTGTGTTGCTCCACTGTTTTGTGCTCAATTTGTTTTTTATGTCAGAATTTCTTTTACTTTTCTTTCATCTGCAATGTTGGCCAACAGGAAAATTTTGATTAAATATTCGCTACAAAAATTTTTAGTCATGGCAAGATCAGCGCTCATATAAACAAGACGTCACAAACATGTGGATGCACAACAAATTCTGCTACATTTCATTATATTGATACTGTAATGCCAACCGCAATACAAAATTGAATAAAAATACCTCAGTTCGGACCTAAAAGTGCTCAGTGCAGTGAAGCGTTTACCCAGCTCAATTGACTGAATCGTTTAATTGAAGTAATTCGTTCGAGAGCTCCACAACTCTAGTATAGTTCACGTACAACTTTAATGTTCTTTGGCAAAAAATCCCTTTTGGGGCGACCTTTGCGAAACTCGCGCTGGCATGAATGGCGGAAACAATGAAATTCCGCATAATTCTTTATTTAGCACATTTTGTGCCTCGTTTCTAAAAATGGATGAAAGTTAAGCAGCACATTGTTTTGGAGCTGATTCCAATAGAAAGTAATAGAATTTAATAGTTTAATTAAATTTTTTGCAATGTAAATATTTTCTTATTAATTTAGGAAACACAATTATTCTAAATTTCAGAAAACTTATTGCAAAACACATCAGGCAACCCTCGTATTTTTATTTGAAAATTTAATAAATATTTTTTTTACCAATAAAGACAGATATGGCGTTAATATCAGAGCCAGACCAGCAGCGACATTACACGCCCCAACTCCAACATTCCGTATGGCTGTAGGATACAATTCCGCTGTATAGACTGGCATGATTGTGTTGCCTGCACTTATCGTGAACTTTCCTAAAATTACAAAAATGTGTCATATCTGTGTTACATAATTATTTCGATTTTATAAAAAACATTAAAGCTTCTTTAAGTTTGAGAATGAAAAACAAAAAAATAATTTAGCCGATCGAAGTTTTAGTTGATAACGAAATTATAACGAATGTGTTTATTTCGAAAGAGATGCAAGTTCAGGGGGCAAATTACAGCATTTGATATCGAACGAAATCCCATACAAAATTTTTTGAATTTGTATGAAAATTTCGTTCGATATCGTAAGCCGTAATTTACCCAGCTTAATAACATTTTTCTTTCCATAATAGATCTAAACAGCAGCGCAAACATCATCTTTCATGCTTGAACCAACCAAAATTTTATATAAATCAATTGGGCGGGCGGTTTTGGAAATCCACACGCATGAATACAATGACACATGATTAATTAGGCCCGGTTCACACGCATCAAGTTTAGCTGATCAGATTTTTTTAAATTTTCTTTTAAAGTACACAGAGAAATTAATTTTAACTAAATATCAACCTGCGTTAACTTCGTATAATATTACGGATGACAAACGATAAGGAGTCAAACTTGACATGTGTTAACGGGGTCGTACTAATATTTTGAAGTTAAAAAATTAATTTGCTATACTTTTATTAGCTGGCCCACGATGTCGAATGTATTCTTTCTTTCGTACAATTACATTTAGAAGAAAAACAAAATTTTAGAAATTGTGTTTGTTTTAAATGGGCCGGAAAGTTAAATTAAAAGACTTATTAAGAATTTCCCTAAAATTTTTTTGTAGTTTGCTTTGTTTTCATATCTTTAGGAAGATCCCCAAGATCATGGAAATGTTTAGTAAATTTATTGATCGGGCTAGAGTGCATAAGTACATATATATGATATTATTTTACGGGTAGAGCAAGTCAAGCTCCTTTCATTTGAGATAGGGCATCTTTAGAAATATTTATGTGTTTGTCAATGCCAGGAAATATCTATTTAAATAGATATAGATTCCTTTTATGCTCATACTATGCAGTCTATTTTAAAGATATTTATTCACAAATGTGCACATTCTATATTTTATTAAAATCGGTTCAGTATTTCGGGAGCGATAAACGTTTAAAGTTGCTACTAATAGATGCACACTTATTACACATGCATGTACATATCAGCTTCAAGTTGAAAAATAAACGAATTGTGTATGGTGTTTGTCAGACAGAGCTTTTTCTATATGAACTTTGAAAGCAAGAGAGAGCTAAGTAAGAGAGTTTTTTCTTGTTTATTTAGAATGTTTTTTTTAATTTATCGTATATATTTATGTAAATGCTTATTATTTAATTACTAGAATACGATCGATATATTAACTTACCAATCATGATGAAAGTTATTTTCAACCAAAGAATGTCCTCTTTCCCTTCTGTAATTGCGGCACAACAGCAAGCAATGCCAGCACATATAAGAGTGGCACTAAACAGCCATTTCTTACCAACTTTCGATATAATATAGATGGCAATTGCGATTGCAGGGATTTCCACTAGACCTGCTAAAGCCTAAAAAAATAAAACAAGAAACGAAAGTAGTCAAACAATATTTTTTCTTCATCAATTACAAAATTCGTATTTAAACATTGATAGTGGCTCTTGATCTTCAATCAAATTACAATCCATCCAACCGATCCAACCGAGCAACAGACAAACAAACGAACTTGGAACAGCTTGCAATAATCAATCTAATTTTTTTTATCGTCTAACGCCGATGCTTATTAAAATATAATTTTTAAAAATTTATTGGCACTTTGCCCGCAAATGAAAAAGATCGTGTGTAAACACACTTCAGGGGAGAGAATATAAAATAGATCTTAAAAAGAATAGAAATATACAAAAAAGAAATTCACATGTTGATTGTAAATGAATGAGTTTACATCGTTGAAGGTGTGTGTGCGATTCAATATTGTTGATGTTAGATAAGAGATCAACATAAGAGGGCAACGTTGAAAGCGGAAAGAATCCCATCGGCAGACAACCACAGCATTTGAATTCGAACATTTAAATTTATGATCAAGGGGAAGATGTCTAAAGCTAAGTTCAGACTTGGCAAATACTTAATGAAATAAGTGTAACCACTAAAACTGAATGTATGGAATTCCTGCTGTCGGAGACAAATATTTATTAAGTTAACAAGTTCATACCTTAAATAATAGACAAAATGTAACAGAAATTTAATAAAATTATTTAATTTCATTTAACTTACAAGTTTGAGTTTAAGTTTTAATTTTATTTGCTCAAATATTTGCCCAGTCTGAATTCAACTCAAACAAGGGAAAGATGTCGTCTAACAAGGTGACGCTGTCTACAGTGCACTCGCGTTAATGTGAACTTCGCTTAATGGCAACCGATTGTATTTTACAAACAAACAAAATGAGAAAATTCTATCGTACGAAATAAAGGTAAATGGGAAAGGAATGGAACATAAGTAAATACTTTTGTTATAAATTATAAATTATGAAAGTTTGCTCTTGTCAAAATCACTCAAATGATTTTATTCGTCTAGAAAAACTGCGACTAAAATCATTTCAATTTGATGTACAGTGAACGAAATTCACTCATATGCAAATTATGAGTGATGAAATTTTTTATCTGTATTGCAAAATGTTTATTAAATTTAATTATTATAATTAATATTTTTAATAATAACGTCATAATATGTTGTTTACTAAAACATTGTCTCTTGCCAAAAGAGTAGTTAGAAAACTTGTCAGGCAAATTGGAACACTTGAAAGAAACTGGCTGCAAAAATAGTTCAGATACAAAGAAAAATTTTCAACTTATAATTCGTTCTACAACGTATGATTATTTATTACATCTGGGAAGACAAAGCAACTGGAATGCAACTACTTAAGAATAATACGTTACACAAATTTAATAACAAAAAAATTAAAACTTGTTTAATTGAAATAAAATAAAATGAAATAAAATAAAACAAAAAAGTATGACATTCAAACTTACCGAATTGAGATAAACGTTGCCGCCAAAAGTACTCATGTTCAATATGAATCCATAATAGGCCAAATTGACAGTAAACCAGATGCAAAGAAAACATATTGTGATGCGCCGTAAGTAGGGCGATCTAAACAGGCACATGAAATTTTGTGAACTGACTTCTTGGGTGGGTGGCTTCAACATGGATTCGAAGTTCGGTGGCAATTCGCGTTTGTTAAAATCGGCTGCTGCCTGTACAATACGTTTCACTTCTTCGACACGGCCTTTGACCAGCAGCCAACGTGGGGATTCGGGTACAACAAACCTAAAAATGATATGGAATACATCTTTTTTATTTATCCGCCCACTCACTCGTTTGAACACTAAGAAATACGTTCGCTAACAGTTCGATTGTTTATATTTACCAGACGTATTATTTATTCTATATTTATTTATTTATTTTCATATTTCACACTTTTTCATTATAAATTATTTTAATTTCATGTTTGTTGTTTTTGTGTTTTTTTAGTTTTTTCTTGAAATTTATTTTCTTGAGAATTTCAATGATTTTTGTTTAGATTATTGTAAAGATCACTTGTAAAAAGTATCGTTTGTGCAAATTTTGTATTCAAGCACATCTTTTATATCCATTTTGGGAGAAAAGTGTGTGGTGCTAACTACACGCACACACACACACACATACATGAGCAAACTCACCATAAAAAACACAGAAAGATTCCTGGCATTCCGATGCACAATTGAAGGCGTTGATAGTCCTGGGTGAGATACGCAATGCCGGAAATTACCATATAAGATATTGGCAGTGGAAACAGATTGTACATCCCGGCGATGGTTCGCCATTTGCCATCAACATATTCAATGGCCAAAATTAATCCCGAATATGTGACCGATACTGACACCAGACCCAAAAGCGCTCTCAATGTTATGTACAGTTCAAACGACTGGGTGAAATATAATACTAGACCTGTTATTAATATAAAAATTTTTATAAATATATTTGCGAATACTTACATACATACATACTACATACATACTACATACATACATACATACATACATATATGTACGTACATTAGAGGGACGATTGAAAAAAAATATTTAAATTTTTGTTCTCACACACGTGAAATATGCGAATATTCAGTCCAAAAACTAACAAATAAAAATTTTTAAATTGCTTCAAAAAAATTTATAAACGACCCAGAGCATCTGAAATCATATTTAAATATCTTGACCATCAATAATTGGTTCTAGAACCAGTTTGGTCAAGAATCGAACTACTCTTGGTGAAATAAAGTTGTTATTGATCGCGTTCGCACTCAGCCGTACAAAATAAATTTCTACTGCGCATCTACGTCATCATAGAATACAAATAAGTGTCTGTTGTAAAAAGTGTAAGTAACTAAATAACTTCTAAAGGGGTGCATCGATTTGAACAAAATTTTAAATGGACAGAAAAGAGATGCAGTCGAGTAAAACTTTTGAGTTTGGGCTTGAAGTTATTTAAAGAAGACCTTCCTCGGGCTGCCAAAATTTAAAATTTCGGCCTGCTTTCCATACAAAATTGTACTTTTGTTTACAACACATTTTCTATGTCTACGTCACAGCACAACACAATCACACACAACAAAATAACGGACCTGCGCAACGCGCAAACTTGTTTTCTTGACTCATGGTCGCGTTCATAAGACGTAACTGTTGCGCAACCGTTGAGTGTTTGTCTTAGAAGCGCAGAGTTAAGTATTTCCGCTCCACACAACAGTTGAGTACTTGCTGCCATTTTTCCCAACATAAATTTTTTCGCTACATTTACTGAACATGTTGTGTTTAGCCTCCACATCTGATCAAGAGAGTTATGCGCTTTTATATTATAATGCAACGCCGTTTTGTTAGTTGGCGATTGCAAATTAATTTGTTAAATTTTGCATTACAAATGCGACAAAGTAACCAAAATAAAGAAATAAAATTAAAATACAAATTTCATTAAATGTACGTCGGCTTATTATATTGTCTATTTACATTAATTACATAATTAGTTCAATATAAAGTTCAAAGATTTTTTGAACACAGTGCCCGCTTAGCGTTGAAATATAAATACTATCGGCGCAGGCTTATAATTTTATTGGAGTATTTTGCTGTGCATTTTTACGTTGTGAATATTAAATTTGTGGTGCAGATTTTAAAATAAAAATTGAAAATTCCTGCCAAGAAAAACTCCATTGCGAATTCTGTGTTGTCCATACTTTTTAGAATAAGCCAAACTAATTAATTTAGCAAAATTAAATTATTTCTTTTTCAGCATTTTTATTTCTTTTCGATTGTTTACATTAATCAGCTGTTTATTATCCAATTATTCATCAAGTCGTTTCTAAGACGTAACTGTTGGGCTCAATAGTTGACAACAGTTTCGCAACAATTGAGCTCAACAGTTACGTCTTATGAACGCGACCATTAACAAGCTGTTGTTACAATCAAATCCAAGCCAAGATAATTCGGAACTGTGCGACAACATTTTCATAAGGTGCCATATCTGAGTTATTTTTAGAAAGTTCGAAAAATATCGTTTCGTGCCACCTTAAATTTTTTTCAATCGATTTTAAAACTGTTATACTGAGCTAAAAAAGTTACACATGAATCATATATTTTTGGATTCGAAAATTGAAGACACATGTTCTCACATACATATCGCTCCTTTATTGCAAGGTGGTCATATCTCAAAAAACGTGATTTTTGAATTAAGAACACCGAAAAATTTGTCGTATCGTTCTTCATCTTGTATGAAAAATTCATACATTAAAAATTAAATGGGGTTTCGAATAAAATATTTCAAAAAAGTTGCGCCAAAGTTGAGATATTTCGTCAGTGCAAAATCTTTTATATATATTCAGAAAGCTTAGGTGGTTTTGTTTTGAAAACATTTTAAAAACTGGAAATCAGTGACAAAATTTTTTTTTAATGAGCGATATTTATAGAAATTTCTAAAATTCAGTTTTTTTTTTAAATTTGTAATTGCACTTTATCTTAAAATTAATATTTTACATATTTAGTAAAAAAATTAATTGTTTGTTAATTGTTTGGGGAGCCCCGTAGAGTAGTTTAGGGGTTGCAGGTTCGATTCCTGTCTAGATCCTGGGTTTTTCTGCAGACAAGCAAAAATGGCTTCGCGGTTTGTGTTTGTTATTTAAAAATAATTTATGTTTGTGCGTAATTAGTTGAACTGTTTTATTGAAAGGAATTGTTCGGGAGAGTAATAATTTATGGAATAATTAATCTTCAGAGATGGGAATTTCGTACTAACTATATATTGGGCAGACAAAACACTGCATTTGACTAACAGGAAGTTGTAATAATGACCCCAAATGTTTTTATTTTTTCGTGAAGCTTTGAAAAATCTTTTATATCGATAACTTCAGTTTTTGAGGGTGTTCTTTTTTAAGTTTCTGAAAATAACAAAATTGTCCACTCAACTAGTCCTGGGCTGTAAGATAATTTTAAAAATCTCCAAATGTTTCTGCATATTTTGTCTTTAAATGCTGTTCAAAGTTTTCATACAATTCGAGTACCTGATCTAGAATCTTCAAAATTATTCAATTAATTTCATCCTCATATCTTGACGTTGCATTTATCTCTTGAAGGCTCCTCAAAGTCAAGTAACAGGAAGTAATGCAAACATCTGCTCGTGCATACACAATTACATTTGCATTTGCATGTGTGTATAAATATTGATTTTAAATGCGACTGCTAAATGTTTACGATTGCAGATCTGAGTGTGTGTGTGTGTATGTGGAATAAATTTTGAATTGTTCTTCAAACAGGCCTTGTACTTGAAAGGTGCTTTGATAAATGAATAAATAAATGACTAACGGAATGAATACATGCATGCTGAATGTATGTGTGCATGCATGCATGCATGTATGCATGTGTGTGTGTGTGTTTTGACATTAAACACAATGTTAATGTAATTAAAACCACTCGAGATAAATGAATGAAAGAACGAATGAATAAATGTCCCTTTGTGCAGGTGGGTAATGATTGGCCAGATTGAAGGATGCAGTATCATGCTGTCAAGTTCAAAGGAGCACAAAATAAAAGGTTAAGTATTATTGGAATCTCTATGTGTTTGTGGAAACTAGTTTTCCTTTACGAGTATGAAATCATTGGGCTTATTACACTAAAAACACTTTACCAAATATTGTCTGCAGTATGGCTGAGATGAAAAGCATTGTTTTTCGTCCAAATTTATCCGAAAGATAGCCGGATATGATGCCACCGGTTGCCACACCCAATAGAAAAAACATTTCAGCAACATTTTTCAAATATTCCTTATCGCAGACGAGATCCCATTGTGAGGTCCAAGTATTGCCCATATTGTCATTCACTGCATATTCCCATGATGTGCACGCAGTGCGATTCCTGTTCTCCATGAGAGACTTCAATATGGATTGTTGCTGCAACAATAGATAAAGGAATATTATGTATAGACGGTTATACTCGTACATACGTATGTACATAGACACAAATAAATACAAACAGATATCAGTGCAATTTTCATTTATTATTTTTTTTCTTTACATTTTCTAAATGGGAATTTTCACATGACTTGTGAAAGGAGGATGAGCATGATTCACTTGGCTGCACTTCAATGACGACGCTGATAACGTGCACTTGTAGTCGTATGAAATGTAATAAATTGCAATGAATAGTTAGTTGGTTTTGCAACTTACCTGATGCATTTGCTCATTGCTATCACTGCTTATGATACTCCAGTCGACTGGAGTCTGGTAACAGTTGTCGTTAGAATTGCTCAGATTTCGCCACACTTCGACTGACAAATGTTGCAAATGTGTTGGACGTCTACACCAAAATTCTTTATTTGCTCCCTAAAAAAAACGATAAAGGAAAATAGCGACATTCTCGCAATTATTTAGATCGTCTTTTCGTTCTTCAATAGCGATAACGCACTTGATATACTGAGGATGATATGTGAAATGTATTTGGTACTTGAAAAAGTGATAATAAAATTGTCATTAAGAACTGCCATTTTCCAAAGTGACCCATTAACTCGCCAATAATATCAGTCTCTTCTTCATCGTCACTGTCGCTGTCGTTGCCACCGTCGCCGTTGTCATTACTGTGACCACTGCTCTTTGAAGCTCGTATGTATGTGTCAACTGCTTTGCCACCATTTGAGTCCCTGGAGCCGCTATTCCTGTGTTGATCTATGGCAGTGTTATGACCATCAATTGTTGGATCCGTTGCTGCTGTTGGTTCTGTTTTCGTTATCGACGGCACCAATTCATTATTATTAGGTGGCAAGTTTGTCTGTTGATCAATGGCTAGATTACGATCTTCATCTTCATGCTCTAATGAGGACGGTTTACTTGTGAGCATCTTCCAGGAATATGCTGGAAAAAAGAGGTTTTTTGTTAAATTTACCCATATTCAGCATACCACATGCTTTGACGTATTTTTTTATAAGAGTTACGAATAGTTACTCGATTTAATATAATGTCTTTGTCTTCTGTGTTAATGAATTTTTCTAAGATTTTTGTGGTTGTCACAGTCATTGATTTTGAATATGCTCAAATTGTATAAATTACAATAACTTTTTTAACTGCATAATTATACGATATAAAAGCATGATACTCTGTTCATTATTTCGTGCGAGCTGCTGTCAAAAGTCCATATAAAAAAATTCATGCGAAATAATTGCAAAATAATGCTGCTAAAGTTGCGAAAACAAACGAAATGTTTCTGGCAACATTTTACCCAATAAAAAATGTTTCTGCAACATATTTTCCAACTGCGAAATAATATAAGCATCACTTCGTAGCAGCTGCCATTTGCATTAATTGAATTTGTTGTAGCACAAGCTCGTAATATTATTTTATTATCCATTTGTTTTCACTTTTTATTTTTAAATTAAACACTTCAAATATAAATGTATGGTTTTTGTTTAGATGCCGATACATTTTTCGCAAATTTTAACAAACTACTGGGCTGGCTTATCTCAAGATTTGCGATTTGAGTTGTATAGATGTTGTTGCCGATTTCCGTATAAACATGTTTCTAAACAAATGTTTTTATAGCAACAAAAAACAACATTTGTACAACGTACAACTCGTACAAAAGGTTGTAGGATGGATGTTAACTCGCTACATCTGTTCATAAATCGCTGCCTGCGAAGAATTTTAAAAATACCTCTGGTCAGTTACGATATCCAAATCTTCCAAATTACCGTACGCGTCGGATTCCGAAAAAGAAAATAGCACTGGCTGCGGCATACCCTACGAAAGCCCGCTGATAATGTCACAAGACAAGCTATCAAATGAAATCCCCAAGAAGGTCGTAGAAAAGGAACATAATAAATTTTTATCATTTTTGTTCGAACGAACACACATTTTTCAATTTTGAATCGAAATTTTTGAATAAAGAATTATTCGAATAACTTTTTTCGAATAATCGAACATTCGAATAATTAATGAACGACGTATAAAATCAAAAAATACACACTTTAAAATACATACTTTAATATTATTTCTGAATTCTATGAATTTCCCAACTTTTTTCAATATTCCACAAGAAACGAAGCGAAGGAGTACGCAAATAATTTGTTTTCACGATTATTTTGTGATAAAAATATGTATTACAAATGACCTCAACGACAATGAAGAATAAGATGAAGTTTCTGATGTAACTGATAACGTTTTATTAACTGGTCTAAAAAAAGGTCTATAAATAAAGTAAGAAATTGTATGAACGCAAAAATCGTTAACAGTACTGATGATGATCTGATCTATTTAGAAAAATCAAAGAAAAGAACAAACAAACTTGATATGATCTTTCAAGCTGTTTTAACCGTAAATGTTATATTCTTTGTTCGTTCAATTATTATTCGAACAAAAAAATATCATGAAATTTTATTCGAACAAATAAAAAACACGAATAGTTGACAACCTTAATCATCACACACCTGGCACCGTTAAATCGAAATTGAAGCGGCCAACCAAGACAAGACTTGGAACGTGATAAAAACACTTGCATCGGCGAACAAATCAGAATGGGACGACGAATTTGTTATGACCCTATGCTCCTTGTAGGATCTACGGGAAGTTATATATATAATAATTTCACAGAACGCCACTAGTGGATCACAGTCGAGCAACAGCAAGAAATCTTTAAACTATTCCGGGAAAACCTTCATATAATTGTGGAAACATTTTTAATTATAAAAAAGGACACAGACCATAAGGACATTCTAGAATTATTGCAAAAGATGAAAAAACTTGGTACTTTTCTGCAAATTGAAAGGTTCTTGATGAGCTGCCATAAGCAATATTTCGTTTTCTTTGCAAATTTGTGTGTATTGTTACGTTTCAACCTTTTCGATAACGTTTACTTGTTTGAGTTCTTTTAATTAGTCAAAAATAAAATAAAAACACAACGGAAGTTGACATTTTATTTCCTTTATTTAATAAAATATACGAAGTAATTTGTTTAGTTAACACTGCAAAGCTTAGACAAGACTGATCTATACACGATGTTCACCATGACGTAGCTTAGACAATACTGACTTCTTTGTGGCTGGTGCTGTTGGCTTATATAGTATTTGACTGCCACGGTTCTCGAACGTAGTAGAAAAATCCTCACTATATAACCAATTTTATGTAAATTTTAGCAGTAATCCAATCTAGTAGATTCTCGTTGCTGCTTCTAGAACTTTCTTGAATGTTCTGTTTGCGTTAGTTTGAGTTTGAGTGCTCAAATTTGCATACACACGGTTGATTATACTGTGCTTAATCACCGCTGTATTTTTGTGTCCGTTAAATTTTAATCTACATTTAAATTTTGCAACAGTAAATTTAAATCTTAAATTTTAATAGTTTCAACATTTGAATGCCGAGTTCAAAATAGAGCATCCGAGTTAACTAACGCGCTCAGGAATGCATGTTCTTGCTATAAAGCCGTGCAGTAGCAAGTTTTTCCATCTTAAAAAAAGAAATAATAATACTTCCAAATGAATCACACGTTTTATTACTCCTAAGTTTGAATACAAATTGTATTTGTATTTATAAAAACATTTAAGTCTTATTTAATACTTGAGATTTACTTCGTACTTGTTATTTCCTTTTGAATTTACAAAGCTTTTTATAAAGAGTTTTTTGTTTGACGAAAGTACATGCTGGTGTCCTGGTGTGATGCTGCATACGAGTGAGTATTCATGTTTTCAAATTAATCAAACAACACACAAATACATACATACAAATGTCTAATATATGTATGTAAGTGTGCTGTGTTTATTGGGCTTAGAGTTATTTACTAAATCCATTCGTGCATTCGAGTTGATAAACAGCACACACACACACCTAAAGCCAGTGCTGCCGCAAACAATAACTTTTTTCTTAGTAAAGTTTACCTTAATAGTTCTATTTATTGTTGTTTAAAAAAAGAGAAAAAGTGATATTTGTGTACCACTTCCGTTGCATGAATAAGTTCGATTCTCATGTTTGATTTAAAATTTCCCCCTCCAAAAGCTTAAGATAGATCCGAGCCTGTGAATTACTATTCCTCTTTCAGTATGAAATTATCAATTTATATTTTTTACAATATAAGGCAGCCTACGTGAACAGGATAAAAGAAAAATTTTCTGATTTTATTAATATTTTATTTTGTTATACTTCAATGTTCTTGTACGCGATTTAGATATAAAATATTTCTACACTATAAATCATGGATCTTCTATTTTTTAAAAGCAAAAGTACTCATTGTGTCAACCTCCTCCGCGGATACTTTAATGCCAGTTGAAAAAAGCAACGTATAACATACGACGGATTTTATGTGCCTCGGCCTAAAGATTAGATTTAATTAGAGAGCGCCAGTTGCATTGGCTATCGGCTCATTTATTAAATGAAATTAATATTAAAATTAAATGAAATATAAACAGAACGTGCAAAATCAGATCAATTGATGATCTGAAATGCGCATAGGAATTAGTTATACCCCTCAATAATCAATTTCAATTTGTTGTTAATTAAACTATTAATATTTTAATAAATATGTAAAATATTAATTTTGGGAAAAAGTGCAATTAAAAGTTTAAAAAATTGAAATTGTTTTTGTTTTATAAATTTACACAAATACTTTAATAATAAACAAATAATAAGCAAATAAAATAATAATAAACGACAGAAACCAAATACATATAAATGAATGTTTGAAAAAATAGTTTTCTTGTTTAAGTCAGTTCGATCCAAAGCGGCAACGCTGTACACAGCATTACAGAACACAATTTATCACATCTCATTAAATACAGCGGAATTTCTCCTGGAATTACTAAACTGAAAATATCTAACAGTAACACAATGTTGCACGTTCGCTTAATCCAATAAGACTTTGAATAAAAGAAAAACAAATCGAAAACAAGGATTATAGAGAAAAAGTTATTTTTTTTTTATTTTTTTTTTGAACAAAAGAAAACTTTGTTGCTAAGAAGCACAAAAAATATAAAAAAACACATTCACGGCTCTAAAACTTTTTCTATTTCCGGCTGAAGTTACTTTGAAACTATCCAATCGACTGCAGTAATTTATTAACTTCAATGTACGAGAACTATTCCCAAGACATTGTGAACAGACGATTAATATCCAAAAACATTTGTTAGATGAACAATTGTATAATTAAGATTTCAGATAGATATTGATTTTGTCTAAATATCAATTTTTAATTTTCAATGCATGCAAAATAATATCTTCATTAATATTAATTGTAAATTCAAATCAGAAAAATAAGTCATCATTAAGAAAGCCGGCTAATTAGCACGTAACACTATTAATTTTCTTTTTTTGTTTTTGTTTGTTGTTGTGTGCACCAGCATTCCCTTTCAGAAAGTAGCATGGAAACTCATGAAGTGTGACAAAAACTTGAAACTGACTGGATAAGGGATTAAAAGTTCTTAATGGAAAGAGGAGGAGAATTGTTTGCATGTTGTTGAATGTAAATCGTTTGAAAGTAGTTTCTTTCATTTTACACTTGATTTTCTTTACATTCGTTCGATTTGTTTGATTTGTTTTTAAACAACTCAATCGCATTAAATTAGATTAACTACAGTTTGTTACAACAAACATCTTAGTACAACAAGTACGGATCAGGCGCGGATTTTTCTTAAATTTTTGGGAGGGCAAATTTTAAATCAAACATACCAATTTTAAAATTTTATTGATTTTGGCAGAGGAAATATCCTTTTTTCGCCTCCTCTGGATCCGCGCCTGGTGTCTCTGCGTATTTATCTCTCAGTGGTGTGTGAGTATGTGGCATCCCAGTTAACATTTTTCTACTCTTCTCAAATTTTACCATCTGACATGAACAGCCCATCCCCCTCCACAATTAATTTCAGTTCGCAAAGTTTTAATATGGTGGCCAACAACAACGTTTTTTTTTAATTTAGTTCCCCTTAATTAATTTACAAATTGAATAAAGATTATTACAAAAATTCAACCCGAAATTAGGCTGTTAATTCATAACGAAGCAGGTCCCCAAATTTGTAGGGAGCCCCCGTAGACTAGTAGATAGCGTACTAGACTAGTTCGATTCCTGCCTAGACCCTTTGTGTTTCCGCAGACAAGCCAAAATGGCTTCGCGGTTTGTGTTTGTTCTTAAAAAAAAGTTCATAGTGAATGAAGTTCCCAAATCATTTTTGGGACTCAATTAATTTTCTTAAAATTTAATAAAATAACAAAATTTCCACTTAAGAAACGCCACCTAAAATTTATCGGTGTACATATTTTGTTTTTGGTTTATTGTGTAAATTAGTTTAACAGTAGGGATTTTGAGGGTTTTCTACTCCTTCAATATGGAATATTGATTTTTCTTAGTAAAAGGTTTCTGCCTGCCCGGGCTTAAGTGCTTTCTCTAAGTGGTTGCGGTGAGTAAAGAATTTCCTCCGTTTGAAAATTTTTTTTTGGGCAAAAATCTTAACTCAGCGAAGTCTCTATTCGACATTCTCAAAGGAGAACCCCTATAACCCCGACCGTAGAAATCTTAACTTTACGAGGCCACTATTTCACTCACCCAGAGGAGAAACCCCTTGAGCCTGCTGAATATTTTTTAATAGGCCTCTTGATAAACGAGTAAGTATGTATGTTATCTTTTATTAGTTAACATATTAAATTTACTACATTTACAAATGGCAAATATTTGTAAAATATCAATCTGCTACTCCAAAGTGGAGTTTTTAGCAACACAAAGATTATGTTAACTAATACACCACATTGCCAATTCTGTTCTGTGCCAATCGTTTTACTTGAGGCCAAGTTAACATCATCTGATTGCATTCAATGTCATTTAATCGGCCCCACGTTCGACTTGAGCGGCCTCTATTCCGACTGCCTTCTGGACTCCATTCAAAACTCGCTCTTGCTATAATAGCTATTTCCTTTCGTAGTGTATGACCGATCTAGGACCATTTTCTTTAACAGACTTCTACGGATATTTTTTCAGATTTGCATTTGAACAGAAGGGCCACGTTTGATACTCTCTGCGGCCAAAATATACGCAAAATGTGTCGTTGACATTTACTGCGTGGCCCATGATGTCGAACGATATCGTTCTTTTGTGAAATTATATTTAAAATAAAAACAATTTCGAACATTTTGTTTTTGTTCTAAATGAAATTTCAGAAAAGAACGATATCGTTCGACATCGTGGGACAGGCAGTTATTGTGTTCTGTTTCGTCATTATGGATTTTTTTAAAAATCAGTTTTTCCTTCAAGACAATTCATTAGCACAATTTAAAAAAAAATGGTTCAGTGATGTTTACAAGCGTTAAAATAAGAATCACAGTTATGTACAGAGAAATAGCGCATCTACCAATAATACTCGCAATATAGAACGTTAAATGAGTTGACATGGGAATTATATTAAAACAATTATTTTTCACTGGTCTTTTTCTCTTTTTTAGTTTAAAAAAAAATCGTTCGATATTTTATAATTCAGAGTTATTTTCGGTTGACGCTACTGTCGTGTTCTGTTTCATCATTCGGACTGATTTTTGGTTGATGTTACACTCATTTTCTGTTTCATCATTATGTATTCTATAACTTTCCAATTACTTTGTTTGTGTATTTTTTTTTTTGATTGTGAAAAATTGTTGTATAAAATCGAGATTTCGCAACCATTGATTGAGTGTGTTCCAGCATTATGAGCAACATACTCGTACATATAATGTACTTTAGTTGTTGGTTGTGCAACCAAGTTTACTTTGCACGACGAACGATTTCATAAACTGAAAATAGTTTTACTTGTGCAGAGTCTGGATAATTAATTATAATTTTAATGATATCAGTAACAGTCATAAGCAGGCAGTAGGGTTCTCGATTCTTCGATTCTTCGATTCATCGAGTTTGTAATTGCACAAATAAAATTTGTCAGTTTGTTTTTCTTTCATTTAATTGATGAAATAATTTCAAATCGAAAACATTATTTTTATGAATTAAATTACAATTTAATTTTAGCTTGAAAAGTTCTACAAATTTTGCAAATCAATTGATAATTAAACCTTTTGCTCATTCGTTTGGAAGAGCTGGAAGTATCTTTTCACCGGGTAATCATTCCCTCAAAACTCCTCAATCAGTAAAGAATAATGTTAATTTATGTTTCGAATGCTCGAACGAAATTGAGTTTAAATTTTTCGTGCAGTAGCAATGTATTTTAGAATCTTTGACACTTTATTGCTTTCCAACACAATTTTACACGAAAATTTCTTGGATCACAGTTTGAACTCTATTTACAAGTTCTATCGTCTCATCACTTCGTTTACCTGACACCTGCGACACAAAAATCGGAGACCTAAGCGTCAAGCAAGCTGAGATATTGCACAGCAACTTCGATGTCCTTAATTCAGACAGGGACCATAAGTCGAATCAGACCTGATAGCACGAACATACCGATTAGGTTTGTTTCATCGAACGTTTAAAACAGGTGAATTATAACACAGGAGTGGGTGTGAGCGGCTCTAATTTCGTCTTGTTTAAAACACATTTATTATAAACTTGAAGCTAGTAAATATTAATAAAATTTTCTTTTAAATTAAAATTACATAAAATTTTGAATATGTACATATGTATATGTATGTATGTAATAAAGTTATTCTAATATCTATATATAAATAGACAAAGACAAATTTTTAGAGAAACTTTTGTTTGCCAACCGATTTTCTTCATTCTTTTACCGAATTTTATGAACATTGTTGACCCTTAGTGACACGACTATATATTATTTGAATCGGTTGAGTATTAAAGGAATAAAAGGCTCATAAAGTTGACACCACCACAAATGCTAAAAATACACACGTACGCGCATTCACTTTTGTAAGTATTGGTTCAAATGTTTTAGCGAAATAATGAGAGTGTTTAAGAGTACCGACAATCATATGTGTATGAGTAATAAGATTTTTTATAAATGCGCATGTTTGTATGCAATTTTATTTATTTTTTATTGTTTTTCCCATGGGGAAGGGAATAAGTAATCAGGTAGTATTTTCTCTCTTAATGAATGCAACTAAAATAGGTGTACGTTAAATCTTCTCCAAGCTTAAGGCCAACATATAACAATATAAAGACTTTATTTCTCCAATATTTCGCATTATCTATGAAAAGATTCTGCAGGAATTTTGATTTGTTTTGTTTTAAAAAAATTTAGAATAAGTTTTTAATTGTTTTTTTTTTTTTTGTTTTAACTAAACAATTATTAATGTTAATTAAATATCACTGAAGAAGCTTTCCATAGAGAAAGCCAAATTTGTATTGTTATTTGTTGATCTTAAGCTTAAGGAATTGTTTTAATAAAATATGCATGCAATAAAAATTCAGTGGAAAATTGTTTTCATTTGAGAAAAAATATCTTTGAATATTAAAAAAATGATTGAAGTGACAACCCTAACGGTCACGCAGGCAGGCAGGCAGGCTGGTTGTACGCACGCACGCACAGATGCAGCGAGCTAAACAGGAAGTATGATTTAGTGCTTTAAAAACATTTTGCACATACACACACTCTATTAAATGTTGCAGGGAAAGTTTGTATGGCGGACTGTGAACATCATGTACGTGTGTGTGTGTGTGTGGTCTGCCAGAATATACGAGTAAACTGCCATGGCCATGTGGTGACCATCATTGAAGGTCGGTGAAACAACATACTCGTACTCGTACACAGACGTTTGTATTTTCGCATGTCACATAAATACACACAGCTATGCACATGCAGCATGTGTGTACACACATACGAGTGCAATATGTATTTATTTACAAAAACGTGCATGTACGCACATTTGTACACGGACCTGTGAATATATTTCGAAAGAAGTTTTTGATATTCTGTGAGTTTAAAAATGAATAAAATAAAACTAAAAGTTGCAATTTTTTTATAATTTTTATATGAACGAGTTTATCCGCACATGTGTACTTATGTACATGCATATGAATGTGCACACGAAAAGAAAGCATATGAAAAGTCTAAAAATTCGAATAAATCTAAATAAAGTCTGGTATAGAATTCATTCGGAAATTCACGTTTAAAAACTTCCATTTATTTCTACACTAAAAAATAATCATGTAAAGAGTTGTTTGGAAAATTGTTTGCTATATTCGCACAAATTTAAATGTTTTCGTAAAGTGGCGTACACATTATCGAACTTGAGTGACAGTCAGTCGATCATGTTCGACACACAAACCGTCATTCAAGAAAAAAATTAGACACATAAACATGGAAAATACAAAAATTTTTTATAACAAATTATTTTAATTTTATCTTATTATCTAACAACTTTTTGTATTATTTTGTCTTCACATCTCACATAAGCTTGCATTTCATAAAAAAGAAATATATAAATTGCTTGGAAAAATTATTTTCCGCTTCCTAGTTTTGTAGTTTATGGTACAGAAATATCTCTTCTATCAGTCAAAAACCAATATGGCCGCTGACTGTCACTCAACCGCAACTGACGACCGTTGACTGATGAAATTTGTGTTCACACTGTCGATCAAGCCGAAATTTGAGCAAAACTGACACTCATGTTCCATGGTGTGTACCCCACTTAAAGTTTAACACACAAAACAATTTCAAATTAATTACAAAGCACAAGACGGAGGACTTTCTTATTGTTTCAACATCCTGTTTATAATCAATAATTGTAAAAACTATGTGTACTTTTGTTTTGGAACTCTGTAATGACAAAGACAAATATTCTTAATAAATTTGCAAGTTCTTATGAGAATCTGAATTTCGGTAAGAACTCCGTACCAGCCCTAACGACGAATGTCTTAAAATCTATTTTCTTTTCAGTAAAACTAAAATAATTCAAGTCCTCTTTTAAATTAATGGCCGCGATATGCAATTTTATGAAATTCGCTCTAAAAATTAGTGCAAATAAAATTCATTTATGTCGAGATAAGTGGTATTTACTAAATGCAAAGCTAGAAAAAATAAACAATGTAATAATTGTTTTATATCTCTGCCTAAATAACTCGTAAAATAAATTGAATATATATAGTAGAAGTTAAGCTGTTAAGAAAAGTTAAAGTTAAGAAAAAAATCTAGTGAAAATCGAAAAAATTGACTTACTCGGTTATTCATGAAAACACACAGAAATTTCGTTCTCACATTAAAAATGCAACAGAACTGTCAGCACATTACACAAAAATGTTTAGTTTTTGTGGTGTCAAATGTGGTTTTATGTGAAAGATCGTGTTAAAGTAAATTAGATACGCACACATACATACATGCAAAGCAAAATGTCATTTGCCGTTGGAAAATAAAACAAAAGAAAAAATATTGGTCCCAACTATTTTACTATGTTGTGTTTCACTCTACTCTAAACCGAATTATTATAAAGACAACGAATGGAGTTCACAAAAATGTTTTTTGGCGCATCCTTAGATTCGCACCTGACTATAAAAAATAATATTTGAAGATTTTAAAGCGACTCATATATAAAAAAAACAAAAAGAAAACAATCTTATTTTCGGCATATTTTAAATGCATACAAATTTCAGCCTTGACTGTTGGTTAATGTTAAAGGTTCATGCAAAAATACTTAAGACGGTGTTTTGATCTAAATCGATTTGATGATTAACACACATAAATAAGTTTTTTTTTGTTCAAATGGGTGTACCGCCTCATTTAGTTTATATTGACTGGCGACCAGCAGAAAATGCTCCAGTTGCTGTTGTTTTGCTGTCATTATTTAATTAAGTCACGAATATTCACTCATTGTACATTCCAGCACGGTTCGGTCGGTGTCAACTTAATTTATTAATTTGTTTGTACACAACATATTACAGAAACTACAATGTAAACACTGTTAAATGCAGATAAAGATACAAAATCGCAACGACAGTCAGTGTACGAGTACGAGTGGAGTCCATGAGAATAACACATTGTGGATGGAAAATTAATATTTACAATAATAAAATCAAACAAGCAAATATTTAAGGTCAAGCCTTGTCAGGAAAAAACGATTAAAAAAAATTGTGCTCTTGTTCATTTGATCGGAATGCAAACAGATATAAACCAATACGAGTAGCAGCGATTCTGAAAGTTTGATTTGTAAATGCATTCAAAAATTCCTTCTACTAGCAATCGGTGCTTTTCCTCAAAAGCAAATGGAAACTTTCTGTAACTTAAAATTAGAAAATAAATTAACTGAAAAAGATCAATAAAAATTTTAACCACTTGAAATTATGAAAAATATTATCAACAGGCATTTTTTATATTGTTTCTGTCAAAAATATCCACAGAAAACAGATACAGAGAAATATAAATTTACTCTCTTTGACATTCGAAATATAAAGCATAAGCAAAAAATTGTCAGCTGCCGTAATGATACCACCTGGTTAGCACGCCTTGTGTGAAAACAAATTTATGTAAACAAACATTGAAATGTAAATAAAATTCGACAATTCAGGTGAAATAAATTGCTAATCAGCTGCCGAAGTGAGTCTACTTTGCACAGTGATTTGATTGTCTTGATTAAAAAATCTCAAAAGTGACAGATATGAAAACATGGGATTTTAAAAACAAGGATGATGGTGGGTGGCATGTTTTTCAACTCAATCGTGAGATCTCCTTTATTGTCAAATGGTAATATGTCAGAAAAAACAGAAAATGGAACTACCTTGTATTCTTATACAACAAGAAAAACCATTCGATTGTTTACAATAAAAAGTAAAAACATTTTTTTCCTTAAATTTTTTTCTAATTTATTTTCTTACGTACAAAATGAAAATCTAGAATTTTCTTTTGTATTTTGGCTGAGATTATTCTCAGAACTTAATGACGCATAAGAAATAAATAGCATATTAAAATTTAATTATTCCAGCAACGAAAAGGTTTTATAAAAAATTCGCAAAATTCAATTTGTTTCGTTCGTATAAATATTTATTTAATAATTTTATGTTTTTCGTGCAGAGGTGTAACTAAATAAGATCTGCTTAACGTTGTTTTCATGTTCTGTTTTCTTTTGTTGTTGTTGTTTTTGCTGTTGTTGTTGGTTTTATTTTGTTTTGCTTAAAAGCAATTTTGTATTGTAAATAAATAATTTACTTTTCGTTTAATTTGTAGTGTTTTTGGAATATAATTTGGCGTTTATTCAAATCGGCCATAAATTTATTTTGAAATGGCTGCATGAACAAACAACTGAATTGTTATAAATAAAGCGGCGCCCATAAGTATAAATAATTTAAATATTAAAATTGCCAATACAATAAATGCACATTTATGATTCTATTTTGAAAACAGCATTTGGCTGTGAGATCTACATACATACATAAATAAATATTAACTTGATCAAATTACGTTTAATAACTCTATTGATTTCGGTATTGGCCGACCGGCCACTGGGAAATGTATTTTTAATGTGATTACTCACATCCTGGGATGCCTGCTGGTTGCAGCAAAATAAACTGCATCACACTTATGTTATTGGAAATATGAAAACCCTCATTGGTGTCCATTTTCGCTTCACATACACACACATACATTCATTTACACACTCACACATACATACATACATGCATTTGTATGTGCGTAAATTTAGTTGTGCTGAAGAAGTATTTTTATATGGTAATGTCTGACTGTCTGTGTTGTAGGCGTTGCAATTAATATGCTCTACATTTTCGTCTGTTGAGAAAAAAAATATTCTTCGAATGAATGCGTGTTTTTAGGATTTTTGCTTTTAAAATATTCATGCATATGAATACATATGTACGTACATACGTACGTACCCGGCATGCATATCACTTTGCAGTTCCAATTCGGTTGAACTTTTTGACAAATTTGTTTAGCCTTCAATTAAATTCGAATTTATTAGCGAAAAATTAAAAAAAATGGTTCGGTGATGCTTACGACCCCTATGATGGAAACACAACTGGGACGAACGACGAATTTTCGGTCGCGAATATTCGTCGCCAAGAATAAAATACATTTGTGCGTATGAAAATACATACAATCATGCTATCGGCGAAATTCGCCATACGCGGCGAACTCAGCAATAGATTTATTTCTATTTCTTACGATGGCGAATGATGAACAAATCAGTACCATGTGACCATGTTCGTTTTTAGTTTTCAAGTGTTTTGGTAAATAAAGTAACCGTTTTCCTTAATAATTGTTTTATTTTTATTTTATAGCTTTTAAAATAAATATACAAAATAAATAACTTAAAAAATAGTTTTGAGTTGAGTGTTTTTTCAATGTTAATTTTTGTGAGCATATTTTTTTAATATGGTCACACTATCCAGCACAAACAGCAAACAACTTTATGAATTATAATAGCTGTTATATTTTCGTCGTTATTGCATTTCATAAGACGAATGTGCACAGCGAATTTTCACCAACAAATTTGTCGCATTGGACGAAATTCGTCGTTCGTCTCAGTTGTGTTCGTAGCATTAAAATAACATTTACAGTTTGGTACAGAGAAATAGGGCACCTTCCAGTAGTACTCGCAATACAACAGACTAAATTAGTTGACATGTAATTATATGAAACAATTGTTCAATTCACAAGCTCATTCGTATGGCTTATCGTTTAAAGAGAGGCGATATTTGTTTATGTCCTTGTGAACAGACAAATTTGTTATATCGTCATTTTGTCGTATTTTAAATGTCAATTCAATGTAGTCAATTCACCGTGGGTAAATAATTTATGTCGAACAACAAAATAAAACCAGATATGGGAATTCTAATTTTTTGCGAAGAATTTATTAACAATTTTGATTAAAATGGTTTGCAAATTAAATTGAAATGAATTAAATATATATTTATAATTAAGAAGAATGTATTTTCTGGGTTTTCTTATCACATATTTAAAAGATTTTTACAAATTAATCTAACAAATAGAATTTTTCCATACCTGCACAACCATTTATAAAACTTATAAAATTCAATCGTATAATTATGACACACTTTTGTATAAAAATTACCAACAACAGAAATACAATACTGTATAATTAGACGATTACACAACACATAGAACGTTCATACGAGGTTGTGAATTGAACAAATTATTTGCCCAGGGGTTTTTCTTCCTTTTCAGTTAACAAAAAGCCATGAAAAGAATCAAAAAAGAAAGACCAAGCAAAAAGCACTAAACATGCCAGGGCTGCTTTGCGACTGATTATTTATTCATTTATTTATAATTATACAATTTGAATTAATACGAGTAAAATCAGCCAGCAAGTTTCAAAGAGAATAATTAAAATTGCCGAAGGAAAATTTGTCATGTATAAACTTGAACTTATTTGTAAATACGATTTGAAAAAATGTCTAATGTAAATCGAAAATCTGAAATTGCTTATGAAATGCGATACTCTTCCTTTATACACACAAATAGAATTATTGATACAAATAGATGTGTGACCCCAACATGGCACATCAATTCATATATCACTTAATATTCTGTCTTTACAGGCATTTGATCTTCTACGTATTTAGTTGATCAATTAAACATTTTATCTGTCTCCTCTGTTCTTCCAAGAGCTAAGAAAAGAGCTAAGTTTATTAACCCGTTAGATGTGAAAACAAATTATAATATTTGCATTCAACTAGTATGTAAATGTGGTGCATTTTTAATATTTAGCACACTCGTAGCCTGTCATGCATTGTTGTATCGATTTTATTGTTGTACGAGTACAACTATACAACAGTGTCGAATGCATTGTTGGTAATTTTCATATTAAAATGTTCTACAACTATGCCGCTTTATATGCATGTTTGTAGTTCTAATGTGATCACGCATATAAGGGATAAAATATAACTTAAAGTTAGTTACGATCTCATCTCTTACATCAATACATGATCAAAAAATAAAAAATAAAAAGCAGACCCATTTGATAATTGAGAAATTGTATTTATTCCAAGTGTACAGTTAACTAAAGTGCCATTGAAATGAAATGGAATATTTGCTGCACATAAACACTCACGTAAATGCATATATACACATACACACACATATATATACATATATTTATGTATGTATGTTAGTATGAATATGTACAACTTAATTATAAAAATGTTTAAAAAGCATTAAAAATGTCGCATTAACATTTCTTCGTTTCTTTTTATTTGCGTTCTTTTAAGCAACACTCACTAAAGAATACAAATTTCGCTTTTACTTTGTTTCTAATCAATTCAAAAGTTAATAAAATTTAAATGTTTGTACACATTTTTTTAATTCAGCTACTTAATTAAATATCAAATAATTTTAATTGTATTCACATCAGATTTGAAAATCTAAGAGCTTTTGAATAATTAAAAAATTTGCATTGTTTGAGGTTTGCATTCGGGATTTTTATTTTACTTTATTTTTTATTTTTTTCTATAAAGAAAAGTTTAGAAGGGCGCCGGATTATTTATTACATATTGTGTAATTTTTTATTTCATAGTTTGGAAATAATTAATACAATTTGTGTTTAACTTATAAAAAAAAACAAAACACGGAACAGAAGATGAAATTTTAAATTGCATGCCATTGAACCAACTATTTATTATTAGGGAATAAATTCAATAGTCTTATTATCAGACTTTTAATTTAATTGAATTATTGTAACTTTCAAATAATTCAATAAATGTAAAATACAAATCTAAAGTTTAAGGAAATTATTTGATTGCATTAAATGAAAAAAAATATTCTTGATCAATAAATTTCGTTTTATTTAAAGTCTTGGAAAACGAAATTTTTGTAAAAGATCAGTAGCGGGTCTAGTCGCCCTCAGTTGGTCCATATTTCATTTTTGTAGGATATTCAGGACTTTTCGGTTCTCACAGGAGCAAGAAGAACATTTGCCCTCACAAAATTAATAAAAAACACTAATTTCTTTAGAGAAGAAGTCCAACGCGTCTCTGTGCATATCCGGATCTGCAGGAACAAAGACTTTACCATTCATAAGATCGCTTCCTTCAGTAATTGAATGTCTCAAGAAAATTTGTGAAAATTTCTGGTTGGTTTTCAACAATTAGAACTTTCAAAATTTTGTACGAATGATTTAGATGCAAATGCTCTTCTGGACACAATTGTGGGTCTAAAGGCTTCCTATTATGCTTTCTTAAGACAAAAATTTTGCCTCGTAAACGATGATACAATGATTTCTAATAAACTCATTATTTATCAAAATCATTATATTGCAAATTTTCAATAAAAAGGGCAAAAAATTTTGCACTTTTTTCTAGAAAAGAAAACGTCATAAAAGTAAAATTATTTAATTAAAAACTTCATAGTTTTGAATAATCAAGATTATATTTAATTGATTGAGCTAATTAAATAATCGATTAATCGGTTTTTGATTAATCAGAATATTAAATTAATCGCACATCTCTGCCCAGGCTTATGAACCATTGTTAAATATATTTTGAAACCTGAAAAGGATCTCAACCTAAAACAAATGGTAGGGACTCGGTGTTGAGAATAAAAATAGGTAACTATCAGTGGGCAGTCAAAAACTATTAAAGTCTAAAGCAAACGCTGATGAGGCAGTACTAAGTGATCAACGGAGAGACCGAGCCAGCAATGCTGAAGTACGAAAGCGGCCCAAAGGGGACAATCAACAGTTGTATTCGTTAACTAGTACTCCATATTCGTTTTGTAAAATTACTCGTCTTGAAAACAACTCGTGTTACAGAACACTTTTTACAGTTTCTCAAAGACGCCTTTAAAGTAACATCTTTTTGATATGGATTTTTGAGCAATATTTTTTTTTACAAATTTGACGAATCCTCTTTCTTGCGATCATAAAGTTAAAATATTTGTTCTACTTGATGTTTACGTACTCTTAGTTGACCAGATGTTGATTTCAGTTTAAATTCATCAAGCGATTTCTTTGCCTGTACTCATCTTGAACTTGTAAAATAATTACTATTCGTTTTTAACTCATATCGTGGTGTTTGGTGCCGATGATTAATATTAATTAATTAAACTTTTATATTCACACAATATCTGAACGCTGTACATATTTTAAAATTCTATGTGAATGAATTTTAAAATATGTACGTATGAATGCATTGGCGTATCTAGACATTTTTGGGGGGTGCATTGTTAAATTTTTTTTCATTTAAGCTGTAAAAACTATGGGTCCATCTCAAAAAACGTGATTTCTGAGTTAAGTATGCAGAAAAACTCGACGTATCGCTCTTAATTTCGTGTAAAATTTATACAAATATCTTGTTTACTCACCGCTTGAGGGGAGAATACTATTTTATTTTTCCATTGATGTGTGTCTGTAAATTAAAAACTTTAACTCGTTTTCTGACGAATGAGTTTTTTTTTTGAGATATTACTATATTGCAGTAAAGGAGCGGTATGTAAAACAAAATTTTAAAATTTAAAGTGATTATTTTTCGAACAAATTGGTTGTTAGTAGTTTTTAATCCAAAGTGATTATTATTTTTTGGCTAATGTTCGTAACGTTTTTAGTCAGAAAGAATTGGAAATGAGACAATATTCCAAAGCATTTTGTGCCATAATTGACTTCATCTTTTGATATAAAAACCAAGTTAAATCACACTAATCCTAAGAAAAAGCAGTGGTTACGTTGTCAAGTGTGACCGTACATTAAGACTTTTTTTGATTTTAAAGTTCAGTTAAGAAAAATAAAAAAAAATAAAATAATTGGTCAAATAATTAAAAAATTAAAAACAATGCAATAGCACATCTTGAGATGCATTGCACCCCCTCTTAAAATGGGATTTCTACGCCACTGTACAGATATGCGGAAAATAATCAAATAAATACATTAGACAAAGTTCTTTTAATTGGTAAAGGGGCAAATATAAACACACAACACATTTATGCTCTACTTCACCCAGTCCTACAAAATAGAACCACTAATTCCGCACAAATTGAGAAGGTTTGTCGAAAGCTCACATGTCCTTGTAAAAGTAATTTTAAGTGTTGGCTCTGAAGTAATTTTTTTTTAAACTTTAAGCCTCTTTTATTCTTTCAAGTGTGCCGGACTCACAATTTACTCTAAAAATCATTTTATGTAGTGAAACATTTGGTCGGATATGCCCTGCTTTAACAGCTTCGCTGTTTTCGGTTTCAGATTCACAAAATCCCTTATAATTATATCGATAGCATTTATAAAAGCGCCAAGAATCATATTTTTATATTGTTCGCTTTAATTGCAATAATTTACTTCAAACGCTTCTGTTCGTTACTTCAACACTTTTGAAATTTTTTTTTAACTATGAGCAATTCATATTTAAATTTTTACTCTATTAAGTAATCTTAGAATCAATAAATTTTGACCCACTTAATCACATTTATGGCTGTTGCTTGTTTATCTGGCTTATACTCCTTGAAAATTTTTGCTTAAAACTCAAAACTTAAATGTTAAAAGGCTTCACTTTGTGAAATGAATGAACAAATTGAACTACTTGTAAACCAAGAAGTGTAGAATGGTTTAACTTAAAATTAAAAGAAAATAAAAAACTTTTTATCAACAAATAACTTCTCTTATTTCAAATAAGGAAATTAAAAATTATTTAAATTTCTTTTGTATTGAATTAATAAGACCTGTTTGTTTTATTTACAAGTATTTATAAAAAGCGAGTTCAATAAAACAACAGAAATGCACATGCAAATGTGACTTGTGCACATTTCTGCAATATTTAATGAATTAAGGTGCCACTCAGTTGATATTTTCTTTAATCAAATAGTGAAACTTCACATAATTTTACATTTTCTACTCGTATTTTGTAAATCCCAGATCATACTGAAAAGCAGTTGAAATCTTGAGTTTTGAATTTAAAATGTTGCAGTAGTTTAGACGGGCGAACATTTGAAAGAAAAACATCTGGAATTCTGGTTAGTTTTTTTTCATTCGCGATTACACTGACGAACATGTTGTCGGCAACATTCCATTAATTTTGTTATTATTTGATTATTATTTGCCAAAAGCAAAGTAAATGTCCACAAAGTAAAAGCGTATCGCCCGCCCAGTACCGAACACAAAAATCATGTTCATTTCCCCTCTCGTAATATGCAACCAAACTAAATGTTTCCCTTCCAAATGTGTTCGTGTCTAAACGCAGACAGAGTTGATTTATTATGAGTTAGCAGGCAGATAAATGTTTGTTATTCATAGACTCCATGCTAACAAGTTATCAAGACAGATCGGCATTGCAGTTAGCAGCTCGTCCTACGTAGTGTATATCACACATGGATGTTAAAATAATTGTAATTTCAGCAATACAGTAGTACTTCGATAATGCTGACTGCAATCGAATTTCTAAAAATCCCTTCTTAGTAGATCTACGAGGGTATATCGGAAGAGAAACCTTCATACCGAATTTCCTGTCTATAGCTCCAGGCATTTGTGCTGGGATATGATGAATTAGCTAGTAACTCGGCATACAAACATATTTATTTTATTTATTACTAATTTCATTGCATTACTGCGGATACTACGAACTAAGCTTGTGTATCTCTCTGAATTCATAATAAACTTGTTCCACTGTTCACATCATTCTATATTAACAAATTCACTAAGAAAAAAAAACGTGTGATTTGGCGAAACGAAAAATGCTGTTAACCAGTATTGCGATGATACTCGTATTTTCAGTTTTTTCAACTTTATAAATTAAAATCAAATTAAATAAAAAAAATGTTTATTAATAATTGTTAAAACTGGAAATATCAAATAACACAATTACCTGGTGTAGTAATCTTCTGTGGTAATTAAAAAAAAGAAAATTTCACTGTTCCAGTTTTTGGGCAGAGAGAATTATCAAATTACTAATATTTAAATTAAATAAATTTACCAACAATTAATTTCAACATTTTTTTATGTATTTTAAATATTTAAAAATGCTTTTAATGAAATTATATTTTTTGAAAGCAACATAAAACAAGAGCATTATTTGTTGTTCATGTTCCATCTGTAATTACGGTTGATGAAAGTGTTGAGGAATCGGAAGCTCTTAATTTTTTTGACATTCAAATCCAGTGGAATATCTGATAGAGTACATACATTTTTAAGTTTCGAAAAAGCCACTCGAGAGCCTTTGAAGTAAGACATATTTTACCACAATGAAATACAACTCTCAGTAAATCGCACACGCAAAACTTTCCAGCTTCATTCACTGCAGCGATTTGCTGTGAACCTTAAAAGTTATTAAAGGACATGTATTCCTATCTTCGCTTAACAACATTGCATTGAATTATTTACGTGATTCGACTGTAATTTAATTTTTAAAACTTCTGAGATGGAAATTCATTCAATCGTTTGCAGAACAATTGTCTAAAGGTAAATTGTGATGAAAACACTAATCATGAAAGCAGGAAATATTTTACTCTAAACTAAAAAAATGTTGTCAATTTCATGTTAATTCATTTTATTCAAGTTTAACAAAGAATAACTAAAACTGGACACACCCAAAAATTTGTGTTAGTAAATAGTTAAAAATAAATATTTCTTTAAAAAAAAATGAATCGGTCATTTCATCTGTGAGCTATAATTGGACACCAGGAAGGAGTCTGTTATTTGGATATCGTTGAAATCGAAATAAAGACTGATTGTCAATATAATTGTGATCCAGCTCTATCACAGAATTAGTTTGTACGTTCTGTTCTGTTACGGATCAGCTGTATTGTTTCTGTTTAATTGTGTTCTGTGGTTTGTTTTTACTTTTTCGTTCTGCTCTGTTGCGGACTATTCTGTAGAAAATAGAATACAACGTTAAGTGACAGCCAAGACTTCTTTGTAGGGATTACTTTTTGTGGTGTGAAATATTAAGAATTTTGCGTTAAATGTCAAAAAAGTTTATTTTAATTCGAATTTTTAAAGATTTATATATTTTTATCAAATAAAACCATTTTGCAAACATTTAGTAAGTAAGAGATATTTTCTACAGAAAAGAACGTCATAGAACGGCAACGAAAAGTAAAAACTAATGAGGCCTTCACAGTTCGGCAAATAAATGACATTTTCACAAAAAGTAACCCAAAGCATAATTCTAAACACTGAAAAAATATTATTTTAAATCGGACGAAGAATTTCAGAAATTATATTTTACACACATACGAGTACATAAATAATGTTATTAGAGAATTAACATTTTCTTTTATAACATTTTATAATTCAAACTCTTTGAGTGTAGGAGAGTGTATGTTTGTCTGTAGATTCTGTTTATTCTTGTTCTCAAAAGCAACAACTACAAAAAACAACTCAAAGACAAACAATGCAGACGACAGTAGACCTCTGGAGAGATGCAAAACAAGACCGAAGGAAAGAACATACAAAACAACAAAACTAAACTAAACTAAACTAAAGACAACATGTTGACAATGTCCTTGGGGAAAATTATAATTATCTGAATTTTATGAAAAGAAGCAGCATGAAGCAAAAACAACAGCAAATGAAAATAATAATAAAAAACAGAAAATAAAAGATTTACAAATTTGCAAATACTGACATTGCATTATTATCTAAAATATTGTTAAAGACTGGAGGACAAAATTACGTATCCGGTCGGTTAAGTGCTTCGGAAAGTTCAGAAATTTCACTTTCAGTTTTTTGTATTATTTTAATTATTTTATCGTTTTACTGAGCCAATGTTGTGATATACTTTTTTGCAAATATCTAAATAAAAAAAAAATTCTGTTCTGTCCCGTGCGAATTGAAATTAATCGATGTTAATTTTTCCCCTGTTCCTTTGGAATATTGTCTCATATCAAATTCTTTTTGAGTTAAAAAATGTTACAAACTTTATCCAAAATAATAATCACTTTGGGCTACAACTACTAACAACAATTTTTTATTTTATTTATTTCTATTCGAAAAATAAGATGTTAGATTGAACTGAACTCAAGTTCCTTTAGTTTTGATACAACAACTTTTGATACTGTTAATGAAGTTTTCATAATTTTTTAACAAACTTTAATGCTACACTATACGATCATCTTAATTATCTGAGCACAACTGTGTGCAGCTGGGACACGTAGGAACAATAATTTTTTGTTCCCCAGTGCAGCTGCTTTTAGGCTTTTTGAAAATTTTTGCTCATAATTGATAAATCATCGAGATCTTTCTTCTAAATCAGTAAAGCAAAACATAATTTAAAACCTAAATGCATGTAATGAGTGCATTTTTAATTAATTATATCTGTCTTAATTAGAAGCATATCATTACTTCCGCACGGAAAATACTAAAGTTGTATTCATGTGTACATACAACATACTCGTACACACTTGTATGCATACATACATATGTATTTATGCCTAAGTACTTCAATGCATACACTCACACAAGTGCATGCATCAGAAAATATCCCCACAAACATGCACACACAAACACAGACACACACAACGGATACTCAAGTACACAACAGCGCACATAGAAAGAAGATTCAACATCGCTTATACGTCATGGTTGCCCAACAATTTTGCACCAGCAAAGAAATTTAAACTTGGAGAGTTTATGGAAATATTTATCTTAAAATTTAAATATGTAAATAAATTAAAATACAACAAGCAACTGTTACTTAAGCCGAGAAATTGCAAAATAAAAAACAAACAAACGACAGACATCAAAGATTTAACTAAAACAAAATCATCCATCGTGCGAAAAATTAATGCTAAACAATGAGAACGATAAAATTTAAATAAAAAACACAAAAAAGCACTAAACAATATTTAAACTACGTTTTGATATGTACGTGTGTTGTCTTTTTATTTTTTTTTATTTATTTATTTTGTATTTGTAGCTTGTGCTGCCATACAAACTTATACACATACACACATACACACGTACACATACATACATGCATACAAATGTAAAGTGTTCATATTAAATGAAAATAAGAAAATCTATACATCGTTTTTGTTTTGTTATTTTCTTTGTAGAAAAAAATACTTAAATACACAAACAAAGTGTTTGAAACTTTTCTTTTTCCAAATGGTTTGTTTCTGTTCAAGACTTTCTTTGAATTTGCAATTTAATAATCAAAAGCACATTAAAACTGAAATGTGTCCTCTTCTGAAAGCAAAGAAATATCTAAGCAAAGTAACAACCATTTAATTAGAAATAACAATTGTTTTATTACCGGAAAAACTGTATAGATTTTAGCGCGTCTATTTATCTTTATGAATTGTTTTTTTTTATTTTTATTTTTTTAAATTATGCGTTTGTTGTTTTATATGTTTTTTTGTAATTTTCTGGCTTTTAATCACCAATATTCGTTCGAATTCGTTTTTTGTTTTTGTATTTTGATTTGATGTGTTTTATATTTGACAATAAATTTAGCAATTTTTATTTAAATTATTTTTTTATCGATGTTGTTCACACATTAGAGTCCCGAGAGAAACTGAAAACTCAGATGTGCTACAAAGTACTTTTATGCGTTACGTTCTATGCCAGAATACTGGCATCCATCGCGAGCAGCACAATAAACGCCAACTGCGAAGCTTTTGGAGCAACAAAGAACATCTCATAGTTTAATACTTCAACATGGCATTACACTCATTTTGTGCCAACGCCAACATTACAATAATGATTATGATGATGATGTTGAAGATGAGGATGGTATTCCCCATTGCCTCCATGATTAGCAGCTTCAACATCATCAAGCATCAAATGTCTTGTGTCGGTTTTACGGATTTTAGTGATGATGGTAATTTTCTTATAAGAAGAAATTGTTCTTGAATTTATCATCGTCTTTGATTTTGAGGGACTTTTAAATTTACTTTTACTTTCTCGTTTCGGTTTTATGTTTGTTTGTTTTTTTTTCAAATCAAACTATTTTTGAAGAGGCAAGAAAGAATTTTAAGAGAAAATATAATTTATAATTTCTCTTTAATTTAATCTGCTTTTACATCAGGGTTTGGCAATTCAGATTTTCTTTAATACAACTAAAAATTTGTTTTTCTTTTTCAATGGACTTTAATTATTTTATGCTAAATTTGAAATTGACGAAAATGATGTTGTGCAAGTGAAGGAATTCTTGTGTTCTAGATTTTGTACAATTTGAAATTGAAATATTCAAATATTCTATTTCATTGAGAATTTGTTAGATTAAGGGCCATTATTACAACTTGTCTTTAGTTAAAGGCCGGATTTTGTCGGATCGGATAAATGACTTTGCATTATTAAACCTTTATTTATAATTTTTTTATCAATCAAACATTGTTAGAATTAATAAGAATAACCATAAAAAAATTTTAGTTGTAATAATCAAGAGCTATTTATGGGGCAGACAAATTCCAAAAAGTTAAAAGACAAGTTATAGTAATGGCCCTAAGTTTTTTTTCTATGATTCATGGCAGATAGCTGATCGGTGTTTTATATCAAAATTTTGAAAATGTTTGCTGGGATATGCTAATAGTTTTTTTTCATAACAAATCATTGCACACACCTTTTTTCTCGAATGATGTTGGAAGCAAATATATCTTTATGTACACCGTTTTTCTTTTTTCTCATATTTATTTTCATAGATTTTGTTTTGTTTTGAAGAATAAAATCTTAAAAACATATTTTTATCTGCAAATACTACAATAGTTTCTTTAAGTGTAACATTCTTGTGAGTAGTGGCACAACAGGCGGTTTCTGGCTTCATTTCTGGGTTAATAAACACACACTTGTATGTTTTAACTTCTCTTCAGCATCATTTTGAGAGATTTCTCTTATTTTGTGTCCATAGCAGAGAAGGAAAGCGGTACTCTTATTAATGTTTTGGTTTACGAGATAAAAATACTTTATTCCACGCGAAACGTTGCCGTATTTACTGTCCAAAATTATACTCATAATAAATACATTTCCTATATAAATGAGACTACTACAATTCTACAACTAAAAAATATTTATTAATTACTGATGGACTCTATTCGAGAGTGTACTGCCTGGCCCACTGTGCCGCAACAAAGAATGAATTCTTTCAATATAGTGCGCCAGGCAGTTAATTTCTTACTCTATTGGCTGTACAGTGTAAGTTGGTCCAAACAGATGCATCCTTTTAAAAATGGATCGCTTTACGCTTAAACAACATTGAAAAATGTTGTAAACTTACTATTGGAGATCGAATTTGACAGGAAAATCGTGTTAGCAGACATCTTGGCGATGCCAATTGATCGCTTCTGTATTGCGATTTCATCCCTTTATACTTCTTCTTGTGGGGTGCCGTGAAAGGCCAATGTCATGCGAATAATCCAGAATAACGACAAAGTCTTGAATTGACAAGATAAACGAAGCCAGTCGCTGCAGACACATGGAATAAATCGTGTTCGTAGTAGAGTTGTCATTCGAGTAAGAATTATTCGAATACTCAAATAACTTTTCCTAAGTTTTATTTGAACGATCAAACATGTACAATTTAGAATAAAAAAATATTCAAATATTTGGGTAAAGTTCCCTGATGATCTGCATTAGCAACAGTGTAATGCGCATAGGAACAAGCTATACCCCTCAATAATCAATTGCAATTTGTTTTTAACAAAATGATTAATGTTTTACTGAATAAGTAAAATATTAATTTTGGGAAAAAGTGCGAATAAAAAATTTAACACTAAAATTTGAAAGATTCCCATAAAAAGCACCAATCGTTTTAGTCGAATATTTGAATATTTTTTTAAAAACTAATTTTTATATTTTTATAGTTCTTAAGCACCCCATACACGTTTCAATTCAATTGTCAATTTAGTCTTTCAATTGAATTGATTCTTGACCACACACTTCATAAGCTGAATTGAAAGATTTTTATTCAAAAATTAAAAACTTCTATTGCAATGGCTGAAAAAAGAAAAATAATTGCAATAATGGTTATTGCAGAATTCATTAATGATGAAGAAAAGCGACGAAGAATTTGTTCAAAAGAATAGTTGAAGAACAAGGAAAAAAATTCAAATGAAGCATCCATCCTTATTAAAGAAATACTTAACTTTTTCTTTGCAAAAACTACAAACATAAATTTTAACATCTGATCAAGAGACTCGAACACACAGAGCACAATCGAATTGAAAGACTTTCTAGCCAACTTGAAAAAATCAAAATCTTTTGATTTTTCTTCAACCAATTCGACAACTGCCAAATTAATCAATTGACAGAGCCATACATGCCATGATTTGGACAACAACAGACTCAGTTGCCAATTGGATTGAAACGTGTGAACAAATTGTATGAAAACCACTCAGTTATTCAAGTGATTTCCATACATATTTTCTACTCAAGTCGATTGCTTAGATTCTATGAACAAATTGAAAATTACTTGTGCGATAATAGAAAAACTTTATTTGACTTTTTTTCACAATTATCAAGGAGTACAAATTGGAAAAAAATACAGGCATTCTGGATATAAAAATGTGCGCAATGCTTTTGGACACTTGTCGAAATTGATCTAATGTCGAGCTGGTTCTAATGTAAATTACTTGCGATATTTGAGTCGGAAGCAAAATATATCGAGGCGAAGTAGTCGCATGCGACCAGTGGATTACAACACTCGTCGTCTTGAACTGATTTAAAAGCAAAAAGCTAAAAATCTGTTGAAAAATGACAATAAAACAACTTTAAAAAAATATACAAATAAATTAATAACCTTTGCTTTTCACGTCCCCGTCGTGGTCCTGGAAAAAAACAACTTTACGTTACATTACCGGTAAAGACGCCGGGTAATGTACTTAAGAAACTTTTCGTTAAGTTTTGTCAAGTCTTTTCTTTTTTTGCTTAAGCAAACAGCAAAAAAAATATTTGAAAAAATAACATGTTGCAATGGAAGCAAATTTGTTACGCGCTGTTGCATTTTTATTAAATTTTTTTTATGTTTTCATTTGTTTTGTTTTAACTAATAAAACTAAAAATAAATACAGATTTATTTTGGTCTCATAAAATATTTATAAATTGTAGTAATTTTGTGAAAAATCGATGTATTTAGGAAATATAAGAAGAAAACAGTTTTTGCAAAATATTTGCAACTGAGTGAAGTCAGTAATTAAGTTCAAAGAGTGGAATAGATCCGCCGCAGAGCTTTCAATAAGTTTCTTAAGCATATCGCAGGCTTTTCGTTGGTTTTCCACAACTGATTATGCCAGCTTAAGCATAATATATTTTGTAAGCTTTCTGCAGACTGTTGCAATAGTTGCAGCAATTTGCTGCTAAGTGGAACTTTTTTAACGATTAACTTTCATTATTACGCAGTTATTGAATTTACGAATGCACACGCAGTTTGTGGTGTTGGACACCCTTTTTTACTTAATGACTTTATTGCTTGTTTTTATTATTATTAATCACATTAGCGTACACAGATATTGAATTCTAATACTTTGGGCGTTGAAATATATTTTTGCTTCACAGACCAACATAAATTAGCGCGTCATTTGCTTTTGCTTCATACATTTTATATGAGCATGAGAATTTTTGAGCGATAGAAAACGCTTGACGCGCTAATTTAGATTTGGCTGTTAGACTTCACTTCTCTTTTAAGTTTTTCGGTTTTAATAAATACGCGTATTAAAATAATTTATATTCCCGGTAATGTTTTTTAACTGCAAATAAAAGAACAAATTTGAGCCTTCTTTTAGTAGTTTAGTTGTCTGTTTGACGATTTTTTAATCTCGATTATCCATGCCTGGTCTTTATGTAGTAAATAAAATTGAATATTTTCTCTTACAATTTCTGATGTGGTTGTGTTTTGTTGTCTCTTGTCATTTTATTCTCATTGGATAAGATGTTATGATAAGCCAACTCAAAGTGACAGTGTACTAATTTAATTTGTTTAGCTGTTGCATATCGGAATTCCTGCAGATTAGCGCCACGTCCGCTGTTAATTTGAGAGAATACCGGCATTTTAGAAACTAATTGGCTGTACGATGATGTAGAAAATGTGTTCATATGTATGTGTGTACGTCTGTATGTATGTATGTATGCACTTAAGAAAAAATATATATGTATGTATCTATACATACATACGTATTTATTTACATATAAAAATACCAAACAACAAAAAAAAGAAAACGTCACAAAGCATGAGATGAAAAAATGTTGGTGCACTGAGTGAGCTGTCCGTTTATCACAGATGATGTGTCGTCTATCTCAACATGTTGTTTTCAGTCCAACAGATGTCTTTTTCAAATTTTTGTAATAAACAATAAATGTTTCATACAATTTTATTTGTATTTTTATTATTATTTTTACTTATTTTTTTTTTCTCAATGTGTATTTTCCCAAGTGAATACGGTTGGGTATTTGTGGAAATCTTTTAATTGTTTATTTTTTATTTTTTATTTTATTTATTTATTTATTTCTTTTGGATGCCCCATACACAAGACTTAAGTCTTATATTACAGTATAGAACTGAGCATATGCGAATACAATGAATCAGAAACATGATAAAATATTTTAAATTTACTTAAGGAATGTTAATATATAAAATAAAATTTAATGATATTTAATTACATAATGTTAACAAAATCTAATAAGCTTACAAAAAAAAAATAGAAAAAAGTAAAACTCGAAAAGTTGAGAACATACATTGTTATACAATCAGAATTTGTCAAAAACAAATATGTACATTCATCGTGAAAAATGACAAAAAATACACTTCCTGAACTGCCGTGCGTTACTAATGGTTTGTAATGAATAAGGGATTCCGTTCCAGAGACTAATGGCATGAATAAAGAAATGATATTTTGAAATCAGTGTTCTATGGCCAAATGCTAGAATTCTTTTACCTCTATCAAGTGTTGAAAAGTTCAATCGTGCATATAGATGGTCAGGATGATGCGTATATATAATTTTGTGCATGAACAGTAAGATACGCACTCGTAAGTAATCTTCAAAAGCAATTCCGTAAAGCAAGGTGCCGTAGGGGGATATATGGTCATATCTTCTTAAACCATATACATAACGAATAATGTTATTAAACGCCACATTAAGCTTCCTTTTGCTTTCACTATCACAACTGGCAAACAGTTCACAGCCACACAATAAAATGGGTATTAAATATGATTTGGCAAGGAGTATTCTAATTTTAATTGGAGTACAATACTGAGTTTGCCACAAATTCCTTAACATGGCAAATGTTCGACCGCATGCAAAATTAACGTGTGTTGATAATTAATTTTCGTAGCTTTTCAAAGTGCGCGCAAAAAAGCGAATAAATCGTTTCTTATTGCCTTAATTTTATTTGCAATTAAACAGGTTGCGGTCGGTCACAGCTTTTCGGTCTGCCAGTTTTGTTGGCATTTTTTTTACGATATTCACCACAAAGTTTTATTAAGAATTTAAATAAATAAAAACTTCTAATTAATTCCAAGGTTGTATAAATATTTAAATTAAAAACTGAGTTTTCTTAGAAAAGCTGTAATGCAAATTTTATCGAACAAGGATTCCAATAACCAAACAATTGCATAAATGTGCAGGGCGTATGAGTGTTATGAAATACAAAAAGAAATAAAAAAGTGCGAATAATGCGTATGAGTGTCAGTTAATATCAAAAATCAAATATTATGTATACTTTCCTTAAAGTTTAGTTTTACTCAAAATTTGTTTGGCTAAAATTATTTAAAATTATTTTGTTTATGGATTTGAATTTAAATATAAGAAAAAAAAACTAAGAGCAATCTAAAGAAAGGTCATTCTTAACAATATGATCACAAAACTAAGACATCAAAAATTAAAAAAAAAACGTAACCTTGAGAAGAGACAAAATAAAATACATAAAATTCTAGAGTTGACTTGATTTTTATATTAGTGCTATTCACTATCTATTGTATGAGTTGTATGTTGTATAAATGCAGTTGATTATTTATAGATAAAAATTTGCTTAAAAACACGTTTACGTGGAAATCAGCAACAACAATTGTACATATAAAAAAACACGATTTCTTTATAGATTTTTTCTTCATGTGAACTATCTCTTGGCATTGGAACCTTTTTTGAAATGCCAAAGTAGAAGTAGTGAAACGTGTTTTTATTCGACTAGAGATTCGAATACAATCAGACTTGATTTTTTTGATTAAGACACGAAACCCGAATTTGGCTTCTTGCTGGGGAAACATATCCTGCGCTGCAACACACCTCGATAGCATCCACTTGGGCAGATTTCATTCAAACATCATAATTTTTAAAGCATCCATCAATTTCGAGATAACACTCGACTTACAAACGAAGCTCCTTCTACTTATGCTGACTTTTCCGTTGTTCATAGCATCATATTAAATCGTTTAAAAATTATTTTCGGTGATAAAACCGTTAAAGTGAAAATATAAATTATTCGAAATTGGTTATTTTTTCAAGATCAAAAGCCATTAAAACGATTTTCGGTTCCGGTTTTCGAGTGCTCTTATCTATTTGCACATAAAGAAAAACAACAATCGTTGACTGACTGTATTGTTGTCACAAATGGATTATTAGTGTTATTGTTATTGTTTTTGTTGTTGCTTTGCATTTGTTGTTATTTGTTGTGCATGCAAAAGTAATTGATTAAATTGAATTTAAGTGGTGCGATGAAGAAGATTGAAATGTGATGCGATAAAATGTGATGCGGATGGCATAAGTGGCTTGAAATGTTTACAACAACTGATGCCGGTTGATAGTGCAGAAATGTTGGGGTAGTACAGATGACTGCTGCTGTTGTTGTGGCCAATTTTACGTAATCAAACAAATAATATAATATATAATATAATAATAATAATATTTCATTTGCTTATTAAGTTGTTGCTCCGGTTGTCTTTGTTTTAATAGCAACATGATTAAGATTGTTATTCCGATGTGCATAATTTACGAATGTATCAGTATGAAAGTCTACGAGTAACAATTGTCGCTTTGAAATATAATAACAAATTTAAACTACTTCATTGAACAATGTTTACACTTTTTTATTTTAAATATTTTATTTTATTATTTTCTTGTTTTGTGTTAGAGGCAACGTGATTCATGTCACCCTATAAAAATTAGACTCAAAAACGTACATCTATGAATGATACTTATTCAGATTAAATGCAGTTGTTTGTTACTAAAACGTCATGGCGTCATAGCGACTTCGAAATCAGTACTGATCCATTCTGCTAGTCTGATTAATAAACTGTTGCAATATTATTTTCTTGATAAAATAATATGAATTTATTAAAAAAAATTTCTTAAATTAAAAAAGAAATGGGTGAAGTCAGGTTTGAAATTGAGCCAAACAATTCCTTTCAACCTAGAAACGTCATAATTTTAAATATACCCGGAACATGATACACGTTTATACCTCCAATAATATGGTATGGATACACATTTGTATTTTTATTGTTAATTTGTTTGTTTTATATAATAACAATGCAATAACAAAGCCAGGGCGAATGAAACTATTATAAACCCTAAATATTATAGTGTAGAATAGTTCGACAAGAAGAAAACTAAATTGTTTTGTAATATTTTTACTAAAGATGAATCTGATATCCGCGATATATCGGTAACGGCAATATTTTTAGTGTTGATATAACGATACTTTTTAAGTTTTCTATGAATAAACATTAACAGTATTTCAGTTCCTGAAACTGTTCAACTATTTTCAATGTTTATTTCGCTGCATAAGAAGAACTTCGAGAAAATATAAATGAAAAATCCGAGCGTATGATCAAAACAGAATAATGAAATAATTGCCTTCAATTTTGCAGTCATTTAATCAAATTTAAAAAAATAACTTGCACTTTTGCCTGTGATTTGATTTAACATTGTGGGATACCTAAGATCTCCTAATATATAGAGATGCAGTGATATCTCATATGAAAACTTGAAGAAAATGGAGCAGAAGTACTTAAGTTTTCAAATGAGTTCTGTCGCTTCTGAGAGAAAATTTTCCACTGCAGGTCTCGTTCAAAGAAATTGTCATTTTACATTATTCAACTTTTTTCGCTACAATTTTGCATTTGATTTTGATGTTTACATTTGTGATTGTACGATCGAGGGAACAAAACGAATTTCAAGAGTACATGTATGTGTTTACTCCTTTTAAATCTTCTTTCCCTTCTCTCCGACAAAGTGAGGCTTCCTGTAAAAAATTGGCGGATTGTAAAAGTGCTCGCACTTGCGAAATCATCTTTCTACAAAAAATTTGAGAATGCTTTCTTGGTTAAGCAAAAAAAAATTAATTTCAATTTTAAATACTAATAATCTCTTACGCTTTAATTTTGTATAATAATAAAAAATTGATTTACTTGTGTTTTCTTCATTTTATCTTGAATTCAAATTAAATACGCTTGTCGGTATCGTCGTATCATAAATACTCTTTTATTTCTTGTATTGAAAGTGGAATGTGTACAAGTTTTAAATGAACACTGCATTATATACAAATATACATACATGGTCACATACATGCACTCATACATACATGCGATAGATCTCGAGAAACTTAATCGAAACCCATTTCTCAAAGATTACAAAAGTAGAAACTACTTGGTGCATTTCTGAAGATATCGACAGCCACTTCCGTGGCCCCAACTAGTTGACCCGGTTAAAGTATGAGACATTTTCGAACACAACTTCTAAATTGTGTTCAGCATTTCGTTAACGTTTTCATGTTTCTAAGATCATTTAATAAAAGTTCTAAGCTCAAATATTGTTTTTATTTTAGCAACGTGATTCAAATAATGTTAAAAATTATTTTTAGGTTTCTGTTCAAGTATTTTAGAAAATGTTCTTTACTTTAGAAAATTTTCAAACTGGCAATCGATCATGAAAATAATAACAATAAATGACGAAACGTGCCGCGAAGAAAGCAAATGCTTGAGTAAGAAGGCACGTAGGGGTGATTAATTATGAGGTACATTTTCTCAATAGCTATTTTTACCAGATGACATCATCTTATCGAAAGAAGAAATCAACCCGCCACATTATTTACAAAGTAATCAGCGGTGTGAATGAGAAAGTCTACGCGAGTAAACTAGCATCATCGAAAAGGCTTCCGAATACGAATACTCGTATATAAACAAATTTTATAAACTTGTTCACTAATATTTCCACTTATTATTCGTAAATATTATTAAAATTATACATATCAGAATTTAATACTTACATTTTCTCAAATTATCTCTATATTTTTGACCTTTTGCTTCAGGAGTTGTTCGTTCTTGCGGCGAGCCTGCCAACAGCTCAACAGCCTCCTCATCATCGTCGTTTTGCTGCACCGTTTTATGATCAAATTTTTGTTTTATTGACATTTTCTCGTTTTACTGTTCCTATTTGAATTTCAATTGATGATTTGAAATTTGTAGCTGTTTTATTTTTATAATAAATTTAATTACAATGAATGAAAATATTTTTTTTATCTCTTCGTTATTAAAGAAAAAAAATATTTAAAGATTTAACGAAAATTGCAACAATTGCTGTAATTAATTAAGTTTATATTTTGTTCATATTTCTTTAACTTTTTAATTATAAATGTACCTACTCGCAACTACGAGTATGTAATTAGCACATTTGTACTAACTCATATTTTCTTTTGAACCAAGAACTATTTTTGATATTAATCTGCTAGTAAATATAATTCACATAAAAAATATAAAGTCTTTAAGTAGCATAATTTATTAACTTTCTTCTTTACAGGACAATTTTGAAATGTTGTTCTACTTTGGCATCTATGAACTTTATTAAAGAAAAAAAAAACTGTATCTCCTTTTTGGGTTTTCATAAAATAAAACTAAAATAGTTAAAATCTTGTGACTGGTTTTCCTTGTTTTTGGAGCCGGGAAATCGGCCAAATAATTTTTCTATGTCAACCCATTCGGCAGATCTCGTTTGTTTCGCGGTTGGTTGAATTTGAAAATTTTTTAAATTCATTTTCAAAAACATGTTTAATGGTTAATGCGAGAAAGTCACAGTGGTAGTAGAAACATCATTGCATCCAAAAACAGTATTCGCGTTGGTGCTACGCAGCTAAGGAGGGGCCCTAACAATTTTTAAATTACTTTTTTTTAATTTCAAAAAGTTTTGTTTGTTGAGGGTTCTTATGAGGGGCTACCTTATTGTAAAACGAGTGTGTATGTACATATTATACTAGTATTTTCTATAGCCGACGCAATCGACCATATTCTAGTAATTAAGTGCCTGTCCGACGATGTCGAACGATATCGTTCTTTTGTGAAATATCTGTAATAAGTTAGCTGACACAATGCTGAACCGATTTTAATAAAATTAAAATTGTGCAAATCTATGTGAAAATACCTTTAAAAACATATAAGTTCTAAGGGCGTAAAAGGGATCTAAAAAAAATGTGTTTGTCTATTAATTATATAAATTCTGCAAAATCAATGTTGTTAGAGTCCACATTTCATTTACATTTGAGAACAATATTTAAAAAGTGCGCTAACTTAAGCAGACAATTTAAATAAAATATTGAAGTCTTGTGGCTGCCGCTAAATTTTACAAAATTATTACAAGAGAAAACAAATTCAACAGTTTTTAAAATTTATCCAACTTTGTTTTACAGCCAAATGAGATAAGTTTACTCTTGATACATATTCGTTCATTAAATTAAAAAAATTTTAATACTTTTCAATATACTATTCAAAAATCAACTATAAATTTATAATTTTGTTTTTATTTATTTGTCACTCAGGACTTAGAAAAAGTACACTGTGCGACAGCAAATTTTTTAAATTTATATTTATAATTATTTTTTGTTTTGTTTTAATTTTCTATCGTTTTCGGGATAATTACAATAACAAAAAAAGTTGTTCGCTAAATGTGTGGTTTTGATGAAAAACCGCGTATGTCAATTTCTACCGACTTATTGCGTTATTCTACCAATTCAAAATTTAAACAATCAAATATTTTCATATTTGTTTTACAACAAATTATTCTCTATAATTATAATTTTTATCCAAATTTTACTTAAGCTAAATTTTAAAACGCGCTTTTATTCAATAAGTTGCCTGCATTAACAAATTTTAAAGCGAACATTTCGCTGTGTACGAATTATTTTAAGCAAACAAGCTCGTGCTTTGCTCTTTTCTGAAAACATTGTAAATTTTTGTTTAATTTTTCAATAATTTTCGCTTTATGGTATCCAGCTTTGTTGAAGTAAGTGATTTTATCAGCTTTCACTTTTAGTGGTCTTCGCTAGTTTTCATGCTTATGGAACTTTTGCTTAGCATTTTTTCATACGCTCCGCTTTACATTCAAGTAACTGGAAAAAAGTGTAGAAAACTTCTTAACGCTTCCGCAGTTGTAAACACAATATTTTGTTTTGCTCTTCTGAAAAAGACATACTCGGTTTTTCTGGAAAACCACAAGAATTAAAACAAAATAAATTTTTAACATGTTTTAATTATCTACAATTTGCCATTTTGAAACACTGATTATGAAATAATTTTTTTTTGTTTTTTTTTTTTTTGCTTTTTGCAGGCACTGGCGGTGCGTTATTTGTTTAATTTTCTTAAAATGATGCAACAACCTATTTTCTTTGAAACTTGAATTGTTTTCTTTTTTAATTAAAATTAAAATGTAATTCCGATTTCTCTTTAAAAAAAAATAATAAAACACGGACGCGGAAAATATTGTCTCAACATGTGACATATTTTGTCAGTCTGTCTGCGGTTTCAATACTCTTTGCAAATATATTTTTATGAATATTTTTATTGGAGAAATTGCCCAAAAAATTATTAAAAATTATTTCATTGCTTTTTGATTACGTTTATATTTTTACGGATGCACGTCTGTGCGTCCGTCCGTCTTCTCCATTTAGACATATTTTACGCGTGTGTATGTGTTTTTTTAAATAATACATATTTACACTTGCATAAACACATAAATATCCGTGATGCAAAAATCATTGATAAACTTAAAATGCAAAAACTAAAAATTAAATTTATGCAATTACGATAAGCAATTCCACCGCCGTTGCGTTGCAAGAATGTCTAATCTGAACTTACAAAAAATTGTTTTTATTCAATTTAATTTCTTCATGATAATAATTAACAAAATTTTTTTTGTTTTGTTAATTGTTTGATTTTTTTTATTAAACCACAAAAGAATCCACTATTTGCTTCTTGCACTTGCCCGCGCCAAATAAGAAAATCTTCTATTTTGGTTCCAGTCGGTGCACTTGATTGATCTTGAGTTAAAAATATAATAATGACATTTGATTTATGTTTTCATTTATTTGTGTCCAATAATACTTTTGAGTTTTTTGTATTATCGTTTAGTTGACACTGGCAAATAAACGTCCGCAGCCGTTGTTTAAAGATTCAAAACTAAAATGAGAAAATGTTGACGATAAATAAATGATATTGTCCATTCCAGCGGCTGGATATTTGTTTGCTTAGTCTTTTTTTTTCTTTTGCCATGCAAATTTCGTACACTCTATCACATACAGGCAAACTTATTGCAAACACTATATTTTTTTTCTTCTTTCGATTTTGTGTTTAAGCTTGAGAAGCGAATACCAAAATAGTCGCACGGTCAGCTTCATAAGCTAAAAATTTAAACTGAAATTCAAATGTGTTAAACAAGCGAATGAGAACACTCTTTTGCTTTTAACCAGCCTTTCAATTTGCGTTTTAGTTATTCATTCATACAATTCTTACTTACCCAGCTGGCATTTGATGAAATTTTTGATCATATTCGAGTCATTTTTGACTCATGTGCGTAATTAAAATAAATAGAAATGCACTCGTTTTCTAATCATGAGGGAAGATTTTGTCGATTGTGCAACTCCTCTTAAAGTGTATATTATTACCCACTTTTTAAATCAGTTTTGACTTGGAAATCCTGTCGTTCGGAAGTCTTTTTTGAGTCACATTTAAGTCTTATTTTTAGTCGCATTTCTAAACTTCCAAATTGAAGAAGCTCATATGTATAAACCTTTATGTGCTGTTCATAGAATCCAAGCGATTAAATTGAGTGAACAATTTGTATGAAAACCACTCAGTTATTCGAGTGGTTTCCCTACATATTTTCTACTCAAGTCGATTGCTTGGATTCTATGAACAGCACATTAAAAACGTTTATTAAAGAGACTCATATGTATATATTTTAATTAATAAGTAAAAAATTTCATAAAATAACATATTTATTTGGAATGGAAAAATTACATATTTAAAATTGAACAAAACATAAAAATCAGCATGGAAAAATAAAATAAAAATAAATAAATAAGTAAAATGTATTTTATTCAATACATTTTCTTTTCATTATCATGCACAAAATGTTTGTAGAACTGCGATCAAAGACATGACATAACGTGAAGGATGCGGGAAATTTTTTGTTTCAATAATGAAATAAATAAATAAATAAACAAATATATAATATAATCATCTAACTCGTCTGTAAAAAAACTTTCTAACAGCTTCCTTTTCCCTCAACAATAGAACAAGGAGTTTTTAAGAGTCCTTGCATCTTTTGGAATTTTTATGCCGCATCTTAGTCCCAATAATAAAAGTGCATTAATTGCAACAAAGCTTATTTTATGTTGGATAGCCCAACTAGCTAATCCTTCCCACATCTTATACTTACTTTTTTTGATCTTCATTATCAGAAGAACGAATTAAAGGAATCACTTGTATGATTTTAATTGTAATTAATTTGTGTTTACATATTTATATAATTTATTTATTATTTATAATAATAAACTCAGAAAACTCAGAGATGTTCGGAGAAAAAAAAATATTTTTTAACTTCTTAAGTAATGCTTGAATTAAATGACTTGTAATGCGTAATAAGACCTAAAAACGACACTTTATGCATTTTCTAGTAGCATTCACTTGTATGTCGAAATTTTCTTTCGATATCGACGAACAGGCAGTAAAACTTTTATAAATCAAGTTATCAATTTCAGTCGTTTTCTAAGGTTTCTCGTCCTCTCCGAGCATCCAAAAAAGTTATGTTTTTAGTTGTTACATGCTTTAAATTCCTTTCAAAATAAAGTAATTTAATAGAAAAATTTAATTAAAACGAACTTAAAGGACTCATACGTTTTCACTTTTCGTTGCCGTTCTTTTCTGTATATAATATTTCCTGATTACTTGTTCTGTGAAAGGAATATTGAAATTGCGAACAAATGCATTTATGAACATATGCACTCTTGGCTGTCACTTAACCCTCTCGCTGCATGAAATTGAAAATAAAATCTATCTAATGGATAAAAAGGACTAAGTTTTTGACGTTTATTTCCATCACGACGATCCTTATGGCGTTCGGGGTCATGACGTTGGTGTCCGTCAGACAAATATAAAAAAATGTCCATACAAACTTGACTTACATACGTATACATACGTCATGCGCCTATTGGAAGCTTTAAAATATTTTTTTTTAGCAACAGTTGATAATTTTATATGTTTTCATAACTGCAACATTGTTTATATGCTTTCATTGTATGCAACGGCCATGTATCAAAGACAGATGCTGATCTGTTGTAGAAAATCTTCAATCTTTGCTTTGACGTTTATACACGTCACTGTCCGCGAAAGGGTTAATTTTGCATTCTATATTCTACAGGTTTGTCCGCAACAAAACAGAATGAAAAAGGAACAACCAACCGCACGTACAGTTTTTCAATTAAACAGAAACAAAACAGCTGATTCATAAGAGAACAGAACGTCCCAGTCGTAAAGCAGCTCTGGACGAGTAAATAACACGCGTCGTTGGCAATTATTTTTAAGTGCAATCAGGCCACTGTTAGTTTATTGGCCTTCGAGAGTTTTGAGTCGCACTTGTTGAATTTGAAAAAAAGAGATTATTATGTAGTTGTCGGAATTGAAGAGGTATGGGGCATGTATTAATTGTAATTACTTTGTGCGGCCGTAACATTAGCATGGTGTAAATAAGTGGTTAGCATTGCTGGATTATTAACGGCAATCGAAGTATTTGAGACTGATATTCCTGGAACTATGGAAGCTGCAACTGCTGCTTTTGCCACCTGTTGGTCCAACAAACTGGCGTGATTTATTAGTAACACATCTTGTACTACATATTTGTGCCCTCGCAGATACGGTTCGTAATGTCGCATCCAAAATACTTCCTATGTCCAGGTTTATTACCGATTTTTATATCCACATATATACATATTTATTTTTTGTTTTTTTTATTTTTTTTTAAATCTGTTAACCGATTTTGACACATCTGTTCTAATTTTCAAGGCGGATCCGGATGAGACTACCTGATGTAGATCTGCCTTGAATATATATATTTAAATGAATGGCAATAAAATAAATATATGATATGAAAAAATTATTAGTTCGGAATCTAAAAGTAGAAAGTAATTTAACAATCATGTTTGCAATATGATTTCAAACCAACAAATCATTTTTTGAATGAATCATTATCGAGTCTTTTTTTAATGCAGCAGCTTCTAATCAGTTTTTGGTCATCAAAACTACTCGACGAAGATTCATTGAGATAATTTTTTCCAAAACAATATTCCAAATGATACCTGGGTATATGTATGTATGTACACATATATGTATATATACATGTATCCATACCCGTACGAAGAATATCAATGCATTTGTATAGTATAAGTATTTAATTTTTTTATAATTTAGCACCATACATTTTACACTGACAGAAATTTTTGGTCATATTTAAAACTTTTCCTAAACCGTAATTTAAAAATTAGTTCAGAAAACTTCAAATGACAAATTTGCAAATCCTTGAAATTTGTAATTAATCAAATTAAAAATTTAATATCTCGTACTTCAATCACTCAATTCGTAACCAATTGATCGAGTAGGAAAAGACTTGTCTGACAAACGGGTCCCATAAGCCATTTTCTCACACTAAAACTCTTTTCAAACATAATTGAGCTTGATTTTTAGCTAATAGGATCTGTGTCTCGAAAATATAAAATGTTGCATGTTTTGATTTTCCATAAGACAATCAATCAACCAAACCATTGGGTTTCTATTTTGAAATTTTTTTTTGTGTGTATTACAAACTAAATCGAATCAATAATAGCTGCAGGGTGCCTCAATATTTCTTAACATCTTTACAAACATGTACCGGGTTGTCCAAATACAATTATATTTTTTTTAATCATGTGTTATTTTGACATTGATAGATTTTTTTCTGTCCGAAATATTGACTTATCAGTCAGTTGTATATACCCGCGAACCAAAATGAATCGATTTACGCTCGAACAACGGTGGGAAATATTGGAAATTTATTAGCAGATATTGAACTTGGCCGAAGAATCATTAATAAATCGTGTTATCAGCTGTGTTGAGGATGCCAATTGCCGCCTCGCAGCTACCATTTGACCCCTTTAAACTTTTTCGCCGAGCCAATCGTGATATAGAAAAAGTCTTGGAAAATTGGCAGTCGCATGAATGAAATTGTGTTCCATCAATAATGGATGATATTGGGCATAATGGATGATTGTAGAAGGTGTTGGGAAGTCGATAAAATGTGTCAACGTTTGCTGTACGTTTTATACTGAGGACGTTTAATTTCGAATACGGCAACCATAATAAGGACTAATATACCAAAATAAACTTGAGTTTAGTTCATTTTATTTAATTCTTAAAAATACACTTGTAAGTGGATCACCCCGCAGATGTGTATGAACGGATATATGGATATTTGTCCCCTTCTTACCTTCCCTTTCGGTTATCCCTAACAATTTGTTGAAAATTGTTGTTACTGTTGCACTAAAATCAATTGGATGCTAAGAACAGAGTTCAAGTATTCAAATATAAACAACAGAAATAGACACACATATTTAAACGATTAAAAATAAAAACTTTTTAAACGTTTTTAAACAAAAAAATATTTTAAAATACAGTTTTCAGCATCTATTTGCAAAAAATTTAATTTAAAGAAAATTACTTACATTTTGGTGAAGGCGAATTCATTCATTCAGATGGTGTTAAATACAGTTGGTTTGGCACAAAATGTCAAAAACAGGAAAAACAAATTTATATAAAATGTATTTTAAGAAAATTTTATCACACTCCATATCTCCCAAACAAAAATATTTCTGTTTTCAGAGCAACATATTATTGCTTATAGTAAAAAAATCATTTGAAAGCAGTCAGCTGTGATTTCAACACCAGCTGTAAAATGAGTTCGCCTCGATTGGGCGATTATCTCGAATAATTTAATAGATACATTTTATAAATTATTTATGCAAAATTTATTTTTATTTATTTCATTATCAAATAAATAAATAGAAGTTGAGTTTTTAACTTGAAACTATTTGGCAAATATATTTTTTTTACACTACGTACGTTCTTGAAAACATATTTTTTTTGTCATATTTTCATAGGGAAATAATAAAATTTTACTAATGTAAACAAAATTTTCTTTTACTCCAAACCCATTTCGAGATATTCGAATGCAAAGTCGCGCAAACGCAACTTTTCTCATTTGGATATTTCTATTTTATGTTTTGGTTCGATAAAAGTTTTTAATGGGACACATTAACTATTGACTTTAACCCTTTAAAATCTTTCTGAGCGTACAAGGAATCAAAAAAGAATGCATAGGAAATTATGCGATTGAAAATAACTAAGTTTTTGCGTTGCATTATCACTTAATTCTATGTCCCGTGCGACATTGAAGACAACATTTGTTATCGGCACATACAAACAGAAATTCATAAAAATAAGAAGATTCGCGATCTATACAACTAAATAAATTTGGTCACGTGCAACATCGGAAATTTAAAAAAAATTTTAATAATTTTGTTTAAGATAAATGATTTATTTGTGTATATATTTATTTATTATTTATAAATTTACGACAGCGAAAAAATAAAGGAAGTTGCAAACGGTGTAGAGAAAATGATTAAAATTATATTTAAAAAAATATATATATAAATAATTTGTAGCTAAAATCAAACCCATTTTTAAGAGATATTAATGTACAACATTTTAAAATTAATCTCATTGAAATATTGCCTCAGGTTTCGCTGAAATATGCGTTTAATTTGTTGGGTCCGAAAACCACTTCTGTTTTTATTCCGTGCGAATGCCTCGGCTTTTAGAAGAGATGAGCACCGCCCACGTGATTAGCATGTTAATTACGTGAGCGTGCATAAAAAAATTTATCGTGAGTGAGCGTGCATGAGTATTTTTTTGCGTGATTAAAGCGTGATTTATTTTTTGCTTTATCATAATTTTTTCGATTTACTTTTTTAATTTGTTTTAATTATTTTGTAGTTTTTTGTAAGCGTGAGTTTCGATAATTATGCCTAATTTTTTCACTCACGTGAGCGTACATGAGCGTGAGCCAAAAATATATGGTCGTGCATGATTAAAATTTTTTTTTATCGTGAGCGAGAATGAGCGCGATTGAAAAGTTACTCACGGTCCCATGTCTAGTTTTTAGCAATTGACTTGAAAATAAAGACCTGCCTGTTGTCAACCTTTTAAAGTTTTGGAATTGAACTAAACTTTCCTAAACAATTTTAATTTAAATACAATTTATTGATTTAAAAGAAATTGACAATAAATATCTAAAGTAAAATATGTATATAATTTTTGAACCTCGAAGTCGACAAATCTTTTATACATTATTCGTTACGTTGCTTTTTGCCAAATTTTTCGCCATCCTCAATAGTCTCAGGAAGTGGAAATCCGCGGGTCTCTGGCAGAACAAATGTTAAAACTCCTCCCAGTAAAGAAATTGTGCCAAAAATCAGGGGTGGCAAGAAATAATAAACTGATCCCAATTCTGATATGAATGGTGCTATCATGGAACCGACACGTCCGAAAAACGAACACAAGCCTACACCATTTGAACGCACTAACGTGGGAAATAGCTCACCGGCATAAAGATAAACATTTGGAAATGTTATGGCTGCACCAAAAAGCCCACTAGTAGCGAATGTGACCACAACGACTGAACTTAAATTCTCGAACATCGCAATGACCAACAGACTTACGGCACTTATAAAATTCGATATGATAAGGGTGAGCCGACGTCCAAGATATTTAGTCATAAAGACGCAGAGTATGGTACCCGGAATGCCCAGAAAACCTCCAATAGCAACGTTCAAAAATATATTACCACTCAGCCTGGAAATGTATTGGGCGACTCCATAGTAAACAGCACACACGTTCAGCCACTGGTAGGCCATGACAATTGTTTTCATCCGCAGATTAGGCCAACGAAATAAATCGAGCATGTTTCTTTTTTTAGGGGGATCTTTAGCAGTCATGACTCTATAAGCTTCTTCAATTTCAGGCCTTATACGTTCTGTAGGCATTCTATTTGCTCGGGCGATTTTTTCTACTAACGGAATGGCCTTTTCAAGACGGCCGGTTGTAAACAGCCAACGAGGTGACTCAATGCAGAGGCAAATGTACACTAAATACACCGCTGAAAATGAGGAATAACTTAAATTGAACCATCTCCAATCGCGTAAATAATATGACAGCAAAGGCAGCGAGGCATGACCCAAATTAAAAGGAATTTGATACAAAATGGATATAACTTCTCGTCTGCTTATTCCAATTATTTCCATAATAAGAACAAAACTGTGAAAAATATGTGTAAAAATATTAAAGGGGTTTTTCAAAATGAAAGCACTCCCACCTGGTTGTCATGGTCCCGCCTGTAGAGAAGCCCACTAAAAATCTGAACAGCACATAAAACCAAAACCATTTGGAACAAGTCACCGTTACACCGGTGATAAGTTGTAGTACACAAGCAGTGACAAACATGGGTCTGCGTCCATATCTTGTACAAATTAATTGATTAAAATATTCAGGATAAATTTTTTCAGTTTAGATATGTACATATGTATGTATGTGTGTGTGTCTACATATGAATGTAGGGATGGATGTATAGTGCTAACCTGTCCGCCAGAACTCCAAACACAATATTGCCAACCATAATGCCGAACATCACCATGGTCTGTGAAAAACTCGCCAAATGCTTATACTCACACACAAGATCGAATTCTGTAACTATGGTCTCATCGAAAACACTGCGATCGTGTTCAGCCCTCTTGCAAGCAGGATCACATGGATCAATACCTTCGGGTTCAACACAAGTGTAATTGGTTGGTGCTGACAGGAAAACGTGGCCAATTTGAACCCAACCAGTTGGAAATTTTGACAAAAATATCAACATGCAAAACCAAAACTGATAACGACCCATGTCACCCAAATGCACAATTATAGGATCTATTTTTTTCTCTAAATGATGAAGAGTATAGAAATAAATTCGAGTAAACGGATGGCTCTCTTTATTTTACCTTCCGATTTCGGTTCCATTGTATAAAATATTTTAAATGTTTGTGATAAATGATTGAATGAATGAAATACAAAGTTTATTTAATTAAAAATGAAATATTTTTTTTTTCATATAATTTTTTTAGTATATTTTTTGACAGCAATCGATTGAACTCTTTTGCTACGCAACAATTTTTAAATGGAATTTAACGTTTCTCAACATAAAAGTTGCTTACGTGGATTGCGGGTGTGTGTTAAGAACGCATTCGACAAACGCACAACCAAATGTAGTTTGTCTTTCATATTCATTAGTTATAGACACAACATTAGTTTGTTATTAAAATAATTCTTAGAGTCTTCTACTCGAACTTATTTTGGATTTTCGACTTTGGATGGTAAATGCAGTTTAATTAATTAAGACAATATTTATGATGTATCCTATTCCGTCTACGATTCAGTTCAATAGTTTTAGCGATTCTCAACTACTCTGGACATTTTTTAATTTTTAGAAATTTTATCAGAACTTTCGCAATATCAGATTTATTTTTTCGGGCTTAGTTCCTCATTAATACTATAAACATATTTGAATCATTCTGAAGCATTTTTCGAACTTTAGCTTTTTTCGGATTTTCGTAATTTCTGTTTTAGAGTGATTTTTTCGGTAGCCAGTACAAATTTTTTTCTCTTATTTTAATAAAATTATTCAAAAAAAATTATTCAATACATCTCTAATTTTGGTGTTACACGATCAAGTTTTGTCTATCAAGTTTCAATACACTCATACTTATAAAATTTGATGCGAACTTACTTTTGAAATTCTCTTTCCATCGAGTGTTTCAATTTACTGTCAAGAAAAAATTTTTTGTTTTGTTTTTTACAAATATTCTGCCATATTCGAACGAAAAATTTTAAGGTGTTATATTCAGAAAAACTTCGAATCATTAAATAAACGTTATTCAAACTATTTTATTTACTGTAATTCGAAAATAACTCCAATTGGTCTTTATTTATGCGATATTTTAATAAAATTCTTAAGTAGATTAGAAAGTCTTGAAAATTGTCTTATGAGGGAAATTTATAATGAGTAGAGAGTTTTCACTTGGAGTAACACCAATTATCTCTCGCCTATCGGTTTTTGCAATGAAGAAACTATTAATTTTGATTTAAATAATAACATAAGGCACCGTTTTTTTACAAAAAGTATGCCTGGTACTCATAGAGGCTAGTATCTTTTTGGGAATTTTTTTATATATTTTTTATATTATTATTATTATTTTTTTTTGTTAGTTTTATATGTTTAGTTTTAAGTATAATTTAAGAGTTTTCCTCTTATGCTATGTTAGCCCCGGGAGCAAGGGCATATTGTCCTGTAGCTAATTTTTATTAAATTTTTATTCTTCTTTTCTTATTGCTAAAGCTTGGTGCTGTAAAAATTCATAGTTTTTTAAGATAATACATTATAGTCTTAAGTAATGTATAGTTATCTTTAAAAAACTTTCATTGTAAAAAAAGGCTCAATAAATTTTAAGTTAACTTAACTTTACTTAAATATTCTGCCGCAATTCAAAACTACTAGTTAAAATAATCAAATATGTTTGTGAATAAAATTAATAAGTGTAATCATGTTGTGTGATATATAGAACAGCCATTTGTATTAAAATTGCATGCAGCGTACGTCACCGCTATCAATTTAAATGAATTTTGATAAGCAGTACGTGTGAATAATTTTAAAGAAAAACTTAAGCGTGTGGCTGCAGAGTTACTTATGTTTATATTTCAAATGTCAAAGAGAGTATCTTTATATTTCTCTGTATCTGTTTTCTGTGGATATTTTTGACAGAAACAATATAAAAAATGCCTGTTGTTAATATTTTACATAATTTGAAGTAGTTAAAATTTTTATTGATCTTTTTCAGTTAATTAATTTTCTAATTTTAAGTTACGGAAAGTTTTCATTTGCTTCTGCAGAGAAGCACCGATTGCTAGTAGAAGTAGAAGGAATTTTTGAAATCATTTACAAATCAAACTTTCAGAATCACTGCCACTCATATTGGTTTATCTCTGTTTGCATTCCGATCAAATGAACAAGAGTAACACAAAAACTTAAAATCTTTTCACTTCGTGGCTTCGAGTCCAGTTTCAGGCAAGTCATAACATCCAGCATTTTTCAGATGTGCATTAGTGTGTCACTGTATTTGTTGTTGTTGCAAAATCCTTGGCGAAGTAAAATAACTAATGAAATGGCTACACAGCTTAACAAAACTTAATGCGCATCTTTCACACCAAAGGCGCTGCAACACTGCAATAAAAAATTAATCGTGTTTTCTTTTCTAGAATAAAGTGCAACATTTTCGCCCGTTTTATTGAAAATTTGCCTTAAGAAAACTATGAATTGCAAGTTTTTGACAAAAAGTAAAATAATTGTTACAATTTATTTTTAGAAAAGAAAACGTCATAACAAAATGCGCAATTGCAGAGTTATAAAATAAGTAATTAAGCTTTTTTTGCCTACGGAGTTTGCCATACATAGATATGCTGAAATTAATTGTATGTATGTCAAGTTTCAAATAAAGCTAAACCGTATATTAGCGTAGTGGCTTCACTTTACAAAAAAAAAACGCAAAAATTTAACAGATTTTAAAAGGTATTTTTTAAATATTTTTCATAATATCGTTTCTGAAAGTTGGTTAATTTGAAATCAAAAACAATGTTTGAATTTTTAAAATGAATTAGTTAACTTCATGTTGTTCACAAACCCCCATAAAATCGTATTTTATCGATAACTTTCGGTTTTTAGGGTGTGTTTCCACTTATAATCTATATATAAATAGGTAAAGACAAATTTCTATATCCCTTTTTCGCCTTTGTTTGCCAGCTGAATTTGTTCATTCTTTTACCAAATGGTAAACATTGTTGAGCTTTAGTGACCCGACTATATATTATTTAAATCGGTTCAGTATTAAAGGAATAAAAGGTTCATAAAGTTGACACCACTACAAATGCTAAAAATACACACGTACACGCATTCATTTATGCAAGTATTGCTTCAAGCAAAGCGATGAGAGTGTTTAAGAGTACATACATACATACATATTTATATGAGTAACAAGTTTTTTTTATAAATGTGCGTGTATGTATGCAATTTTATTTCGTTTATTGTTTTTTCCATGTAATTAAGTAATTAGGTAGTTTTTTCTGTTTAAATGAATGCAACTAAAAAGGTATACGTTTAAACTAGCGGTCGAATTTCGACCACTAGGCGTACTCTAGTAATGATAAAATTATCTTCTCACCCTAAGTCGATTTCAAGTATATTATTTAAATTCAATTCTGTAGCACAGTGTAATTTATTAATTGTTATGAATTTTTTAAAATTTTAAACAGATAAGCTTTTTCTATGTAGACAATACCAAATATAACAGTATATTTCTACACTTAAAATTAAAATAGTTTCACTCAATGTTCAGTCTCGTTTCGGTCTAAATATACTCGTGGAATATTTTTGTTTCCGCTTTCATAATATTTTTTCATCTCTTCAATAATAAATACGTAAATATTACATTCAAAAATTTTTTTCGTCTAGCGAATTCACAAACCCTGAGTGTGGAAAACTGTAAAAAAAGCTTTTTTGTATATTTTCCCAGTTTCCTTTGTGTATCATGTAGTTTTTTGTCCCAAATTTAACGATTTTTAAATTGTATACGTTTTTTTTAAGAAAATTAATTTAATAACATCTTAATGAAAAGTTTAATCATTCAATTTTTAATTAATGGTCTTTTATTCAACTCCAATTTGTCAACTTAAAAGAAAATGGAAAGAAACAGTCAAGTCTTTGAGAATATTTCTGAAACTTTTAATTTCTTGCGTTTAGTTTTCGAATCGAATTACTTATTACTTACCTTATTTTTATGCTGCTGCAACTCAGAGATTATAAAAAAAATACCAAAGATGAATCCAAATTAATAAATAAAAATTATTTGTTGCCTTTCGCATTGGCGAATTTATTAAGATGATTTGAAGAAGTCTATTTTAAGACTTTTCCCACAAAATTTCTACTGTTTATTTACTGTCAATTTTATGGTTTTAAAAATTTGCAATTGCTTAAGCATCAAAACAAACATTCAAATAGACAGACACGTTCACGTGTCAGCAACTGTTTGTTTGTTTGTTTGAATTTAGTATTTATGTACTTTTACCAGTATTATGCAATTGATTGTCTGCCAGCTAAATTTACACGCACTGTGTGATATGAAATCGTAGTCGGTGTTGCCGTCTTGTGTTTTATATTTCATGTCATGTAAATACATTTAGTTTTTACTCGGATGCATGCAATTATGTATAATGGGGAATTTGTATCATTTTTGTGCCACTTAAAATATGAAGTGATGTTTTCTGCGGTCGACTCAATAATTAATATTCACGATGCATACCGTAATAGTAGAACTTACATGTAAGCAGTTTTGTAAGGGAGAGAAAGAAAACTTTCACTTATAAACCTGCTTGTAAACGGCATGACTTTCATAGAAGATTCTCCCATTTGAAAGCAGTAAAATTAAATAAATAAATAAAATTTTTTAATTTGCGTGTGTGTGTGTGTGTGTGTGTAAAGTCGTATTATGATTGTTGTCAACGTTAGCTTGAAAACTGTTCTAATTATTATGCATTGTAGTTCTCATTACTTTGCTTAGAGTTTTTATACAGTGTGGCGCAAATCCAAATATTTTTTTAAGACTTTAATAAAATCAACTAAAAGTTTTGTGAATTTTATTTATTTATTATAAGAAAATGTTACATTTTTTCACTCAAACTTAATTGTTTCCGAAGTGACTTAGTGGATTACAAAAATGTATTTATTTTCTCTGCTAAATATTTAATTAATTCAATTAATTAATTCAATGAAAAAATTTTTTATTAAAGATTTCATTGAAACAATTAATACTTAATTAATAATAAATTCAATTAAATCGAATATCAAAATTTAATTGGTATTATCAATTTCTTTACTGATTCAAATTGAATAAATTTTTTATTTGACATCACAAAAGTTTTTGTGAAACATATTTCACAAAAATTGCCACGTCTGACCTTGAGCGAAAGACTTGAGCCCAAAATCTAGAGAGAGAGAGAGAGAGAGGAAGGAACGTAAGACCCCATTGGAATTTCTATCTTCGCTCTGAGACCAATGACAATGTAAGTGCGACCCGTCCAAAGTCTGTATCTAATTCCTACTTACATTTACACAGCGTTGGCCTAGACTGTCAGATAGATCCGACACTACCGACATTGTAAGCGAAGCTAGGAAGTTTGGAAGAATAAAAAGAGGGTAGATCAACAAGGTCTTGAATTAAAAAGAACAAATTGGAAAAAAATAACGAAAAAAAGACAACAGAAAACAAACGAAATTCATAATTGAAACAAATCAGATGCTAGTGCGAAAGCTAAATTTTATTTTGTTCTTTTCTTTTAGAGCACATCTAGTTTTACAATTCGATAGGAAAATACTAATCCGAATCGGATGCAAGTTGTACACGCTTAACTATTTTATTTTAAATGTTCCTACTGACATAATAGTATACAATCGAATGTATTTCAATTTATAACAACTTGCGGACTGCTGCGTCTGCTTCGGATAACCTAAAAGTTTTTTACTGAGAATCTATTGCAATAAGTCAATATAATTTTGGAAAAAGAAATTTGCGCTTTTGTGGTAACACTGTTGCCCACGAAGGAAATCAGGGAGAGCAGCGTTGACTTCATGAAAACTGTTGTGATAGAAGTTTGAGTGGCGTCACTGTTGCAATTAACCACAGCTATTAAATGCAAAAGCAAACATTTCTAATCGATATGTTCCAGAGCTCATTTAAAAAGGGTGAGAATATTTTATGTACTCGAACATAAATTTTGTATACATTTATTTACACATAAAAAATAATTTCTTAGTTGAAAAAAAAAAACAAAAAGAAATATTTTTGACAGTGTCTAAAAAATCCAATTCAATATAAAAAAGAATTGCAGGCGGAGAACTTTAAATTGAAATAAGCGAACAGAAAAATGTTTTTAAATCTTTGAAATTAACTTTATTTAAAATCAATGACTTTTAAATATTATTGCGGTCATTTGGCCATTTGGTTCATGCAATCGATAATCGCAAATTGTTGTCTCATCAGCGTTGTTTTCCATCTTAGCCTTTTTCTACATACTACATAATAAAAAGTTTATCTTGTAGACTTGGTATTTTATAACGTTTGATGGGATTCTTTTAAACAGATTTCTAACAAAACATTAATGTCCTTTGGTCCTGCTGACTGGCTTGCAGCTCGTAAGTAAAATGTCTCTAAAAAAATTAACTTTATTTAATTTCACTTCCACCATTTCAATTTTATACAAATGGGCCATTATGGTGTAATATTTATTTATACCTTCATGTCATTGATATATGTATGTATGTACATCTCTACAAACATACATATCTATGTAAATACATGGATATATTTACAAACATGTTACATACATGCAGCAAATGTAATTTCTGTTTTTGACAGAATTTAAAAATGGCTGCAATTCAACGAGTGAGTTAAATGCTTTTTGCCATTTAAACATTGATTTTTTTGTATTACACTGCAAATTACTTAAATAAGGACTTGAAATTATCTAATTGTGAGAATCACACATTGTTTCACTAATAAACTTCTTTGATGTTAATGTACAACCTACGGTGCATTTAAGAGAACACAAAAGATATCAGATTCTTACACATACATTTTTTTAAGAGAAAACATCTGGAGATATTGTAGTAGAGAAAGCTACAACCTGTCGCGTTGCCTGCGTTAGGAAATTTTAGGAATTTCAAGGCTACCATATGAAATATATAATAACAAAAAATAAAAATCTGTGACAAATTTTGTAGAAAAAATATGAAAAACAAGTCCTTCTGTTAAAAGATGATGAACTAAATAAAGCGAAATTATTTGCAAAGACATCTATAAAAAAAAATTAAAAGAGTTGCTGTAAAGTCGCTTTTGAAACACCAAAATGTGGCAACTCTGTGCATCTTTATCCGGACAAAAATTAAAATTAAACCAATTTAAGTTGAGAGTTGTCCGAAAAAAAGCATATAAAAATTTTTTTCCGGTCAAACGTTCTTAAGCGTACAAACGTTCTAACAGTATGGTACGGTACGTTACCGTACGACTACAGCAACGCCCGCCTAACGAGGTCTTAATGAGAAGTCCAAAACTGAGATATCAAAGCTAAAAAAATATTTAGGGTTTAGAAGCAAGTAACGAATGGAAGGAAGTCCTTATGTCAAGCTTTTCTTGTTTCTTACGCTTACACCTCTCGCTTACAGGAAGTACAATACTTTCAAATCAGTGATAATTTTTTTTATTGTACTGTTTCCATGTTGTCATTCTCCATATAAAAATCATGCGTTTTTCTAGCAGGATTGTAAGCGGAAGTATTGGACTTGATCCGATCGAACGTTTGTAGTCACTTGATAAATGTAAATATTTATATATACATATGTGTGTGTGTGTCTACTGTTGTAACACTCTAAGAAATTGTATTCCTTATGCAGGTGATTTGCAGTGTGTAGCATGTACATATTACACAGGACAAAAGCTCCACGGGGCTAAAGAAATGGGGAGACCAGAAACGAATGTGTACACGATTTTTCTTTCTCTTTCTTTAAGAAAACAACAAATAAATAAACAACAAAACAACAAACTAAATAAATATGTACTCTGAGAGAAAGAGAGAGAGAGAAAGAGATATAGAGAAAGAGGGTAGATAGTTGGCCACATGCAAAGCCTTTTAATAATTTTGGAGCTAAAGTTCGTAAAAGATTTTGCAAACATCTTAACTTTTAATCGATTAGTCGTTTAAATGTTTTCTTGCCGCAACTACGAATATTGAAATGAGTGGATTAAAGCTAATTATGTAACATAATATGATAACAAAATATCACAACAACATTTACACATAAATTTCCCACAGTTTTACGCATTTCTAAGTGTTTGCGACAATTAATTCAAATTACCGGTACAATTATTTTACACTTCATTTATTGTTGAACTAAATTCAAATAATAAACACACTTTTCTAACCGGCACACACACACACACACAATGGAATCACCATAAGGACATTTGCACGTACATGCATACATGCACACACATCCTTTCATATTCCTTAAACAATCTTATTTCATGGTGGCGTATACAAATAGTTACGATAAAAAATTTATCGCATAGAAATCATAGCGCCCAATGCAATGGCAATTGTTGAAATTAAATTAATTTTATGATCGGCAAAACAAAAATTAGCCACGTCAGAAACTGTTTCAGGATATGCGTCGTTTGTTTCGCCCACTTCTCCGCCCCCTTCGCAACAGAATTTGACTTTCATCATATGCTCATCATAAACACACATGCAAACTTATTTAAGGACGATCAAACAAGTTCAAATAAGTGCGTGTGTGTGTGTGTTCAACAAGAGACGCGTGTCTGCCACACGTTCCCAACATTTAAAAACACACAAACTCAAACAAATTTCCCCGAGGCGAGAAAAACCACTATAGTCAAACAATTGAATAAACAATATGGTTCATGTTGTGTTGAAGCGGAAAACAAACCTTTTCATTACCAGTCATTTGCCATGTACTTACGACAACTAGCTGGCCGAAGGTGTGCGCGTTCATCGTGTTCTCCAGCTCAACCAACAGTTCAATAATGAAAGAGAAATAGAAAAAACATGATGACAGTAATCTTACATTTGATGCAGATGCATCTCAATGATAAACAGTCGAAGCATCCACCCTCAAAAGGCATCAGACCATTGAGAGAGAAAGAGAAAGAGAGATAGTAAATCTAAGATAATTACTAATACGACATTTTCAAGTACAATCATGTTACAACATGTATAGGGTGTTTTTTTAAGCCCGATAGAACTTGAAATTGTAAAAAATAACACAAAAAATTAAATTGTAATCAAAATTTTTTTTTTATTCGAAAGATCAATACGTGACATTAACATTTGAAAATGATTTCGGGCATATGGGCACCGCGGCTGTTCTTGACGAAGCGCATTCTGGACGTCCAATTTTGGGCCACTTTTTCGAGCACTGCTGGCCGTATGTCACGAATAACACGAACAATGCTGGCCTCCAAGGCGTCAATTGTTGCTGGTTTATCAGCATAAACCAGTGACTTCACGTAGCCCCACAGGAAATAATCGAGAGGTGTCAAATCGCACGACCTTGGAGGCAAATTGACAGTCGAAATCAACTTATCGCCAAATTTTGATTTCAATAAGTCGATGGTTGCGTTCGCCGTATGGCACGTAGCGCCATCCTGTTGAAACCACATCTCCTCCGGATCAATGTCATCCATATTTTCAAACAAAAAATCATTGATCATGGTGCGGTAACGATCTCCATTGACCGTAACGCGAGCTCCGGCCTCATTTTTGAAGAAATAAGGTCCGATGATGCCACCAGCGTGAAAACCGCACCAAACGGTGCATTTTTCTGCATGTAATGGAGTCTGTAGGGTCTCTTGTGGATTGGTCTCACTCTATATGCGGCAATTTTGCTTATTAACAAACCCGTTAAGCCAAAAATGCGCCTCAACGCTGAACACAATTTTGCGATAAAACAACAAACAAAATCGACGACTGATTTTCAAAGTAAATTTGGATAATTTCGTAGCGTTGTTCAAGCGTGAGTCTATTCATGATTATTTGTCAGAGTATACTGAAACAAATAAAAAAAAATGTTTCATCAAAATTTAATTTTTTGTGTTACTTTTTACAATTTAAAGTTCTATCTAGCTTAAAAAAACACCCATTATTTTGCAACTACTTTACAGTCAATATAGAATTGTTCTCATGGTCCCTTTTTAGAAATCTCTGCTTCCCCTTTCATTTAAGTGAATGAATGATGTTGTTCCGGATTTACCAGGCCACAATTAAATTATCGCATTTCAATAACAATAAAACCGCCAAACAAGCAAACAAATAAATAAATAAATGCATTGAACGAGCGGGTACTCGTGTTAACATTTCAGTTTAATGTTTTTCGTTTCTGTGGAAAGTATGGAATCCTGTTTGGCAATTATTTGTGTATGAGGTGTTTTAATCTCCGGACCGAGCTTTGTTAATACAAAAGGTGTGTGGGAAATAAAAACAAGCAAATAATGAACTCTTAATTGTATTTTAAACTTTTTTGAGGTAATTGAGATTCTGCGTACAGATCGTATAAAAGTTGTTGCTAACATTTACACGATACAAATATCACGCAAAGAAGTATTTGCTGAAAAATGTATGTGATTGCTATGAATCATTATTTCGAAACTCTTTTACAAAAAGTGAGTTAAAAAAAACAGCAAATCCGCAATCAAAAGATTTGAGAGACAATACTGAGTGTATGATCATGATCATGATCTTCTAGTATGTTAATGATATACAGACTTACATACATATTTTCCCATTTCATGTTAAGTTCATATTGAATCCATTTTGCTTGGGCGGATGATTTATGTATTTGTTCTTTTTGTGCGAAAGACAGTTTTTGGATGTGATCCAAACGATTTCAATGTTTCGTTAACAATATTCATTCATTAGAGGTGAGTAGAGCATTGGCTTTCTGGAGTGAATAGCTCCCTCCTAACGCCCAAGATTATTCAAAAATTTCATACTGAAAGGTTCCGTATTTCGAGTGAAGCCAAAACGATCACATCCTGGGACTGGCAGTAAATTTTAGAAAATTTTTGTCCTCTTGTGTAAAACCGGAAATGATTATTTCAAATAAAAGTTTTCCTAAGTTGGACAACTTCAATTTAATTTTATTTTTTAACAGCAACTAGTCTCGAGTGTCCTCATTGTTGTGTAAAATTTTCGAAATCGGATACTTATCTCAAAAGTTATGTATGTGCATTTATGTACATCATGTCGCACTGCCAAACCGGAAGTGAGCATAAATTTTATATATATTTCTTTTTAACTCAAAACTAGTTTAGTATGTACACATATTACATATTCAAAGTGGGATATGCATTATTTCAAAAGATATGTAAATTATTGTCCATGATTGTCACATTGTACAACCGGAAATGAGAATTTTTTATATAGAAATTTTTTTAAATTAGCTTAGGATGTACTTATAACTCTAAAGTATCAATATATGTGGAATATGCATTACTTCAACAGATAAAGTAAGTTATTGTAGTGACAAGCATAGACAATAATTTTTATATCCTTTCAAGTAGCAAAATGCGGATAGGAGTAAGCTAATAAATACCCTTCACTAATTAATTTCAATGCAATTTAATGAATAAATAATAGAATTGTTTAGGAAAACAGCACGTTACAAATTAACATTAATTTGTTGCATACTGTCCTGTCAGTGGCCCTTTTAAATTATAAAATTTCTGATAATCTGCACTCAAATAAATGTGCTCGCAAAAACTTGTTAAATTCTTCTATTAAGAACAACATCTTTTCCACAGAAACTAGATACCGCCTACATTACTTTTAAATAGTTATATGTCTAGTTACTAGTAAATAAGTAAATAATTAAATTATTTCATGAGTGATGCAGTAGTAGAGCAGCATCGGCGTCGGCTAAGCGGCATGCGCTGGGTTTTCATCGGTGCACCACCCTTTTGTCGGCTTAGTTGAATGTCAACATCTACTTAAATGATATAGAACAAAAAATATAAGCAAAATTGCATTACAAATTAAGACATTTAACCAAAAATCTCTGTCGATAGATATCGAGGATACTATAACAGATTATACCTGCAAAATACTCGCAAATCAACATCATGCAATACTGTAATACTTATGTATGTATATGAAAATGTGAAGAAATGTTTATTAATTTATAATGAGACTAAAACAACTATTTATTAGAGGAGCCACCAAAAGCAACTAACCAACCAAAACAATGGAACATGAAAAAGGAAGCAAAGTATAAGAAACAAGTTTAAAAATTTATGCCTACAAAATACTGAGTATCTTTTTATGTAGTTACACGTTTAAGAAATTGCTTCCAAGCTTATCACGCACTGCTTGCCAAATTTCATTGAATTGACAGCTGTGCCGTAGACTGCATTCATGCGGATAGGCAATTCTCTTTTGAAGATTCTGTCGTCAAGGAAACAACAATCCAAATCATTATTTGTATGAGTTTTATTCATTATTTGTATGAGTTTTATTCATAATTTTATTGCTTCAGAATATTTTTAAAATGAAATCGGTTTTCTTCACATAAAACGTGTTTTATCGGCTTGAAATAAGCCGCCGAAAAGGCGACGAAATCAGTGGCGGCGTGGCTTAAACAATATTTTCGTCGGGGCAGCTAATCGCCAGCCGATCCAGCATCACTTGCTTCTCTGCAGCAGACGTTAAATTTTTATTGTGTTTGGTTTATTAAATGACTTCTAAAGTTTGAAATTTAGATGTCGATATTTGTAATCCGAAGCGGTAAGCACTTGTCTCTGCTGACATCGTTGACTAAGCACAATGTTGCAGTAAGAAGTTTAACAGAAATGGGAAAATTATGTTTGTTAGCAGCATTTTAACTCATTACTTTGCCGTCAAAGTTGTTACTGCGTTAATATTCCGCTCATATTAAAAGGATTATCAAAAACCTTTAAAGTTTCGAAATTGAATTGTGAATACTCAATTAAACTATTTGCACTACAGTTATGTAGTTCTTAACTCTCAATTCTTAGTCCATGTGAACTGCAGGGTTAATTTATTTACAAGGACTCAAGTATGAAAGTGTGTGTTTTAGCACAAGGACCGCCTCTTTAGTTTGATATCAACGAATTAAAATACTGTGGAGGTAGTTGATGCTGAAAATCTCACAATAAATATTTAGGATAAGGGATGGAAATATTCTATTTTATTTTTTTTAAGTAAAATATTTCGAAGGATTTTTCTTGTTGGAATTTAAATAATCGTATAAAAGCTTGAGTGTTCCCAGGGGATTTTGTTATATCAAAACAAATCTTATTAGAGTGCGGTTGGTAATTCAATACGTAAATATTTACATACATATCAATTGTGAAAACATTTAAAATATTTAAGATTTTTAATGTCGCGTAATCAATTGCCCGATTCTTCGTCCTCTCCTCCAATTAGGTTAGTTTTGGTTTTATTCTAATTAAAATTTAAAATCTCTTCAATACGAAAACACGAGTCGAAGGAATTTCTCTTAATTTTACAAGTTTAAAAAAATTAGAATACAAAATTCTGCTTATCCAAATGAAATAGAGGTGGAGTGATGTGTCGTTATTTTGCCACAATTGTGTTTAAATTAAATAACTAAAGCACTGTACCTAATTATTGTGTTCTTAATCTTTTGTTGTGCAATTGCTTCCGTAATTAACACGAATTATCATGAGCAAATGTGACAAACACGCGGCCTGAATGAGTGTGTGCATTAGTAAAAGTTTCTGCGTGATTGTTTCGTGATTTTTTTAAAATAGTGTGTGTTTATTTAAATATTTTCCAATACACAAAATGTTTAAAAGTACAACTCAAAATTGTTATCAATTAACCGGGAAAATCGATTATCCAGAATGCTTCTGGTCGCGACCACTACGGATAATCGCTATCTCACTGTGCTGACTTTTAGTTATGGAATGATGCAAATAACAATATACTCCTGAAAATTTAATTGTAAATTTATGATATACAAGTGGAAAAATAATTTTAAATTTCGAAATTATATAAAAGCAAAAGCAAGGCGAATTCATATCATGTAGTCGCAAGAGAATTCGCCTTGGAAAATATATTTCTCGGATGTTAAAATAACCTCTTCAAGGCGAATGTTAAAACTTTTAAACCCAAAAAATGTAACAAAAATATATTTTGACAATAAAAGAACATAAAAACAATGAATCAGCTGAGCTGTCAAGTTCATGTTGCATGAATTCGAATTCTTTAAAAGATACAATTTTTGAGACACAATCTTGAAATAAAATTTAAATGTTAGAAAGTACTCCGTGAGTGTAAGAGTGACCTTTCGTAATCATGGCACATATACATATTTATTTGCATTCAGATGAGCGTAAACCACAATAAATGAGATCGTGCATGAAAAACTTCTTTTGTGCTCGCGCACGTTCATGATCTTGAAGGAAATGTTGTTCAAAAATCCATCTTTAAATGAATCGTTTGTTTCAGAAGCCCGCCAAGTGTTTCTTTTTAAAATGTATATTGACGGGTTTCTGAAATAAACGATTCAATTAATAGCGGACATATAAATGTCCCAAGACTTAAAATAACTCGAATACCTGCTGGGTAGATATATATTTAAGGCCTTAAATAATCTTTAAAAATAATAAAAATTTTCTTTTTGGAAAATCTTACTATATTTTAAATTTTTTTATTTTAAATTTTATTATATGTGACCTTTTCCGAGAAAAGGGTCCTAGTGTGAGAAAATGAAGTTTTGAGAAAAACCCATTTAATACGAAGAACACCATTTTAGGTACCAGAATCCACTCCCTTTTCTCGGAGAAGGTCACATATCGCGAGATTGTATTAAAAAAACCCTAAATCGAAAAAGCTAAGATTATGGGAGCGCAAAAAACAGTTTAATTTACAAATAGATACAATAGATTACCTAATCGGAATATATTTTTCGAGTATTGCCTATTCCTATTCCTAGAAAATTTTATCGGGAATTTTCTCAAATTTAGATTTTAGTTTTAGTAAATTTCAAACCAGCTGCCGCCTGAAAGCAGTTTTATTGAATTATTACCAAAAACCGTAGCATCAGTAAAAACATTAATTTTATTTTATTGGAAATGCAATTACTGACACAAAACCCAAAATCATTAAGAAGGACTATTCAGATACAGTTCAGAGCAAAATATTTCCATGTGCTGAACAAGAAGTGCCGTTGAGCTGATTGGGTATGGAGGACAATCTTGATAAATCTTCCCAATCTTGTAGGTGTGAAATTATGTTTGCAAGGAAATCAAATTCTAAGAGTAAATTAAAATCATCATATTAAATCTTTTAAATCTGAAAATAAGAAGGACGTGTAGAGGAAAGTTCAGCAAAGCGGGTATTTGCAGAAATCTTGCAACTGCAGTGAACTGCCGATGGGAGGAAGGTTTAAAATAAGAAGGGACCTTCCACAAATATTTGAAATCGATGGTTCTATTGGAGAAAATAAAAATTCTTGTGAAATAGACAGACCAGACCTCTTCCATTATTTGTCCCAAGTCTTTCTTTATCAAATACAATTTGAATATTTTTAATTTGAGAAGCATGTACATACATACATATTCATACATATGCACATCAAAGCGAAGTCATTTTAGAGGTCGTTTTGATTTTACAACAAACACCGACCGATCGCCTGCTGGGTTGGCACAAAATGTCAAATACAGAAAAATCAAATTAATTTAAAATATATTTTTAGGAACTTTAATCACAATCCATATGCCCTTAATAAAAATATGTCGTTCTTTAGTTCAACATATTATTGTCTATAGTCAACAAAATAAATCATTTGAAAACACCATAAAATACAAGTAAAAAGAATTCTGAAATATACAGTCACCAAGGCGAAATAGTCAGTTGTATTTTCAAAGAAATATTGAAAATTGTATGCGTCCTTATTAATTGTTCCAACATTGTAAAAGCACAATTTCTATGTACAAACTTCAATGGATGATGTTTTATATTTTGTCAAGTAAATTGTTATGAACGGGAATTACTTTTTGTTTGTTTGTAAACTTTTGTAAAAAAAATAAGTTATTTTAGTTGACTTTTCCTCCGAAAACCGCGGGATCGAACAAATTTATTTTTTATTTCCCGGGAATGAAAATCCCGACGTGCATGTAGCAACATTTATTTATGCACACACATTTTAATCAAAAAAATAATTTAAATTACTTGAACTAAATATTCAATTTGGAATGTCGAACGGTCGAATTCCATCGGATATACGTCCACATGATTCCGGATAATATTAAAATTTTGTATTCAAATATTCCATATTTCTATGATTTATTTGCTATCTTTAGTTTTTAAAAATTTTACAAGATAACACTCGTTTTCGTCCAAACTTGAGTTGTAATTTTTGAATAAAGGCTCTCGTTTCACAAACATACGATCCTTTAATTGTTAGGAAGAGTATTAAAATAATATTTCAAACTTCAATCAACATCTAATTTTTTTATTCATCGTATTTCAGCCATTTATCTTTTCACAATTTTGATGAAGACATGATAAATGAATTGCCGTCATGTGTGTATGCAGGTGGCACTCCCATCGGAAGTGGAAATGGAAATTTACGTATGAGTTCAAATTTTAGACAAATACAACAACAATATATACAACAAGGAAATGGTAAGATTTACATATTCTCTATTAGAAATTTTAGTTTTATAGTATTTCAAAAACAAACAAAAAATTACGAAGTACTTACTCGGGTGATGGACACGGTTGGGTTTACCACAGACTATGACTCAGACCCAACAGCTTACAAAAACATTACTACGTTTATATAAAAGAGTGAGCAAATCTTGATGTTTCCCATTCAGCTATCTGTTTCGTAGTTCTTGCATTGCACATGAGAACACGCTTTTGAAACGTCAAAATTGTTAATTCGATTTTATTAATGTCTTCGCCGATATACATATATTCTACATGTCAATCCTAAAGAAATTGTGCGTGATGAGGAGGTTTTCGTCATTCCACCGTGAACCGTCATACCACCGCCGATCGTCCTACCGCGATTCATTTCACAACTGCACGAACGTCTAATTAGCGATAAGAAAGCGACAAAATTGGGGTGTATTATATACAAAGAAAAACATATCGAAAATAACAGTTATTTTTTAATTTAATTTCAAAAACGTTATTTTTCTTTACCGATCTTTTTAAGGTGCAAGAAATTAAAACCCGACTTTTATATTTCCTGGCAAAAATAAACGATAAAACTTGACTTTTTATCGGGAAATAAAGGACCCAAATGAAACTTTTATTTTCCTTGCAAAAGTAGGAATCAAACAACTTTTTTTTTAACATCGATCAAAAAATAACGATCGTTTGTTGACTTTTTTACTAACAAGCTTCATTTTGTAATGTTCAAATGTCGAATTGACAAATTCTTTGAATTGAAATTTCGAAAATACTCGTAGTTGTTATTTTTAGTTTTAGTATTTATTGCTGTAGACGCCATAGGAATGCATGCCCTTCTTGCTCTACCGAATTCGGTTCAAAAGATACAATTTTGTATCAAAAATAACATATCGTCGGTCACAAATTAACAACTCTTAACTCGCAAAAAAATCGGTTCGGGTTTTTGATGCCAAAAGACTGTGTTTGTCCTTCTGCATGTTAGTACGTTTCATTTATATTTTATAAAAAATTTCCTTCCCTACTTCTCCTACTAATTTTTGTTTTTTTATTTACTTCCAACACGGTTTAGTAACGTAGTAATAACGTTTTTTCTTTTTGTCTCCTGAAAAGTACAAAAAACATGTTAAGCGTTGACAACCTGTGACCGACGATATCTTGTCTGTACAGCCTTAAATTTTGATGTTTAGTATTTGTTCTTATAGCGGCCTATTACGGTTCCCGAGGCAATATGTTGGATTTAGTGTGCAAAAAGTATTTCTTTTTTTAGATTTAAATGTTTGTCATCAATTGCAAACCGAAATAAGCAAATTAATGCACCATACATTCTAACTATTTAAACAATTGAAATGCAAAGATTTCTTTCAGTGCTATCGCTATTTGTAGGTCACAGCTGAAAACTATGTCGCGGATTTTGTCGACGACTCAGGAAGCAGCTGCTTCTGCAGAACGTTGCTCATCGCTTGCAGATGTACGGCCATATTTGAATAATTTACTTAATTGCAGATTATCCTAAAGATCTGCTCTGAGGGGTTACTCTGTAGTTCGATTCGAGAAGTAAGCTGTTCGAACTTGTTTGTTATATGCAGTGCAATTCGAAAGTATTTTCTTTTGAATCGAATTACATAGTAATCCGAATCGTCTTTCTCTAACTCATCTCTGATTACAAAAAAAAACTGACTTTAAAAAAAGTGACGGACAGAGAGACAGACATTTAATGAAATAAAACTTGAAGACAACGGAACCAATCTGAAAGTAAGCAAAAATTTTCGAAATCGGTTCATAAATGGAATTCCAAGGGAGCCATTATGAAAAAAATATACAAACAAATCGATAAACTTCTCCTTTTCCTTTGACAGATTTTTCTTAAAAATTCGCAAGTTATCTTTAGTAACTTCACCATTTTATTTCACATTTAAATGCGCCAGATATGATTTTGAAAAAAGTTATTAAACTTACCCTCGTTTTTTTTATTAAATCCATTAACTGCTCGTAATTCCATCGCCAATTGTATTTACTTGTAAATGAAAGTTTATTAATGTAATTTATTGAAAATATTCATTCGTGGAATTCTTTTCAGAAAATATTTTAGACTCTTCCACAAATATCGGTCTAAATAACAATAATAACAACAATTCATCTTTAATATGCGGCAGCCCAAATGCTGGCAGTAGTTCGTACAATTCCGCCCCCTATAAAATACAAAGACAACAGGCCAACATACGGGAACGGAAAAGGATCCAGAGGTCGGCACCAACCGGGTACAAAATATGATTTCATCTTATTTTTATAATTTAAAATTAAATTTTCGATTTAAGCAAAAGTTGCACAGAAAATAAATAAATAAATAATAAAATGCTTAAGATGAGTGCTAACGCATTGTTTCTCTACTTCTTTTTATTTCATTTAAAAACTTGCAGTAGCATTAATTCCGCATTCGATGAGTTGCGGGTTCATGTTCCAACATTTCCGTATGAAAAACGTTTGAGTAAAATCGATACTTTGCGATTAGCAATTGCTTACATTTCGTTGCTGCGAGAAGTGCTCCAGTCTGACTTCGATCCATTGACGTATGTGGAAAAGTGTTTACGTGGGGAAATAAAGGCGGACAAAGCCAATTGGAATACAAGTGGTAAGAAAAATTTTAGACTTTGTATAATTGAAAACAATAACTGCTGAGTTTAATTATAAATGGATTGAAAATATTCTTTCGAATCCGAATGTGTGCGGGTTCAAGGAATTAATTGTGGCTCTATTCACCAACTATAGAGTTGGAAGCGTATATAAAATTTCTTGCTTAGGACATGTGGGTAATGCAGAATATACATACAGATGTGTGTTCCAGTCTGTCCAAATATAAGTTTGTTTTTAAAAATTAAATTAAATTAACAAAACTTTTAGGCCGATTGTGGATAGCAACCAAACTTCAGTTGCGTTGCCAGAAAAACAATAAATAGCAGCCGAAATTGTAGTTTTAGTTGTTGTTATTCTATCTCTGTCACATGATAATCTGATATTAAATGATACATGATATTGCTATCTCTGTTCATTTATAAAAAAAACAGATTAACTAACTAACCTAATTTTTTCATCTCTGGTCCACCCAGTTGCGATATGATACGATGATGATACTGACTGGTAGTCAATATTTCGGGCAGAAAAAACACATTGTCAAAATAACATATGATTTAAAATTATACTTGTATTTGGATAAGACTCTATTATACAAATATTTTCAGTAATGACATTGATTGCGATCAGGGGAGTTACAAAGGAAATTTTTGGTACGAAGTTAATATTTAGTAGGCGGTATAAACGACTATTTTTGTAACGAAAATTCTTTACCAAAATGCGTAACGAAAATATAAACCGAAAATTGTACAAATTGTTGATAATTTCTCAAAATATCAAAACTTAAGTACAAAAACAAACTAAGAAGGAATTAGAGTCATATGCACACCGCTGGTCAGCTGGCAGTGATATCTAAGAATAGTGTACATGTTATGTTATGAAATCAATAACAATAACATCATATGACATAACTAAAGATAAAACATATCATGGAAAATATTTAAATTTGAATTCGTTATTTTAGTGTTAATTTTTTTATGTAAAATGAGATATTAATGGAATACAGCTTTGTAAATTATTTTATTATTTTGTAGTAGTTTAACAAAATACATATGTAGTGGTACATACATACATATATATGTATGTAAATAAAATACTCGTAGCTCTCAAATGTGTTTAATTGTTGTAATATTTTGTAATAATTATTTTTGTCGTTTTTTTATTATTTCTTAAAAAGAAGGACTTTGTTTCTACCAAAATTGTTCTTAAATTCTACAAAAATCTAAAAAACAACAATTTCGCTCGCCTTCTTTATACAACATTACATTATTCGTAAAAAAGCTGCGACTGTACGCAATATTTACTATGGTGATTTGTAAAGTGGATGATTCCAAATTGAGTCCATATGGGCTCACTGCATTTAATGGCGAATAAAAGTATCCATCCACAAAAAGGATTTTTTTTAAGAATACGTCATTGTTTTTGTATAATAGTTTAATTTAATATTTAAAAAATATATAAAATTGTGCGTTTTTCTGTAATGCTTGAGATAGATAGGATTCCTTTTGACCAGAGATCAAAGTATACTTTGGATTGCGAGCATGTCAAGCGCTTTTTTGGTGAGAGTCTTCCAATTTATGAATTATGTAATTATTAAAGTAACCAAGATATTGTAATAAATCAACCAAACTACAAATTCTTCCATAAATAATAAAAATTTTAGCACTTTTGGTCTGATATCAGACAGTGACAAGTGACAGGCTTGATTGTCATTCCATATAAAGCAATTAGCAAAAAAATTATCGCTTTTATTGGGAGTTTAAAATATGCTAAAATTAATAATGAAATTCTCGATTTGTGCAAAAACTGTTGCCGGCATATATTTCATGCCAGAGAACACTAAATGAAATCCTTCGAAAAAAATTTCTTGGGCGAATTTAAATGGAAATTGTAAAAAATATTTATCCACTTTATGTAAAACTCGCATTGTAAAAATTTTGTAAAACTATAATTATGATATGTATGATTTTTCAAATAAACCTTTTTTTAGTACATCATACATTTTAAATAACGTAACCTACTTTTTCCAGATTTGACAGCACGTTTATCATGGATTAATTGGGAAAACCTCGGAGTTCATCCAGGCAGAAGAACTTTGTTGACTTCTTTGGCGCTGTCTTCCGAGCCAATGTGTGGAACCCACTGTGGAGCTCCTTAAATAATAAATTCAAATAGTATTATGTTTTAAACCCTTAATATATTCCAAAGATTATGAATCCCACTGTCTTCCAATTTTGTTCAAGCAATATTTAAAATTTCCATTATATTCAAAGAATACACAAGGGATTTCGATTGTAAACGGAATTCATATGCAATTAAACTTATGATTGTGATCATGAAAACATAATAAAATAAACTGAGTATTCTATTCGAAAAACTGTTTACATCATTTCGACACTAAGCATACAGATATCGCGATTGTTTAACAGTTCTGTGTGGACCCGAAATTTCAACATTTTCAGTAGCAACAAAAAAGAATAATTGTTTAATGCCGTTTTCTTTTCTAAAATATGAAACATTTCTTTTACTTTTTATTAAAAAAATTACCAATCAAAGTTTTCTTAAGACAAACATTTTGCCTCGTAAATGATGATACAATGATTTCTAATAAACGCACTATTTCAAAAAATCATTATAGTATGCAAATATGAAATTAAAAACAAATCATTCAAAGTTTTATAATTGTTAAATGCAATATCTGATAAAATTCTTAAATAGTAATTGAGAACTTCAATCAGAATCCAAACGAGTTGTGATAAAATTAGTTCGCCAGATTATGGCATCGGTTCTAATAGCATTAGTTGTAAAATAAATTCTAAAATCTTCCTGGATTACAGTAACTTTTAAATTAAAATCAAACATTTATTTAGATTTTCAAATTATTTTTTAAATTCTTAAACTTTATCACTTACATATCTTCTTGGAGACATCAAACTTCATTTCTTCAACCTAAAGTTGTTTTTGTTTTTCCTCTAAAATAAACAAGTTGAAAATAATAATTTGAATCGTTATTTTTCTTTTAGAAAAATCGTATATATTATTTAATTGTTTACGATTTTTATTTAATTTGATTTTCCTTTGTATCACAAAGCCTCTTTGTAAAATAGTAATGGGCTATTCTGGAGTCCTGATTTGACCTTTCGAAAGGAAATTTTCCTATTGGATTGTATGAACTGGGTCATTTTTATGGTTTAGATGTTTTAATTAATTAATTAAATTAAAATGCAATTGATCTTCAGGTCATAAATTCCATGTTAAATGAAAAATCTTAGTTTTTAAGTTGGCATTCTTTAATAATTGTTTATTGTTTTGTTTAAAAAACTACTTTAATACATGTATTTATGTATGTATGTATAACTACGTTTCACATTTAATTAAAATATAACAATAAATAAAATACATTTTTGGTTTTATTGAAGCAACAAATATGATTGTTATGTCTTTTCTAAACAAAAAACATAAATAAAAGCTTAAATAAATTATTTCGATTAAGCTAAAACAGAAGGCCTGTTCGGAACAGCATTAGAAGCGCAGTAAGTTCGGAAAGGCATATCTGCAAACATCGGACGTGTTCTTAACTATAACGAAACCATCGGGTGCGCAAAAATGACTGATCAAAGTATGAGTATTATTAGTTTGTTAATTTATTTTTATTTAATTTCTTATTTTTAACTGATGCGTTTACGAACAGGCCCAGAATTAAACGCAAAGGAAGCAGCATTTTAGGAAATAATATATATATATATATATATATATATATATTATAATTGCTCGTTGCTCTGCCGGTTTGTGGATTGGGACCTGCCCTGTAGATGCCCAAGTTGAGCTGGCTGGTATCACAACCACAGCGGTCTAGAGCCATGTAACATTTTTTTTTTAATTTTCGTTATTACTTACTAATATTGTACTTTAAAAGTCATTTACAGTATCTTAGCCTTTTTAAATAAAAGTGACATGTGTATTTCTTTCGAAACTTATTAGCAAATAAATAGATAAATAAAACTGTCAAACGCAAAGCTAAAGCAATTCTTTAGAATATAATAATTATTTTTTTTAATTTATTAATCGCGATTGGCCGATATCTTCTTTCAAAGATTATCAAAAACTTTTGAATTTAAAGTTCGGCTGGATGTTGTGAATTTTTTTCATGTGTTTTGTGCTTTTTTGCAACCTTTCATCTAAATCGGTAAGTATAATTGTAAAAACACATCTACATATAAATACATTATTAGATTACAATTAATAATTTAATAAGTATAACAATAATACATCGTTCTATCTTCATACATACTTTTTACACAATCAAGTTATAAATATTAATTTTGGTTATTTAATAAATATTATCCTTAAGATTATTGCGCAACAATAAAAATATAATTGATAGTTAACCATTTGCCGTTTAAGTGTTATTGCGACCAACGCATATTTTACGTAAACTTTCTAATTCACTGCGCTTCAAGCGCAAATTAAACATGGCCTGTATAAATTTGTGACAGTCTGTTACAATATCATCATGTATTAATGTCTCTCGGAAGAAATTAGCCAAAGCGCCGATATCATCAGCTGCTAGGATGGCTGCTTTGTGCGTAATAAACATGGTTAGTGCAGCGCGAAAAACAATCTGCGACACATTTATTGAATATCAAGTCAAAAATTAGTAACATAAATAATTACCTTGTATCCTTCGGCAAAAACACAATCCCATATGCGTAAAACTGTTTCCGCAGGAAGAACTTCGGCAAAAATACAAATAAACCATTTACTGGCAATAACAGCATATGGCAGACCTTTAACATATCAAATAAATATCAAATAAAATTTATTAAATAATAAGAAGCTGAATTCCAGCGTACCCAATTTTTCTATATGCTTATTAACTGTCGGTAATCGACGTATTACCATTTCCTTGAAAACGGCCATGTCCCTTAACAAGTTTGCCATATTTTTGGTATGATACTGTGGAACAATGTTTTCTACCATGTGCTTCAGCAACCAAAATGACTTCTCCTCATCATCGGTGACAATGAGTAACAACCCAGCTATATAATTTAGGCCTTGGCAGTAACCGACTTCTCGATTATGATGAGCATACGCTATCAATATGTTGTACAGACGCTCTTTTTTCGTTTCAAAAAATATATTGTCGGGGAAAGTGCGAGGTAGATCTATTGATATGGAATCGCTTATTTCCTTTTCATACGTCGTATTCAATAAACTCTGATAGAGATCGGGTGATCGCTGTTGCAATGTATAAGCACCAGATATTTTCATCCAAATATCGGGACGGAAGGGACCTATTTAATAATGTTAAATTAAATGAGATTTACTCTATTTGAAAATTTACCTGGAATCCCTTTTCGTATGTATCGTTTTAATTTTGGATTAACATTTGTGAGATCATTACTTTGTTGTATAAGTGTCTCCCATTTTATTCGCCTTTTCGCAAGAGTTTTCAAATATGAGGACATGAACACTTCATAAGATTTATAGTCAAAATTTTCCGCACGTTTAAACCCATATTCATCCACATCACTGAAACAATAAAAAGAATAGTTTTTTTTATTAAATCACTTTCTTGTGCTGCATTCTGATTTCGGTTTTGAATTTAAAACTTGTACAAACACTTCATTTCCAGATAAAATTTGTTTTATTTGAAATCCATCAAAAATGAAAGAACTATTTCTATCCTCTATAACTAAACCTTTAAAACACTGCATATTTCTTAATGTTACTTCAATACGAAGTAAAATATCTATGAGATTAACATTCAGTCTTAAACTCTCTTCAGCAAATAATTGTTTTAAAAATTACTTACTAAAAATATAATATGTTATTAATAAAAACGTTGCGGTTTGAAAATTGATTACTTTTTGTATTAGCTGAAGTACAGAATGCGAAGCAATTGTAATTTAAAAATAGAAATAGGAATATAAAAAAAATGTTTGGGTCCATAAATCGAATATAGTAGACGTAATGACGTATGAGCAGCATTATACAATCATTTGCTTTACGATGATTTAACTAAAAAATGTAAGTAAAAAGTTGCTCACAATTATAAATGCAACTTCCATTCATGTTACGAAAATTTAAATTTAAATATTTTTAATTTTTTAATATTAAATAATTTTGTATTATGTTATAATACACTTTACTTGTTCTAATTATTGACCATTTGAATTAAGTGGAAATTATTCCAAAATATAAATAATTATTAATGTTTGTTTAAATATACAACATAAATAATTTTCTTTTATTTTATTTATTAAAGTAACCAGTGATAGATAATTGGTCCATGAATCCAATCCAACAATTCATATGAAAATTTCTTTGTTTAGGAAACTATATTAATTTATTTTAATTAGACTAGGAGCATTAACATTTTAGTATATGGGTTTTAGGATTAATATTCATTTTTGATTGGTCATTTAAAAGACTTTGAGAAATACTATGTACATACGTATGTATATATAATATAATTAATTCATTATTCTTTCAGTTTATGTAAACACGTGCAGTGCAATTCATGCTATTTAATCATATTTGAATAAATAAATTTTATATTTACAAAACCTATAAATATTGTATATGAACAGGTAAAACGTATTCAATAAACTTGTCTTAAATACAGGTAATTCATATACATACTTATATTCTAGCATAAACACATGATATTCAATAACACCCCAATATAAAAAATAAATAAAATCATGCATGATTGACAATTAATATTTCTCTGCGATTTCACATCATAGAGTACATATTCTATGCTTCCCATTGTTATTAATAGGTATAAATTTGCAAATAATAAAACTGTTGTATATAAAATAAAAATCATTTGTTTAAGTCTAAAAGTATTCTTCAATTCATAACCAATCCTATTGTATGATTTGTAGATTGTTGGTAATTTCCATATAAGCATTTGTATGGAAACACGTTTGTGAGGAAATTACCTACAACTCATACTCGATAAGATACCAAGTAAAGCAATAATAAGCTTACCTAAATTTTGACGAAGTTGTTGTGGTAGCCATACGAATATTTACTTTTCTTATTCTATCAAAATAGATGATCTAATTGGCAAATTGATTAACTTTCTTCTTGATAAACTGATTAAAATTGTATCAATTTCTTAGGTATATGAAATTAAGTTTTAATGTTCCAGATAGTTATTTTTACAATTCCAGTAAAAAATAATCAAAATTAAGTGGAGTTAAGTACGACTCTTTGGCTATAATCCAGTAAATGGAAAAACGGTTAAAATATTGAAATATTTTGGAATTCTTCTGAAAAAAGAAAACAAGTAAATATAAATTGCACAAGTAAAAAATTAAGCAAGAACTTAAATTTAATTACCTGTAGATTTTTTCACTGGATGAAAGGATAAGCAGATGAAGAACAACTTTTAATACGGCATAATCATGATTCAAAGCGAGTTAAAAGTTTAATTTTTATTTGTTGGTGGGAGTATTTCGGTCGTTTATTGCTTTTTCTATACACTGCTTCTTTCCATTCGACTTTCATAAATTTACAATTCCCACACTATTGAATACGTATAGTTTGTGATTTAGGCATGCTGTTGTTTTATTCTATAGTTTTAGCGAAACAATTTTTTATAATTAATTGAACTATATAGTTTATATTCTTATTTCTATATTATTAAAACAAATTATTTTCTATAGGGAGGAAATTGACAATTGTCAAAATAATTATGTCATAGAGCTGCCAGCTTCGAGTTCTTGTTCACTATGCCTCACCCTGTTATCTACAGAGACTCTTTTACACTATCCTACAATTCAGAATCTTTTCGTTGGATATTGGTAGATAAAAATCGATTCAAATATGAGTATTGTAAAAAATTAAATCCTAGTTTATATTTAATCTATTGAACTTCAAAATATATAACTTGAAAGATAGCCTTGATCTAAAAATCAAAGCACTTCTAAAATGTTGAAAAATGTGATAAAATCCTTGTTGTCAAAGTCTTAAGTGACAGTGGTATTAAGAGTTTGGCTCCAATTGTCGCTTGCTGGTGTCGCTACTTATTTCGTCAGTCAAACATAATGGGTGCCATGGTCCAATAATTATTAGCCCACGCACAGTATATTTCGGTATTAATTATAATTTTGGCCTGGCAGTATTGTGTCAGAGAACTGTCATTCGTTATGCAATTCAAGTGAAAATATTGTGAGTTATTTCGGTAGCAGTTTATTTTTCATTAAAATATATTTTCTAGAGGCTGTGTGTAATTTTACTTAAATAACATACAAATTTCTCTACTTGTATAGTATTCTATTAAGAGTTTATGCCTTGTTGCTGATGATAACGCATCGAAGAGATAAATAAATAATCAATACAAGATGTTTCGTAAATGTGTTACTCTTCCAACATCAACCTTGTTGGCAGCTGTAGCATTTCAAAACGCTGGTTTTGACTCCGAGCCTAATAAACAACAGTCAGAAAATGAGTTGGAACACTATAAATGCAAACCAACTGATTTGCCCGTATACGCTCCATTGCATTCATACAATAAGTAAGGAAAAATACATACATATGCATTTGCAGTTGAAAAGTAAAAATATTGATTTTATAGGCCACAGAAAAAGAGGCATCCGCCAGTGAACTCACCAACAATTGATGCGATAGAATCTAGTATTCGAATTGTTCGTACGGAAATTCAAAACGGCTACAATATATTAGATAAGCAAAAGGAAACTGTTGTGGAGTATATCCGTCAAGCTAAGGAGCAAACGCAATCAACCATAGATTATTTAAATCAGCCACACAATCTTATGCCCCGTACTGGAGCTATTGCTATTGGTGGTTTATCTGGTTTCATTTTTGCTGCACGAGGTGGATTTATCAAAAAAGTCATTTATACCACAATTGGTGCCGGTGCGGTCGCATCTCTATGCTATCCTAGACAAGCTGAACAATTCGCTCAAGAAGCCCTCTTTGAAGCTCGTAAGGGCTATGCTATTGCCTACAATTTCGTAAAAGGTGTTAAACCAGGAGACGAAGTACCAGCTGAACCCATTACTAAATTTCCAACCAGCTTGGAAGACATTAAATTCTTTGTTATTGATTTATATGACGAAGCGAAAGAAGCTTTATTTCCAGAAAAGAAATGACTTCAATCTGTTGTTATGACTTAAATTAGCTCTACTAAAATAATAAAGTAAATGGCAATATAACGCTTAAAAATCATTGAGAATTAAATTGCTTAAGTTTAGACAAAGTAACTAGAAGTTTCGTTTTAAAGGTAATAAAACGATTGTGAAACACACCTGATTTGTTTTACTCTAGTAAATAGAATTACCATATAAAATTCAAATGAATTCGCCTTGTTACAGACTTTTGATTAGTGCAAAAAGAGAGCTTACATATCTTTCACATAAATATAAAGTAAAAATATGTGTTAAAAGATGATTCAATTTTTTTTTTATATGAGATACCGAAGTTTTCTTTTAAATGAAGGGTTTTTAAAGATGACATTTTTACATATTTTTGAAAATATGTATGTATCTGATTTGAACATCTTTACTTCTATCTACATTTAATAATATTGAAATTATATGGTTCTGTCGCAAAAGGGAAACAATAACCCGAGATTCATAATAACGCAAACGGTGTTTTATGTCAAGTAAAAAGACCCATAAGTAATTAATTTTGATTTGAATCGTGAAATTTCCAAAAACATTTATCTTAAAGATGACTTATTATTATTTTCGCAGTTAAGAATGCTTTATTCAAACTTAAATTCGATTCCAGTACATCGTGCGGCTTACAGTACACGTATTTGGCTATTATTCATTTAGCGAAACGCGATTTGAAATTGATCGATTTCCCAAAGTAGTTTTGTTTTTGCCTGTCGCTTATGCAGTGTTATTAATAATCTTACTATATTTAGGTTTACGATAATTGCGTCTATTTTTTTGTGAACTAAATTATGTCTATTCTAATGCTTATTGCGCAAACACCCAAAAGATTTCCTACAAATCTGGGCAACTTCGCGTAAGGGAACAGATATATTTTTTCGAGTTCCTAGACAATACATTTAAAATTTTGTAAATCAAGATATACACGAAAACTTTCTAGCTTGATGTCATGTAAATAAATTCCGACTAACAATTTGTAAATAATCAACGACAAAGAATATTAATTTTTTAAATAATAAATTTGAAAATAAAATCCACATACTTTAGTCAAAAACTTTTTATTTATATAATTGTATTATAATCCTTGTTTTTGTTTTTTTTCCTTCTTTGGGCAAGACAATAAATGTTGTTTTTCTATTTTATGGTTCATTTTATAAATACAAAATAAATTCACTTAAAGCATTACAATAATTCTTAACAATTGAATTTTAAACTAAAAATGACTCTGAAGTTTATTTCATTATTACAATTTTATGTCGTATGTACAGCAGAATTATTTTTAATTTTTATACTATAAAGTGTTTGATTGATGCGAATTGAATTAATTAAACAATAATAATTGAGTCTAACTACATTTTAAAATATTAAAATAAATAAATCACACGTAAATTAAATAGGTTTAATAAATGAAAGATTAGGAAATAATAAAAATAACACAATATTTCAACAAATGAGTTTTATATATTTACAAATACGATTAATTAAAGAAATCAATAATAATAATAATTAGAATTATGTTATATTTGTGGCTAGATTGTGAAAAGTTAATCACGTTACATTTTCTATAATCCAAGGCACAAATTTCGAAATGCGGGTACAAACGCCCGGCAAGTTGGCCTCAGCACAACCTATTCCCCATGATATGATGCCAGCCAAGAAATAACGACCGTCTAGAGATTTGACCTAAGCAAATGTAAATATCACTACGCATGAATTTAATGTTTGGCAGACAGTAAATAAATGAACAAACCTGTAGAGGACCGCCAGAATCACCTTGACAAGAATCTTGCCCTCCAGTCTCGTAACCAGCACATAAAAATATTTCAGGTATAAATTCTTGTCTTCCCGCTCTTAAGAACATACTTTTGCAATTATCATTGCTAACAATTGGCACCGAAACCTTAACGTATTGAAAAATATCATGCGAATATTTTTTTTTAATTTTTCTATAATTTGTTCTAGAACATACCTCTTGCAAAACGGAAGGCAATGTGCCTCCTTCGCTAAGTCTTCCCCAACCGGTCACTGTTGCATTCATTCCTATAAGCAAACTATCCGTCTGTGGAAGACATATAGGACTTACATGCGGTGCAAATTCCAGTGGTTGTTCTAATTTTACTAGTGCCAAATCATATTCGTATGTAAAGAAATTGTAAAGGGGGTGCACCACCTTCCTTGCAACACCTCTTTCAATATAAGGTAATTGCTCCTGAACATGCGAAAAATCATATTCTCCCACACGTATTCGAATTTGCGAAATCAATAAACTGTAATGGAATAAATGCAAATTTTAAATATTTTTTGTAAACCACAATTTTACAGCAAATGTAATTTTTAAACAATGTACATAAGTATATACATACATATATACATATTTAAATACTTTATTTAACACAATTTCTAATTTAAATTTTCACATAAAAATGTAAACTGCTGTAAAGTGCCAAAATCCACAAATCATTTACCTAATTAGTGTGGTTTCGAGAAATTGTTTCCCAAGCAACAATAAAATTATATACATAAATATTTATATGTACTAGTGTATCCAGCGATCGACTCAATCGATCGCAATACATAAATATATACGATAAAATACAAAAATAAAAAACTCATTTCTATGCAAAAGCAAATTGGACAAACACACACGCACACTTTGTTTATTTTTCAAGTTGAAGCTAACACATGGCATGTGTAATAAGTGTGCATGTGTTAGTAGCAACTTTAAACGCTTATAGGTTCCTAAATATCGAATCCATTTAAATAAAATTAAGATTGTGCATATCTATGTTAAAACCCATTGAAGAACATATAAATCTTTCCAAAATCGGTTCGGTATTACGGTCGTAAAAGGGTCCTAAAAAAACGTGTTTGCAAATTAATAATATAGATTTTATAAAACAAATCAACAAAACATAAATACCTGTATTGTTATTTTTTTGTTTATTCAAAGCAAGAACCATCATGATTCTTTTTAATATAAACTGCTAAAGCCTTATAGCTTGTCTGCAGAAATACCCAGATTTTGGAAGTAATTTAACCTGGGACACTCAGTCTAACAGTGTAGTATACTATCCACTGGTCTGATTTAAACTCAAATGTCCTCACGTCATAAGCAACACTACCTTGGCTCTGAATCAGCATTAAGTTTTCTGAAACAATCTTGTAGGTTCCGTTTCCCTTACTTTGAGTTCGGTCGGCAGCTGTTGTTTAGTTGGCACCTTCGTAATGGTCAGTTCATTTGAACACCAGATGTCATTTGATATGAGATGGAAATCAATCGATTTTAAAACGGGATATTTCGTAAAACGAATAGTAGCCCCAAATCACTACGAATTTAACTACGAATAATCAAGAAAACAGTAAAAAAACTTAAAAAAGACATCTGTTGAGATTTCAAATCGATGGATTTCCATAACATGTCGGATTTTATACTTAATTCAGAACAAACTGCACATTGTGTTATTGCGTATATTCTTTTGACACATTTCAAATTAGAAAAAGTCAAAGTTAATAAATAAAAAATACTCAAATACTCCAAAACAGAAAGTCGGACAGTAGGACGGAAATAAAATACAAGTAACCAATTTAAAACAACGACATAAATGTTAAACTGTGCCTCCATAAACATGTATGAATGGCAGAGTTCTGAGAGATCAGTCGTATTCACCATTTTCTTCTTTTTTGCAGGCGGTTAAAAGTTGTGGTAATACGATACTTCTTTGAATTGGATAATTTTAATCCTTAATAAAATAAAAATAAATTTAATTCCTTGAAAATAAAATGTTCTTTTAAAGTTTTTCGATTTTTTTCTTATTTCGCAAATATTTTCTTTACAATCTGTTTATTTAAATTTTGAAGAGTGGTAGGAGGGTATCCTTTCAGAATATGTATTATACGAGTGCATATTTTCCCCATATTTATTCGCGTAAGAACTGAATGTGAAGTACCATTATCGTAAAGTGTAATAAGTGTATAATTTGCCAATATTTTCGACAAGGCAAGGTTTTTATTTTGTTACAACTGTTGATGCACATGGATAATTATACTTACTCATCGACACAGTGACCTGCTGTTGCAATCCAATTTTCATTTATAAGAGCTCCACCACATCGGTGAGTACTTGAAAACCCAAAGAAAGATGTGCGGCGCACTGACACCTGCCACGGCCAGCGTCCAAATGCTGCACTTTTACCTCCTACAATGCGAGTTTCTGGCCGCGTCAAAACGGGTGTTCCACATTCTGAAGTTTTTGTTAGTATTTTTTAATCAATAAAGAAAGGATGATTTGTATTTTGTTTCAAATGATTATCGAGTATTGAAAGTATTAACTCACCACTACGAGCAGCTGAAATTGTTTTAACAGTGACGCTATCGTTCTCCAAATGATCACCAATTTCATTTGATTCGATCGAGCTTAGATTGTGAGATGGCGTTAATGAGTTTGTAGCAATTGTTGTTGTCGTTGCGGTTGTTGTTGTTGTTGCTGCTGTTGAGGTTGTTGGTCTCTGAGATGTTTTTGTTGGAAAGGTGCCTGTTGTTGGCTGAGATGATGCAGTTGTTGGTGGTTTCTGACTATAATTTGAAGATGTTGTGTAATAAGTCGTTGGTGTAGTTATTGGTTTCGAAGAAACGTACATTGATGTTGTTGGTAAAATTGATGTTGAAGATGATGTAGTTGTTGTTGTTGTTATTTCTGCAGTCGTACTACTGCTTACGCTCGAGGTAGGTTTAGTATATGGTTTGGTTGCATTAAATAATGGACTTAATGTTGGCTTAGTACTTTGTGCAACAATCTTTTTTATTATGAAAAGAAAAAAAAAAAAAACAAAAAAAACATTTAGTCATCTTTTCACTTCTAATCGAAATGACGTCGTCTAATGACTCCGCCCATAACATCAATGTTTAAATACAATATTATTCCCATTTCTTATTTTGCTAATTCTGCTGTTAAGTCTACAAAGCCTGCGGTCGGAAAACTTGACGAACGACGAACTAAACAAACTGACTGCCAGTGAAAAAAGTTTAATTTATAAACGTAAATTAGTATAAGTTTTGCCACGAAACAAAAAGCTTTAAAGGCAGCCACAAACACACTCCGTTACAAACCATACAAAGTGTTTTGATCCGCAGCAATGTAGATTTGAGCTCCATAGCCCCATGTGAGCACTTAAGTATTCTTGCAGAGCACAATATATTGACAAACGTACACACATACATATAAACATTAACATTAACAATGTACACTAGCCATGATGTCGTAGCTCTTGTGTTGCCACACCCAAAGCCAAGACAATCTTTCATCAAGTATTTTTAAACAATAAAACGTCCCCTAAAGCCATAAATTCATTATCCCTTACGCAAAGTTTGCCATCGAGCCAGCCAGTCAGCCAGCCAGCCAGCGAATGCGCAAAAGATTATGCCACAAAAGTAATGTTTAAGGTAAAAGTAAATGACCACAATGCCTTCCTTCAATCACTTACCTGTGGTTTAGTTTTTGTTGCTGCTGTTGTTGTCATCATTAACGTCGTCGTCGCTGTTGTTGCAGTAGTTGATGAAAATGATTCAGCAGGATTTGTGGTGGGCTTAGGTCTGTTAGTTGTGTTTGCTGTCGTCGGGGTAGGGGGCTTATTAAACCAAGGTTGCTGTGTTAATTGTTGTTGCAGTTGTTGTTGGTGAGTTAACCAGTCTAAAGCCGGTGTAGGCTTTTTACTCGGTAAAGGGGGTTTTGGCGGCTTAGGTCTCAACGTGAGTGGCTTGTCCCATGGTGGCGGCCTTGGCTTTGTAATAAAATTTGGTTCTGTCGTTAGATGCCAATGTTGCTGTTGCTGTTGCTGATGATTAACTAAAAATTAAAAAAGTTTATTAATTAAATGTTCTAAAATTATTAATTCTCTTTTTATAATTTACTTGTTGTCGCTGAAGCAATACTAGCCGATGACTGCAGGTCACTCAGAATAGTGTTTGATGTCCATAATAACGAGGGATCATTTGTTGTTGATGTAGTTGAAGAGGTACTAATTGTTGGAGCCAACAAAGCTGTACTTGCGTATGGAGGTTTAGAATAATGTGGTTTAAATAGTACACCCTGATGATGAGGACCTGAAGGTCTAATGACCAATGTACCTGCTCCGTGTGGCCTTTCGATCGTAGTCATACCGCTAGTAAGTAAACGCAATAAAAATATGGATGAAATGTTGTTTGTCAGTTACGTGCTTTTATATTTCAGCTAACTATATGTATGTACACACATACATACTTTAGGATGGCGATGGATGGGAATTTCTTAAATTTTAAAGAAACTTGAATCGTTCCAATATTCATATGATAAAAATTCTGCGCCAAATCGGATAACTCCAAGCTCGCTCCCGTTTGAGTTTAAAGTTTAAACTTTTTAAGATTTACCAAATTTAAGTTACAGCCGCCTGTCCCAAGAAGACGAAGGCTATCGTTCGAATAAATTCTAAGCGAAAAACAACTGATTTGCGTCCCACTAACTACCAATTTTATCGATTTAATTTTTGTTTACTTCTATGCAAAGGCAAATTGGACAAACCGATACTGAACCGATTTGAAATAAAATTAAGATTATGCACATCCACTGAAAAACCTTTAAAAATATATAAATCGGTTCAGTATTACGGGCGTGAAAGGGATTAAAAAAACGTGTTTGGCTATTAATTATATATATATATATATATATATATATATATATGTATGTATGTATAAATATCTTCTTGTGGTAGCCCTGCAGATAGGAGAAGTCCATACACGCATGTAAAGTATGCTCCATAAAGGACTAGAACTAGTCCAAAAGTAACCCAAATGTATGTAGAAAACATTGTCTATTTAACATTACGCTGTCTTAGGGCTGGACTTTATAGTCCAGGTTTGCACTACATCGGACTAACCCAAAAATTACTCCGTCATTAAAAATGGACCACACACAAGTAGTTTGTTCGGCGCGAGTATTATCGTGAAAACATGAACAATTGTCGTATAGCAATAAGTTCTTGTTTCAAAATGACATAGTCCATGACTGCATTATATAGGACCATGTTGTACCTAGTCCGTTTCAGCTACAATGGATCACATAGTCCAATATTATCTGCAGGGAAAGTATACAAACACATCGTCACCTAGAATCCAAAAGACCGTAAGTATAAATTATAAAGTCATATAAACTTAAGACTCTTTTAATGACAAAGTTAAAATTTCAGGATTCTTGCATACGAATTTATTGAATTTATTGAAGTTGCTGCAGCTACGATCTTTTCAACAATTTTCAAAAAAAATTTCAATTGACAAACAATTTTTACACCAAAACGGAAAAAGAAACTGTTGACTAATAATTTGTTAATTTTTGTTATTTAAATCGTTTATTGATTTTTTTCTCCTGAAGAAGTTACCCAAAAGGTAACGAAATATTGAGATCAAATAAATTTGTATGATTTTTATAAAAAAGTGACCTCAAGCTTAATTTAAAGAATAATATAAATAATTTAAAAAAAGGTCGAAAAAGTATATGTTCGATCTTCAATTTTAGGATATTTCCTTATTTTTAGTAAATTTTTCTCTGAACGCTAGTAAAAGTGATTCCAGTGTTAAATATTGACAATTAAAATCATGTAAATAAAATTTGTAAATAATGTATTATAAATTGTAACTTTTATATCCGTGTACCTATTTTAATGGCCACATGTGTGCATGCTAATGTAGGTACTATTTAAATAATGTGTGATTAGTTACCTGATGCTAGGACGAAACGGTTGTTGAGGCGGCCTATGATTCATACTTCCCATACCTAATGGCTTCGTGGGTCTGGTATATGAAAATGTGTCTTGCTGCACAATGTTGTCGGTATAGTTGTGAACGCAACATGAACCAAACATAAACGAGTCCACGCACATGCCAACATGACGACCCTCCGACTTTATACACTCCCAGACGAACATACACGTTCCATCAATACGTCCCGTCGAGCATGGCTTAGGACTTATTTTAAAATTTTGACTTCTCAGTAAGTTATCGTCCAAATTGTGTTGGATTTGTAGACCATTGTAGCCAAAGGCAGACCCGCCAATGTTATGAGGCTGTCGAAAAAATGATGATGATTCGTCTTCATCCTCTTTCGAGTTCAAACTGAAACTCTCAGTATGTCGAAAATTACTGCTAAAAACACTCGCCTCGGCTTGGTGATGACGTTCTCTGGCCGATTTTAAATCCCCATAGGCCGCCAGAGCCAATGGCAAATGCGTTAGACTATATATTAGACAATTGACTAAAACTAACGCTAATAATACTTCTAGTATTTGGTTGAAGCAGGACTTGTGAGGCCATCGTATATATAAATCTAAATGTTTCCACCTTCGGGTTAACGATTTCACATTTCTACAACTATCACTGTGCGGGTGTGGGATAAATTGGGGCAGTTGCTGTAGATCTCTGTGTGTGATATGAAATGTTATTGGTACATTTGTTTCTGCACTATTATTGTCCGCTTGTTGAGGCTGAAATGTTTGTGCAGTGCAAGTGTGTGCTGGAATGTCTTCGTTTTCCCCCGTAACGGTCTCTTCAGTAGTATTATCATGATCATAATCATCGTTTTGATTGACTAGCCATTGTCGTCGAGTATAGCGATTCCTCAACATGTTTCAAGTGAGTGCAGTGATCTGGAAAAGAAAACGAAACACAGTGACGTTAATAAGAACTATTTAAAAAGACCTTTCTCAGACAAATTGTTGGTTGTTCTTAATGCATCTTCATTATTGTTTTTAATTTCATATTTCCATTTTCTTAAATTTTAAAAATATTCATATATACATACATACGAGTACATACCCCGCAGGAAATGTCAATAGTGAAATTATACTGATTATCTATTGACTGATTATCACCAGTACTACTGACTAATTGTACCCCAACTAATGCTATCTACTATTGACATTTAAAACAGGCTTGTCCAACGAAATCTACCAGTAGACTGCGCCATACTGACTACGTAGCTCTTGTGGGATCATAGGGAAAAAATGTCAATAGTAAGATTGTACTGACTTACTTTTGACGATATCACCACACTGCGGAAAATGTCCGTAGTAAAGTGTACTGATTCACTATAGACGCTGTCACCACCGGCAAGAAATGTCAATATTAAAATTATACTAACGATGTCACCAATAATATTTTATTTTATTTAAAATAATATTTAAAAGTAAAATAAAGTATAAAATATACTACAGTATTCTTTGAGGCATACTTTTCTTATTGTTAAATAACATAAAAGGGACTTCGTTTCGTTTTAAATTTTAATGATTTGTTTTTAACCGTCAAACATTTTCTCTACCTATCAAAAACAAAAAAAAAAACACAATTTGTTGACAGTGTCACCAAAAAGTCACCATAGTTGTAGACAAAAATGTTGAAATGGATACACTTAACCCCATGATTCTTTCAGGGTACATGCAAGGCGTAGTAACCCATACATGTGTACGTAAAAGCTGTCATAATTTAAAAAAGCGGTCTCACAGAAAACGAATAAAAAAGTTTTCAGTTTATTTACACTTTAATGGTGTAAAATAATTCTTTTCTCATACGATTTTTTCAGCAATGGTAAGAACGATATAACGACTTAGGGATGTTATTTAGTTATGACAGTCTGGAAATAAACGAGCAGAAGTATCACAAGATTTGCTATTTGCAACTAATATTGCGTGAATCTTGCTTTATAAATTTATTTGTTTACGTCTATAATTATAATCTTTCTTGTTATTCTGTTCTGATAGTAAAACTATTAAAAACTCCTTGTAACTAGACAGCAAACAGACAATTTTAAAAATTATACTACATGAATAACCGATTATGTCTTAAAACAATTTTTTTTCAGAAACCGCAAACTCGGTATGTCATAAACACTTTGTAAAAGCATTTCACCCAAAAACCTGTAAGAATGAGATCCTACCACGATCCAATAAAAACCACTAACAGTGAATACAGACAAACTTATGTCAGCATAGGTGAATTGACATGCGAACAATCGAAATCGAAAAATTTGCTGAAAGTGAAATCATCTTCGATGATTTCGAATGTTTTGTCTGTAAAACGTTTGAAAGCGAGAATCGCGACAAAGCGAGAATCAGCAATTGCTGATGAAGTTTTATTAAGCACTCACGAAAACTCCCAACAGGTATCACTTTGATTAATCGTATGTATTTCAGTTGGAAAATTCAATTCAAACGATGCAGAGAAATTATCTAATACAACATTCACATTGCACTGGGAATCGTATCTTGCTGTCCAAATCAGTACGTTTAAAGAAAAGCTCATAGAGTTATAAAATAGATGAGGCGGCTTCCGAAAACAGCATATTTCTATGTTCTGCTTTGTCTGTTGGCATTAATTTTTATTTTTAATAAATAACTTTCGATTAAAGCCAACATAGTACGAAATAAAAATCATATTAAGGTGACAACAACGACTAGTTTAAGAAATTTGAATCCTGCGAAATCCACATGGTTTAACTCATGTAATTTGATAAAAATAAATAAATGCGACTTTTGTATTATGAGAATTTTATTGTATAATTTAAACTGATATATTTATATAAAAAATATTAAACAATTAAATAAAGTATTTAATAAATTTATTATTCGAGATATTCTCCGAATTTAATTTCAAAACGTTTTCTTTGTGTTGAGGGTTTAAGGTCTGCTGATGATATGGAATACGCATCAATAAAATGCTGCATATAAACAAAGCTTTTTGACATTAAAAACTAGTAAAAAAATAAATTAATAAATGAGTTTCATAATTTTATTGTTCGTATGTGTTGAAAGAGAATATGCATTCGATAATCTGCATAAATTCGTATGTATTTATGTGTGTACGAGTATGTATGCATAAATGTGTATAATAAAGCAGGGCACACAGCCCATTTCCTTTCTAATCTCTTTTTAATGTTCTCTTTATTTTAATAACTATTAACTAATATTCTGGTCATATTTATGTTAAATTCTTTAAATGTAATTTAGCAACGGAAATCAATTAATTACACAAACTTTCGGAAAAAGAAAATAAATACTTAAATTACTTGAATGTAGAAGCCCAACAAACACAAAGTCAAATATTTTTAATATGATACTTTTGTCGATCTCCAGGCAAAGATTTGATTCGAATTGTTAATTGTTTATATGAGTGTTGCAGAGCCTCGGCTCTCAAGTAGGCACATTAATCTGCTTGAAAGCTCTCTGGCCATTTTATTAATTACTAGTATTTCCTATGGCCGACGAAATCGACAATATTCTAATAATTAAAAATTAAGCTTTTACATAAATAAATATATACGATAAAATACAAAAACAAAAAAATATTCGAAATAAAAAACTTAAAACTTATTAGCTCTCTTTTGCTTACGAAGTATGTACATATAGAATATACACTGTCTTCCTCCTATGCAAAAGCAAATTGGACAAACACACATGCACACTTTTTTTATTATTAAAGTTGAAGCTGATGAATGTAAGTGCAATAAGTGTGCACGTTTTAGTAGCAACTTTCAATCCTTATACCTCCCAAAATACTCAACCGATTTTAACAAAATATAGATTGTGCACATTTGTGAATATATATCTTTGATATTATATCAGTTTTGTCAAAATCGGATGCCTATTAATTATATAAAAATATATATGTATATGTATACTTCGCATACGGTTTTGCTGCAATACCGAAGAAGGAGAGCTCTGTGATGTACATTAGCATCGACCAGTATCAATTACTGACGGTAGTGTTTAGTGACCAGTGATATGCCTTCGTCACTTAAATAGTCCAACAACAACAATGGCACACGAATGTGCTTTAGAAATTTGGATCATATGCTTTGTAGCCAACGGGTGCTGTAGAATTGAATTTATGAGAAATTATGCTACTGACACTATAAGAAAGTTTTTACTGCAACAATACGAATTAGCTTCTCCCATGTTCAGCATTTGTTTACAATTCACATTCGAATAATAGCTGAGAACGAAATTTGAGGATAAGTTAAGTAAGTCCCTGTAAATACATTTTCCAATTTGTGAAAAATCTATTTTTCTCTAATTATTTCTTAAACGTCTTACATTTTGACATTCAAGAAGTATAATATCAAATCCGCGAGTTTGCTGGGAAGGAACATTATTAAAGGCCTGATGCCTATAAGTATTGTATTTATGAATGCATGTGTATGTGTATGATGCATATACTCGTATGTATGTAGATATAAATGTGTACGAATTGTACTTATTGCTAAAAAACAAACACATATGTAGATACAAATATGCATGTGTACACATGTGCATTTTATTGGCAACATTTTTTTTTGCGAGCAACCACTGACTGGTTTAATTGCAGCTTTTCACTTTTGCTTTAAATTTTTTTTTTTATGAAGAAAACGAACCGAAGAAACAAACAAAAGTGTAAATAAACATTTTTTTGTTTTGCTCTTCCATGAAACGGCAAGAGAAAAAAATCCTAAATATTTTACGGAATGCAATTAAAAGCTGTGCGTTAGTAATTTGCTAGAGGCTTCAAACTGACTATTAGATGTCTGCCGTATGATCCACATCGCATATTTTCAGGGATTGGTTTCTTTCACTAAAACTACTCCCGCTTAAATTTCAAATTCTGTATTTTGGGTTTGGTTTGACATTTGTTTGCCGAACCTTCGTATGTACATATGTACATCGTGTTTATGTAGCACATGTGTGTGAGCATTTTGTTTGTTATGCTGGTTTGCGAAAATATTTATACAAGTGTTTTTAGGCACGAATATCAATTAGGTTGGTTGAAAACGGCATTTTCTTTATTTTTTCTTATAAACCAACATATTTGAGAACATATGTATGTGTGTATGTATAAATGTACAAATTAAAATATTATATGTGTGTATGTATGTTACATAAACAACTATTAAAAAAAGGGGGCATTCTGGTATCAAGCTGTCAAAATTTACATGGTATATTTGCTTATAACTTCTGAGTGGATTTGCGGATCAGTACTCAACTCTGACAGTATACAAACATATCTTTCGCTGGCTTAATATATAAAAGGCCTATCTCTATTTTATTTTTAGAGGCCTACAAATACGGTTTGGAAAAAAATCGAGATACGATTTTTCTACAATAGGCCAACGATATACAGTGAAGCCTCTCATAACCGGAAACTCACCGTCACGGTATTTCGATCCGGTTATGATGTGTGTACGCTTATAAGAGGTATATATTTACTATTTTAAACATTTTATTTTATAATGCTACATTTTATTAAAGCAATGCTTGACTAGTTTATTGTAGTTGAACAAATTTATGCAGACTAGACTGTCTTAACTTAGATCAGTTCAAGTTGAGCTGTTGAGTTTCAAAATGACTTTCATTCCAATGTATTGGAATGCGACAAAGTCGTCTCTAGCAAAATGCTTCAAACGGGAAATTCGTTTTATGGAATCAGGTTTTTTCTATATGTATCTCATCTTCAGAGTCTTGAGACTGATTTATCTTAAATTTAATATTTCAATACAAAAAATTCGTCAAAGCCATTTGATCGTTGCAAGTGGGATATCATCTTCGGCATCAAAATCAATCAAGAATATTATGACTTCTGTCCGCTTATATGAGGTATTTTAGCACAATTTGTTTAAATTTAGTGTTCACATCCGCTTATTAGAATATCCGATTATGGGAATACGTTTTGTATGGAAAAACTCATGAAAATCTCGCTTCTACACAGTTTGCACTGTACATATATCTATACTACATAGAAAATAAAAAAAGTCCAGATAACCAATTTGAGTATAAAATTTATATGAAAAACTCTAATTTTTTTTTTGTAATTTCCATAAAAATTTTCTACTCAATCAATCGCTCAAACCGCACTCTATTCGGAGGTAAATGGTTTTAAATTCATTTAAAATACATTTATATTACAAAATTAACTGCTACAAATTAAACAAATAGTTTTTTCAATAAAACTTCTTTCCGTAAGCATGAGCTTTCAATATCATGACTAATTTACATAAGCGTGAGTGCAAAAGCAAGGTCGTATATGACAGGAAGTTACTCACGTTCTCAAGTGTATTTCAAATAAATAAATTAATGATAACATGAAGTGAAGGTGGGAAAGGGAAAGAACACACAGGAACGATGTTGAAAAAATTACAAAATATGTATGAGGAACTAGCAACGGAAATGAAAGGGATATGAAAGGGATATGAAAACTAAAGTATGTGACTGCACTGGTAGTATGTGATAGAGTTATTTGTCGTATAGTTGATAACTTATTTTAATCTCGGGCGCTTAATACAGCAGCGATTTCTTGCTTGCACCGATGTAAGTGAAATTATTTCGTTAAGTGGACTAAAATAAAAAACTTAGGCATTTGTTGTTATGCAGTACTGCATATCCATACATATTCAGGCAACAAAAATACATACATGCATGCAAACATACATATTTATGTATGTTATGTCAGTACTATGAAGAGCATTTTCCGAACAGACAAAAAAAAACGCAGCGGGAAAAGGTAATGAATAGTAAACGAGAGAGTAATGTACAGAATGTAAAATTTTTCATTCCAGAATTTATTATTGTTAACACAGAACATGTCCCAGGAAAGTAATGAATTCACAATGAACAAGAAAACCAATACGTTCCTTCTTCGTAAGAAGTGGTAATATACGTGGTAAGCAATGTGTAATTTTTGTGTGTGATCAAATTACCTTCTCGTTTCCAATGGATAGCATTGTTTTGCTTTGGAAAATAATGCTTTATATCTTCCATTACTTATGTAATCAATGACCAGTTTTCACGCTGGGAGAAAACAGACCGCTTCCAAAATCTCTATTCTTTGTTGCAACGATAGTATATACATACATACATACCATGAGAGTGTATGTAGGAGAGTATGAGACGACTCGTATGTCTGAACTTAAGCCACACACAATCGTATACATAAATACTTACATACATACGAATATTCGATTGAATAATACAACTTTGTAGATGTTTAAAATAGGCAGAATATAATCTTTTAGGAAAAGAAGTAAACGAACTAAACGTGACTTTATATGCTTCTTTTTTATTAGAATCGTTAAGAAATAACGATCACGAGCACATACGGGCCAAATTCACCATGTGAGTATGTATGTATGTATGTGGCATTGAAATGAACTAAATTATATTAAAAGATAAGAAAAAAAATACGCAAACTTGAAGCACAAGAACATAAATAGTTTAAACATTTTTCCAATTTAAGCTATTAATTTTGTATTTATTTTGTATTTTTTATGTTTTTCTTTTTAAAATATGGGTCAGTTCCTGGCTGAAAGAATTTATGTGCGCTTGTTTACTGGTTTAGTGAAGTTTGTGTTTTTGGTTGGCAAACCTAACGCCCAATTTTGTGTTTTCTTTATTATTATTTTTTTCTTCATGTTGGTGGAAACATTGAGTGAATGTCTTTTCTAAAAGCATTTCGCTTGAGATTTTTCTTTAATATGATTCAGATTCTTTTTGATTTAATTCAGTAAATCTAGATTAAAAATAAAAAAAAATTTATGTTACAAAATGAAACAATGTGGGGTGATGCAATAAATAATTATATGCTTGTAGAGATTTAAGTTGTCTTCCAAGGGAGAATCTTTTCGAGCAACTTCAAAGCTTTTTGTCAGACTTTATTTTTTTTCACTATTTATACGATTTTATTTGTAATTATATAAATAGTTTGTTTACGAGTCTTGTGATTTTTGGTAGGCTTAGCGAGCTTAAACCTATTTGGAACATTTCCGCGTGGCTCATCAATTTCTCAGATATTCATTGTGAAAATGCTGGTCACTGTATGTTTGTCTACACATATGTACTCGTAGTCCAGTTTGTAAACTAACACATTGCAATGTTAATGACCATGTGTGCAGCAATGTTGATCAATCTGGTTTAAAATTTTCCAATAGATACTTAAATATTTAATAAATAAATATGTAAACTGCTAAAAATCATGGGATATACATGATGTGCATTCATTCACATATTGAAGTTCAATTTAAAGAAATTGAGTATAAATAAATCTTGTTTCTTATCACTTTAATTTGTTAACAAAACTTTAATGATTCTTCAACTCTTCTTCACAGCTTCTTGTTTTTTTATTGATGCAAATATCTAAAATTCACTGTCAGTAGTACTGAAATAGCACTCTAAAAATTATGAAAATTGGTTTCCTTTTGTCACTCCTGTTCAGAAATTTTCGACAACTGGCGCGATGAAGTTTTCGCTAATGAATTGTTTCTGTTCAGGCAACCGATATTTCTAACCTTTCCGGAAACGTACTGTTTCAAAAGGCAAGTGGACTTCTGCTATAAAAATATGCCTTGAAACATGGATTATTTTTATAGGTATTTTTTATTATTACTACATTTATTTTTATTTTCAGCTTAGGGAATTTAAAATTTTTTAATTTAAATTGGAAAACTTTGTATGAAAGGAAAAACAGTAGTTTTTTATTTCAAAATATTTAGTTTTATAAATATATTCATATGTTTTTTATATGAAAGCATTGTTTTTTTAGAAATTGCAATTGTTCGGAAGGTCTTTGGGTTAAAAAACATTCCATTCCTAACACTGTTTATACCCCTAAACGTTCCTGTTTTCTTGTTTTGTTGGACTGGCATGTAGAGTCCATTTTTGCATCAGGAAGAATATTTTCTTTAAAAATATAGAGACAGCATCTTATTTTAAGTTAGAAGGAATGAGTTTTGAAACTATGCATCGCAAGAAAAATTTTGGAATTAACTGTTCTGCAAGCAACAAGTTTTGTTTACTGCAAATTATTTTAGTCAGACCTTAATTCCCGGTCTAAGGGTGTAAAACAGGATAGTTGATCAATATTGTTCTTATGATCAATATTATTAAATAATTTTTATTTAGGAATACATATTATGTAACACGATTAAAAATAAAAATTTAAATTCAATAAAAAAGTGGATTCAGCTTTAAATGAAAAAGTTAAAATTCTTAAATCTTCACTTTCTTCATCCGAAGCATCACCGCTGCTCTCCAAAATATGACAGTAAAAGTTCAAACCTTTTATTTCTCGCAGGTCTCGAAGAATTTTGTCAATGTTAACTAACTTTTCAGGTTGTGTGTTAACAGTATAAGGTCATCCATCCATCATTGTTTCTTTAAATGCTTTAAGGAACTCTCCCCTTATTACTGTTGCCAGATAGTGTTCTATCGTCTGTACGAAAATTAACCTTTCTTGTTTTTTTCTCGATAGAGAATATAAACAGATTATGGTGATGAGGGTCAAGTTTTGTTCTCCTCCAAACAAGGAAACAGTATTATTTCTCACTAGACAATCCAAGTAATGAGTTTTAGAATTTATTGTCTCCTATGAACAACTTTTATACACATTTGAAAGTAGCATTTTGAATTACTCTACGTCTCCACGTAGCAATATTCATTGTCAGCAATTGTCAAATTCTATATTAAAAAGAACCAGTATTTTTTAGTGAGTAGTTTCCATAAGGAAATTTGACAATTGCGGCAATAAAAATGGATACGTGGTGAAGTAGAGTTACAATTAAATGATTTTTCAAGATTTTAACGGACTTATAGCACTTTCAAAAATAACAAATTATAAGAAGTCAAATCGCGAGCCTTTGATGATATTTTATGATATTTGTTAGCTTCTCTTAAATGCAAAAAATAATAATTAAAATTAATATATTTAAAAACACGATTTAAGCAGAATGTAAAGCGTACAATTTTGAATTAATTCTTGTCAATATCTTACTAAAACTACCACTAACTTATTTTCTTTTTTGTATACGTGGTCATTAACTAAATGCCACATTTCTGAATGGCAAATTTTATGCAGCTTCAAAATATAAATTGCAAAAGGTGATCCACATAATAAAATAAATAATACGAGTATGATGCAGTTTGACTTCGTACTTAAATATTCGTAATTTTATACTTTTTTTATTTTTAATAGACGAATACAACCAGCGAAGCTTTTCTGGTTTGTCTGCAGAAACACCCAGGGTCTATACCGGAATCGAATATGCAACCTCCAGACTAATAGTCTAGTACACTATCCACCAGTCTAAGGGGCTCCCCTTCATAATGTTATTTATTTGCGAGAATCTGGTTATATTTTCTAAAAATTATACTTCAAGTCGCTCTTTTAACCCGATTCTACATAATTACAATTATTTATCGTCCTCAAAATTGTTCTTTATTACTTCGGTGAAATCACGGAATAATTTACCAAATTATATTAAAACCAATCCACGGAATATATATTGCTTTTCAAAAAGGCGGCAGTTGAAAAAACTTTTTATTAACTAATTTTATTTCAATTATATTAAATATTTTAATGTACGAATAATTATCTGTTTAGCATTTTAAAATAATTTGATTGTTTATTTATGTTTGTTTGAGGTGCTCTAAGAGACGTCAAGTGTTAATTGTACCAATAATGGTCTCAATAAATTAATATAAATAATGAGATTGTCGTAAAACGCAACGCTCAATGATATGAAGATGCTCTGCTGATAATGCAACACTGAACTAAATAATCTTGAAAGTTTGACACGCTCGACTCACGGTTTATCAGTTAACAAAAAGTTTTTTTTTAAGAACCCCATACATATTAGTAAATCACTCACGCACATCCATGTACGCGTATATATGTACATAAATAGATGTGTTTGTGTATGTGTGCGTGTTAATTAAGAAATTAATTAAGTCAAATTGTTATCCAAACACTTAGAAGATGATAAATGGATGATTTGAATGTTAACTTTGTTAATTACTTTTTAACTCAATTAGAAAATTGATACACATATGAAGTGTTATAATTGAAAGTGGTATAAGCCCACTTTCCAAAAAATTAGTTAGTTGTAGTTTTAGTAAGATATTGACAAGATTCAATTCAAAATTGTACGCTTTACATTCTACTTAAATCGTGGTTTTAAATATATTAATTATTATTTTTATTATTATTTTTTGCATTTAAGAAAAGCTAACAAATATCATAAAATATCATCAAAGGCTCGCGATTTCACTTCTTATAATTTGTTATTTTTGAAAGTGCTATAAGTCCGGTAAAATCTTGAAAAATCATTTAATTGTAACTCTACGTCACCACGTATCCATTTTTATTGTCGCAATTGTCAAATTTCCTCACTAAAAAATACTGCTTCTTTTTTAATATATAATTTGACAATTGCTAACAATAAATATTGCCACGTGGAGACGTAGAGTAATTCAAAATGATTAACGTTTGAGAAAATGGACTAAGGCCACTTTCAAATGTGTATAAAAGTTCAAAAGCGAAAATGACGGGCTCGGAATGAGTAGCATTTCGAAGACATACAGCAACGGATAAAAAACAATTTCGTGTGGTTAAATATTTGAAATAATTAATTTCTAAACAAAACATTTTCAGAACTGTTCTGCTTATTTGTGTGAGAATAAAAATACTTAATGAAATTGATGTTTACATATTTTATATTTTGGACAAATATTTTTTTAAATTATTCAACTGCAGCCTACGAAAACTTTTGCGAACAAAAAAGCTACAACTTTTGAGAAACTTCGAATCTCATTTAGCTCATAAGGGCCATGTCAGATAAAACTTTTGCTTCGTGTTGCGTTACAGATTCGCTTTAACATCTAAGATGAAATATACATACTAATACGAAACATGCGAAAAGTTAGGCGACTTTCTTTCTAATATCTTCAATGCTCCATGCACACATTGAATCAATTTCAATAAATCGTCCAATAACACTTTTAAGTTTTATTTTTATAACAAATAATTAAATGTAGAAATTACCAACCGGTTTTATAGTCGAAGATTTTATTGTGCCATACACCTTTTGCTGTACGCTTTCCTCTCAAAATCAATTAGTCAAGCAAAGCACGGCCTTTAGACTGATTATATTCGGAAATGCAGTACTTATGTAATATTTAAAGTTTACCGTGTGGAAAGCAGCATTTATTTGGCTGCATTTTTTTTTTGTCTAAAGTTTCTTTAAGGAAATAAATGACAGCAACATTCTGTTGATATTTGTTATAGTTTGCAAGAAACTTACATAAATCGACTGCATTTGCGAATGCATCCTGCACTTTTTCAACATTTGAATTTGGTAAATTTATTGTTGTTGTATTTTACGACATCTAAAACAAGTCGCACACTTGAGTCGGGAAGAAATCAGTAATAGGTAAAATTTAAATCATTTAATACTGTTTGAGGAAAAAATCGAGAAGAATCAAATACGAGTAGTAAAGTTGACAAAGAAATCTGCAACAACTTATGGCCGCATGCTTACGCACAATTCTTTTTTCTTATTTTCATCTTTTTTTTTTGTTTTCATTGTAAAGAAAATACATAAAGTAGAAATTTCAAGCACATAATACACTCACTCACTCACTGTTTCTTTCTTCTAACATTCATTCATTAGCAATCTGATGAACCCATTTATGGTTGTTTTGTTGAAAGTTGTCTGTTTTTTTTTTTTGAAATTCTTAAGTGCAATTATCTTTAGTAGCAGAGCTACGAGTATTACTCCGGCATCAATGAAGTAAAATTGATCATTTCTCTTTATGTCGATCTATTTGTATCTGCAGTAAAAATACTTGGCATTCTTAGTTATTTAAGCTTCTAATGTAGCCAAGCATTTGTTTTATTTAATGTGTAGTAATAACAAGTATTAAGTATTGTGTTTTCATAAAAGGAATTGATTGTCAGTATTTATATAAAAAAATATGTAATTTGAAAATGAAAATTTGTGAAAATCAGTTTGTTGTGTCCTTTGTTAAGCGCAGAAAGCAAATTAATGAAATAATTTAACAGATCCATTCAAATTAATTGACTTTGCCTGTAATTATCTATTTGCTGTTTCTTTGATCGATCGAAAAGTCATCGATCGAACATTCGATTTGTTACGGATATTGATGTGTCTGTCAGTCTTTTGAATTTTGGCTATTTTTAGTTAAACTATTGCAAAGCTACTCTGTTGTGTGCATCTTCATTATTCAAATTGTTTAAAATCGAATGTTGTTGAAAAATATTGTTGCTGTTCGTGATGATCATTACTGATCACGCGTGGCGTTGCGAATCGAATTGATTGATAAAGAAAAGTGTGTTAAGTTACTTATTTGTACATAAAGATACACAAAAATACATGAACATGTACTTTCCAGGTGCCCCATTGGTAGCAAGTGCTTGTCAATAATGTACATTTTGTACGTATGCATGGATGGATGTACAGATGTTTGTATGTAGTTTTAAGAAACAAAGAAACACAACAGTATGAATATATATATATATATATATATATTTATATTTATATACATACATACATACACACATACACATGTACGAGTACATACCGCAGATGACATCCACTTTAGGTGAGAGTTGTTAATTATAAAGAAATTTAAATGTTGGGATTTTATTTTAGCTGCGATGTTCATATTGAGTTCAACACAAAATGTATTTTGATAATTTCTCTTTCTTCGAATAAAACAGACGTCTGTCTTTAAGGCCCACGAATTAACAAAAAAAAAATAATAATAATAAATGAACCTGAAAGGTAAAAATTACAACAAACAACTTACTGACGTTTTTGCCAAATTTGAATGTGGGATTTATTTTCAGTAAGATAAACGTTTCATATTAAAGCCGAAAGACTTGAATTAATCGTTCACAAGTTTCATCATTCAGCTGATCTACCTTTTGCCGATACATACAGACACACTCGTATTGACAGAATTTGTTACACCCTTCTCCACAAAAAAAATTTGATAAGGGTATTTATTGGTGCCTGGTGTAGTCTTAATCTTATGGAACTAAAAGCAAAAAAATTGTATGTATACATATGTTTTTCTCTTGTAAAGATGGGATCGTGAGAAACTTTACACTCACGCTCACGTTCATGCACGCTCTCATAAGTGGAAAAAAAGTAAGTCATAATATAATCACGAAAACTCATGCTAACGATTTTACCACGAAAAAAATATAAAATAATTAAAAAAAATATATATTAAAAAAATTACAATAAAGACAAAAAATTCAGGAAACAATTACCCTAAAAATCTACTTATGCACGCTCACTCACGGTAAATTTGTTTATACTCCCATTAATGCACACTCACGTGCATTAAACAAAGAACTAATCACGATCATGCGTGATCACTCGTGTTCACTCCGAGTTTTTGACAAGCAATATATTCTTTAACATTCCATCATGCCATACTCTTCAGATTTACTCACTGTCCATTCAAGTTAGAAATGGAATCGAGAGTAACTTTTCACTCACGCACGCTCACGATAAAAAAGTTTTACTTATTCACGACCTTATATTTTTGACTCACGTTCATGCAATCTCACGCGAGTAAAAAAATTATTCACAATCACGACAACTCACGCTAACGGAATACTTACGAAAAAAAACATAAGCTAATTTAAAAAAAAATTACAATGAAACAAATCTACTAGTTCACGGTAAATTTTTTATGCCCACGTTTACGGATTCATAAGTTTGTCATTCCGTTTCTAATTTCCACAATATTCATTGGCGAGCTTATATATAAATCTGTTCTGAGTCCTTATAAAGAAAGAATTCGAATTAACGAGTTCAGACTACCTGTCCGTGTCTTGAAAGCCACAAATTACTTTCGGTCCTAAATAATAGAATTTGTCTGTTAAAAATCTTTTAAGTTGGCCGATGAATGCCTGAGATATCACCGAACCCCGATATGATTTTATTGCAGAAAATATCTACAAAAGCGCTTAAAAATCTTTCAATTCATAATATTTAATTTTAATATCTCCTGAAAAATATGTGCTTTTGAGCACATACATACATACATGTGTGCAAACGCTCTAAGCTCAAATGGGAATGAGTTAGAAGAACACATACACAGGAAAAAAACTAATTTTTCAAATACTCGTTTTAAAATTTAAATTAAATTAAAATAAGAAAACAAAAAAAAAACGTATTCATTTGCATTTACTTTCTTCTTATCAGTTGTAGAATTTAATTTTGAAAATTCTGTTTATGAACTTGTTTCTGTAAAAAAACTTGTTTGAATTGATTAATTAATTTGCAAATGCAAACATTTTATTTTATAGAATAAAAATGTTGAAAGAACCCAAAGAAAAAAACTAACGATAGAAATTTGTTTGCTTGGATTTTGTTTCAGTAAGGATAGTTGCAATATTTAATACTTGTAGTACTTTGTGTACAGACAGGACGTATTTCAATTAAACTCCATATGAATTTATGATTATTGTTTCTGTGTATGATGAAGAGTACACAAGATTCGGCAAAGCTGAGTTTGGTAGTCTTTCTTGTTTTTGTTCGAATTGTTCCAATGACACATTTAATTAATACACTGCGCGAAATATTCAAAAGGAAAAATAACTTTTCTGCTTAACGGAGCTTACATTTTGTGATTAGTAAGCATAAATATGCAAAATAGATCAATGGGTGATTTCTAATTTTATGCAAACGAAGTTCACAGTAAAATACTAACTTCACAAGTCAACGGATAAATTACAGGACATTTTGCGTGCTAATCCTGCATTTGTTTGGGCCATTGTATCCTTTTGAGATTATTTGGACATGATAGTGACAACAATGCCGACAAAAAATGTGTTTATATTTTAAATTTGCAATAACAAAAACTATTTTATTTTTTAAACAGCTCTTTCAAGAGGTTATATGCAAATTGCTTTTTTTAATTATTTTGTCACTTTGTGTTTATAATTAATCGTACCAATTGTTTTTTTTTTCAAATGTTTTTAAGAAATGTATAATAACTGTACTAATTTCAAATTATCGCAAATGCTGAAGTGGCACGACTATAAAGAGGGTGGTGCAAAATTAACGTTATGGTGTAAATGCTTTAGAACTTATTTATTTCAAATTCGTTCATTTCTTTTGTTTAAGATTTTTGCCAAGAAGACTTGGGAAATTTAAAATAGAACAATACACAATAGAACAACGAACAGAAAACATTGAACGTTTGTTTTTATTTTAAACACTACACCCTCATTAAAAGTGGACGGTTGTTTTCAGTTCCTGAAGAAGAACACCAAAAGTATTCGAAATATTGAAAAAAAATACAAATACCTCTAATAAAATAAAAAAAAATTATTTAAAGTTTATCTTTGACTTGAAGCTTGAAAAAACACATAATAAGGTCGAATAAAAATATACTAAATTAATATTTTATGTTCATTTTATTTTTCTGACTCGGCGTTCTCTTCATCGACATTTCAATGTGTGGACTAGATCCTTAGTGTCAACAATAAGTCGGCTGGTTGCCATTTTTTTGTCAACATGGTCCGGTAAGGAGTCTCCCTGGTGATAGAAGACTACGTGCGATGCACACCGACATAAATATTCAGCTTGTACGCGGGACTGTGAAAGAAATTCCTGAAACTTCAACCAATCTTCAATCTGCACAACTTGTGCGCTGTTCCATCTTAAATTTCTTTACTGTTGCAATTTAAATATCCCAAGTTTTATTTCTACAAATATTAAACAAAAGAAATTCTAAAGTAAAAAGCTTCAAAATATTTACACCATAACATTGATTTTGCGCCACCTTGTACAATATTTGTTAATTGCCTAAAATGTTTTTAATTAATCTTTTCCTATTCAAATCAAATTCGATAATAACATTTACTAGCTTAAGCTAACTTGTAGACTTTCTTTCTTCTAAGTGGATTTACTAAAATAAATCTTTAAATAATAAAAGCACGAAGAAGTAATTCGTTAAGTACCCCAATAAGCTTCACTAAAATATTTTTTCTTTAACTTTAAATGGTAAAATATTTATAAGAAAGTAGTATATTTCAAGCATACTGCTTATAAAAAGAAATGGTTTTATTTTTTTGGGTTTTTACTAAGATTTTATCCAGATACAATACTTTAAGAACGCTGCTTTTTGGGTTAATTTTTTCGAAATGTAAAAAGTTAACAAAAAGCACATTAAGATTTCGTTAACGATAAAATTAAATCATAAATATTAAAAAATAAATAAAAGACACCTCTACCATCTACAATATTTTATAAACACAAATTTGTATTTACGTCTTCAACAGCAACTTACACTTTTTATTTCCATTTGCATGTGGATTTACATATCTGTATGAATGTATGAATGTATAAATGCTTTTGAAATGCTTAAATTGCATAATTTGTTTTTTTTTTTTTGTTTTTTTTTCGAAGCGACATAAATAAGTCACGCATGCTTGCAAATTTGCATTGCAGAGAAATAAAGTTGATATAAAAATTTTTATTGGGAGTTTAAGAAATGATCAAAAACAAAAGCAAAAAAAGCTTTTTAACACCGAAATCGTTGAGTTTGAATACACTGAGCAAATTAATTTATAACTTCTATGAACGCTTATGAGCTGAATGAAAATGCGTATTCCATTCTGACGGTGCATACTTACAATCCGCAAGCCCTGCATTGGTACCGTCAAACAGAGACGTAATTACTGCTTTTAATTATCTCCTTTAAATGGCGTTTATGTATCGTTTTTCCAATGATATTCAATACTGTGAATAAATGAATCATTCGATAATTTTCTTGTTAATTTGAATTATGAATTTTGCGTGATTCATATTAATCACGTGAATTATACGCATTTCTACTTTTTCGTAAAACGCGAGCTTGTGTCTTAAGTCTTTTGTTTTAACTTAAAAATTCCTGCTTGTGCGAAGTGAATGGAACATGGGAACTTATATCAATATATTTTTCGTCAGAATATTAAATGCTAGACAAACGAATAAAACATTTAGTACAAATTAAATGTATTTAGAACATACTTTACTTTATATTCTTTGCGTTCTAATAAATTTGGAATTTTATTTCAAATATTTTAGCTGAAAACGTTGTTTTAAATACGAGTATGTGCTACGAATTCTATCTATATTTTTGTAATAAAATTCTTTTTGGAGTTGAATTGAGAGCAGCAGCCATTTATTTTGAAAGTGAGTCAAGTCACTTCATTACAAATATTAAATCAGAAATACAGATAATTTAGTTTTTGACTTTGGTTCTTACTAAAATATCTTGAACGTATTACATGGACCCCTTTTCCATACCAAAAAATTTACTTTGACAAAGTTTTTTCAATGTTCCTTTCAAATTTCAACTTTTTTTCTCTTCTGCATACGCAAAGTTTACTTTGACAAATTTTGTGTTCTCTTGTTGGATGAACATGCAAGCCAAACACACATACATGCAACCAAATGCAAATACAGTAGGTTTTCGATTTAACAAACATTCGATTTAATGAACATCGCATTTAACGACCACAAAATTTTTTTATTTCTACTAGATAAGAATCTTTTATTACGAATGAAAATTTTATTTCGTACTCTGTTTAACGAAATGATATACAATGTATGTATAAATGTATAACAAAATGATAAACAAAACGAAAATGATGAAGAACTTGATGAAATTGAAATTCTAGAGCCCAAAATAAAATACGAAGATATCATTATGCACTTCGAAATTTTTATTAAATGGGCTCAGCAAAACAATGTTAGCAGCACAAATTTAATGTTTTTGAGAGAGCTTCGAGAAGATGTCATTAAATAAGACATCCATTGCAACAAGCAGACTGTATTTAACAAATTTTTTAAATAAATTATTTTTATATTACAGTGTTTTTGTGAATTTTTCCCTTCCTTATACTTATTTTTAAAGAAATATTTGTTTTAAATTACAATATTTAAAAACACATATTTAAAGTTATTAATCTTTAATTTAGTACTGGATAAAACAAACAATACGCTTTAACGAACAGACCTGTCAACAATAAGTTTCGTTGAATCGGAAAACTACTATATGTGTAAACGACCGATGCAGAAGAAAGCAACTTTAGGAGCACATCAAAGTCTGTACTTCTCACAGATAAGCCCGTGGCTTTGCAAAGTAAACTATGTGTGTGGAAAAGGGATAATACATACACATGAACATACACATGTATATGAACTTATTATGTAGTACAAAATATATAATTTACTTCAGAAAGGAAAGATAAATTAATTAATTAAGAATAAACGTATCATATAATACAAAGTAAAAGGAAAAACGATACACACCTAATGTACACAATTTTCGTAGTTTTGCGACTATTAAGTACACTGGTACAACAAAGTGAAGAAATGCAATTATATTTCTACATATTTTTTTACTAATGTAATTGTATTTATTATTATTATTTATTTTTAAGTTGGCTTACACTGTTATGTCATTTTAGCCAAACGAAATGGTTGTTATGTTATTTTGCCATTATTCTGCTTGATGGCTTAACGTAATTTAGGCATTTTGTTTCAATTAAATAAATTTTAAAACAACAATAATAAGAAGTTTTATGAAAATGTTTTTGTTTTTGTGAGTTTTTCTTAATGAGGTTAAAAGAAGCATAATTTCTCATAATCAAATTATTTACCAATTTTTGTTTGTTTTCCTAATTATTAAATTACACACAAGCTTAATCATCAAGTCATCTATCGGTACATGAACAAGGAAATGAATTTATACGTGAGTGTAGAGGATGATCGATCGTTATCGATCGGTTTCTTCTCTATTCTTTGAAATAGTTCGAAGGCAGTTTAATAGATTTTCAGTGAACTATTTGCTGTTTCCATATACATATGTACATCTACACAAATTAAATATTTATTTTTTTATATTTTTATGATCATAAAACATATAAAAAAGAAGAAAAACACAATTTAGTTGGCACTTAAAAGTTTTTTCGAATGAGTTTTCTTAGCTTCTGCTATTTTCAAAAAATTTCTCCAATTGACTTTTATTTGTTTCTATTGAATGGAGTTTTTCTCTCACACTCTACGGTTTCGGTGCATTACACTTGAGTTATTTTTATTGTTTTATGAATTGATGATTGCATTTTCATGCCACTTCTATGCCAACAAGTATAAAAGACTTTTAATAAAAGTGAAAAACAAAATAAGCGGCATGTTAAATATTTATTTTTTTTTACTTCTTTACTTTATTTCACTTTTATTGTTATAAGTCATATTTTTACTTTTTTTCTTATGGTTATAAGACCTTTCATATTTTCGTTATAAATAATAATAAATTATATAATTTTCTTTTGTTTCAGTTTTCGTTTACAAAATCGTTTTAAAAAAATAGTTTTTCTTTTGTTATTAAAACTTTGTTTGTCTATAAATACTTATTGGATATGCAGAGCCCTGTGGACAATGCATTTATTCGATGTCGATCGCGATTTCCATTTAGTTTCTATTGATATTTTCTTCGATATCGAATACCGTAATTTGGCGCCTGTTCTGTATTTCTTTTGAAACTAAAATAATATAAATTTCCATTGCATTATTGTTATAAATATGCCATAAAAACTCACATTATTTTCATTTCGAATGAAATACAAAACAAGCTTGATTTATAAGCAAAAGCTTATAAATTTTTTAATACACAATAAAATGTTATTAAATTCATTTTTAAATAAAATCAAAGTTTTTACTTTTCTGCTGAAGTCGCTATTTTATGTTGAAAATCTGGTTATATTTTTTGTTTCGAGTAAATGATTATGTACCATTTTAAATATTAAATAAATTGAATTGATTTTTTTCCTTATAAACATTTAAATGTATTCCATTTGAATAGGTAAATATTCGATCTTAATTCTGAACAAATTGTCGAAATTAAAAAATCTTTTTTGTTTTTTAAACTTTCTAGACAAGCTGCAGAGAAAAAACTTATATTTAATGAATTTTTACATAAATATCATGAAAACAGCATGGCATTCTTCCCAAACAGTTTTCAGTGAAATTAAGAACTTTGTTATAAATCTATATATAAATAGGCAAAGATAAATTTTTATATCCTTTTTTCACCTTTGATTCCCACCCGATTTTCTTTATTCTTTTGCCAAATGGTAACCATTGTTGAGCTTTCATGAAATGGTTTTGTTATATTTTGCAGTTTCAAATCGAAGCCTAAAATATTTAAAGCCTTTCCTTATGTCCTTTAATCGATTTTAGGTGTTTCCCAGGGGTATTAATGTATTGTTTTTATATTCATTCAACAGGCAATAAAAATAAAATTTTGATAATAAAATAAGATTTGTTGTTTTTTTATATTAATTAGCATAAACAAAGCTTTCTTATTTATTGACTCTGGAGTTTTTCAGGAAATTGTAATCGCTGAATAAGAAGAAAAATAATTTTTATTTTATTTTCTTTTGCAGGAAAATTAGAATAAAAAACTGCATTAATTAAATCTTATTTGTAATTTGTTTGAAGAAGTGTATGTAAATGCCATGTGCACACACACATGCACAAACGCCATTTAAAATACATACACAGTCAGTATATCAGTTTGTATGTATGTATGAAACGTCTGCTTCTATCTGAACTCAAACGCTCGTGCTTAACATTCACTAGCGACACATTAGTAAACAATTTTCTAACAATTTCCGCATTTGTTGCAGTGGAGAGAAAAAATTAAATAAAATACTTGGCTGCTTTTTGTTGTTGTTATCTGAATTTTTGTATTTTTGTATTTTTAGTTTTGCTTCCATAGTGGTTTTTCACATCAGCTAGTAAGCTTCTTCATGCATTAGAGAAGATAGAGAGGTTGCAAATGAACATAGAAAACAATCCCAATTCAATTGAACTGAAAAATAGATTCTCAAAGTTTTCATTTATTTATTTATTTTTTTAATTTTTCATACATAACAGCAGATGATAACTGTAACAAAACACGTACACTAATTAGTCGACTTTTAAAACATGTTCTTTCAATCCTCTCATACTCTTAAAGTTAAATTCAATAAAAATAAGAAGAACAACAGCAACAGCAACAGACAGCAACAGCACAATCGACGAATAGACAAAGTTCAATGCTTTAGCAATAAGTAATTTTCACAAGTAGATGGAAGAAAATATTTAACTGAAGCAAAAAATACTACATAAGAACAACAACAACAAGACAAAAAGAAAAATAAAAATAAAAATAAGAAAAGCTTTTCTTTCTTCAAACTCAGCCATCACAATTTGCTGCTGCTGTTGCTGCTGCTGACTATTCGTTTTGTTCTTTTTTGTTGCTTCAAACAGCAACATACAACATACATGCACACATACTATTAATACGTATGCTTGTATGTATGTTTTCTATGTATGTAGTTCGTTTCGCCTTCTCCGACTTACATATTTACATACATAGATTCGTACCACATATGAACATAAATAAACAAATACGTTTTTATATGATTACGAATAAGTTTCTTTTTTCATTTGCCGAGATGCGATAATACCTTTCAAGTTGTCTAGTCAGAAATAAATGGTGGTTGATTGCACTCACTATTCGTGTGAGTTAGAGATGCCAAAGGAGAAATCCTTGAATTTCTTCGGGATCTTTTGCTTCAGTTGCCGGGATTCGATATTGGCATATCCCGTTATAAACATAGAACGCGCGCCGGAAGCTATGAAATATGCTACTGTGGAGGTATGTAGGTCTTTTGAATAGTACCGACACTCACCTATCAACTATTTTTTAACAAGCATCCCTTTACTCGCAACTTGAGTTGAGCGAGTGTGAACACCGAAGAGTCCTGTTCTATATGCATACATACATCCTTGGCGTTACAGCTAAAGTGCAGCCTTGGCCTTCCAAACAATCCAACTGCCCCCCTGCCTTCTGTTTTGCCAAAGCAGATTCTCTAGATGATGGAGTTTGTATCCATACGTACTGCATGACCAGCCCATCTAATTCTTTGTAATCCTATTAGTGCTGAGAGGGATGATTCATGTATAAATTTGTTGTTATTTTCAATCGTCCGAGGATCCGTCCTAGGAATTTTCTCTCAGCGATATCGAGAGAGTCCGCGTCTGCTTGTCTCAGTGCCTCCATAAAGATTCTCGTAGATTCATAAAGAATCTACTGCAACAAAATTTTGAAAATTTCCCGAAAATTTACCGCGATTCTTAAAACTAATTCAGACTGGTAGCTCTATTATACATGTGCATGTATGTATATGTAAGCGTGTGTCTGTGTGTTATCTGTGTACTATTTATTGTACTCTCTGTTCTAAACTGTATGTGCAGTTAATTAATTTTTGTTTTCTTTAAATATTTCTATTGTGTTCGTACGGTAAATCGTTTTGTCTATTGTAAGTGCATGCACTGAGAACTTTTACTGCGCTCACATGTCGATGGTGTCTTGAAAGTTGAGTTTCAAACTTAATCAATAGATCGAAAAGAAATCCATAACTCTACTAACTCTTAACGTCTTAAAGCAGTTTGTTGATACTAATGCAACCGTTTCTTATTGCCTGTAATCAATAAACACACATTTTTAGTTTCATAATAGATATTTATGTGAATAAATATTAATATCCCAGCGAACAGTTTTGCAAACCGCGGAATTAATAGAACAAGAGTATTAAGTTTTAATTTTTTTACGACACTAAGGTGGCAGCCCGACAACGCTTTTTCTCTCAATGTTCTGTCAACTGGCTGAACAGAGCGTAATACTCGCGACAACGGTTAAGGCAAAAGCAACTTCTCAATAAAATAGTGCACAACGGTACATACGAGGCAGAGAGGCCAAACGGAAAAACCCGTTCTGAAAACATAAAAATCGCGAGACCCAAAATTTTTTTCTATTCGAATTTCAGGGCTCTTGAATACGGTTTCATGTGCCATGCTTATCAGAAGATATCAGTTCAACAATTTCAATTACATCAAATTAATTATTTTGAAATCTAAATACATAAACAAAACCCGGCAAATTGTTTTCGAATTATGATAATATGTATGGGTGGGTGTGTTAGCTTTTTCAGAAAATACAAAAAAAATATCATTTTCATCTGCTGTCGGTTGTCGGTTATCGGATTGCAAAGTTTCTTGCATTTAATTTTGTTTCAAAGTACTATTAACAGTTTTCAATGAGAACTACATATGTACATCTAAGTTGTAAATCAAACATTTATTAAGATGTTAATAACGATTCTGGTAAGTCACCCCGTTAGATGTGGAAAATGCTTATGAAGTTTTTTTTTTTTATTTTTAAACTAGTCAAATAGAGTTAATTTTGAGATTTCAACACTTTTTTTTCTTTTCAACAACAAAATATCACAAATGGCATTCCAGTACTGAGTGCACTCACTCTACAATGGGGTCGTCTGTCTGCACTTAAGAAAAAATGTAAGAAAAAGATTAGCAAAATCAAGACGCACGTTTAGCTACTAAATAAATAACTGGATGAGCAGCTACGTACATAGATGACTGACTGACTGACCAAAACACAATTAAATAGCAAAAAAGAGAGCGAGTAAGTGAGTAAGTCCACTCATTTAGTATTTTGCAAGCATGCCTGAGTTTTTTTAATAAACTTAAAGATGCTCCTCATTTTTTGTTGAAACAAGTTAACAAGTATCTTCGTTGTGTCTTTTACACTTGATTAAGCGATTGGTGTACAAGTGGCTGTATGTGGTTCGTCTGCCTGAACGTCGATATGACCGCATTGCGTTTTATGTTGACAGTAAATGCAATTTGAACTTGATACACAGCAACGTGACACGCATACGATAATTTTTATTTATTTCTTAGTTTTGGTTTTTTTATTTCTTTCATTAAATGAAATTAAAAGACCACTAGCTCCGGTGTTTTTTTGCGATTACACATTTGTTTTGGTCGATACCACTACGTGAAGCTGGTTAAATACAAACATGGCTTTAGAGATACTTAAAATTTGATTGGTCGGTTATTTAATTGGTCATTTGGTTAATTCGTAACTGAGCAAGCAGTTGGTTGCATTGGGAGTGAAAAATGTCAATGAAATTTAATACGTCGTTTTAATTGTAACGAAAATTGTTACGGATAATTTTTAGCGTTTCATGAACAACCGCTTATGTCTTAAAATCACTTGTCCCCAAAGAGCCAGCCAGAATTTTTTTCTTTCTTTGGCGATCAGTAGAACATACATAAGTCACAAAAACTTTGTGTATAAATTTCAGACAAAGTTTCTATAAAAATGAGATTCAAGTAGGGTCCAATAAAATCTCTTAAATTGTGCATACAAAACCATTTATAAATGTATAATTTAACAAAGTAAATTCTAGTGGATTAACCAAACGCGAAGTTAGTTTAGTGAAATTGGCGAAAAATTCATTATTTTACTTAATAACATTATTTTTTCAAATAAAAATCCATCACGCCTGTTCTGTAAATCGAGTGATATTTTGTGAAATTTCTATTCTAAATATCGCACTCCAAATTTCAGTCAAATGCAATATTTTAAACATAAAAATTACATAAAAAATTCAAAGCATCACAAATAAGTCAGATATTTTTTAATGAAAATGACTTTAGAAATCGTACGATTCTAAATCACTCGATTTGCAGAACATGTTTAAATATAATAACAATTGAAAAGTAAACAAAAGTATTGTCCCGTAATAATTAAATTGAAATTTGTATTTTATGACCGTCAAAATATGTAAGAAAACGTGAAAAATATATCAATTTCAAAACTCGAGAAAGCGGGATAAAAATTTTAAGGGGATGGAATTTTTAAAAGGAGAATGTCTTGCATTTGCATTTGCATTTTTCTTCGGAAAAACAATAACTGAATCTCAAAAGCGACAAACACGGACATATGCGATTATTAGTGTAAGCGAAAGATTTGCAATTCTTTGAAATTAATTAATTTATATGAAGTTAATGTAAAATTTGTAGAGATTTTGGTAATTTCTTAAGCTGCTGGCAAAAAAAATTAAATACTGGCGGGAACCCCTTGAATTTGATTTACGTCGGCAAAATTTTTGTTCTTTTCCACTTCGATTTGTGGCATGATTTTGATTAACGTCACCTAAATCGTTAGATACAGCAAGGGTCCCCCGTTTTAAAATTTATATATTTTTTATTTGCATGTACTTACATACATGCATACATACATAGAGGTTTCTAAGCAATTTTAAAAGGAAGGAGCAATTTTGAGTTATGCTGATTTACGTCGCCAATGACGAGATCAGTCAAGGCACTGCTGCATTTGAATTTATAGACCACTTACATATTTTGCAGATATTTAAATTGGCATAATGTCATTTTTACTTCACTTGAATTCAATTGGAATTCGATTCATTTGATTTTTATGTAATTGTATCACTTGCATACACGTGTGTATTTTTGGTTTTGTTTCACATTCGATCTTGACCGACTTAATAATTTTCCGATGAGATTTTATAATAAAATTTTACGTGCTTCAGTTGGTAATGAGCACTTTGTGCCATTCACTTTTTGTTGACAACCACTCATGCAAGCAGTAATGAAAATATGCAATTTATTTTCCGCTTCTTAATATTTCAGAAGCATGCGCACCACTTTTTGCGACTCTTGCATAAATAATTACTTAATAATAATAATAATAAAACAAAATAAGTTGCATACAATTCATGAGCAATTTACTTACAAACAACACAGCAATAAGTTTATCAGTCAAGTGTTTTTGTAAAAAAAATAAATATTATCATCATTTAACTCTCACTTTTCAATGAATTAGAAAAAATCGTTGTAGCACTTTTCTATGTCGATCATACTCGCGATGTATTGGATGGTGTTGAAGAAGAATTTTGTTTAATGAACACCCTCCCTCATTTATTTTATTAGACTCGAAATAAATATTTCATGCAAATGTTAATTATACTTTTGTCGTTGACTTAATGTCGACACATTTGTGTGTAGACTTTAAAACAATTACCTACTTAATTCGAATGATAATATTTTTCTTCAATAGAAACAACACCTTCCATTTATGATGATTACACTTTTCTTTTATCTTTTTTATTATTATTGTTATTATTATTGTGAGCATTTAGTGATTGATTGAGACATGGAGGTAAAAGTAATTTCCTTTTAAAAATGGCATTTATCTTTAATATCGAAATGATCTTTAACTTGTTTTTCACTCAAGTCGACATTGCAATTTATTTATGTCCACAAACACATCCACACATATATATATATATATACATATATATATCTATCATAAAAACATCTTAATATGTATGTGAATATGAAAGTATGTAATACTACAACATGTTTTAACTTTTTTCCATTTTTTTATATTTTTTGTTAAGACTACATTTGATTTTTCGTCTTGTCGTTTCTTTTTTATAACTTCTTGGTATTATTTTATATTTTAAAACACTTTTGTTAAGACTATTTGGCCAGCCGTGCCAAACGAACCGCTCTAGTGGAAGCTTGTGACGGAACTGTGCAGTAACTGTGTTAAACTTAAAAATAAAACCTCTAAATGGTGGGGAAGAAGACTTAAACCGGCAGCCACATTCGTACGTACACTTACCTCGTTTGGAGCGATGAAAACATTTACATGAGAGTTTTGATTGTTCAACCCAAACACCGAAACAAACAAACAAATAAAAGAGAGCTTTCTTCAATGTGATGATGCTGCGCCAAGTCAGTGTTGACTTCACCAGCGTTAAAAAGTTTTTGTGCCAAATGAAAAATCTTAAAAGCGTAGATAATACATATTTGATTACAGAATACCAAAAAAAATATAATTCTCAAAGAAATCTTTTATTATAGTCCAATACATGATTTTATGATAATGCAATACACTTAAAGAACGAGATTATATGTACATGCACTTAAATATGCATTTACCCACAAAATATGCACCCAAAAATAAAAGAGTGCAACATATACTATTTGTAAAATGTAGATGCAGTAATAGGTTTGCCTTTTCAATGCAAATAGATAGCAAACAATACAAGTTGGTGTCACTGCTGCAGAAAATTTCCGTAGGCCTACAAAAAAATAATTTGAAATGGGTGAATTAAGAAATAATTATATTTTTTTATGATCAACATTTTGTTTTATTATTGATATTTATGTTTTATAGTTTCCTATTAGCAAAACTTTTAAAATTTTATAATCTTAAAGATCTTGTAACATTATACACTATATTTGCAAATATTAGGTGTGTTCGAGTACCCAAAAGTTTTTAAAAATTTTTACAGAACTTTAATGGATTTTACTAAATTACTTTAGTTTACACAAAATATAGTAAATGTAATATGTTAATTGTATCTGATAGAATTTATTTGTAATGGAAATGTGTTGGCGTTATAATAGAGGGACATGGTAGGGGCTGGTTAGTCATTATACCAGCCCTCCTCTGTAACACTACTAGAAGCATAAAATTCCGAAACATCACTTTTAGCTTCATCCCCCAACATCATACTAATATTTTCAGGATATGCATTGCTTTTCCATTAAACATTTTTTAGTACAGAGGTGCCTACTGGTACACATGGGCGAACAGTTAAAAGAAAAATCAAGCCATCCATACTTAAGTCAAGACAAATTCCGTTAAAACGATTTTTTTTTCTTCAATCAAATACAGATGATCTGATTCAAATACGGATTATTGAAGAGCTAAATTTTTAATTTTAACCACGTCGAGCTTGAAAAAGGAATCTGAGTAAAAGAATGGCACAAATTGGACGGCTTAGGCGTAGTAGTCTTTTATAACGCATCCAAATCCCCTTCCAACGTGTACCCAAATCCAAAGCCATCCGTTGTCCAATTTGTGACTTAAATGAATCGTGAAATAAACTAAACTTTAAATAAATATTAAAATATATTTATTTATAAACTTTTACTTATAAATGTTTATTTTATTTTGAGAAAATGGGGGGTTAGTCAACGAAGCACATGGGATCTAGCTGGTAACAGATGAAAATCATTTTGTTTCAATTAATAAAACTATAATATGAAATGATAATCACTTAAGTAAAAAAACGCTAAGTGTGCTCAATAATTTTCAAACGTCTTCTAGGCTGAGTGAACATTGTACAGGTGTCGGTGAACTTAATTAGCTTCACATACCACAAACACATCTCAAAATTGGAGTGTAGATTCAACTGGTTGCATTCGATAATTTCAACAAATCAGCTGTTATGTTTTGTTCTTTTTTGTCTGCGAAATTCACTTTGGTTGGACCCTGTTTGCTGTTTTTGTTGTTGTTGTTGTTGTTACCTTTGTGCAACATTTCTTAAGAGCATAAAATGGAAGAGTACGTTAAGATAGAGAAGCTCGTGCGTACTTATTTAATCATAGACAACAACTTTTGCTCTTTTCAAAACAAATATCGTTTTCCAAAGTATAGATGATATACGAGTACTTACATACATAAATACAATACAAATGTGTATTTATTAATACGAGTATTATTGAGTCTTAACGGTATTTGAAACTCCCAAATAGAACTATTCAGAGGACTGAACGCAGAGAGATGTTTAACTTATTTTCATCGACTGTAAATCAATGACAAAGAAACATGAAAGAGATGATTAATTATTTCAATAAAAAAACCCATGTATTTTGATTTTTATTTTGAATATCGAATATTTCAGTTGCGAAACACTTGGACCTTGTATCAATTTGTAATCAAAAAGAAAATATTGTGTTAATGAATGAGTAATAAATTTTGCTACGAGACAAAATGTAGAAATAGGTAAACATTTTTAAAATTTCTTTTTTGTTTCAACATTAATATAAAATATATATAATTTGTATTATTGCTATTTGAAGTAAAGATTTGGTAATTAATTAACATCATTTATATTTCGCAAGAATTATGACTGGACATTCTAATTCAATAAAAGAAACTCGCAAAATTGTTTAAAGTTAAGATTTTATGGTCGCTATCAAATGCAAACAACCAAAAATCTTTATTTAATTAACTCGTACAATAGTACTTTCAACCCAACTGATGAACCTGAGCGTTTTTAATGTGTTTTCCTCAAGTTCATTTGGTTTGGTTTTATTTTAATTTCAATTACTGTATCCGAAATGAACTACCAACAAAACAGTCACAATATTTAGAACATTTATTTCTAAAATTCGTATGATTATGTGTGATGTGTGTGTGTGTGTGCGAGTGTGTATGTGTGTGTGTACAGGTAAAGGCTATGCGGCACCATGAAATCCAAAATAGTAACACGTTGACTCTCTGACAAATGGTTGAAAACATTCTTCCTACATCCACACACATGTAGAGGGTTCTCCATTAGGGATTAAGATTAAGATGCTAAAGTTTGAATAAGTTAAGTGAGATATCAGCAAATATTTTTATTTTATTTAAAAGTCCTCTCAATGGAATTATGCGTGATTAAGTTTACATTCACGCTCACCAGGGGACGCATGGTGTTAAATTATGCTGAATTTTAAGTTATCTGTCGCGTGTGCTCTATTATCTCAGACCTGCAACTTAAAGTATTGCCCCAAAGCAGAGTATCTGTTGCAGCATCAGCTGTAGGCCACATCATTCATACTTTATAGACTGCAACCACAGGAAGAACATGCAAACACTAAAATAAAGTTTTATTTGCACCTGCTGCTCAAAGCGGCCGGCCATAGTAGTTTCTATATATTGCATGAAAAATCAAAATAAATCGTGGAAACATCATCATACACTTTCAGAAACTGCCCATCTTTATTGGCAGCTCCTATATTTGTTTTATGCTTAGAACAAACACTCACTGTCCGACCATTATTAATTCAAATATTCCTCTACTTACTAGATCTTCTGTAAGATCAAAAACAAACAAACAAACAAACAAAAAATTGGATAAAAAAAGGTTGAAATAAAAGACTTTCAAATAAAGTGGATACTTATTAAATCACTTAAAGTGTTTTAGTCCACAGTGAAAATTTTCTCCACTCGTACTCTGCATTCAAGTGTTGGCTTTTAGACAAAATCAAACCAAACCAAACCAAACTAAGCACTTGAAAAGAAAAAAGATTTATTTTAACCGAAACCTAAAATACTCATACGAGTAGAACGAACGAAGATTTATAGCAAATATTTTTCTAACGTTGCAGTGTGTGGCATTGAGGAACTTTTCTCTCTTCCATCGATTAAGGCTTATTTTTATCTTTTAAGATGACTTAACAATTTTTAAATAGTTTTAGAAGCTGTGTAATTGTGTTAGTGTATGTGAAACTTTTTGATATTTTTAATTGTATTTGTATGTGTGTGTGTATTCTTAGCGGAGATTAAAGTAATTTAATTTGTTCTTTATTACACATGCTGTTTTTGTCATTATATGATTTAAGTGGCTGTTTCGTAGTTAGTTTGTTCGTTTGTTTGTTTGTTTATGGTGGTTGGATGGTTGGTTGGTTGGCTGGATGACTGAATATACATACATATTTATGGTTGTTAATATTGTGGGTTTTTTCTTTGTCTTCTTAAGCTTTTTTATTTTCAACAGGTTGTTGGCGTTCTTTGGATTTATTCACCATGTACTTAGAGTTTTCGGTTCATGTAATTGTTCTTATAATTATAAAATGTTCTCTGTTTATAACTTGATGGTTTTTATTTTTATTAATTTGTTTTTGTGGGTTGTTGACTCATGTTCTCTTCATCTGTATTTGAATCATTTTTTTAAACGTTTGCTAAAACTCTTGAGCTTAAAGTACGAAAACCCAAGGAAAAATACAATAAATAATACAAATTATCGTAAGCGATATTTATTTTTTGTTACTTAAAATAAAATACTTCGAACTTATGGATAGTTCAATTTAATTTAAATTGCACTTTAAGATTTTATCGTAAAAGTAGTTTATAAATGTCATCGATTTCTGCCCAGCACAGCAGGGTGGCGATAACATCGTGCACTTAAGCTCATCAACAACCACCAAACGAAGAATGGAAGAAGTGAATCGGCCAACAAATAAATGAGAATATGTTTCTGAACTGTTTTACCTTATATATCGTATATAGACAGCGATAATGGCGTTAAGGGATCGTCGTTAAAAAGTTTTCTTAAAAATTTATGTTTTGGTACTTAGGATAATTTGGCGCTTAGGGATCGATATGTACGTTCTATTGCATTTCGATTTCATTGGAAAAAAATTTCTTAATTAACTTTTTAAGTTTTGGAATATTTCAAGTTTTTGTCTTGAGTCTTTTATTTCACTACTTTTTCTCGTTGAATAAAATTCGTGCAAATTCGAAACAGCATAACTGCATAACTTTATTTTTGGACAAATTAAAAGCAGTTTCAAATCTTTTGCATTTTACAAATGGAATTTTTTCAACATTTTCACACGAAAGATTTTTCATTTTAGTTTGTTTTTGTTTTTTTTCTTTCATAAATATGGCATGATTGACATTTGATTATACGAGTACAACAAAATTTACATCTTTACATCTTTTATACGTGTCTGTTATCTTAGCATTAACGATTACAATAAATAATGAATAATGCAAAATTTGAGACATTAAGATTTCAGTTTTATTTATTGAAGAAAGAAAAAATTAAAAAAAACATGTTTGTTATTTTTAACAAATTAATAAAATTAATATTAGTTATAATATCCACATTATTATGGTGTCTATTGGTAGATTTCACTGTATTTCATATACTAATGAATATAATTGAATCAACATTTTTGCACGAATTTTTTATTTCGTTACGATTTCAGTTAAAATACAATTTTCATCAACGCGACCGATGCTTTATTAGTTAAAACTTACAACTTGTTTTACCCATAAATAAATTGATAGTGCAGCTAAATAGCCCCGAAGCCATCATTTAGACTAGTGACTGAATGCATCAGTCTTTTTTATACTTTTAATAATTTAATTTAAACAAAATACACGTACATATAATGTGAAATCGTAGAGAGCTGTTTCGCAGACAAATTTTCCGAAAACGATGAAAAAGAAAAATATATCGCATGATGGCAAAAAACTATTATGACAGTTTTTACGTTTATAAAGACAAGTTTCGTTGATGTCGCTCGCTGTGACTGATGTGAATTACTTTGAAGTTTGTTGACAACAATATTAGCGACGTTACCAAGTAATATTTGAAGCCTTTTGCACAGTTGTTGAAAGGCTTTTTTTGGACTTTATATAAATAATAATATGAATAATAAAATATCTTTGGTGGTGGCTTAACAGAGCTAAGAAAAGAAAAGTTGTGTTTTTTTTTCATTTTGATTAATTAACAATTTTGTGAAATCTACGTTTCGAAAATTTAAATATTTTGTTTTTCATATATTTTAAATTTACTAATCGAGATTGCCTCGATATCTTCTTTCAACGATTTTCAAAAACTTTTGTTTGTTAAGAGTTTTGTTAGCTAATCTATATACATGCATTTCATTTGTGCTAATGCCAAAGTATCAGTAGACCTTCAACCATATTTTTGAAATGTTTCAAACCTCTTATCTTATACAAAAACTTTTAAAAAACCAATGAGAATTTCAAAAATTACAAAAGTATAAATAAGAATAGTAGGTTTTGAAACTTATTCAATAAAAATAAAAATATTTTTTCTAAAATCCAAAATCTTTAGAACGTTTTACTTCTTTATAAGTTTGTGTAGAATACTTATAATCTACGTTTAGTAAAAGAGAAGACATAAATGTTAAAGTTTTAAGATATGAAATAGCATTTAGAGAGGGTCACAATAAATAAGCATTTCTCTGGAAATACCCATATGCACCAATCAAAAGACATAAGAAAAATCATAGTCCTTGAAGGAATTACAATAATCCTTGATATCCTTGAAAAATACTTGGAAACCAGCACTACAGAAAATCTGACTTGAGCAAAAATCATGGCCGTTTGTACTACAGGAATATTAGAAAACTGGCAGGATATTTTGGAAATTTATTGCAATATATTTTTTTTAAACAATTGCAGACAGAGCGTGTTTGCCTATTTTTTTAGTTAATTAGCTTTTCAATTTATTTTATTTACTTGAGTGGCCTCAAGGGTCTTGAGATCTCATTCAATTAAACTAATTATAATTAATCTGGGGTGGGATGTGGATACCTTACGTTTCGAGTAAATCAAAAACGATTATGAGTTGGTCTCTGCTTGCTTCTCTTGTCCTGCCACTATACAGACACATATACATATGTATTCATGCATGTGCATTTATGTTTTCATACGAATATGTATGTATGTACGTATGTGTTTGTGTGTATTTCCAATTGCAACAAGACGCACTTGTTTTATTTTTATAAACGAGTATTTATAAATTTAGTTTTCGCAACAACTTGAACACTTTTTTCCAACTATTCAACAATTAACTTATACATCAACATCTTCGTGTTTAATTGTGTATAAATATGTACATACTTGCATGTATGTGCGAGCGTTTACTGCAGACTTAGTTGGGACTGTGAAAATCAAGATAAAATTACTGATATATAGCAAAGGATTAGCTTGTAGCAGCCACATGAGAAAATTAAGATTAATATTGTACCATTAACTTAAAAGTGAGAAATAACAACAGCTTCATCGAACTTCCAATATTTGTGTATTTAATTCACACACGCGCATGCATACATACAAACATACATGCAACATAGCAGCAAATATGTATGTACATAAACACATTTAATGTGTACAAACAATTTCAATTTATCTTTATGACCGAAGCCAACGTAAAATATCTCAAACAAAAACAGCATCAACGATAAAATCAAGCACCAACACAGTGTGCAAACGAGTGCAAACCAATATGGCAAAAAAAGGGTACACAAGGCACATACAAAAATGAACGGTGCAAATTATTAACCTCATGTAAATAACACACAGAACATGCAGATATTAACTTGTATTCATAGCAAAAATAAATAAAATAGACAAAATGGCAAGTCGCGGGTGGCGGAGTTGGCAGCATGGGTAGTGTTTTTATTCTTACCTTCAGTTGTCAGATTGAACGAATGCCCAGAGGCTTTAGTTTGTTGTTGGTGTTGCTGTTGCTTTGTATGGAAGCAGCCTGAATTGGCTCTTGCCTGATGCCAGCCAGCACTGCTGTCTGTTAATGTAAAAGGTACAAGTGTAGATTTTTTTTAGCTTCCTAGGTCACGTTTTCGGCACGAGTATTGATTCAACTTCATAAAGCAACTGCAGAAGCAAAAAAAGAAAAAGAAAAAAAAAACGAAACGAAAAACAAAACTAAGATGACCAAGTTAACTACACAAAGAGCAAGTACGTATTAAGAGTCAGTTCGCCGGGGAGGCAGACAGCTAGTCAGACTTACAGAGAGACAATTCAACAACCAGCAAACACTGCATAGAGTTAGCCACCAATTCATTTTGGCAACCATGCGCTTTAAGATTTAAAAAAAATATATCATGATTTGTAATGCAAGGTAGTGCAACAAACGTGCTACGATACACCTCTCTGAAAGACGGAAGCAAATTACAACAATTTGCATGCAACTATAGTAGCAGCATTACAAGATCCATTAACACTTTAAATGAAATTGAAATTTTCGTGCCAGCCAGAATTTATGTACTCGTATGTACATCCACACTTGCAGCACAATCATCATGATTACAAATAATGTACTTACTTGCTTGACGAGCCGCAAATATGTTTAATAAAAAAACACTAAACCTTGCCAATATAGTTAGTGGCAAGCATCCTTAAATAGTTAAGAAAACAAATAAGCTATTGTACTTGTAGGCAATGACGCCATACTAGAAGCACCCTACACCAGCAATTTGGTTTCGTATCCGGAGAGGAAGAACTTGTAATACCGAAGACAAAAAAGCCTGGCTGAGGACAATAAGCTGATTTTTCCAAAATATATTCATGTATACGTTTTTCAACAACCTTTCAGAAATGTGAGAAATTCGCTTTAGGACGATATTCCTTAACAACTTTGGAAATTGACACAATCCGATTTACTTTGAAATATTTAAAGATGTTCGTTCAACTTTTTATACATTCGCCATACACACTACAGAAATGAAATTGTTCTTACAGAAAACATAAGTTCCTAATAAAAACATACTGATGTTCTCGTAAATACACACAAACGTTGAAAAAAATCCTACAGATGAATGTTCCCATAAGAAAGTTTGTACGAATAAATACGTCCACACATACATACATATGTACATATATATTTCTGTATTCACATAAGAGGAAAACTGCACATGTATGTGTACAATTTTGTTTTTTGTTTTTTTTTTTTGAATGCAGGAGCAGCACAATCAGCATCACGATTGTTTTCATTTTGAAAAGAAGAATCTTTAGAGTCAGATAACAACCGCAAACAAGATCTCCTGAACAAAAACAGGCTTTTATTTTTTCCGTTATTTGTTACATCACGTAACTGGGCCTAAATACACACGAAATCATCTTCTGCACAAGACCACTACTATCTGTACTTGTGTTAGTGTGTACATGTGTATGTATATATTTTATTTAATTTTTAAAAATGTTTGAATTAAAAAATCAAACCATCAAGATGATGACGATGAGAATAATATGGACTGACAAAAGATGTTGTTTCTTTAGTCAATGGTATTTTACAGATATATGTATGTATGTATACCTACATGTATGTATATATTTTTATTATCACATAGTATATACATATTTAAATACTGCTTGCAAAAGTTAAACTCTTGTTTCTTCATCTTGTCTTTTAGGTCTTCATTTTGGAAATAATTTTGCCTTACATGTGTACGTGCACGTATGTATGTTATCCTTATTCATATATATACATACATATATGCATACATATGTACATACTACTGATATTTACTAAAGCATGCGAATTATTTTTCCTTTATGTCAATGGATGAGATGCGAGCCTGCATAAGTGTGCAAAAGTCGGAGTTATTTTACAAAAAAAAAACTTCTTAAGATTCCAAGTGTTAAAATTTTATTTACCATTATGAATATTCAAAAATTCATGTTACAATTTTAAATCACTATATTTGTTTCGCTACCTTGTATCCAAAAGCGTTAAGCCTTCAGCTGTTTATCAAATTATGTGTCTCTTAACACAAGAAGCAAAAGAAAATTGTTAAGTAGACGGTAAATGGCGGTGATAGCATGTTATTAAAGGAAAAACAACAGCAAAAATATAATCAATTCTACACTTAGGCTAATCATACCAATATTGCAAGTTCACAAATACACTAGTGTTCAAAAATATAGTTCATTATTTGAAATACACAATATTATTTCGGTGAAAGATCGATTGTAATCGAGCAAATGCTGACACCGGATTAAGATTTAATGAATTAATAATTGAACTATTTTATATAATTCGATTGCTATTTTCTGCTGTGGATGATCTATAGGAGCAGGGAGAAAATTTTACTTTTTATTATTTTCCACCCCTCCTTCCCATCGTCATAAATGCTCCCGAAAATCTTAATGTGGATCCACGCCAATGGACGATTTGACGAATCTCTATTGTTGTTTTGTGGTTCACATGCTAATCCTGAGTTACTGCGAAGAATATATGAACCTCCAAAATACAACATTTATGTGTCTGATCGTATGGACAATCTTCGCCTTTAAAAAAATTTGACTTTGCATCCATGAACATAATTTTTATTTGTAGTATTTCATGGTGCAGAGATTAGAAGGTAGGAAGATGTTTGTTTCTTTTTAATTTTACTTCACTGTTTCTTTGCATTTAATCAAGGGCGCCAACATCATGTAACAGGAGCACAGACCAAAAAGCATAATGAAACCACAACAGCCGCAACAGGTGCAACGAGAAGGAACAAATTTAGAAAAAAGTTTGCGTCATTTTCCATATTTAAGCTATCATTTAAAATGTGCTTGGTGATGAGTTCATAGCAGAGCGCTTTAAAATTCACTAAACACCAACAATTACAAATTAATTACATGTTTGTATCAACACACTTGTAAAGACCAACAACTGTCTTTATACATTAAGAACTCTTTATTGTGTGGTAGGTGCATCATTACATGCAACAATTGATGGAAGTTCTTGGGATGGTGTTTTTAAAAGAAAACTTCCTGTTTCACGATCTCGCATGTTGACAATTGTCTCTAAAAATTTAATTGAGCTTTTGTTCAAAACATTTTCAAAGATAACGCTGATCGTTTACATGTGATAAGCAAATTAATTATGTTCTTTCTAGATACGTAAACAGAAAGAAGCACATTTTTTTCAAGTTGGACATGGTGCTTTTAAAGGATGAAAAAAAGATTTGTGATTGGGTTGGCATTTTTTCAGTGATACTCCGTAACTAACAAACGCTGATCGTTTTATAGCCCATCGTCACGCGACTAACGGCATTCAAATCATTGCAGAATGATTTAATTTGATTTTTAATGAAGTCGTACCTAACAAACTTTTGTTTACAACCTTGAGCTTTCTAGTTTTTTTTAATTTTGAATATTTATCATTTCAATTATGGATAACAATTTTACAATAATTTTAATAAATCGTTAACGCTTTGTTGTCATTTAATTAGTTAACCAGTATTTTTACCAATCGGAATATTTTATTAACGATGGATGTTGCACATCCTTGGTATTGACTAGATTTCTTAACAGAATAATCAATTCCTAGAAGCTTTTAATTTATTACTTGAAGAAAGAAAAAACGGTTGCATTAATTTTTGTTCACAAAATTCATACAAATACATTAGAACCCCACTAATTCGTAATCACAAGGAATTATCAATTTTTTAAGAATTACGACATAAAGATCGGATCACACGATTTCCGCAATGCACCAATTATCGGTGTATTTTGTATGTCAATCGTGTGATTTCACAATCGAGGACAATATTGTGTCAATTTTGTTCAAATGCATTTCTGTTTTGTGGTGGCAATCGTGTGAACGGTTGATAAGCAACCATGCGCCAATATAAATGTTAAAAATGTACAAATATTTATTGTCTTTTCGTGCGGCAATCAAAGTAGCCAATACACGGCAATTTATTTATTTAGTTTAATTTTTCGTGTGTGCCAATTGTGCACCATAAATTTAAACTTATTTGAACCCTTAAATGCATGCATTTTTTTCACTTTGAAAAAAATATATTATTTAGACTTATAGAATTGAAGCAAAAAAAAATTTTTTAATTATATTTTTTCATTTTTTTAGTTAAATTTATTAAGTGTAAAATACATCTCGTAGATTGCATTTATTTTACTATAATAAGCCGTGAACGATTAATAATAATTTAGAGGCCAATTAAAAGCTACGGTGCAGAATTGCATCAATATGCTAAAGAAAAAAATTTGCACGTAAAACAAAACAAACCAAAAACTCCCATATAAGCTGTTTGTTGGCGTTGCCGCAAGTTAGAACAATCGTATGGCTGAGCTGCGGCAATTAGTGACACAAATTCATTATTCGTCAATCTGCGGCAATAAAATTTTTATAAAATAGGGCAATCATGTTACTGCAGTATATTTGATTGGGACAATATTAATATTGTGCACCAATTCAGCACAATAAAAATTGGGCCTGATTGGTGTATTTGCGGCGATCGTGTGATTCTACCTTAACTGGTTGTTTTTACTTATTCATTAAAACGATCAAAAAACTATTTTTTTAACCAAATTTAATATCTAATTTCGACAGAATCCAATGTTTCTGTGACAACCTTGGTGATCTTCAATGTAAATTCAAAACGTATTTTTCTTCCATTGAAAATTTTAAAATTTTAACTTAATACACTACTGTTGAGCAAGTGCGATATGTATGTATGTATGTATGTATGGATGTACATATAAATATTTTTGGTAAACTGTAATATTTATATATAGGAGTATATTATATATTTATTCTACTTATGCATGTATGTATGAATGCCTGTAAGAATGTGTATGAACGAACGAACAACTGTATGTTTGTTTGCGTTGCAACTTTTAGCGCAAACTGGAAAAGGCGTTTTACTATTATGAAGATGATGATGATGATGATGAAAATTAGGAAGACGCAAGAACTGCATCACAAATATTTACTTGAAGTGATCAAATGTAAACATGTTACGTAGTAGAATAAACGACCGATATTGTAATTTCCATGCAATGCAATTTTTCTTATTATAAAACAAGTTACACTACATCCATAGATTATGCAAAAAGAAAGAAGAAAAAATGTAGTAAAAAAATTAACTTGTATGTAGTTAAATTAGTGGCACAAATAAAACCGCGGACATGCATACTTTCTCCCTCTCTCTCTTTCTCTCTCCCTCTCTCTCTCTAGCGAACTGCTTTCAAATTTGAATTGGTTAAATTTTTAAAATTTATTTAATTTCTCTGAGTGTACGAATTTCCAGCATATCATCTTCAACACTAAATATTTGGTGGCAAGTAATTCAATCAGGAAATTTAACAAATCTGTTTAAAACACAGAAAAAAAACTAAAGAAAAACAATTTAATATTGCAATAAAACAAAGAAAAGAAAGCAAAAAAAATACTGTTCGAAAGCTGTTTAAAAATTTAACTTAATTTTTTCTCTGTATAGTCACACTTTCTGCCACGGTCAGGGATATATGTTCATGTTTAAATGTTTAAATAAAATATATTTATTATTTACTTACGCTGTTCATTCTACACGTACTTCAATATCATGGCCATCACAAAGTTAGACGGGTTAACTGCACTTTTAAAGTAAATGCACTTGACTTATTCTTCTACCCATTTAAAGCTTGAAAATAACTAAGGACTCTTTGCCAAAAAATCAATTAAATACAATATTCACATAAATTTATAGCAGATTATTTCATAAATTTGCACTGACAATTCTATTTTCGAGGCGAAGAACTTTAAACAGGCAACACTGCTTTGAGTGACAGCCGATACACATGTGTACATTCATATTGCTAACTTAAGGTGGATTCATCTATTTGTTTCGGACAAATTTTTTATCCCGAAAAATTTTTGTTGACTGAAAGTTTTCTGTACCATTCATTAATTCATTTGAAAAAAAAGTTGCGGCATATCAAGGCTACCATTTGAAATACGAGGGCGGATCAATAAGTCCGTGACTTTTCTAACTTCCCTCGGAGTTATATGAAATGCAACACTGTTCCCAGCAAGTACCACCTGTCAATAGACTACTGTCAAATTTTGAGCAAGTGTCGTCATTTACTTCGCGCTTAACAGCTGTTCAAAACATACAACCTCGTAAAAAAGTGAATTTCGAGTGCTCATTTAACATTATCTTTTGCGGAAAAAAACCGTCAATCAAATTAAGGAAAAGCTCGGTAAATACTCTACTATCGATTTAAATGGTAAAAAAGTGGTTTACTGACTTTTATTGTGGTTGCACAAGTACAAAAGACGCTGAACGTTCTGGACTGCCAATTGAGGTCAGTACACCCGAAAATGTCGTAGAAATCTACGATATGGTCTTGGCCGATGGAAGAGTAAAAGTGCGTAAGATTGTTGATGCCATAGGCATTTGATATGGCAGTGTGGTTGCGATTTTAAGTGATCAGAGTTGTCCGAACAAAATTATTTCTCTCGCTCTCACACACACACAAGGAGAGAGATATCAAAGTTTTCAATTTAGTCACGCCTCAATGGAAAAATTTTATTACATTCTATTATTATCGATTCCGCTCAAGGACTGATTGTACAAAACACATTTTTGCACAAGATGAAGAACGATTAATTCTGTAACTCTAAGAAGAATCGGCCAGCAACGAGAATAAATCATAAAAAAGAGAAAAACTTCTTATTTTGGTAACGTCATGAGAGGAAAATAATATAAGTTCCGCTGCAAAAATTGTTGGACTACGTGGTCCATTGTATTGGATCAACTGATTTAAAAACAGCCTAAACTTTCACCACAAGCGTTTGTGCTTTAACGATCGTACTTGTTACGAACAATCTGGTCTTGAGTAGTTCAACTATTCATTTCATGGAGTAGTTTTTGGATTACTCTGATTTAGTGTAAATCTGGTCTATATAGTTCGGGCCTATGACCTCGCAATGTTAAATGGACCACGCTTAATGCATGCATCTACACCAGCTTTAGATTACTCCTGTACCCTTGATGAGTACACTTATACGCTTCGATTAGTTGCCATTTGAATAATAATTCCAGGCTCCGAAATATAAGATCATGTGCAAAATATCGGACAACTTATGGGTCTTACAGCAATACAGATTCACATGACTGCTAACATCCAATTGTTGTATAGTAGCACACTACGCAAATTTTATGAAGATCAGACCACTGGTTTCGAGTTCTACAGCTTTCTAAAGTTACCAAAGGCCAAAGAAAGAGAAGCAGTCTGTCTGCCCGATTTAAGAATAAAAGGCTTCCTGGGTTATTATGTAGACATGTATACATTTACCAACAGCATTTATCGTTGTTGTATTGCTGTATCAGTGATGCCAGCAGAATTTTTTTGAAATACCTAAATGTCTCAAAAAAGATTCCCTCTTTTCCCTACTGTAAAAATTCATTGATTTTAGAAAAGATTGCCATTTATTTTATTTACACTTTTTAAGTTTTGTACATTTATATCGTCAGCTGCAAAATTAATTTACAAACAAAAAATGTTTGTGCCATTGTAACTCTCAATCTACACCATTTCTATTTCTTAAAAAAAATATTATTTTTTAACAAGTCGCATGATTAAAAAATACGACTTCACTCGCTCTGAATCTCCCCGTGCCACTAATAGCTTCGTAGCTCTCCTCAAAAGTTTGCATTTCAGCATGGATCAAGTCACTGGAGCTGAAGTACGCATCGCTGGTCATAGAAAAGAATGTTTATTAATACAACTGTCCGCGTAAAAGCGATCGTATGGTGACAAAACTTTTGTGCAACATATTAGAAACAGTGTGATGGGGATATTCACAGATTTTCCACAAGATTATAATTGAAATTTTTGAAATATGAGTTTCCGCTTCTGTACGAAATAACAAAACTATTTAATATTAGAATTTGTATTGAAAATTCCTTACAAAAAGGGGAAATTCACTACTTTTGGCATCACTGTCGTGGAGTATGTTGGTAAAATTTATGTTCAGATTGTATCTGCATGTCTGTTATCATCATGTTTCTTTATTTGATGTGAAACTTTCTTATACGCACTATATGCACGTATGTATGTAAGTATGTGTTTATATTTGTGTATCTTTTTGCATCAAGTCTAAGATGCGTGCGTACATTTGTAATAAAATGTTGGCAGACAATATGACACAAAAACTTCAGTGTAACTTCATCTGTAGAACATGACTTTCTTACATGAGATGCTAAAAGAAATTCAGAAATTATGCTTACAAAGTCCTTACGTTTTTTTAATTGCTTAAAAAAATTAAAAAAGGGTGTCCCAAAAAGTAACGCAAGATTTGAATTAAATAGGAAACAAATTTTATAGATTTTTCATTATTTTCAGATACGTATGAAATGAAATGAAAGCACGTTGTAGCATAGTTTTGCATATTTTATAATAAATGCATATTTGTGCTTATTTTTCTGCTGAAACGTTTGAGAAAAAATAACTCCAAGCCAACAGCGGGCACACACATTGTTACAAATTTTAATAACTCCATCGGTAATCCGTTACGTCATGAGAGAGAATAAACAATCTATGACTAAATTCTAAGTTTGTTTTCTTATTAAAAAATTTTTTTCTAATTTTGAAAAAAAATTTAACTAAACAATTTTTTCTGAATTCTTCGAAATTTTTCTTGCTTCTGTTTTTTTCCGATTTTTGTAAGTTATTTCCTTTCTTAAGGTTTTAAAAAGTTTCTCTGTAGTTTTGCAAATTTTGATCTTTTCGTGATTCTTGTAAAATCATGCTGTTTTAAGAAAATTTTAATATTTTAGATATTTTCCAATTTTTAGTCTGTTGGCCTTCGAGAGTTTTGCGTCTGGAGTAGGTCGCTTGGCAGTTACTGAAGGAAGCCATGATTTTTTGGCGCACTGACTTTGCCATTTTATTTTTAAGAATCCCACAAAAATTAAATAAAATATATTAGAAATTTTTACAGCATTGAAATTAATAATAATGATTAATGATTATCAGTAAGAGATTCGAAAAACCCCATTTTCATCTATTCACAAAAATTTGACTTTTCATAACTCTTTAGAAGTAATAAAAAATTAATTCCTTTACACTCATTGCACATCTAGCCTGAGTTCGGATCCAGTATGTTGGGTACAAAATAAAAGATCTTCCTGCAATGACAAGCCCATTTAAAAATCATTATCAAATCAGAATATTTGAAACTCTCTCATCAATCGAAAACTCTTTTTGTTTAGCAGATACAAATTTAAAAAATAAAGCTAACTGCACTTTGGATATTCATTTAATATCTTTGATGGATTTATTTTCCGCAAAAATAATTGCAATATTTTATACTTTGTGAAGTAAAGTTTATTGTGTATTTGTGACAGGTCCTATTTCAGTTGAACTCCATATAAATTTATAACCTTTTCTTCTGTAAAAAAATATAACTTGCATGTTATGAAAGATATGAGAGCTTAAATCAATCAAGGTGATATGTACATGTATGTATGTATGTATGTTTATGTGTATGTATGCATGAATATATCGCTCATTTGTTGCAAGGACGTCATACATAAAATAAACGAGTTTTACTGAAAACGAGTTTAAACTATTCAATTTACTCACAACTTAAAGAAAAAATTCAATAATATTCGCCTCTGAAGAGGAGAGTCAGGAGCAGTGATGTTATACGTAGGGAAAAATCCCTATTCGTAGGGATTTGCTTAAAAAAATGGCCGTGGGGAAAATACGACAGATTTACTGATATCATTGAATTGTAGGGACTTTTCAATAATGTGGCAAAAATATATTAATTTGCAAGCCGATAGCCTTAGTTGATAGTGCTTTAGCTTTAAGATTTATTGTAATTTTAATTATAATAAATATCTAAATAAATAAAATATTAATTTGGCAAACTTTTTTGATTTGTGACAACATACTAACAAAATTGTTAATACGGCAACATTACAAATTGTCATATTTCTCTGTGTGATCGCTTGCCTCCTTTTCAGCTTTGATTTTAAGCTAAATTTGTGATGTATTGCCTTTTTTATATTTACATATATATAATAATTATATACATATATTCTGCAGAGTAAACTCTTCGTCCTCTTTAGACCCTTCAGCGTGCTTAGAGGAAAGCCAAAAGTACCGAAACCGAAAAATTAGCGAAAATAGCTGGAGGACAACAACTTTAAAGGCTGGCTGAAAACTGTCTCTGATGAACCGTTCAAATGCAAGTGTTTTGCATGCAATAAAATTTTAAATTGCGGCAAGTCTGATCTTCTGAAGCACGAAGAAAGAAAGATACACAAAAAATGTGAATTTTTTTTTAAAAGACAAAAGAAAAACATTTAATTTTTTAAAAAAGAAAAGCATCGAGTGAGCTGCAAAGCTCTGCCCGATGTGGCGTTGTAAGTGGTCGACCATCTAATACCACTTTTGAAAAAAGAACATATTCATATACATAAAATTTATATGTATACATTAAATAAAGGGTTTTATTTGCAGTTGTAAAAATTTTTGTAGAGATCATTTTTTGAACGCAAATGGAAAAATATTGATTTTTTTCGGGCTGCGTAAAGACTTCTCAAAAAAGTCTATAACATCACTGGTCAGGAGTATACAAGATATTTATATGAAATTTTGCACAATATGAAGCCTGAAGCGAAGAATAATTAATTCTGTCTGAAATCACAAAAGCTCAAATCACATGATTTCCAAAATTTATTAGAAGCCATGTGAATGTTTTTTATGTGGTCGAATTATTAATTGCAGCATTCGAAAATCGAATTAAATTTTATAGTGTAAATGCCAAGCACACGAAAACACCGCAATAAGTCAGCTATTAATACAATTTATTTTTTCAAGTCATGAAAAAAGATTTACAGAACAGGCCCGTATGACGAGTTATGACGTTCTGGCAACAAATGAGCGATACATACGCATACTATATGGCGGTACATTCAAACATATCTACGTACTTCTGTGTGTAGGTAGTGTGTGGCATTTTTTATGCTTCTTTTTTGGTTCCTGGTCATCCATCCAACAAGCTAATCAATCTATTTTTCATTTTTCAGCCATTTGGGCAGGCGTGCAGCCAACAATCTTCTAAGAGAACAGAAGGGAGAAATTTTGTTGACGCACTTAAAGAACACATGACGTTTGGACGCACGCTGGTTATAATGATTTTATAACTTGGCACACACACACAAATATGCCTACACAAAATTTTTAAAATTAATCTCTTGATATTCGATAAGCCATTAAAAATAAACTTTTTCGAGTTGTTAAAGTTTGTTTGGATTTGTTATTTTGTGTTGTTTGTGATTGTGCGTTTTAATTTCTTAACTATTGTAAATTTCAATTAAGAAATAGAAAATAGACAGCCAGTCAGTCATTCAAGAAACTCATACTCCAAAAAAAATAAAAAAAATAAGAAAATAGATATTTAATGCAATAAGAAATTATTTTCATTTTTAAATTCCCTAAGCTCTTTGAAGGAGAAAATGTCCGAGATGTTAAGAAACAGAGTTTTCAGACAGTTAAGTGCAAGTAGCTGTGGACCCATATCACCATCGATTCATATCGATTGATCGGCATGTGTGTGTGTGTGTTTGTGTGTGTTTGTGTTTTCATACTAACAATTTTTCTTTTTATTCAGTCATCTTTTTATTCGCAGATACTCGTACATACAGAGAGACTTTAATGGTTAAAAATATGTCAAAGTAAAATGAATCGCTTTAGATATTTTTTTCTTGTCTAATACTTCCGTGTTTTATTTTATGAAACAAAGCGAACACTCACTCACTCACATAAACGAAAGGGGGCTCCTCACATGGAGTGTACGATTTAGAATTCCAAGAATTTGTCTTTAGCCAAACCAGGCAGACTTATTGATCATAATCGTTTCAAAATTGTTCGAAAGAAATGTAATCTTTTAGTATGTGAGCATGAAAGTGCAAGGAATAGAATTCCCATATGGATTCATGTACATACCACATCGTACTTGGATCGACATTCTTTCTAACTGAATATTCAAGTTTATTTATTATTATCAAGTTTATAATACAACAACAAACAAAGAAAAATCAAATCTTAATAAATAATAAATGCATTGAAAAAAAAAAAACAAAATATTCTTACCGATTTTTTAAAGATTTGTATATTTTATTGAATATTATTTCAAATGATGCAGCGTTTCTGACAATTTTAATAATAATTACAAATTTGCTACATTTAACATATTTTTCAAACAAACTATTTCATTCAAAACCGATTTATCTTTTATTTAGATAAATGTTGAAAGTTTTATATGTAAAATGCTTTAAGCTTAAATTACGATTGACACTTCTTATTCGATTATTACACTTTTTCAGGCGTTTGATCTTTTTGTCTATCAAATTTATATTGATCGATCAATTAGTATTTCACAAAAATAAATCTGTGTACATGTAATGTGTGTATGTACATTCAAATATGTGTGTTGTATAATTGCACTTTTCTTAAACGCGTTCTCCACCAAACTGACTTGATTAGCAGCGTTCGCGAGCATTTCAAGTGAATACCGGACCGACCACAGCCGCTCTGCCACATATTGCAGTGTATTGCATGCATGCGCCGTATATGGAAGAGTTTAACATGTACTCGTATATGTACTCCTTAGCCATAAAACCAGCCAGGCAGCCAGCCAGCCACCACATACTTACTGCTCATAAATGAACTTCATCATTATATTCAGACCCGTTTAATGCTTCGAACACAATATGAACGCAATATACGATATAAATATAAAACGAAACGTAAGACAAAAATAATAAAAATGCTGCAAAAAAATTTAAATTAACTAAACATCAGTACAACGGCAACAACAAAAATGTGCTGCAACAGGTTGCAACTTAACTGCAACTTGAATCAACCACAATAAAAAAGAAACAACTATGAAGGCGATTGTATCTGCAGAAGGCAGCTTCAGCAGCAGCACAACCACCATCACCACCACTTGCACCAGCGAAAAATACAACAAATATCATTTTGCAACATAACAAGATCATACTCTAAGAAATCAAATCAAAGAGATCCACGGAGAGAAATGAAACTAAATGAAAAACGCAGCAAGTAGTATCTAATGAATAAAAATGTTATAAATGGTGCCTCAAAATAGAAACTAGATTTCTTTAATGCACACGATCGTTTACTGGGAGTTCGTTTGACTATCATTGTTGTTGTAGTTCTTTTTGTTGTTGTTTCATATCAAACGATGCTTTTTCTAGTTCAAACTATTGCATTATCGGACACACTTTGTATTATGTATGAATATTTGTACACGTCTGTCTAAACGATTGGTGTAGCCCTCAAGTTCTGAAGTCAGCAGGATTACAGCAGGTGAAAATGTACATATTTATGTATGTGTTTACGTATATTTATGTTGTTGTTATTTAAACATATGATAATCGAATGAAGGAAGGAGTTGACTTACTCTTTATAAATAAGCATGGGGGTCAGTCATGTAGCTGCTCCGAAGTGGTCTGTCTATCGGGTCTATGATGTCAATTAACATCATAGACCTTGCATAAGCGAAACAGATGCAAGTGCTAAAGGATCCTAATACAAGTTAACAGATATGTTAAAGTGTATTTGTTGCTCCAAAGGAGTACATTGTCGTCACCTTCAAAACTACTGGGTGAACACCAGGCACATGACTTTATTAACATTTTTGCTAATACGAGTTTTAAAATGACCACAGCACAGTCGAATATGTCGTTAAAGTTTGAAAAAAATTTGGTAGTATTTTTTTCTCGATTGTCGAAAGAAGTGAAGTTTGGAACTCCCATTTTTATTTTATTTTTGTACATATTTGAAATAAAAGGTACCCGCTCCTTCGAATTAAATAAAAAAATATTTCAACTTCTCCGGATATATTGACACACTTATTATGTCTGTACGGGTGTATTTTTTATAGAAGGAGAACATGGAATTAGCTTAATTTGGAAGATAAGTTTATGGCATTAATGTTTGAATGTGATTTCGGGCATGTGGCTGGCGCTTAGTCTCTTAACAATAGGCACATCGGCAATAACGAGCTGGAGCCCTTCACTTATCTTGATATCTTGATGACATGTTTAATCTATTTGTTTTGTTTTGCAACAGCAGTGTTGCACAGAACACACACTGGAAAATACTAGTGAAAAACATTTTTATTGAACTTGTGGCATGCGTAGAAAATATCCACAAGTTAAACATGTGAGAGTGGAGTTCTTGCGTGATTACTTCGTGATTGGTGTGCTCTAAAAAAATAATCCAAAATTCTGAAATACAAATGAAATTCTGCCTTATTGGCGGAAAGTCTTTATCATCGATTCTGATGATAATATTAGAGAAATGATTTTGTAAATTTGACTTGTTTTTTTTATCATAAGTATTTCTTGAGCGTGAGTATTCGTGAATGTAATTACTTTGTTTACACTCACGTAAGCAGATTTCCAATCAGTTACATACATATTTAAAATTCAAAGCAATCGACTTCTTAGCTGATTCTGATATTAATATAATAAATAGGCAAAGACAAATTTTTAGATCCCTTTTTCTCCTTTGTTTGCCAACCGATTTTCTTCAATATTTTACCAAATGGTAAGCATTATTGAGCTTTAGTGACCTGACAATTAATTATTTAAATCGGTTCAGTATTAAAGGAATAAATGGCTCAGAAAGTTAACACCACTACAAATGCTAAAAATACACACGTACACGCATTCACTTATGCAAGTATTGGTTCAAGCAAAGCGATGAGAGTGTTTAAGAGTACTTACATATGAGTAACAAGATTTTTTTTACAAATGTGTGTGTTTGTATGCAATTTTATTTCGTTTATTGTTTTTTCCTTGGGGAAGGGAAGGGAATAAGTACGCCGCTAGGCCTACTCTAGTTGATATAAGGAGAAAGCTACAAATAAATGCAAATTTTTTATTATTTTAATATTTTCAGCACATTTTTATTATCAATCCTTTCGGTATACATTTTTCGATCCAGACCTTAAAAATCCACTTTTTTAGTATTTAGATTTTAATATTTTTAATGAAATTTAATTTTTTTATTTTTTTTTTATATTAAAATCATGCCATGTGTCAGCATTTGCATTTACTGGTGTAAAGAATACACATGGACGGACAAAAGTGGTCCTCTACTTATTTATCTATAGTAAGCTTTTCCTAGAGATATTCTCTGAGGTATGAGTCCTTCCTTTTATACTTTATCCTTTATTATTATCTATAGTTATAGTTTAGTTGGAAGCAGTTATCCTCAATTTTTTCAAATTGTTCGAACTTTTGGCTCATTCGAAGATACATAAGTACATCTTTCCTTTGTGTTGTTGTAGAACCGCTACTGTACTGGTTGGTCAGCCTTGTGTCAAATGCTAATTGAGCAAGCTAAATTGATTGTATGAACACTAAATTTAATTGCTTAATTAAAAATAAATTGTCTCAATTAATAATACATGTATGAACGCAATAATAAGAAAATATTAAGCTCGGTAATAAGTAATATTTTTATTGCGGATCGTGTCTACAAAAACTTTTTTAACTCACGGAACAATCACGCAAAGTTGGAATTCATGCTCCCCAGCTTATAGTATCTACAGTTTTTTGTATAGTGACGAAGCGGCACGGATGAGATTTAATTTTGAGTGAAGGAAACGCAGAAGTCTTATGAAAATTTGATTCATACAAATTAACTACATTCAGTATAAAATGATGCATATTTGCCACTTTTAAAAATAATGATTGACCAAATTGTTCTTTAAAGCAAAACATTCTTAACTGCATCAAGTTCCATAAAAGTTGTTTGTTTTTTCGTTATTTAAAGCACAGTGTTATTTTTTTGATGCACACGCAATACCATTACACAGTGTAACGCGAAGTCTAATAAAATATGTGTGTATGTATGTATATTTTCCACATGTTGCGCATACATAATTGTAAAGCAACTATGGCTGCTCGTATTAGATAAGTTGCTTACACAATTTTTCATTTGGACATGAATATGGGGTTTAGTTTTCTTTTGACTTCATTCATAATAATTTCTTCTTTTTTTTTAAATTCTAATTGATTCAAAAAACTTTTATAACTTTGCAAATTCCAAAAATGCATATTAAATCGACTGGTTATTGGAAAAAAACAATTTTTTTTATTAAGAATTATTTTATATTTCGTTTTACTGTGCGACGCCCAAAAAGATAAATTAATTTAAAGTAAAACTATTTTCTTCTTTTATCTATACGGTTTTATGTTCCTCTGGCCTGTTTATTTATTTATTTAATTTTGTTATTTTATTTTTTTTGGGCAGTTGGTGGTTCAAGTGCAGAACAACAGTTAATTATTACAAATGTATTCAGTGGCACATTTTGGTCTAATAAACAAGAAATCCATTAAGAGATTGAGAAAAGAAGCCAATGGCCACTAAAAAAGAAAAGCGGCTGGAAATAAATTAGTGAAGGAATTCAATTGCACAAACGAAGAACTCACACAAACGCACACACAATTTTGAACTGGAGGTGGTTTTATTGTGCGTTTTGAGGTTTAACAGTTTCATTAATATTATTCCAACGCAGGAGATCAAAATAATTTATAATCTTGTAAGTTTGTTAGGTTTCCGCATCTGTAGTTATTACCACAAATTTGGGTCGGAGATAATTTTTGTCAAACATTTTATCGGCTAAAGTTAAAACTGCCGGGACATGATTGATTCTGATGAGTTTGGTTTTTTCCATAACCATAAACAATTGCTAAGGAAGGCAAGACAACGTTCACCGGGTTCAGCCAATTTCTAAATCCAAATAATTATTTTATTTGATTATTTGGTTTTTCAATTGACTGTACAAAGTGGCTTCAATGTAATTAAGTTTTAATTTGAAAAAAATCTATAGACTTTACACTTCGTTAAGTTAATTATTTTAAGATTTAAAAAAAACATAATCACTATCCACTCACAGATTGCATGCATAATCCATCAACTATTTGAATTCAGTATATAAATTATTCGAAGCTGAAGAAATTTTAAGAAATATGATGCAAACAGCAGGAGCAGAAGTGGCAGCAGCTGCAGCATTATTAACAAATGAATGAAATAATCTATTATTTTTTTCCTATTTTATATTTATTGAAGATAATTAATTGCGAAATTGCATGAAAAACGTTTTATGTGTATGTGTGTGTGCTTATACTTAGTTGCTTTAAAATATTGCATTTGAAATCGAATCGCAATTGCTGCGGACCAACAAACTTCAAATATCTAATTCAGAAAACAAACGTATGCATGTACATACTTATATTCATACTTATGTATGTATGAGTACGTATGTATTTGTTTGTGTGCTTAAATTTTTGCAGTTAGAGGGTGGCCCAAAAGAAAAATGGCGTTTGAATTAGAGATGGGATCGTAAGTTAATTTTCACTCACGCTCATGCCAGCTCACGATAAAAAATTTTACTCATGCACGCTCATGCACGACCTTATACTGACGGCTCACGCTCATGAACGCTCACAGTGGAAAAAAAGTAAGTCATAATTACGAAAACTCACGCTCACCAAATATTTACGAAAAAACAGTCACGCCAAAAATCATTCACGCTCAATTTTCGTATACTCAGGTTCATGCACGCTCACGTAATTTAAACAACAAACTAATCACGATTATGCGTGAGCTGTGGCCATCTCTAATTTGAATATACTATAATTTATTTATGTTAACGTCGTTTAAATTGTTTTTATTGCACTTTATTAATGAATGAGAAATTTAGTTAATAACGTCTCTTAAGTGCCGCCCATTCGCAGCTTCGCATAGCCGCGCTCTTTCTTAGATATTTTCCATGACTGCTTTCAAGATTTCCAAAGCTATCGCTCGAATTTCTTCTCGTTTATTATTTTATATTTAATTTACGTTGTTTCAAATACATCCAAAGCAAAAAATCGACGAAGTCATTTAATTGATAATGAGCTTCCTCACTCATTATCAGATTGTGTATAAAATCATGATTTTCTTCGGTAATTTGCCTTGAAGAAATCGAAAAAGTAAACCGCTGCCGGCAATCGGTGAATCTGAGCCTTAAGCAAGCTCCATTTTTCCATTTTTCAACTCTTCTTTTCATAAATAAAAGACAAAATAAATAAAAAAAAAATAAAACCATACAATTCTTTTGAACCAGCGTGTAAATTGAGCGGGGAAATGAAATAACGCCCAGACTGAATAAATAAAATAAGTTCCTACAATTTTAATAATGGATCAACCGATTTTATCATGTTAATTTTTTAACGTTAAGAGCTGATTAAATTTACACAGTAATTATTTTACATGGTAATTGTTAAATTTCCCACTTCAAAATGACATACTTGATGGTGTGTAAAAGCTAACAAAATTTGCATCTGTAAATATCAGCCTGCATTTACAGTTCAAAAACGATCAATTAGAGCTTGTGCTATTTTAAACTGACGAAGCAACTGATACAAAGCAGATCCACAAGGAAGTAGCGATAGCACAGCTGACTAACCTGAGTAGATGATGTCAATTGTGTAAAATTAAATTTGTGTTGATAATATATTTACAATAACATGGCTGATTTCAAACTGCCAAGCACCTTATACGTATTCAGTTTTATGTGATATTTGACATTTTCTAAAAGATTCATCTGTGCTGACAGTGCCACCCAGTTTTGTACATGTGTTGACAGCTAGTCCGGTATTTTTACAACAAATTTTGTATTGTTGTAGAATCGATATTACCTGGTTGATCTTCCTTGACCTGACGCCAAGAACATACTGTTTGTTGAAAGATATTGTTTGGCTCAAAATTCAAATCTATTTTACAAATTTATTTTTTATTTAGAACCATAATGATATTTTATAATACGTAAACACCAACGATACGTAAATTTTACGATTATAATTTTTCGTTTGATAAATTGCAATAAATGGCAAATATGCGGTAGGATTTCGTTTTTTTTTTTTTTGGTTATTTTTTAATTTTAATTTAATTTTAATTTAATTAATTTCTTTAAATTAATTTCTTATAAAAATAATAGAAATTTTCAAATATGAAAATAGAGCCATAATGTACGTAAATTTTACGTGCATTTTTTTAATGTATATAAAACAAGTGTTAAGTACGTACATATAAGAATTTATCATTTATTACCAAAGATACGTAAAATTTTATGTGAAGCCTCTTAGTGAGCATGCGATGACATCCTATGAAACATTTAATTTGTTGTGTTTTAACAATTGCATAAAGCAGAGCATCACATTTGTTGAGATCATATCTAAAAGGAATTACTTGTTTTATATACATTAAAAAATGCACGTAAAATCTACTTACATTATGGTTCTAGGATTAATAAAATGTTCTTTAATTTTTTTCTTAATAAGGAACTGGGAAATACAAGGCATGACTGACGATGACTAGTGAACCCTTGACACATTTAAAAAATATATTTCTGTTTTATGTATGTATGTAAGTTTTTAAACGTCAGTTAATGTATGTGTATTTGCTATTAATTTAATACATGTTTGTTGACATTCAAATGTTGACATTTTGACAGCAAAAACAAATAATACAATCATAAAACACCTTCTAAATTAATTTGGATTTTTCTAATTGTGTTTTAAGTATGAGTGACAGAAATAAAAACAATTGTTGTTTGTCTGTTTAATTTTTCAGCAAAATATAATTTGTTAATTGGTTATGCAATCATTACAAAATAAATTGTTATTATACAGGGTATTCCAATAAGATGTTCCATGTTCAATAGGCCGTCATATTTCAGTTGTCGTGTCTCAACATGTAAATACTTGACAGCTGTCAAGTAAAATCTACATACGCTTCAATTGATGATGATTGATGATTAAGATATTAATCTGGGCGACGTTTATTTTTAACAAGACGGCTGGTTCTACATGCCACACAAGTAACGATACCATCGAAAATTTTCTGACCGTATGATTTTTCGAAGAGGCGTTCGAAATAGGCCACCAATATCTTGTGATTTAACACCATTAGACATTTTTCTTTAGATATATTTATTTATTTATTGGTACATATTCTACAAAGCAAATTTGGAGAATATGGTTGCACAAAAATGGCGCCGGAAATTCCACAAGAGAACCGCAAGATTATACGGTTATCCGTGGCAAATCAGTCAACCAGTGCGAGAGAGACGAAAAACTATCGAAGGCCAAACAACATACGCAAGCCTGACCGCACTTAAGAAATAATTACGATGGCGCGAGAGCTCTTCTTCAGCCCAGAGCTGCTTAACGACTGAGTTCTTTAGATATATGTACTTAAAAGATAAGATCTGTGTCAATGGCACATAATCGATTCAAGAACTTAAATATGGAATTCGTGAAGTTATCGAGGACATACTGTCGCAAATGGGCGAATTAGTGATGGAAAATTTCATGAAAAGAATAGATATGGTGTTGAAAGTGCAGCCGTGGCGGGCGGCCATTTGGCTGATATTGTTTTCCATTATTAGTGGCATTCCCTCCTTTTTACACTTAAATAAACATCCGATGACTTCGCTACAAGTATTTTTACTCGTTTTCTTACATATCAAAATGAAACTTTTTATTGGAAGACCCTATATTGCGTATGTAGGTAATAAATTTAAAGAAATAAATAATTAACAAAATCCCTTGACTGATATTGAAACGTTGTTATACATACAAGTTACACACATCCATCCATCCACACATATTTATAACTTTTTGTTACGAGTATTTTGAAAATTTTCTTTTATTCACCTTGATTAACATAAATTTAGCGTAACGACTGCATAAATATTTATTGAGTGAGAGTACATGTGAAATAAATAAAAATGCAAGTCTTGTTTTTCGATACTCATGAGATTTTACAAAATTGAAATTTTACAATACAAAGACATGTTGCTTTGATCTTGTGGTCTCGTATGTGTGTATTTGGAAGATTTCTCGACTTGAAGGTTGAGGATCCGTGAATCAGAAATGAACATACTCGTATGTACCTTAATTACCTTAATTGTTTGTCTGAAAATACATGAGATGTTTTTTTTTCTTTCTGTCTAATGCTCTTACATTGTTACAACTCAAATTTTTGAAAACAAATTAAGATTTATTGTTTATATGTTCAATTTTTTTTTAATTTTAAAATGTAAAATCTTTTGCAAATCAATTAATAACTGACCAAAAATAGGAAAAAAAAATATGAAAGGGAAAGCTTTTTGTTTTTGTATTGAAACAGAAATTTATGTATGTAAAACACACCTAAATAAATAAGTTCATTTATTTCAGCAGTTGCGTTGCTGTAAGAAGTTGTCACATTTAAAAATTGTTTCAAGGAAAATATAAAAAAAAAATATGAGAGAAACGAACGTACACTCACATTCATCAGTTTTTGGATGGATGTAGTGAGTGTATAGCTCCTTTATTGCAAAATAGTCTTATCTCGAAAAATGTGATTTTCGAGTTAAAAATCCAGAAATATTATTGTATCGATAGTAGAAATATCGTGTCACCGATATATAGGTATCGGCATCGGATGCATCCCCTGTGTGTACTTATGTAGTTCTTCGATTTCATGATATAAAATGTTAATTTAAAATTACGTGTAATTTCATATTGTTACAAAATTTAAATGTAGATTCAAATTTAACGGACATAAAGATATAGCGGTGATTAAGCACATTATAATCAACCGTGTGTATGCAAATTTCAGCACTCAATTCAAACTAACGGAAACAGAACATTCAAGAAAGTTCTAGACACAGCAACGAGAATCTACTAGATTGTTTAAGAAATCTGTATGAAAAATCTTCATGGAAATTGTAAACAAAGACTAACGCCCTCGATTGGATTACGGCTGAAATTTACATAAAATTGGTTAGTTGATTCGCCATCCACATTATAAGTTTGCTGCTGCCGTCTCACGCCGCAGCCATAACATAGCTGAATAACAACACAGGCTTACACAAGCAAACTTATTGTCATGCGGAGGATTTTTCTACTACGTTCGAGAACCGTATCAGTCAACAGGTATATAATCCGATACTGCCAGGCACAGTGAAGTCAATCTTGTCTAAGCGACGTCATGGTGAACATCGTGCATAGATCAGTTGTCAAAAAGCTTTTGCAGTGTTAACTAAGCAAATCGCTGTGTGTATTTTATTAAACAGCGGTATTAAAGGAAATAAAACATCATTAAGTTCAAAATCAATTTCCGTTGTTTTTATTTTATTTTTGACTAATTAAAAGAACTCAAACAAGTAAACGTTATCGAAAAGGTCGAAACGTAACAATATAAATTGGCCAATTTTGTGTCCTCATGGGTGGAATTTTAAAATTAGCTTGTGGCAACAGTGAAAGATCTGGAAAAAGCGTTTATTGATTTTTTTAAATAGCAATGACCGCAAATATATATGTATACATATCGCTCCTTTATTACATCGTAGATATGTACCAGTATGTACTTATGTGTAAACGATGAGCGAAGAAGAAGTCATGTCTTGTTGACGTTTACTTGCAAATACCTTTAGGCTTAAAATTACGAATCAGAGAGCAAAATGTAATGACAGTACATGCATCGGAGTACTCGTTTCTCTCTCATTATAAAGTAGCAATCATGTCAATATGACATGGCGTGTGTGAACGCAGACTAATTGTACCATGTTAAGAATTTGTTGCAATAAAGGAGAAACACAAAAAACATACCAGCAAACCCTTGGGCTTGATCTTAATTTTCAGCCAGCTAATTTATTGAAAATTTCAATCGAGTATTTAAAAGTTTATAGATTTTTAATAGATTATATTTCATTTCGTAATATCCTAGTCGCTGATCAATACTAATGGATCAATGCTTTTTAGGATCTCATTTTGTAAAATGAAAGGTTTGAAAACGAGAAAATAAATATTATTTTAGATAAAACTTGAATTAAAAAGTTTTTTTGTGTTTTTTATTAATATTTGAAGCGTTTCATTTAACAAAATGAGGTCATTAATATTAACAATCGAATAAACGGAGTAACTAACAGCAGTTGGATGTTTAATTTGTGCTTTTAAAAAAATTAACTGATACCACCAAAATCGCTACTATTAATTCTGGATGTCAAATTAAATTTCATGTTGCTTACCGACTCACGCTGCTTTCATCACTGATTCATACATTTTCATTTGGAAAGTATGTATGTATGTATGGTTATTCAAGTACGCTTGTTTATACAACAACAACAACTGACATTTTGTTATTGCTATTTCTTCAAAATTGTTAACTTAAACACCAATCAAATAACTTTCAATAATTGTTTTCCCTTTTAATTTATTTTGTCACATATTGACAACTTTCATATAACTTTTTTTCGATTGCGAACAAAATTTGACAATTCAGAAGAGATCAATTTTCAAACAGAATCGATGATTTCATCAACACGAGTAGGACAGTAATGCACACAATCTTCATTACAACATATACTTTTTCGAATGCATTGCCGCATTTTTCGAACGAACGCCTTCCACTTGCATACAAAGTAAGCGGGATAGTGATGTGTTCATCCAATTCATATAAACTGATTACTGTCTCATATACAGAGTAAGCAGGCAGTACACAGTCTATATACAATCTCCATTACTTCGTGGGAAAGGAGAAAGAGTATCGAACACAACTTCGCAGACACTGTAAACAGATTGTGGACAACCTATACACATTCTGCATTACTTCCTAGGCAAATTAGGGGCGTCTTGCACACTTCTTTACACACATTATAAGGAGGCAGTGGACAACTTACACACTTTCTGTATTACTTCGTGGCAAAATTTGGCAAGTTCCATATACTGCCACTATATACATATGTATGTACTTTGTAAGCTAGAAATAATTGAACACAAAGTGTGGCAAATTTCGTTGAAGAGATGTAATGTAATATCGCACATTGTCTTATTAAATATTAACGTCATTTCTTTTGATGAAACGAATTCTGTACAATTGTTATTATTATTTATTTTTAAAAAGTCTTTAGTTCTTAGAATACCACATATTGTTGAAATTTACAATTTATTTCTTATGGTACCTTTATATAAATTAATTTGCGAAAATATTTTCTTTACGTTGGCTGTGGATATATGAAGCGCATAAATTATTTTTTTTAACCGGAAAACTTTAGAGCCATCACAACGTCGTACTCTGAATATTTCTTCTCAAAACTTTTCAATATTTTGTTCTTGCAACAGATTAATTTCCGAAAAAGTCAAAGTGAAGGAGCTCGCGCCATTCATCATCTGCTCCTTGAACAGTTTCTTTATCAATTACATTTGGCAGAAAACCTCATACAGTAGTTTTCCGATTTAACGAATGTAGTTGTTGTCAGGCCTGTTCAAAGTAAGCTTTGCGTGTAGGTAAGCGAAACAAAGTTTAAAAGAAAATTGAAAAGACTTTGTCAAAGTAAACTTTGATCGTGGATAAGCGCTCTAACTAAATGCATATTTAAATATGAAGCCGTAAACTGGCCATAAGTCAGCTAAGTTTAACATTAAAATGAAAGGTAATTGACAAACAGGTGGCGTTAAAAAGCCAGCTTATTATTAGGTGCACTCCAGATGTTTAGCACACGATTTATTTTATAGCGTCTAATGTTCAACATCATATTTGTCTTGTTAGTCTGCGTTTAGACAGGGAAACATTTAGTGTACTGGAATACTGTGGGTGGGGAAGAGAGCATCGTTTTTGTGTTCGGTACTCCGCAACACATTTTGTGCACATTTTCTTTATTTAAATATTCTTTGCTTTTTACAAATAACAATAATAATGGAATGTTGCCGACAACGTGTTCGTCTGTGAGAACGCGAATAAAAAAACAAACGAGAATTACAGATGTTTTCCTTCCAATTGTACGCCTGTCTAAACTCGGACTTAGCGAACGGAATAGAGAAGAAAAGTGTTCACTGCTATAAAAGATTACTAATTTTTTAACTTAGATAATTTGACAAAGTGAAGACAAGCAAAGATTAACAGCTGATAGCCTGCACAGCCCTTATTTGTTTTTAAATTATATGTTGGACTAAATAACCAAATATTTTTGTTCGGGGAATATATGTTGTGATAAAAATAAATTTACCGTCTGTTTTTAACATTTTTTGCTAACCACTTGGTGTTTGTTGTAATATTCACACCCCCGTTAAATTAATTACCCTTGTCAGAGATGGCTGTTATTAATTTATAAATTTTATTAAAGTCAGTGGGTCTGTTCACATGTTACGTATGCCATTTTAAGTTGTTAGGTCCCCTCGCCGACTCTCTTAATATAATTATAAAATTACAAAACACAACTTCCTAAATATAAAAATATGCAAAATATTTTTAAATTTTAATCACATCGGGAATAAGTACACCAAATGTTTGATTGATTAACCATCTCTGAATGTATGTATTTCCATCAAAATGACAATCTGTCAAAAAGTCTGAATGCATATTCTGCAAAGGTCGTTGATAACATTTACCCGGTATTGCTTGCACCCATTGCACTTAAGTGAATTTTGTGGCCGAAATTTTTGCACCCAGATTTTAGAAAGAATGTCAAAAACTGCATTGATTATTTTAGCACCTGGTGCTGAAGAAATGGAATTTGTTATATCGGCAGATATTTTACGCAGAGCTGGGGTACGTATAGTGTGCTGTAAAATGTGTGGTTTTCACGAACAACATCGTAAGTCCATTAGTCATATTTTTCGGGATATTAATAACCAGCGTGTAACAAACCAATTTCTACATAGATATGTATGTAGATATGTACATATATTTATTCCAAAAGGTTTCGTACGCTGTTATCTGTGAAATCATTTTTCAATTTCTTGTATGCGTGGTATGAAACTTTTTATTTTTATGCTATTTTAAATACTAGATAAAAGTAACAGTCGCCGGCTTAAGTGGTTCCGAACCAGTAAAGTGCTCTAGAGATGTTGTAATAATACCAGATACATCATTGGAAGCTTCAAAGTGCAATAAGTACGATGTAGTTATTTTACCTGGTGGCTTGGGTGGATCTAAGGCGATGGCGGATTCGTCAGTATTAGGAGAAGTACTGAAGCAACAAGAAACCGAAGGGCGCGTTGTGGCTGCTATATGTGCTGCACCTATAGCATTAGCAGCCCACAATATATGTCAAGGTAAATCTTTAACGTCGTACCCATCTGTAAAGCCTCAATTGGAAAGTTCATACAGGTAGTTTTCATTACATAAGTTCATAAAAATACATTGTATATTTATTTGTTGATTTTTTAGCTATGTGGATGACCAAAAAGTTGTTCATGATGGCAATTTGATTACCAGTCGTGGACCAGGAACTGCCTTTGAATTTGGACTTAAAATCGCTGAAGTTCTTGCTGGATCCGATAAAGCTGCTGAGGTAGCCAAAGGAATGTTGTTAAAATAATCCTATTAAATACTAAATAAAAAAAACTGTTGATCGCATACAAATAGGATATTCGTACGTTTTAATTACTTTTGGAAAGCACTTGAATAAAGCTATTGTACTCGAAGGCAGTGTTTCTACAAGTTCAACAAAAGTATTTGTAACTAAAATGTCTTTTGATTTACTACTTACCGCATACTGCCAGGGTATTCCTCAAAATAAGATATTCCTTAAGAAATTCAAAAGTAGAAGTGTATGTTTGTAAAATCAGTTCGAATCACTCACCTTTCATCCAAAATTTAACTAAAAAGCAAACGGAAAAATATGAAAAGTTTTATAATTATGTGTATTATGTATGACGGAAGGCGGAACCCAAACTAGCTTAATTCAATAAGTTTTTATGGAATTTACTTGAATTTTGTAAATCACAAGGGATTTTTAGTTAAAACTTTCACTTATAGATGAAGTGGGATTGAGCAGTTTGCTTAATGTGTCGATTATGGATGGCAACCAAATCTCAGTAGGGTTCCCAGTTGTTGAACACTATATTACTAATGGCAACTGATAATTAAAAGTTGTAAATTTTTAATCTAATCCATTGAGCTGTCATTCGATACATCATGTTAAGCAAGTAAACTTTTATTGTTTTACAAGTTTGTTCTTACAAAAACACAATATCGGCAATTAAAATGCAAAATATCGTTACATCACTTTGAAAATATAAAGAATAATAGAACGGAATATATTATAATTTTTATTAGAAAAGTTTAGTTTCGATTTCTTTCATAGTATGGCTAGAAATTTTGAAACCCAATTACATACTCCTTCCTCTCAATTATGCTGAAAGCTTCCATTTCAGAAGTTTTTTTTAGTTCTAAATTTAAACTTGTTTCAGTTTGCTTTGAAATTATTTTCTGATGAAATAATTAAAAAGATTTATTTTTATTTTTTAAATCTTATATTTTATTTGTATAAAGTATTATGTATATAATATGTATAAATTATTATATAGATATTGTTATCTACATGCTTTATGTTTTTTCGATTTGTATTTCTCTTCTCCAAAAATTATCAATATTTCTTCTTCGAACTATTAAATTGTAGTGTTTTTCATGTAAATCAAATATATTTATTAAAATTAGTATAAAAGGTAAAAAATAAAATAAAAGTAAATATGTATTGAGTTCGTTTATATTAGTTTTATTATTTTTTTACTGTAAAAAAAACGGTTTAGTGCGAAAAACAAAAAGGATGACATTGGAATTTTTGATATTAGAACTTAAACGAACCGGATGTACTGCCTCTTTAGAAAATGAAAACAAAATTGATATGGAAAACAAAAACAAATTTTCTTAATTTATTGTTGTTTTCAATATTAATTCTAACTCAAAAGGTTGTTGTCATTTTCTAAAAACAGTCAGTTCAAAAAACAACAAAATATAAATAAAAAATGTACACGTTTATTTTAAAAGTATTTCATTTTTTTTCTTTTTATAAAAAAAAAATAAAGTAGTTGTTTTATTATTATGACTTACATTACTTAAACTGCAAAACTTCGTATTAAAAATGAAGTCTTGATTATTGTTGATAAATTAACTTGTTTATTACTTTCATTTTCAGTTAAAAAAGATTTATTTCTATTATTAAACTATTTTTATTTGAATTTTAATTAAACATTAGTATTAAAATATGTTTATGTAGTTTTTGTTTTCTATTTGTTATTAGGTAAATTTTTGCTATGAAAACCTATCAAAATCTTTACAAAGTTAAATAAAATGTTTAAGGTTATTTTATTAACAAAAAATGTAAACCATTTAGCAAGTAAAGGACCTAAAAAATAATAGTGTTTAAAACTAAAAATGTTCAAAAGAAAACATCACACACTTTTTAATAAAAGTTGGTAGGTTGTACAGTTTGTTGCAATTAATTAAGCAAAAGGATTTTGCTTTTTCATAAAATAAATTTATGTATAGTGATTTAAATTTCTTCAACAATAATATATAAAACTGAGCTTAAAACTAGAAATTGGTTTTGTGTTTTTACGATAGTGGAGTTACAGAGTTACAGGGCGTGCAGTATGAAGAATTTTCCTTATCTCCGAAATGTTGATGGTTTATTAATGATTATTACTGTTTGGTTTTGTTGTTTTTTTAATGGATCAGCAAAAAGTTATTCAACTGTTAATATAACAGCTATTCTATATTTTGTTTATTACTCTATAGTGGAACATAGTTTCGTTGTTAATTTGTGTAGATGCATGTAAGTATTTGAAACAAAAGCAAAATCGTTTCCATTAATTTTATCTCTTCTAATTGGTATATTTATAGGAAACGATTAACACGATTTTAAGTGAAATTAAAAGGAAATATGAGTGGAAAACATTCAACATACGAGTCTCTTATTTCTTTCTTATTTTTTGCGATGCTTTTTTAATATCAAATTATCATTTTCGAACTTTCATTGAACATAAGCACTCACTTGAAGTACCACCAGATTATGTGAATTTCTCCAATGACACACTATTGCTAAAATCCTTCATTTTTCACCAAACTCCTGATTTGCATGTCCATTTTTGCTGAGCAGTTATATGTCTAATATTTAGATACAACAACCAGAAAGATACTTTTTAAATAAAACGAATTTGAAGAAATAGAAATCTCTTAAATACACATTCATAAACGTCACTTGCCAGCTCCTAAAAAGCATTAATTAAATATGTATCTCGTTTGATAATAGAATTTTCAGAAAACTTCATTTAGGCTTTAAACGAATGCACGATTTGAAATTTGAAAATGTATGAATTAAAAAAAATAATTAAACTAAGAAAAAGACAGGCTTTCGACCGTCCTGTTTTTCTGCCAGCAAAGCAAATAAGTACAATTATACAAAATTATGATGATCTTTGATTTCATCATTGTTGTTTATATTCGTTTTGTTATTTTCAGTGTAAGAACGTATTGTTTTAAGAATTTTGAACTCATTCAATTGTCTTTATATAGTTTTCATTATTTTGCAAGGTTGTTAAAAAAATAATTATTAGTTGATTGGTTGGTTGGTTGGTTAGCTGCTTACTTTTAAACATTTTCAAGCGCTATTTTATGCAGTATATGTATATGTTTGTATGTGTGTATATTCGTATGTATGTACTAAATGTGTTTAATGCAACTGCCAGTAAAATGTATTTATTATTATGCATTTTTTAATATAAATTTTTAGTTCTTTTATAGTTTACGATTTAAGGTTTCTTGTTTTTATAAATATGTATTTATATTAAGAGTAATTTAATTTTTCCAAATTTTTCGATTTAAATACATACAGCGTGGTTTTAAACTATAAATGTAATAGTAATGTACGCATGAATGTATTAATGTATTAATTCTATTCGGTTTATTATTTGTGATTTGTTACGTATAAACAATAAATAGAAAATGAATTGAATAATCGCCCAAAAACAAAAAAAAAGGCCAGACTTTCAGTTGTTCGACACTTAACGGTTCGTAAAAGTGATCGGGGCTAACAGCTTATTGTAGATTTTCCCTTAAGGGATCTAAAAAATTAATTTACCTGGTACACATTAATTCAATTTTTGTTTATTTGTATGATAAGAGTGTTAATAGTAGATCTATTTGGCCTTTATGACTTTATACGGAGCGAGTGAACAAAATCTTTTGTAACTATTAGTTTTTTGAGTAGCAGTGTTTGTTTACCTTCATTGAATTATTTATTTTTTTTATTTTTTTAATTATTGGTAGTGGTTGCTTTTTAGTTCTTTCTTGTTTGCTAGTTTATCATAATTGTTAATTATTAGGATATAATTACGTTCCAACGTTTACGAAAGGAAATAGGATCGCTGAATACGTTGGACGATTTATGTTTAGGCGTGAACACGGCTGTTTGATGTTGTTTAGTAGCTGTCATAGGCAATATGTGTTGTTGAATTATAATCAAATGCTTAGCATTCTGTTCTATTGCATTGATGCCAAACTAGCTGAATTGCTAATGTGTGATGAAGTACCTAATGTAGAGGCCATATCCTGATAGCTAAACTGTAAAATAAAAATAAAACAAATTTATGTTTTCATGCGTTACAAACAATGAAGAGTTTGAGTATTAGACTACAGGAGTAGCTTACTTGTGGAAAATGTGGTTCTTCTGCTATTGAACCCAGTGCTCCTGTAGGATCAGGAGGTGTCAGTTCGACACTCTCACCGGTGAACTCTTGATCAAAGTAACGTGTGTCAGTGTCTGAAGTTACTTGAGGTTTAAATGGTGGCTCGATCTTTAAAAATAAAATTACATACACAATAAGTAGGATCAAAAAATAAATGCATAATGCGAGACTTACTTTTTTCTGCACCAAATCAGTCCAATTTATGCTGGCAAAGAAGGGATGTACTTGGATTTCCTTGACATCACCAGGTCCTCCTCCTAAACGTTTCTTGGGATCCTTTGCCAATAGACCAGCCAGCAGACTTTTGGCTTCATCTGAAATCATACGAGGAAATTTGACTTCTTCCATAAGAATTAATGTAAAAAGGACATCATGATCACGATTATAAAAGGGAAGACGTCCGCATATCTGAAATTGAAATTGTATTCATACAGATCGATTAGATGTGTTTTAATTGATTCAATGTTGTTCGTACCATTTCATACATAACCACGCCAGTGCCCCACCAATCGACAGCACGCCCGTAATCATTATCCTCTAATACTTCGGGCGCCAAATACTCCGGCGTGCCACAGAAAGTTTTCGTCGTGCGTCCATAGGTTATGTCTTCCTTGCATAGTCCGAAATCTGCAATTTTTATGTGTCCATCTTTATCTAGCAAAAGATTTTCGAGCTTAAGATCACGATAAATAATGCTTTGTGAGTGTAAATAGCCTAGAGCTGATATTATCTCAGCTCCATAAAACCGTGTTCTCTCCTCTGGGAAAATGCGTTCACGACTTAAATGAAAGAACAATTCACCACCATTCACATACTGCATTACGAAGCAAAGTCGATCATTAGTTTGGAAGGAATATTTCAAAGACTGCAAATGCAAAGTAATTAAATAAATGTTTATATATGTATTTTTATATACATACATATACGCATATGGGTATTAAAATAGGTATCCCTGTTACTGCATTTGAATTTCATTCACACTTTTTGAAAATTAATAAATTTTGTTGAATATTTACTTTGATTCAATTGCCAAAACTATTTTCTTTTCGCAAAAAAAAAACTCGTGATTGGCAATTTTGCTCTGAGCTTTTGCAAATTTTAGGATATAGTTTATGATTTTAAGATTTGATATAAAATTGCATGAATTTTAACTAATCAAATAATTTACAATATGTTGATGAGCAGGACGCAGAAATTATCCAAAAAAAACTTTATGAGTAGCAGTGAGAAAACTAGCAATATCAATCCTGACGAAGCGAGGGCCTTTTATGTCTCCTAACGCCATTGCAACTAATAGAGGTAATTAAAAATCGGAGAGCTGTGCAGCGGCGTCTGCGTGATTCTAAAATTCCGTTGTGGAAAATCTCAATTTACGGAACAGGAAACTTTTATCAAAATGACATATATTGGACCACAGGGAGTGATGAAAACAAAATAAATTTGTTTGGATATAATGCTGATCGGAATTTTAGAAGATCTAAGAGTGAAGACTTGAGCCCACGTTGCACAAAAAAAAGTAATGGATTGGGGATGCCTTTCTTGGTGTTTAGTAGGCATTATTCACCTCATTTCGGAGCACATGTCTAAAGAAATTTATTCTTCAAGAAGTCATGTTACAACCAGATAAGAACGAACCCCAAACAATCATCCAAGTTGGTAAGTTCAACAACGTGGAATATGTTTGGGGATATTTAAAAGTGAGGCTGCGAACACAAAATATTTAGAAAATTATTTGTTTGAAAACATTCGAAAAATGTGCGTTTTTGATAATTCTGCAGATGATACCCATTTCATTGGCCACATTTGCACATACATATAGGAGCAGTTATGGATACAGGAATAGCAGTTTCCTGGTATAATATAGAAGGCAAAATAATTTTATAGGTAATTAAATAGAAACAAACTCTTATTTTTTTTCTATAATTACATTTAAAATTCATAAGATTTTGTCTATACTATAGCAAAAATATGTGCTGCTGTGCCCGTATATAATACGTACTATTAAAAATGGGTGATTTGTAGTTTGTAAAACCCGACTTTCTGTTATGGTATGTGCTACTTCGTCCTTTTGTATTATTACTTCTTTTTTGAGAATTTTGATGGCGTACAATTTGGCTGTTGCCTTTTCACGGCATAGAATTACTTTACCAAATGTTCCTTTTCCCAAAACTTTTAAGAACTCAAAATTCTCCAATGTCTTAAATTATAAAAAAAATAGTGAAACATATTTATAAACAAATGCTATTGCATATATGGAAATTTTGAAAACATACAACTTTCTTTACTCCACCACTGCTACGTGTTGATGTCCCCTGCACTGAGAACTTTTCACACAATTCATTCTCGGCTATAGATGCCATATCGACATCTGTCATATCTGTATTATCTGAAGTACACATTGCAGACTCTCCCAGTTCGCTCAAGCTGCTTGCCACAGTTCTGAAAGAAAACATACTCAATTTCAATATATAAGTTTTTTGATTGGCTTGAATTACCTTATAGCATCTGTCCATTCTTGTCTCTCTCTTTCAGTATCAACAGAGAATGTTCTCTCAACGACCGAGGTCCACTGTAGGCCGCGTATTATAAATGTGAAAGGCCTTGGACGATCAACAGTCATTATTTGGCAGCCTTTAATAGTAAAGTCATTTAATGGCCGCTCAGGCTGAGCGTTTTCATTGGGTTTAGAGCGCCATCCATGAAGAGTGCCATCACTTCGCAATATAAAATAACGAGAACGCCAAGTTTTAATGTGTTCACCGCGTTTTTGCAACCATCCTTCTTTGACTATTGCTGCATTCGAATGACTGCCTCCCGCTTCATTTGAAGCGGTCAAGGATCCAATATCTGCCATAGCTACTTTTGGAAATATTTGTGAGTTTGTAGAAGAAAGCTGTTGCTGCTGTGATGAATTTATGTTATTTGGTGTACTTTGAGAGTTCTGATTGCTGGTGTTACCAAAACTATTGAACGGACTGGTGAACGAAAATGCTACAAAATTCGAACCCAATAATCCGGTAGAGGTAGATCCAGGAACAGCAGCTGATGCGGTTGTTTTACCACTGGCTGTTGCAACCACTGTTGATCTCCTAGGCGCTGCAAACGGTAGGTAGTTCGTGATGAAGCTGTCTGGCAATAAAAAATGCCAATAACTGATTTAAATTTGCTCACACAAGTGCGCTGAGGGTGAATTTCTAAAAATAAAATAACTTCACATGAAACAAAATATATGCTGGTAGTTAAATCTTAGTTCTCATATTATTCTTGGAAGATGATATTTTCCAAGAACAAATTCTAAATAAAAAAGTTTAAAAGTCACAGATGTCCTTATTTATTAAAAAAAACTCACGTGGATACAGAAAACTGTCCGTAGAAGATGTATGAATAAAATCTTTTAGAGGTTTTGTACTTGTTTGCAATATTTATTTATTTTTATTTATTTATTTATTCATTCATAGTAATATATGAAGCCTTATTATGGCCAATCGTTAATTTATATTACAGAGTAGCTAACCTGAATTAATATACATAATTCTATTCTTTATCTTACAGTATTGTTTTGTACAGTATGAATCAAGGAAATAAATTAATATAATATTAAAAAAGAAAGGAATTAATTTCATTAAGTTCATTGGTTCCGCAACCTGACAATAAGTAAGTTTAATATGAAAGGAATAACTACATACTGATCCCAACAGTGATTCAGATAATGGTGCAAAAAGTTTTTTAAATTTTAAAATTAAATTATATTAAATTATATCACCAACGCAAGCAACTATTATCCTGTTGCATATTCATCCGTGCGATGCGACTGACTACGGGAAGAAATAGCAAAAATTCCGAGGTTCGCAAAAAGCATCGACGACGACAATAGGCCGCAGGAAAGCCTGAGGCAGCTCCAATTTTTTGGTTGTGTTAACGTGACGTCGATGTCGCCAACTGAAATAAGGGTGAATGAGCCGTCGTACCGTCACATTGAGAGTCTTGAAATGCAGTAAGAGCACAATTTGCACACAATATGATATTGTATGTTGTTGTATGTGTGATACTATATTAAGTTAAACAAATACAAATTTATTTTATGTGTAACCACTGTGTTATTATTTTTTAATATATTGCATATTTGATATATTGGTGGAAGAATAGCAATGCAATTCAGTGATAGACAAACCAAAAAAAATTTATTTATCTTATTTATGCTTTCTTGGAAGACCCTTTAAAACTTTATTTCTGAACAAAAAATATTAAGAGCAAATGGCTTTATAATTGTATTTTTTTTAATTTTCACTAAAAAATAACTTTAATTAAAAAAAAATTTCGTTGCGCAAATCGGGGAGGTGAAAAAGTCCACAAAATTGATTTATGTCCTTAAAACAACCCTTTAGAAATTAGCTAAGTTTCAAAATGGTTTTAGACAATCTTAAATTAATTTTGACCTACTTAATTAACGTACGGAAATGCAAATTTTTTACGTAGTGTTCAACATCTCTTAGCATGCTCTTAGCATGTACACTTTGTATACTACAGCCTAAAGACCAAAAAGTTAGAACATTTGTTTTTATTTTTTCTAAGCAAAAGAAATTTTCAGTTGACAGAATGCAAACAAAAAATATATATGTATGTATGTACATCGCAGACGACAGAAATATAATTTTAAGAAAATAAATTTAAAAATGGTCGCAGAAAAAAACATTAAATAGAATAAAATCTGTGAAAGAATTTCTTTTGTCTAGACGAAAGAAGACAGGAGTGTGTGCCTTCATATGTCTGCGAACTTTTATGTTTTGTGTTTAGCTGTGTGAAATATGTATATTACTCTGAAAACGTTTAATGATGAATGAGTATTAATTTACAGTGACTTCGAAAACCGTTCATAGAATTATTAATTATATAGAATTAGTATAAAACTAAATACAGTTAGCGTCATTAATATTTGGTTTTTCAATAAGCTAAATAATCTTTGAAATTCTCAATGCAAATAGAAATTTAGTGAAAAAGTTACAAATTATGATTTCAAATATTATATTGTTAAAAGCTGGCACCAATTAGGATATCAATCGCGTATGAATAAGACCGAAAGTGTGCAGCATCACATCAAGGAAAGTTTTCCGAATGAAGACAAAAACAAGCGCTTCTGCATGATTTTGGAATATTAAATACAATGTAATTGAGATCATGTATTATGAAAATTGTGTAAATTAGGTCGTGTTTGAGACAAAAGTGTTATTCTTCTTCTTGCACGAAACAACGAAAGCCTTCTTTTGGGATAGAATTTGTTTTTTTTTTCATTTTTCTCTCTTAGAGCAATTCTGATTTACTCTCATTCTACCGAACTTTACTCGAAAAGAAACCACCTAGTAAAATAAATAAATTTCATGTAACTGTACGAGCTCTTTATTCATTGTGCTTTCAATGAGTCAGCTGACTTCTTTACTTTGTCAAAAAATAAAAAAGTGCCATAAACAAGAGGTATTAACCAGCTGACAGCATTACGGCACCTGATTTCTTTGTCTTGCTTATGCTTTGTATTTTGAATATCAAAAAGGGTGCCGTTATATTTTTCTGTGTTTGTTTTCTATAGATGTGTTTGACAGAACCGATATAAACATACTTGTTGTTCTTGTATTGTTGTAATTGTTGTACTATTAATTTCACCTATTTAATACGCCTTGGACATGAAAATATTAATAAAAATTATAATAAGTGAATTTTTTTTAATAACACTGAAAAACAAAAAGCGACACTTTTCCTGCCGTTAATACAAAATTTTATATTCGGTATCTATCATTTATATGTATGAAATAAATAAAAACATTAAATGCGATATATAGCAGCATTAATATTTAGACCAACTGGACTTTAACATTACCTGCTATATAACACTATTATTTTAAATAGGACAACAAAGACAACTCTTATTCACATTCGAATCATTTTCGACAGTGAGAGTGCAAAACCGCCACCCAATTGCAAAATAATCATCAAGAATTTTCTAATGCCTCACACATGTATGCATTTAAAATTGAAACGCATAATCGCTACTGTGGCCGAATCGAAACAGAAAAAAAACAGACGAGTTCGACCATTTATTCCAAAACAAAAAGCGGGAAGCACATCCTTCAAAATCAACAATAGCAGCAAGAATTTACAGAACAAACGTATGGAAAGACAGTATTAAGGAACACTAATTCATCCGTACTCAGGCAGATTATTTGCCTCCCATTAAGTGCTTTCTCGCATTCATCGAAAACAGTATTAAGAACGAAACTTTCATTACAATAGATCACAAAATCCTTAAGACAAAATAATAAGGAGGAATATGACAAACTCAATTTATTAATATTAAATAAACGCCATTTATTGATTGTATATTTTTCATTATAAAAAAAGCGGCACAGCAATTGCTTGCGACCAAAGACTAAATTTTTGGCAAACATTTGCAAATATACATATGTATATGTTTGAGAAAGTTAATGTTGTAGTCAAATATTTTGTTATCAAAAGAATTACGAAGTATATTTTAGTTTTTTCATCAACGAAAGATTTTGAAAATTTAATAAATGCGTAAAATAAAGAAAAAAACAACATTATTTTGACAGTTACCTTTATCATTACAAACAAAATATTATTCATCATGACATAAAATGATCAACGTCTTACTCTATTTATTGATATGCATGAAAAATTGACATTTACTCTGCCGGTGTTATATTTGGTATTATGATATAAATTCATCAGGTGTAACACATGTTATTGCGTATGCATGAGCAATGCAAATTCAATCAAGTACGAACAATTACAACATGGGGAAATCATGCCTTTTTTGACAGAAGAGAATACAAAAGTTTTCAAAATGTGACACATTCACTCATGTTCCCTCAAATTTCAAGACGAATTTATACCAGACAAAATTTACTAAAATAAATGAATTATTTTATTCCTTATTGTAATTGTTGTAGAATAATAGCTGGCACCTGACTGAATATACTTTAGAATACACAAAAAAGAACGTTTTTTTTTGTTTACAAATCTTATGAGATTTGACTTAAACGTACTACAACAATTAAATCTAATAATCAAATGACGATAATAATAATAACAATGTTTTGAGGAAAAACCTCTTATAAACTTTAGAAATGCTTTAAATAAAATTGGTAAAACAATCAATAGCAATCTGTTTTTAACAAAAGACTAGCAACTGTTAGTAAATTTCTTATTATTTCAAAAATATACAATCTTCACATTTTTTATAAAATGACAATGTCAGATTGTTGGCAAACGCGTTTATGTTTTTGTATTTAAATACATGGGTTTCGGCCTGCCGTAGGTCAGGATCGGCCGAGCTTATACCTCCTATTATGTATTTATCACAAATGTAAAACGACATGTTGTTTAAACATAAGTATTTTATCTTAAATGATCTTGTTTTTAGCTCTTCCAAAGCACCATGGTGCTGAATATTATTTATATACCAATTTACATTCTCTTGTACACATACCTGTCGCCGACTATTCTAATATTTTGGAAAAGCTGAAGTTAGAATCCACTATAATTGGTGTAATTTTCTTTCTTTCTTCGTAACCTTCTCGTATACATCTTCGGACAGAAATGGCCAAAAAATTAATTAACTAATATATCCAGGTATGTGAAAACGAAGCCATTTTAAAATGTATTTCTTAATAATATTTCTTTATTAAAAAGTACTTTACGGCAAATATTATAGAAATATTTCTATTATTTATTTAATAAAAGTGTTTTTAATTATTGAGTTTTGAGGAGGAATATGTGTAAAAAACTTGAAGGTATGGCTGCAGGATAACTCTGCTTTTACATGTTTAAGAAATTGTTTTACGGCACGCTTGTGAACATTTTTTATAGATCCTGTATCGAGAAAAAAAATTAAAAAATTAATTATATGAATCCAAAGAAATCATTATTTTTATTTATCGTTTTATTGCTTCAGAATATTTGTAACACAAAAATTGCGATCAGTTTGGAAAATGAGATAGTGCGTGATTTTAAATGGTCTGACTCTTAGAATTTAGGTTAGGTTATGTTGCACAGGCCACCAGCTGCAAGCAGCCGTCCCACTTGGGTCCAGAAAAATAGGTCCCTCCTAGAAGTTATAAAAAGTTGATTTTGTACGGCGTTTTATGTTTTTATCATTTTGGAAATCTTGCGATTTTAAATCATTCGTTTAACACCCACCTGTGATAATCGGTAATTAAGCTTTTTAGTTAAACAAAATTTAATTTTGGAATAAAATTATTGAGGATCACGCAAGTATGATTTACATTTAATTTGATATGCATAACTTGATTCAAATCACATCTATCTGCCTCAAGCATGCCTCTATTCTATATAGAAAACTAACTTGGCTTTGATTATTTTAAAACAATTGGTTTTAGTTGTGTAATTTTTAATGGATTACTTAGAGGAAATAACAGTTAATTTTAGGGAAACGTTGTGTCTTTAAATGAAGATCCTTTCGAAATATATTACTTTCTTCAATATCATGAAATTTGTTCTTTCTTTTGCACATCACTGTATAAGTGTACACATTGCACCCAACTTGTCAAACTTCATATAAAGAACACTGGCAACAAATATGAATGTATGTTGCTGTATTAAGACCACCTTGTTAGATAGGCCTTGAATCATAGTCAACATTTTATTATATGTGTATATGATACCGTGACATATTTTATATTAATTACTTTTATTAAAATATGTATGTCGAAGATGCTACAAAAGTAGATATGTATGTGTTTATGTATGCAATTAAACAATGTAAATATTGTTTTAATTCGTGATGACTAGTAGTTACCGTTGTAAGGGTTGCCATATTTTTCATAGTTTTCCATTTGCCTACATACATACATACATACATATTACAAAAATGAAATTGCTATAACCATTTTTATGATAATGCATTTTTTAATCAATTCGTATTTTATTTTTATAAAACATACCTCGAGTTTTAGTATGAGAAATATTATGCTTCGCACTTTTTTAAAGTTTTAAAGCGGTATTAAATTGTTGCAAAGAAAATCTCCTTTGATATTTTTTGTTGTCTTCTCTTTTCCAATGGTGATTGCATTTGCAAAACCTACACAGGGGTCACACCTGTGAGACGTTTTAGTATTTTATAGCTCAGGAAAGTAAATCTTTCTGAAATTTATAGTTTTTTAGAACTTTTTCTATACACATTTTTAATTACATTTTTTTCTTTATAGATAAGTTTTCATCAGTTTTATAGACAATATCGCAATAGATGGACGTTTAGCTACGCCTTCGTTTTTTCCACTTATTTGTATACAATTTAAATTTCTCTATTTTTTTAACGCATAATTTAAGCATAAAAATTATTAGATTATGTGCTTTGAATATTTTTTATTGTTTTTTTCACAATCTTTTACAGAATCTCAACAAACACGGCGGCTATAAAAATATTATGTCGCCATTTTTATTTTTCCACCGTACTGATAAAAAAGTGCTACCAAATTCATGTCATTAACGTTTGCCAAGAAATAAAAACACATACATACAAATACAACCATATATTATCAAATTACAACATTGTAATGGCTTTGGAAAATGTCGGTATTAAAGACCTGAACGAGTATATTCACAGCTATTACAAGAGTGCTCGCTTAATAGCGATGTTATTCAAAACACAACACACACAAAAATATTTTCGCTTTCAGCTGTAAAGAATACATCTTATTAGGTATATTCAGCACATTCTTTTTTCAGAAGAAGTTTAATGGAAGAGATACAAATATTACTTTTTTATGTGTAATGCAATCAGCTAATCTGAAAATTACTTACCTAGTATTTCTTTGATTGGTATTAAGATTCTTGTGAATTTATCACATTTTTTATCAATTCTTTATACATATACAATGCAAGTAAAAATGTTCTCATGCACAAGCGATTTGAAAAAGCGAATTAAATTCACCGCCGCTGTAACCTTCCATATTAATCGCATTAGTCTGAATATTAAAACCATGGCAAAATACCACAGGTGTAGTTAATAGCACAGCAGAGCTTCTTTATTGTTTTGTTATATTGCAATAATAAATAGAATTGTATTATTGCGCCATGATTAACTGCATAAAAGTGTTTTTATCGCTGACTGTACGTCTCCACTCGCAATATTTATTTCCAGACATAAGCAATAACGTCGTCAGAATAACAGTACATAAATGTTTATGTATTTACTAGCTTGTTTCGAGGTTGAAAATTTGTACGATGTATTGGATATATATATATATATATATATATATATATATATATATATATATATATATATATAAATTCCGAATATTGTTTGTATGCAAAAGTAAATCTATGGTTACTCGCTGTGTTTTTCATGAACAGTGAAATATGTATAAGTAAAAAATACTTTTTATTACTTTTACTCATTATTTTAGTTTAAAAAACCTAGATTTTTTCTATAATCAAAATTTGCGCAAACAGCAAATCTCATATGAAATGACAATCAAATTTTACATCTTATGCTCAACATTATTTCCTTAAAATTTGTTTGGACAATTACTTCGTTATGTATAAAAAAAATTTTCTGCGTTCCACACATTAACATATGGAGTTAGAAACAGAATGTGACTGCTGAATTTTTTAGTAGTTTGCGGTTTATTTCATGTGGAGACCCCCAGTAAATGGTTTTGAAATCGCTTCATTTGACGGGAAAATAACTATATTGCAATCACTGATTGCTGCAAATATGGACGTTTAGTCCAGTTATTCTTGCAAAAAATATTTTTACGAGGAGTTGTTTTATTATTAAAAAGAACTACAATGTTTTAAAACTTCTGTTTACGCGCATAGTTTCTTAAATTATAAATTTTGTGGTCTTGTGCCTGTTTTCTACAACATTTAGTTTTATTTTTAATTTTTTTGTGTGAAAAAACATTTTGTCTGCTTGGGGAAAAATCGAAGCATCGCGTCTGCTTCAAAAACAAAAAGATTAAGAATATTTTACAATAACATTAAACTGTGAATCTAAGATCAAAATCTGAGTGAAAATTAAATTGATTGATCAAGATATTCAATATAAAAGAAAATAAATTTTATTGTAATTATAAGTGGGCGTTGTAAAAGCTGCGTATTTATAATCAATATACACAACAGTGGACTTTTCCTTACATTTATTTAATAACTACAATATAGTTTAAATCTAATAGAAAAAATACATAAATAAAACGGTAAGTCGACGTCATTTTCTTTTTGTAACAAAAATCTTCAGTATATTTTCTTTGATAACATGTATGCAAATGCGATTACTCGAAAGCTAAAATAAGACGAATTACAATGAGGGGTTAATGACTATATTTGGCGATGATACTTATAATCTTAGAAATAAAACTACACATAGTTATTAAAAGTAATATGTATGTATGTTTTATATATTACTAAACACTTACCAAAATAAATACATATGTACACAGTATGCACTGTTAATACGAATTAATTGTGCAGAATTGTATAAGTACTTAGTTTGAGATATTAAAAATTGTGATCTACATAATTTAATTTTAAATATCAAAATACATTCTAGTTTTTTTCATTTTGTGGCTTATTTTATATCCGTTAGGTTCAATTTAGCTGCAAGAATTGATCGCACAAAAGAATTAAAGAAGGAAAATACACGAAAAAGTAGAGAAAAAATTTGTGCATACATACATACACACATATGTATGTATTTACATACATACATAATTACCTTTAAATGCTTTTAGTTTGGCAACTTCAAACATGAGAGTAAATTTTTTATTTATAAAGGATATATTTGTAAATGCGGTAGTGGTCGAAATGTTCCATCTGGCTGCATATTTTTCACCAAAAGTTTCTTTATGCAAATAATTGAGAGTGATTCACATATTTCAACATCTACGGCAACATTTTATTTACTGTTACTCTAGTTACCCACACAAAGGGTCTTCTTTGTGACATAGGTGCGTTGCAGACATGTTGGACATATTTACTGGATTTACGAATTCGTCCTATAATTTTAAATCAAAACCAATCAGTGATTCCAGAAGAAAATTTTCAAAAATCTGCACATATCCAAAAAAAATAATAATTTTCCAATAGGCATATTATATATATTTGCCAGCCTAATTTCTAAAATGCACTTAACTATGAGTTTTTAATTAATTAATAAATTTTTTTTAATAAATTCTTCAATTTAAAAATAGAATTGTTGCCGTACTGCCGTTCAAACTGAACGATTGAACGAACGGGATATTTTTGCTAATTGAACGAAAATGACTGATCACTTAAATGAACGATTTGGCACAGCTGTACACCTTTTTTAATAAATTATTTTTGTATTCCATATTTTCATACATATTTTCAAAGAAATATTTATTTTAAATTACTATAATTTTTATAAAATAATAAAAAATTATGAATAAAATAGACGACACTATTAATTTTAAATTTAGTACTGGATATGACGAACAATTAATTCGCTTTAACGAACAGGCCTGATAACAGTTAGGTTCGTTAAATCGTAAAAATACTGTATTTACAACAAGTAGCCTAGCGTCTAAAAGGCAACGCTGAAGATAGTTTTCACTGAACTTTTAATTTTTTCTCGTATTGAGGACATATTTAAGTCCACAAATATTTTTGTTTGTGACAAACAATCATGTGTGTGTGTGGTTTGAAACTAATTAACTCCAATTTTAATTTTACAAAAGTTAGCCTAATATGAAAAAAATTAGTTCCATTTTCTTCAAGAGCTGCTGAAACAGTAGATTTGATCAGGTAGAAGATTTCTTGGCTGGAACATATTGCATACGGTGACAAAGTCTTTAATAAAAAAACTTCTTTAATAAAAAAAACAAGAATTATCTTAGAATGTAAATACCTAATGAACTTATACCTAGCACTTTAATATACTGTTTATAAAATTTCTATAAATAAAATAACATAAATTTTGTTTAAATTTAAAAATCTGTTCTATTTTCCCTACATTGAAATAATCCCTTAGAAAAGGCAGAGTTTCCTACATTTAAAATTATGCGAATATCAATGTTCGAATTCGATAAGTCTCAGTTCCGACTATGAAAGTATTCTTTCTGAAATTTTCTCTAATTCTCTTTTAAACTTTCATTAATGTCTACACATTGAAATTTTTTTATAATGAAATTCAAGATTTTTGCATGTTTATCTTCACATTCTTTTTTTGTACAAAAATTTTTTCTGGCACCACCATTAAAAAAATAAAAGTAAAAGAAAATCTAAAATAAAGCTGCAGCCATTTTCAGGTTGACAGTTACGAATTTCAAAACAAGAGAATTTCAAAGTACATGAAAGAGGATACCGCTTCTCAATCTTCTCTCCGTGTGCATCCACAAACTAATACTTACAGAAAGACAAATTTCATAACCGTGAGTAAATGATTGTTGTATATCTCAATTCGCACTACCCAATTAAATAAGCCTACAATTTTTAATTTTTTAATACTGAAATGTTTTTTATGTATAAATGAATTCGTTTACGTTCGTTTTTGCCGTCACGAAAGAGAAAGCAAAGCGATTTGCTTGAGTACGCGAAAGTGCACTCATTTCTTCTTCTCTTACGTCGCTTAAGGCTTCGCGTTGCGTTACAGATTCGCTTTGACATATAAGATGGAATGCACATACTTAAACGAAACATGCCACATAAAGCACTTTTAATGTAGCGCGAAGCGAAAAGTTACGCAACTCTTATCTTTTTGCACGCTTTGTTGCGTTACCATTTTTCCTAAAAGCTCTAATTCTTCATGCATCAAGACCACAACTAGAACCAATTTCAATAAATTGTCTAATAAAATTTTCAACTTTTTTTCATAACAAATAAGTAATTGTAAAAATTATCAACCGCTTTTACACGTAACCAAGCAATGCGCGAATGTTGTCAAAGTTTTCATTTTGTCATACATACACCTTTTGCTTTACGTTTCTCTCTCAAAGTTAGAAACGTCATGCAAATCTGACACAGCATTTAATTTCAAAGAAAAAGGGCATGGTCTTCTTTCTTAAGTTTTTTGTTTTTGTTTCTGTCGTCACTTGAGTTCCAAAGACGTACATGACTTCTGTGTGTTTCAATGAATTCTTTGTGTTTATTGTATTATGAATTGACATTTTGATTTTAATTTATATTAGGGTTTTTTCACTTTTTTGTAATTAAATATACATAAAGCGAAATTTAAAAATTAATCGCTAAATAATAATAAATTTTATAAATCAGTTGTTCCGAAAATAATTTTCGCTGTACAACAGCATGAAAATAAAAAATGTTTGATTTTCGTACTACAAAGTCTACTTCATAAGTGCGACAGCATGATACACTCTACTAATTGTGCGATTTATTGTACGATTTGTAGTAAGCGTGTATACGCTGCATAACATTTTACAGTAATTTGCACTATATTGTATTTTGTAACAAAATGAGTTTATGACACTTAAAAGGAGTAAAACAAACATTACCGTTACGCATAATTAGTTGCTACTACATACATATATGTATGTACAAGCGTAGAGTGTGAAAGCGTAGAATGGCCTTGCGCATGGTTAAAATGATCCCATATGTTTCGGAAGTGAAACCTATAGATTTTTATTGTGTGCATCATTATATTAACTTCGTATACAAATTTGTTACTGAAATAAATTCGATTACATTTTGTATTTAGGATGTCAACAATTTTGTACGCAAAAGTAAATAAGTTCCTTCTCGATTATTGGTTATACTGGTTTAATTATGTTTAGTTAACATGATGGCAGAAGATATATAATTTTATATTGCTTCACATTCAACCCAAATAACGTCTATTTATTTTCCATTCAATAAAGAATATCTAGTGGTATTCGCCCTATTTGTACATTGAATACAACTACCCAAATGTTTCACTATACTATTGATTTTATTGATAACCTCTGAAAAATCTTCTTTTTAATTTCGAAAGAACTTTGCATAATGCATACCAAGGTCTATTAATAAGATCTATATTATTGTGCCATGTTACATACTTTGAATCATTTTTGAATTTATAATTATATGTCAGTATTTAATATTAGATCATGAGTTCAATTTTATAAAAATAATAAAAAAAATCTCAAGTTTCTGATGTCTGTAATAGTAATTATTACTATTTTATTAATTTATTTTCAATATATTAAATAAGAAATAATATTTAAAGGGGAAGTCAGCTTGCATTTACTGGAAAATATACATATAACTTTTTCGTGAAAGTTGACAGCAAGCAAATATGGCAGAAGATACAGAATATAAAAAGTTGCCAGTTGATGAGAGATGTGTTCATAAGCTTTGGAAAGCTCGTGTAGATGGTTATGAAGAAGCAGCTAAAATCTTTCGTGAAATAGATGATGAAAAATCTCCAGAATGGATGAAATTTTTGGGTCTAATCAAGAAAATGGTAGTGGATACAAATGCCATGGCTCAAGAAAAAGGTCTTGAGGCAGCTCTAATTTTTGTTGAAAATTGCGGCCACGCAGGTAAAACGGTAGGAGATGTAATGACAGGCATAGTACAAAAATGCATTGCTGCCCCGAAAACTAAAACCAGAGAACTTTCTGTTCAAGTAACTCTAATGTACGTTGAAATAGAAAAGCATGAAGCAGTTCTGGAAGAGCTTATTAAAGGTATGGATCACAAAAATCCTAAGATTGTAGGGGCGTGTGTGGCAGGCACTACCTTAGCATTAAAGGAGTTCGGAAGTAAGGTTATCAACGTAAAGCCTTTGATTAAAAAATTAGCACCACTAATGAGTGATCGGGATAAAGCCGTAAGAGATGAAGGAAAACAACTGGCCATTGAGTTGTACAGGTAAAAATTGTATTTTTGGATAAAAAAAATACTTGGAAAGTAAGAAATAAATTATTATTTATAGATGGATTGGCCCAGCAATGAAGCAGCAGCTTTCTTCGCTTCCTCAAGTAACTGTTAAAGAACTTGAGGATGAGTTTGATAAACTGAAAGGAGAAAAAGCCGATCCATTGCGATATCTCAAATCCCAACAAGAAAAACAGCAACAAATGTCCGCAGCTGCTGCTGAAAATGAAGATGGAGGCAATGGTAATTGCACAAAGCTTACTTTTTTAAATTATTTAATAAGAATATTTATTTTTGACAGTAACTTTAAATGCTTTTTCCTGAAATTTTTACAGAAGACGATGTTGATGCTGGTGGCGAAGAAATTGACCCCATAGATCTGCTTGATCCCGTAGATATTCTTTCTAAAATGCCAAAAGATTTCTATGAAAAGCTTGAAGAAAAAAAATGGACCTTAAGAAAAGAATCATTGGAATCGTTAGAAAAGCTTTTGACGGAAAATCCTAAATTAGAGAGCGGAGATTATGGAACATTGGTAACTGCTCTAAAGAAAGTAATAACTAAAGATACCAATGTTGTTTTAGTGGCTATGGCAGTTAAATGTCTTGCTATGTTGGCTAAAGGTTTAGGAAAACGTTTCTCTCCTTACGCATTGGTGAGTAGATAATTTAAAATCTTTTAATGAATGGTATATTCATAAGGGTAAAATCTTTCTTAAGGCATGTGTTTCGTCCTTGTTGGAGAAATTTAAAGAAAAGAAATCTAATGTCGTATCAGCATTAAGAGAAGCTATGGACGCAATTTATCCATCAACAAATTTGGAAGCCATGCAAGAACATATTGTTGAGTCTTTGGGAAATAAAAATCCTAGTGTTAAATCGGAGACCGCATCGTTCTTAGCAAGAGCTTTTGCACGCACTCAACCAGCTGCCATAAATAAAAAACTGCTGAAACTTTTGGTAACTACGTTAATTAAAACCTTAAATGAACCTGATCCTACAGTAAGAGATTGTTCGGCCGATGCTATTGGAACTCTTATGAAGTTAATGGGAGAAAAGCAAGTAGGACCATTTTTAGTTGACGTCGAAGCCTTGAAGATGGTAAAAATTAAGGAATGTCAAGAAAAGGCTGAAATAAAAATAAAAGTAGCTGGACCGAAAAAGGAGAGACCAGTTACTGCACCGACTAGCAAACCTGCAGTTTCTGCATTATCAAAGGCTGGCTCCATTGATTCGAAACCGGTATCCCGACCAGCCACTGCAGGCGGTAAAAAAGTTATTGTTAAAAAAGGTGTAATATCTAGCGCTGGTGTACCGCTATCTAAGAGTGCTAGTGCAGCGAAAGTCTTACCTACTGAGCGTGATATGTCCTACGAAGAGGTGCAAGCAAAAGCGGAAGAAGTAATAGCTTCAACTATACTTGATGGCTTGGGGGATACTAATTGGAAATCTCGTTTGGCGGCAGTAGAAAGTTTTCAGCAACAAATTGCAGACTTCGACCCAAAAATGCCTGGTATTTCACAAATATTAATAAAAACAATTAGTGGCCGTAAGCCCGGCTTAAAGGAAATGAACTTCCAAGTATTGAAAATTAAATTGGATATTATTCGTATAATTGCCGAAACTATTCCAATATCAACAACAACCATTGATGTGGTGATAAACGAAATAACAGAAAAACTCGCTGACGTTAAAAATGGAAATGCTGCTGGCGAAGTTTTAACAGCCTTTGCGGAAGCAACTAAGCTGGAATATGTTGTGGGGAAAGTGTTCTCATTTGCTTTTGAACAAAAGTCACCTAAAGTCCAATCAGAAGCATTGAACTGGGTTAATAGATCCATAATAGAATTTGGCTTCCAGCTTCAACCGAAACTTATGATTGAAGATGTGAGAAAAGCGGTACAAAGTACCAATCCGTTAGTTCGAGTAGCTGCAATAGGTTTAGTCGGCACATTATCCATGTACATGGGAAATACATTGATGATGTTCTTTGACAACGAAAAATCGGCATTGAAAAGCCAAATACAAGCAGAATTTGACAAGAATGTTGGCGAAAAGCCACCAAAACCAATTAGGGGAAAAAAGACATCTGCTGCATCAAAATCAACAGAAGGCGGCAGCGACGCTGACGGCGAAGCAGATGACACAGATGAACAGGAACCTGTGAACTTGGCCGATATGCTGCCAAGGGTTGATATTTCTAGCCAAATTACCGAGAGCTTGTTAAAGGAAATGTCTGATAAAGATTGGAAAGCCAGAAACGAAGGCCTTAATAAACTGCAATCCATAATTAATGAAGCTAAGCTTATTAAATCTTCTATTGGAGACTTAGCGCCGGCTCTAGCGTTACGATTGGTAGATTCAAATGCAAAAATTGCTCAAACCACAATGTCGATTTGCGAACAATTGGCAAATGCCATGGGACCAGGTTGTAAGAATCACCTTAGAGTTCTATTTCCTGGCTTCCTGCACGCGTTAGGTGATAGCAAAAGCTTTGTTAGAGCTGCGGCTTTAAATTGCATCAATAGTTTTGGCGAAAAAGGAGGGTACAAGGAATTCTTCGAAAATGAAATGATTGCCGATGCACTTAAGTCTGGTTCGCCCTCATTGAAAACGGAACTGTGGGCTTGGTTATCCGAAAGATTACCACAAATGCCACCGAAAAGTATTCCAAAGGAGGAATTAACATCAATGATTCCTCATTTGTACGCTCACATATGCGACCGTAATGCTGATGTTCGTAAAAACGCAAATGAAGCTGTTCTAGGACTCATGATTCACTTGGGTTTTGAGACTATGGTAAAAGCTTTAGACAAACAAAAACCAGCATCCAAAAAGGATATACAAGCTTCTCTTGACAAAGCTCGTCCAAACTTACCGATTAAACCCTTACCTAAGGGAAAACAACAGGCGCCTATTTTAGAAGAACCTAAAAAATCGATACGTGGTGGTGGAGTCGGTGGTGGTTCTGCCATTCAAAAACCAAATGCAAGCAAAAGTACAGGTGGTTCCAGAACGGGTAATGCCTCATCATCATCGCGCAAGAAGGAGGAAGATGTAGATACTTCTCCTTTGTTATCTATCAACAATACTAAGAATCAAAGATTAATAGATGAACAAAAAATGCGAGTTTTAAAGTGGACTTTTACTACACCCAGAGAAGAATTTATTGACTTACTCAGAGAACAAATGACCACAGCTAATGTCAACAAGGGCCTTATGGCAAATATGTTTCACGATGATTTTAGGTATGATCTTATTGGAATTAAAAAAAATATATAATACGATTATTTCATTTCTTATTTAAATAGATATCACTTAAAAGTTATTGAATCATTGATGGAAGACTTGCCCCAGAATCCAAAAGCTTTAATATGCAATTTGGATTTGATTTTAAAATGGCTTTCACTACGTTTTTATGATACCAATCCTTCAGTTTTAATTAAAGGCTTAGAGTATCTACAACAAGTGTTTGTGGCGTTAGTCGAACATGAATACGTTTTAGCAGAAAACGAAGGTAGTTCATTCATACCGCATTTGTTATTAAAGGTAGGTTTTAGCGAGTCGTATTGCATCCTAACAAAACAATAATATAATGTCTGGCTCTGCCCAAATGTGTAATTTGTGATTTCAGTTAGGTGATTCTAAAGATGCTGTACGTAATGGTGTTCGATCGTTGCTCAGGCAAATTCTTTTAGTATATCCCTATACTAAAGTCTTCGTTTATGTTATGGAAGGACTAAAGTCTAAAAATGCACGACAGCGTACTGAATGTTTGGATGAATTGAGTTATTTAATTGAGAATTATGGTCTTACTGTCTGTCAGCCGTCACAACAGGCGGCACTTAAAGAAATCGCTCGTCACATTTCCGATCGTGACAACAGCGTTCGAAATGCTGCTCTTAACTGCGTTGTACAAGCATATTTCTTAGCTGGAGAGAAGATATACAAACTTATCGGCCAAATGAACGACAAGGATTTGTCCATGTTAGATGAGCGCATCAAACGCGCTAAAAGGCCACAGAAAAAACAACCTGAAGTAAACAATGTTAGCGCAAAATCCTCTGGTCAGATAGTACAGCAAGACAGTATTGAAATCGATGAACCATCTACAAACGGATGTGATGAATTACCATTACCAGAAGAGCAGGACCAAAGGTATGCTCTATATATTTTTGCATGCCAATTTTAATATTCTAACTTTTTAATAATATGGAAGTTTTGCATTTTTATTGCTATTTGAGTTTATTTTCATTTATTTTTTGCTTTAGTTCTGAAAATGAAACAAACGAAGCTAATAACTCTACTTTGGCTGAAAAAGAAGTGCGCGCAACATTGCTCATAAGACAAGCGTAAATTATTTTTTAATTTCGTTATATTTTATTCTGTTTTGTTCTGTTTCGTTTTGAGTGTAATGCCGTATTGTTTGTTTATTTTTGTCTTTTTTTAAATGCTTATTTAATATACAAAAGAAACTTTGAGCATAATTCAAAACATGGGCAACACAACTAAATATAAAAGGTCGATTAACGTGTTATAGTGGGTTTACATTATTTACATAGTTTTCTTGAAGCAACTCCGATTTTGTGGGAGAGTAATACGATGGAAATATGTACATATACATACATATACCATTTGTTTGCATTGGACTCCTTTCATTGTTATTAAAAAACTTGAACTTTCTGCAAGCAAAGTTGAATAGTGTAAAATAAGTCTTATTTAAAATATCCGAGCTATGGAAACGGATTAGTAATGAAATCTGCTTTAGATAAAACTGCTTTAAATGTAACATACTGTTTGTTTCGAACTTTTAAGTCGTGTGTGTTCTCTATGAAGAAAAACGAAAAAAGAAAAGTGTAAAGTTTCTTTTGATACGAAATGAAAACTTCTTAATGTTTCGAAAGTATTCATTGAATTTAGAATGTGTGTGTGTGTATTCGTTAAAAAATAGTAGTTGTTAAATTGGTCTGATGGGTTATTTATTATGCAGTTGCAAGTACAAAATTCGGATTTTTAATGCTTTTAAAATATTTATTATTGCTTTTAAAAATGGTTATAAAAATGTTCTTTTTTATTTACATACATACATGTGAAAATATTCATATTGCTCATCTACGAAAAACCGTCATAAATCGACATTTTTAGTGAACAGCGATGCCAAAAGGAAAATCCCATCTTTTATTTTAAATTCAAGGGTTTTGAGTATTCCTTAAATCGCAATTTTTATTAATAATACAGTGACAATCAACTCATAATAATAAGCACTTTACAAGTTCATACAGATTAAAATTCTCCACAATGCCTGAAAAATGTAAGCTTTCACTTTGTTTATTATACCGACCGACCGACCAACAGACATACCTGAAAAGTATTAATAAAACAACAACGTTGTTACTACGTAAAATAACAAAAAAGTGCTCATCAAAAACAAAGATTGACGAAATCGAAAATAACAAGTTTACGTACAAAACAAAATCAACAATTTCAAAATCAACAAAATTAAAATAAGAATAATACTTACATAACAATAACACAAATTCTAATCTCTGTCCTCAGTTAACAACACAAGCAAAAATTCTTGTAAAACAAACAAAACTATATAGTACATACAAACTAATGTGTATATAAAATGGTGGCTCCGTCCAAGTGTTAAAATGTAGAAGAGTACGAGTGCGCATCAATAAATCCGTGACTTTTTGAATGAAACACAGTTTTTTGCAAATCTAAAATTTATTTTTCAACATAATCTCCTTTGAACTTAATACTCTTAGTCAGACGTTTCTCCAGGTCTTGTATCCCTTCCGAAAAATAGGATTTTTTGAGGTCCTTAAAATAGGAAATTTTTGGTCAATAATTTCATCGTTGGAGCGAAATCTCCTTCCACCGAGCCATTTCTTTAGGTTTGGAGATAGGAAGTAGTCACTAGGGGCTAAATCCGGAGAATATGGCGGATGAGGTACCAACCAATTCGTAGCCCAATTCATAGAGTTTACGTTTATGATCAATTGAGAGCAAACGCGGTACCCATCTTGCAGACAACTTTCTTAAACCCAGCTGATCACTTAAAAGCGAAACCACACTGTCATATGAAATGCCTATGGCATCAACAATCTCACGCACTTTTACTCTTCGATCGGCCAACATCATATCGTGAATTTCTCCGATATTTTCGGGTGTACTGAGCTCAATTGGCCGTCCAGAACGTTCAGCGTCATTTGTAGTTGTGCGAACGTTATATGGCAAATTATCCAGGAGGATATATTAAAATAAGGCTTTGGTTCAAACAATGTGCTTAAGTGCTAAGGAATTGAGGTTTTCCAACTAAATACTAGCTCCCTATAAGGTAGAATTAATTAAAGATTGCATATTCTTGTGACAACCATATTTTTTCTCAGATGACTTCATTATTATGAGTACAACATATTGAATTAAAAATATAAAAAGCCATGCATGTGCATGTAATTTTGCAATTTTTTATTCTTTTAAGAACTATTTTTGAAACAGAAAGTTTCTTGATCTTAGGATTTTAAAATCTAAAACAGAAAAACAAACTTATTCTGTGTTTTTTGTTTATTTCGTACATCATAATAATCATAATAATTAATTTTTAATAATATGGAAGGAAACAAAACAATATAAATCCATATATTATTAATAAAACGAATCATTCATTATAAACAATTTGTAATATTTATTAAATAATTTTTACAAGGCTATCCCGGTACCAATGTTAATCCGTTCGAGATTTTTGTTGTCATCTCAAATATTTTTAAAGTTTTTTTTTACTCATTTGTTATGCAATGCTGAATTATATGGTTTACACATTGTATCGTATATCGTATATTTGGGTTATTTATAAAGTACTCCTTGTCCTGTGCAACCGCGCATAGTTTTGTTTGCATGGTTCTTACTCGAAATATGACGGTAATATCATAAATGGGTAATATATATATATATATATAAGAAGCCTATTTTTACTTTCTTTTACATATACACGTAATTGCAATATCATTACAAAAATATTAAACATTAGCAAGTAAACAAGTTAAATAATATATTAAATCTTGCTTTGAAGTACATACTTAATATAGCAATTAGAAATTGACTGCATTTGATTGTTTTATACATATATTTTTTTTTGTTTTAAATAATTAAAATAACATAAGCTGGCGCAATATCAATTGTTAACTTTTTTTATATGTAGAACTTTTGATCAACCTGCTGCCCCAGTTATAAGCATTATGACTCAACATATACAACCTCCAAAAACTAGAGGGCCATTTGGATTGGATCCTAATAAAATAGCTGAAATTGAAAAAGATTGGGTACGAGTGGATCAATTGGAACGCGTTGAAGTTCCTAAAGTGGATATTTCTCTTCTCTTTGAACCCATTAAAGTAATTGCTACCAAAGATGGCATGAAATATCCTCAAGACAAATTCGAGCAATTGCTTTCCCGATCACGTTACATGCAACAAACCCATACAACTCCACCTCCTCTGACCGCTGTAGGTGGATTAGTTGGCAAAAATGGATCTCCTTATTTAAGTCCGCAACAACAACAACAACAATTCAATGCAGCTATTTATCAACAAACAATGGGAATGACTTCGCCAAAGTATGTAATAATCTACTAAAATGTGTAATAATGCCCGATAGGGATATAACTTGGCCAACATTTTTGGCATAGCACCACGTGGTGGCCACAGCTGACTTAAAATAATTATCGTTACCTAAATTGCAAAAGCAATTAGCACACAATTTTTAAATATAAATATAAAAAAACCCAAAAAATCGATTTTTGCTAAAAAAAAGTCGGTTTGCAAAAAATCTTGGTTGTAATTTTATGCAATAAAGAAATACATAAAAAATGTATGTAAAATATATTTTTTAACAACTTCGATCACAGTCCAGGCAGAAAAAGACAACCAGCACGACGTTGTTACGATAATTTGAGGGTACAAATACTATTTAACAAATTAACAATGTAGTCACACTACTAAAACGATAACGCCGAATGACCGTCCTTTGCCCCGGTTCATACTATGAAAGTTTTCTTTCTTTTCTCTAATTCTCTTCTGAACTTTCATTAATGTCTACACATTGAAATTTTGTGTAATTAAATTTAACATTTTTGCATCTATCTTCACATTGTTCTTTTTTGTACACAAATTTTTGCTCTCACCTCAATGAAAGAAAAGAAAATCAAAAATAAATCTTCTCTCCCGTTACACCTACAAACTAACACTTTCAGAAAGAATAATTTCATAGTGTGAACCGTGACTTTGAGAATTGTTTGCAATGTTGCCACAATACTGCAAATTTAAATTTATTGAATGGATTTACAAATGTACAATGTAACGGAAATGTTGTCACAACATTGTAAATACAAAATTAAAGCATTTATTAAAAAATATACACATGTGGTCATCAAAATAGGTACCCTGTGACTGCGTTAAAATTTCATCCGCACTTTAAAAATTAATAAATTTCGTTGAATTTTTAATTTCATTCATTTGTCAAAACTGTTTTCTTTTTAAAAAGAAAATCCGTTGTTTTATATTCTGCTTAGAATTACTTATAAGAAATTCTTTAAAAAGAAGATACAAAGATTTTGTAGCCAATGAAACAGGTGCTTTGCAATTGTACTTTGAACTTTTAAGAGTAATATTCAACATAACATAAATTTTAATTAAATAAAGAATCGTCAATAGATGATTCGGGCGCAGAATTGTATAAAAATGATGGCAGACATATTCGTTAACGTGGGGATATTTTTTATTTACATAACTAATTATATACATATGTAATTTTTGATTTTAAGTCAATAATTTTTATTGCTGAGAATTCGAAACGTAAAACTAAATTTTTACACGGTACGTGCTTCGTTCTCTATTCATGCTTCAACGCCTAATTATGAGCGAAACAATTTGCTTCGCCATACAAAATTTTGAGAGCGAAGCAAGTAGATGAATCTATTTGGGACGCAGGAAAAGTTCTTGTCTTTTCTAATTTTTATCGCAAGTTTATCTGAACTAGCTGTCAAAACCAAATATCAGTTAAAAAAAAAATAATTTTATAACATAAATAAGCGAAATAAAGCAATGGATACAAAGAATTTAGTAAAGCTGTCATATCCAGAATACCTTATAATGTTAAAGGACCACAGAAATAAACCAGAAAATTGAAGCAAGTATGTGAGTAGTATAAACACCAAGATTCATAAACACAATTGAGCAAGCGAAGCCGGTGATTCAACTCGTAGTGGAAACATGATATTACCACATTGCGACAGACCATAAAAAATATCGATAACACGAAGTAAAGATAAAGATAAAATTACTCTGAGGGAGAGAAAAAGAGAGCAAAACTCGAATGTCTGTGTTTAAACGCGTCATGTCTTATTGAAATGATTCCTACTTATGCTTCTTTGCACTTTCATTATCGTTCACACAAGTCATGACGACATTTACTTGCAAATACCTTCAGACTTAAAATTACGAATGAGAAAATAAAACGTAATGACAGTACTTGCATCTGATTACTCGTTTCTTTTCCTCTCGTCGATCTCGCCTATAAAGTAGCAATCACGTCAATACGACATGACGCGTGTAAACGCAGACTATGGAAACCAAAATCATATCTTTATGTTTCCAGTATTGTAACAGTGTTTGATTATTGCGAATATGTAATTACGATATTAAGGTCATATTGTTGTATTTATAGTGTTGTAGAGGTGTAGAATTATTGTGAATGCAGTATTGGAAAACTAAAGTTGTATTTTTGTACTTACAGTATTTTAGCGGTATAGAACTGTTGTAAACGCGGTATTTGAAAACTAACAAATTAACAGCATGTATTTACAGTGCTGTGGTAGTGCAAGTTATCGTAATTTTGTAGTTAGAGTGTGGTGGTGAGAAATCGTTTTTAGAAGTCACAATTGCTGCCTGGGATACTTCCTTTAAATTAATAATAAATTTGGAACAATTTGTCATTTATTGAAAAAAAAACTCGTAATAAAATTGCGCCATGCATACTATATTTAAATATATGTAAATATGTTAGAAAACTTGAAAATGAGCTTTATTGCGTTCGGTTCGTGGTCTTTTTACCAATCGCGAAAAAATACGATGGGTCTTCCCACTTTTTTATGATCTATTTAACCATGCCATGCCATGCCATTTCTCGTATTTCCAAAAATGTAAAAATTTATGTTCTTGATGTACATACTTGCATATGTATGTATGTATGTATGTATGTGTTTAAGCATGATTAGTAATGTCCGTTTATTAATTTTCAGTTTGGTTGATGTCTTGCCCAAACATGATCCTCATTTAATAAAAATAATAAAGGCCACTAGCAGTACAGATACTCTAAAAGCTAGAGCGGCTATTAATGAGTTGAACGAAATCATTGATTCCCCTGAGAAACAAGCCGTTCTCAAGGATTATGAAGAGATTTTCATTCAAAACGTGCTGGCACAATTAAAGGTACACTTATTCAAGAAATACCGAATTCTTCATATGATATAATTTTCTTATTTTAGAATCTCTCACAAATGCCTATTACCGAATCCCTTGTTGTTTATCAGCCACTGTTATCAATATTGTATTCATTTTTCCATTCAAAAATGTTGGGGAAAACATTAAGCGTTGCATGCATTAAAAATCTAATGTCGGCATTACTTCATCTTTTGGCAGATCAAAAACTAAATACTGGGGACGATGGCCAATACAATAAAGTAATAAATGGAATTTGTTTAAAAGTTTTGGATAAATCAAACTTTACCAACATGAATTGGTGAGTTTGCTTGTAGTTAGTTTAAAATCTATTTGTGTGGATGAACATTTATTAATTATTAAAATTGCAATTATTTAGCGCTTTAATTCGTTTATTGCGTGAAACATGCCCTGAGGCTGGTTTACCCAAATTTACAGATCTTTTAATGAAGTGCATTTGGCGCAATGTCAAGACGTTGCCGGAGCGAAGCAACGAACTAAACTATGATGCAGTCATACTCGAAGTGCATGAATTTATGTTGGCATTGCCAAGTTCTTGGTGGCAAACTCGGCCCTCGGATACACCTTTAAGAACAGTAAAAACGATCATACACAACATGGCAAAAGTGAAGGGGAATTCCATATTGCAACACTTGAATCAGATTCCGACACATTCTGAACTTCATGCATATTTGATAAAAATTTTAAAGGTTGGTATTAACATTCAATCGAGGCAATGTTTTCCAGAATTTTATGATTTTTGTTGTTGTTTTTGCAATTTTAGAATTTACAAAAAGAAGGAAATTTACCGAGTTCGTCTCCGCAACGTTCGGCTTCTGCGAGGGATATTCAATCTAAACAACGGATGTCCAATCAGGCTCACGAAACGATGTCCCAAATATTCAAACTAATTTCAGACAAAGAAACCAAGCAGCAAGGTCTACAGAGTTTATATGAATTTAAGGTGGGTTTAAATATTGTTTTCCGTTTTGAAATCTATTTAACAATTTGTTTTTTTCCTCATTTCCATATTAGACGAAAAACCCTGAAATTGATGTTTCGGCCTTTCTGAAGGGTGCTAGCCCTAGTTTTCAAAAGTATATAGAAGAAGGTTTGGCTGAAATACAGCGTAGTATTTCAACTCCTGCTGACGGAAACTTAACATCACAATTAAGTGATAATCGTTTTGGTAAGTTCAATAAAAAAACATTTACACATGATTTTGTTTGTATAAGACACCCATACAAAAAATGCTTGAATAATTGAATGTGTTCATGAAAATCGATATCTTACAAACACAATAAATATTTTTATTAAAAAATTTTATATGTACAAAGTCGCACGATCTTCATATATAACAGATGCAAATTACCAGCAGCAACATGCTTCCGCAATTGCTGAAAATACTGGCACTAAGCCTGATCCAGACTTTTGGATGGATCGGTTAAATCAACTCAGAGCTAGAGCAAATTTGGCACCTCATCGAAATGCTGATGGCAGCATTTTACCCAATTCACATTTGTTGATGATGGACAATAAAGTTATGGATGAGAACGTTAGCTTACACGCTATGAATGCCCAAAAAGTGTCTTTAATAAGGAGAGATGTAAGTACAATGTTTATTGTAATTGGCGTGACATGAAATATGAAATCTTTTCTTGATAACACAGAAGCCAGAAATGTCTCCAAATCGTCTACAACATATTCAAGCCAAGTTGGCCCAGATAAAAAAGGAGAGTCATACTTAGATGTATTAACATTTCACTACATCTTACTTTTTATAAGTCCCTTGAAAGTGTCTCAGATTCGAGACCTTAAACCGACAAAATCTGAACTTTTGCTTCAAACTCACCCGCATTTGACCTTGTTAAGATGCAGTAATTAATAATTACAAGTTATAATCAATCCATCATCAAATAATAACTACAAATGATAATTAACTAAAGCAATTCATAACAATTATTTAAACGCTTAACAATTACAGTTTCCAAATTCCAGAAATCAACTAACAAATTAATGAAATTAAGTATCAAATACATACGTATAAAAAAAAATATGTATGTATGTGTACTTGAAATAAAATAAGTCTATTCTTTCTTATTATCCATGCTTGGGATTATTAATATAAAAAAACCTATTTAATTAATGGTATTTAAATATTCTTATACATACAAAAAAAGGAATATGATTTTAAACTAAATCAAACATAACATCAGATTAGAAATGAATCTATGATATTTTAGATACTATTTATTATTCCTCGTTTCATAAAATAAAGAAGAGTGTTAATGGTATTAAATATGAGAAAATTTGCATAAATTTTTGGTTTTGTTTGAGTAATCTTTTTATGTCGCAATTCGTTGATTATTTAAATTCTAAATACTTTATTTCACATTGAATTATATTGTTATATGCACAGAAACTTAAACATCATCATGCTTATTTAATTTTTAAAGTAGAAAAGAAAAACACATAGTATTAAGGCAAGGAAATTTGTCTGTTTTCTTAAGCGCAGACATTTTCCACTGTTTTTAGACTACCAACACTCATCCATTATCACATTGTTTTTCAATCGTTTGCTTGTTTTATTCTTAGTTTTTCAATCCAATACCATCTGATTTTCGCTCATTTTATTAAGTTTTTTTATTTCATGTCATTTTTCTATTTATATATACTAGTTTTCATTAGCAAAGTAGAATATCTTTTAATTTTTTTTCTTCTTTTTTTTGTAGATGTAAGTAAGTTAATATTTTTAATACTTTTTTGAAAATTTTTTTTTACCTTAAACTCAGTGATGAATCATTCGTTCATTATCTTTAATACAATAAAAATTTCCTAAAAATATAATCAAATAAAACTTACATAAAAAATTGATGATATTAAAACTAAAAATGTTTTTCTCTTAACTATAAAACAGTAAATAATTTATATACATAGGTCAGCGGTTGGTCGGCTTTGAAATTAAAAAACCGACGAATGTATATAAATTTTCATCCCATAATTCGTCACTTTTGTGGAAAAATATCTTTTTTATATTAGTCTAGTGACAGTCGGAGATCATTATAATTTATATTTGAATATTCAAGCAGTTGTTTGATGTGGGTAAGCTAGTCTACACTCCTGCATTTCATTGGTGCTTATGAAATTATCGATAGTATCGGATTCTTAAAAGAATGCTGGTTTCAAGTACGCAAACATCAGCCAATATTATATTTCAAAGGCGCCATCGACTTCTTGCTTCACTAATAGCAATCATAGCGAATGCAATATAATATTGGTTTTATTTTTCAAATAAAAAAAATATATTTTCTTTCTATTTTGTTATTTAATTTTATTTGTAACATTTTTTAACAATAACAAAAACACATCGCATCTGTAAGCAGTAAAACTTTTAAATTAAATTGAAAAAATGAGTCCAAAATATGTATGTATGTTGCCACACCTCCAATGAACTGTCTCCATTGGCAATAACATAATTTTGGCATTTGCTGCAATATATGTTAGCATCATATTTGTTGCTAGTCGTGAAGAAGGGGAGTAATACAAAAATATATTTCTGAAAACTAAACATACATACATACATATTTGTGCATGTATGTACTACGTAAGTACGAGCAATTCAATATTTGTTTATTCCCCTGCAGTTTCTTTATTATCTGAATTATTTAGTAGTTTGTTGTCATCATGTTCCATTTTGTGTTCCCGTTCATTTTTGTCTTTATGTTTAAATTTGTTATTATCGAACCTAGAAGATATTGTAGCCACACGTACAGCTGCTTTAAAGCTAACTTTAGCCTTCATTTTAGCCAATTTTGCCTTCCAATTTTCATCTCTTGATGGAAGAGCATTTAGCCACTCAACCATTACATCCTTTTTTGGATCGACAATGGCTAAAGAAGACATGCAACCATCCACTGTGCCTAAAACAATACAGCGTCCGTCTTTTGTGCTCTTGATTGCTGTCAACTCTGCCTGCAATCGATAGTTGGCAATCATTTCGGTATCAGAAGTGCGAAAAACTCGAATAGTCTTTCGGCCACTGTGATAATAGCAAACGTATTCATCGCTCTCAGTAAAAATGCAAATGACAGAGAATACACCTTCGGCTACTTTAGGTATAAATGTTTTAACAGTGGTACCTTTGCGTAGCTCTAACATCTCCAATCCTCCCCTTGTAGGAGCAAAAATACCATATTTTCCATCTTTCGTAATACTGCCACCCCATTTCGAGATAGAACGAACATGCTTTTTTGTTTTTATATCCATAATACTGCCCTTTTCGCTATTTATGACTGCTACTTGACTGGACTTGTGCGGCATGGGTACTAGCGAAATAATTTCCTTAATAGAACATCCCTTTAAAAGTACTTTCGAAATGAAAGTTCCAATCGTAGCACTATAGACGGCAAGGCAGTCTTTGTTGTTTTTATCTACAGTACACACAATGATGTGTGCGCCATCAGCAGATATTACAGCTTGACGAAAAGGTAGACCGGGAATCATGCGAATGGGGTATTCGAATCGAAATAAAACGGAACCATCTGTTATGGATATGTAAATAAATAATATGTAAATGGACATGCTAAAAATTCGATATGGTAGGCGACAATGCAATGAAAATGTTCTCCCATCATTATTTAATTGTATTTAGGGATCCTTTATGCGCGGCAACCAAACCTCCGTTGCGTTGCTAGTTGTTGAAAACGATATTACTGGCAATTAGAGTTGCCAATTTCAGCTGGTATATAATGATTTTTGTTGCCGACTGTCAACGCAACTGAAGTTTGTTTGCTATCCGTAATCGATCTATTGAATTCATCCAAAAAAGGACAGGATTCAATTTTCTGTCAAATTTTATATAAACAATTCGGGCGTTTTCAGATATAAGAGATTTTTTCGCAGGACGATGGGAGCTAAGACCAGCCTCAGTTGCCCTGCGAATAACTGTTCAAGAACTAATTTCTAATCTAAGATTATTGATAACCTCCCGGGATGTAATTTTCGGGAATTCCTTCAATTCGATTGCTGTTAAATTATATTGAGTGCCTTGCAGAACAAGTCCTATAATTTTTTTTTAAATTGCAGAAACTCACGATTTATGAATTGACTATCACAAATTTGTTTTTGCTTTAATCTGGCATTAATATAATGTATTCCGTCCGATTAAGAAAGACTAAAGAAAACCTGCAAACATTTTCTTTCCTCTATGGAAAATCATCCCATCGAAGTCGATTTCGACATAAGTACATAATTAAGGTGATTATTTTGATTTTAAAATTTTCAAAAGTCGTTATTCTTTCTAGCAGTTTTCAACTCTTTAAAATTAAAAAACAAATAATTCGAAAAGTTGCAAAAAGAAAATTTCAAACAAATAAATATTGTGTGTGCACCTTTCGTGGATTGTTTTGCACCACTCTATAATTTATTTTTTTTACATAAGAAACCAAATATTTCCCACAGAAAAATTTTTATTTATGTTGTAAGAAGTCTTGTTATTGAAAACGGAAAGTTTTCATTGTATTGTCAGCCACTGCATCGGTGAAATGATTAAAGCGAAATACGAATGTATGTATAATAGAACTCTTTTTAAAATCGTACCTGGAACCGTTCTTACTGTTGCGGTAGCTGTAAGGCGATTTGCATCTTCTGCTTCCTTCGACTCTTTTTGATTTGTATTTGGCAACGAAACAATCATTATTTTATATCCAGAGTCCATAAAGGTTAATTGTTGTATTCCGGGTTGCTCATCACGATAAATAACTTGTTCAGAAACTCGATTCCATATAAGAAATTTGCCTGTTTCCGACGAAATTATATAGCGGCCATCGGGAGTTATTTCTGCGTGCGTTACAATCGCTCCCAAGGGGCTATCCGCTAATTTGGTTATTAATCTGCCAGTTCGAGTCTCCCAAACTCCTACACAGCTTCGTGTAACCGTTACAGCAAAATCCACTTCGGATAAGCTGAAAATATATTAAAAAATTTATGAACTTTTTCACACAATGTGAGCTGAACTGAATAACCAACCTAATGTTGTCAATTTGTAGTTCATGTCGATCTATTACATGGACCTTTTCGAAAATATTATTGATGTTCCAAACTTTAACAGAGCGGTCAATTGATGAAGTTACCACATTATTCCAATTTCCGATAGTTAACGCCTCGAGTTGTATGATCCGACCGAAATGAGCATCCAAAACTTTTACCAGTTGAAGCGACTGCAAACACCATACATACAGATTTTTTCGGACTCCAGCTACAGCATAGTCCAGCTTAGAACTGGTCATTATAGAATTTGATTCCATCAATTTGGTGGTAATATTTCTAACTCCATGGGGCAACGGTAAATACATAGATTCGTTGCTTAATCTATTTCCATCTAGATCTCCAAAGTCCCAAATAACAAAACCCTTTCCGGCTGTACCCAAAAGCATACGATCTTGTTGATCCAAACGCAACTGTAATAACATTTCCTTTTCATCGTTCTGAAAACGAGGAAGTGTTTCCTCCAATTTCCACTCAATGAACGACGACTTGTCAAGCGACTCCTCAAACCGGTATACACTGACCTCATAATTATTCTCATTCGAACACCCATAAATCTTGGTTCTCTTCTTATTAAGTGCTAATACACTGAAAAAGTATAATGTTGGTGCACAAAGTTCGTTTCGGTGCGAATCAAAACGCAAACGTGATTCGCTTATTGACCCGGACCAAAAAATTAGATTATATTCCTGTTGCTTATAAAACTCAATATGTAAAAGTTCCCATCCAATGCAATTTTCGAATGATGTAAATATCTGCGTAAGATTTCCACGCATGTCGAATTGAGCCCATTTCAGTTTACAACTTATAAACAAGCTTTTCAAACGTAAAGAAAGATAAGAAATTATAGAAATGGCACCTGTCTTTCACATTTGAGAGGAATTACCTTTGATTTAGCAAATAGATACTACTTATTGGACCATCGCACTCTTCAAATGGAGAATCAATAACCACAAACTCACTTGACAGCATATTCAGCAATACCGTTTGATTATTGTTTGAATAGGCGGCGGCCCATTTGTTATCAGGACTCAAAACTAGCTGCTGCATTATACCCTCGATTCCCGGATTAACATCGCGAGTTAGATCTGATGTCGATAGATCGAATGTTATGAAGTGAGTCGATATTGAGACCATGTAGCGCTTGTCACTTGTAAGACAAAATGCGAATACCGCAAATTGATGTCCTTCAAGGGAGTACTAAAATTACAAACATTTTACAGTTTTACTGTCAAAAAGTCTTAATCAACAATAACAAGAACAATTAACCTTCAAGGGTCCTCCTGGTGTATGAAGACAATGGTTGACCGGTATTAAAGCGCAGTCTTTAGGTCCACACTGATCACATGCTCTTAATAACATTTTAATGTTTCCGTTTCCTCCGATTTCGGGTAAGAGCCGTCCGATTAACTGTGGAGCCAACATATTGGGATACACCGCTAAAATAGCTCCGCCCAAACGCAAAGCATCTGCCACTAACATTAGCTCTCGTTTTGCATCTTTATCTTCTATATTTGTTGAGGCGTCTTCAAAATCAGCCAAGACAGCTTGTAGTGGACAGCTCGAAAGCTTCGCGTGCAACCACTCATAATTGAATAGAACGTTCTCAAATAAATCCTTAAAACGGCGAGATCGAACGAAATGAAACGGCAATTCACCAAACTATTTAAATAATTACGAGTGAATATTGTGGGGTGAGAAAACTAAATTATAATAAATTGTTTGGGTTTACCTTTCTCAGATTATATCTTTTGGAGCTACCATCTTTACTTGTAAATGCCAGCGGTTGTATAGGCACCTTACGGTCAGCGGAACCCTCCTTTTCCGTCAGTCCGAAACGGTGTCTTTGTATTTCAGTAAACTTGAAAGGCTTTGGCACTCCTCCACCCCATATACCCAAATAGTAATCAGCTATCATTGAATGAAAATACATCGCCATGTTCATGTTTTTGAAATAACGCTCCTTTGCTGTGTCTCTAAATTGTCTGTGGTACCAGTTCATAACATTGACGCCGTCCGCCTCACGTTCGCTGAGGTAATTGGGCAAATCGTTGCGTATACGTGTCCACAGCAGAGGCGGAATACGTCTGACGGGTGGCAAATGGTATTGATAGACATCGTCCAAAACTTTATCGTCTAACGATATTAAATCCTCAAGTTCGCTCTCCGACAGTCCGGACTTTGAAGCTGTGATGTACGCCAACGCATGAAACACCAGAATGCGACCATGTTGCTTCTCAATGCGTTCAAACAACATCATAATTGAGTCCATAACATTGTTGGCCAAGTGGGTTTCCTGGGGCCGTGTGTAACTGCGCCAACGACATATTTCTGCAAAGACTAATTTTACAAAAATTGGCAATGAACATTTGCTAATGGCGTTTGCAACTAAACGCCACTGATAGTTGTTAAGATCTCTGCAAGCGGTTTTCATCCACATCTTAATGACATTCATCGCCAAATCTTCACCCAAAGCTGTAACTTCGATAAAATTCTCCTCCACATCGATCATTTTGCGCAGGACGTGATACTCCTGAGACACAACCGGATTGTTTTCTTCTTTGGCACACGATATAATTATCTAATATAAACTTATGAGTTAGCCGTTTTTTTGTATGTACATATAAGTAAATATTATTAAGTATGTTGTATGTAAGTATGTGGGTTGACAATGAATGTATGGATCCAATTGAAGAAGGGCCGACGCTATGACCTTTAGCCACCCAACGTCGTCTCGCCACCAACAACAAGATTTTCATTTTTCAATCTGTTAACTAGACAGAGAACAGACATTTCCGCAAAAGCCAATTTCGATTTCATGTGAAAGTTTTTATGAAATATGGGGATGCAGTGTCTGTTTGTTTGTTTGTTTGTTTATTCGATGCACACTTACCTTACAGTGCACTGGCAAGCGCGTAGGTATCCAAGACACACTATTGGAGTCTTGTGTGCCGGTTAGTTGGTCAACTGAGTCAAGGTATAGTGTCAGGGGCTGATTTGCGCTGGCATAAGTCAGTAATTGCTTAAAGTGGGCTGTTAAGGGGACCAAGTCGTCGGGAATACTTTCGAAAGGCAACATGTAGTTGTAGGAAATCTGTAACATTGGAGAATGTCATGAAATGTATGTATGTACTAATGTGTTGAGTAGATCGATATAAAAATATACTTATCGCTCATTTACTTGAACAACGTTATAACAAAAAAAAAACGTTTGTAAAGAATCATGAAGAATCATTCTTCGTATTGTTCTTTATATTGTGTAGAAATTTCGTGAGAGGTGAATGTTATTTTTAGGGGTTTCCTTTGAAACTTTAAACTTTCTTTTCTGAAGAATGACTTTTTAGAGTTATGACGTTGTTTGAGCGAATGAACGATATGTACGCACCTGCTGGCAAATCGAAATAAGAGTGGGTGTCAATGCACTTGAGTCCGGCGTAGTACCCAAAAATCGTATTATATTTATTGGCCGTTTCTCCGGGAACCATTCTGTTGCAACAAGCGAATCACTTTTGGCTAAAAGAGACGTTTTGCCACAACCTCCTTCGCCATAAAGGACAAGTGGCTTATCTGAATCGCCCAGCATATATCGCTTGATGCGCTCAAGACTTTCTTCCCGGCCATAAAACACCCTCACAGAATTATTGCAAGCGTGCAAATGCTGAAGGATTTCAGTGACTATCTGTCCCTGTGCACTGGAATCTTCTTTCCGCATAGCTCTGTCGACTAACTTGATGATGTTTTTGTAAAAGTGCGATATGAAATGGTTAAGATACTCCTCATGGGTTTCAATGTCGAGACCTTCGCGACCGATCCACTCCACTGTGTATTTTTGCGAGTTACTCGATTCAATTTTGGCTGGCAATCGATTGTCTCGAAGATCAGCCAGAAGTTTTGCCGATTCGGTATCCAAGCTCCGGCTTATAATATCAACAAACAGGGAGGCCTTTTTAAGATTCTGTAGATTAATATTGTTAATATAACGCACATACGAGAGACAATGATTTTTTGTGTTCTTCACATCCAAAATTCCATTTATGACCTCACGTTCGGTAACTAACAAAAGCATAAAAAGAAATATGAAGCAAATTCAATCAAATTATAGATAAAGAAGAGCACACGGTATTTATTACCTGACATGAAGTAGTTGTGCACTGCGTCCTTATCCATTTTGGCACTTGCTCCAAGTGAAGCTGCTGCTTTTCGTAACAATTTCTGCATTTTTCCTAACGTATCCCACCAAATCGCTTGATCTTCAGCCTGCAACTTCGGCACTCGTTTGTTGTTGAAATTAATTAATATCGAAGAAATTGGCTGAAGCACAGAAACCGGAGGTACCGCGTTGCTATCCTTTTTGTACCATAAATCTAACAACGCCCGGTCGGCACCCATTGATGTTAATTCTTCGCAAATCATTTGTAGTTCTGATGAAACAATATATGTCGGAATCGGACGATAGCCATATTTTTGACCCAAAAATACCACAAAATTCGGACCCATTGATAATCTCTGACAATTTTTTATCTCTCTCATACACAGCTCTGTGGTCATGTGATCATCTGTAGCTTCGTCACGCACGCCCCAACGCATATCTACCACCTGCACATGTACGATCAATTAGATGTGTACGTCATTTTCAAAATCTTATTACAACAACAATATAGTTACGCAATATTGCATTGCATCCATACCTGAAACTCTAAACCATGTTTTTCGCGGCAATAGTCCTTAATGCGAGGATAACACTTTGCCATCAATGAGTTTCTTTCCATTGTTGTATCTACATAAGTTAACAGACCCACAAATGAATGAACATATGTACATATTTGTTTGTATGTATATTCATTAAAGGCATGACTTTTTTACTCAAAGTTTTGCATAAAAAATTGTTGTTTATTGGAATATCTACTTGACAAAAACCGGCAAGAGTCCCGCAAGAAATGTGTGGTTAAACAAAAAATAAATTTATAAATATGTACATACGAGCATGTATAATATATTATAAAATAAAAAAGATATACATAATTATTTTAAAATTCTGATAATAATTACTAGCGTAGTTCAAATATTATTTGGTTCTATTCTTCAGCTTACAAACATATTATGAAGGTAAGATTATTACAAATATGATTAGAAAAGTATTTTTCTGTCAGTTTATTCTATAATTAGACTTCTTAGCTTACAATTATATTATAGACAAGTAATATTATCGCAAGGGTTCAGTTTTCATTATTAAACAATTTTTAATAAGCCTTTTATAATAGTAATCACAACACTTTTCTAAGCTTAAGGCTCATGTTAGTAAGCTTGATACAAGTTATTTCTAAATCGTTTTGGTTTGTTGGGTTAAATCGAATGCCCAAATTTAATAGATTTCTTTAAAGTTCTAACGAGTAAACTAGACAACATAATTTGCAATACCAAGTACGATATAAAATATATTTTTGTGCAGATTAATAATCCACAAAGCATTTCGTGAATGTGGGGACGGATCTGTTCGGAAATATTAAGCGAAAACTAAAAAAAGGAAAATATGCCAATATAAAATAAGGATCAGCTATTTTATTCCTTATATACATAAATGTGTATTTATTAGAAAAACATGCAAAATTGCACTCAAAAGCGTTAAAATGGCACAGAAATTACTTAAAATATTATTTAAGAAATAAAGATTTATGTGCTGTTCATAGAATCCATAAACAAAGTATTGTGTGCCTTCAATTATCAATATCAATACCATTCATAAAAATTGCAGCATCGTTATATTTAACAACTAAATTTTTGTAAAAAAAATCCAACAGCATCCAAGCTGTATTATTACGCAAAAATATTATGATCTCTATAGTAATAAAATATCGATAACCATAGTATTTTCAGTTTGCTAACATTTAATTAAATTATGACTAAAAAACAAACAAAATATGTTGGCTAAAATCAGATAATTCAATCAAAATAAGTTGTTCTTAAATTGTGATTGTGATCAACGGTATTTTTCAATTTGATTTAAATTACCAATAAGTTTTTAAGTAAATTCATTTCAAAATTGTTCGTCACATTAAAAAGTATGTGCTGTTCATAGAATCCAAGCAATCGAATTGAGTGAACAATTTATATGAAAACCACTCAGTTATTCGAGTCGTTGTCATACATATTTTCTACTCAAGTCGATTGCTTGGATTCTATGAACAGCAGCACATTAATACAATTTTATACTCGTGTTATAAAATTTCGATTGTTCACTATAATCAGGCGTGTTTAATATTTTCAAAGAAAAAATATCATCTATTGTTGCATGAAATAGTTGAATGCACGTTCAACATCAGTGTATTGCTGGAACATTTCTGTTGGAAGGTTTTATAAAATTAATGAAGAATAAAATGTTTGTGGTCATGATCAAAAACTTCCAAGAACTTCCTCTGGTTTGCAAATTTGTAATCCTTGAACATGTAGAATATTTACAATAAAGCACAGACGAATATGCTCTTCATATTTTCTCCTGCAGTTGAGATGCATTCGAATTTATTAATTCATAGTGTTCTGATCAAAGAGAGCTCCACAGAGCAAAGTTGGACTTTAAAATGGCATTTTATGGCAAATAGATTAAAGCAAAAAAGATTTTGCGAAATAATTGAAAAAGTGACAAATGCGGTAGAAAATTCAATATGCCATAAAACACTTGCCCTGATAATAAGTATAAACAAGTATTAGACGATACATTTGCATTGTGTATGCGCAGTGGAGTCGAATGCAATGTAAACGGTAATAAATATATCACTTTTAAAATCATATTTATGTCGAATATGAAAAATCTATAGAGGAGGCGACTGTTAATTTACGTGCAGCTTAAGCATAGACGGCGCTACAGTGGAACAAAGTTAACCGATTTGAAAGATTTTTACATTAAATTGAAAGTTATTTGATCAGATATGAGTTCGATGCTTGAATTTGTTAATTTAAATTATTATTACTTTCTTTAATTAAATTATTAAAAAAGAATGCACCAGAAAGGATAATTAGTGTTGATTATCTGTTGCAACTTTAAAATTTATATTGTAATGGCAACATCTCAACTCGTCATTTTACAGATACACACTTTAAATTTTCATTTATTTATTCATATGTAATATACGTAGTCTATTGTCCAATTTCATTTATTGGTCACTTAATAAATAACTACATAATTAATAATTAATCAACTGTTCTGGCGTGTAAGTTGAAATTAATTAGTGTTAAATTTTCCCTTGTTCCTTTGGAACATTGTCTCCAAGTCCAATTCTTTCTAATGAAAAATGTTACGAACTTTAACCAAAATAATATTCACTTTGGATTAAAAACAACTAACAACCAATTTGATCGAAAAATAATGACATTAAATTAAAAACCAGTGTTCGGTTTATTTAAGACACAACATTATCAGAACGTAGCATTACTGTTTTCGATGGTCGCCACATCTTCTCATCAGCGTTCATATGTGTTTTTTACACCTTTCAGGTGGATGCCATTAATTAGAAGTATCAACTTCCTTTTGATTCTAATTACATTTCAATTAAGCCAATGCAGTTGGAAAAAAGTTGAAAACTTATTGCTTGCCTGTTAAGACTTCAAACGTATTTTTTTTTTTTTTTTTTTTTTTTTAAAGAGAAGTAACACTCAGGCAATTAGTATGCCTACCAACCCGTAGGTGTGTTACCTTCTTTGGGAAAGGGATAGTGAGAGAGGACAGATGGTGAAAGAGAGAAAGCTTAATTTTTACAACTCTGATATTGCGCGTTGTGTTAGTTTTTAGATCAGTGTTGCAGCGCCTCTGATGTCAAGTAGGCGCATTAAATGTGTTTTAAGCTGTTGTAGCCATTTTATTAATTATTTTACTTCGCCGGCGATTTTGCTACAATACCGACGAAGGAGGGCGCTGTGATGTCCGCTAGCATACACCAGTATCAATTGCTGCCAGAACTGTTCAGTGACCAGTGCTATGCCTTCATCACTTAAACAGTCTGACAACAACAAATACAATCGCATACTAATGCACATCTGAAAAATGCTGGATGTTATGACTTGTCTGAAGCTGGGCTCGAACCCACGTTCTTAGACATTATTTGCTTTGCAGTCAACGCGCTAACTACTTCAGCCAACAGCACCCTCTTCCAGTGACAGGTCGTTATCATATAAATAGTTAAAACTCAAAGCGACTTCCCTACCACAAGTCACGTCCTAGTCCCCTTCAAGTTTATATATCGTAAAGATGGAAAAGAGACTCCATGAACCGCGAAAAATAAATACTAGTATCCAGCGCAAACTTTTCGATGGGCAACGTAATAAAAATGAAGAAAATTTTATTCGTTTTAAGAAGGGAAGTGCCCGTTTTGCCCCTGCACGTTTTATGCGTATTATGTTATGCTGTGTTATTTTGCAATAATCGAAAACTTAAAAAAGTCATATCAATAATACGAGTATATACACATACACACATATATACACATATTTAAAATTAATTAAATTTAATTCCTCCTTTTAACTACCACAATATTTGTTTAATTATGAAAACCAATCCGATATCTACCTGTAAAAGTTGAACTTGTGAAGATCCGAACAATTTTGGAGCTGACGGGAGGCAGCGCCTCCAACGATCCCAAAAATATTGAGTCTATAGTTCGATCATCCATTGCAGGAATTTACGTAATTTTTTTATAAAATTAATTCTTTTCGCTGGACTAAGAACCTTTTTCAATGAGTTTTATATCAAATTTAACTGAACTTGAAGGCGCACAAATAACCAACAGTCTTGCTGATTGTTTGATCGATATTCCTGGCAACCAAATTACCAAAACACAAATTAAATATAGAATATTCAAGATGTGATTGATAGACAGCCGTAGAAGGTACACTTCTATTTATGTATGTATGCACGTACATGTGTACAAACATATAAGGCCCATTAACGCTTTATACCGCTTTTACAATTTTTTACATGCTTATGTACAGTGTCGGCGAAAACTAAAGGTACAAACGAGATTAAATGACGTTTTTAATAAAAAAAGGAAATACGGGTGAAATCGTAAATGCGGTAAGTTTTTTGTAAGTTGTCTGCAAACTATTGCAATAGTAAATAATATATTGCAGCAGTTGCAGAATTGTGGGCAGCACAGTCAATTATTTACATAAAGCAACTTTTGACGAAAAAAATGTGAAGAAAATTGTGCTTGTCGAATGCTAAACTTTTATTATTGCACTTACGAATTTATCATATATTGAAAGAATTCATGAGGATGTCCCCAACAGCTATGAGGTCCTTAGCAAAATGCAATTATTCCACTTTTTGAGTTTTTAATTCTACGTATTAAAATCTATGTAACTACGAGTATTGTTATAAAACGTACCAAACAAAGGTCAATAACTTAACATTTTCCATTGTTCCTTTGGAATATTGTCTCATGTCCAATTCTTTCTGACTAAAAATGTTACGAACTTTAGCCAAAATAATAATCACAACTAATTTGTCCGAAAAATAATCACTTTAAATAAAAAGGTCAATAACTTTACTGCAATTCAACACAAAAAATAATTTTTGAGACCAAATTGAAACATTTCTACGTCAAAGCAATGAATAAATTCGTGATATTAGCGAAAAATGTAGGGTACACAGAAAGAAAAACGGAGTACTAAGTTCAAGTATTTTCTACTTACTTTGAGTATGAGTCGTACTTTGAGTACAAATAACAATAAAATGTACTTTAATCAAGCCTGTTCTGGAGTTTCTTAAAATGAGTACAAAATTTTTTAATCACGTAAATAATCTTGATTCAACTAAAAAAAGCTTAAATTAAATTGAGCATTTGAACGCGTTCGTAATTAAATCAATCTTTCTGTACTGTATTTAAGTAAATCTAAGATTACCGTACTTTTAACACCGCTTGGGATTGATTTAAGTACGAATGGATTGACTTTTCTGTTTTTAGTTTAGTTATTATAACTTTTCCAGCTATTTAAGATAATGGCAAAACAACTCACCGTTTGCTTTATGGAACTCCTCTTGAAAATACAAATAATTTAGAAAATAAAAACATGGCACACAGTGGTTAAAGATTTCGGAGTTAGAATGTAATGCAAAAATATTTTAAGACCATCAAGGAAATGGTAGAGATGATATACATAACCTTATTTGGATAATTGGAGGAGGACACTGAAGTGCGAGTATAACACAATGTCGATTTTTTGTAATACTTAAATGTAATTCAAGGATTTACATGTAATCAATGAGGCGATGAGAGCAGTTGTAGCCTCAGCCACTGCCATCATATTACTTATAAATTTACATACGTAGAAATGTTTTATTATATTTTATTGTTTGAATTTGCTTTTATCAATATTTTTTTGTAAAGAAAACCCATTCTGCTATAAAATGGAATTGTAAATATGTTCTGGTTTTAAAAGAATCTTTTTTTTTTACACTTTATGTATTTTTATGACGTTAATATTCGCATGAATTTTCAGAAAAGCAATATGAAATTGGCTAATACGATTATTTGTTACATCACTAGTATGTGTCCGCGTACATATTTATGTACATAATTCGTGCTACAGAACTAACTCAAAAATTTTTAGCATACAATCGATGATTGATTACTTCTTTGATTGCCACTGTCCCCGACCCTTTCTTGATTGATTTCTTTTCCTTTTTTATTAAATGTCTCCTATATGTTTTCTGTGAGTCTAATGTCTGGAAACTGTGTGAACCAATACATGGCATCGAGCAATTGTTGCGCCACCGGAAGATTATAAAAATAGCTGGCAAGTAGTTTCTTTCCGCTAACTTTCTTATAACAAAATACAAATCTATTTTTGTTGCATGTGTTCTTTCATTTGATGCGCAGTTTGGTTTGAAGTTTTCCGCCAAGATACAATACATACTTACATACATCTTCTATATTATTAATAGGCAAACACGGTTGTTTAGATCCCTCTTAGGGCCGTAATAATGAACCGATTTTGGAAAGATGTGTATATTTTTAAACGGGGTTTTACATAGATGTACACACATGCATGTATCAGCTTCAATTTAAAAAATAAACAAATTTGTGCAATTTTTCAATTGGTTTGTCCATTTGCTTTTGCTAGAAATGATACAGAATTTTAGAATGTTTTTTGTTTTTATTAAATTAAATTAAATTAAAGGTTTTGTAATTATTTTTTTAATTCCAGCATAATTTGAGATTTTCAGAAGGCATTCATTTTAATCGATTAATCAAAATTGGGGGTTTTAAATTATTCGAATAATCTATGTACACAAAAAAAACTTATATCCAGTGCATTTTTACATAAATAGTATGAATCTTGACACGGTCTCATTTTTAGATCAAATAAAACAATACGAACATGTTAGAAAGCACAAGAAATTGATTTTAAAAAAAACTCTTATAAAAAATATAGATTTGTGGTGTCTATTTTAGAAATTATATTTAAAAATAAATAAAATTGTAAAAAACGTAAAATCTAAGTTTGAATGCCCGGTTTGACCGCAAAACTAGCAAATTTTAGTTTTTATACAGTGCACACGCGATAATATGAACACTCTAATATATGAACACCCCAAAATATGAATACTTTTTCATTTCTATTGACTACTCTAAAATATGAACATCTTATTTTTGTTTTATCTACCTAAAAAAATTTAAATCTAAATCAACAGGATAGTGGCTAACTTCTAATTCAACTGCATAATAATTTGGGGATTTCCCAAGCTGTTTTCTTTTAAATTGTCTTCAGTTGTCAATCAAAATTTTTAAACGTAAACGTTTTAGTTAGTGTACACATTCAGTTGGAATTCCATACTAATTTTTTAAATAAATACATATATGTATGTAAATTTAACGTAAAGAGTTCTTAAAATGCATACAAAATAAATAAGTTTTCAACTTTTAAAGAAAAACCGGGCAATAAATTTGAGATGAAAAAATCTACAATATGTGGAATAAAAAAATAAGTAAAAATGCTATTATTAAATGTGTTAATAATACGTTTGCGGCCAAAAGAAACAGCAAAAGAAAATCACTGTTTTTTTCGGATAAATTTGTTTTTTTATTTTTTCAAAATAAATTTCCGTTTTTTAAATCCAATAAACAATAAATAACAAATTTAACATAAGAAACTTAATTTTTATGAGAAAAACTTTTGTAGATGGAAATTAGATGACATTCGCAAATATGAACAATCTCGCAAAAGTGAACTGGTCTGGTTTTAATTAGTTCATATTATCGCGAGTGCACTGTATATTCGATTTTATCAAGGGATTATTGCAAAGTGTATCTTTAATAAACATACAACCGATTTTTTAAAAGTTAAAAAAATCAACAAAAATCGACACAGTCGATTTTTTCACTATTTTACGCAACATCATATTTTTTAATAAAAATCGGAGTCATTGAACATTCAAAGATTGAGGTTAAATAAATATAATCGGATAACTCGAGTAAAAAATTTCATGTGAATTTATATTTTGGGAAAATGTAATTTGAATAGTCAATTTGTAGCAAAAACAAAAATTGAATCTGTACTACTTTGTTGATAGTTCAAAAATATACAATTCACAAAAGTCGAAATAAAATTGTCAATCAATTATGGAAACCCTTACTTTGGTTACTTACCACTCACTCACCCCTAGAACGTTCTTATTTTTTTCATTTAAAAATTTAACTGCCAAGCAGGCCCACGATGTCAGACGTATTCCCTCTTTCGTACAATAACATTTGACACAAAAACAAATTTTTTTATAAATGTAATTTGTTTTAAATGTAATTGTACGAAAGAAAGAATACGTGTGACATCGTGGGCCTGCCTGGCAGTAAATTTAAGAAAAGTACGGATGGACGCCTGCACTGCACATTGTGTATAAAATAATCGAATAAAATTTACAAATGAATATTTGTTTTGTTAAAAATGTTTATTTTCATTCAATATTACGATAGGATTAATTATTAATGAGGTTTTTGCTATTTTTATTAAATTTTAAATGTATTTTTGCGATATATGTATAAAATTTCTAGTGACGTCGTAAAAAAGGTTAAATCAAAAAAGATTTATTGGAACTTTAGGATTTTCACGATAATAGGATGTGTGGTTGGTTAGTGTTATTTATTGCTTTAAATGACTTAAATAATATTTTGCTATAATTTCATTTACTTTATGTTTTATTTGACGTTTCTTTTAATATGATTTTATCATTGTATAAATTGTTGTCGCTTAATTTGGATTATTCGAATATTTATGTGAGTATGTATATCGAACGATATTTATTTTGTTATCAATAAAATAATTAATAAATTAACCATAACTATTTCAATGCTTTTATTTATATAAATAGATCAATAATAACAAAAATAATTAAATAAATCTAATTTTTAATTTTTATGTTTGTTTGTAATTTACTCATTTTAAATTATTTGCTTCTTTTCATTTATTTGTAAATATGTACTTCGTTAGTTTTTTTCTCTTAATAAAAATAATAAAGACATGAACTAATATTGTTAATAATAATAATAAAAAATAATGAGCTATACATTGATTAATACGAGAAGAAATAAAATAATATATGCATAATAAAAACAATAAATTTAACTAAAAACAAAAAATAATAATAATAAATTAAAATATACTAAACGATTTTTAATTAAGTAAGTAAATATATACACATTCAATACCTTTTTTCTAATATTTGTTTTTTCTTTGTAATTTTAATGCCTTCGATCGAATTGAAAGATCTGATTAAGCGCGCAAGCAAACATTTTTGTATTTCAAATGTGTTATCAAAATAATTTTATATCTTTATATATTCATATAATTTCTATTAAAAAATTAATCTTAGGTGGTGTGTTTTTCTTTTTGTTTTACATACAAATAGTATAATAGTTTTTATTTTTAATATTTTATTTTTTAAGTTCTATGTGAATTTATGTATGCATTTTTTCAGCAAACGGAAACGGAAACACGTAGTGGTTCAATTGTTTTTGCTTTTATTTTAAATATTAAAGCTTGTTTCAACATTGTGTCAGTTTGTTTTTCTTCTTTTAAATAAAATTACAACCGATTAGTTTATGTACTTGGATTTGCTTTGCTTGATAGTGGGGTTAAGAAACATCGCCATTATCTAAAGAATTCATGTCTGATCTTGTTAATACAGTTTGTTTGGGGTCATCGTCATTTAATTTTTTGGCATTCAGTGCCAGTTTGTTTATATGTGGGGAGGAGGGTGAGGTCAATGTGACTCTATAATAAGAAAACCCCTGGTTTTTGTATTTATTCATAATAAACATTAAAAAAGGGTTAAAAGAAAGTAAGCAAAACGTTAGTTGAGTGTAATAAAAAACCAAACAAGCGGAGTTCTGTTGAGTTATTAGAAAAGTAGAGCATCAAATCAGAGAATGTTATTAATTAAAATAATAATAAAATGTTAGAATTGCATTTAAGCGCTTTTGATAGAATCGTTTACTCTTGCAATTAAATAAATAAGACTTTTATTATTCAATGACCTCTAAGTGCTGGCAACTTGCTGCTCTAAAAAAATGCCGAATAAAGTTGCCCAACACCTACCTTGGAGTATTATCAGCTTTCTCGCGGACTAGAGTTGTCGTGGAACTAACTGTACCACCGTTTAATTTCTGAAGAGACGATTTTCTTACTTGTATGGGTTTAAGGCGATCTTCCAGATCGCTTAGAGAACCATCTGATGTCTGTGAGTCCTCGCTGAAATAATTTAGGCAGAGCATTATTTGAAAAATCGAATATAATTCGGTAAAACTTTTACCTGTCTGACAAATCATCGTCCCCCTCTTCCATGGCTTGTTGTAAATCAGCAATACGCTGTAAAGCTAATCGTAAATCGTTCTTTAGCGCAGACGATTCCGATTCTACTTGCTCAATCTTCTTTTCCAAATCCTTACGTTTTGTAACAGACTCTTGTTCTCTACCCGAGACAACATGAAATTCTTCGCGTAATTCTCTTAAACTTTTTTGAGATTTTTTCAGGGTATCCTGAGCTTGTACCTCCTTAACTTTTGCCTGTGAAACATCATTTTGTAAGCGTTCCAATGCTTCTTTGTGACGATTAACTTGAACTTCTAAACGGGCTCTGGTAGCCTGCTCTAGTTCTAAACGTGATTCCAATTCTTTTGTACGTAATTCCAAACTAAACATCAGAGTATAAATAAAGAGTTTCTAAGAAACAAGAAACAAAAATCCTATACAAATTTATAATTACCGTTTGGACATCATCGCTGCGGAGGGATCCGTCAAATTTTCAATATTTTCCAGCCTATTTTGCAGCTCCGTTACTTGTTCTTTAAGATTATTCCGGTCTGCTTCTAATTCCGACAATTTAAATTCATATTCCGAAGCTGCAATTTGTTCGGCGTTCAGCTGTTTGACTGTTGCACTATACTTTTTCATTAGTTCCGCCAACTCTTCTTCATTTTCTTCTATTTGGGCTTGCAGTTCGGTACGATCACGTTGCGCGGCATTCGCGCGATCCTCTGCTTCGTTGCGCGCTCTGTTAGACTCTTCATACATTGTCTGTACTTCAGTTAAATCTGCTTCGGCTATTTGCCGAGCCTTCATTGCCAACGTGCGAGCTGACTCCGCATCCTCAAGTTGGTTGCGAAGTTGACGTATCAACGTTTTGCCAGGTGTGTCGGCTTTGAGTCTTTCCAACTGAGCGTGAGCGTCTTTTAGAAGTGCTTTGTATTTTCGCAAATCGCGACGCATCTTTTGATTGGCTGCTTCTTCAGCTTGACGATCAGCACGATCTTGGTCTTCCATTGAAGATACGCGACGCTCTAATTCATGCTTTTCTCGCAATAATAGAGTTCTTTCCTCGTGTTCTGTTTCCAATTGGCACTCAAGGGCTAATTATTAAGAAATCAATTCAATTATTCACCACTCTAACACATACATGCATGCATACATACAAATGAACATAACTAACTACTAAAATTCACCTTTGATTTTCTTATATGAAATACCACGAGCTTCTTCAAGTTCTTCGTCTCGTTGTTGGGCCTCCCTTCGCGCTTCTTTGCGCATTGTTTCCAATGTCATCTCCAAACGCAGTTTGGCTTGCTCCAACAACTGTACCTGACCTGCCATTTCATCTAATTCCTCTTCTTGTTCTTTGACTCTTCTATCCAATTCATTTTTGGACCGCCTTAATTGTGCAATTTCCTCTTCCGTTCCGCCACCAAATGTCATCTCCTCCAACTCTCGTTGTAACGATGCCAACTTCTCTTCCTTAAGATCAAGCTCAAGGCGAGTGTCCTGAAATACAACAAAGCAAAAAACTGTTCATAAATGAAGTTGTGTAAAAGTATTTACTAAGAACTTTAACTGTTGCCGGTTTAAATAAAATTAAATGACGAACTCAGGAATAGAAACTGCTGCCCAAAAATTTGGGAGATATAAATTTTTCCATATTTGTAAGGTAAAAGAAAAATGTATTTATAACTTGAAGTTCAGTACAATTTCTTTCAAATCTCCGTTTTCCATGCTCGTTTTAAATATCGAAGAAGTTCAAGTAAACTATACTTAACATTCATTCATACATGTATACATACATATGTATTACAGGGTAGTTCAAGTATCAAGTATCTTTTTAAAAATAAAATGAACTAAACTTAATTTCCTTTGGTATATTATAGCTTTATTAGAAATAACAAATTATGTCCAAGCGAATTCCGCGGACTGGTTTCGCAAAAGCTATCAGTTTAATTTTCTCAAGACTTTATCGATTATTGGGGAGCCCCGTAGACTAGTAGATAGCGTACTAGACTATTAGTCGAGGGGTCGCAGATTCGATTACTGCTTAGACCCTGGGTGTTTCTGCAGACAAGCCAAAATGGCTTCGCGGTTTGTTCTTTAAAAAAAATTAAAGGCAATGGACAAGCAATGAATTTGTGAATAGGCAGCAAAAGTGAATATATTCATCCTGCTCTCTGATTGGAAACGTTAATCTTAGCTATCTCTTTTATATAAAGGTGCTAATGTTGTTGTGTGTGTGTGTTTTTTGGTGTTGTAATTTGTTGTAGGATCGCTATTAACTGTGATAGTTGCACCATGTCTATGATATTAACAACAACAATATCACGCCGACTCGTGCCAACTCTGGTCTCGCTTTTGGTATGAGTCTGTCGGAGAGTCACTGTTTTGAGCAGAAAAACTCTTATCAGCATCAAAATAACATAAAAATGTTTTAAAAAATACTTGTATTTGGACCACCAGTTACATCCACATTTTCTCATGTACTACATATTAATGTACAATTTTAAAACTTTATTATCCATGTAGTACCTATACATTTAACTTTTTTTAATGACTAACATTTTTATTGAGTCCATTTATTCCAAACAGTTGAAATGTATGTATGTATGTATGTATGTATGTATGTATGTATGTATGTGTATAAAAACTAATTTCGTTATTCGAGTCTGATTTAATAAGAGAAATTATATTATACACGCATACACACATATTGGATATGCACATATCCATGCATATAAACAAACATACATATGTATGAACTTACAGTGATTAATAAAATTAGTTATGAATAATTCGAATTTTAAAAATGAAATTAAAAAAATATTCTATGAAATTGTTTCTACTGATCAATGGACTGGTTTGTGTTGGCTTTGAGGACATCAGTCGGTTCGATTGGGATTTATGCCTTCACACAACTCCACAAGAAAATATCTAGCGAGCGTAAATCGTATGATCTAAGCGACCAATTCATGTTACCACCGCGAGAGATGACATAACCACAAATCTTTCACGCATAATATCCGCCGTATTGCTGAAAACACAAGTCCACGTCTACATACATACATATATCGTTCAATTAGGACCAAAATAAATTAACCGCTAATGGCGATGTTCTCACCAAAGTCATTTTTGAATAAATACACACGTAGGCAGCACCAAACAGTTAACTTTTTGTGTGTGCATACATATAAAAATGTCCAGTCGTCCAAAAATGTTCTTTGCAAAATATTCTATATTCGTTATTTTGCTGTAAAGGAAAATGCTCATACCGTTTTGTAGGCGATTTGATGGTTTTCACAGGCGATTTGATAGTTAGCAATTATTTTGGTTTGACAAGACTCACGCCGGAGCACCGTTTGAAATTTTTTAAATGTATTCGGATAAACATTGTTATTTTGAGCATTTTTTTCATTGAGTGAAAAAGAACAGAAAAATTCACCGTGTGTGCGATATGTTCTACGTTTTTCTTTATAAACAGGATAAATATTTGTTAGTTGATTCTATCTTAAATTTAAACTAAAGTTAGAAATACAAAAAATCAATTGAAAAAAATCAAAAAAGATTTATAAAAAAATTTAACTAAGTAAAAACATAACTAAAATTAATTTAATTAACACTAATATGTATTAAAAACATTAATATGCATTTCAGTTTATAGGCTATTTTCAATAATGGATGAAGAACTGCAAGTTTTGCTAGCACTGTCTGTCGTAATTTGTTTAAAATCTTGATATGGCGCTGATAAAACATTTTTAAATTTGATACATACATACATATCAACATTTTGCTTTTTATTTTAAACCAACTGCATTTTTTTTAAATACATATTAAATTAACCCAATTAATTTTTATTCATTTATTTGCATACGTATTTATTGTATTATTTGAATTTTTATAAAAATGTTTTGGTTTTCCAGATGTCGAATTATTTTTGTATTGAAAGTTGTCACTTGAGTTTAAAAGAACAATGCTGCTCGGTCAAACTGAAATCATTAACACTAGATCATTTTTAAAATGAAAAACTCGAAATAATTAAGTTTTATGTGTGGCACGATATGCTTGCTACATATTTAACTTTTGTGTGACATTGTATCGTACACATACTGCAAAAATAAATAAAGCAGACATTAAATAAGCAACAGTAACAACTCTTGACAGCGAAAACAGCATATAAATGTACATATGTAAGAATATGTACATACATACATACATACATACATATGTACATACATGTGTGTATCTGTAAAGGTTCATATTAAAAAATTATCAACAACAACTGCATAACGTACTTGCAACAACGTAGCACATGCAGTATAACGTAGACTCATGATCGGGATGGGCAACAAGCAACGAACGATAACTTCAATGAACTCAAACTCAATTACATACTTTTCTTTCACAATGAACTCACACACACATTTTAAGCCATTTTAAGATAATAACTAGATACAAATTATTAATTAAAATTTTATTTAATTTTTTTTTAAATAAATATTCTTAATTAGAGAAATTTATTGAAACACTTGTGGCATATTCTATCGAATATTAACGATACGCTTATATTTTCAGCACGTAACGTCCGGTTTCTTATGTTTTATAGTTCTTGATTAAAAAAATCTTTTAATTTCTTTTAGTTATTTAATATATTAAAACTTTAATTTTTAATATACGTAGAGCTGTGCAGCGTAAGCGCGTACAAAGCTTAAAGAGTGTTTGAAGAGCAATGAGAATTTGAAAATCCAATCAAGAATTCCCAGCCAACAGTAAAGCAAAGAATAAAATACATAAAAACATGAAGTAATAAATAATTGCTGATAAAATAGTTGTATCGCAATTGTGGTCGAGTAAACATCAAGCATCGTTGGCAATTATTTCTTAATTGGAACCATGCCACTGTACGTTTATTGGCGTCTCACTCTCTCGCATTAGATTAATGGTTGGTGTCGGTTAACTGCACCGATTTCGAGAGTTCTGGAATTTTGTGCAACGGCATAGGTCGATTGGAATTGGTAATGGCGTCATGGACAAATTCAAAGGCCAAATAAATTTTTAATAGTGACTGGCAACGGCAGTTAATAAAGTAACTTAAAAACTAACAAACAGTACCCCCGATTTAAAATTTTTTTAATTTCATCCGAATTTTTCAGCAGTTTTTTAAATATTTATTATTTATTTATTTTTGTTTTTTAAAACATATTAATTTCTTTATGGCTTGGTGAAATGCGATTTTTCATAAACAAACGAACTGTGAAACCTTTTGGGGTTTTCTGCAGAAACTTCCAGGATCTTGACAGGAATCGAATCCGCGACTCCCAGGCTAATAGTCTAGCACAGTATTCGCGTATATAATTTGCAGATTTCTCCAATTGCAACTTCATTCCACATAGGAACTGTTCAACTGGAACTGCTTAGCACGTGACAATGCATTTCGAGCGTTTTAAGCTTTTGATGGTTAAAAAAATTTAAGTTACACACCACGCTTTATATATTTTTTTGCTTATCAGGTTTCTTTGGGTTTTTGTATTTTTTAATTTTTATGTTTAAAAAAATAAATTTTTAATAAGTAACTGCCTGTTCGCCATATCGAGAGAAAACAAATATATATATAAATATAAAATACAAATATAAAACAAAAACAAAATTTTAAAAGTTGTTTTAAATGAAATTATTCGAAAGAAAATTTTCTTTCGATATCGGCGAACAGGCAAATATGTATTTCTTCAGATCTTCTAAGAATAAAGGACTTGCCCAACTAAACGATTAGCGTTGGATCACGCGTAAATGGGAGAAATTGTTCGTTCAGTTGCGTACCAAAAAACGAAAAGATGCCTAAAAACGTTTAAAATCTGTATTTTAGTTTGCTAAATTTAAAAGAAAAAACATAATTTTTATTTTATTCCCTGAATTGTCGATTGTATTGTTAAACAGATAAATTGAAGTTGAACTTACCGCTAATGATTGTTCTAGTGTAAACTTTTCAGCAATTAGTACATCATTTTCTCGGGATAAACGTTCCTTGGATTGACGTTCTTGACGAGCAGTGTCCTGTAATAAAACAATCAATATAGAATATATGTCTATATATTAACAAGTAAAGGCATTATAATTGCTATATATCGCTGGCTAAAATGCAAAACCACGTAACTAACAAAAATTTCGAACCCTTGCTTGGTCTAAATCTCGTTTTCACGTATTTATGAGTCTTACTGCCGAATTCAGAGCGATTCGAGCATAATAAAAATGACCATTGATGGAATAGTGCACCGATGATGACAGTCACTTCTGATTGAATACGGTGGCGATGGATGGAAACTACCACAGCAACGTTTTCCACATGGGTTCTGGATTTAAACTTCATGGAGTTCAGTTTCAAAAGCAGCGTGTTCCTGGCGAGGATCGATATGACAAGATACCAAATCCTTAACTACTTTTTGCATTGCAGTTCGTCCCATCGTTGTGGTACTAACCCTATTGGTAAGTAGTCTTGAGATAAAACTAATTGCCGAGATCTTTTATATCTGAAAGGGCTATAAAAGATGCTTTTATTGCTTATACTTCATTGTCCTTGTTATTCGGGGAAAAAACGTAAACAGCTATTGCATAATGAATGCATTTTCAATGGAAATATTATCTTAAGTCATCCGCTTTAAAAATCTTGAAAGCATATAAAATCAATGAAATCTGAGGTCTAACCGTCGCTTTCGGTAACGAGCTGATTCGATCACGTACTTTTAGTTTGTTTACTAATGTAATTACCTGTAATGCCTGACATTCAGAATCGAATTTTCGCTGTTTCTTCTCCAACAAATTGTTGCGGCCATTTTGCTCCTCTAAAAGCATTCTCAAATCGTTCATTTCATTTGTCATTTTCTGAGCCTTCCGCTTCCATTGACCCACAACTTGACGTTGTTCTTCGACCTCTTCATAGGCGTCAGATAGCTTAATAATTGGATTAAAATAAAAAAAAACAAACAAATAATAAATGAGCACATAAATTAGTTGCGAGCATATCGCTGACGTGTTACGAGTACGTGATTATTTGTTTTTGCTATTGACTAGTAGTCAATGACTATCTTAAAAGCAAGTGCAGTACTAAGTAACCATATACTTAGCATTTTCACAACTCTAAAGATATAACAAAATAACAACGAAAATGCCTGTAAATGGTTCCTACAACATTTATTTCCTTTTAAAAAGGCATATTGTACATGTTTAACGAAGGAATATTATAAAAATAATTGTTCACTTATTATTTTTTATTATTTTATTTCAGTTTTTCTTATTTTAAATACTTTTTTCACAAATTGTATACTTTTTGTTTTCCTATTTTTGTTTGTTTACTTTTGAATCATATGTTCTGTTCTGTTTTACTAAATTTTACTACATGAAATTTCTGCAGTAAAAATTTGTAAATTCTCAGCCATGAAGTGTCACTTTACGCACTCAATTTGTGTTCTCATTTACTGTAACTTGAGTAAACGAACGCAATTTAGAAAAATGCAGTAAAGTTCAGTAAAAATTTATAAAAACTTTTGGGTACTCGAACGCACTTATGTACTTACTATCGATAATTTCGTGATGTTCTCATATTTGTATAGTAGTTAAATAAGAACACTAATTGATAACTGAAATACTGAAAACTCTATTAAAGTGCGAGTTAAATTTAAATAAAAATTAACTTAATGCGTATTTAAAGACGAGTATGAATTCAAAAACTAATCATAATGAGTTTTTCTTTGCAAGTTATTTATTCCAATTTTGTAAAATATAAATCTGACTGAAACGGAAACAAAGTAAATAGGATTTTTTTATTTTACCTTTTTCTCCAATTGTTTTTTTAAGCCAATAAGTTGCTCCAAGTCATGCTCGTGTTGTGTTTGCAAACGCCTTTTGGTAAACTCCAGTTCTTTAGCCACACGTTCATACTTAAGCTTATATATACCGCCAGATGAACCACTTTCCTCGTTGTCTAGATCCTCTTCCTCTTCAGAAATGCCATTTAAATCGGATTTGGCACAAATCAATTCCATTTCAAGTTTTTCGGCCGATTCTTGTAAACTTTTTACTTTGCTCTCCTTTTCTGTCAACTCTTTTTCTAGACGCAGACGCTCCCCAGTTTCAGCCTCCAAACGTTCCGTTGCAATATTAGCCGTAGACCGTTCTTCTGATAAATCTACCGTCATTTCAGATAACTGCAAGATTGAAAGCCGAAAACTTTGATTAAATTCAACTTTCTTTTAATTTAAATTTTATATAAATGTTACAATAACATCCAACTGATTTTTAATAAAATCAAATCATGATTTTACACCAAAAATTTTCAAAGGTTGAATATTGTTTTAAAATAAACGCTCCACATAGAACGAACGTTGTTGCATTTATTTTTAGTGAAAACAAATAAATTTTCTACATTCAATGTCACTTATTTAAAAAAAATTTTTATTCATTAATATACACATCCATACATACAAACATACATATGTACTATATGTATGTATGTGTGTCATATTGTTTAGATAGACCAGATATTTTTATATGCAAATATTTATGGAAATTGTACGTTTATACAACCGTGAACTTGACACATATTTTTTTCAAAAATCAAGTAACATGGCTGGATCAACAACGTGCATATGTATGTATGTATATGCACACATGCTGCTATTATTTGGCACTTTGTATAAATAAGTGAAAAGCATTCGAAGCAAAATTTTTTTTCATATTTATTAAATATCATAAAAATTTCTATTTGGGAAAATTTTTTATTTTTATTTTTTTTTTTTGCCTAAAAATAAGAATTCTCAATCCAATTAGTTTTGTAAATAAGTATGTGCATCCAGCGTTGAGCCGGGATTTTACGTTTACTTATCGTGAATATTACAACCAGGGATGTAATCGTCGTTTCTGATAATGAGCTGATTCAATATCGTATTTTTAGTTCGATATTATGGTATTCGCTATCGAACAATGAGCAAGCTCGTTGGCGAAAGCAGCAATTAGACCTATCGAAACCCACTTGTTTTTATTCTACCTCTTAATGTCAACAATTCAACGATTAACTTATTTATGACATCGTTACTATGGCAAGTCAACTTTATTTGCTGTATTGCTTTTGTAAAGTCATTTACAACATCCTGAAACCACGTTTTTATTTCATTGTTAGAAAATTCCCCCCAAAAAATTTAACTGCCATTTTTCCATAAATAAAAAGAAAGGCAGCCTTACATGATTACAAGGCTCAAATAATCTTACGTAAATGTATAAGTTACGAATCAGCTGATCCGTCAAAATCACATATATCATTATGGTGGTATTAGTGAAAATTTGTTGTATGTGTGACACGTACACACGATATGTATCCCTTCATGTCAAGCACACGTACACAAATTTGACGTCAACCCAACTTAAGTATAAATAAGTATACTTTGCGGGCGAAGAACCTGATCAAATTTTAATTTATCACCGATTTTACGTATCAGCTGCTAAAATTTTGCAAAATAAACTTTGACCGTGGAAAAGCCGTCTAAACAACAAGCTTTTTTAAACGGAATTTTTCCATTAGGAAAATTTAAATGTTTAATATCATTTAAAAGTCGATGAAACAATAAAAAAATGCAAAAAAACCCGAAATCCCGCAAAAAGTTGCAATTTTTTTTTTAAAGTCAGCTATGGTATATGTTTTGGTGTTTGATATGTGTGTGGTACTGTTTTTGGGCCATATGGGCCAGGTTTGCAGTATATCGGACTAACCCAAAAACTACTCCATGTCATTAAAAATGGACCACGCACAAGTAGTTTGTTAGGCACGAGTACTATCGTGAAAGCACGAACAATTGTCGTATAGCAATAAGTTCTTGTTTCAAAATGACATGACAATGTTGTAACTAGTCCGTTTCAGCTATAATGGACCACGTAGTCCAATATTATCTGCAGGAGAGTTATCAAGTGTAATAATATTCAAAATGTTTGCCGTACGAATGTCTGTAAGATGTTCGTATTGTATTATTTGTATAAAACAAAACCAATTTTGGCCGCACAACCAGTTTTTTTCATTCTTTCATTCGTTCATTCTTACGTTTTCACTCAATTCTAGCCGACACATGCATTATAAAAACGATAAACCAATTTTTAAGCTCGTTTCAAAAAAAATTTTAAATAACTTGTTTTCTATAAACAGGCCATTAAACTTAAAAATAGTTTGAAACTTATCAGGTGTTTTTTTTGAAGTCGGAGAATTTTAACAACACTGTCTTCAGTTATACATGACGAATTGCCAAACCAAACTGGCAGATTCACGCCGTAGACAACTTTTAAAAAACATGCTTCAACTCGAGAAATTTACGGAACTTTGTCTTGCTCAATAACGAAGAATTGCCTCTAAGAAGAGTAAGCGTTTCATGCGCTTTATCGCCCACTGATCCATCCATACACACATATGTATATACATACATATGTACTCGGATATTTAAAAAAATCATGATGATTAAAACGAGCACTACAGAGACATACAAACATACATACTAACTTTCTAGTGCTCCAATGGAGTTACAACAGAACGACTGAAAGAAATATTCAAAGACCGATAAATTTCACAAAATTAGATTATTTTCATTACAGATCAGAATCAACATTAATCATATTTCATTACGGAAAGTTCTTTGTCTCTAAAAAACCTCGATGTACTATACATGTACCTACGAGCGTACATATGTAAAAAATTAGAAAGTTAGAAATCGATATTGTGGAACCGATTTTTCGATAGCTTTTGGCATGAGGAAAATAAGTTCCACTACGGCATATAAAAAAAAATCACTTTCGAAGCGCCCAAATATCAATTTTTTTACTTTTTCTCAAATTTTATTTAGAATTTTTTATATTTATCGAAAAATCGATGGCACAATATCGAGAAATTTTCGTCCTTAGAAGTCGGCCCACCATATTGTACAATATATGTACATATGTACATATATTTAATGAATAAAAAAAACACATAAGCACAACCAACGTTAATTTTATACCTCATCTAACTCATTGTCATTCTCGTCTTGAATGGTGCGATCATCGTCGTCATCATCCATGTCCGATAAATCTCTGGCCAAAGAATTTGATCGTGATGTGGGTGTTTTTGGCAATGTTTTTGAGAGCTGAAAAGCTTTAGTCAAAATGTTTTGTGACGATTTTGAACGTCCCATGGAGGGCAAGCGATCCATGCTGTTGCGCTCTCTTTGCCTCTCGATAAGACTTATTGTATCTGTTAAGTGATCATTGCCATCATAAAAGGTATTGGTGGGTGTTGTTCTCCCGCTATTGGTGACGGATGCCGTTGAACGGTTGCGAGAGCGTCTACCTAAAGCTGTCCACTCTTCTTGAACATGGTCGGTTCTTCTAAGAAAGTTTTGTATTTTTTCACTTAAAAAGCCTGATGCCGTTCGAGGATCTTCAAACGAAGGAGATGGACGAAAGGCTTGATGTACAGGCTGTTTTCGACAACCCAATACAAACGAAAGATTAGCATCAAACACTACTGGCGATTGCTCCATATTCCTCATTTCATATGCATCGAAGTGGTTCTCTTGATTATATGTCTGTGGAAAAACACGCCTTGGCGGTGTTTGTAGTCGAGAAAATGAAGAAGAACGTGTGGTGGCACTTGTAGCTGCACTAGAGCTTACAGAGGAGGCTCTCGATGAACTACTTTTCACCGAATAAGCTGGACTGGGTGAACGTGTCAACAATCTAAATCGTTCAGACGAGGAGCGTGTGCAGTGGCCGTTTGTTATATGTGGCGCAGACAGGTTGGACGATTCATCTACTTTAGGAAAAGGCAGTTTTAATTTAACTTCTACAGGGACTGTTGATGAACCGCGGTTAGTGCTATCAACAACAGTCTCTGTTTGATTTGATAAAATATTACATGATTTCTTCAACACACCCTTAGAAGAGTGATGATGTAAACCATCATCGGAATCGTAGTTTGAAGAACGTGCCGACACATTGTTGGATTTGGTTAATGTTTGGGCAGGACTTCGTTCGCGTTGTTTAGATATCAATTTTGGCTGTTTTCGGGAACGTTTGGGATCTTTTGGTGGTATGGGAGGACGTGGAAAGGGTGTGGGAGGAGGTGACATCAAAGATGAGACATTTGTTGCATTTGAAGATAAAGAAGAATTACTCCCATCTTTACACAATGAGCCAGCAGACGTCGAAGAATTAAATGTGGAATTTAATGGATCATGGGTTCGGTCAACCGTTTTAATCAAAGGCTTGGAACTACGCATCGCCAAATGGACACGTTCTAAAAATGTTAAATTTGATATTTCGTGTTCATTGTTTTGTGTATAGTTGTTAGTTTGATGGTTTTTAGTTCTTTTATTTGTGTTTCTTTTATTTATAAGATTCAAAGAGTCGGATGTGGGGGTTCTGTTGTTTGGATGTGAATCCGTTTCAGGTGTATGTGAAGCGTTCAGTTGTGTGGGTTTCTCACTTTCCTGTGTCACCACCAGCTCTTTCTGTAGTGGGGACATAGGAATGAACTTTTACTTTCTAACTTGTATATTTTCTAAACAAAACTATTATACGTGTAATTGTGATTATTTGGAATAAAGCCAATAAAGTCGTTTTTTAATTCGTTATTCGTTGGGTCAAAAATTTAAAATTTTGATTCGTTTCTAGTCGTTATTTTACATTCTTTGAATGCAATTTGTTTTATTTAATTTTTCTTCTTTATTTTCGGAAGGCAACACAAATCCGTTTCATTTTCGTAATTTTATATTATTATTCGCCACGCATCATTATATTCCTTTTTATTGAACACAATCGATTGTTTTACTCGCACAAGTACTTTTTTTTGGTTTTTAATATTTGTATTTTTCGATAATGTGTCACAAATACTTCAATTTAATCTGCAGGCGCGAAAGAGCCTTTCCGAAAGCACTTAGAGGTTTTACTTTCTCTACTGCCATACAATGACTGAACGCGTTGATTTCAGGCTGCTGAGTGAACATTTTTAACCGCATTTTAGACAAATTCAGCTATTTCTCGAGTGAGATTTTGTGCGTATCTTTGTACATTTCTAATATACATACATACATACATATGTAACATATATACACAAATTTAAATTAAGAGAAAAGCAAGTGTTTTTTTTGCATTTTTTTTTGTTTTTTTGGTTTACGAAAACCAAGTCAAAGAAGAAGAAAAACACATTTTCAATTTGTTCAATTGCCAAAATAATTAAATTAAAAAGAAAATTAAATATATAACAATAATACATAATCATTAATTAGTTTTTGTTACAACGTTCGAAGTTGATTGCTTGCAGCATAAGTACGAAGTGAAAATAAAATAAACATTCAAATGTCAATATGTAAATAAAATTAAGATCCTTATTTTCTAAAACACAACGCTTAGTGTTTACAAATTCAAAATTTGTTAACATTAGCGTTACAGTATACAAAAAAAACCTCCGAACCATCTACCATTTTAAAGTCAGTTTTATTTTAATGTAATTTTTTTTTTGTATCTTTCAAAAATGTCATTAGCTATCTCTGCCTTTTCACTGATCATAGTGAGAGGCACATTTTTTGATTTATCGATTACACAGAGCAACAGCAAAACTGCAACATGGAATTTTTCAGTCGATTTCCCTTAATTTTGTTCAACGAAGCAATTTTTATTAACTCAAACATTGATGCCAGAAGAAATTTAACAAAATCCTTACATGTCTCGAAAAAATTCCCTCTTTTTTTCTACACACAAAAAAAGGGTTCCTACATTTTTCGCTACTGTAAAAATTCATCGATATTAGGGAAAAAGAGAGCAATTTATTTAGGTTTTTAAAATATTGTATATTTATATCGACAAAAAAAATTAAAAATAATAAATTTTTTTTCAAATTTATTAATCGATATTGCCTTGATATCTGTTTTCAAAGATTTTCAAAAAATTTTTTGTTTGTTGACGGTTTTTTAGCTAGTGTATATATGTACATGCATTTCATTGGTGCTAATGCCAAATCATCAAATCAAAAATTAAGTCAGGTTGTAAAAAAAATAAAATAGATTCATATCGAATTTAATTTGTTTGCTGGGATTTTTGAATAAGTTTCAAATCCTACTATGCTTATTTATACTTTTGTAATTTTTGAAATTCTCATTGGTTTTTTAAAGTTTTTGTATAAGATAAGAGGTTTAAAACATTTCAAAAATATGGTTAAGGTCTACTAATGATTTGGCATTAGCACCAATGAAATGCATGTATATAGATTAGCTAAATAAAACACCCTAAAAAAATAAAAATAAAAAAATTTGTGATTTTAACAACCTCCATTATACGAGTAGTTCTCAAATTATTTAATTTTTAAGGGAAGTCTTGGATTAACTTAAGAACTGTTGGACCATTTTTTATAATTCTTCGCATTCATTTCTAATACAGATTTCGTAAAATTTTTAAAATAAGGATGTGGAGAACTTCGAAGGTAATCAAAATCTTAATTCTGAATTCTTAATAAAATTTTATCCAAGTTAAAAAGAAATTGTGACCCTAATTGTTTCTAAGGGCGCATTTGAATACACAGTGAAATAACCATTACGGTTATGGGCCCCCAAAGATTTGGGGCCTCGGTGTCATTTTTGCAAAATACTGATCATTTTCTCAGGCTCATATCTTGCAAATCGTTCAGAATTTTGATTTACTTTCTGAGGCAGAGTTGTAGATCTTGTCATAAAGAACAAAAATTGTAAACATACAAAATCAGAAAATCTTCATCTTCAAAATACAAAAAAGGCTATGCCTCTATAAGTTCCATTTACAATGAATTCAAAGTCCGTTCAAGTGTTCGTCGGCCGTGTCGGTTATCTCGAAATCCTCAAGTATGTTCCATGCAAATCTTTAATTTTTTCCACTGCAAACAATCAACTACAAAAATGTACCTAAGATCTCAATAAACAACTTTTTAGAACATATGAACTTCCTACGAATGATTCTTAATACCATACCAATATCATTTGTTTTTTCTATACTTCAACGTTGAGATACAAAAATGTACCTAAGATCTCAATAAAGAACTCAGCAGCAGCACAGGTAAAGTAATAACATCGAAGCATTACACAGCGCGACGTCAACGAGAGCTCAGCGGTGAAAGTTATAGAGAAAGTGCTACAGCATAATTCGCGCACAACATTTATTTCACCATGGCTTCACCTTTTATTATAAATAACAATTGTTTATTTGTTTCAAACACAATTAAACTTTTTAAACTTCATTTTATAACAAATTTCAAACATAAAATAACTTCTTCGGATTCTCAAAGATAAAAATGCTGACAAAAATTAGAGTTCAAAATAATAAATGCATCATTAAATAAAAACGTTTAGGTCAATATTTTTCCTATATTTTGAAAGTTTTTTTTTTCATTATTGTTGGCATACTGTTGATGAGTTTACGAAAAGTATCTAATCGGGTTTCATGCCAAGTTTTTTTAACAAATCTCCAAAGTTGTCCCTTATTTTGAAATATATTATTCGAGATTCTATGATTTAAATCTCCCCAAAGATTTTCAATCAGATTTATATTCGGTGACTGACTTGGCCACTTCAGCAAGGTTTTATTATTAGCTTGAAACCAATAGTTCACACAGCGTGATTTATTTGTACTTTTGACCAATTTTCTATCGTCAGACTTTAAAACCATAAAATAAATGTTTTTATTAATTTTAAAATATATTTCCTTTTATTATAGTCATAATGCAGGTATATTTTTTCTTTCTTTATTCTCATTTCCGGACTATTTTTAATGGATTTCAAATTTGTATACACATCAATAGAAAACTAAAAAAGTAATCATTCTCCCCTCAAGAAATGAGTAAAAAGATATTTGTATATATTTTTTACACAAAAAAATCACGTTTTTTGAGATATGACTACGTTGCAATATTAAAAACAGATGATTTCAAATATCCTTGTTATATCTATAAGATATTTTGAAGCAGACACGCATGTACGTGGGCTTGTATATACATTTCAGAGCTCAGTTTCAGAGAATCAAAGAAATTCATAATAGGAAAATATATGTAGATATGTAGATAAATATAAAAACCAGATACAATTCCAAAAAAGGAATTAGTTAGACTAAATATTTCATAGTCGCATGTAGATACGAGTGCAAATCGTCATATGATTTAAAAAAGGCATAAGTTACAAAAAATTCAAAAACGACTTCTTGAATGATTAGGATCCAACATATCAAAATATGCGTCCCTGGAAAATTTTATATATTAATATTGTACTAATTTCTTAATAAGAAATATGCTTAAACTAAAAAAATTCTGGAAAATGTTGCTTAAATTTTCATATTAGAGTTTTTTGCTTATCCTTTAAAATTTTTTCAATGTGACATAGAGCTTTCATGAATTCATATGAAGAAATGTACATATGTCCATATCTATGTGAGTCAACTCCATAAATCTAGGTCGCAAAATTTGTGTGTGCCCCTGTGTTGTACAATTTATATACTAGTACATATATTTTCTATGTTATTTATGTATGTCAGATTCATTTTTAAGTTTTCATGAGTGCGAATTTTAATAAAACAAATAAAGAGAAATAAGCTTTAAAAAGTTACCGAAATATTTATTTAATTTTACATTTTTCCAGTTCAATATTAAATCTAAACACTTTTATTTAGAACAAATATGATTTATTTAGATCTGCTTTCTTTCGTTGCTTCTACGACTCGTGTGTTTATTTACTCAAATACGTAAGAAGATATATATTATCAAAGTAACGAAATCTATTTTTAAGAAAAATACAAAATCTTTTTTTTTAATAAATACAAGTGTACACTTATGCATACATATGTATGTATACATGTATGGATATGAATATGATGGCCATATAACAGTATGTAAGCACGAAGATTGAAAAGATCTTAATTCACACGAGTACTACAAGGTATCGTCATATGAAATCAACTTCTAAATGAAAAATAAATCAACTTGTTTCAATATTTTTCCGGGTTGAGCTTATTTTTTATTAGTGAATTATTCAAATTTTCCCCTTTTCCCGTTTTTTATTATCTAGAAAGTAACGCTTTTGAGGATTAGTTTTCTCTGAAACCGAAATGGTTGTAAGTTAAATTAAAAGTGGATTTACGACCCAATCCCCATTTTACGCACTCATTACTCGCTCATGTGCATGAGCCCAAAATAAGCTCACAAAAATAGCTGACGTATGCCCATGAGTGAGAGCGTTTTTCGAGGTGAGAAGTTGATAACTACAAATTTGTTCAATTTACTCTTATTGATGCGAAAGGAAGATTTTTTTTTTCAATAAATTTCATTAATTTAACTAACTTTATCTATTTTAAATAAAAAATATAAATAAATACTAAAATTTAAGCCTTATTCGAAAATGGATCAAAGTGCCTCATTTGATGCACAGCCCCTTTATAAAAGCGTCACGTAAACAAATATCAAATAAGCAGTAAAAAATTTTAAAGTGCAGACGAATTATAAATACATACCTTGGACTCCAGTTTTTGATTTTCAGTCTTTAGTTCGCTGCGATCGATTTCAATTCTCTCCAATTTAGATCGAAGAATTAACAATTCTTCATTTGCAATTTTAAGTTGCTCTTCAGTGCGATGAACGTTCAGCAGTGGCATTACACGCACTAAAAGTCGCCACCATGGCCAATCTCTAACAACTAGGAATGCTTTTACGTTACGTTGTATGCAGCGCACCGCAAGTTCCTAAAGAAATATTAAATTTTATTTAAACAAATTTTATTTTATGCTATAATTTTAATCAAACGTTTTTAGTTATTTTTTATTTTTAATCGAAAGCACTTCTTCCCAAAATTAATATTTAACATATTCAGTGAAATGCTCCTGTTTTTATTAAAATAATTAATATTTTACTGAATAAATAAAATATTGATTTTGGGATCAAGCGTGATTTTCTTTCGATTCTAATTACAGATTTCAAAGAAAATTTCATCGTTTTTAAAAAAGATGATCAGACTCAAGTTACTCCAACACTTGGTTTTTAAGTTGAAGAAATGTGTATTTGTGTATGACAGAAAATCTAAGGCATAGATGGAAGATGACCCTTAAATTGAAATAGTGTTTTTTGATTTGATTAAAAAAATCTCAATACAGTTTGAAGAGAGTTGAATTTCCGATAGGATACAACAAATAGCACGCGACAGGCAGGCAGCTGAGCATTGGAACTTTAAATAGCAAAAACATTTCCACAGGCATTTTATATGAAAAAAAATTAAACTAAACACCGAATATAAGTAATTTTTCTATCGCTCATTTGCTGAAAAAACGTCATAAATTGAAAAATACGATTTTTGTGTTAATAACACAGAATTAATCATCTTATCGTTTTTCATATTGTGTAAAAATTTCATTAAAATATCATGTATAATCAGCTCTTGAGGGATGATTTTTTGTTTGTATTTTCCACAAATTGCGAGTAAATTGAAAATTTGGAACTTGTTTTCTATAAATTTTTTTTCTATATTTTTACTATCTGATATTTTATTTGAGCACCTCCAAAAAGGACTTTGGAAGACAAACCACTCTAATATTTTATTATTACTATTCCACTAACTTATTTGTACACTGTTTGTGCTGTACATGGTGATTTGGACTACATCATGATTTTTATACAAGCCAATTTTTGACTTCTATGTGAATTTGCACTTTCGACTGCATAAAAGATAAAATAATTAAGTGTTTCTTATCATTTAATAAGAAAATTGTTTGTTTCACACACAAATTCTGTCGTTTGTTTGGTGCCCATTTTAACTTGACCTATTTTATTGTTTTTATATTTGGAAACTATTTTTTAACGCGACGAATAATTTGTATGTATGAAAATTAAATTAAATCTCGTAAAACGGATTTTACACAGTCAACGTTTTAATTCAGCTGGGAGAAAGACAGAGAGACGAATACTTTCTTTTTCTTTCTTTCCCCCAGCTAAATTAAAAATTTACTTTGCAAAGATTAATTTAGCTGGGAGAAAGATAGAATAAGAAAATATTCGTCTCTCTGTCTTTCTCCCAGCTGAATTAAAACTTTGCAAAGTAAGCTTTGACTGTGGAAAAGCCGTCTTTGTATTTTGGATTATATCTTCAATAACTTACGAGTTTGTATTTAATTTTTTAAGAACCACATCTAAGTGGCGTCTAATAAAAAATGGGGATAATTGTAGGCAACAGCAAAATGCACATTTGCAATATATCAAGTATACTACAACATTTGTACATACATATATGTACATATATACATAAACATATATGTACAAATGACTTATAAACGAAATTTACAAATTTTTGACTTACAAAGTATTTGCATTAGAAATTGCATCTCTGTAATTACATAGATTTCTTGGAGATATATACGGTTTTGAGTACTCGGTACCCAATCTTTTACAACACTAAGTATGTTATTTGTTGTCGGTGCTACACTCATTTGAGTATTTTTGAGCCACCGATTCTACACCATGAGTTGCGTGCAGTATGTTCACACGATTCTATGAAATTAACGAAATTATTCAATTTTAATCATGTCAATTTGAAATCACGAAAATGTATTGGAAAACCTGGAGTGAGATGACTAACAAGACAAATGTGCACGTGGTATTAGTCCGATGAAAACAAGAGGGGATGTTTTTGCTGTTCGCCAAAGCAAGCAGTGGTTGCCCTGTCTGCTTGCAGTGAGCAAGAAAAACGCACTTCCTTATCACATTGCTATAAAGTTTTGCGTCGTGTATAATTAGCCTTGTTGCCTAATTGATATATATTTTTTTAAATTGGGAATAAATAATATTTCATAAGCCTAAAACTATTGGATAATTCATACATTAAATTAATTGGTTTCCTTTCAATTATCTGGCAACAGTGCACACATATCTAAATATGTTTCTTTATGTTTGTTTGTATTCACGTGTTTGCATGAACGAACATTAACATAATGATTGCAAAAATAAACAATAAAGAACAATACTCACTTGTACTCTTCTTTGTGCCATTGCCTTACGAGCTAAATAGCCGCGACAACACGCCTGCAGTTGAATAATCCGATCCGATAGTAGTTCATCGCGTTTTGCTTCGAGTTCACTCAAAACACCTGAACGAAATAATATCTGTAAGCAAAACATGAGAGGAAATTAAAGCAAAAATTTTTCTTAGCTAATTATAAATAAAATTGTATTTTAATTAAAATAAAATATTATTTCGATATAAATATCCATGTGCGCTGTAAATTTTACAAAAAAAAAAACTAAATTTTACAAAAGATCGAATATTAAAAAAAACAAATTTCACAATTCTTTATAATATCGAAAATTTTTCGTTGGCGATATCTCTCGAACGGATCTATCGATTTTAACCAAATCTACCGAATCGAATCGGTTAATTAACTCACGATATTTATGTGAGATCAATGTCTTTCAAATGCCGCAAATTTGGATCGGTTAGGCATTCTTTTCTTAAGTTATGATAGATTTACACACACACACCCACATGCATCCATACATCATCGCAAAACTAGTCAGAAAAAAAATCCATGACCTCAAAACGTCGAGGTCTGATGAAAACTCGATATTCGACAAGTGGGGTAAAACCAGTAAACGACTAGCGGGAAGTTAAAAAACGCCAACAATCGTGAAAAAGTGAAATCGCTGTTCTTAGATTTTTTCGATGCCCTACACGATTTTAAAGCTGATATCAATTAGACGCTAATGTGTGCATGTATTGTAACAAATTGACGCACACTCACATTTTAGTTTCACTTTCATTCATTTAGTTTCCTGCAGTGCACAGTGGGGCTGAATAAAAATATTTTGAATATAAGCGAGCGAGCTCTAAACAGTCGGTCCGATCGAAATTTGACACGGACACTCACAAAATAACGCTTGACATTTTTGTGTTTCTAATTTTCGAAACTTAAACTTGAATACCTTTCCACTAAGCCCCGGTTCACACACTTCAACCTTTGCTGATCAACTCGCAATTCAACTGTAAGAAAAAGAGTTACGAGTTGAGCAGCAAAAGTGTGTGAAGTGTGTAAACCGAGGCTAAGTCTCGTGCGAAATTTTATATTAATCAGTTCATCCATTTAGAAATGGCCAATTTCCAATGGCCAATTTCCAATGGCGAATTTCCAAAATATTTCAATTCAACTCCATTGTGCAATATCTGCAAGGAAAGTCTTTCGTTTCCAAAAAGACAAAAAAGAAACACTAAAAATACGTGAATGGCATTCGATAATTATTATAAATTTCTAGAAATTTAATATAACGCAACATGTAACATATTAAAAGCAAATAAATGACTTGTTAGGGAAAACGCAATAGGCTCTTATTGCCACACCTTACCTTTCGTATTAAAAATAACAATTTTACGCACATACAATACAAATGTATGCAAATGCACGTACAAACTTCTGAACATGAAACTATGGCCAACGATCATTCATATACATTTATGCACTTATGCAAACGTAAATTGAAATTAGTTTTTACTCATTCCTTAATAATGAAGCGTTACTCTCCAAGCATAACGGCAAACGGATGGATATCATCGGTATCAATTTAAATTGATTAAAATTTTGCACGTGTACTTTCTTTGTTAAGGGACGCACATAACTTTGCGAGATCACGTATTGTATTTGTACGTGAACTTTTTACAGGTGTTCATAAACAATCATGTAAAATAAAAATATTTGCGAAACATTGCTAAACAAAAAATAATATATGAAGTGTGACCATAGTTTCTAGATCTATAGCTGGATTCACCCATAACAAACTTCCGGACAGAGTTACCGTTGGGATATTTTTAAAAGTCGTTTTATAAAAATAAAATCGCACAAAAAAGTCGTTTGAGAAAATAAAAGTCGCACATCTTTTTCTAAACTTTTTCTTATAAATAAAAAGCATAACCAAATAAAACAAAAAGCTTTGAAACATTCACCGAAAATTTGTGAACAATTTCTTGAATACATTTGGGGTATTCACACGGTCGTCATAAAGTCATATGTCTTAAAATAATAACACGAAAAAATATGACTGCTGTGATCAACCCCTCATAATTTAGCGTGCTATTTTAAATTTGAGTCAGCTGATAAAAAAAACAATAATAAAACGGACAATCGTTATAATCATAAAAATGTTATATTAGAATGCCGAAAATAAGTGAAAAAACGAAAATAATAGCTAGTTTGTGCAAAAACTACACTACTGTTTAGTTATGACAAAACAAAAACACAGCATAAATAGTCTTATTATTTTAGGACTTTTTTGTTTGAAGCACAACAACATTTTTTTAAGACGTCATAAAATAATAAGACATTATGACAATATGACATGATAGGACGCCATGTGAATACCCCAATTGTGTACATAACAAGTTTGCAAGAAAGTTATAAAAATGTTCCCAAATGAACATTAATCTGAAATTTGCTTTTATCTTTGAAGACTTTCTTTTTATAAATTTGCTACAAATTAATGTTTTTTGTGAGAAAAAAAAAGGTAAAAAGGCGCAACAAAATTAAAGTCGCAAAAGTCGCTAACAAAAAAAAGTCTCACAAAAAGTTGCAGACCACTAAAAATGGGTAAAATTGCGACTTTAGTTTGGTGAACGGTAACCCTGCTTCCGGATCAACTTTTCTAGCATGTAGTTTGAGATCTCTCTTCTTGAGGGAGAGAGAGAAATAATTTTTTTCGGACAACTCTCAACTTTAATTAGTGTCGTAACTGGTGATTTTTATGGGAATTGATAAAATTTTAATATTTTAAATTTTTAATCGCACTTTTTCCCAAAATTATCATTTTAACTATTTAGTAAAATATTAATAGTTTTATTAAAAACAAAATTTGTCCCAACGAAGTTGAACTCAGTTGCCACCTTATAGTGTTTCTATAGCGCTTTACAGCAATTCTTTTATTTTATAGATTTTTTCCTTTCTAAAAATGACCTTGGAAATAATTTCACTTTATTAAGTTCATTAAGCCAAATACTCTGTTCGAATTTGCGAAAAATGTTGAGCAACATTAATTATTTCCCTTGGAAATTTTGACATTTAAAATGTGGTGTTGACGGCTAAAATAAGTTGTCTCTTCTCCACTTCACTAAACTTTTCTTTTTCTTTATTTGCCATTTATTATTTTTATTTATATCTATGTATGTATTTATTTCTATCAATTTATTTTAGATTAGTATTTTATGTCCACATGTGCTTAGATCAGCTGTCAAAATTCCGTATGAAATAAAGACCATTTGCTTTTTTTCACAGCTTTGATAAAATGTTGACAGAAACATTTCATATGTTTTTCCACAAGAAAACACAGCAACACACCCGGGCACATTTTTTCACGAATTTTCCACACATATTGTTTTTATGCATTCATTTTGATAGCATTCCGCGTGGAAAACTGAACACAATACCAGCCTTTAGTCATTAACAGAATCACTTGTCTTTTATCACTTGTTTTTACACAATTTGTCACAGATTTTTATTTTTTATTAACCTACATAATATATAATATTATGTATGTGTATATGGTAGCCTTGGTATTCCGGAAATTTTTTTCAAATGAGTGAATCGAGTTACAGAAAACTCTCAGTCAACAAAATTTCGTCCGAAACAAGTGGGCGAATCCACCTTAATTGCTACAAAATCGAATAACAAAGGTTTCAAAACACCCAGAAATCAGTCATGTCAGCAGAAATTTTTTAAAATTTCCAAAAAAATCAAAAAAATATATATTTTTTTTACATTTTGCAAATAAAAAATGTCATTAATTTTAGAAAAAATTATTTTTTCTTTACATTTTTAAAATTTGATACATTTATACCGTCAGGCATAAAATTTATTTGAAAAAAATAATATAATTTTTTTAATTTTAATAGTCCCCGCGAATTCTTGTTTGCAAAGATTTAACGACTTTTTGTCTTCGTCGCTCTATTCGCTGTTGAATGACAACAATATATTCCACGATTCTTTAATATTTGACGAGGATATTTTATTCTTCAGATCGCAGTTATAATCTAAATAAGCAGTTATTTTTTTAGATTGAAATGTTTAAGCTTCAAGTCGAAATTTGTCCCCTCCTCACCTAACAAATGGTTAACTGAATGTTTCTTTTTTGTTTTTGCAGAAGTTGATAACACTGGTCGCGCAAATATAGAACCTTTTTTCTGCCGTATAGAACCTTCTATGCAAAAAATTAAACTGCCGCAATAACTTGACTGCCGCTATAGTGGGTAATCGCGAATACCGAGCGTGTACTGTATTATTATGTTCCACTTTATTTACAATTATTTATAAATTAAAAATACATATTTGGAAACATACAATTCCAAAGAAATAATAAATGCATAGTGGACTAATTTTACTGCCAGGACCACGATGTCACAAAAAAAATTCTAAAATTTTGTAATCGTTTTAAGAGCGTAAGAGAGAATACGTGTGACATCGTGGTCCTGGAAGTTAATAAGTTTTGAAAGCAAAAAAATGAAAGGATGAGGAAAGTAGGCAGACAAGAAATATAAAGCATTTATTTATTCCAACATCAGGATTAAAATATAAACTAGATTCTACAAGGAGGAAAAAACACAGCCAACCATTTTAAAAACAAGGATCAACTTTTAAAGTAGAAAATATCTAAAAATATGTGATAGAAATTTAAACCATTAAAGACACCAACCACATTTCTTGTTTATATTTAAAATAATTTTATTTAAATAATAAAAAAAACATAAATATGCATCATAACTAAATAAAAATGTTTATGTGATAAAAATATTATAATCAAATACCCCAAATACATACAAAATGCCATCAATCTCTAGAACGTATTTTTTAGTTTCTCCATTCGCTCATTAGAATTGGCTTCATGTGATCGTAATTAAATTATCAATGAAGCCTTATAGTTACCTCTTTGGTGTAATTTGGATAGATTTCAACATGTGTCCTAATCACACTGACAGATTCAACTTCTGCAACTCTGCATGTAGTACAAAAGCGAGAATTGAGAGAATTCTTTGAATGATCGTCACCAGCAGGTGATAGTTGCTGATGTGAAGGTGATCGTGTTGTCTCCGTATTACTACTCGCAGTGTTGGCTGAAATGTAATTATTTAATGGTTTCGACTGTGGTTGCTTCGTGGTTTTACATTCGAATTTCTGCAAGACTTCGGACATTTTTAAGGATTTGGTAACAACACAATTTCTAGAGGAATTATCACAAATAGACGAAGATGCAGAAGATGGCACCGTCGATGAAATTTCACATATGCTGGTGGATGATGATGAAGGCGATGTATGGTCGATGGAAGTCTCCATATTTTCATTTGATATATGGCCAGAATCATCGGAGTCTGACTCTTGATTTTTCATAATCAGATCGGGCTCTGTAGTTTTGATTTGCGCAATCGCAACCATTCGGCGTTCTGCAGAGTTTATTGGGTATTTATTCATAATTAAGTGTTGTGTAGCATTGGTAACTTGCACTAGAAGTTCCGCATGTTTATCGGAAGTTTCTCCTAAAATAGGTGGAATAATTTTGCACGATTCGAAAGGTGGAGCAGCGAGTTTTTCTTCGTTTGCATAGTTAAGCTTTTGGAGCCATTGTTTACGTTTAATCGTCAAATTTTCTTTAGAAATTTTATTGTTCGAATATGATTTCGTTCGCGTTAAAGACTTTCGTGAATATGATGTGACTTGAGTGCGCTGAGGTTTTAGCGATTCAACTTTTCGTAGAATTTGTTGTCCTTTTTCTAGGCATTTATCCAACAACTCGTCACTTGTTTTATTATTAGAATTTTCGACAACCGCTGGTTTTCTAGATTTACAAGATAAATTCCTCGCCTGTAAAGATTTGCTATTTGCTGTAGAGTTTCTAGTTTTTGTCGAAGTATTTAAGAGAGTCGTTTTAATTTGTTGGTTTATATCATCTCCTGATCTGAGATTTTTGTTTTTTAAAGACAAAGAATCTGCCGATTCTGCTTTGATTGTGGTTAACAGCTTCGATGTTTTAATTGAATTTTGGGTGTGGAATGTTTGAGAGTTCTCAGAATTAAGATGACAAAAACTTTTACTTCTCGTTTTCAAAGGGATTGCTTTCAGTATCGGTATTTTTGTGTCATTAGAGAGTTCCCAAACAGATTTGGATTTTTGTTTTTGCTCAAAGACATGTCGCATTTGTTTGAGGCAGGGCGAATCTGGTGATTGATAATATTTCCTGCGACTCAGAGAAAGTGTTGATAACGCTTTTTCCAGTTCATGGGACTCACTAGGATCACCCTTTAATTGAAGGGTACAATCAGTCCGCTCCGATTTCCTCCGACACTCTGCACTCGTACCACATCCTTGATCAAATTTTATTCCAAAATTTTCATCATCTGCACACAATACATTTTGTGCGTCATCTTTATTTTCACTTTTATCTGTTTCCATTTCAATACTGCAGTTATTGATATTTAATGTTGATGCTGATTTTGATTGGATTTGAGTGTCGTTGTAATCGTATATTATTTTATCAAAGTTTTTTAATACAGAAATCAATTTGCTTTCATCGTGAGCCACCTTTTCTAGTTCCTCGAATATTTCATCTTCCAAAGAGGTTTTCGCTATATTTAAACTCAATTGGATCTCTTCACCTTCGTCGCTGTCCTCATATGAATTGAGCAATGCGTCCTTTGATGCGTTGCTGGATTCTGCATTCTGCAGTTTCTGTTGTTCATTGCTGTCATTAACATTTGACTTCAGTGTGACTTTCCGACACTCAGTGGACGTTGTTTCCGTTTCGACTAAATTTTGATTAGTAAGCGTGTATTTTCCTGTGGATGCACCGATTGAGCTCAATGCGCTCAAGGACTTTGAATGTTTTCCCGTTTTATATAGTTTTCCGCTGATTTTTGGCGTCAAATTGTCTTCAATCTTGTGACGGATTTTCGAACAAATATTTCCCACGCCCAGCCGTCTGCCATTCGAGGTGGTTTGAAAAATTTCCGAAGACGTTCGGCAATTGAGGGAATTTTTAGTGAAGGAGGGATTGCTTGATATCAAACTCTTTTTGGGCGTAACATAAAATTTGTCCATTTTTTTTCAAATGATTCTCATTGCTTATATGTTTTATATGTTTCTATTGTTTTCACCACAAAGTCATTAGACGGGGAAAAGTATTTCCGTTTATTATACGCTTTATATCAAGTCTGCTCAGTTCACTCATCCAAAACTTTTTGATTTCTTTTTGGCAACATTCATTAAAATGTTTATTTTTTTATAATCACGCGTTTTAAACGTTCCGTAATTTGTAAATCGATTGTATTAATATCGCGTCTTGTGCCCGACTGACTTGAAGTTTCTTCAACGTTTAATGTATTTGTCCAACAATTATTTTTATTATTAACAAACATGAACATGACACTGTGCAACTCTAATCGCTTTAAAAACGCACACAGCAACGTGTTGAGTGAAAAATAAAAAATAAAATAAAGAAGAAACCTGCATTTGATTGAAGAAATTTCAACGAAACCAACCAAACAGCCAAGTTACAAGCGATTTGTTTCTTATTTACATTCATTTTCTTTTTACAGTGTGTATCAAAATAGTTAAGCAAATAGCACATACTTGAAAGCGCAAGCGCAAAATGCTGCTGCATATAACTATTTATAAATCACATTATTTAGAATAAAAAATTTTTAAACAGTTAAAAATAACTTGCAAAAGTGATCGCAGTCATTAAACCTGCATTCGCATTTTTTAGGAGTACACGCAGAAAAAAACATCAATGTAAAACCAAAATTAAACAATGTTGATTTCATGTCATATAATTTTTTGCAAAAATTATTGACTTCGTTGAAAGCTAACATAATTTGAAGTAACAAATAGTAGATTGAAAATTTTTCGTAGTTAAAATAACATTGAGCAATGTTGAATTTACACAAATCAGCTTCGTAGTAAAATAAAAAATTGTTACGCTAAATTATCTTTGGATTTGATAAAATCAACATTGAGCAGTGTAAATACAACATTTCTACATTTTAAATCAACATTGCTAATAAGTATTCCACGAATGTCAATGAGAATTTAAAAAATTACAAAAGTAAGAGAAATTCTCACTGGGTTTTTAAAAGTTTTCGTATAAGATAAGAGGTTTGAAACATATCAAAAATATGGTTTATGGTCTATTGATGATTTGGCGTCATATAATTCTAATGTCGGTACATTTTTATTCAATAAGACTCGCATGTTATATTGACATGTGCTGCTGTTGTTTACAAGTTATCGTAAAGTCGTGTTGATTTAACACGAAACGACTATGAAGCAAAATCATTAACGAAAAATGTAAAATCAATCTTGTTTTCATTGGTTTTACATTGTGTATTTTTCTGTGTGTAATATATCTATATCTGATGTCTCCTCTTTAATGGTTGCGTGTTTTGATCGAATGATTCTTACAGACACTGTATTTTAGCATGTACTCGTATTGTGTTAGATTATTTGAATTCAAAAATGTTACATGTTTTCAAAACAATGAATGCATTTATTTATATGCAATTTCAGGCTTTAAACGAAAGTTTACCTTTTGCTTCCATAATGATGGTGTAAGTACTTACAAGCCCGTATGCAGGTATGTACAGTACGTACAGTACGCCCTCGCCTAGTGCAACTAATTAAGTCAAAAGCAGTTGCAAGACCGAGTCAAACAAAAAAGGTCATCGAATACTTTTTGATCATTTTTTTCCCCGAAAAATCCGTTGCTTGCGTTTAAATTTTCTAGATGTACCGTCATCTCACGAGATGTCCTTATTTCCTGAAGTCACTTGAAACGATTCTTTTTTTATCGCATTGTCTTCGGTTTGTCGGTTGAAGTTCCAAAACAACAAGTCCCTGTTTACGTTAATTGAGGATAGCACTAAGCAAGGGTACACTGTATGTGTAATATTTAATATTGCACATTTATACATACACACACACACATACGTACGTATCTAACAATGTGCAGTTGTAATTGTTATTGACTACTTCAAAAACAGTTTTATTATTATTTATTTTAACTAATTATGTGTTTGCATTCAATTTAAAATATTTTAAATTTTTTTTATTTTACTAAACCTTCATTAGCAGAAAGAAAAAAGAAAAGAAATTTATTTGATTTGAACAAAAAAATAAAACAACTGACATTTTGATTTAAATTATGTAGTTTAATTTTTTCGTTATCATTTCAATTTTAAGGTTCTTGCAAACAGTCCCTTTCTATTACATCTTACTGCGAATCAACAACAACCACAAATTGTGCCTTACATCATTCAATTTTCGACTTTGTAGAAAGGGCCGTAATAGCCCTGACAGATTTTGGATTTGTATACAACATGTCTGTCAATTAAACCATCAAGCCAAGTGGTTTAAAGCTGGTTCGTATACATATTATGAAAATGTACGTTGTATAAATGTGGTATTTTTGCTGTGCCCAATAAGAACTGTGCAAACCCAGTCAACTGTTCAAGCAGATGTCAGCTAAAGGCAGATCAAGAAGGTAGTAGCATTAGAACAGCTGACTAATCTGAGTTAATGGCGTGAAATTTTGTTCATGAACGTATTCCGTTTTACATGGCACTTGACATTTTTTTCAAGATCAATCCATGCCATCCTGATTTTTATTTATTTTGACAATAAGCAATATATTTAATACAACAAGTTTTGTATTGTTGTAAAAATGCTACTACTACCTGGTTGATGGGCTTTATAAGAAAAATACATTTAATAAAAACAAAATAATAATAATTTTAATTGGGTTTAGTATTTCATAAAAATATCTTCAAAAAGTATAAACTACGAAATAAAGAAATAAATGTAAAAACAAAAATTATAGTACACACACTACAAGTCTGTCATACTAAAATATAATTAAAAACCCGTAGTATTTTTACCATGATTTGTAAACCATTTATCTGTATAAGAGTATAAGAGTGCTATATCTGGCTATAACGAATCTTGTATATCATGTATACAAGATGATTTTTGAAGAAACCAACGTGTAACAATGGGTTAATTTAACGTTAATTTAAATGATGGTAAATTTAAATATTTATTGTGGTGAAGTTGTGTTTGCTTTAAACAATTAACTATACCTATCACAATAGTGGTGGATAAAAATCGTATTCTTTTTCTGCCCATAATTTGTACAAACAAGATTTGAAATCAAATTCAACAGGGCCACCTAAAAAGTGGCGAATGCACGGAAATAATAGACATTATACTATTTCATAAAGTTTTTATTCGAGATATGCCTCGATAACTCATTTGAAAATTAAATGCATGTATATCGATTAGGTCGACCCTTGTTTGTAAAGTGTAAAGAAAGTCATTCTTGTTTAACATCGTGCTACTTTTTTGAACGGCACTGCATGTCTGTATATATCATTATTTTATTTCTATAATTGTTGAATAGATAAACAGATTTTGCAGTTGTTTTTGTTTATTCTACACCATTCACTTTCATTTAATAGATTCATTTCTAATAAAAGCAATAAAAATAAGTACATAATTGTCAACCAAGTAGACAAACTGCAACGACATGGTTGGTGCAAGGAATGTAAACGCAACGTTATTGTGGCGAAAGTAATTGAAATAAAACAAATGTCTTAAACACGCCATCAAATGATCTTGTACAGAGATCTCTTAAATATCAAACGTTACTGCATACAAATCAAAGAATTTCAGCTTTTTTACCTTAAACAATTTTTTGTAATAAAAAATATGGGAAATACATTTGAAATAAATACATACATCTTCTGTATTATTAATAGGCAAACACGTTTTTTTTCGATCCCTTTTACGGCCGTACGGCATGGGTGGTTTGTCCAATTTGCTTTTGCATAGAAATGACATGGAATTATAAGTTTATTTAGAATGTTTTTTGTTCTTGTATTTTTTCGTATGTATTTATGTAATTTCTAGAATGCGGTCGATTGATTCGACCGCTGGATACTCTAGTATATGAAATTTTTTAAGCGACAGTAGTCTTTCTAGATATAATTTGTATAACCAATTTTCTCAATATGTGATCACAACCGAATATGCGCGTATACATATTTAAATAGACATCGCTTAGGTAACTCTTTTGCTTTTTCTTTTTGCGCGGTGATAAAGTGTTATCAAATCCTTAAAATGTTTTATTTTTGATAGTTGAAAATGTTTAAATCATACATACACATTTGCTTACAAGAAACACACTTGCCAACCCATATAATAAAACAAACAAACGCCAAATTTGTCGTGCAACATTACGTTGCGGACTTATTTGTAGCAACATGTTGATATAATCGTACTGCATTGTTGTCACATTCAATGTTGTATTCCAATATTGTTCATGCACATGCAACGCAGTAGAGATCGATGACGCATGACTCTTTGCACATGTTGCTTCATTGTTGTCTAGAATGACTTTATGATCCATGACATATTAACAAGTACGATCAGCACAAAGAAACACATACTTTTGTACATAAATAAACATCAGAGTTGATGAGTTTTTTTATTAATTTAACCGATTTTTAGATGACTATACATCTACAACTGGGGAAAAATACTACTTGACTAGTTTAGTGTTGAAGTAAGAAGTGAAGACACAGATCATACTGATGATGATGTTACGGACATATAAACATGTAGAATGCATATAAAAATCAGAATTAGCAGAGAAGCTTTTATTAAGTTTTGTACATACAGTCATGGTCATACAAATAGGGCACTTGGCATCAGCAAGTCGTAATCAAGTTCTCTTTAATATTAAGACATTTTCATTATTTATAAGTTCATTTTTTAATTTTGCTCGTATATAGTTTACACACATAAATAGTACATCATGGTAAAACTTGTAATATTCTTAAAAACGTCATGAAGTCCACGACAATGATCCAAAGCACTCGACTGGCCAGACTAATTACAGATCTAAATAAGATCGAATAAAAAAAAAACCTTTTCAATGATATTAAAAATACAATTGGACAACGTAATTTAAAAAAAAAACCGATGAACTTTGGGCAGGACCCCAAGAATATTAGCAGACAGTGCGATTGCAAGATACGAAGCTGTTATAGTAGGAGATGCGGCTGCAGAATTAGTGTACTCATCGAGTGTTTATTAAAACCAGATTTTTACGCATATTTATGATTAGGAGAATATATACGAATATCTGCCAGGGTGTCCTATCAAAATGTGGCCGCTACTATTTTTAATTAAATTAACGTTAATTGATTTTTTGGAAAAAAAATCATTCTTTCATGTTTTTTAAATAAAATATCGTTCACTTCACGGCAATATACATAAAGACTCGAAAAAACTCGGTTGGCGGGACTCATTTGCCGCACCTCTTCGCAACCTGGAGTAAACCAAGTATGATTTTAATGCATTTATACGTCCATAACGTACATTTATTACTTATAGGTATATCAAATTAAAGAAATTTTATTTCTTCTGTTTGTTATGATAAAATAATACAAATAAGGTAAAAGCACCAATTATTGGCGCGATAAGAAACGTGGTTAGGGTGGTGTCATTTTTTTAACATTAAGGTGTCTAATTTTTTTACAATATAATAATTAGTCTTTTGAGAAGTTAAATTCATGCTTTTATTAATAGTTTCTTAACTTTAATAATTAATTCTAATCGACAAAGTATGTAAATCCTTTTTTATAAATAATACAGTGCTAATTTTATGACCATGGATGTATGTACACACGTACATACATGCATACATACTCGTACATACATTTAGTTTTTCATATGGCAACATCATACTCGTACAGTGGGAAAAATTCATTTATTTATTTAGGGCAAATTTAAGTTTTAATGCTACAAATGTGTGTATGCATGGAAGTATCAATTTGAATTATATGTATATTCATGTGGTCACCTAAATCGAATAAACATGACTGAGGAGACAGTCCCCTCGCTTATCAAACAGCATGAACATGGAAAATGAAACAACTTTTGTCGCAACAACTAAACTTAACGATGAATGAGATTAAAGGAATTTTAATTAGCAAAAATTTTTAATCTATTAAATACCCATATAAATAAATTTTTTTGGTTGATATCTATATCAATTTTAACTTTTTTATTTATCATTCAGAAAAATGCAAATTTATTTTAGAAATATCTGTGGACCAATACGTTGAATTAAAACTTAATTTATTTGCGGTTTTTGAAAATTTTAATTTTTGCTACAGCGAAATGTGTATAATTAAAACCCAGTCTATAATAAAACTAAATATTGACAAAAATAACTCGTTCAAAGGTACGGCGTAATTTGTACGTACATATGTACATATATTTAATTGGTAATACTGAGTTTGATGTACTATTCGAAAGTATGAACAATTCTGAAACGGGCCGGAGAGCCCGTTTTTCACTTTCAAGTTTCGAAAACTACTGCATACAAAAAAAACAAGATTTGTCTGCAAAAAAATGGACTTTATAAGTAAGCTCTGGTTTCTTAATCAATGATATAACTTTAACGGCCTTCACGTTATTTTTCACCGTTATCAGTTAAATTTTTTAGAGTTAATTATGCTAATGCTGACCCTTTGAGAAGAATGTGCAACGAGTTCAACAAGTTTTATACATTTATTGATTTTTCTTCGTGCTCCACTACAATAAAAAGCGATATATTAATCTATTTAAACTCATAATTTTTGTATATGTCCTAAATTGTTGTAGATGTTTAATTTTATGATTATATCACTAGTATGTAAAAATATATGTATACAATTTAAACTGTCTGTAAGGATTATTTTCCATAGACAAATATATAAATAAATAAAATAAAAAAATTTAATTATGTGAAATAAATTTTGACCACTGTAAACACATACACATGCATATGTAATTACGTATATGCTACATTTATTTGCTCCTACCACAATTTCATTTATAAGTATACGAAGCGTTTGCATCTGAATATGAAGTTTACATCTGCAATATGATATTGTAATCAACATTTGTATCACCATGAACTTGACCATGAAAAAAAGAAATAATATATGGAAAACTTCTACAGCCGCTTGCAGCAAATGACGTCAGAAATAAGAAAATATACATATATAATGCTCAACTACGTAAAGAAGTGATCCCAGCGAACAAATTTAATTGAAATTGAATCACTAGAGAAAGTAAAACAAGTCATTTCACTCACGGTTTAAAAGAGCATTTCACAAGATTTCTTGTGGTTTTGAAGTTATTGTTTCAACACCATTATCCGCATTCATTATGTAGATATATAGACAGAAAAAAGTCTAGCGCTTTTGTAGGAAGTTCGCGGCGATTTGTTTGACTCAGTTTTGCAGCAAGTACTACTTAACTTAAAAAAAAAAGTTGTACAGAAAACGAGTTTAAAATTTTAAATTTACTCAAAACTCAATGGGAATGTTTTACACAATATGAGGATCGGAACTCCGATTAACTTTGCATTATTAACTTAAAAAGTTACTTTTTTTTGTGTGATGATGTTGTTGCAGCAAATGAGCGATATTAAGTAAATGGTCCACATGTACCCATATGTAATTCAGATTATATATGTGGCCATTAAATTTCCCGGAAAAGATTCAGCAGCATTAATTGTTTTGAAAAGAGTAATATAGTGTGTAGGTCTGAAAAACAAAGTAAATAAAAGACTAATTAAAGTATTTAACACGCTTATAGCCTTAATTGTTCAAGGTTTCCATCAATAACGATGCCATTTTAAAATAAATTTCGAAAGCAGAAACAAAGGATTTTGCAAACAAATTGTATAATGGGTTTTTTTACATTGAATTTGATCAAAATGAATTAGACGAGATGGCAATTTGGAAGAAAATATGGTCCTAATGATAGCAATATTTTCTGTATAAATTCTATACTATTTTTTAAACACTATTTTAGAAGATGTGATATAATCCCGCCATTACTATTATAAAATTTTAAAAACATTTTCGAACTGCATACTCGTACAAACATATTTAGTAGAAATTTATTATTTGATTGTTTATAATTTTAATTCCGTTTCTGTACTTTACAAGTTAAATTTTTGACAAGGAATGCAGAATTCAACCTGCAAATGTTTGCAGGGATACTACTTTTATTTTAATAGCTAACAATAACATTAGCTAGCTAATAGGCGAAAGCATTGCACCAAATGCGAGAGTATTATTTCAGGAACTGCCGAGCGACCCTCGTATTGAAGTGAAATTCCTAACATTCGTTACTAAAGTATTATATTTTTACAAACAGTTGCAGGCGGTCATGGAAAATTCTATAAAATCCCATAGTGCCTTACATTTAGTCGAGGTATACCACTTGCGAAAGTTAGGCATTAAACTCTCGGAGGCCAATAAACGAACAGTGACCTGTTTCCCAACGACGCTTGATGTTTACTCGTCCAGATCTGCTTTACGACTGAATTAGCGTACTCTTTACTCCGCTTCAGACTGATTTAAGTACGGAATACATTTTATTTTGTGCAAATCAAAACGCCCTTCTTTAATAATTCAAGTTGAGTTACCATCTGACAGCGGCATGTACTTTTACAAAATTATTCATGGAGCAATACACAACCGAAACCCTTAGCATGCTCGCGCATGTCGTTCGGACGAACCAGCCACATGATAATCAAAATGTTTTGGTAACAATTGGAAGATGAGATGTGGACATCGGAGATCTCTCTTTTCGACAAGTCGGTGCCGTCTGCCACACATCAGAATAATTAATCGCGTACGCATCTACGGTGACTTTAATTTGACTCCCAGATTGTGTGTTTTAACACCTCCCAATTTCTTCCTTTTGGATTATTTCAAGAGTCTACGAGGCCAAACCGAACACGATTGCAGAACTGAAAGAGCATATGCGACGCAAAATAACCACATCCAACATACGCTTTGCAGCAATGTCTTCGAAAATTATGACAATCGCCAAATGAGTCAAGGTGGAAGGAAATTCGCCAGACATAATCATCTTACACAATTGGAATAAATTGGAAAAACAACGTTTTATTTTTATGAAAATTATATTTTTCTTAATAATGTAATGTGGAAGTCCAAGTGGAGTTTGATCACCATTTATGTATTTAATTCCCTTTAATTAATTTCAAATGTAATATTCAGTATATTATACATACGAGTACATATATGTAATGTATATACATTTTGCCAACAAAATGTAATCAATCATTAATATTCAATAAATAGACATTGTTGTCGTCTTAAATTTAGTTTAGTAGTTTCATATTATAAAATAAGCAACACAAAAGATTGTCGTTCGACTGTTCATACTTATACTTGAATACATACGAGTATTTATGTATGTATTTATTTTATTTTAATAGGAATAGTGAAAGTGGTATGACAAGAAAAAAAAACATGAACATTCCATGGAAGATGGACAGAATTTATTTATGTATGTGTGTGCGCATGAGAAAATATCGATGGCCTTGATTTAATGTAAAAGGTTAAATGCGGTCATACTTATTTACAATTTATTCATTTATGAAATAAAAATAATAAAAACACAAGTTGGATCTCACAAATTCAATTCTCGCAGATTCCTTACAACAACTTCAGTTTTTACAAAAAGAAAATGTGAATAACTTTTGATTGAAACTTTTTAAATAGCAAAAATTTTGCATTTAAACAATTCTACAAAAAGTGACATCTGAAGGCAAAACTTTTCTATTTGTTTGATTCCATCGGAATATTACAGAGTTAAAGCTGGATTCACCCATAAAATTTCTAAAGAAGAGAGATGTCAAACTACATACGAAAAACAATTTGTCCGGACAAAAATTTCATGTGTGAATCCAGCTTAAGGAACAAAGGAGTAAAGGTAAGGTCAGACGTGACAAATATTTGAAGAGAGAAGCGAACAACTAAATAATATATATGTATGTAGATACAGAACGCCCTCGCCTTGTGCAACTTCAATTACCGCAACAGCTCTCCTATTGCAACAGCCAACATTTTTACATGATAGACTATTAGCGCAGTACTTCAAACTTTTCCTTTTTAAGCTATTACGTAGCTTTTATCGCGGGCTTTGAGTGCGGCTACCGAATCAAGAAATTCCGTAACGAAAATAAAACCTAACACTAAGTTTGTTTCTTAAGTCTTTTGTTTTTTAAAGTATTTGAATCGCCTAGCGTATGTTGAACCCTAAAGTGTGCTATTGATTTCATTAGCATACAGTATTGCCAGAACAGATTTTTACATGTAGGAAAACACAAAATGGCGTACTTACTCGTGGTTGACAACAAACAGAAAATTCGTAGGTTTTTAGCGGTATTTTCCAGATATTTAGAGGATATCAAGTCTCAAATTTATGTTTCTTATTTCAGTTACCATAAACCCATAGTTTCAATGATAAAAATTCCTGAATAATCTACATGTGTTGTAAGATAATAAAAATATTTTAAACGATATTAACTTCTCATTTATTCAATAAAGAAAAAAATTGTTTTCTTATCGGTCACCACGCTCAAAAAGTGTAACTTGAATTAATATCAAAGAAAAAACTTGAATCAATATCAAAGAAAAAAAATACTGCATAAACAAAATATAAATAAATAATTATAATTGCATAAGTTGATAAAAAAATGCCCGAGAGCCACACGTCTTTTTTCTCAGTTTGTATTTTCTATACGCATAAAAGTTGGATTTTAACGTTTACATTTTAGCGAAATTGGTTTAAAAGAGATTTTAGTTCTTCAAGGGCTTCGTGAATCTGCATTCCACAATTACATTTCTTGTGATAAGAAACAATCAAAAACGTCCGAATTTTTTAATTTATGTACATTTTTCTATAACTTCCGTATTCATCGTTTTATATGTTTTAAGCCCGATAGAACTTTCAATTGACAACACTGCTGTTTTTGACAAACGATTTGACAGCTGAAAGTTGCTTTGTGGACCACACACACGCACGAGTTAGTTTTACCGCAATGTAGGTAATTTCAGTTTTGTATCATCCTCTTCAAGTGTAATATGTACTGTCTGATTTTTTCTCACCTGTTGCAAGCCCTGAGATCATGGGTACTTTTATTTGACTGTACAGTAGTTTTCCGATTTAACGAACATTCGATTTAATGAAAAATTTTTATTTCTATTAAGTACTCTATATTACGAACAAAAATTTTATTTTGTATGAAAATGATGAAATGTAGATCTTTAATACTTTTGATAGAGCTTTAAGAAGTTGCCATTAAAAAAGATATCCCTGCCAAAAAAACAGACTGTGCTCAAAAATTTTTTTAAATAAATTATTTTTGTACAATAGTGTTTTTATGAATTTTCCTTATACATATTTTTAAATAAATATTTATTTTAAATTACTATAATTTTAATAAAAATAAAAAAACACTATACCAAATTATAGTTATGAATAAAATAGCCGACGCTATTAATTTTTAATTTAGTACTGGATATAACGAACAATTCACTTTCACGAACAGGCCTGATTACCATTAGATTCTTTAAATAGGAAAACTACTGTATTTACATTCATTTTACATTTTTGGTTAAGGGGAAGACAAATAAAATTTGTTTTTTAATTAAATGTTAGAGGCTATAAAAAGTGATTAGTTTTATGTCTGAATTGCCAAATAGATTATTTAATGAATTCCCTATAAATCGTAAAATAGAACCAGCTTTATTAATAATCGGTAAAAACACAATTTGTGAATTGGCGTCAAATGTTTTATGATTGCAATAAAACGTTTTGATATCGAATTCAACAAATTAAAATTTATAGTGATTTTCATATTGTATGATAGTTTCGTAAAAATATACAAAAAATAAATAGTGGTGAGTTTAAAGTAATTCGCATAGAACTGAAATTTGGAACAGATTTTAGGTGCACTATTACAAAGTAATACAACAAGAATCACCGCAGGCCGGACCAATATTTGTATATCATACATTACTGCGTATACATTTATAAAAAGTGGCTGCCTGCCTAAACGCAGTCTGCTTTACAGTTCCACATGTCACGTATTCCCAAACGCAACCGTGCAAACTTTGACAAAGTATGGCATTCCCAAAGACATCTGTTTCTCAGCTCAAAAGCAAATCAACGCAACAAACGCATCATTTAAATTGGCAATGGTTTTTATAAACCCGTAGTGTTCAAGTAGGAAAAGTGCAAGACGCTTCCGTTTTAAAACAACAAAAGTATTTATTATGTGGCTCCTGGAGCGGTTTTCACAACATAAATCCAAAAAACTTTCCAACATAATCACCATTATTCCAGTTGGCGACATCGAAGTCACGTCAATACAATACCAAAAAATTTAGGCTTGTCTACCCGTTTTCGAAAACAAATGACTACTATTGACAGGCTCATGTTATTTTCTGGATCTTAGAGAACAGAAATAGACTGTCAGTGGCACAAAATTGTTTTCGAGAGCGAGTAGACAAGATCCAATTTTTTGGTATTGTGTTTAACGTGACGTCAATGTCGCCAACTGGAATAAGGGTGCATTTTTCTTGCTGCCATTTTTATTTTAATGATGAAAAGCAAATAAGTGTTCCCAAATATCAACAGAGTTGCAAAGTTTAATATGACAAGCATTTGATTTGCAGTGTTGTAAAGCATAATTTCTTGATTTAAATAATAGCCCAATTCACAATGCTGTGCAAATGGTCTTGCATCGTAGCATTTGCAAAGTGTTGTAGCATATTTTTACTCTACACTAACAAAATACAAAGATATGCACTTGCTACTTCTGTATAAATAAACAACATAAAAAACTGTAGTTTACACTTCATTTTGCAACAACCTATTGAGAGAATTCAAAGAAAATTAAGCGAACTAAAAAATGAAGAGGAATTTCATGTTTGGGACATGTTTTTAGAAAACAGCGTTCATAAATGATTGTAAATATTTATAATTGCATAAATTTGCATACAGACGTTTAAGAAAGCAGCCGATTTCCGGTGCATTGATATAATGTGGTCGAAAAAAACCCGACAGTTTTGCTTTTTTTACGAAACTGAAATGATTGATGTGAATACCCTTATTGTTATAGTAGAAATATAATTGAAAGTAATCAAAAACAAGCACATTATTAAGCATCAGTTATTTAAAATTTTTCGCATAAACCTTAAAGCACAACGACGTAGAATGTACAAAGATGAGCAAAATAATAAAAATGTAGAAATTTTTATATTGTTTTCGGGCTTTAATATAATTAAAGAAGAACTGGAATATTTTTTTATATGCTCGTATTATACAATTGCACACTGGTGCCAAGTAGTTTTTAGCATTTACTGTCTGTTTCTATAATAGATTTTATATTGAAAACAAAAACAAATTTTCGTTTATTATTGCTCTTTTATAAAAACATGCCGATAATCTAATAATGTTGGTTTAGATTATCCGCTTTTATATTTCAAAGCAAAAAGACAGAAAGTGATATTTTGGCTTGATTTTTGGAACATGCAAACACATATTTTCACAGCGTGTCCTGTTTCAAAATCCTATATACTCTTGTACTTAATTGTTACAAATTTGTCATATATATTTGACACCACGTACAGCAAACAGCGGCTTTCTTCAAATATTTAATTTTTTTTTTATTTAATGAAAAATAATTAGGAACGGTGTCACAGAGTTCACTTTCATTTCATTTATTATTGCCAAAATATGCAACACAAAGACTCCGAGGCCAAAATAAACAAGTAACAATGAATAAATAATTCAAGGATTTTTAAAATAGTCATAAATAGCAGCTGATCCCCGGCTGGAAATAGTTATAATAAAAAAAACAAGTCCGGCAAAGTAAAAGGGTCCCATTTAATTATAATTATTTATTTATATTTTATTTATGCAGTATTTTTTTTCTATGATATTAATTCAAGTTTTTTCCTTGATATTTATTCAAGTTACACTTTTTGAGCGTGGTGACCGAAAAGAAAACAAATTTTTTTCTTTATTGAATAAATGAGAACATAAGTTTGGGACTTGATATCCTCTAAATATCTGGAAAATACCGCTAAAAACCTACGAATTTTCTGCTTGTTTATATCATGTCAACCACGATTGCTCGTAAGTACGCCATTTTGTATTTTCCTACATGTAAAAATCTTTTCTGGCAATACTGTATGCTAATGAAATCAATAGCATACTTTAGGGGTTAACATACGCTAGGCGATTCAAATACTTAAAAAACAAAAGACTTAAGAAACAAACTTAGTATCAAGTTTTATTTTCGTTGCGAAATTTCTTGAATCGGTCGCCGCGCTCAAAGGCCGCGATAAAAGCTATGCAATGAAATTCATATTTATGGCGATATTCTCCATAATAAATTCATTAACTCCATACAGTCGATATTTAAAGACCTACAAACGTACTCAAACATACTTATGTAGATCATCTAAGACGCGAATTATTTTTGTTTTTAAAAAATTCTTCTTTTTTGGATGTCGACAACATTTTAATTTTTAAAGACCATCCTAATGTGTAAACATGGCCAGTGTACAGACTTAAATTATTTATACGTTCATACTTTTGCATGTGATGTGTGTACATAAATAAATTTAAACAAGATGCTAATTTATCTTTTGATTATAATTAATTTTATTAAGCAAACTATAACAAAGTTCAAACTCTTCTTTTTTGCAAAAAAAAGTGGAGACATTTAAAAAAATAAAACTCTGCTGGTGTATGTAATTTTACGACAGGAAAATATTCCTTACTTTTAACGTTGAATAAATGCATTTGAAGCTCATGTGCAGGGCAACCAAAAATATGATATATCATATCTTTTGCTGAATGTCTTACAAACATATAAGGTGGTTATTTATCCGTTTCAGAACTTTTTAAGAATTTTGGCATCGATTTGTTAGAGCATATTTTGCCCATAAGAGCATATTTCAGAATATTTTACTTTTTTAAGAGCATATTTCACTTTTAAGAGTATCTTTGCGTAAATTTTTTTATAACTATATTCTAGCTATTTTTTATATGTGACTGAAAAATTTACAACCAGATAGCGCTCAGCGAATCGACTACAAGCGAAATTGCTATAGCGAACTAAAACTATTCGTAGAAGCAACATCCAGAGCTTTCTTTTTGAGAATTTAAGTTAACACGCCGTAATTTATTGCAATTCCAACATGAATTCAATATATTTCGCAGACATACTTGTACAAATCTGCTCACAAAGTAAAATTTAGTTTAAAATTTATTTTACATAAATTAGTATGTATGTACTATATGTGTGTAATACGTAATGTTCCTAAATTGACAAGTTACATACATATATTAATGAATTCGATAACGTGTTTATTTTTTAATTTATTTTTTCATTATTTTTTAAATAAAATTTTATAATTTCTAACAAAAAAAAACTTTTTTAGAGAATATTTTTTACATTTTAAGAGAATTTTTTCTGTTTTTTAAAGCATTTTTATGCGCATTAAACCCCTTTTTCAGAGCATATTTTTGGTTGCGCTGATCATGTGATATCTACGAGTATAATCGTTTATAATTAACAACTGCAATTAACGGCATTAATAAGAGCTTTATGTGTGTGTGTTATAGACACAGTGGCGAGCAATAATGGTAGAATGTTAAGAACATTCTCAGTAAAAATTCAATAACATATTAAATAAAAACGGGAACGAAATTAATAATTCAGATTTTTTTTCCTGGTTTGGTATGTTTTTATTCAATAAAACTTCGAATATTTATAAAGGATTTAATATAACTTACTCATCATTTTTTGCACGTCAGTTAAACTTTTAAAAGATTATTACTCTTCAATATGGACAAAGCATAATCTTTTATTATTTTTCGCACATTAAATTCGCTTAGGCTAAAGGCCTCATTAGTTTTTACTTTTCGTTGCCGTTCTGTGCCGTTCTTTTCTATAGAAAATATTTCTTACTTACTTGTTCTGTGTCTGAACTTTCGGATGTGGACGATATAATTATAGGAATGAATTTTGTAAATGTTTGCAAAATGATTTTTACTTGACAAAAATATATAAATCTGTAATAATTTGAATTAAATTAATATTTTCTGTGTTTTAAAATAAAATTTGTAATATTTCACACCACAAAAAAACTAATATATACAAACTCTTGGCTGTCACTTAACGTTGTATTCCATTTTCTATATTTTCTGCAACAGAACAGAACGAAAAAGTAACAAAAAAGCGCACATACAGTTTTTCAATTGAACAGAAACAAAACAGCTGATTCGTAACAGAACAGAACGTACAAACACATTCTGCCTTAACTCTCGATCAAATTCTCAACAGTTCGTTCAGATATTTTCGTCGATTCTTCTTGAATTCTCTCCCAAAACTCCCACAGTGTAACATTTGCTACAACGTATACTTGATCCATCTACTTTAGGATGATTGAAGAATTGTAGAACTAATAGGCTAAAAAACTATTTACTTGAATAGATATTTTTTTAATATTAAATCTGATTGGCTATTACATACATAAATATATATTTTCAATAAATTTCTGATCTCCGAAACTTTTGTGACCCTGAATTCAACGATTGGGTCATACACAGTAATTAGCCGGTTTAAAGAAAATTAGTTTTAATGAAAATAGGAATAGAAATAGTAAATTTTTTCTATTGAGTAACTTGCATAACGAACGAAAAATATATTTTGTGCTCAAATTAACCAACAAATAAACAATTTGGGGAAAAAACATGAAAGTTCATTTGTAAAATATGAAACAAAGATTCGGGTTACTTTAGAGAAGAAAAATAAATTGTTCAAACTTATTTTTTTTAATATTGAAAGAAACAAATATGTAAATCTAAGAAAGAGTAAAAAATATTTGGAAATATTGATGTAAAAAGATCAACGGCTTGGAATATATTTGTATGTGTATGTTGACAATTTTAATGTAAAATTAAATCACCACTTTGAATGTAAAACTAAGTCAACTCATCATCAAGTAGACACAATGATTAAAAATAGTTTAATCTCTGATCTCGAACCGAACAAAATACTTACAGGTTCGTTAAACAGGAAAACTACTGTATTTATGTAAATGTTGACAACAAATTTAAATATTGCGATATTTTTTAATAAATATAAAGACAAAGCAGGCATAACACGCATAACACTAATATGAGCAAATGTTCTTTTTAGACTGTGTTATTTAAAATATTTAGTATATTCTTTTTAAAGAACAAATAAAACTTGTTTAAAGTCATAAACAAAAATAAGCGCGCTTTACTGCCCAGTTGGCCATGTCTTTACAACACCTTTAACGGTGGCTGTAAAACAATAGTAAGTCGTAGAACACATACCGGCGACAGCTACATAGTGTATCGTGGACGAAACTCTCATACAAATAGCAGCGATGTCGCACAAGACCAAATGGGCGAGTACATCATTGTGTACAAGAAAAAAAACTCAAGTCATCATTCTGGAAGACATTTCTCAAAAGCTATATTTTTTATATACATAAATTTATGTTTTATGTTTACAATCCAAAGCACTTACGCACTTACCAGCACAGCTATAGGACTATCTAATATATGAAGAGCTGAAAATTAATATATTCGTTTGCTTAACTGAAGACAAAACAACACATTCTCGCTCAGAATGTCGTGAACGACGATTTATTTTAAATAGTCGATTAGAAAACTTAATGGACGGTCCACAAACCGTACATGAATCGTCGAAGACAATGTTACTCGGAGGATTTGGCCAACAGGAGCATTCATACTATACATATTATGTTTGAACATTTTTGAATTAATCAAAATAAAACTTTTCGAAATATTTCTACAAAAGATTAATCGATTTTAATGAAAATTGCACCTATCGCCATTGTTAAGAGTTGAACAGATTAAGAATTCTATCGAGATATAACGAAAACTCGTTTTTAAAAAATCGGAGTGGAATCATATACATCCCATTTCTTTATGTCGGAAATTTAAAAATAAGGAGAGATCATTTTCACATTTGTGCTTTTAATATTTTAAAAAGATCTTTAAATATTTACGTTGCAAACGTTTTTCCTTCAATTTTAAGAGAACTTGATACGGAAAAAATTTCTAGATAATATAAAATTAATTATTCATAAATTGATTTGAAAAACATATTCATACATTTGTAAATGTTTATATAAGTAAAATTCAAGTTGCAAAATTTAAGTAGAAAATATACAAAAATTCATTCCTATAAATACACATCACATACAACATCTTCTTTTTATCTTCCTACTAATAATAGTTTTATTTTAAGAGGTTGTCTGGCTTATCATCTAGAATAACTTCTTTTGTATTGATATGTGGCGAAATTCTGTGGTTGCTGGGAATATATTAAATGTATTAAAAATCGTAGTAAATAAAGTTCAAAGTTGTTTGATAGATTTTGCAACAGAAATTGCTCAACGTCATGTTCATCAGCAGCATGCAGTTGCAGCCATGGTTTTTGTATTTATTTTTAATTGCAGAAAATGAATGAATGACCTTAACTGAATGCAAGTGGCTATTGACTTAACTTATTCAATTTTTCGCTGATCACTTGCAATGACCAAAAAATAATCAAATATACTGTAGCATTTCAATTAAAGGCACTTTTTCAGACAAATCTTAAGAAATTATGTATTTTAGGTGTATGTATGTTCGTATGTACGTACAAAAGTACATGCAAGTATGAGATATACACGTAAATATGTGTATAATTATAGTCGAAGTGCATCTGTGTTCTACGATCAATGACCAGCATAGAGGAGAAGCCAGATATTTTGTCTTGAGTTAAATACCAGATACTTGTTTAAGATGCTGAATTAGTATTTAATGTAACAGAAGCATGTGTGTGTAGAAGTGTGTTCAGTTTAGCGAGGTTTTTATTTTTCTAAATTTGCTAAGAATCAACTAAAAAACTAAGCGCTCACATTTAATTTTATTTTTATTATTATTTCGCTAAGAAGTCTCCACAATTTCCTTTTAACTGATGTTGCCTATAGAATTTAACGCATTTGTTGTCAGAACGCGCAACGCGGAGGTTGTCTCTGCTTAAGTTATAAGAGTGTAAAAGTTAAATTTTTCAATTTGGTTGGGTTTGTGTTGCCCTGCTTCTATTGTGTTGCATTCGAAATCAAATCAAAGCCATGAAATTATTATTTGTTTTTGCACATTTATTAGGGGCGTATGTCAGCGGTACGTTAACGTTAGTGACTGAAAATTGGCAAAAAAAAAACAACCAGCATTATAATCATAATGCAATATTTTATGCACTCATTTGCTGTAATAAAAATAAAAATTAGTAACTTGTTTTCGCTTTTTAATGTAGAGTCATTAGCTGATGATTTTTTGTATAGACGAGGCCACTGTGATATTTCAATATTTAGTGTTGTACAGGAAATGTTTCGGAAGGAGGTTCTAGCCCTGCTCAATCCAGGTTCGCGTTATATGGGCAGCCAACGGATACATTATGATCTTTATACTCCTAAAAATATGAATGAACGACAAATATTGCGCACCGGAGATGTGAGAGCTTTACGCAATTCCAACTTTAATCCCGACTGGCCAGTGAGGTAAATTAGTTTTGTAATAATTATGTATGTAGATTCATTGAAATCTTAATTAATTTCCAATTGCAATACAGATTTTCTATACATGGTTGGGCTGGAAAAAGTACAACCTGTTCGAATGCCGCTATAAAAGATGCTTATATGGATAAGGGAAATTTTAATGTGATTTTAGTGGATTGGAGTGATATTGCTCTCGATATTAGTTATCCACGGATATCGCAACAATTTTCGGAAATAGCTGCTCGAATAGCAAAATTTATACGCTTTTTACAAAAAGAAACTAATATCGAAATGAAAAATATATATTTAATAGGTCATAGCGCTGGCAGTCATATTTCGGGATTGATCGGAAAACTTTTGAAGCCGGAAATATTAGGAGCCATAGTGGCATTAGATCCTGCAGGATTGTCACAGCTTGGGCTATCTGCAGACTTTCGTTTGGCTCCTAATGATGCATTATATGTCGAGTCAATTCATACCGATACTTCTCATTTGGGCAATCCTAGTGTTGAACTAAGTCATGCATCATTTTTTCCTAATTGGGGCCAAGGGCAACCACATTGCCCAAATGCAACAGCAGCAGAATTTGAATTTGCATGCGATCATTTTGCTTCTTTGTATTATTTTGCAAAATCTATACAAAAACCAAATTTGTTTGGTGCTATAAAATGTCCAAATGCATCTAGTTTGAAACACAGTAGTTGTACATGCAGTTCGAGGGCAGACGAATGTAATGCTGATGTATACATGGGCGGAGAGCCGGTGGTGCCGAAAACTGGATTATTTTATTTAAGCACTGATCGTAATTTTCCATACGGCTTAAAAAATATTGTACGAATACGAAAAGTAAAACCACCAAATTTTCTGCAAAGCAGTTATTTATCACCCCAACTTTTAGGTGGTTTATATCAAGGCAGCAGGCGTTTGCTCTAACAAATGTGTTTGTATTTTTCTATGCATGTATTTGAATATTTCTCAATCGATGTGAAAATAAATCAATGTTTGTGTATAAAATATTACGCATTTACTTTATTATTTCATAACAAAGTTTAAGAAAAAAGAAATAGGTAACCAAATATTTATATGCACTTTTAGACTTACCTGACTTGGTCCAATACGATATGTGGCCGCATCAACTTCGTTGGAAGACAATATTTGTTCGACTGTGATATCCTTATTTGATTCGGCCACTAACAACCCAAAACGTCTTACGAATTCCGTTAGTGGCACAGATTCTGGAAAGCCTAAACGATGCAATCTAGCAGCGTCCAAAACCTGAGATCCTCTTAACTAAAGCAACAAAAAAGAAAAAACAAAATAGAATACAATCGAACAAATTATGGAAATTTTAATTGAAAATGCATAATCGGTTTTTATTTTTGCGACATACCTGACTCCTTAATAATGGTACATTGACCAAATCGTCTTTGGAATTTGGAACGCCTAATGTATTGGGAGAGCCATTATTTGATGAAAAGGCAGTATGTTGCCCAGCATTGTGCTGCAACAGATAACAATGGACAAAATGTGTTCCAGTCCTTCGTAAAGTATCTATAATGCCATCAACTGTAAACTTAACTTGTAACATAATTGAATTTCGTTTTACTCCAGCCGAAGTAAATGATCTTCTAATACTTGATACTCTTCTTAATGATTGGGTTCCTTCAAGCCCCGCAAATGATCCACAGAATACAATTCCACCAGAACTGCGAGTAAGAGAACCTATATAAAGGCGGCTTATTTCATCTTTAGATGAATCTTGAAGCAAAGATCCGGCATTGCGAATGGCGGGATGTTCACGACTGTTACGTACCCAACCATTGACACTGTATAATACAGGATTCGTTCCCTGCAGGTGCTGAAGAACGAATTGCTTCGGACCTGTGCATTTGCGTAAGAGTGTTTGATGCTCACGATCGCCATAATGGGAAAATAAACGCTCTAGGAATGTATCATCATTCGAATTTGGATATATCGATTCTTCATCCAATAGCCATAACAAACCACGCCGATCTTGCTCTCGTAGATCTCTTTGAGACGAACGGACTACATGATTTTGGGGAGCTTTATCGATGAGTGAAACCAAAGGTCCTGGATTTGATTCACCCACACATTCTGTGTCAATTTCAACTAATTCTTGGGCATAACGATCTCTGGGGGCGACCAAAGTATTGTGATGAAATAATAATTGCAGTCGCTCCTGTAGATAATTGTGTTTCAAATCCGATAAATTTGCTCCAATTTGAGATCCACAACTTGCAGGATTTTGAAATCCTGGTGTATCTACTAAAACTATGGATGCTATTGTATGTGCCGAGGTGCATATAGCTTTATTTATCAGGGCCACTACAGCCGCCAATGCTTCAGAATATAAACCGATGACCAAAGCATCCAGACTTTCCCACGCACACTCAATATTATCACCAGGTGTTTTGGATGGGCTTGTGCTCCCAGATGTGTTAACATTAAAAGCGGCACCCGATAAATCTTCTAACGAAACACCTAATAATGAAGATGCCTTTCTGGCAGCAGAAGGATTTGCAAATTGCGTTCTTGCGGTAGGACCTGAACCTGCAACAGTCACACCAGCTAAACCTAAATGATATATCGAAGCTAATATACTCCATATGCCTTTGACAGCTTTAGGATCAATATTTAACGTTTCAAATGCTTGAACGGCTCTCATAAATTCAGCACCGGCACGCTGTCTTTCTTCAAGTTTTTGTGACAACGACACAAAGGGATGATTATCTTCGGCGGGTAAGCTATCAATATGCAACTCTTTCTGCAATAAGCCAGCAGCACCAGCCAGCAAACGTGACATTATATGAAAACAATGCTCATTATTTAGCCGACGTCCAGCCCTTTGGCGTTCCGGCAAAAGAACCTGTTAACATTCTATTAATTAGGTTGATAAAAATTTTAAATTGCTACCGACCTGTAAGGATGCCGATGCTATTTGCCCAGACTGATCAAAATCTAAACTTAAAAGCTGCGTTAAACGCGTAGCATTCGCATTCAAACAAGTTTTTGCATTTCCAAAAGCCTCCAAAATAATGTTGACTGAGTTCACTTTTTCAGCATTTAAGAAATTATTAACGGATCCTTAGCAAAGAGAGAAAATAAAATATAGAAAATTAGTGCGTATTAAAAGGAATGAATAGTATTTTTTTAATTCGTTATTGTCAATGTCAAATGGGGTTTCTACTCTATAGAGTTCCTTTCTCTATAGCGATTTTTTACAGTAAAGCCTGGTACTTATTTGTACCTGAGTTTCCAGTTTAAAAATTACATTAATTCGGTTTTGTCACAATTTTACAAAACAAATTATTTTCTTAAAATTCAGAAGTCACTTCCAGCCTTAATGGTTGAAATATGTTCTATAGGTCAATTATAGATAACAACCAAACTTCACTTTTAATGCCAACCGACAACTAAAAATTCGTGATTGACAGAAAAACTCTTAGTTTCAGTGAAGATAAATACGTCAGAGAATTATCGCATGTGATACAATTTTCTCCATACACATTTACACATTTTGATCAAATCCCTCAGAGAACTTTTCACCAGGGCTTAGAATTACTATTTATTAGTATCAAATCAAATTTTATCACCCGTCATGCTAAAAATATATTAAATATTTTGTTTTTTAATAGAACCTCTAACACAGTTTAGACCAGTGACGAGTCAATGAGGTTATGTTTTAGCTTGAATGTGCTTTTTGCCCCATCAGATTATAAATTAAAAGAGACAGAAATATCATGTCATATCAGATTATCGTGCGACAGAGAAAGAATAGCAACAACTACAATTGCATGCTCTCTAAGTAGTATTCAACTCACGTTATACAATAGTCCAAATATATTTATATAGTAGCACACTTAATTAACATAGACCGAAAATCACTCTCAGAAAGAAGTATTTTGCAGACAGTGAAGAAGCATACAATTCAGTACAAAACGATTAAAATGTATATTGTTAGGAGAAAATTTATCGCATGCGATATTTCTTCTAATAAATTCACATATTAATAATCTGTATGTATGCACATATATCTTCACAAAGGTATTCATTTGTGATTATTTTCATTTTCCGCCTCAGTATTACAATTGTAACTAAAAAATTATGTTACAAATAAATACCGTCACTTGATGTCATAAGTCTGCAATCTCCCTGTTTACTGCAATTGAAAAACACAGCTAAAACTCCAATGTAAACCAATCGGAGGAGGAGAAAATTCCGTGTGAGGAAACTACAAACAAAATCAATGCAAAATATGATCAGAGAACTTTTAAAACATCGGGACTATTCAATCCGATACTGGAATATGGTCTATTTTTTACTTTTAGTTTTAGTTTAGTTTTCTTATAAGAAGCGCAGACTTTTAACGTTATAGGTTTTAAAGGCCGGATCTATTTTTATCGTTTTAATAAAAACTGCGAATTATTGCGTATCAAACGACGTGGAATTATGAAGAACATAAAGCATAATAATTAATATAATAAAACAAATTTTGCCTAATTGGAGTTTTAGTAGTGTTTTTCAATTGTAGCAAGCAGTACACTGTGAGAGCGTAGACTTATGACACCCAGTGTATATCCATATCTTCTCATTACTGCCTGCATTGTGTCTTAAGTATTGCAATCCGACCAAAAATAATATGAAGTATTTTACGCTATATATATGTATATATATGTGTAAATGTATTTACAAATTGTGTAAGTATGTATATCCTACAAAACACATACATACATTTGTATTTTCAAAATAATTTTTGGAGAAAGAAAAAAATTAATATGACAACTTACCAGCTGCCAACGCCAAGTAATAAAGTGCGTGTTTAAAACTTGTTGTTTTGCCAGAACCAGAACGGCCCATGAATATTAAACTTTGGTCGCGACGAGATTCCAGCATTGCTCTGTAGGCGGTTTGAGCCAATGAATATATATGCGGAGGCATATCTTCTGTCTTGCAACCGCGAAACATTGAAACCACCTAGAGAAAAAAAACTTGATAAATGCATTCATTACACTATAATAGATGAGAAAATCAAAATACCTTTTCAGAATAAAGTGATAAAGGTGCCATTGGGTTGACAACTAACAATGTAGGTCCTGCTTTGGTATGAATAAGATTACTAGCAAAACGTTGGCGTAAGCAATGCAATACTGATGCCTCATTTAAATGTTTTAATTCACTGATGTCTTCCACCAAATTCAATGATGGAGAATTTTGTTTTTCCAAGTCATCCTCGTCTACGGTCATCTCTTCGCCATTGTGCAACAGTTGTATTACAACCTTGTGGTTATCCAAATGAGCTTTGGTCTGTGGCAAACGCAAAGCAGCACAAAATCCGCCACGATGTACAAGCCACACACGGTCACTATGATCGTTTCCATTATTTGTAGCAACACAGCTAGAATTTTCTTCTTGTGAACTTTGTTGTTGCAATTCATTTGCATTGCGAGACTGTAAAGAATGATTTAAATTAAAAATTAATCCCACATACTTGTGTATGTCTCTATGTAACTATAAATTTTATGTACATAACATATGTATATGTTGATTACACCTATACATACATATGTACATATGTGTGTACATATTAATTTGACTATCGTTTTTTGGGTTGTCCGCAGAAACACTCATGGTCTTGGGAGGAATCGAACATGCGACTCCCACCCAGACTATTAGTCTATGGGTTGCTTTGTGTTGTAAAGCAAACTTTTGTTGGCTAATGGTGGTCCACAAGACGTTGTCGAACACCATTACATCAAAGTCAGAGCTTTAAGCGTTTTATAGGCCGGTGGAATCATTGACCCATATGTATGTCTGCAAAAATTATTATGGTCAGTACTTTGCACTTAACGGTAAGCGGTGGTACATGGTCATATTTGATTACTTTTAAGTGCTTCAACTGGAAGCCATTATGATTAATTTCACGTAATGGGAAAATTGGATTTCGAAATCACATGCATATTTACGTTAGCTGCACAAGAGCCGCGAAGGTTACATGCCGCAAAATCATATTCCAACATCAATGTCACGCAATTACGAGTGTCTTTTAAATAAAGTCAAGTTTAATGAATATTAAAAATCTTTTTCTGTACTTTATTTCAATTTCAATTTGTCCGCCTATAAAATAAACACCCGAAGTAACCTGTAGCTAAGCTTAATGCACTATAATTAAAAGCGGCGGACCATAATGGCCAGGAAAAACACATTTCTAATTTAATAAATTTTAATTAGCGCAGTTTACTTATTTGGAACTATAAAATATGAATTTTGCAACAACTACAACAAGTTTTTTTGTCGTTGCATTTGAATTTTTGTTTTCTTAAATATTTTAATATTCTGTCGTTCAAATTTACCAAAAAAAGTAGAAAAATTGTCGTCTTAATGCATTTCTATGGACAATCATTAAAGTGTTGAGTTGCAAGAGCAAACACACATTTCCATCAAAAACTTTGCCACAGACACAAACAACACACACTTTTCTGCCACTGCATGCATCTGCATATTAAAGTTCTTCCATTATAGATTTAATGCGTTTAACTTTAAGCAATGGAAAAAAATATTTTCTATTTTTATACAAAAACTTCCAATTTCCTCTTGCACATTTTAACCAAATGCAAACAACATGCACTTAAATGAATGTACGTACAGTATTTCTAGTCTTCCATACACGTTGAAGAAGAAAAAAGACAAACAATTTTGTTATTACCTCATATCCTAATTAAAAGTGCTTTCTTTCACACGACGTGTATTTGTCTTATGGAAATTCCATTTTTGCTTAACATACATACATACATGTACATATGTATATCGCCGCTCGCTCATTTGGCACAATAACTTCATAACTCAAAAAATGCGATCGGATTTGTGTCAAAATTTCATTCAAATGTCTTCAGAGGAGAAAACTTCTTATTTTTCCATTTAATTGTATGTAAATTGAAAACTTTAAACCCCTTTTCTGCAAAGCACGTTTTTTTAGTAATATCGTTCTTGCAGCAAATGAGCGATATGTTTGTATTTAAATTGATTAATTGATGAAAAAATCAGCATAAAGTTTATAATTTGACTTTTATGTGTCATGCACTAGAAAAGCAAATTGCTTGTTGTTTTTGCAATATTTTTGATACTGTCAACACCTTCCTGACAGCCATCAACAATTTTGACATTTTAACAATTTCAAGCTTTCGGTAAGTTCATAAAATCTTGATTTCTATAAGAAAACAAGTTTTGGAGAAACTGTCGTTTGCCATAATATGGCATAATGGAATTTATAGTTTTACTAGAGCATCCCAGCCCTCGTTACTGGACAATACAATAATAATATGTATATGTTTACATCTTTGTATTAAAATTTAAATCTACTATTTTATATGGAAAAAGACACACCATCACAAGTGAAAGTGGACCTTTCCAACGCATATATTGGTTTGCAAATCGATTGAGTAGTTCTCCGGTTATAAAATGACGACCATAGGACCACTGGATACAATACAAAATAAATAAAATAGACTGCCAATTATAATCTTAAAATTAGTTAGCCATTTACTTTTAAGTATTCCCACACTCCCCCTCAAAATAAAAAAAATTATAATATTCTATTTATACAAATTGAAATGTAATTGTATCCTAAATGTGTCTGTATGAAAATGATATCGGTTCTATATTATGAAATTTATTGGTTCCACATTTTATTCAATAAGCAAAACTACTTTATACCTGGCGTAATATACATAATTTATTCTCAACACAAAATAAAATTTATCGCAGACTACGCCTGCATACACAAATATGTTGGACCGACCGACCCATCACCGAAAAAAGGGTTGTCAGATCTTGTTTGACCTTTTTTTGCGAATTCAATAAATCTGGCTGTATTTCGGCAATGATGCATCCATCCATCTGGCTTACAGGAGGCGCAACATATTTTATTTTATTTTTTGCGGACGAGTATTGCTGAGATTTATTTTTGAAAACACACAACTCGAAGCACTTGTTGGACAAAATACAAAATTACACACATATTCGTACCTTTAGACGCATACATACATACATATTTATGTACATTCATATTTGATATTTTTAATGCTGACGGCACATTTCTTATGGTATAAGAGCGGTCTTCTCCTAATTAAACATGGTAACTAACATCCAAGGTGCCAGTTCTATTCATTTGGAATGTCATACAGATGTGCGATTAATCAATTATTCAAATATTCTAATTTTTCCAAATTAGTATGATTAATCTAAATTTTTACTGATTAATCTGGATTTTGAATAATTTTTGTTTTTACTAGAGAGGGGTGCACATAGACATACATACATGTGTTTAAAATATTTTTTTATTTGTGGACTGTGCAGAGCTTCATCTGTGTCCTACAATTTCAAACGAAATGATGTTTCAGTAGTGATTTTCTCTATATGTGCGTCACAACATTAATGTTGCGAAAGTGTTTTAAAATTAACAAATGTTTTAAACAATTGCTTAAGTATGCTTGTGCAGGGCTCTAGTTTTGACTTTTTCCTGTTTGTTTTAATTTTTGTTTTGATTCTTTATAAGTTTTTATATTTCATTCGTTTGTATTTGTATGTAGTATAAAATCCTCATTTTCTAAAGCGTTTGAAATTTGTTTTTTGTGGAAAAAACTCCATTAAAAATAAATCATTATTCATAAAAATTTTGAGACATTTCCTTTTATAAAATGAAGCCGTAAATCGTAATCAAGGCATAAATTTAATTTTCTTTAAAACAGCATTATTAATATTTTTGAATACCATTATTGAAATTTGAAAATATTAGATTAATCATAATTCGATTAATCGACTAATCAATCAATTGATTAATCGCATATCCCTAAAATGTCACTAAAAATGTTTGCAATTGCCTTTTGAAAAAATTAAAAATATTAATTTTGGTCAGTTTGCATGAATGGTGTACGGGGAAAGAAACACTAATTAACATCTATAAGACACTGTTAGTTAATACTCATACAAGTAATTAATAAAATAAAAACTAGAAAAACAATTCTATAAATATTATTCTTAATATTGAATTCATAACTGTTGCGCATAAGTTGCGTTTTTTTTAAATAATATTTCGAACTTTTTATTGTCCAAAATTCTTAATTTACAGTAAACTTTACTTTTTTAAGTACAAATATTTATTAAATAAAATAAAAATAACTGGTATCACTATTATAGGGGCGTATAACTAAAACAAACTAAAAATTTGTACTCAATGAGTTCATTGACCAGAAGTAAATCAATTATGACGAAGAAGGCAAAAAGAAATTATAATGCGCAAATCAAACAAAATTATAATTAAGTTGCTGATGATCATAATGATTGTTGAAGAATATCTATCTATTAATTAAAAACTCAATAAATGGCATAATGAGGGGTGATCAACTACATATTAAATTCACGAAATGGACCTGTAAATTGGACATTCCGCTCATTAGACGCCGTTAAACTATTTTTTTCTGTGGACATGTAAATTCAGTTTAGATAACGAGTTTTTAATTTACTCATACTTCAATGGAAAAATTAAAAAAAATAAAAAATCCCACCATTCAAGAAGTATGTGAACAAGATGAAAAATGAAAAACGTTATGACGAATAATTCAGCATTCTTAACTCAAAAACCACGTTTTTTCAGATACGACTGCGTTGCAATAAATGCCGATAAATCAGAAACCGAAATACCACCTGAATGACTGCGAAGTGTGTTAAAACAAAAAAAAAATACTAAAAAAAATAGATAAACAAAACATTAAAATCAAACCTTTTTCTTAATAATTTCATCGAAATTTTTAAAATATCCGCCAGTTATAGATGACCCCGAACTTCGCATGTGTAGTGATCGATCCCACATGTTTTGCCATGAAACTACTTCGTTGCGCCGGCGTAACGAAGAACGAAATATTCGATTATTTAGAAGATTGTTTGTTGAAGGCGAAGATGTTTTAATTCCAGCAGCTGCACTGTTCCAGGGAGGTCTAATATTTGTTACTGCAGTCGAAACATTCTTACAATGTCCATTTGATTTCCTGTTTGTTCGAAAGCTACGATATTTTTGTGTGCGTTCGAATATGGAGAGGTTTGAAGGAACTGGAGAATGGCGATCACATTCAGAATTTTGTTCTCCTTCACTATTTAATCGTGTTCTAGTACTTGAAACACTAGATGATCTTTTCAGAACAGGTGATGATACAACGGTTTTGTTTGTTCTTCTGGGTGGTAATGGCGATCTTTTATCTAGACAATTTTTAGTACCTTGTATCACAATTTCTTTAGAGCTCTTTTTTAAAATGCTTTTATCGTCACTGATATATGAAAGCGAATCAAGACCGCTCCCCACGAATGAATTATTATGTTCGGATCCACTGTCACTTATATTCTCAGAACTAATACTGCTTTTTCGTTGATATTTTTCCCCTCGAGGAGGTGGTATTGGTTTTATCATTTTTGATTTGAATGTGCCACATGCATGAGCCTTTCCCGTACAACCCTTGTGAAATGCCGGATTGAGTGCTGAGCCCGGCTGAGCAGGTGATGCCGGAATAATGGGTGTTCGCAAATTATGCTCAAAACCTTTTGGCAACATAAACATGTTGACAAACACTTGACTTGTCGACTTCGTTTTTATTTAAGTCTCATTTATGTTTTATTTTGTGTTATTCTCTCAATTAAAAAACCAATAAACGTTTATATATTTGTTTTGCATTAAATTAGTATCACCAAATGTTTCTAAATTACAAAAACCCAGAATTCTTAAAGACACAATTTAATCTTTAACGCCAACAGCAATTTTCCATTATAAAGCTAATTACGCTGCTGTTTTAGCTTTGAACAACAAACACATGAAGCGTATTATCTCAAAGATGTATTTATTTGATTTATTTATTCGATTATTCGATCTTGTTATTTTAAACGCAAACAGTATTTGTAATGATGATAAGTTCACAATAATCGGTTGGAGCTGAAAATTTATTCAGGAGTCGATCATTAAGAGCAACATATGAGTGAATTATGTGATTTTTTAGTCAAATCATATTATGAAACCTCAGCTATTCGATGAATCATTCGGGGTTGTCACAGAAACAGAATACAGTCGGCATTGGATTTGAAAAGACGACAAAAATATACTTTTCTATGATGAATTTCAATGTTATCGGTTTTATGTCCAAAACAGATTGTAATTTTAGATTGAACACAAGACCAATAACATTGAAATTCATCATAGAAAAGTATTTTTTATCGTCTTTTCAAATCCAATTCCGACTATATTCTGATTATGTGATTGCTATTTAAATTAATAATATTTCACAATATGAAATAATAAAATATTAACGTAATACATAGTTTTATTTATGATCATAATATGATCCACATTTATACACACACATATTTACAACCATGATATAATAAACAAGTTAAGCCCGTTAGTAAAACCAAAACGTTTATATTTTTTTACTGTCAAACAAGTTCCATACATAAAAAATATTGTTTGTTTTTTTTCTTTCATTGAGTTTGACATTCAAAAAATATATCATAAGCAAACAGGGTTTACTTTGATTATTGTATCTCGTTTACAACTAAAAATTTACAAATTTCCCTTCGGAAAACAAAATTAAGGGTTTATGAATTAAAATTCAGGAAACTTTAATTTATGCTTTTGACAGCTAGAATACCTTATTAAATATCAATTGATTAAATTACAATTCCGAACAATTCGATTTCCAAACGTTTTTATGAACCCATTCATAAACCGAATTAGAATTCCAATTGAATTCCGTAACCAAAAGGCAGCTTAAGAGGAATTAATTCGGTTGGAAAATAAATATCCGAATGCTGAGTAAAAAAGTAAAACAAGAAAAAATAACTTTTGCTAACTTTGCAATGATCGTAACCTTGAGATTTAAGTTAAAAACAAATGTAGAATAGAAGCAAATATGTACTGCAAGACTTTCAAACAAACCCATTTGGCTGAGATGCCTAATGTTGGTTGGCCGGCCGACTGTCTGATGAATTGTTTTTAATTCGCCTCCTCAATCCACATACAAGTATTCACATACATAAGCACATAAATATGTACATATGTATGTACATTTAAACATGATTACATTCATATACACATTAGGCGTATAACAAAAATTAGCACCTACCACCACGAATTAGTCGGCCATTGAATATCGAGCTTTTTTCAGATAAAAAAAAAGACTAGTTTTTAATTTACTTACGGTTCTATAGAAAAATAAAAAAAAATTCTATGAATTGTATGAAAGTTTTACACAATATGTAGCTGGGAATGGCGATTAACTTTGGATTATTCCCATTCGAGAAGAGAGGTTAATTGGATCGATTTGAAAAAAACGTTCCTCCAAAACCTTAAAAAATTAGTTTTTAAAACGAAATGTTGTGACTAACATTTACAATATGGACCGTAGAACAAAAATCAAACATAAATTGAAATCGGTGGATTCGTTTGGGAATTATGATGCTGCAGGCAGACACACATGTCAAACTTATAAAAATCCTCTTTATTGGTCGGTTGGTTAAAAAAAACTCGAACTGTACAGACACATGTACATGCACCCGCAGCACCAATTGATTTTAAGAGGTGGGGACAAACTACGGGGTTCGATAACGAAAGAGATTTCCATTCTATTGAAATTTCTATCGATATCGAATACCGCAATTTGCCCCCGGGTTTAATACACATAACTCGTCTATGTATAAATTTTAACGGCCTTATTCACAAACGTTTAATAAAGTTAATGTGTACATTAAAACCGGTTTCCCATATAAAAATCCAACACTAAGCCTACAACTTTATTAATCGTTTGTGAATAAGGCCATAAAAATATCACATTTCTTTATTTATGCAAAAAAATCTATTTATATATTTTGTTAGGTATGACAGTTACCACCTCCAAATTATAGATCGGCACGTTTTATGAGGATTCCGAAAACTTTTGGATGGTCTAGCGATCGCCATTCGTAAGGTGGAGCGTATCTAAAAATTTTATATGTTTGTAATTTTTTTAATAATTTCCTATTTTCTCCGGTGACAACGTGAAAAACTTTTGTATAAAAATTGAAAGGGATTTTCAAGCCGGATACCATATCGTCATCAGTAATGTGATATTCAATGAAAAATAATCTCGCATATGGTATGCTGAATTGTTTATGTACTTTGTGTCAGAAGAAATGAAAAGCAGAATTAATTTATTAATAAAAACCTTTAATAATCATACTTTTGATCAATCAAATAACCGATTGATGCATATGTATACATGTAACATATGTATGTATATGTACAGGGTGACGCAAAATTTATCACTCTATCGGGATATGTTGTAATTTGTGCAAATGGCGTCGTACGTCAATCAAGAGCATGAAATTATTGTGTCGAAGCGTTTCCTGGTCGTGTAATTTCGCCTTTTGGCGTGGCCAACAAGCCCCTTAAGGGAAATATCCAACGGGAATGCAATCAGTTTTCAACGAAAATCTTGCGATAAAAACCATGGAAAATGTGATAAAACGGGTACAGATGCGTATCGACACTGACAGCAGATACTTGGCAGAAATCATTTTTCCATCTTAACAGAAAAAATTTTCAAGATCCAAATAAAGATTTCCATCACTCAAAAGCAGTTTTTAGTAAAACAGTTATTCAAGAACAAAATTGGATGCTCAATTTTGCATCACCTTCTACATAAATCCAGATTGCAGATCTAAATAAGTACATACTTCCATATTTATCTACATACATACGTACGTATTTATGTGTATATGCATGTAATTTGACTAATCCGACATACATACATACATAACTACAGCTACCTAAAGGTATGAGAGGTACATATGTACGTTCATAAGTACATATCGTTAGCTGAAATTCAATATAACAAATAATTCGAAATCAGTTTCTTATTCATTATTGTGCACTCTTGGATATAAAATATAATAACTAATGAAAAGCGCGATTTATTTAACTATAATGGTTGTGCATTTCGTCAAACGATATGTTGTAAATACATCATCTACACATGTATATCGTCATATGATTTCAAAAAAGCCCTAATTACAAAAAATTCAAAAACGACTTCTTGGTAGATATCGATCCAACATATCAAAATTCATGTCCCTGGAAAATTTTATTTATTAAAATTGTACTAATTCGTCAATAAGAAAAAAGCTTACACTAAAAAATGTTGAAAAATGTTGCTTAAGTTTTCATATTAGAGAGTTTTTTGCTTGTCCTCTAAAATAGTTTCAATGTAACATAGGGCTTTTATGAATTTATATGACGATATGTATGTATGTAAGTATGTAATATAAAACAAAATAAGATTGGCAAGATGTTTCGATATCATAAAAACCAAATTTACAGTGAATATGTATGTAAATGCAATTGGAGTTGAATACGTTCCATGTTTAGTATGCCCTTTTATGCGTTTAAGAATGGATCACATTGTTGCGTTAAACAAAAGAGAGAAAATACCTACAATAATTAACTAAATTACAAATATTTATTTGACATGTGATACAACAGAAAAGGGTGTGGAAATTGTAGATCTATTTTCCAGTAAGATCTTCGTAAATATGCACTTATTTATTTATACTTTAGTTTATGTAATATTTGTACATTTATAGAATTCGAATTGCAGAAAAACAAATGTTTTTCATTAATTACTGTTTTTATTCACTTATTATTATAAACAAAATGTGTATCTCGTAGTTCGGTATATGAAGTACGGGGAGTATAATTTGTGATTGATATTAAGCATAAACAACAATTTAAAAATTTTCACGTCGCGGAAAAATCGTTTAACATTTTGCTCCCAGTTTAAAATAAATAAGATTATGTTTGTTCACTATTACATCGGTAGATACATATGTAAGTATTTACACATGTACATATATACATATGTTTATTATCAGCTATTGATGGATCTAGTGAATGGTTGGTTATGATTTGAAGTTTATATATGCGATTACTGCGACGAAGTATCGTTCGTACATAGAAACGGTTTGAAACATACTGATGATGTCTAGACAAATGTTTTCCTCACAAACGACCAAATGACTTCAGTTGCAACAACAAAAATAATAAAAAGTTAAATAAGCTTAATACCTAAACAACGACAACAACAACAGCACAAGTAACAGCAATATAATATGGGGGATTTTTAAAAAAGATTGTTCGGTCGCCCATTTGTGTTGTGTATTGTAGGTTAAGAAGTTAGCTCCGTCAGATGTAGGGAAGAATACATTACACATACTGACATGCATGTGTATGTGCATTTGTACTTGATATCTATATACATACATGTGTACAAACGGATGTGTACTTGTGATGGGATCGTGAGTAGATTTTCACTTACGATCAAGTTCGATCATCATCAAAATAAGTTAATCATGCACGAATTTATTTTTTGGGCCCATTCCACACACGCATACTCACATGATTGTTAGAGAAAATTAGCGACGATCACGAAAACTCATGCCCCGGAAATAAGTTTGGAAAATTAACGAAATCTTTATCTAAACGTACCCATAGATTACACAATATTATTGTATACTTTATTGTTATTGTATTTTTGATCCAAACTTCTCAGAGTAAATTTTTTTGAAACACATTTCAAGCCCAAATTATTTTTTATGAATACGCCTGTAGGTTTTTACATATTTTCTTAAAAAGTCTTTAGTTTTTATTGCACAATGTTGCCAACATATTACAAAATATTTCTTTTTACGCAATATAAACCAGAAGAAGACTTTTGATATTATCTAATATATTGCGACACTATACTCACAGGCAATTTTATTGTATAATATAATATCAATATTGTAAACGAGTACCTTAACGACAATAAAGCAAAATTTTATTTGTATTCGAGAATCTACATACGCTCACTCCCTGCAAAATTGTATATTGATTGATTGATTAAAAAAATTACTCAAAATACTTCATGATCGCAAGTGATCATGCGCGATTCACTGCATTCTAGTGAGCGAAATCCATCTCCACTTTATTAATTTCTGCTGGCTAGTTTTTTCTTTTTTTTTTGTTATTTTTGTTTAAAATTGTTTTTGTGGTTGCAAAGTAGACTCACAAAATATTGTTTAGTTTGTGTTTTGTTGTTGTGTTGTTGTCTATTTAATATTTGTTTTCTTTTATCTCTGCACAAATACACAACAGGAACGCTCACACTCTATCCAATGAACAAATTGAGTAACTTAGAACCGCAGTACGAGTGTCATTCAGCGATCTTTCTACGTGTTGCTAGTTTTATTAAAAAACATATCAACAGTTTGGCTCATAATTTACGTAGGCTCAAAGAGGTGTGCAGATCTATGCAAGACTATGTGTACATACTTATGTATGTGTGTATACATATGTATATAGACATGTTAACACTTTAGCGTCAAACTACCGTAAGCGACATTTTTTCAAAACTTGTTTATTACTGAATTTAAAATTCTATGGATTGTGGAATATTAAAAAAATATTTAAAAACAAACATTAACACTTTGTAGGTTACGATAATTCGGCTTTAAGGGGTGGACAAGTTTAAGTACACATATGGTTAAAATAATAAGTACATACATACATACATATGTACATATTTGTTGCCCCCTCTCCTGCTGTTCTACATTCAATTCTTTCAATGTAGTAGGTATTCGCCCATAATTGTGAAACCAGTCTGTCTAAGTGATATCAAAATCAGCATAAATATTAAACGATTTGCATTCGAATAAACTTAACACTAGATGAATTCCATATAACTCTGAAATAACAACCGTTAATTGTGACAATATGATAAAAATTATATTTCAGTATATTACTTTAAACTTTAAAGTAAAGTGGTGTCAAATAACTGAACAATTTGACTTAGACCACTTTCAGTATTATGGGCATACACGTACATACATAAATATGTATTTCTGCGCACCACGTCATATTTTAAAACTTCTATTTTTATAGGACGTGTCCAGACAAGTGGGTGTCGGAAATTATAAATGAAAAGTACAAACTCAATTTCAATCATTTTTAAAACTAAATTACAGAAACTTCATTATTTAAAAATATGTAAACAGGTTTATTATGCCGCATATATGAAATAGTATTCAGTAGTACAGATTTGGAAGAATATCTAAAGTAAGTTTGAAATTTGTAAAAGGTGTAGCGAAAAATATGATAAGAAATTCGCCAACACATTCATGAGAAAAGTGAACATTGCACCCTTTGCAATTACATACATACATATACAATGTAGCCGTCAAATGTAGAAATGTTCTTCGTCAACCGCAATTTTGGTTCTTGGCGACAGTGTCGGACAAAAATCAAACACGCATTTTAGCTTCCTCAAATGTTTCTAGTTCAAATATGAAACTCGCTTCAATTTAATATTTTTGCTTCCCGCTACCAAAATTGATTTTACCTAAATTTTCGAAAATCGATTTTTATCAAATCTGGGCATTTTGATATCATGGATGATGTCCGTATGAATGTAAGTTTATGTTTGTATGTGTGTAAACTTCTCATAACTTAAGAATTACTTAACTGATCACAACCAAATTTGTGGCATTCCAAAGATATTGAACTCACTTAGATTCCGCGGGATAATGAATCGATTTGGTTCGATAGAATTTAAAAATGTTCAATAAACTGTAAACTACTAACACGCTCCAATCCGAAATCTAATCTGCTCTGTTAAACCGTGTTCAACAATTTATTCGATTTACTTTCTTTTCTTTTATGTATTAATATGCGTTTCTTGATACTACTTTTTATTAATATGTGTTCTCGGCGACGATTATCGATAATTAAATCCAAGAAAAATAAAAATGCTAAACAAATTTTTGACGTCTTGTTCGTGTTATCCATCATTATTTAATTTTCCTTCGCCTAAAAAGTAAACGACTTCAGATAAACAAATAATTTTATCAATATAAAATGTTAAATTTAGTTGCAAAAATAAATTTAATAGTAACACTAGTTTTGCTAAGACTTTAGGAATTTTGTTTTATGTATATCAAAATTTTTTTTGATTACACATTTTAGCAAAGACCTATAAAAAATTGTGGCAAACGAAAATCGGCTTCTATCACGATTGATCGATTACGTAATCATAGTAAAACATGTTTAATCGAAAATTCGAAAATCAGTTATACGAGCCCTAACCACTATTAATTCGTACACCAAGAATTTTTTGACAAATCCACATTTAGAACTAGGTACATATTTTAGAAAATAATAAATTGACTGCTCCTCAAAAGTAAAATTTTCTGAAATGTAGTTTTATTATCTTTAAATGTATAAAAAACTCAAGTTTATTATTTTCATATTTTATTTGACCACTACTAACAATTTCAATTCACATTTTACCGGTTTTCAAATTGTTTCAGCCCACTTTGAAGCTATGTCTCCTTACAGTGCTCTGGAAAATAACTGTTTGAAAGGGCAAAAAGAGCGGAACAGGAAAAGTTTGCTTATACATACATATCGCTCCTTTATTGCAACGTAGTCATATCTCAAAAAAACTTGTTCGTCAGAAAATCAGCTTAAAGATTTAAATTTACACACACATCAACGGAAAACTAAAAAAGTCATTCTCCCCTTAAGAGGTGACTAAAAAAAATATTTGCATACATTTTTTACACAAAATGAAGAGCGATACGACGAATATTTCTGTATTCTTAACTCAAAAATCAAGTTTTTTTTGAGACTGTTGAATGTCAGATGGCAGATAGATTCAAATTCAGAAGAGTCCCATGGAGGTATCATTCAAGTTTTTGGATGAAAGTAAACACTTTGCGGGTGGAAGAAACTGAAAATTCAACAGTGTTCAACTAAATACCTGTGGAATCATAGTCTGGAATATTAACAGAGGTAATAAATAGTCGAAAGAAAAGCTAAAAATCTATAAAAAAAATTTACTTTTCAAATTGAGGAGTAAATTCAGCAATGTTATGACAAGGTTAGGTTAAGATGGCCGGTCATAAAGACTTCGCATAGACCGCGCTGGTCCTTAGCGTTACCACGATGGACAACAACCCGTAAATGAAAAGTTAGTTCGATATGATGATACCAAGAATGCTCCACACTCTCTTGACGAATGCTGGGAGTCTCATTAGTCTAATTACAGAGATTGCCCCAAGATTTAGGTAGAAATGATCGCCCAGACAGCTCGATATGGAGCGTGTGAGTGCCGGACAGTAGCAGAGTATGCGCTCCATCGTCTTTTTTCCTTTGGTACCCAAATATAAAATCTCATACCTCAGTCAAGCTTAACTTAAAGAATGTAGCGTTCTTCAGAACTAATAATGTCTTAAATATTTATTAAAATAATACTGTATACTTTTAAGTTAATCATTATTTATGTTATTTTTGTTCATCTGCTTTGTGATCTAATTTTTAGTCTCAATAAAATTTAAACTAAATTAAAATTAAACAAACTATTTTTTAATCTGTAATTTTTTAATAAATTTTTTTTATATCGAAATTAAAATGAAATTTAATGAATTGATCAGAATTTTCATATGTATAATTAACAGGAGAGTTTACCCTCACGTTAAGCCGAATTTCAAAAAATTTATATAATTTTAAAGTTATTTGATTGCAGGTGTGCGCAGCGCAACATATATTTGGCCAATTATCTGTTTGGCCAATTATGTGTTTGGCTAACTTTTTTTTACAAAGAAATGAGACTGAGTGAGACTGAGTTTTTTCTCTACGATTTAATTTCAACTTATTTAGTCAGAATGTTTAATGTTTTATTAATTATAACTGGATTATAGTCGATTGCGTCTGCCATCAGAAATACTGGTTTAGATTAATGGCTTCAAGTACAATAAAATTTATAGTAAAAAATTGTTTGGCCGTTTACTCTATTTTGACGCATACAGACTACACTTACCTTTATTCGTTTACTAGCACTACGTTTTAAAGTATTGCAATTGTTAACATTGAGTACCCGATCGGTTTCATCGGCATCGTATGCAATTTTTTGAGGCATACAGCGACGACTAAGCTCAACTAGCTCTGACACTGGTTGAACCTGGAATATATAAGAGAGTATTGATAAATTTTTAATATTGGAAAATTAATTAACCATTTAACTCACTTCGACGGTAACGCATTCCCCACTATTTCTTATCATTTCAATAATAAGCTCTCGCGACAAGTGACATACAGAATTTCCATTAACTTTTAGCAAGCGATCACCAGGTAATAATCCAGTAGAACCACCACCAGCACCGGGTTCTGCAAAAATTACCGGTTTTAAAATCGGATTTGATAGTGACTCGGAGCGGTCTAAGCAAATAGCTTTGCGTAAGCTAAATCCAAAATCTTGTCTCGGAGACTTTTTGCGACGAATACTTAAGGATCTTGGCGGTGGTAATTTAACTAATTTAATTGGAGGCAGTGGTAAATCTGCATCTTCAAATGATTGCACCCTGGACCAACGTTCTATCCCCTGAGATTCTCCAATAGGGCTAAGCGAGAACGGCGGTGTGGCAAATGAGGAATTTGTAGTATCTGTAAGACTATCAGCGCTTGGGGAAGGTGAAGTCATAACTCTGAGATTTGCATGGGGAACATGAGTTGTATAACGGGCACTGGATGGCAAAGTCATCGCTCGTTGTATACCACCTTCATCACTGCGTAAGCTTTCTACAGATGTAAAAGAGGTTCCATGCTGACTTGAACTGGAACCAATAGATCCAGCACCTCCCATACTTCGATTTCCGTCAAATATCATTTCGTTTTGCATTGTGTTGCGAATGAGTGCATCTGGGGATGCAACTACAATTTCTTCGTGTATGTTACTGATGTTACTACGTGATCCTTTTAGAATTCCACGCTTAGGCGGTTTTGGTGGAACAGGCAGCATGAAACGATTCTATCAAAAAGAAAAAAATAGTATATACTAACGATTTCAAAAAGTCGAAAATAATCTACCTTTGAAACGTCACCAATTCCACTCAAATAAGTAGTAGATTCCGAAATAGAATTAATATTCATACTTCCACTGCCATTATAGCGACTTTCTATAGTTGTGTTTACAGATGCCACAATTTCCTCATTTCCCCGATCTAATTCACTGCCTCCCGATGCGTCAGCATTAAGTGCAGCAAAGAATTCGGCACTGTAATCAGCGGTTATTCCGCTAGGCAACTTTTCTTTCTCCTTCCGTCGTCCTCGTATTTTAAGAGACCTTCGAACCTGCATAGTAAAAAAACTCTTTAAATAGTCTCAGAGTTTTTTAATTTCTTACATGTATTGCCTCATCCAATCGCAATAATTCTTCAGTACTCATACTGCCCGGTACTCCCGATGCATTTTTTCCCTCTTTACGTTGTTTCTTTTCACGTTTACGTTTTTCTTTTTCTTCTCTCTCAGCTTTTTCTCTGTCGCTAGCATTTCCAGAGGCCACCGATACACCCTTTTTCATAAAATTAAACATTTTCGAATCAAATGAAGCTAATTTCTTGTAGTGGGAAAATTATCCTAATCCAGTAAATTTACATTACGCGTTCAAAGTACACACAAGAACAAGGATTTGTAAAATGAAATGCTCTTAATGTTCTTTACCTGTAATTAGAAACAAAAATACAAAACCAGAAGAAAATTGTATTTAAAAGGTTTAGAAATTTATTGCTTATTATTTTTATTTTGATAAAATCATTCGAAATCACATCTATGCATATTTGTGGGTGTGGTTACTTTTTGAAGCATATTAGGTATGCAGTTCTTTTTTTTATTTTTTTATTTTATTTTCATGTGTTGCAAAAAGCAATACCTTGTTCTGTTTTTGTCTGGTTTGTAGCCAGGCTATCAATATTTAACGGCTTATTGTTTTCTCATATGCGTTTCTCTATGGGTATCTCACGGTAAGTTTTAGATTTTAATGATTTTTCATTCGCGTGTTCCTTGAAATAGTTTTCACTTTTTATTGTTAGAAACACATATTAACACACAAATATATTTATATAGTTCATACTCGTATAAATATAATTTTGCTAAATTTAATGTAATTTCTTTTTCTTTTTAATTCTGTGTTTGATTTTTATCTAATCTGATTTCAACATATATTTATGTAGGTATGTAAATAACTGAATTCAAACATTTGAAGATCTTTTTTTAACAACTTAACATTCTTTAAACGTTAATACATGGATATACACACACAATACGAGACAATACTGACCCCCTATATTCAAATATAAAGAGTCGTAGTTCTATTACAGTTATTTTGATGTACTTATAAACTCTGCCGTCTCATTTCACAAAAGGATAACAAACATACTTGAATTGTATCATCTGGTAACATTGACTTTCATCCATTCGATTAGCACTTGTGTAGATATGTACATACATATTTGTTTTCCGGTACAAATTTGTTCTATATTTAAATTATTCCTGAATTTACATTTTCTTTTATTGGCTTAAACACTTTATACAAGATTGTTTTAAAATTATTTATTAACTTGTTCACTTTACTATTTTGTTTTTAAAATTTCATTTCAATGTACATAATTATATACATACATATATACACACATATATGTATATGCATGGGCAAGTATGTATTTTATCATTTGCTATTTTATAAGTACGTGTGATCGCATTAATCTTTTCTCTTTGACTTTCTTTCCGTTTCATTAAGGCAAATATAATAAAAATTGTAGAAAAATATATTTACATATTTGGTGCGCAAAATAATAAAAATAAAGAAACCGTGATACCAAACACAACACTGGATTTTTACTACTGCAAATAATATATTGTACATATACAGTGAGAGACATATCAATTCAGCTTTGTTTCTGTTAGTAAATATCGCATTCGTGGAGCAATGAAATTTTTAAATTTTCAGTGAGACAAAAATTGTTTTTAATATTAAATAGGTATAATAAAACAAATTTTGCTTTCGTTAAAAAAGTCCGCTAACTAGTAAATTGTACTACAATTTTCTCGGAACTTTTTTATTCTTCTTAAGAGTATTATATGAGTTATGACTCGGCAAAGGGAAAAGTACAATTAAATTCATATAAAGTTACTTTTTATGAGAATATGTATGACAAGATAAAAATTTTAAAATGCCCAACATATCGCTCATTTGCTTCAACATCATCATAAGTAAAAATATTCAATTGTTGAACTAACAACACCAGCACAGAAAAAATCTTGATATCATAATTTGTCTTAGATCACAAATGCTTTGTTATGCATACACACCTCTTGAGAGAAGAATACCGATTTATTTTTCTATTATGTTGTGTGTAAATTGAAAACTTTAAACTCGTTTTCTGATAAACAAGTTGTTGTTTTATAAAGATTGCATTTTTTTAATTATGATGACTTTGTAAGTAAGTGATCGACTATCAAAAACAAATTTGGTTCATGACCTCTGAATTGGGATTTATCGAAAAAATCGACGACCAATCTTTTAAAACCAAATATGTAATCCAAATTATTAATTTTCAATGATAGTGAGTCTAAACATTATTAGAATTGACGAATTTTATTTTTTAGCACTGACATCATTATAGCATTTATTTAAAATAAGTTTTGAAAATAGATTTGTTTTTCAATAAGAAGCGGCTGTGTTAGCATAAGCGTTTGATATTATTTTTGTGTTTTTTTCTAGTCATTCTTATGAGATTTTTTTTTAGATATTACTAATATTACTTTGTAGTAATTTTAGTTCAATAACTACACTTCTTGTTACTTTTTTGTTTTTTTATAGATAATGGCTTCAAATAGATACGCATATAATTTAATATTAAGACTTTTAACATTGACGCCTTCTTTTCATACAAAACTCGTAATGAAACAGAAAGTGCCTTTTCACTAAAAATGCGCATAATGGGTATGTTCGCAAATGCAGTAAATTTGTGCAATTTGGAAATAAAATGTTACTGTAGTTTGTCTGTAATGCGCGGTGGCACTATCAATTGTCTTGTTAAAGAAACCTTTCGCGAAAGTAAGTGATTTTCTAACGCTCAGCTTTGATTATTGTGCTATTATTATGTATGCGAATGTTCCCAATATTTCAAAACGCAATGCAGTTATGAGTTTTAACGTCATCAAGACGCTTCTAACGATACATTATTAATTACGAGTAATTTTAAAAGTTATGCGGAAACATATGAAACATGCATATGTAGGTACATGCTACATAACAAAATACTAAATATATGCAGACATATGCTAAACTAATAGAGAGGACTATTTTTTCAAAATCGAGTATTTTTAATGTTTCGATAGATGAGCTGCTAATCTATAGAAATATGCCAAAAATCGAATTTGATAAAAAAAACTACTAGGGACTTTTTATGTTAAGCTAACGATATGTACGCCGGGTAAAAAGGGACCGTTTTATTTTATTTTTTATTTTTACAGTGTTATGTTATGAATACTACTGTATATTGCTAGGAAATACATACTGCAGTTTTGTATATGGGTGGTTGATTGAAGAAAAATAGTGCGTGGCGGTTGTAAGGATCATCATAAATGTTAACGAAAGTAGTGGGAGACGAAGGCAGAGAAGGGGTGGCTGGTGACGGATGTCAAAAGCAAAAGCGGCCCTTACATTGTACAATATTATTGAATCTCTTATATTATCTCATATCGTCGTTATTTTGCTTTATATTATTCATTAAGTGACACAATACATATCTCATCTCACAACATGAAACATAGCATTACACTTTTCTTAGTTGTTCTGATTTCTGCCAATATATATATATATATATATATATATTTATATATATATATATATATATATATATTATTATTATTATTATTATTATTATTATACAAAATAACAATTTATACATATTGCATATTTATGTATATCAAATCACATAAGGCGGAATTTTTTTGCGATTATTTATTACATATTGCAACCGAATGTCCAATATTTGTATTTATAAACATCACTGTAGTCCACGTAAATACTGTATAATCTATAAACACACACGCACACACCTAGACGAACCACATTCAAACAAAAGAAAAATCAATGCAAACAAATACCAACTAATAACCAGTATTGAAAGAAAAACTTTTTCACTAATTTTCTTTCACCAATCACTTATTATTATTCTCTTAATTTTTAATTTCATATCGATTTTAACAAATTACACTATAGAACATAACATTGGATTACCTATTTTTTTCATATTGATTTTTAGCACAATAATTTTAACAATAACAACAAAGTCAAGTTTCACCTTTTTGTTGTTGTCAAACCTGCAACACCTTAAAATTGCTTGTTTTATTCACTTTCTATAAATCGCATGAGGAAGATTTCCTCCGATAAAACTTTATTTTGATAAAGAAAACTAACTACAAATTTTGCACTTTAAAAATCTATTCTGTTCTATTTTGCTCGCAAATTGAATTAAAAAACAAATTTGCGGAACTAACTTTAGTTGAGAACTGATTTCTATGAGTAAAAAATAATATCTCAGCTACATAGTAGCAAAAAAATGTAGCAGCTTATGTACCCAATTTTATTAGAAAGTGAATATATTTCCCGATAAGAGCATCACTGGCTTTGTAAAAATGTACTATTGGAAATCAACGAAACCGGAAATAACTTTATAAATGCCGCTCTACATGCGCAATTCTTGTTTGTATGGGGAAGAGTTGATATCTAAAAAATCTCAAAGTAAAAAATTCTCATGCCAATGTTTTCTGCATGCAAATATTAAGAAAAATTATAAATAAATATCTTTAGAAATATTTTTTTCTTAAAACCAATTCTAACACAAAACATTTTATAAGCGCAGCATATGGCAATATATGCATTGAGATTTGGCATACTATGTGTTATTTTTAAGTACTTTCTCAACAGCTGATGAAACAAAAATCGCACGTGTGGACCAGCACTAAAAAATATACTTTCTTTTGATTCGTATAGTTTATATTGAAAACAAAAAGAAAACCTAATCGTTGTTTTCAACATTAATTCCCCCTCACAATTTTCTTTTTATTTTCTATAAAGATGCGGTAAATCAACGGAATGTCAATCTGTTTGCCATGTATTGCCAAAAACAAATACACGTTGGGTTTTGTGGTTTTAGCTGTGTCCATGATACAATAAACAAGGTAAGCCCATGGTAGAATAATACAGGTACTGTCGAAGTTACAACACTACTTTTTAATTCCAAGCTGTCAAAAAGTACAAGAGAAAAATGGGAAAAAATTGTGTATTCACATGTCTGTTTGGTTGCATTTTCTGTTTTATAAAAAAATTTGTTTCTTTCCCTTTTCTTATTTGCATTTGAAACAAATGTTAAAGTGGGCTTTTTTAGTACATAATAAAATTTTGACAGCTACGAACCCCCCAAAAAAAGTCCGTTAAGGCTTCGCTACTACCTGTATTATTCTACCATGGGTAAGCCTGTTAAAGCAGCTGATCGCTTATGAAATATTTCCTGAATGTCAACTTCAATATGAAAAACGTATACAAAATGTTTATTGTATGAAATTTTTTTGATAGTCAGAAAATGCAAACGTTTTTGTTTATTGTATCATGGCTATGTCTCTTTTTACTAACGCTATACTTTTTATTATTGTTTGAAAGCTCTGAACTGGTGCTGCCATTCTTATTAGAAAATTATTTTTCTATTAGAGATGGGATCGTGACCTGAAAAGCTCTTTGGCTCTAAAATTATAATATTCTAATACTTTGCCAAGGAAAAATTAGAGATGGGATCGTGACCTGAAAAGTCTCTAATGATTGGCTTTAAAATTAGCAATTGTAATATTCTAAGTTGTGCCAAGGAAAAATTAAAAATCTCTATAGATATTAAAAATGTTTGAAAATGAAGGTAGACAACCTTTGTCTTATATTGTTATACAGATACGAAACTCGAATTCCTTTATTTTAAACAAAATGTTTTTTGCTTCTTCTGTAAGAAGTTTACTTGCGGTCTTTTGGATTTTATGTGACGATATTTAAGTATGTATGTACAATTATCTGGGTAAGTCTTCAATGGCATGAAGCTTTATGCTAAAGATATTAAAAGCTTTAACGGTTTTATTTTGTTTGAAAAATTATTGCAAAGTACTGTGATTTTTTTTCATATTTTCAAAGAGAAATAATTTTTTATTGCCTCATAAAATGGTTGAATAGAAAAGACAAGTTAGACATCAGTAGATGTAACTGGAACAAATTTGGATGCATTTAATTCAGATGGGTACATAAAGTTTCAATATACAAATCTGTTTCTATGTACAGTACATATCGGATATAAGAAACTTTAAAAATGTCAGAAAATAGTTTCTTATATGCGGTTTTTTCTCATATGTAAGCAATTGTTGTTTATAAAAAAGTTTTTTCTATTTATTACAAAATTGTCTTTTTTGCTTACAAAAATAAATTCAAGGATCTCTTATCGAAAGATTTTGGAAAAAAATACTTAGGGCCTTTCTATATCAATGTAACGATATCTACATACATGCATATGTACTATTTTTGTCAATATTCCTAGCCCCGTATTTTGTAATAAGAATAGCATATTATCATAAATTATATGAGCAACAGGATGCATTTTTAGTGCTTAAATTTTTTATTTGCTTACGTGAGATAGATATTTATTCAAAATGTTGGAGTGAGCAGGGAATTTATGAAGATCTAAATATTTCTTATGAAATTTATATCAAGCGTTAAAACATTTTGCATGTCCGACATGCCCTGCTTTAGAACACCATAGCACAGCACCTTAAGTGTGTTCCTCTACTATGCTCCTGAAAAATTTTATGTTAGTGGCGATTTATTTTCTAAAATATTTTGATTCTGCCCGCTTTGGGATATTAATATTATTTATGTAAGTTAATTTGTTTTATCTTAAAAATATTGAGTTCATAGGTACTTTTTCAAACAAACGATTGGAAATTTCACGGAATATGTTTCCAAAACTTCTTGCATATCCGAATTTTAATTCACTAAATACTGTTTCCCAATTGTCATTTAAGAACCGATTCATCGTTTTAGAGAGGGTGGAATCATTAAAGAGATTTTCGAAATGCATGTAGACACGTTTTGGATCCAGCGAAACTCGGTACTCTTTCAAACGCATGTACTTTACACCTTCCTTCTCAAAAGGTTCCCCAATCAATCGATGTTCAATTTTTGTGTTTACAAGCGTTATGTTTGCGCGCCCATTACCGGTTATTGGTAGCAATAGTATTCTACCGGACATCTCATAATCGCCCAACATTTCAATGCGGTCTGTTTCACTGTCACAAATAATGAGATAATTATCCAAATCGGTCCTGCAATTCAATAAAATATTAATTTATAAATTATTAAATAATAATAAATAGTTTGCTTTAACTAACCTGTATCTTTTTATTTTACTCGTTGATATCATGTCGTTAACTAAAACATTTTTCAATGTTTGCCTGAGACTTATCGGTGCTATTCCAGCATCTATAACCAGCGATTTTACAGCCAATGGTTCAAGGGGTGGAACCCCAAACTCTTTATTTCCTATATTAGAAACGATGTCAAATTAATATTTGTGATGTGCTCATAAATATAATCATTACCGGTTTTTAAAACTTGTATTGCCTTGTTGACCGCATCTACAAGACATTTATCAAAACCCGAATCTCGTTTACATTTTTCAAAAGTATTAGCTGTGAAGAAAAAATATTTCTATATTTTAATGAATGCACGCACGTAAGTATGTACATATGTATGCATTTAAAAATATTTAATTATATGCAAACTAAATTTATTCAAGTATATGCAACTCTACAACAACACCTTTATGTTTGTCAAACTCCATATAAAAAAAAATTACCGACATTTTTTATACATAAATAGATATCGTTTGCTTGAAAATCAGACGATTTTACGTTTCTGCTGTAAAGATGCATGCAGTTGAATAGATTTTACAAGAAAATTAACTCGTTGCAACCGAACAAAGAAGTCTTTGACGGGAATCGAATATACTTACATAAATACATATGTATATAGTACATTGGAACGACTCCTAAAGCGGAGCGTACCTAAAAATTATATATTTTTATATTTTCTATCACAACAATACAAACAAAATTGTATATCATATGTAAGGTTTTTTTATGCCGCATTTAATGGCTCATAAAACTTGTCTAAGGGTGACATCAGCAATGTAATATTTCATAAGAAGTCTTATTTCAAATTAATACAATACTATATTGTTGTTGTTTTCCATTCTAAAAAACTAAATCAAACTAAAACGTTTACTAAATTAAATAAAATAACTGTTTGAAATTTATTTCGAAAATCAGTAAAAGAATGCGTAAATATTAATATAAAAAATACACAATCAAATAGTCATTTTTAAAATTTAAAGTGAATTTCAAGCAATTAAATGAAATGAAAGAACAATATTTAAATATCGTCTTTTTTTTCTTCGTCTTCCATTTAGAAATCGGTGCAATGCTTCCATTCTAAAGGTATAGTGAGGTCAGGCCAGACGAAATAAGTTTAAAGTAGAAACTAACAAATTTTAAAATCACTAAGCATATCCTTTTGTGAAAATTGCTCCTTTCAACCTTCAAATCATATTTTTTCAACAGGTGATGTGGTCGATATGAGAACTAATAAATTTTATAAAATCTGACCTCGACCCCTGCACTAAAATGAAATTAGTTTGTTTCAAATAAGATCTTCAACTGAACAAAAATAATCAATTGATTGAATTAATGATTGATGGCTAAACAAATCCATTAAAGGGCATAACTTTAACATTAACCAGTTTTAAAATATTCAAATACATTCACATACCCATATGAATGTATATATGTATGTATGCATGTACTATATATTTTTTAAGTAAATATTTCCTTCTTTTTTACAGCATTTTGCCGGTAAACTAAGCAATAAGAAATGTCTGTTAACGTTGGTCAGTTTTAAGCTAAATTAATTCCTGACTTGTATGAGTGGTATGCACATACATACATATATGCATCCATCATATATATTTATACATATATGTACATATGTATGTAATTATAAAAAAAACTTGTAGATGAGATCGTGATATGATATCGTGAAAATAAGATATCATATCTTTCAGGGTGTCAGAGAGGTATGAATTTTGACTAGAATATCGTACGTTCCCGACTCAATACTGAGAATTGTTTAAATATTTAGCAAACGTTATATTATTTATTAAAACATTAGTTCATAATATTAATTGGTATTTATAGTTTTTTATTAACAAACAAATGCAAACAGCTCTACCGTATCATAAAAATCAATGAAAGCCGTTGTAACATCACACACACACTTTATTTGCATGCTTCTGTTTTATGTTCTCTTCAAAAAATGTCTGTTGTTGATCAAGGCGAATTCATAACAGGTGAACTCGACAGCTCAGCTGATTATATTTTGCTCCTTGCATCTCCTTGTATTTTTATCTGTTTTGTTTGTCAACATTTTTTTATGTTTGACGTTGAATTTGACAAAGAAAGCAAGTATTTTTCAAAGCGAATTCAAGCGAGTCTACCTGTTATGAATTTGCCTTGGTTGTTGATAAATCCTTTAATATCAAAAAAATAAATGTCAGTGAAAATAATTATTTATTTGTCGCTGCTGAAAGTACGACGAACAATTGTTTTAATGTTTCTTTTATTTAAATATTTTCTAAACACGATTTGTGATGTTTTCATTTTAATTTGATTTCTGTGACACTTTTGAAAAGTATTTTTTTAACGCAAAATTCTGAAATGTACTTTGGAACTCATCGGTAGAGTGAGATATTGTATTTCACATAATTATTGTGTTGAAGCGGGAGAATACGCTCAGTTGTTTGTAGATAAAAAAATACTAATGTTCACGTGTGATTTGTGCCAATGACGTGAGTAGTGCACGTCTCTAATGTTTATATTGCTATAAACATTTATGGATACATTTTGCGCTTGTTTGATCAGCATCATTATAATATTTTTTATGTGTCAATGCGCTTTATTGGCTTTAAAATTTAAAGTTTAAATCCATGTTAACAATATTAAAGTTAATATTAATTTTGACTAAAAAATATCTGCATACATAAATACATACATGCTTACATATGTATGTAGTTAAGTATGTATGGATGACATATCCATATGTGTGTTTGTATGTTTTTCCTATTCTCATTTTGTACAAGTAACGTTTTTTTTATTAATGGATGTTTTTAAACTTGACATTGAACAAATACATATTTCTTGTACGTTTTGTTAATGAGAATTTTATTAGACAAGTTTCATACTTAAAATGTTTCTTTGTTTAATAAAAAGTGATAATGTACCTATTTTAGTTTTTTTATAATAGGTACCTATAGATATGCTAGAAGCCATCTAAAGAAATTATTACATATCGTCATATGATTTCAAAAAAGCCCTAAGTTACAAAAAATTCAAATCTACTTCTTAGACTGATTACGATACACCATATCAAAATACATGTTTCTGGATAATTTTACTTTTTAAAATTGTACCAAATCCTTCATCAGAAATAAGCTTAAACTGAAAAAATGTTTCCATATTAGTGTGTTTTGCTTGGCCTCTAAAATTTTTTCAATGTATTTAGGGCTTTTATGAATTCATATGACGATATATTTTATTATTAAATTTTTTGTATTCAATCCAATGCAATATATACTAAAATTTAATATGAGAATTATTTTTCACTTATCCTTGCTTTATAGTGCTGCCTTAACACCGGATTTTCTTTGACTGATATGTATGTACATATGAGATACTATTAGATGCAATGAAGTAACTCCATAAATACGTATGGATGCTTGAAGATGAAGATTTTTGTGTTATCAGAAAAATCAGTTGATTTAATTACATTATTTTAAAACAATTAATGTTTAATTGCATTTTGATTCTTGTTTTCATTTTAATGTACTTTTAAAAGACAATTTTATCTTAATTCTTCCAAAAAATTTTAAAATTTAAACATTTACAGTCTACTCTCGATTACTGAAAACTCAAGAGACCGGAAAAAAATTTAAAATAGTCGATAATTCATTATAATATTGGTTGAAATAACCAAGAGGGAAGTAGACATAATTAAAATGAACGGAGTTTTGATTAAAATTCCTGTTACTGAAGGGATCGAATTACATTTATTTATCTTGTTGCCTATATTATCTGGAACCTTTGGAAAACTAATTTCGACATGGTTAAATAAAGAATTGGGTGATCCAAATATTATAGAATGAATTAAATAGAATGAACTAAACTTAATTTATTTTGGAATATTATGGCTTTGCTAGAAATAATGAATGTTCCTATTTTTTATGGAACACGATTTCATTCATATAACTTGACATTTACATCAGACGTTCTTCGATTGAGTTGCTTTTGTTGTGAGATTTCGAGGAATTCTAGTACTTTTTTTGTGAAACTTTTTTGTATAAAATGAAAAAAATGTTTCGAAGCGTTTGAAGTTTTTATGAAAAAAATTAAAAATAAATTTATATATTTCACTTAAATTTGAAAAGTTCCATTAAAAAAAATAGGTCCATTAAATTTTGTTTATATTTTGCATATTTTTCGTGAATGTTCGGTTCTTGACAATTTCTTTTACATATTGTAAAGTAATAAAAGCGCTTTCAGCTTAATTTAGGTTGCAAAAACATAATCCTGCAATAGTTTGAAAAAATTGTTTGCACTTTTTATAGTTTGAAAAAAAAATGTATCTTTACACATTTTATTTACTTTAGAAAAGTACAAACATGCTGCGTGTTTCTAAATTACGGCAGCATAAAGCCAGCCATTTGAACAAACACATTACAATTTACCTGGCTTTATTACGCCATGATTTTAGTTGTTTTTTCTACTAAAACATTATTTTTTTACTTTAAGTTATGAAATACGTTAACAACTTGTTGACGCAGTCGATTTTTATGGGGCCCAATAGAAAACTTACGCAAATCTTTTGCTGCACAAAATGATAATGCAATCAAATATAATAGTGCAATACGTTGGAATATCTTGTTACACATTTCAAATTGAGATCAGCTTTATTTTGTTTACTTAATTAAATTGCCAATCTAGTTTAATTTTTTATTGGATAAAAAAGAGTTTTTAACGTATTTATTTTAATTGTTTTAATATGATTTACAAATAACTATTTCAATTTAAATAAACCGATTTTTAAATGCACGAACAAACCCGGTTCCTTTTCTTAAGTTATTATCAGCTCAACGCCAGAAATACAATGAATGGGATGCTCTCTTGTTGGGACCTTTTATACAAACATTAGCAGCACAATGAGCTGCCAGACGCTGCTGGTGAAAAATCGTAAACTTTTATGGGGAAAATCTTTCAAATTATTCGTATGAAAACAGATATTAAACATCATGGTGTTTATCGAATACCGCATTGCTAAAGAGCAGTTTTAATACACCATTGGACGCGGCCTGAAATCACTCTCAAACGATATAACATTTTTATTATTTGTTTTGCAACTGTGGTGGTAATTGGAAAATGTACATGCAGATGTTTTTCACTTGTCAATTCGTAAATAGTTAAATTGTTGCTCTGTAATTTCCACAGCGATAATAAATTGTTACCTCTGGATTAAGTGCAATAAAACTTATTAGTATCTATCTCGCTCGGAAGCGAACTTAAAATCCTTCGAATTATGCTATCAAATCAGAATCAAGTCGGCAAACTAAATGAAAGCAAAACAAATTGCTTAATACATGCATACATATGTACATACATACATACATAAGATAAGATTTTTATGTCTATATAAAATGCACAATTGTTTCTGGTATCCAGTGAGTGATGTTTTTAATGTTATTTGTTCTTCAGTTAACTGGTTGACAGGCAAACTGGCTGCCCTTCCAGTTGTACTTTGTTTTGTTTTAGAGTTTATTGAACTTGTTAACAACTACAAAGTATACAAAGCACAATTATTAAACACAAAGTATTGAGCTTAACGTATGCAAAGTTTTTGATATGTGTATGAGAAAAATTTTGAAAAATCTGAGCACTTACAAACGAAGTGCGTCACTTTATTCAAATTTATGCAACTGTACAACAATACAATTGTGACGCATCTTCGGTTTGTCAAAATCCATATAAAAATATAAACCGTTTTTATATATGGATTTTGTTTAACAGTCAGGCGATTTTAAGCTTTTGTTGTTGCGATGCATGTACCTACTTGAATTAATTTTCTAAATGTTGCGTTTTCGAACGGAAATTTTCTAATTTGTTTCCGTCTCATGCGAAAATAGAACTGAAACGGATGAATGCAATCAGCTGATTCTGTTGAAAAGGTGCTGTCAAGTCCATATTGAATTGTTTGAACAGGCTGTAACGCTTATTTCGTAAAATATTTGACTACTCTATATAGTGAATATACATATGTAACTGTGGCCTAAATTTGCGATATATTTTGTAAAGCGTATTGCTTATCGTTGTTAAACCTTATAAGAATGAAACAAAAACGAACCACACTAAAATTTCATCAACGCCTAGCACTACGTTTTACATAATAAGATCAATTATTCTGAAAAATGTTTAATTTAGATTTTTTGAGATAAAACTAAATATGTACATACATACATAGCATATGTATATATAATGCAGTATATGAGATATATTTAAGTATGTACATACAAATGTATATTAATTTGAGTTGCGATGGCAAAGTATGTAACTGTGACAACAAAAATGTAATACAGCAAATAATATGTTATTTAACACTTTTACATCATTAAAGTAAGAACAATCTTTCATAATTTTAAATAAATTAAATAAAATGTCCTTAGAATCACAATTAAATAAGTCCGTATATTGCCAGAGGAATTTTGAAAATCGATGTCTAACCATTTGTAGGCTTAATGGGAAGCGCAAAACCACTTCAAATGAATTCAAAACCCAATTTGTGAAAATAAATCACAAAAATAAAATTCAAATGGGTTGTGGGCATTCAAAACTGACAAACAACAATTTTAGCCGTTGTAACTCCGCCACCACTACAAATTCATCAACACCATCAACACAAACCGCACCAGAACATAATGAAATAACAAACAAACGTTACAATCGTTGTGTCCATGTACAACAATCATGTTCAATGCCGCATTCGAATAAGAAAAAAAGAAACGACGAGTTTACCGAACAACGTTGCAACTATGAACAAGTGACACAACAGCTGCAGCAACAGGAACTATATCCATGGCCATCAGAAGAAGTCGTACGACGTAAAGTTTCAAATTCAAGGACTCCAACTTGTTCTGTTGATAAGAATCATAATGAACAAGATAAAAAAACGAAAAAGTTTTCTGACCCAAATTACTCAGAGTTCATGGCTTTAAGTGAGTTTCGCATGCAAAATCGTAATGATTGTTTTTCTGATTGCAATCATCGCTTGTTAGACTTGCGAAAAAAAACTCCTTCTAAACACGTTACAAAAACCTCTGAGCAAGTTACAGCTACATTACAAACGCCATTCTGTGAGATTAATGGAGGGCTAATTGATATTGATGCTAACAATAAAAATATATCCAGATCTCTGCCATCTTCATTCTCGTCTTTATCTCTCGCTTCAGCAATTCCGATGCCATATGCCTGGCGTCAAAGGATATTAAGGGACCAATTAGCAAAGGATCTGCCTCATCGAAAATCTGTAACGTTGAGTTTAGATAAAAGTATTGCTTTAAGTTACTACCAAAAATATTAGATATTTTTTGGATATTAACATGTGAGTAGTTTTCAAATAATTAGATTTAAATTTTCCCTTAGTTGCTGTTATGCAAAAAAAATAAGCACTGAAAAAAGTTCTAGATTAACATGAACTCAGAACTTGTACTTCAAAAATTAATAAAAACGTAAAATAACCAAAGTTAACAAAAAACATTCGTAATTTGATTTATTTTTAATTTATTAAAAATTTCATTTAAATACTCTATAAATTTTGTTGGTCGTTTTATACCTACACACATACATATTTTAGTTGCATTTAATTTATTTAAAGAGAAAAAACTACCTAATTACAAACGCGACTAATGGCAACTGCTCAAATCATTTAACAATTTTGCATGGTGATTTGGAGCTTGGAGAACATCGATATAAATTCTAGCAGATCACGTATAATTAAAACACAAGTGAGAAACGAAAAACATTTGAAACTTAAGCCTAGTTATTAATTAGTAGTCTAGTTTTAGAATTAGGCTCAAAACGCTAATGAAAGTAATATTGTTAATAAATATGTACCTTTAATTCGTTATCTGTATGCGAGATAGGTATGTACTTGTCACCAATGACATTGTTATGTTAAAGTAATTAGTTTGTTAGACTTTTAACTCTTTAAAAATAGATGAAATGGGAGAAAGAAAATCCGCAATGATTCCGTTTAAATAATTATCTTCAGATTGAAACACAAGATATATTAAAAACAGGTAGTCTTAAGTGATCAGGTGATTATATTTGTTTATCTCCCAGAGCTGTCAAAATTTATTTGCTTTTAATACAAAATTTTTAAAATAACTTTCTCTTTTTGTTTACTTAAATGAATTGTATTTCCAAAAAGAAAATATTAAAAATTTTCAAGAAATTGTTTAAATAATTTTCGATTTGTGTTTATTTAAATGAATTGAAAAAACCAGGAAGGTTTTGACATCCCTAGACAATAATGTTGTTGTTGTTGTACTATCGAGTACACCTGTTTTTCATATAAATATCTTGATTGAAACATGTTCGGAATCAATTGCGAGAATTATAATCTAAAAACCTCTAGTCTACTAATAGTTCAAATATTGAATGTAAGACATGTGAGTAAGCGAATAGTTTTTACACAACAAAAGCTAAACTGACCCGACAAAAAATTTTGAAATTTTTTCAGAACCGATGTGAGTCTTCATGATTTATATCCTGCATTAAACTATGATATTCCTCCATACTTTTGTGACAATAATTCGGTTCGTTTAATCAACTTAATTGTGAAGGCGGCTAATTCAATTTAAAAAGTCATCCTGAATACGGAATTAATTTTAACTTATGTACACAATGCAATTGTAGTAAAGAAAACATAAATCATATGATAGACAGATTTTTGCTGGCATTCGATCAACTTTCTTTGCTAAACGAAATATTTCTTTCGTGGATGCGACTAAATTATTGAATGGAGAAAACTAAGTATATGCTTTTGAGTTTTTAGAAAGTTGTTTCAAATATAGAGAGCTCATTTTATCTGAATTTCAATAAAAAAAAATGATAATAATATACATACATATGTATATAATTACTAAATAATAATTTGTTTATAAATTTTCTGAGTTATTCTCCCAATTACATAACTTCATAAATTTGTAATAAGTTCTTAATATATAAACATGTAATTGTTTTATTTTTTTATTATTACGCCAATCGGACACAGAACATCCATGTTATGTCCTTACAAGATCAAGATTTAATAATTGCTAAGTTTTTCTTATAGTAAATTTATGTTATAAGTATTACTTATTAAATAAATCATTCATTCATTCATTAAGCAGCAGAAACCACTTATCTTTAACGAAAATGTTTGTTTCATTTTCGTTATGTGTGTCACAAGCTAATGAAGAAAGAGTTTTTCTATGGTGCTGTTTTTTACCGCAGCTGAATGTATATTTAAGCTTGCTTTCTTCTTTTCTTTTTGATTATAAAATTTATTTATACGGGGCGAATTCATTTACAGGCGGTGTTGAAAGCACAGATTATATTTCAGAATTTCGTTTTGTGTGATTTCGAATGATTTTTTCGCTATAGACAATAGTATGTGGCACTAAAGAAAGAAATATTTTTGCTTGTTTTGATTAAATTAATTGCCTTTTCTGTTTTTACCATTGTTGTAAAAACATCATCACCTGTAGAATGAGTTCGCCTTGATTTATAATATAAATTGCCTCTTTTTTTGTTAAGTATAAATGTAATTTTATTTTTAAAATTTTGTTTATTGATTCAATTTATTTCTCCAATTCGAAGTACTTTTAACGTTCATAATATACAATTACAATACATTTAGTTAGATTTTTTATTTTATAATTCTTACATTTCTTGACTCAAAAACAGTGTAATTGTGTGTGCGAAAATATAACATAAGAAAACCAATTTTCCTCGATTTGAATAATTAATTATGCATGCTTAAGAAAAACAAAAATCATTTATAATATTGTAGCTTCATCTGAAACGTATTATGATATATTTTTATTATTTAGAAAATTATATCTTTTTTTATTTTACTTATGTTAAATATTTCTAATGATTTGCGGGTTTTTATTATTTTTATTTGGTGTAAAACGATATAGTATACATATAAATTATAAGGAGGACGAACAATGATATACTAATGTAACTAACGACTTATAAAAGAATTGTGGCTTAAGATGAGAAATAAAATATTAAAATGAAAACAATAAGTTATCTTACAATTATTTCTTTAAACAAAAATACATTCTATGTAAAAAGCAAGAGGAAGCAACTGAATAAAGACATTTGTAGAAGAAATTAATATAATTTGTTAAACAAAATTCCAAAAATTTCCATATTTTTAAAGAGATAAAAATATATTATTGTACAAAACGTATCCGTGTATATGATGTGTGTGTGTGAATGTGTGTCTGTTAACACATTGTTGATTTTGTTTTTAAGTGGTGTTTTTTTATTAGTTAACCACACATTTGGATTTATAATAATGTTTTAACATGCTATTTGAACTTTGAACTTATTTCTTTTTGTTTTTATTGTTGGCCCCTCTTGGAGGAGTTAAAGGTCGCCCCGAACTTCCAAAGTTAGGATATACAAAACGTCTTTTATCAGCAGGTTTCAATATTTGGAAAGAACACATTAAAGTGTCGTCCACTGACATCATGGCACCTAAAAATTATTGAAATTTGCGTTGAAAAATACAGACACTTTAAATTTAGCATTAATTATAAAGAAACTATTAAAGGACCTACCAGCGTTATCAAATTCTCCGCAATAGTTTGGCGCTGAGAATAATGTCACAAGTTGACGTTTTGCAAAAAATTCATAACCGTCTTCGACAACTTGATGAGCACGACAAATTAAATCGAATACGTGTTTTTGTAAAAATTTACCCACAACCTGATTGAATACAAAACAAATGAATTTCCTAAATAATTCAGGTTTTTATTTTGTATACCTCTGCACCAAAAGTGAAACTAACTCCACGATCATTTTCTCCCCAGCCCATTGTATCTTTGTCAGGATCCGACCACAAAAGATCACATAAAAGGCCTTGATCGGGTACATCAGTAGGCCTCATAATTCGCCTTATTTGCTCCATTGTTGTAAGATCTGGACTCAAACCACCATGGCAGCAAAAAATCTTCTCATCCACTGCAATTGAATAGTTTTCTTGGGTAAATATACAAATTCTAATTAAATAGCTAATTATCTACTACCTATTGCAGCTACAGGTAAGCAATTGAAGCAATCTGTAAAAGTCTTCCACAATTTAATAGTATAACGTCTTTTACATTCATCATAAAAACTAAAAGATAAAATATACAATAAATTACTAACTATGGAATATAAAATTTATTTATAATATTGTTTTTATAGAAAATGTAGCTATTCAGGCTTCTAAGGTTATTGAATTCATTTTCAATGCAAATAAAAACATTTTATTTCTTTTATTTATATCCGATGTTTCGTTGGGATTTTTAAACATCTTCAGGGATAATAATTTCATTGAAATATATTCTGTTATAATCAATCAATATAGTTTAACCCGACATGAATCATACAAAATAAAACAGATAACTTAAAAAATAATTGAAAATATAATCAAAAATATATTGTAAGTGAATTTTTCCTATCCGAAAAATAAATAAAACCGAAATTAGTTAACAATATCTACTAATTAATTTTCAGTTATTTTATTTCGTGGTTAACGTGGTAACGCTTTCAGCATAATTATAATATAAAAAGTTGTAAAAATCAACTGAAACGTTGTAAAAATAAGTTACGATTTGTCAACGTATGACCAACGAAAAGACTTTTATTTGACCTTAGAAGCTGGAATAGATACAATTTCTATGAAAACGACATTATTATTACAGAAAAAGCTCGATTAAACATATATAATTATTAACACAAAATTTATTTATTAATTACCCATAAATTCGATTAATGCTGGCACATTCATGATTTCCACGCAGTAAAAAGAAATTTTCAGAATATTTTATTTTATACGCCAACAATAAGCAAATCGTTTCCAGTGACTGCTTGCCGCGATCAACATAGTCACCCAAAAATAAATAATTGGATTCTGGAGGAAATCCGCCATATTCAAAAAGGCGCAACAAATCATAATACTGTCCGTGAATATCACCTAAAAATTAAAACAATGAACCCTGTGCTGTGCAACGAGTGATTTCAACTCGTCTGATTTCTAGGAACTAGTTCTTAATAATTTCAATTCTTGTTTCTGTTTTTAACGTTTAAAATATTAGAGTCGAACTTAAATTCATTAAATCGTCCGATTAAAAGAACACAGTTTTAGCTTTTTGGAAATCACACGATTTAAAATCAATAGATTAACAATACAGATGGGAATAATATCTATAAATATTTAAAATTCAAAGGAAACATGGAACGTATTTTAAACAAAGTAGACAATATAAATTTGTTACTCTTAATAAAATAATTCATACAATTAATTTTCTTCCAATAATAAAAAAATGAGTCCAAAAGAGGCAGATGCATTCAAATAAAAAAAAAAATATAAACAAACGGATTCATAAATTTCTTTTCTTGATGTACGTTAAAAAATAATAAAACTGTACTGCTCATAGAATCCAAGAAATCGACTTGAGTAGAAAATATGTATGAAAACGACTCGAATAACTGAGTGGTTTTCATATAAATTGTTCACTCAATTCGATTGCTTGGATTCTATGAACAGCACATTATATGTTGTGTTTAAAATATTTTTTTACAGCGTTTTTTTACATGTAGAAAATAATCAAGCTAGAGACTATTTTTTATTGTGCACTGTCTTTAATTTACGATATTTCGATATCGATCGGATATCAGGAAAATATGTAGCACATTTACATACACATGTAAATAAATCCCAATTCTCGAAATTGTTTGTATTTTTTCGCAATTTATCATATGGTTTACAAAGAAGTAACTTAAGGGATTGCGGAATAGCTGTCGAAAGCATAACATGAGATTTCCCAAATTCCAATTGATGAGCCTTTAATTCTTTTTTGTTTCCAACTTTTTTTTCGTTTTATGCACAAATCTGATTTTATGAACACAGTCGTCTGGCATTGGATTCTTTGAACAGCAAATGGTGTCTTTTTATTAGTGCACATACATATGTATGTACATACTATATATGATATTTGAATTACCCTTTTGCAAAATGTTTCACAATTTTTGTTCTTGGGAGTAACGAAAATGAATTAAGAAACAACTGAACTTTTTCCTTCACTTTTCCTTATAAATTTAGTATATCGAATTTTAGGCACTATTAAACCTTAAGTTCGTTATTCATTTGAAATATATGATTTTGCAGCAATTGCTCGTGAAACAATTTAAGCTGATATTATTGGATTACTTTAAAACATTAAGGAAATGCTTTTATTAGAGTAATGAAGTACCAATGTTCCAAAAAAAATTTCTAAGATTAATTACTTAAGCTGCACACTTTCGCAACTGACAGTTTTGCGGTGTTAGAAACGAAAGGATTACGTAAACATGTTAACAAAATAGTTAATTCGAACAAAATGTATTTAACATTTATTGAAAAAATAATAATCGCTCAAAGCTCAACCCCTATAATTGAAAAATAAATAACTTAAGTATTAATAAATTTGTTATTTGAGATATTCTCCGATATTTAATTTCAAAACGTTGACATTAAATTTTTATAAAAATAAATACAATATAGGTATATCAAATTTTTATGTTTAGTGAATTTATTATTCGTAATATGCATCAATATCTTATGATCTGGCATATGCACCATATAATGCATGTACATACTCGTATGTATACATAAGTTATTATCATTGAATTTCGAAAAATAAATAAGTTTATTGTATTCTTTTCTGTAAAATTGTTTACTTTTCGGACAATATGGCTCAGAGGTAAATATTAACCAATTCCCATTTTGGTTTGCTTCCAAAGGTCTTCCCGATTTTCAGGATAGTCTACAAGTCTATCCGTTTTCATAATGTTTTTAATTTAAGAAAAAATTTGATTTTTTTAAACATAAAATTTTCTCTAATCATTATTAACAGTTATTTGCTCAGCAGAATTTCGGGCTAAGTAATTAATTTCCTAACGCATCAAATTTTCCACCTTTGTGATTTTGACTTACACACACAAAAATATGCGTATTCATAATTATCTCTTTATTATAATTAGAGCTTACTTATTTTGTAGTGAAACAATCGTAGATATTATTTATAGAAATATTTTTCTTGATAACTGCCAAATTGAAATTACCTTAAATAATAAAATAAAAAAATTTGCAATTATGAAAGAATATTTTATGTACGTGAAATACCAATGATGATTTATAAATTAAATTCAACAAAAACAATAGTTGATAATTCGTCTTATTTTTTTGGTATTACATATGGGTGACTTACCACATATCTTGAGAGGGGCTTCTAATTCCAAAAGAATTGGTTGTGAAAGAAATATTTCTCTTGATTTGAGACATAATCCACGTATTTCACTTTCTGATAGTTGCACATTTTTCCCTGGCCTGGCACCACGTACTGCAAACAGTAAACAAATACTTGTTGCAAAAATTTGTATAATAATCGACATAAATCAATACCTTCCAATAATCTTGATATAATGCTGTCAATATTCATGTCGGACATGTCTCACCTTTGGAGTTGCTTTTAATGTTCTTAGTTTCTCTGATTTAATTTGCGCTTGAAGTCGCTACAAATATTAATTGATCTTTCAATTAAAAAAATAATACCAGAAGGTTTTTTCTCACATTAAATTAGTTATCTTTTTATTTTCTTATTTAACAATTTCGATCACTCTCCTTCATGGTATACTTACTACGCACAAATAACCTAATGAAGGGCGGGGGAACGAAAAGGAAGAGCTTTTAGTTGGCTCCACCAAATAGGTTAGAAAATTGTCGGTATTTGTAGTTAGCTATCGTCTACTAAATTATCACTTTTCTTCCTGTTTACACAAGATTCTCTAAGTTTTATACAAATTGCACGTACCAATTTCATTAATTTTGCACTTCTTGTGCATTTATCTCAAATATTTATAAAGAAAACTAATTAAACTGAAAATCTGATTTTTTAGCACGACACGAAGACAAGTGGAAACAGAATGCAAATTAGTGCCCAAAAATCTTGGCTATCGAATACATATGCAAGTACATTCAGAAGGAAGTAACCATGGCATATGAATACAAGGTAACTTCCAATGCAGATTTACCATGTAGTAGCACTAGAACAGCTGTCTAACAAGATTACATGCCAATTGCGTGAAATGTCGTTCAGGTGGATGAAATACTCATATCATATTGGTTTATTTCAAACTATCAAGCACTATATACATATGTATTCATTCATTGGCTTATCAGCATCGGTATTTTCACTTCAGCTCTGTATACTTTGTGGTAAATACATGCTGGGTTTTTTAGTTACAACAAAAACATATATTTTCCTCAGCGGTAAGCTTCTTTTATATAATTCGCTCAAACCGGAAATTTTCAATCATATTTGACAGATTATGTCATGAAACAATAAGCAAAGTAAAACCGGTAAAGCAGCTGATCACTTATGATATATATCTTGAGTGTTAAACTCGATATGCAAAAAACATAAACATGAGTTTTTATACGGAATGTGTTTGACAACTAGAAAATATAAAGATTTTTTTGTTCTAGCGAGCTTATCTTGTTTATTGTATCATGATTTTTGTTTCACTTTATTTCTTGAAAATAAGTTTGAGCATATATTACGCCATGCAAACAAATTTTCCTGAGGTAGACATGTTACATTTGGTGTTAGCAATAGAATTTGTCCGTGCAACAAATGAAGAAAGTGGGTTACAAATATTAGAACGCATTACGTAATACATGAACAGCCGCATCAACGTAATATTATATCACAAAAAATCTGGCAAAGCTGATTTATTTATGTTTTTGTTGCGATTTTCTTTGTTTTTTTTTCCTAAGCGCATTTTTCGTATATATTATTTATTCATTCATTTGTTAAGAAGTACATAATCGCATTAATTTTGTTTTGTGTGTTAAATAGCTACTCATTTATGGTTACAAATTATTTTAAAAGTCGGGTAAGAGTAAAAATAATAGTAAATCTAGAGAAAGAAAAATGATATAATGAATATAACTAGAATAAAAATTATCTTCCAAAAAAGAAAAATACCATCTATGAAATTGCACTAAAAATTCAAAATTTATATACATACATGTGCATTTAGTATTTAGATACACATGCATATAGTACATATCGCCACCTAAAATGCAAACTAATGTAAAATATATTTTCATAAGTTCTCAATAGAACTAGAAATTTCAGAGATTTTTATGCTTTAAAAATAAATAAAAGCTGTAATCAGACAAAAATTATTTTGAATATATTTACGTGTAGTTTCATTAAGTGAGTCATAAGTTAATCAGGGATGTCACACAATCCAATGTAGTCGAAATTGGATTTGAAAAGATGACAAAAAATATATGTATTTGTGTAATGAATTTCAATGTAGGTAGGTACATATATATGTATGTACATAACTATGTGCATATGTATGTGAATGAGTTACAAGGACTTATCTGTACAAACAGATGCAAATACGTTTTGCTTCTGTAAGATAAATTTTAAGAAAAAATTAAAAATTTGGTTATGAAATTTAATCAAATTTTAAATAAAATTATGTAAATCAAATGTATTTTTTAAATTTATTATCGAATCAATATCTTTTTTCAAACAATTTTTTTATTTATACTTTTGTAATTTTTAAAAAAATTCTCATTTTTTAAAAGTTTTTGTATAAGATAATAGGTTTGGAACTTTTCAAAACATGATTTAAGGTCTACTGACGATTTGGCATTAGCACCAATGAAATACATGTATGTATGTATATAGACTACCTAAAAACCCTCAACAAACAAAAAGTTTTTTGAAAATCATTAAATCAAATGTTTAATTGCTCTCTATAAAAAATAAAAAACATTTAAAATACATGAAATTTTTAAAACGCTATAAATCAGTCGCTATTTCGTTAAGTAAAATAAAGTATTTTATTGTTTTTCCTACATGTTACGAATATATGTATATGTACGTACATATGTACATATGTAAATATAATGGAAAAATTGTGCAATTTAATATCCCTTACTAGCACGAACTCATTCCAAATGTCTAGGCATTGATTTCATTAAACTACGGCATTTTTTTGAATATTTATATCCACTTTTCTTTTTGTGCTACTTTTAAGACAGCTTTGGAAGAAACACTATTTTCCGGACTTTTCCATTCAAATAAGATTTTCATTGGGATTCATGTCAGGGCTTTGGGGTGGTGTTGGCAAGTGTTTGGTATTATATAAAAATCATAGTTTAACAAACAGGGCTGTGTGTTTTGGGTCATTGTGGTGTTGAAAACTATACCCATCCTTAGTTAGCTTTATTTCAAAATGGAAGTATTTTTTATAGTTTTATGGACTTCCAAAAATTATATCTGTCTATTATCTTCCGAAATATTTGGTTTTTATTCCTCCACATATAGGCTCTTAGAACCCTACGAATGGTTTCGCCAATTACTCTTGCTCTTAGTGTCCCCTTAAGCTTTTAACTAAGAACTTGTCTCTCATGCCTTGGTGTTAATAATTTTGATAGAGTATGCCCTATGTTCGTTATAGGAACGATAGGATTATATATACATATATGCACAAAATAGCACCTGGAAGCATTAAAAATGGCACAAAAAGGCATAAAATAGCACTAACAATTAGACATTTAATAGGATTTTATTTTAATAAATTTTGATTACACATTACAATCATGCATCGTTCTATATTTTCAATGAGATATAACTTCTTGTCAAATAAAACAATGTAGTAAATTGTTAAATAAAGGCAGCTCCGATTTCGATTGAATTATTATTAAATTTTTTTAATGGAGTTGTCAATAAAAAATAGTACTATAAAATATGCTTTACTGTAAAAATGACTTTTTTGGCAACGTATGTATGTAAATAGAGTTTTTTGCTTTGCCCTACTAATATCTAATAACTGGATTTGTTTGAAGTTTGGAGAAGGATTTCAGAATATTATTAACAAAAATGTGCAATTTGAGTAAAGAAAAGGCTTTCTGCGTCATGTTGCAAAGTATTCCAAAAAAGCAAAAAACATTTTTAAGTTATGGAACCATCACTCCAAAAATTTTATGCTCACGATCACTCGCGTCCATGTGACTATAGGAAAACATTACCCCTGTTCATGTGAGCAGTGACCATATGTATGTATGTATGAACGTACATATGTATGTACAATTTTAACTTTCTCCCGTGACATTTAATTGAAACTACAGCTCTTACTCTGTTGCTATATACATAAATATGTACATATGTATAGATATGTACATATGTATGTATACAATATGTATAAGAACTAACGATTACACTTTACACACATTAATTTTTTTTTGTTGCTTCATTTAGAAAAACAACAGACAAAACATTGTTTGGAACATGAACGATTTCTTGTTTGATGCCATTATCTTCTTATAATTCTAAATTGAATCGAGATTACTGATCTTACTTTCTTGGCATGTTTAAAAAAATTTTAAAAATACTTGTACAGGCAGATGAAAGCAAAACTATTTGAAACAGTAACGCAGTAAGACAGATAGAACTAAAGCAGTCAAACCAGAGGAAAGCTTTATAATTTACTAATCATATTTTGTGTTGTTGTTTCTAAATATTATCTACATAGGTAGATGGCACACAATCTCTTTTTATAGAGCATTCAATATCCATTTACTTGTTTTACCACACATACATACATATATATTGTTTTTACTCCATTGCCACTATACTACTACAACAACTTCGTTGTATTGAAAAAAGCATCCAGAATAAAACTTGCTTCCCCAGTTAATACAAACATCATCTACATTTATACCCAACCATTCAACCAACAAAGCAACTATGCTCCAACTGGTCTATGATCGTAGACTATGACATAGTAAACACTGCTAACAATGAAACAGTTTTATTTCTACATTCAATAGTGTCACTTTAAACTCTGAAAATAAATATTTAACAGTGGTTTATTAAAAAAATATTAATAGTAAAGAGAGATACAAGATTAATAATTTATTAATTTAATAGAAATCTATTTACATACACACATACTTACATATGTACGTATGTTCCATTTATGTATAGAACTACTTACACCAAGTAAAAAACAAGAATTTAGACAACAATACCTATAACATTCCATTGCGACGACGTCATAAGGCTTGCATTCACTCCAAGAATTTTGGAATTTGCATATGGTAATTTTTTAAGTTATTCTCTTTAGCGATCGTAGCGTTGTTTTTACTTGCATACATATGTACACATGTATGTAAGTAAGAAGCCAATTCTTATTGAAAATAAGAAATAATAATATATACATATGTATACATTCCCACGTTATGAATTAAAAAGAAGTCCATAAAAGTGTGTTTTGTATACGTTTTGCTTTGGGAGAAAATTGTTAGACTTCAAACAATCGTTGCTGCAGAGTGAATGGTACCACAATATACGCAGAATAAGCTGACTATTATTCTTTCGCACTTTTAAAACATGAAACTATTCCAGTTTTTGTATACTAAAGTTTTTATTTTTTATATTTAGCTAACACGTACATATTTCCGAAAAGAAATCAACTTTGTAGAGAAATGAATCAAACCAACTCCCTGCCTTCGATTGAACAAAAATTACTCAATGTTTTAGCCGGACAGGATTTGGGTGATATAACACAGGAGTTGTGCGACTTCTCATTGGAAGAACAAAATGCCACAGCTGAAGCCCAGGGCATACAGCCAAGTACAGCTTCCGATTTTACACCTGTTGTAGGCAAAACTGTAACATACATAGTGGCATGCGTTTTATTTAATGAGGACCATCAGGTATTGGCCATGCAAGAAGCTAAGCAATCTTGTGCAGGTATGTCAAAATATTTCAATTGTGTGCAAAGTAGATAACCAAAATACATATGTATATCGATACCATAGCGCCAAATTATCGTAAGCGACAAAATTTATAATTTTAAAATAAAATATTACAGCATTTAATTTAAAAGTTATCGAAACTTTGACGGTTTTTTTAAACTATCGGTAAGTGCATAAAATTTTAGTTTAATCAAACAAGTTTTGAAAGATATGTTGCCTACGACAATTTCGATAATTTAGCGCTAAGAAGTCGATATTTTTTTACTTTGATGATCTGAAGAGACAATGTATAGAGATAATAGACACTTTTCATACAAATATGTTATAGATATCGCTCCTTTAATGCTGCAACATATCACTAAGAGTAAATGCCTTTGTATGTAAAAGCTGGAGTTAAACCAAAAAATGTCGACTCCACTCACATCATGAAGCTAACATTGAGGGTGGCGTTGGCTCAGGTAGTAAGCACGTTGACTACAAACCGAAGGACCTGGGTTCAAACCCAGTGTCAGACAGAGTCATAAAAAAAAACACCACGCATTTCGCTGATGTGCATTAGTGTGCCTTTGTGTCAGTTGTTGGCGGAAGTTTTCAGTGGCGAAGGCATAGTCTCACTGGTCACTGAACAGTATCTACTTCAGCTAATTCTAATCATTCTAATCTAATGTAACATCAGAGCGCCCTCCTTCATTGGTATTCAGTAGCAAAATCACCGGCGAAGTAAAACATTTAGTAAAATGTGGCTTCAAACCTCCTTCCCGACATCATAGGTGCTTCAACACTGCTCTAAGAATAAACGTGCAAAAAAGCAGAGTTGTAAAAACCGAATGAAGCTTCACCTCCTGTCATATCTATCTATCACTATGTCCAAGATTAAAAAAAAATTTGAAAGCTTTAATCGCATATTGCAAAGTTTGATTCTTTTTGAGATAAGACTATGCCGCACTAAATGCTATATGTAAATGTATATATCATTTAAATGTGTGTTTTGTGTATAATATGTACATATATACAATTTTGGCACATATTATCTTATAAAGTAGGAAATATGTGGCTTTATAAGAATAATTGAAAGAATTGCAACAGTAGAAACAAAATATTAAAATTGCATTTGCTAAAAGTTATTTAGAAATACTTATGTATGTACCCATTTTCATAATATATTAAGGCTTCACTTTTAAATGCATTTTAATTTATTTAAATACATTTATAAATACAAATATTTCAAAATATGTAAATACAGCGTATCATTTATTGAAATGCACTATTCGTTTATTATATGTGAACTCAATTTTGACTGTATTGATGGTATCTATTCATGGTTGAACTGGAAAATATTAGAATATGTTGTAGTTATACATTTATAAAACTGTATCCAAACAAAACAATCAAACCGTTTTTTAATGCTAGCAAGTTTTTGAATTTGCAAACATTCTGTTTTCGAAATGTTTACAACATACACAAACATATATATATTAAATAATATAAAAAATAAATAATACATATCGCTCATTTATTACAACGTAGTCATATCTCAAAAAATTTTTGGGTTAAGAATGCAGAAATATTGTTATTGTTAGGTCCAATTTGATGAACCTAATGATAGCTTAAAATTGTTGTTTAAAACTACCATAAAATAAACTAAATATATTTTAGGTAAATGGTATCTTCCTGCTGGTCGTATGGAAAAAAACGAGACAATTTGTGAAGCAGCTATTAGAGAAGTCTACGAAGAAACCGGCTTTAATTGTGAAATAACCACATTATTAGCAATAGAGGCAGCGGGAGGCTCGTGGTTTCGATTTGTTTTAACTGGTCGGATAACTGGTGGTGCATTAAAAACTCCATCACAAGCAGATAGTGAATCGCTGCAAGCTAGATGGGTCTCAGATATAAAAGAATTGCCGCTAAGAGCCAATGATATTCTAAACATTATCGATATTGGCAAAGGTTATATAAGTCGCAACCAGTCACCAGATCCGGTTTTATGGCATAATGAAGTGATTCCGACTAAATATTCGCATCATAAGAATTACTTGCGCGTTGTAGCCGTGATTCGCAAGAGATCAACTAATGCTTTAAATGTATTAGTAAGCGAAAAAAACGTTCATCATTTCCCAACCGTCGAAGTTCATCCACAAAGAAGTCTTCATTCTACATTGCGGAAATTTATGATTGAATTGTTTGGTGCTGAACTGCCTCAACATCGTCCTCATGGTGTTTTAAGTGTAGAACACTTTCCATCGACACCGCCTCATATTACCGATGGTATTTGTTTAAATATTTTGGTTGTATTCAGACCACCACTAGAAGAAGTTTCTCTAATTGGAAAGTGCACATGGCACGAGTTGAGTAAAACGCTAGAAGAAAAACTTGGACGAATCTTATCTAGTAAACACTCAACGATTCCTCTTAACGTTATTCGATAGACACAGCATTTGTTTTAATTAAATTGTACAAGGATTGCAAATAATCCAAATATTTTGTAAATAAGTAGCTTTAAAATTCTTATATTTCTCATACTAAATGTGCATCACGCTCATTTGTAAGAAGACGATCATATCTCAAACTACATAGATATATTTTTTATTATTTTCAATATCATTACTTAGGGATACAGTGTAAATCTAGTCTGTTGGGGAAAAATTTTTATGTGTATTCCCGAAATTATTTGGAATTCTGTATGAAATTCTTTTAAATTTGATTTTTTCTATACACACATAAAAATAATAACGAGATAAAGAAGACTATGAAATTGTATAGAATAAATTTAAAAATCTGTCCTCTCAACATCAATAAAAACGGTATCTTGACTAATGACGTTCTTAAAACAAATGAGTAAAATAAATACACATTGAGTTCTAAATTGGCTTATGTATTTAATTAGAAAGCTTTAATTAAAGATCCAGAATATAGAAATAAATTTTTTTATTGCTAATATTATTATTATTATTTTTTTATACATGCATAGATAGTTGTCTGCAACTATTATTATATTATTACAGAATGTTCACGTTTACTAAAATAAAAATATATTTATTTAAATGCAATTTTCTAAATCACAATCATGAAAGTTTAAGAGCATACATTTCTTCAAAATGAAGATCCCACCATTACATTTGTACGTACTTTATTCGAATATAAATTTATTTTATTTCTAGCTGGAAAGATGTTAATAAATGAGCTGGCTGACTAGTTATTCAAGGGAAAAAGTGCCAGCCACTATATACACATACATAAAAATATTAACTCCTTTAAGAAGTGCATAATTAATTTTGGATATTGGGTAATTTATTAACCTTTCCACACCTTGTTAAATAAATCCATGAATGAATCGTAAATCATGAATGTAATAGCTACATCCAGACAGACCCGACCAAGACGAGGAACAGTTCCCTTATAGAAAGCGGTTACGCCTTCATTTTTCCAAATTTGCAAAGCACAATGGGCGGTATTTTTATATTTGGAGGCTTCTAGGCCTTGCATGCGTGTCTTCACCACGTCTAGTGGAGTGTTACCAAACACTGAAGCTGCACCAGCCACCGCACCAAATGCACCGACCATTAATTTTGGAACATGCTTATTTTTATCATCTCCTTTGTATAGATCCTTAAGCGACTCTATCACAAAAAAACGAATTGCTTGATTGGAACCCTGTTTTAGGATGGTGGGTGTCAAACCCTTGTAAATGCCGCTTACGCCTGCAAAATGAAGTTCCATTATGGCTCTTAAATTTGTTTTTAAATATGTAAGAACCTTCCGTTTTTATAATACATCCTACACCATGGGCAAAACCTTTGTATTGAGGCTTAGCGCTGCGTTGATCGTTAATAAATTTCACCTTTATTGTTTCCATTGGAGTTACAGCCAAGACCGCTTCACATACACCAGCACCCAAACCAGCTAACAACTTTCCAGAAGTACTTAACTGACCATTGGAATCAGCCATATGACCACGTAATGTTTCAAATGCACCAAATCTATAGAATTAATGTAACTTATTTATTATATTTATATTTTTTGTTGATTTTAAATTGTATTTTTACCTAGCCGCTGACTTGGGAATGCTTCCATACAATAAAACACTGAGACCTCTATACAGGCCAAAGAAACCTCTTTGTTTAATTGTTTTTTTCACACAGTCCGCAATACCGTTATATTTTTTATTGACACCTTTCTCATCCAATTGCAACTGTGTTTTCACATATTCCGTTGGGTATGTGATGCAAATTTCAATTCCTCCGGTAATACCTCCAGCAATTATACCTTTTACACCTTTACTACCACCACTGGGAGCAGCAGCACCATTGTGTGCCATCCATGGTCGATTGCCGAAGGGATTGACGAAAGTACCAACAGGACGATCCATACTTTACTTTGGTTACACTTACACGTTTTGAAAGAGCCTGAAAATATTCATACAAACATACATATGTAGATGCACATGTGTATGTATGTACAAACATACATAAGTATGTATGTATGTACGTACACACATACTACGAGAAACAACTTTCTCTTATCACTTTTCCAAAATTAATTCCTTTTAAATCAAAGGTAATTCCAAAAAAAATCGAGTCGGGAATCGGAAACGAATATCGCTGAAATTTTATACAATAATACTTCTTGTACCCACGACATTTTTCTTGTTTGTAGTTTTTCGAAATTCGCTAGTTTTAAAATTATCGCATATCAAAATTAATTTTTTAAATAAAAATGTGTGAAATACCTTTCGGTTAAACTATGCAATATAACTTTACAACCGACAGTCCAATTTGAACAGACAATAATAGCTCATATTTGGTTTTAAAAACTTTTTATACTATTTTAGAAAACAATAATTTTATTTTTTGTAGACTTAACAATGCCAAAACATTATTGTTTAAAAAAATGTGAGGACATGTGAGTAAAAAATAGTCATTTATATCTTTTGATCCGACGGAGATCCCTATCGAAATTTTGTATAACTGATTCCACATCAACAGAATTTTAATCAACTAAATTAAAGATAAACTTCTTTATTTATAGAGACAATAGCTCAAATAAAAGCGTATGGCTTTTGAGAACCTTTTATGAAAATATTCAGCTTCTCTGTAGAAATATTGTAAAAATGCAAAATTAAAATTAACTTGCAAATATTTTCAAAAAATTTTGTTTGTTGAGGGGTATTTAGTCTTGGGTTCGAGAAAATCTTGGGGAGATTTTAAAGTCAGGTTGGGAAAACAAAATATTCAGAAAACCACGTATGTATTTGAAAAAAAAAACTTCAGGAGATATGGTATGACATTTTTATGAAACCTGCCGTATGAATATTAAAAATACGGACGCAGTAATACATTTTTTAGTCTTCAGTGAAAAATTCTTCTCTTATACGCATTTTTTCTCGCAGTGTCTCTCTTTAGTTGGGTCAAATGAATTTCAGGTTTTTGTTAACTTTCGATTGTTATTTTTATTTATTCTTACGTCCCCTGCAATAAAAATTAACCAGAAATTATTTCTTGTGTGTATCCAATCGAAAACCATCCATTGACAATTATGTATATGGTACCTATTTTATTGGCCATATGTGTACATATGTATGTATGTAGGTATTAATTCAAATGCATTCGACTTTTTATACAGTAAGCAAAATCGTATATGTTAACGATTTTATGATGTCAAAGCAATATTTGAAAAACGAAAGAATAATTAAGCTTAATTTTTATTATTTTCGTGTGAGTATTTTTAATAGAATTTTTATAAATGGACCTTAAACAAAAATAAATACACTAAATGTTGATAAAGAATTTTTAAATAATATACATGAATGTACAAATACATATATGCACATATATACATACGTATGTACATAGGTACGGCTATAATATACATATGTATGTATGCACATACATACATATGCACGTACGTATTTAAAATTTTTTTATTTTCTAAAAAAAAATTATTGCATTTTTTAGCGACGTTATGTCATAACGGATCTGATATACGACATTGCATATAAATTAATATTTTTATTATGCTTTGAAAGTACAGTGCAATTGCACTGTAAGTATGTACATATGTATTCATGCATGCATTGATATGTTTGTATTGATCGTTTATATACACATACATATGTACATATTTTCCAAGGAACGAGATAATGTTAGTTAATTAAAATTGTTGCACTAAAATAATCATGTGGTTTTAAAAGCACATACTTATGTATGTATTTAGGTACTAAATGGCTCTTTTGAGATCTTTTAAAAACTTTCCCGTACTACGTTATCGTTTTTGTATGTATGTATGTACATATTTTAAAGTATTGAATGTTTATTTATTGTTAATACGTGATAAACAAATCATATTAAAATTTTCCAAAAAGTAAATCATTTCATTATTACACAAATTTGCTTCTTTGCGGTCACTGGTTGCTGATCGTTTTAAGAAAACGCGGTCATTTAAGTTTTGTTATCGTTCCAGCCGGTGAACTCAATAGTTGTCCACAGAAAAAAAGAATAGAAAACAATCGTACGATATGGTGCCAATCAAGCAACTACTCTGATCGCTAAACAAAATCGAAATTCCAACCTATATAAGTATATTGTTTTTACTCATCTTTGGAGAGTCGACGAAACACAAGTCAAAACAACATTAATTTCGTATACATATTATGAACGTATGAATGTATGTATGTACCTTTGTTCATATACATATGTATGTATACAAGTTTATTTCTATATGAACAAACAAATATTTAAGGTCTACCATACGATACTCTCTTAAACTAAACCAAACAAGTCATATACAACAACGACACAAAACCAGCCAAACAAACACACAAACCGACGACCAGCCAACGTACTAATGGTATGGAATACAGTGGTGTTCAATTATTTCCGAAGTTGTTAACTTAAATACATTTGGCTCATAGGCTGTCAGTAAGAGAACCCACAATTTGCAAAATATTCAATAATTTTCTATAAAAAAAACTCTTGCTTGCGATCATGAAATAGGTACATTTTGTGAAATCGGAACGATTCCATGAAATGGAATTTAACAAACTTTCCCTCTTATTGTATGGTATGGCACCGTGGTTGATCCAATAAACTCCAATAAAGCTTATTAGTGTTTTCGAAAATCATGATGCCATTTCTAAAAACACCTACATACATACATACATATATCCATACATATGTTTCAATACATCACTTTTTTCCGTATTCTGCAGTTGCTTAAAATAAAAATTTCCAAACAATTTCTTTAACTGCGAACGAATATACAGAATTTCAAACGAAGAGATATCGATGAACACATTCAGAATTGAAATTCGATTCTCTTTCCTATTTAATTCAGTAACGGATTCAATGATCGTTCTGAATACTTTTTCTGTACGTCGTATAAACTCACAATCATATTAATAGGCTTTGGAGCACACTCAAGCGAGTGTATAAAAGCGATCGCGAAAATGATATATGAAATATTAACGAAAACTGTTTTGTAAAACTAACGAAATCGTTAGTTTATGTTTACCGTTTAAATTTATCAAACAACTGGGTGCTCTCGTCGATAGTGTGCTAGACTATCAGATTATGTGGTTCGGTTCATGTCACGCCCTCGCTTGTTTCTAAGCCAAATAGCCTATAGAAATTCCAATTTTCTATTTGCTTTTTTTTCTCAAAGTATTCTGAAAGATACATAAATTAATTGAAAATGAATTATAAAATAAATGAACTTTCATTTAATAACCGAGCTACTAATTTTTCATTCAAATCAAAAAAATTATTAATGTTATCTAATAAATTTATTACTCGAGATATGCCTTGATATCTTGTTTCAAAAAGTTTTGTTTGTTGAGGGTTTTTAGCTAGTCTATAGATAAAACAAAACTTATGAAATTAATGTAATCTTGTATGATAAAAAATAACTGAATAAAAATTTCCGTGAAAGTAAATGATTTTTGCATATTTTATTTTTAAGAGCATATTTTCTCTTAAAAAGATCATTTTGTATAACTTTTTTGAATAGTTTTTATAATTTACTCTTTAACTTTCGTAACTCTTGTAACTAAATAAATTTTAATAAAAATATGCAAGATTGAATATTTACATATTTTTCGCAATTAGAAAACAACTATTTTAATAATACAAAGAATACAATCTGCATTTCAATCATTTTCAAAAGTAATTTGCAGAAATTTCATTATTTAAAAATACACAAAATTATTATACTGCACATTGTGATTTTCAGCAGAATTGATTTAAAAAAATATATAAAGTAAGTTTAAGTCCAATTCAAATAAAGTTTTAGCGGCAAATAGGATAAGCAATCTTGTGACGTATTAAAGAGAAAAAGTGCAGATTCCAGTCTTGAAATGATTTTGAGATATAATATGAACAATGTTCATTGAACATATGTATATAAATACATATGTATATGTATATTAGAAGAACGACTCACCTTGATCAAAGATGAAAAACGTATTTTTTATCCCTCTCATATTAAAAATCAGTCTATTTTATGAGGATTTCCAAAACATTCGTTATTTCAATATTACAACACTCCTTAATTTGTTAATTATATTTATAGTCCACAAATTTGTATACCCCTAAAGAAGCCACCGAAAGGAGTGGTGAAATATTGGATTCAAGATTAAACGAGACATCAAGATCGATTATTTACACATATCATCAGCTCATTATTGGTTTGGCGCATTTGTCAAGAAGTCAGAATAGAGAAAAACGACAAAGGAAATTCACATAAAGCGTTCTCATAAAATAGCCGATATAATTTTTTTTGTGTGTTTAGCATTCCTTGCGGCATACGTTTTGAACAAAAATATACATTTTAGTGAACTTTCATGAATGCAGTTAAAAGTTGAGATTCTTTTAATGAAAATTAAAACTCTTGTTTTGTGCTGCATATGCAAGTTTGTATTTCAAAAGCAGCTTTTTATGTAGCTGACGTATACCAACTGACGTGTATTGAGGAATTTATCGCGCAGATGAAAGTTTCTACCCTGATGAAAATAATATTAATAACAATATTTTAGTGAGAAATACATACATACATATACCGTCACCTAAAATGCAAGACAACGTAACATCAAAAAACTAAAATATCGGTTTTTTATTGATTACTCAATTTTTGATAATGATACCTACATACATATATGTATGTTCATACACAAATATTCGAAATAGTTTTTGATTGATTGTGGTTCATCTTGTCAAAATACAAATACAAAACACTATTATGATCAGAAATGCTCCTTTTATTAAAGAAACGGGAGTAAATACAAGTGCATGTATTTTTTAATGCAAAAAGGTGTATCTACACTCTTGTAAAAAAATAAATACTTGTTGTCTTTTTCAAATATAAATAAGTCTATATACCTATTATAAAAGAAATTAAAATGATTGCAAGGAATAATTTATTATTATTGACTTAATAACGTTTTTAGATTCTCGAATAAAAGAAATAAAAGTGTAGTTACATCCATTTAAGATGACGATATGTACAAATGTGAATTGAATTAAAGAAAAATAATATAAATTTAATTTGTTCAGAAACAGCTGATGGCAATTTCATCGCCACATCCAGGAAATAATTGCTATAAGCACCAGGAGTGATGGTTCTCACACATTCTTCTATTAAATCACGCCAGCAAAAACCTTTTCGATTGGATTCAGCATTGGAGAATATGGCGAAAGATATTCATCACATTTTTCACCTTGTAAATTGACGGGTTTTTCAAAATGAACCTTGCATTAGTTATGTATGTATGTACATAAGTATGTATGTACATACACACATATATTTCCTTCTTGAAATGTATGTATTAATTAATTTTATTCAAAGATGAATTAGTATTTTTTTTGTACATGAAATTCCCAGAATGAAGTTGCGTTTGCTTTCGATCGTACTTTCCTTAAACGCATATGGTAATTATAGTGTATAAATACATACATACATATGTATGTGTGTGTAATTAACTGCAACTATTAATTATAACTTTCTTGTTCTATTTTCTCAACTTTTTATTAATAAATCCTGAATTTGATTAGAAAAAGTGATTTCGATTTTTAAAAACCGGAATTAGCTACGAAAGATCCAAATTTGATTTTGAAAATTCTGAATTGTTAAGAAAATCTCCGAGTTTCAAGTTGAAAAATCTATGTATACATATTTACCACTCCAAAGATTATGCTCGTCTTATAGTCTTGTGATTCCAAGGAAAGTTTTCGTTGTTCGTATTCTGTGACTTAGTTGTATATAAAATAAATAAAATTGTCGGTTAAAACATTTAAAAAATTAATGACATTTAATTAGGAGTTTTATAATAGACATTTCTTCATACAAATTTTCTTTAAAATACATTTCAAAACTAAATTACTTTTTGTGGATACGCATGTAAATGATTACAAAATATAAAAACTTCGTTTTCTTTATACACATTTATTAGACAAAAGCATCTCGGCGGATTGTTTGCGAAAAAAATTTCTTAAGCATAGAGTTTTTAACACATTTTATATACAGTTGTGTTCATAAAAATAAAAGTGATCGTGCTTAAAAAAGAAAGCTTACATTTTTCGACAAAAAAATAATTCTGTTTCAGTTGTTTTTGTAAAATTAATAATTCATTAATTCTTAAACTTCTAAATAAACGTATGTATATGTAAATCAATTAAAGCTGTGTATTGTATATATTTTTCTAAAAACCATCTTTAAGTTAGCGGTTCAAAATAATTGGAATATTTCGTAATTGTTAAGATTTAAAACTAAAAATGGTATAAGAATTTTAAATTATTCTCCAAAAAGTTAAATACAGTAGTTTTCCGATTTAACGAACCTAATTGGTGTCAGGCCTGTTCATCAAAGCGAATTGTTCGTTATATCCAGTACTAAATTAAAAATTAATAGCGTCGTCTATTTTATTCATAACTATAAATATGAATAAAGTTTTTTTTTAATATTGTAATAAAATTATAGTAATTTAAAATAAATATTTCTGTAAAAATATGTATAAGGAAAGGAAAAATTCATAAAAACACCGTAATACAAAAATATTTTATTTAAAAAATTGGATAAACACAGTCTGCTTATTGGAATGGACAAGTTTTTTAATTGCATCTTATTGACACTCTCTTAAAAGCATTAAATTTTGTTACTAACATTGTTAAGCAAAAATTTCGAAGATTTTTAATTAATTTTCTAGTTTCTCCAGCACAGTGCTTCCTTGTTCCTCTATTTAAAAACTCCTTGCATCACTTATGTACTCGTATATTTAAACTCAGTTGTTTTTTAAAAACTTTTAACACTCCTATTTTCTTGATCAATTAGCTCCAAAGGAAAATATTAAAATTAGTGGGGGACTACTCTCTATTGCGATGCGACAGAAAAATTATACAAAATCGAACTATTGGTACACTAAAATTGCTTTCGCATTGCAATACAGTGTAACCCTCCTGAATTGAAACATACCGTAAGAGTTGTCATGACATTTAGTTTTTTGTTTTAATGTTTACACTTTGTAGTTACTAGCACTATGATATCAGGTGGTATCAAAGTTTCCAAAGTAATAAATTGAACATAGAAAATTTAAGATTGTCTCACTCCTATTATTTTGAACACTGCTGTAATAGAGCCCCGTACAAGCATAATTAAACATGTGGATAAAGCATGTGATTTGTTTGAAACACTCCCATAATATTAATGTTGCGATGCACATATTCAGAAAATGACTACTGAAAGAACATTTTCTTTCAACTTGTAGGATGCAGATGAGAGAGGCTCTACACAGTCCTCAAATGAAAAAAAAATATTTTCCAATTGTTCTTTTCGGTACATTTGCATCGCAACATTAATGTGCGGAAGTCTTCAAACAAAACTATTGTTTTAAGCACGTGTTTAAGTATGGTTGTGCAGGACTCTACTATGTATGCATGTACACATGGTGAACCCCTTTTTAATCATGTATTTGTAACCGATTTTAAAGCGAAATAGGTTCTAGTTGTTCGGCTGTGGGTGTGTATGTATGTGTGTATGTTATATATGTAAAAACTCCAATTGTATGATTTTATAAATTAAACAAGTTTTCTGTATTAACTTGTATTGGTTTGTATTGGATTATTATCATGTTGAATATTAAATTATTTCAATCCCATGAGAAGACTCATAAATGTGTCGTAGATCATAAATGTTATTCCAACATCCAAGCAGACGCGACCCAAACGCGGAATGGTGCCCTTGTAGAAAGCAAATAAACCTTCATTTCGAAATATTTGCATGGCACAATCGACCGTATTTCGATATTTTGAAGCTTCTAATCCTTGCATGCGAGTTTTAACTACATCCAATGGAGTATTGCCAAATACTGAAGCAGCGCCAGCTATAGCACCAAAAGCACCCACTATTAGCTTAGGGATTTTTTTGTCTCGATCATTTCCTTTGTACATTTCCTTTAAAGTTTCCATAACAAAAAATCGTATTGCCTGATTTGATCCCTGCTTAAGCATGGTTGCGGTCAAACCTTTATAAATGCCCCCAGCTCCTAAATTAAAGCATTATAAATAACAAAAACACTTAATACACCAGAAATGTATCTACGAGTTACTACTTACCTTCAGTCCTAATAATTGTTCGAATGCCATGAAAAAATCCCTTAAATTTTGGGTCAGAACTTCGCTGATCATGTACAAATTTTACTTTTATCGTTTCCATTGGGGTAACGGCGACAACAGCTTCACATACTCCTGCTCCCAAGCCCGATAACAATTTCCCACCAGTACTGAGTTGACCATTACTGTCTACCATGAAACCTTTAAATGTTTCGAAAGCTCCAAATCTAAATTGCAGACAAGAATTAAGTGTTAAATATACAAATAATATAAGTTTTAAACCCCTCCGCAATCGGTTTTTGTGGCACCGTAACTCCTAATTGGCTGAACCGCTTTTTTACATTTCACTAAAAGAAAAAGAAAATTCAAACTCGTTCAGTCGTTTAGTAGCTACGATGCCGCAGACTAGTCAAACCTTTTTTGGATGAGGGATTAATTCTTGAAAATTTAAGGTAATTATAATAATGTTTTTAAAAGGACTGATAATTATAATTAAACAATTTGTATATTCTAGGAGAAACGATTACATTAACAAACAAATTATGTAAATATTTTATACCGTAACTATTTATTTATCTATTAAATGCAATCATAAATCTTTTTTATAATAGCTATTAAGACATTATAAAAAAGAAAATGTTAATATTTTAATTTAACGTAATTATAAATATTATAAAAAATAATTTAAATATTAATCACTATAAAATAGTTTTCTAACACAGATGAGTTTGAGTATTTCTAAAAATTAACTTAAAAAGCAAATAAAGAAATTGTTCTACTAAATGCGTTCTATTAAAAAACTGATAAAGTTCCTAACTGACTTAGAAAAGTTTCTTTCATTATAATGGACAATGGCATTCCATAAACGAGTGAAATTATCTGTGCATTTTCAACCTATTGGAAGTTATAATTCTAAGTGAGCTTCTGCAGGATGTACTCAAAAAAAAACTAATCGAGACGCAAGTATGATGGTGAGTTATACATTCATACATATATAACTCATATAAAAAAAATAAAATATTTAACTTTAACAAAATCATAGAGTGTACATTTTAACAACTCCTTCTTAATTCTTTTAATACTATGATCACTCGTCATACTACAACAATTTAAAATTAATTGCCTTGAACTCATAATATAAAGTCAGCAAAATATGTTCCTTTACATACACGAGCACTCGTCTCACGTGCTGTATTAGTCCACACATACACACGAGTATTTATAAAAGCATATTTTATTTCCTGTATATAGAATGTAGTAGAATGATTTGTAATCATTCCTAGTTCACACACATTTATTTCCCTTTTTATTAACCTTGTTGCCGATTTTGGAATACTTCCATAAACTAAGACGTTAAGACCTCTATATAGACCAAAGAAACCTCTTTGTTGCACTGTCTTTTTTACGCAATCAAATATGCCGTTGTATTTTTTTCGGTCACCTAAATAATAAATATCATTTAATTGAGTTTCAAATTAACAACAAAAGTACTATTATTTTCATTAATGCTTGGCTACCTTTTTCATCTAATTGCAATTGAGTTTTCACATATTCGGTGGGGTATGTTATGCAAATCTCAATACCTCCAGTTATACCCCCGGCAACAATACCTTTCAGAGTTTTTCCACCACTTCCAGGAGCTACTGTTGCAAGGCCCTTGTCAGTTATGCCTTGCCTTTGGAGCAATGGATTTTGGATTTTATCCATAATTCTAAGTATCGATTACGAGTCTATGACAGTAAACTAGAAAATGAAAAAAAGTTAAAAAGTTAACTCACGCATTCATCGAGGGCGTAATAGATTAAAATGTTTTATACATATTTATATAATAGAAAAATCAATAGTATATTTTTAGGCAGTCATTAGATTAAGAAGCCCAAAAAAGAGGAGGTTCATTTATTGTATATCCAGAGTGTCAACGAAACTTAAATCTCACTTAATTTATTTATTTACTAAAAATTTAGCAGTACGCGAAATATTCACCTGTATAATGAATGCAGTTTTACTTAGCCGGCATTTTACTTGTAAATATGATAATACTTTGACGTTCAAAGCTGCCAACTTTCGAAAACGAAACGGTTATTTGCTCAAAAATATCACACACTGATTTCTTTATTTACAACACTATTATCTTTGCTAAAGATAATCAGGGGACAAATTACGGCATTCGATATCGAACGAAATATCCATACAAATTCAAAAAAATTTGTTTTCTCGACGATTATCAAATTCACGTGTGGCAGTATTCCACACAGCAACTGCAACAAGCATTATTATCTAAAAGGTTCAAGGATGAACCTTCAGCTGCCGCCTTCTTCACAACTTCTGCGTACTATAAACTACAGCATGCATTTATAACATAAGCTTGTAATTAGAGCAGTGTAATTTTCTTCTATTGTGGTATAGACGATATTGAACGCAATATTAATGTTGATTTACATTAGTTGAACAATACTAGCTTAAATTACACTCTTATCAATTGATGATGCATAAGTTTACAGTTGCTATCCGTAATTGTCATTCAGTCTTCTCGAACAAATCTTGAAAGCTCTCGGCACTGATTGTAGAACTTTCCCGAAAGTACGATTTTTTGTTATTCTGTAATTCAGAGTTGCCTTTTAACGAATTTAATGCTGGCAGTACTTAGTGCTTGATTGATTCTATAATGCATAACCATGTCTGTATTTTCTAGCTCGTTAAGTTTGGATCTTCATTTAAATATCGTTACAACATTTACCTACAATATAAAATTAAAAAATTTACTTCAAGCAAATGTTTGTTTGTGTGATAAAACCTTTCAAAATTTTTCCAATGATTTCACCAATGAAATGCGTGTACATACATATATAGACTAGCTAAAAAACCCTCAACAAACAAGTTTTTGAAAATCTTTTATTTATTAATTATTATAAATTATATTAAAACATGGAAATGAGCAGTCTACACTTAACATTAACATGACGTTAAAGTTAGTGAATTTATGTCTAGTGTTGAAAAAAGTAACCAATATAAAAAATACACATGCACAGGTGTTAAATACGCCTTGCATGTACACATTGAAAAAAATCAATTTTTGGTTAAAAGTAACTAACCCAGCAACCCTGCTACTTATGCTGAAGAGATTTATATATGTGTACACACATGTATACATATGCATATGTAAATACGATGTATGTGTGAGGGATATTATCCCTGCAGATAACGCGACTAGTCCAAACACGCATGTAAAGTATACTCCATAAAGGACTAGTCCAAAAGTAACCCAAATATATGCAGTAAATATTTAACATTACGAGTCCGGGTTTGCATTACATCGGATTAGCCCAAAAACTACTCCATGTCATTAAAAATGGACCACTCATAAGTAGTTTGTTCGGCACGAGTACTATCGTGAAAGCACGAACAATAGTCGTAAAGCAATAAGTTCTTGTTTGAAAATGACATGACAATGTTGTAACTAATCCGTTTCAGCTATAATGGACCACGTAGTCCAATATTATCTGCAGGGATGAACAGTGCAATCTTACCCTCTTCGAAGCTATACCTAGTCTTTTTTGTCTGTGTGGTATCGCCAAGGTTGAAAAACTTTTTAGTACCATGAAAGTAATTAAAACTAAAGAATGCATTATTTATTTTTTTAAATTGTCTTTCAAGTCAAAAACTTTAAATTGACTAAAAACTTAATTCTCAAAATAGAGCTGTGTAATTTCTATACTTTTGATTACTTTTATTGACTCATTTTTTTACTTTTCTAGTTCACGAGCGACTTTTTCGATCATTTTCAAAATAAAACACTTTATTAAATTTATTAAATGCAAGTTTTTAAATGATTAATTTAATTTTTTCGGCTTACATAATCCCTAACATGCATACATATGTACATATGTAAACAATAGAAAAGGAAATACATAATATTGTTATTCAATAACAATTTTCTTTAAAAATGGAATATAAAAAATCAGTTATTAATTTTATGAGAAAAGTAATTATAGGCTAATGCTTACTGCAAATTTTCAATTGGTTTATAGTTAAAATATTTTGTTTAATGAATTTAAATAGCTTTGTAAACACGTACAGATTTGATATCTCCAAGAGTAAGAGTCTAAAAAGATAAAAATATAAAATAAATTGATATTATTAAATATATTTAATTTATAATTAACTTACGGTAATCAATTCAGAATCTGTGAATTCACGAACGATGGTTGATGGTTTGTCACCTTTTTGTTCTTGAACCAATTTGTTTCCATCCAAAGTACATACAGATTTAACTTTACGGCCATCTAAAGTTTCTTCGTCAAATTCTTCACCCAATTTGAAGTTTATACTAGAAGTCTTAAAAGTAGAAGATGTGGTGAATGTGTACATATCACCTTCTTTCTTCAATTCAACAGTTGGAGACACGGAATTTCCCATCTTGCGGAGTACCATGCCAACACCTAGTTAATAATATTGAATATTTATTATCGGGATTAATATCTTGAACACTATGACTAAGTAGATTTACGTTATTTCAGCTGAACTTTTTGTTATTTAAATTTAAAATAAATTCACTTAAAAAATCAAAATTTTTATACAATGTGCCTTATTATGGTTGTTGACTTCGACAGTTCCCATATGGGCACGACTTTAAAACCAAAAGAGCGACAATGTCGTTCACCGACTAAATAGAGGATGATGTCGTCTATTTTGTCGTCAAGGTCAAAATCAATAACATGATTACGGCATCATATAAAATATCAACAGCGGAAATTGGTTGAAGACAAAACCAAAACGTAGGATTTTGTCGCTCAGATTGTCATCAACAAAGTTTGATCAGACAAAATGTAAGATTATCGTGAACGACGAATTCCTTTAAATAGTAGGTTCAAAAACCTAATCGAAGGACAAGACGTACATGAATTGTAGAAGACAATGTCGCGGTCGACGATTTGTCCAACAGGATTTGTACTAGAATAAAGAATAATGTAGCGAGTTATCTTTAATGCGAAGTCGAAGGCGAAAAATCGACAACCGCAATAAGGCCCAATATACATACAGACATGCAAATAAAAATAAATTTACTATATATACAAAAATACGTGTTACGTAGCGAAAGAATGAACTATTTTTTCATCATGTATAATTTATATACTTAACTATGTGGGAATGTATCATCCTCACTTTTATACAGCAGTAATTTATTTAAGACTTAATTAAGTGTTCTCAGAGTTCAAATAAATTTTAAAGTTCAATAGCAATTTAATAAACAAAGCAAACTTTATTTAATTTCAATAATAATTGACATTTGTCTGTCCAAATGGAGAACTCTGTTTATTAATATCAAAGACTTGACAATCTTGTGTAATGTATATTTTGTTTAAGTATGCACAATATGTATGTGCTTATATACATATACATATGTAAGTATATAAATATATTATAATTTATTTATCAGCTTTGTGAATTTAAAAATGAAGTAAGGTGCAGTGCAGTTAATCTGTTTACACATTAGCCATAACTTATGTACGGTCCATAAATGTTTATTGGAGATTCTTTCTGTTTTTTCCTTTATTCTTACAATAATTGAAACTACTTAAAAAGAATTGTATTGCGACGGAACGGCGGTCGGTGTTCTTCTGTAAAGTGAAGAGAATTAATGAATTGTTGACCTGTCACCAATTTATTTAATAAACTAGGCTTGGTCTTCCACACTAGCAATACAATACCAAAAATTATAAAAATACGTACGCTCTATGTACGTACATGCATACACTGACGGAAAACTAATAGGGATACTTACAATTTTCAATAATGCCCTAAATTTTTCTGTCCCTTTACACAAAAAAATGAAATATACATATGTAAGTATACCTTAATGACTGTTCTTTCTCCGATCACAGATATATTAAATTCACAATAGGGATTCCTTAAGATATAAAAAGAAAATGGACTAGGAAAAACAAATGGTTATTCTCAAATGATTTCAACTTATCGACGACGGAATCACACAGACCTGGTGACATTCGGTGTAAAAGTAAACCTCTACCATGGAGGATTGAAATAGCGGACGCTCGTAAGGAAAGTTGTAAACTTTTCAATGAGACGAAGAGACTAAAAAACTGGTCAGGTTATAAGAACTCTGTATATAACTTCAAGAACCTTGAAACATTCACACAAACCCTCGGCATTTTCCGAACGAGAAGACCTTGCGACATAAAGGTAAACAATTTATTTATTAACAGAGGGCCCAAAGGGAGGGTTGTTATAAAGTGTCAACCGAGCAGCCTAATCTATACTAAATTAGACTAGTGGATAGTGCGCTGACCTTTATTCTAGGCGTATCTGCAGACAAGTTTAAAAACTTAAGCACTTTGTTAAAAAAATGTGGTATGTCATTCAGTGATTTAATAATAAAAGGACATTTTCTATTCAACAAAAAAATGTTTTTGATAAAAATTACCTCCAAATCTTATATTTTCTTAATGTTTGGGATAACGCTTGGCATCTCCAGTCGAACATTTTTTTATTATTATTATTATTATTTTTATTTATTTATTGAGTAGTATTTGATATACTTTTACAAAACATTTACATTATATTTACATTATATTTAACAAATAATAATAATAATAAAACATTCCGCGAAGGTCATATTAAATGAGACATTAAATTTCCTAATCTTTATTCCACATAACCACCTTTTTTCAGCTTAATTATAAGTAAGATTTCTTAGTTCCCTTTCAGACTTGCAATTTTTGTTGTGGCAATTTTTTAAATTCTGCTTTGAAATTGCATTAGTGTCCACATTATGAACTAGTTTGGCAATTTTTATTGCTTATACATTTATTTCTCTTCTTGTTATACTTTGACATTTCTAAAACTAAAACTTGATTTCATACAAAGTTTGTTATCTTTGAAACAAGTGAATAAATAACAAAAATGAAACGTAAAATACCTACAGACAACTTAAAATTGCATGTGTGTTGTGAAAGTAATTAATGTTAGTTGAAATTTAATAACACAAGACAAATCCAAGTAAACATAAAAATAAAATAGCTTGATCTCAGCAGCCAATGACGATAAAAAAGCGAGAGATTCAAATCATAACAAATTTAAGGTCAAGCCCGTGATTTACTGGCTATATATGTACATATGTATGTAGTGTGTATTTATGTACGTACTTGAGGAAACATGATTTTAGTTTTTCTAATTAATAGGGTATCTCAATATATTTCCACATGCGCTTATAAAATAAATGACCCCTATAAAGGTTGGAAAACAATTCAATTAAGTTTTTTTTAATATTTTAATATTTTTTGCAGATACATACTTAAATGAAATTCAATTGACTATAATTGTTTTCGAAAGTATGCATACTTATGTGCACACACATACACATACGGTCATTAAAATAGGTAAGTACCGCAACACTCTTACTACATCAGAAATTCATCCACTTTTAAAAAATTCATAATTATACGAAATTCTTTTAAATAAAGTGGCCACTGAAATTTTAGGGTCGAAATTAACATTTTAAAGTTGAATTAATGTTTGTAAGTAATTAGTCGAACTTATATTTGCATATATTGAAAAGAGTGTTTTGGCTCAAGTTCAAACACGTTAAATCAATTTCGGTTAGTACGGATTCCCATATCTGATGATTAATTATTCCATATATGCAATACTCTCCTGTTTATTCAGCACCGTTGGCAGCTGATATTAAGTTATTTTTTCATTAATGTTTACTTAGTTTTTGTCTTTTGTAGTGAACTTGAACGAAACTATGCCTTACAATGTATTTTAAAGTTTGTTATAAAATAGCAACATAAATGAATTATAATTAACTAAAAAAAAGTGACAATAGATGGATCGGGCGCAGTACAGGTGAAGTGGAGAATTGTCCAAATGCTGCAATAGCAGCAAAAGTCCCAGCACTTAGACGATTCGAAAATGTTGTTGTAAATCGTCTTCGCAATGCTGGCGAAGATACATAGATAGATATATGTACATAAATGTCTTTTGACATCAAATAGACAAGACGCCTGTGTGAGGCTAAACTTATGGGAAGAATACCTCCGATATTGAAAAAAAACTCAGAAGAGGAAACAGTATGCTAATCGACATAGAACATGCAGTGGACCACTGGAAATTAAAGATTTCTCTAAAACTAAGAATTTTTAAATGAGAAAAGTTCGATAAATATTCGCGTAAAACGAACGCTTGCTGACGCGAATTTCTCGCGGTAATTTTTCGTAAAAGCATATTCGCGAGATCATCGAAAATCTTCAAAATATGAATGTTCAGATCCTCGAACTTTTATACAGAATAATTGAATCAAACTCAAATTCCCCGGTGGTCTAGTTGGAGGCCGCGGTTTCGATTTTCAGGAAATGTGTTTTTTCTCTGGCTACAGCGTAAATTTATATCAATTTTATCATTTAAATTGTAACATAAAAAAATAAACCAAACAAAAAAAAACGAAACGTTAATCGCTTTCGATATAGTTAAGGATTCGCAACTGATATCACTAGTGAATCTTCGAGCTCTGAAGTTCGATTTCGTTTCGGTAGCAGAATTCGTTCTCGAATGTTTTAGACTAGAAATGTTTGAAAAACGTTCGAAGAGGATATTCTTATCGAATGTCGTGCTCACACGGAAACTGTATGTAAATAAGTGCATACATATGTACATACGTACATACAATATGTACGTATGTTCAAATTAAATTCGACGAAAATTCTTTATCGTGCAGACACGATTTTATCACTAATTTTATATATTATTTTTTTTCATTAAATACAAAATAGACCATAAAGTCCAGAGTTTGCAAAAATTTCGATAAGGCTCCAGTAATAAAACTAATGTACTTGCATATGTATGTATGCATGTATGTACATATGCTTGTGCTTGCAAAATATAGCTGTTATTCATACCGCACATACAATACATTATAATATACTTAAGTAAACAGATAACACAAAAATATACTTATACACAAATTATATTTATAAATCAATAAATATGTATGTACATACATATATAAAAATAAATTAAAAGTTTAGGCTCGTAAGGAGAGAAGGGGGCATTTTATTGAGACTAGTGAAAAATTTGACTCACGAAGTTCACAACTAACCTGTAAAAATCATGACTAGTCCATATACGGGCGTAAAGTATACTCCAAAAGTAGTCTAAAATTGTTTAAATTTATGCAATAAACGTGGTTCACTTGACATTGGAATGACCTAAGGTAGGAGTATATAGTTCATACATATTTGCATTATCATACTCCGTGATCGTTACAGCACGAACACTTGTGTAGCAATAAGTTGTTTGTAAATGAGATGCATGACATTGCATGAATGCATTACATATGTAAGCAGGAGATTTTACCTTTTTTTTATTGATTTTTAGTGTCCAGATATTCAGAGTTTTTTTAATAGCGATTTAAGATTTTTATATTCCTTATATTATTCCTACTATTCTTTATTAAATCTATAATAACTTGCATATCTAATACAAAAATACATATTTGCAATTCGATTTTTAATTAGTTTTAGGGTGACTTTCCGATATTTTCAAAGTTTTATAATTTTTTCCAGTTTAGCGATTTTTTGTAAATTTTACAGATTGTTTTCTATTTACATTTTTTCGCATTTCATTCTCTCGATATGCAGATAAATAATTTTAATTAAAACATTTCTTTTAAAGTACGCCTTTAAAACAAACCTTGGCAATAAACTTTACCAAAAACTTGTAGCTTTGGTTCGGTTGTTTCTCAATCAGATAACTTTGGGTACATTCTGTGGGTAATCTCTCCAAGAGGTTGTTCTTTTATTTCTTCAATTCGATAGATAATAGGACAACTATTTTGATAAGTTCAAATAGGTATTTTCTTCGATATACAATAGACATCTTAATATTAATTTTTTTCTTTAGAAAATTATTGAGCGCTTCAAAAAAGGTGTATAAGATTCTTGAGGTATCAAATTTTTTCTACAGACGAATTCCTATAATACAGACTAAAATGGAATACAACGAAATGAGAAATCTAAATACACACATGTTTTTATTGTTTCAAACTAAAGCATATACCTACATATGCGTACATATGTATGTAATAAAAAATAACAAAATTAATAAGTACATAAATGGCAAGGTTGCTTACTGTACATCAATCCTTATTTATATACATACATACATACTACATATCAATGTGATAGGCGCCCTCAAAGCTTTTGTTGAAAATAAAAAACAAAAATTTGTTGTGGGATCTGCTTATTTATTGTGTATACATATCACACATATGAACACATCTACTTAAATAAACACACATCCATATACATATGTATATGCATCTATGTATATACATACATATGTATATAGATGTGTAAATATATTTACAACAAAATATAAATTTTGATTAACAAAAGTTTAAAGTTAAGTCCAAAAGTGCATTACGCTCTTGTGGGTATACTAGAAATTTTATTCCTAATTTGCATTTTTATTGGCACTGAACCAAGTTTATTAACACATCCATATGTACATATATATATATATATATATATATATATATATATACATGCATATACATACATATCTACTTACATAATTTTGTGGTTAATTTTCGCACGCAACAATATGTGAATATGTATGCACAATATACATACATATGTATGTATGTATCTACATATATCAAATTGACAAAAACGGTGTACAATATTTCCGAGCACAATAATTATCATTAAAATTTTGGACATAGCAATGTGTATTCATTTTACGTCCGTCTTGGACTCTAACAGAGTATTCAACAGCTTTGTAAAACTAATATAAGAAACGATTCAAATTTGTTTTTTCGTATCAAAAAGCCGGCCGGTGTTTTCTCTTTACATATATACATATGTAAGTAAATATATACTATACAGTACACAAATCCATTGGAGCAGACCGCTTTCTTCTATGTGTGTAAATATGCATACATATGTGTGTATTTACCTACATTTGTACATACTCATGTTTTAATTTTTGTTAAAAATACCATTTTAACCAATTTTGTATGTATGTTTGAAAGCGGAAGTACTAGACAAATCGAACTCACCTAATTCCTTCATGTATTCATCGAAGTTTTCACTCTTGTCCAATTTATACTTCTTTCCTTCCCAACAAGCCATTTTATAAATTATTTTTTATGTGAACGTGCGGATAACAACCAACAAGCAGTACTTCAGCAAGAGTACGAATGAATGAATATGGAAATATAACGGGCGGCTTTTATATCAGAACCAAGACATACCAGACTGGTACCATCAGTTATACAACAATGCAACAAAAACACGCATTTTGTAGATAGAAATGGCAGACCAATTTGGGTCTGTTCACATATAACGTAACTTCATTTTTTCGAGTTTGACCCCTTGCCTATCAATGGAAGACTAAACTTGATAAGCTATTTCAATTACAATAACGTGTGTGTATCGTAACTGTAAAGCAAACTCCATACAAAGAAATTTCGCTTATGCTGTTCTATATGGAGTTTGACAGTTAGGAGAGGCTGAAGCTATGCTAATGGGTCTACCCATGGAGAATAAAGCAGGTGGTGTCGAAGCGTGACAACCCCGAAACCAAAAAAAAGTACGTTAACGCTTCGACACTACCTGTATTATTATACCATGGGGCATATGTATTGTGATGAAAGTTGCTAAAAAAATTTCTAATAAATTTTTTTTGTTATTGTACCATGACCAAATAGTATAAAAAAATAGTTCGTAGTATTAGTATTAGTAAAATAATACAACAATACAAGAATAACAGGCATTTTTATTTGTGTAATTTCTTTGTTGCTCTCAAAAACATTTCCCATAAGACAAAGAAAATAGATGCAGAAAAAAAGTTAAAAAAGGCAAATGTATTTTGACATTCACAACTAAAAACATAAGCAAAGCAAATAAGACAGCTGCCGCAATGCTGCCACCTGGTTAAATACGCTTATGAGAGTATCAACGTCTCCATCACTTTGCCACTACTACCTGGTTGATCTGTCTTGGTTCCTTTTTTAGAAAAAATTAATATTTTTTAATGCACACTAAAATTTAAAAATATTGCTTTGAACTAATAACAATTGTGCAATTTGCGTAATAGTTTAGTACAACTTTATGTTTAAAAGAATAAAATCTTTTAATACACATACATATGTACATCCATAGATACATATGTATAGTTTTGTGCTGAGTTGTGTATTTATGTATGTTTGTTTGCAATTCAATCGTATAATTCTATTTTATTTGTCGCAAGTAGCTTTGGAATCACAGGGTGGACTCCCTTTGTTTTAGAAAGACACGTTCACGTTCTTTATTTGCAATATACTCCCAATATGTATAATGGTATTGGATTAAACACTCCACGAGGTTCTGGCACAAATGGACATGTTCAACGTAATTGGGCTTTTGTTCGACCAGGCAAGAAGGATAATTCTAATTATCGTTCCGAAGCAGACATTAAAAAGCTGGATGCTACCTTAAATCGTCCACCAAACAAAGAACTTTTAGACCATGATCGTAAACGCAAAATTGAGGTAAAATGTTTGGAATTTGAAGAAATTCTGGAAAAGCAAGGGTGAGTATAGGCCTGTTAAAAGATATTTTGTTTGTTTCGTTTTTACAAATCCTTACGTTTTGAGCACATTCACTACCTTCTAGTTTTTTGTTTGTACTCGATTTTTTAAAATTCACACAGAAAATTACTTTCATTTTGATCTACATACATTTAATTCTTTCACTAAATTATCATTGCAGTTGATTTTTTAGTTATTTGGTAAAACACATTTTTATTTAAAAAATTTTCAGCTTATCGTCTGATGAAATCAAGACCAAAGTTGAATCCTATAGGAATAAATTAATGGGGCAAGAAAAGTCGGACATAGCAAAGGATGAATTTGGTAGAATAGTGTAAGTATTAATTGTTTTATTTAAGAAAGCCCAAATTAAGTACTATTCCACTAATTCTGCTGATGAATTAAAATATTAATATTCCAGAAGATTTTTGCATCCTCATATCATTTATTCTCCTCTTGAAAATAAAAAATTTTCATAAATTTTTTAATTTGAAAAAATTTAAGTTTTTCAGCCGAATTATGAGCTAGAATTCCGCAGATTTTTTCCCTTTTCTGTGGGAAAAATTGCGTTAAGAAATTAAGCATTCTCAGTATTATCACTATTTGCGAGTTTTTGCCCCAACCATGTTATAAACAATGGATTAAGCGATTTTTAAGTTAAATTCCCAAAAAACCAAAAAGTCTGACAAATTTAATATTAACTTGATCAATAATGTTTCATGTACCATTTTTTCTAAGTACTTATAACTTGGTCGTTTTCCTCTATACTCAAGCGTAGTGTTTATTTCTTAATGGACCTCACGCTCACGCCTGAAACTAAAATTCACTACAGGAGAAATTTAAAAAAAAAATTATATGTACATGCAATGATTGCGAATTTTAGCATCTAATTTACAGCAAAATGCTCTTTAAAAGTATTTTAAGCGCTATACTGTACATTAAAATTTTTAATTTAAATAATTTAGGAATTAACGAATTTTTATTGTTTTTAGTTATTAAACTAAAGGCCGCTACAAATGAGATGGTAGTGTGCCTTTCAAGAACTTAGTCCTCAATATAACCTCAGTATTTTTACTGGTCGAACTTTTTGAGGATGGAAACAAGGACATGTTTTCACATTTATATTTTTGTGCGGAACTTGCTCCTTTTTCTAAGTTTTTAATATTTTTTCACTAAGATTATTTATTCAGTGCCTGCCAAAAAACCTACCTCTATACCAAATTTCAGCTCTGTAGCTGCAATTGAATTGCCCCATAGAAATAATTGGCACTAGTGCACCTGGATAAAAAAGTAGAGTTTTCTGTATACTTTCTCTGACTACAGTAAAAGTGTCCCAAAATATTAACTTTCTAAATACATTTATTCTATATGTGTGCGCAGATAATGTAACCCAAAATTTTTATCAGATTATGTACATAAATACATACATCTGCCAGTTTTTGTTTTAAATGTAATTGAACGAAAGAACGAATACGTATGACATCGTGGGACTGGCAGACATACATATGTATGTATGTATATCCAGTAACTTTTGTGTGATGCGAGATAGACAGAAACTTAAAAAAAAATTTGTTAAATACTCAAAATCGATTAATCGGTGTTCACAAATTTTGTGATCTATATGACAAAATGTTTCTAGTACTCTCTTAAAGTCTAGCTGTTAATTACACAATACTGAACCTTAAAAATCTTCGTGATCTTGCCTAGGAAAGTTTATGCTTTTTCTGTCAAAAAATGCTTTTACGCGTAAGAAGCGTTAAAAAATGCTTTATTCAATATGCGAAATATGATATAGATTTTTTTCTATACAGGGACTTCACTTCATTTCTGCATCGGTTTTTGATTGTTCAAAAGTTTTTAAATAGGAGAGCAGTTAAGCTTTCTGTGTGTATAAACGATTTTACTTTGATCGATCTTTCGTGGACATATCGAAAACATTTTTAATTTCCCATCTATTTTCCCATCATATTTTATATATTCAGCATATATTTATATATATGTGGTTAATATCATGCAAATAGATAATAAATAATTTTTAATATAAAATTTTTCCCCGATTTTTTAAACTTCGGCTAATCTATTATAAAATTCTTTGCGTCTTATTGTATTTTATAATAGAGTTCGCAATTCCCATCAAATAGCGGAAGCTCAACAAGAAAAAAACGCTAAATTACGTGAAGCTTTTAATATTTCCGAATATTTTGTTGAAGGCTCTAGTTTTGATTCAGATCGAAAGGCTAAAGAAGATTTAGCCAAAAGTTTGGCATTACAAAAAGAACTTGACACTCAACGTAACCAAACAGCAGCCGCGGCGGCAAAAGAAAAAGAATCAACTAAACGTTCTGCAATGAAGCGCTCACCTTCCATTGAGCAAGATGTTTCCTCATGTGGCGTAGGCGACGCAGCAGATGATAATGGTGGTAACACTATTAAAAAAAGAAAAAAGAAAAAAAGGCGTATGAGGTAAGCTTCCCAAAACGCACAATTACTTGCCTATAATATTGATTTTTTTATCTTATAAGCTCGGCCAGTCCTGAACGAAAAAAAAACAAAAAGAAGAAATCGAAAAAACGCAAAAAGGAAAAGTAGATTTTAAACTGTGTCAGACACCTTGATTTTGTATATCTTAGGTTTATTACAATTAATATAAAAACGAAAAGTAGTTTTTATTTAAAATTTTATATGTTTAAAAATTTTTAGTTATTAAATATATTATATAAAATGAATTGCTTTTTGTTAAGCAAATAATTATTTATGTATTTATTTTATTTTCCACCAATTCTAAAGCTGAAATAAACGTAAATATAATAATGTCAAACAAAATTACGTGTTACATACATATATCATAGTAAGGCAGATCCACCTTTGCCTTGATCATAATCTTTTAAATAATATTGAAATATGCTTTATTATATTAATTCTTAATATTAAAACATAATGTACTAGTCTGTAAGGATTTATTGTATCCATAAACTAAAAATATATTTACGTGATGTAAGTATTTTCATCATGACAAATTTTACATATGTACATAGAACCAAGGCAGATCCACAACAGGTGGCCACGAGAGATCAGGTTTCTCAATTCGCTTTAATTTTGGTTGTCAAAATTTTTTTAATTATTTTGTTTGTTTTCAAAAAACGAAAAAATTATTCATATATTAAAAAGTTAAGCTATTGCATAGCTTTTATCGCGGGCTTTGAGCGCGGCGCCCGAATCAAGAACTTCCGTAACGAAAATAAAACCTAACACCCCCTACCATGCAGCTATGCAATAGCTTTGCCGCGGCAGTCCGCGAGTGCCACACGTCTTTTATTTTAAATTGTGTGCTTTACTAACACACCCACACTACTAAAACAGCACACTTGAACCATGGTAGAATAATACAGGTAGTAGCGAAACGACTTTTTGGGTTTGCAGCTGTCAAAATTAGGTTATGTACTAAAAAATGACACTAACATTTGTTTCAAATGCAAATAAGAAAAGAAAATAAATTCTTTATAGAACAGAAAATGCAACACACGTGAATATACAATTTTTTGCAATTTTTCTTTTGTTTTTTTTTGACAGCTTTGAACCTAAAAACAATAAAAAACAGTGTTGTGGCTTCGACACTACCTGTATTATTCTACAATGCGTATACATTTCAAACAGAGAGATAATCATACCGTGTGCTATGAACAGAACAAAAACTGTGCCGCTTAAAAATTGTTCTCGTCTGTTAATTTTGCATAAAATAAAATTTGTCAAAGTCAACTTTGTATGTGGAAATATGGTATACATACATCATTTTATTAATTCACATTAAATGGCTAACACATCTGCTAATCGGTAATAAACCACACATTCTGACAAACTGCAACATTCTGCAAGAATTAAAAAATATTTGTTCACAAGTTCTAGCCGAAAAATAGAAAGTAAGATTTCTATTTCTTGAAACTAAAATGGCAGATGATACAAATGAGGATAGCTGGTTGTATGGTACTTCCAATCCTGACTCCACTACAAATGAGGAAGAACGACTAGGAGCAGATAATGCTAGTGACGAACCCGGCAAACTGAATTCGCAAGAGTTAATTAAGGCTGAAAATGAAGCTCTTGCCACTGTCACGCAGGGTGATGGTGTAAATAATTTGCGTGAAAAAGATGTTCCGCCAGGTGATGAATTAGTCGAATTTGACGATCCGGCCCATGAAATGGAAGAAGACGAAGAAGCAACAGCAGCAGCTACTGTAGCGGACACAACGGATGTTGAAGATAAAGAGGAAAATAAAACTCAGGATGAATGCTCAGGCGTCGATACAGAAGATGCTGAAGAAGACGATGATGATGATGACTCCGATGACGACATCAACGTTGTGATAGGCGATATTAAAGCTGCATCTAGTACTTATAATATTAATAAACGTTCAAATTTATTGGCCGGCGCAAGTAATCAAGAAAAGTCTAAGTCTACACAGGCAGGGAAATTTTCAATTGAAGACTTTGAAGGTGTGGGATCCATTAACGGTGTAGCTGCACATGAGTTTAGCATAGATTCTCTCGAAGACAAACCGTGGCGAAAGCCTGGTGCAGACATAACGGATTATTTCAATTATGGTTTTAATGAGGAAACGTGGAGATCATATTGTGAACGTCAAAAGAGATTTCGTGTGGCTGAGAGTGGAGTGGGTTTGGCTAGTTTGACTCAAAATCTAAATCCTCAGTCAGAAAGGCAAGCAGAGTGCAACATTCCGACAAGTTTACCACCAGGTATTTTGTCATCTGGTCCAATGGCTATTGGTCCTTTAGGAGAACAGATACAAATGCCTCCTCATGGAATGATGCCACCACCTGGAATACATCAGGGACCCCATCAAGGCATTCCTTCAAGATTTGCTTCTATGCCGAGAGGACCAAGGCCTCTTATTCAACCTGGAACAAAAGAAAATGCTATTCAAGTCATGACGGCTGAGTGCCGCGAATACTCTCGACCTGGGCAAATGCCGCCGAATTTCGGTGGTCAAGGACCTGGAGAAGAAGCATTCTTTCATGAGCCAGAACCATTCGATTACGGATATGAGCCAACTCAAGATTCGCAATGGGGAGGTGATAATCCGAATTGGGTTCCTAGCGGTATTAAAGAACTGACACCAGGGCCAAATTCAGGATTGTCCCAACAAATTTCTGGTCCTCCAGGTATCTTACCTACACCAATGGGTGTGCCACCTCCCCAGATGGGAGGACCGCCACCTCAGATGCGCCACCCACACCCCCAACCTCAAATGATGGGTGGTATACCGCCTCCAAATATGGGAATGGGTCCTCCTATGGGAATGATGATGGGACCAGGAGGGCCTGGTGGACCACCGATGCACATGCCAATGGGACCACCACGAATGATGGGTCCTAATGGTCCCTCTGATCGTTCTGAGGACGAACGCGAAAGAAGACGCAAGGAAAGGGAATGGGAACGAGAAAGAGAGAGAGATAGGGAAAGGTATGTATGTCAACATTCTTTGTATGCTTCATGTTGCCTATTATTTTTATAATCAGAGTTAGGCGTGAACGTTCAAGAAGTCGCGAAAAATCTCGCAAAAGATCAAAATCTCGTGAGAAAGAGCGTGATAAGGAAAGAGACAAGGATCGTGAAAAAGAAAGGGATCGCGATCGCGATAGAGAACGAGATAGGAGTGAGAAAGTTGAGGTAAGTACTTCGTTAACTATCTCATTATTAGTACGTATTTTATTTTCCATGAACTTAGGATACGAGTAGTGAACGTTCTGATGACGAACGAGAGCGAAGAAGAAGAGATCGGGACAGAGAACGTGACAGAGAAAGGGAGAGAGAACGGTAAGTTTGAACTTATTTAAAAAAATATACGTAATTGAATTTGTTTTTTAGATCACGACGTGAGCGATCAAGAAGCCGTGAGAAATCTCGCAGGCGTTCTAAATCTCGCGACAAAGAACGAGATCGAGCAAGTAAAACCGGAACAACTTCCTCTTCATCATCCTCCACTCGCAGTGAGAAGAAAAAGTCTCACCGAAAAGAAGATGAAGAATAAGGCTAAAGTGCACAAAGTAGCAAAAAGAAATAAACACCTATTTGTTTTATTTTATTTTAAAAAGACGGTGAATAATGGTTAATAAAGAAATGCAGTGCAAAATTCCTATGTCCTTCAAAATCGGCAAAAATGGTGTTTCCTGATATGGGAACAGCCGCTAAGTTAAGGCACATTGATATTAGGTAAACTCGTAAGCTAAAACCGGCACCAGTTCATTAATCTGCTGTTGTTAAAAGGGATCATTTAGTATGGAAATACGATGGCAGGAAATTATATTGTGAACAATTTTTGATAATTTTGTATTCTTATAGGGATGCGAACACCTATTTGGTTTAATGTTTGTTATGGGAAATGTAAAAATGAACATGTAAATGTAATCTTCTGCCGTGTGAGTTAAAATTGATGCTAATTTTCCCTTGTTCCTTTGTGAATATTGCCTCAAAACCAATTCTTTCTGACTAAAAAATGTTACGAACTTTAACCAAATAATAATCACTGGATTAAAACCATTAAAAATACTAATGAAGTTATGAGATCCTAAATTAAAAGCATACATAGTATGTATGTAGACGCCTATGTGAGTAGTACAGTGGATTAGAATACTTTCATTCTAAGTCTCAATAAGTGTATATTTCTGAAATGTTAAGTTATGCAGATAATTATTAAAAAAACGAGTTAAAACTTATTTTACTTCTACGAAACTTGAAATCGCTGACGATTCTACTAAAATATCTTTTTTGTAGAAATTTTATGAATTATTAAGAAAAAAATAACATTTATTTTTCTCTAAGGATTTGTATTGACATAAATTAACTTACAGCCAGCATAACCTGACAAGTGGTGAAATACACATGTTTGTCATAATCCGAAAAACGTCCTGTCACAAAGTAATACCCTGTGGTTCTGTTGGAATTAGAGATGCGCACCGCTCACACGATTATCGTGAATCGTACGTAATTGTGATTAGTTTTTTGTTTCAATTGCGTGACTGCGAATGATCGTGACTATACAAAATTGAGCGTGATTGAGCTTTCTTGAGTAGATTTTTGGCGTGATTTTTTTGTTTTGTAATTTTTTTCTTTTAATTTTCAATTTTCTTCTTTGCTTCTTGCAATGACTGCTCAATAAAAAAAATCATTAGAAATTTGTCAAAATTATATGTTTTTACTTACTTGGGAATCACGTTCTATTATATAGATAGCCCGTCTCGTCACATGTCGAGTAACGTGTGGCAACACTACTTTAAGGCATTATTTTTTTGTTGTAATCAAGGCGTATTTAAATACACCTTGGTTGTAATAACATTGAGAAAATAAGCATTTTATGTTTTGTTAAATATAATGCCTTTGGAAAACAATAAATTCGCTGAAGCGTAAGTATATTGTATATATTTTATTTTATAATATCAAAAATATTGTATTGTTTTTAGAACTTTAAAAGTTCCGTTCGATTCAGCACTACACGCCAAAATTGCCCATCGGGCATTAAGTGTAGACCAAGAACCTAGACGCAATTTTGTAAGTAAGAGTTTACGTTTAGTGGACGACTCCATTGAAGTGCATTTCACTGCTGATCAAGTGAAAAACTTAAGAACTGCAATTACGTCGTTTTTCGAGAATCTACTTCTGTGCAAAGACACTATTAAAACGTTTGATCTATCAAGAACAAAAGATGCCGGAGCACACTCCGGCACCAACACCGCATAGAGCTATATATGGCTACGCCTTCTACCTGCTATTTATTACACTTTTTGTATTATATTTCTTATGGGCTTTGCTACCAACCAAAGACTGGGGCTTAACCTATTTGCCAGATAAATATTTTGCCATACTACTCCCAATGTTGGTTCTCATGGGATTGTCTTTCTTTGCATTTTTAATTTACCCTGCAATAAATATGTCACTTACGGCAGACATAGATGAAATGGCTTCGGTGGCTGATGTTCATTTAATATTAAAAGGAAAATCTATTCAATCTTGGAATGAACTGCAAAAAAAACTTGCACCTACAAGGGAATCTTGTCAAAACATGGATAACATAATTGAACATTGTAAATATTGTTTAGAAAGTCATCGTAAACGTAAATTGTCTGAGCAAATTGATACCTTGCGATTTATAGATTTAGCAGAAATAAATACAAAATTATTTGAATAAAGTTTTTTATATCAATTATTATTTTTTATTATACGAGACAGGTCTCCATTTCTTTTTTCAAATAATTAAAAAAGTTTTTTTTGTTGAAATACATGTCATGCCACAAATAAAGATATGATCGTGATATTTCACATAAATTTAAACATATTGGACTGCGTCTGTATCAATATTGTAAAATTTCTGGTTAATACCCTATTCTTGTAACCGCGTTATGCACATGATTTTGCAATTTGGGATGAACATACATAATTATCTTTATTTATCTAAAAAGTAATTTCATTTTTTCCTGTTTCTTACTGTGGTCCACCCATCTTCCGGTTCTACAAAGTCATCATTATCACTATCTTCTGAATAACTTCCGTCTTCAGAGGAAGAATCGCCCGCAATCGCCGTATATGTAACTTTGACTTCTGGTTTCAGCCATTCTTTACCTTGCGGTAACTTACTTAACTCTAATTCGATTTCAGCGTATCGCCCCTGCAAGCTCAATTCTTTATAACGTAATAGGTGCTTGCATATCTCAGTGACCGAACCGTCTTCGCATATCGTGTTGAATTCTTGATCCATTAATTCTTCTACAATTTCTTGTAGTTCTCCTTGTGTGATATTGTCGTTGCCAATACAAAACTCATAAGTATAGTTCATAATATCTATTGCCACCTGCATTTACAATAAAAACCAAAATCTTTGAAGTCCAAAAAATTTCCTTCGTGATTCATACTTACATTTTGACCATTTTTTCCTCCCATTCCATGCTCTACAGCTAGACGTAGATTCTGCCAATTATTGAATATTTTTTCAACGATAATGCGATAGTTTTTCCTAAATTCTTCTGAACTCATGTCTAAAATGGTTTTTTGTTGGATAAATGTCTGATCTGATTTCGCAAAGTAGTTTGTGATGATGGATCGCTCCTTTATTGCAACGTAGTCATATCTCAAAAAACAGATTTCTGGGTTAAGAATGCAAAATTTTTGTCGTACCGTTCTTAATCTTGTGCAAAAACTTTATAATACTATATTGTTTACTCACCTCTTGAAGAGAAAATATATTTTTATATTTCTATTGAGGATTGTGTAATTTAAAGACTTTATACTCGTTTTCTAAAGAACGAGTTTTTTTTAGATATGACTACGTTACACTAAATCGCCGGTATGAACTTCACGTGCATTTATGTAGTGATTGACGCAGCAACGTCCAAACTAAGAAATCGCGATTTTTGAGTTAGCATTGCAAAATTATTTGGTACATGGTTCTTTATATTTTTTTTAAATATTTGTGGAAATATCATATCTAGTCACGCCTTAAGAGGAGAAGAATCTTTTATTTTTCCTTAAATTTTTATATAAATTGAAAAGTTTAAGCTCGTTTTCTGTAAAACAAGTTTTTTGAGTTATGACGTCCTTGCAGCAAATGAGCGTTGTGTACAGGGCTAGCCTTACCATATTTTTTTTTTGTGACTTTTGAGTCTTGTAGTTAGTTATTGTGAATGTTTTAATATAAGCACATAAAAAGAAGCATTTGTTTACAATTTATTTTAATAAAAATCGGTCTTGTTAATAACAAAATTCTTTGTTCAAATGTCGGAAACAAATAGTCCAGCACAACCTGAGGGTATTGATGATGATGCTTTGTCCATTTCAAACCTTCCATCCAACACAGACGATTATGATGATGAAGGAGAAGAAATAACAGCCCAAAAAGTACTGGAATGCTTAGAAACTGCATGGACCAATGAAATCTGTGCACCCGATATATTGCCACATCAAAGTGATATGTTGGAATTAATGATGGGACAAGTAGCACACATGGAAGAGAATATGAAAGATTTGGATAAAAACGATTTTCGTTACATTGTTCACCAAATGGAATTAGAGCGTATTCGTTACATTATAGCCAGTTATTTAAGGTGTCGTGTACAAAAAATTGAAGCATATAGCAAATACATATTAAATGAGGAATCGAAAAGGGAAGCAGGTGGTGAACATTTATCACCTGAGGAAAAGAAGTTTGCTCAGGAATATAACGATAACATTGAAGAATATTTTCAACAAGTGGCATTACAATACATGCCTAATATGCAAAGATCCGAAGCTGATCAACGTGTAGTAAGGCCAAATCTAATGAGTCATGTGTTCATTAAGGCGAACGTGTCGGGTAAGCTTTAATATTAAAATGTTTTTGCTCTTGAACTTCAGAAAATATGTAAAAATAATATGTATTACATTAGGCACATAACTTTTTAATTTTTTTTGCAAAAATGTAAACCACATACATATGGTATGTACATATGTAGGTAGCATAAGCAATGGCATTTTTTCGAGTTAAAGTAGTTGACACACAAAACGAAATTAATTTTTAATAACTATTTTTCAATTCACCTAAATGTTATATTAAATTTTAGAAACGGGAAATCTCTCTTCGTAAGAAATTAAGGATCAACCAAATCGAAAATTTGTTGTATAAAAAATAGAAACCATGACATGTGCATTTGAATCCCTTTTAGGTGCAGGATTTAGAATTCAAAAAAATTATATTATGACCACTGAAAAGATTGTTGAAACAATTTTGCAAAAAAATATTCTTCCAATTAAAAAATATTGACCTATAATACGAATTTTCTATTTTTACGAATACTACTGGACGTCCACATTAATTATTTGCAGTATCATGTTTTGATTTATTTTTCGACATATCTTTTGTTTATATATTAACTTTTTAAAACTTTTATTTTCATTTTATTATGCACACTAAAAATATTTTTTAGCAGCAAACCAAATGAACCGTCATAAAAATGAATATATTTTGTTAAAAAGTGTGATGGTACTTTTTTCGGTTTGTGAAGTCATGTACTTTATGATACGTTATTTTGAATTTTTGTTATAAAATCGTAATTTTCCAAAGCTGATGAACAAAATTTTGTAGAGGCATGTAGTTTTATTAAAATAATAGATTTAAGATGCCAATATATCTTTAAATTTTGTTAATCGATATAACGAATTTATATTTTTAGTTCCTGCTGTTGTTGTTGGAGTAGATGATGAAGAAGTTGATTTGGCAGCTGGCTCCCAGCATATTATTCCTTACCAATTAATTGCTGACTTAATACACAAAAATAAGGTCCAATTGTTGTGATAAAATGGTTCCCGATTTTTTTATATTTAATTTTTATATTTTAAATTAACTATACAAATTCAATAAATAAAAAAGTAAAATAAAAAAAGTTAAATATAAACATTAAAGAGTTCATTGACTATTTTATAAAATAAGAACACATTTTAATTAAAACTAAATTAATCCACCTACAATACTTTCAGCAGTTTATTTATAGTTTGTTCGCGATAACGTTTAAATTATTGCGATGAACTATCAGATAGACTTAAAGATTGGTTTGAACTTCGTTGCTGCACTTCGGGATGATTAAACATAACTCGTTTGCGTGGCATCGGTACTGGGTTCTTATTTTTATTCTCACTATGGCCTATGGTATTTATGAGGTGGTCGTCTGGTTTCCTAATGGGTGAGGCCAAGATACGCTCTAATCTCTGTTTAAAATTGTCGTTTGGTAGTTTTTCGTTCAAAGGTGTTGAGGCTTTTAAAGATTCAGTTCCTTCCTTCTCTGATAAAGAATATTCGTCCTCATTCAAATTTGTTTGAACCTTGGGCTTGGCATACTTTGTAACCTTCAGCAGGGCTTTGGCATTTGGGGAAATTTTCGTTGAACATAATTTGTCAACAAATTTCTTTATTTTATTTCTGGTAGCATAATACTGTGGGTGTTTCTAAGTATTACAAAAAATTCAATTATAATAGGTAAGTTTTATTTTTAAAACTATGTACATACCTGCTCCAATTTATTCCTTCTTTCTTTGAGATCATCAAAACATCGTTTTTTTAAAAGGGGAGTTAATGTTTTTGTTTTTATATCCACGCCCAATGAAGACAGGCGGTTATTTGTAAGTTTTCTTGCGTTCTTTCTTGTCATACCTTTTGTTTGTTGTTGTAATAGCTCTACTGCTGTCGGAACTTCTTTCCTGAAATTAGAGATTAATTATTAGATTTGTGAATGTTAGTCATTGGAAGATGGTGAAACGTTGCCCCCTCAGTTGGTATTAGCAATAGGTTTAAGGAATGTGGCCCTATTTGGACAATTAAATAAATATGCTGTTTTATGGACTTTGCTGGCAATCTGAGCATCTACATATTTTAGGTGCCGGGAACTATCTTTTATTGTTAGCAGTTGAGTATATTGCTCCAGCTGCTTCTAAGCTATGCCACTATTTAATGAGATTGCCTGGATAGTTAAAGCTCACTGTTCGAAATCGCGGGAGGGAATGCCTTGAGGACTTTGTTCATCTGTAATTTTTTACGGCAATCACTGCGGGCATTCCATTAAAGCACGAAACTCCAACCGAATGTGCCTAGGCAAATGGTCCTGTATCAGGATTTGATGGTTAGTGGGGGTTGGAAGGTGACATACCATAAGGAACTCCCAAGTTATTAGAACATTATGATGCCTGAACGGTAGATGCCTCATGTAGATGGTCGGTGTTGGTAAGTTTGTTTTACACCATGCTTGCAACATTCGCCATTGTGTGTCGCTAAGGAAAGAGGTCCATATTGGGGATGCGTAGTTTAAGAAGGGGCGACTTTTGATTGAGCTTGTTGCTGTCTGCTTAAAGAGATATTCTTAAAAATTTCAGATAATTAAGTATTTTACTTACGGCGGTCGAGAACTGCTTTTCTTTAAGATGTGGGTCTGGCTTGCGTTGTCTTTTATTGTTTCGTTATAAGTCTTTTCTAAATTTTCTTCATCTAGAAGGCTGGCTGAAACATCCGTACAGTCTTCTTCAGACATGCCAGCCGTGGACACTGAATTGTTACATTTTTCAGAGTCTAAATATTTTTTTATACTAATAATATTCAATAATACATGTATGTATGTAATTCAAGTGCATACTTACCTTTTTCTACATGTTTCACATTGCTGTACTTAACAAAAGTATGGTTGCTTTCCGAAGCTGAAGTTTCCTTAAGTGGATGTTCATTCAACAACGCATGTTCTGTGTTGTTTTTACAATCTTGAGACTCAGTAATCACTTCAGCAATTTTAAAAATTTCATCTTTTGGTTGAATCTTAGTAGCCTGCAAGAAACAATCTTCTATTTTTATAGGATTTTCGTTGGATTTCAAATCTCTTTGTTGTACATATTGTTCGTTTAACTTAATGAATTCCTTTTCCAATTGATGTAGTTTGTCTTTATAATCCATTTCCAGTTTTTTAACCACACATTCAATGTTTGCAGCACTTGCTTTACCTATTTCTTCCACTTTTTCGGCCAAAAGAGATTCTAAATTTTCAAGAGTTGATTTTTTTTCTTCATTCTCCAATTTTAGTACCCTCTGATTGCTGGCCATTTCGAGCGCAGTGCCCATGTCTTGCATTTTATTATTGATTTCAGTTAAGAATTCGGAATTTTCACGATTCAGTTCTTCTTTCCACTTGCCAAACTCTTGCAACTTCTCTTGTAACATACATAATTGTTGTCTATTTAGTGAGGAATTCCTGGGGTCGTCCATTCTGCTATCATCCGTTTCTTTTATTTCGCATAAATTGCTTTGAATACCAACACTGTGTACAGAAATTTTTTCAGAATTTTGTAATACTGTCGATACAATTTCCGGTACGTTTTTTATGTCTGACTCAAAATTTTTTTCTTTAATTTCTCTTTCCGCACTGTTTAACCTTTCTTTTAAATGTTTTATTTCAAGCTCAAGCTTAATGGTATTAATTAAAGTCAAATCATTTTCTCGTTCCTTGTATAAAGGATGAGCTACTTCTGATTTTTTTTCTGATTTCACTAAACTTCCGTTGTGCTTTCGAGAAATGTGTAAATTCAGTGCATCATTGCTTACAAAATTTTTAGTGCACAAATGACACGGGTAAATAACTTCATGTATAGCTTCCATCTCCGTAATTTTTTTGTGCAACTGCAGTATTTCATTGTTGGCTTCAGACAAACTTCTTTTTAGAGACGCAAGTTCCATTTGAGAGGCACTGTGGGACTCTCGCAAATCGGATACGGTTTCTTCCAAAAACTTACGACAAAATATCAGATATTGAATCGAAAATTGTGAAAGCATGAAATACTTGGAAATGCCACTATCTAAAATATTTGAATCCAAAATTGACCCCAAAGGCACTTCCGAAAGATGACTTAAAACAGAATCAATTTGTTCAAAACGCTGTTCCTTCACAATTCGTTCTATTTCCATTGAACCTACAATTATGTCCATATATATGTAAGTACATGTATGTATGTATGTTCATATGTATGTATATCTATATGTTTGTACACATCCATCTCAATTTGTGTTTTAATGTTTTCACATTTAAAATAAAAATTTATAATTTGTACCTACTAAGCGCCAGTCCAAAGGTCCATCTCTATAATTGCGCAACTTAAAACCGGAATCTCTCGCCACCTGAGGATAATTGTATGCAAAATTGAACGTCATTTTTCTAGTCAATTCAAAATTTTTCTTTTGAGAAACTATAAATATTCCGTCTGCCGTGCTTATTTTTACTGTTATTTTTAATATTTCTTTTAAGTTTGTTTTCATTAGTCAAAATAACGGTTCCATGGTAACAAGGCGAATTCAAATTAAAGGTGGTGTTGAAGGCACAACTGACTATATCGCCTTGCTGGCTGTATATTTTAATATTTTTATTTGTATTTTCTGTTTTTTTTTATATAGACAAGTTAAGTTAAGTTTATTTGATATATATAAGAATATGTTGCTCTAAAGATAGAAATATTCTTATTTGGGACATACCCAATTATTATTGTTGTTGTTGTTTTGACAGATTCTAAGTAAACTCTCAGCAAACAATATACATACATACCTACATATTTTGTTGAACTGGCCTTACCTGGTAATAATTTCACCGTGGGACATACCTATGGGTTGTAGATAAGAGTTTCTAAAATAAATTTTAAATAAATATTAATTTTCTGTTATTGACTGAAGTGCTTGTTGTAAAATCCACAGACTAGGAATTTGACTGGATAACCTACAACGTTTCCATAAAAGAGATAGCAAACAAATTGGTTGTTAGTGGTTTCAAATTTGCCTGAGTGATACAACGAATATAGTATATCAGCTTTTAAGTATGTATACGCGAAAACGCATGCGAACATGAATATTTGGCGGCGATATTCGCGAATACGAATATTCAATTTGAAATTTAGAGCCGCTAATCGTTAATTGCATGAATACCTCTACTTTTTTAATATACATTTTGTATTCTATCTACTCTAAGGAATTACGTAGCTCCAATCAACTACATGCGTAATTATACTGACATTTGATTATTAATTTAATTTGGTATTAAGAAAAACGGACTTTTTTAATGCAAGTTGGAAAATAATTTTAATAGAGGAATATTCTTACATATCATTATCTGATTTAAAAAAGCCGTATCGATCAAATAACACATTTTAAAGTAGGTGACAAAAAGCTTATTAAAAGAACTATACAAAATGTTACATACAGTTTAAAAATGTAGGACAATCACTGAACTACATATTTTATAGTTCTAAAACAAAAACCCATGTAAATCCATATTGGCAGAAAATAGTTTGTTTTTGAAATGTATTTTAAAGAAAATTTTTAAGAAAAATTTGTCATGAAATACAATTCGAATACAAATTACTTGTGAATACGAACCTAGGCATTTAAATGTATGTAGGTAAGTATGTATGTCTTACATGAAATAAGCGAATACTCATACTGCGTATTCTCAAATATTTTTAAACATTCTTTAAATGCCAAATTTTGAAGTTCTTTTGCAGTTGCTTCAAGCGCAGCATCTCTTATTAATTTAGTTAGTATAAATAGTCATATTTTAGAAGGCACATCGTCATTGCAGCATCTTAAATAATTTCCAAAAAAAATTATGTAAAACACAATACAGTTGTCAAATATGTCTAATCTATCACTTATTTTAATTTTTATTTTAATTTCGCATACATATTCCATGGGTAAGTTGTAAAAAGTTCACTTCTAAATAAAATCTTATTGAAATTAAATAAGAGAAATTGTGGATTTTTCTGATGTCTATCCTTTGTGGAACCACCCTTCAAGTGCGCATGACTTCTGAACAAAAAAAAAAGAAACAGAACGCGAGTGTTACTTTTGTTTACAAACAAAAGATTGTTGTTTTTAACCCAAGTGGAAGTAACAGGTTTCAGTGATAGGAAAACTTAATCTTTCTTTCCTTCCATATTTAGCTCCCTTGAGCTTCGAGGCAAATCCAGATACAAAGCGTTTATACGATGATCTGTTAAGCAATTACAATCGACTGATTCGACCCGTTGTCAACAATACGGAAACATTGACGGTTTGGCTCGGTCTTAAATTATCACAATTAATTGAAGTCAATCTAAGAAATCAAGTTATGACAACTAATTTATGGGTTAAACAGGTACTTTTGCTTTAAAGACGGTTTGTACTTTTTGCTTATATTGATGTTTCTTTTTAGCGATGGTTCGATTACAAGTTACGTTGGGATCCTGAAGAATACGGCGGAGTGGAACAACTTTACGTGCCGTCTGAGCATATTTGGGTTCCAGATATTGTATTATATAACAACTGGGATGGTAACTATGAGGTACGTAACAAAGTTTATTCTAATCTAAAAATAAATTGTCGAATATTCGTCTTTTTATAAGTCTACTTTCTCTAGTTTAAGAAAAATGTCTACATATGCGATGCGTATGCGTTATGCGCTAATTTTTGTGATGGTGTGTTTTACCATATAAAATGTACATATGAGAATTAATTTACATTTTCTTATGAGAAATACATTTATTGTCCAGCAACGCAGGCAGAGTTACTCTAGTAAATTATACATATACGAGTACGTATGTACATTAGTGTGTAAAGTTTGGATCATGACTCTCCCCAGAAAAATTCTTCGTTGCAAAAAAAAAATATTGTTTAAATTTTACGGAGATTGCATTAGGGCAAGCCGTGCTGCATCCGCCCACAAACTGTCAAAATCGGTTAAGTTCATGTAAAATTAGCACAAATGTTAAGAAGAAGTAGATTATAATGAACTTATGAGTCTGAATACTTTTACCTAATCCGCAAGTCACATTTTGGAAGTTTTACTGGAGAGCGCAAAAACATATTGTAAATCACAAATGATTCTATATCTGTAGTATTCGCAACTTGACTTATCGCAGATATCCTTAATAAAATAACGTCATATAATATTACCGTTACTTATCAAAAAGGACTTGGTGCTTGTTTTTGAACAGTACTACCGTTCCTTCAAACATAGATAGGGCTTACTGGAATTTACCCATCGGTAGAGGAAAAAGTATAAAAAATGTATTTTGAAAAATGGTTGTAGTTTAGCTAGTGGCTGTCAAATAACAATGTAAACAAACAATATGATATAGTTGGGCGTCTGTCTCTGTTAATGAGAGAGAGAGAGAAATTGAATTAACTTTAATTTAATTTTCGTCCCAAATTACAGTACCGGTAAAATACCGACGTAATATTTCGTTTTTTTTTGTTGTTGTTTTTTTTTTTCTTAATAAATAGTATGTCGAGATAAGCGGTTCTATTCATCTTTTTCAGGAGCTTGTTCTTACATATTTTTTATTGAAATTTGTACACAAAGTTCTTTTGATATATTTTTTTAGTTTCAGTTTTAGTGATTTCGAAATAATTTTGAATTTCAGAATTTTGTCGTAAAACAACTTAATTTTAAAAATATATTTAGCTTTTTTTATTTTGAATGTAATTTTTGAACAAAAACGTTAATATTTTTCTTTTTTTTTTAACAAACTGAAGGTGACTTTGATGACAAAAGCGACTTTGAAATATACGGGCGAGGTCTTTTGGGAACCACCAGCCATTTACAAGTCATCGTGCGAAATGAATGTCGAATATTTTCCTTACGACGAACAAATTTGTTTTATGAAATTTGGTTCATGGACATACAACGGAGCACAAGTGGATTTGAAACATTTAGATCAGGTATGTATGTATGTGTGAAATGAAAAAGGATTGACGTATGAATTTTCTATAGAGGTCCAAGCCAAAAGAGTAAACAAACCTAATAAATACAGTGCAGAATGCTGTTTGAATTTAAAATTTAAAAATTAATGTGCTGTTCATAGAATCCAAGCCATCGATTGGGGTGGAAAATATGTATGGAAACCTCTCGAATAATTGAGTGGTTTTCATACATATTGTTCAATCACTTCGATTGCTTGGATTCTATGAACAGCACATTTATATTTTTTAGATATTAGTATTCGGTATTTAGTTGGTGTTGCAAAAATCATGAACTTGGTCCTCATTTTGGTCTCAGTACTTTTAACGGCCGAAATGAAAAAATTTAGCTCATACGAATAAGAGGCACCCTAGTGCATCTAGATAATATGTTTCAGCTTTCATGGATTTCTGGTTACTCATTCACCAGTCTACCTACCAACTGTCAACTTAGGTGTGGTGATATATTGATGAGTCAGTGAGCAGGTACTAAAACATGCACTTTTTATACCTTCATATCTCAGGAAGCTTTTATGATAAAACTTTCATACAGTATGCTTATATATTAAGTTCCAACATTTCAAGGCTAAGAAGAGGCTAAAAACAAGTCAATTGGTTTAGTGTAATATACACAATGTGTGTCTACGACGGATCTTGGTCTGGCACATTGCCGTCTGCCTAAGCTGTATGTTTCATTATTTTCCAAACCACCAAATCTTTCGTTCCGATACCACACACACAGACTGCTGTTAAAGTTTATTCATAAATGAAATGCAATGTATGTTAATATTTAGAAACTTTAATAGTATACATCGTTGATCGACAGTAAAAATATCGCCGGTAGCAATATATCGGCAAACGCGAAGTACCGAATATACATACATACATATATCGGCGTCGTATGCATCCCTAGTAAATATTCCTTTCTATTGTGATGTTGGAAAGCGGAAACAATCTCCAAAAATCTGAAATACCTAGGGAAAATTATTTCACGTTATCGAGAGCACGCTGTATTTAATTTATTGAAAAAAATGTACCGACATGAAATAAAAAATTTCTTTTATTTTAGGTTCCTGGTAGTAATTTGGTGCAAATTGGAATTGATTTAAGTGAATTTTATTTATCTGTCGAATGGGATATTTTAGAAGTTCCTGCAACAAAAAACGAAGAATATTATCCCGATACTTTAGAGCCATTTTCAGGTAGATTTTTGGTTGTTTGATTAAAGCAAACTTTTTTAAAACATGAATATGCATTACTGTAATCCCTCGCAGATATCACATTTAAATTAACAATGCGTCGTAAAACTTTATTTTATACGGTGAATCTGATCATACCTTGTGTGGCACTCACTTTCTTAACGGTGCTGGTATTTTACTTGCCAAGTGATTCCGGCGAAAAGGTAAACTTTTTGTGATTCCTTACCTTCTTTTTAATTTTACTGTTTGCTTTCCAATAAGATCAATTAAGATCGGCAATAACTTTGTGTTTAATTGTTCAAATTGTAGTAAATATCTGTATGAAAAACTAATCAAATGATTTTAACGTTTGCATGTTCTTTTCTTAATGATCTAAAACTCAAGAGCTTTTGTTGTGTTTTTGGTCAGCTTATTAATTTGGTTTTTGTTTTTTTTTGTTATTTTCCAACTTTTCGTCATCGCTATCATCTTTGAATTCAGGTTTATGTTGTTATTATTTATAATTTTTCTACTTACTTTTATTTAATTTGAATTTAAATACATATTTTTTCTCTTTTTTTGTTAATAATATAAATTAAAACAACTGATCATGCTTGTTAAAATTTAATACATTCTTACATAAGCAAGTATGTACATACATACAATGTATCTATGTACGTGTTTATATGTATGCATTTTCATATACTTATGTATGTATGTTGTATACTATATACATATGTACATAGTATGTATGCAAATATGCGCAAGTGTAAAAGCGTTTTGATCATTTTGTTGTATTAATTCAAGAGTAGTGAAATTTCATAACGTAAATATCATCGAATGTAATTTGTGAATCAATATTATACATACATAATTAATTATAAAATCAAAGTTCGTATCGATTGTGTAGTTCTGTTGTGTGTGCATTTAAGCAATAATTAGAAAAATAGGCGAACAATTCGTATATTCGTACTAAATCTATGTGTATATGTACATTAGGGTGGTTAACTGTTGGATGGAGGAAACAAGTGTTCAGATTCTTGCCCTCACACCTTTTGATATAAAAATATTATATGACAATACTATTATGTTAACTACGTTTTTTCAGTGTGATATTTATCTCCATTAACACCAAAGTTCAGTTATGTTTATTTAATTTGAAAGCTTACTAACTTTCAGTAAGTCTAAACTTAATTGGAAGTTAAAAAATTAGTTAACTTACAGTTATTGTGAATGACACCAGGAATTTATTTTTGGGATATGCAAAAAAATAAATAAATATTTTTCAAATAAACAAAAAACAATTAATTTTAAAATGTCATATTTTTTCCAATTAAAAACTTAAACTCAACAAAAATTTCAGTTAATTTTAATGAAAAGTTAAAACTTAACAGAGCTTGCTGTTAATTATTTTTTACTAACCAAAGTTAATATTTTGAGTTTAGTTTAACTTTAAATTATTAAATCAGCTGTTTTTTTGTTTACAAATTCAAGGCGTTCAACGTTTATGACAAATGTTTTAAATAAAAATGCAACAGGCCGTTCACAATAGTGCTATTTGGCTTTAAATAGCACCTTATTACTTATCACTTTGTGAATTGGTTATTTGTAAATATCTATTTTTACAACCATTGAGCAAATGTCGACAAACATATTTGAAAAATAGCTCAGTAATAACCACATATTATTGTCTTTCATTCCCGACCTATGTACATTGAAAATTTGAAGTATCTGGCTTGCTTTCGATTTATTTGTTTTTTAGATTTTGAAAGATAAAACTTTGACATTTGATTTGAAAATAATAATTTTTCATTATTTGGCACGATTAGCGCGCCCTCCGAATTTCATCAGTTCATTTAAAAATTGGCTTACGATTGTTTTTGGGAGGTTTTCAATAGCGGCCCTAATGTACACATAAACATATGCATACATATATTTGGTACGTGTACACAATTCTTATATTGTTAACTTTTTAAACCCATAATATCATAGTACATTGTTAATTGTTGCGTATGTATGTATGTATGTTAGTTAAGTTGTATGTATGTGAGTATGAATTAAATTTAGATATAATTAAAACAAACTTTGTGCAAACGAATGAACGCAATTCACTAAAGTTCAGTAAAAAATAAATAGAAGCCCGTGAGTAAACGAATGCGACTAATAATTATATAAATTAAAGTGTTGTATGACAATTTTAAGAGCACGTTCCAAATATCCTTATTTTTTCACTGGTCAGCGTTGACATTTTGTTTTGGCATAATATTGTTGTGGCACAATAAATAATACAAAAATTAATTCATTCTCATTTCATATCATACACGAAAAGTTTTTTTTGTTGAACTTATTCAATAAAGTTCAATGCAAAATTTATACTTCTTTGTCAAATCTTACTAATTATTAGACTTTTCTTTTGTAAAAAGCGTTCACGCCAGTTTTTTCACAAAAAAATTTTATAATAATTTTGATTTTTCATAGGAGTTTTTCAAAATCTATTTTTTTAATACAAATATCGGTGATACGAGGGCGGATCAATAGGTCCGTGACTTTTTGAATGAAACACAGTTTTTTTTTGCAAAACAAAAAATTAGTTTTCAACATAATCTCCAACAAAACCTTAAAAAAAAGAATTTTTCTAGGTCCTTAAAATAGGAATTTTTTGGTCAATAATTTCATCGTTGGAGCTAAATCTCTCTAAATCTCTCGCAAAAAATAATGTTTAATGAGCACTCGAAATTCACTTTTTCCATTTTTAGAAAAATACACGAGGTTGTGTGTTTTGAACACTTGTTCAAAATTAACAAATATTAACAGATGGTACTTAATGGGAACAGTGTTGCATTTCATATAACTACAAGGGAAGTTCGAAATGTCACGGACTTATTGATCCGCCCTCGTATTTTCTATGGAAAGTGTACATTTCCATACCATTGAAAGTGTACTGAAGTACATACAAGTATGCAGTTTCATTCTTATGCATGTGTTCTAAAGTAGTAGTCGAAAAAGTTTCACAAGTGTTCTGTGATCTTTTCTACTTTTGGCGCTTACATACTTGCAATTATGAATGCAATTGTTGATATAAATATTATTTAGGTATAAATTAGATTCTTACTGAGAATAGCTTTTTATAATGAGAAAAGTTAGACAAGAAAATTAGAATTAATGAATTTTTTTCTTATTAAGAATATAAATTCATATGTACATGTAGAGCAAGTTTTTTTGTGATTTGGAAGTCGATGCACTTAATTCTGCTTATCAGAACTCACTCAAATGGCTTTCTAACTGAATAGAAGAAGGTGTGCTTGTTATTTGTAAGTATTTCAATGTTAAATATACAATTCGCTTATGTTTGTATGTATGAGTAAGTTAATATGTTTGCGTGTGTGTGTTTATTAAAATTTGAAGTCGTTAAGAAAAAGAAAACTTAATAGAAAAAGTTCATTTAAATAAAATACAATGCTGTCCTCCTCACTGCTTCTATTTCTTCTTAATGCGATGCGATTGAATTCTATTGGCCATAAACCATCGCATCGATTTACATACATATCGTTGACAGGTTACGTTATGTATTTCAATTCTTGTGTCTTTGACTGTGTTCTTCCTCCTGTTGGCTGAAATTATACCGCCAACATCATTGGCAGTACCGTTGCTAGGCAAATATCTACTTTTTACAATGATATTGGTATCGTTGTCTGTATGGACAACTGTGTGTGTATTGAACATACATTTTCGGTAAGTAAATCGATTTGCTCAATATTGAGAGCAAATTCAATTTATATGTATTTGCTCCGTACTGTATTCCGCGTAAACTTTTAATTTTTATTACTTGTTCTTAGGTCACCTTCAACGCACAAGATGTCACCGTGGGTTCGTACGGTTTTTATAAGTTTTATGCCCAAAATAATGTTCATGCAGCGGTCACCCGTCGATATGCCTGATTTTGCCAACTATTATCCGGAATACAATGGTTACACAAATGAAATTGATGTCCGGTAATAACATTTTAATGATTTTTTATGTAAATTAGACAAATGCATATATCGAACGCTTTTCGCAAAATTATCGTAAGCACCAAAACATACGTCGTCCGTCGCTGGTTATTAGTTTGCCGCACGGCATAAATTTTTTTTAAGGAAAAATAACGAATACAGTTTGTTTGGGTTACTTTATTTTTTAAAGTACACAATATTTTTTGAACTTCCCGCTATACAAAGTGACTGATTTTACACCAATTTTCGAAAATCGTGTTTTCATCAGATTTTGACGTTTTGAGATTCTGACTAGTTTTGCGATCATGTCCATATGGTTGTCCATGTATGCAAACATATCATAGTTTAAAAAGGGCTTAATAGATCGGAACCAAATTTGTCGCATTTTGAAGACATTGAACTCACTTAGATCTCAAGACAATAATCTGACTTAATTCGGTCTATTTGGAGAATTTTCGAAAATATGTTTTGTGGATATAAATTTTAAACTACTCAACAAATCAAGTTAAAAATCTAATCAGCTCTCTCAATATCGAAAAACAATCTCGATTTGATAATAATCGATTGGCTCTTTCGAGAGTTATCGTTAACGAAAAATGTAAAAAAAATCAATCGCTTCAATTTTGATCAAAATCGGTCAGCGGCTGGAGAGATATCGTCCTCGAAATTTCTCGAAAAAATTGTTTTATTTTAGTAACACCAAATGTTTACAAACGTTACATAAATTTCCAATATTTATTAAAAATTCCACATATTTTTTTTATAATAAGGCCAATAAGATAATAACCAACATATGTTTTTTATTCAAAACTATTGCTTTTATAAGTTTTTGCACAATATATGAAAGTTGTTAAGATTTAATAGAAAAAGAAAAAAAAAACATTTTATGTCCCACTAATAATTTTATTTTTCTTTAAAGCTTCAGTTCACAGTAGTAAACCTGGTTTTATCCGTGATAGATAACATTTATATGGACAACCATTCAATGCAAACGATTTAGGCAAGTTACTGTCAGAATAGTTCTCGTGTCATATATTCGAGATACCAAAAAATTTATCACAAATTTGTAAAATAGACGAACACATTAATCAATCTCAATAGATTTGTAAATATTTTTTAATATGCCATGCGGAAAACCATTAACCACTCGACGATATGTACATTGCCGTGATTAAGTAAAATTAGATTAGTGTTTTATATTCCCGAGTTAATCCTTTTATTATTATAATTAAATGATTAAAATATAATTCCTAACATCATAAAAAGACATTACAGTTTGATTTCAAACCATAAATAATCAAGCTGACGAACTGCATTTGACTTTTGTAAATTAAAAGACAGTGAAATGTGATTTATTCCGCTAATGAAAAATAATATTGACATTTTGTTCTTTACTGTCAAAAGACAGGATTCTAATATTTCAATGAAATCAAAAGACAATATTGGAAGGAAGTTGGGAAAATATTTAGTTTTAAAATAGAAAAATTTCAGTTATGGATTTTTGGTCTCAAATGATAAAAATTTTTGTGAATCGGTGGAAAGTAATAATAAAAATTCTACTTTTAATTTCTTTCTTGCAGAGACAGCATCAGTGATTATCCGTGTGATTTTAAAGATGGTCAAGATGTGGTATACGATAATGGCATACAGCCCTCTATAGGTACAAACAACATACTCCATGTATACATAAATAAATACCTCCTTTCAGTTGCAAAGGCTGCCATCTCCAATTTTCTCACGAGTGTGCCGACAAATTCCTTATACCATTTCTCGCTGAACTTTTAGGGGAATTGGGCTCAAACTTACTTTATATATCCTTCCAAATATATTCTACTGAATACCATAAACTGCCGTATAATAGATTTTGTGTATCTTTAAATAATGAAAAGCTTAAAAGTTATCAAAACGGAGATTGCAGCCTTTGCAGAAGTAGTGCCTCTGATAATTCATTTTACTTTATTTGTATTTGTTCGCTGTCAAAAGTGTATTGTTTTATTTTGTTTATGCAAAAGTATTCGTATTAGTGTCTGACTCAGCTGTTTTTAACATCGAGCTTACGCTTAAGGGCCTTCCACACTATCATACAAGTTTTAAGATTTTCATAGGATTTTGTGTGAAAGAAATCTAAAGAGATTTGTTGGGACTGCAAAAAAATCTAACGTACCATTAGATTTTGTTTTCACACTATCAGATCTCAAGTAAAATGAAAAATATGAGTAGAAAATAAACAAATTTTGAGGCTGTGTATGACAAAAATAAAATACCATCAGATATCCCACACTATCGGCGGCGAAGCAATCGAATGTTCAATTTGCTTTTATGAAAATTCAACTCTGATCAATTGAAAAATCTTATCGTTTAGAAAAATTTCTAAAAATGGCAAAGTCTTATGGTGTATCAAATTTTGTTATCGTATTATTTGTCATTTTAATAACAATTTGCTTTCACACTATTACACTTGCACGTATTATTAAAGTTTTTGACAAGTCTTAACACAAAGTATTATAGTGTGAAAGACCCTTTAGTAACAGAAAAGCCATATTGTTGCCACTACGCTGCCTCTTTGATATTTAAATTTTTTTTTCTCTATTTCCCTAAACTTTTCCTCAGAAGTTTGAGGAAGGCTTTGGAAATATTCGACTGATATCTAGATTATAACCACCTTCTAGCAATTACATGTATATTGTTTAATTTATTGAACATGTAAAAATTTTCTTTTCCTTAAATTTCGCATCTTATGTTGATTGTACAGTTTTATTCACTTTATACGTATACACGAACACTTTTTAATTGGCAGATTCTGATAATGTTATACCACGCCGTTTGACGCCAGAAGTCCTGCAGGCATTACGTGCGGTCAGATTTATTGCACAACACATCAAAGATGCTGATAAAGATAACGAGGTTGGTACTTACATATGCATATATACATGGTTTTACATACACACACACATATGCATACTATTTGATACAAACACAGCCATGGCAATCGTTAAAACAGTCAGGGAGTTGATATTTGGTGTTGGTTACCTCGAAGGTTGCGTCGTATGTATCGCTGTTCATTATTTTTGCTATCTTAGTTTGTTGAAATTAAGTATGTGGAGAATATTTTTTGTTGTTGTTCATGGGATGATGTAAAGTTACTGACGCAGCAAAGCAGGTTGCCTCGATACGTTTTTTCAACGGCTGTTCCGTGTGCAGTCAGCTTTACATGATTGTTTTATTTATTATCTTTCAATTCATAATTTATTTCTTGAGTTGCATACATTTATGAAGACACATATCGTTCATTTACATGAATAACGTAACAACTCAAAAAATGTGATTTTGATTTTTTATATTGTGTAAAAATTTCATAAAAATATCTTGTTTACTCACCTCCTGAGAGAAAGTAATATTTTTTCCCATTATTGGTGTCTGTAATTTAAAAACAATACATTTTTAAACAAGAACTCTATTTATAAATTACATTTTCTTTAATGCTAAAATCTTAACATTACAATAAAACTAATCGTTACTAAACTATTATCATGAGGCTAAGCATTATACTTAAACTTGTGCTTAAAACATTTGTTTCGTTGTGGCTGGTCATCAGCATAAAATTATAACTAAAACACAGACACAAGAACATATGTTGTATAAATGTTGCTAGTAGTTTCCAATTAAACATGTATCTATGCAAATGTTTATATATAAAAAACAACATATTTACACAATATATAAATCATACAATAGCTTGTGAATTTGGCAGTTATATTTTAATTTTATCATAAAATTTTATAAAATACTTATTGCTGCTTAGATCAATATTTTTCGTGGTCATAAACGTCTATATTCAAAATATGTTTTATATGTATGTATGTACAGTTTTTGGTGTCATATAAATTAAGAGACATCTGGTGTTAATAGAAATATGCCACCGTATTAAACAAATTATTGTGAGAACTTATTCATATTCATTATTCCAAGAATATTGGCTTTTGAGGTTCGACTGTGGATTCCTTTCGATATATTTTTTGTCCTTTGTCCTTCCTTCGTTTTGCAGCCTTAAACCTCAATATTAACAGCTGTAAAAGCCGTTGCGAGATGCTTTAACAAATTAGTTTTTTGGTGTGGGGGAAGGCCAACAGGCAGGACGCTTAATGGATAAAAAAGCAAAAGAAAATTTAGACATAAAATGATGAGTTTTTAGTGGTTTTCATTAAGCTTAATTAAAAATCTTTTTGGGCTTTTTCGTTGTTGTTAATTCCTTACCAAACACACTAAATATACAAAATAAAAATATCAAGAACGCACCATTACATTCGCCAAAAACCGAATTGAATTTTGTTGTTAATTTATTATGTTTTTAAATTATTATGTATTCCTCTAGATCATTGAAGATTGGAAATTCGTTTCAATGGTTTTGGATCGTTTCTTTTTATGGACTTTTACGCTGTCGTGCATCTTTGGCACTTTTGCTATTATCTGCCAGTCACCCTCACTCTATGATACACGTTTGCCAGTGGACCGGCAGCTGAGCGAAATACCGTTAAGAAAAAATAATTTTATGCTGCCGCCGGATATTGTTCGTCAAATTGTTAATTAAATTTAAAACCACAAAACACCACGCAGCCACTCACGCATTTCATAACAAAATGACAATACGAATGATATTTTGACAAGGACGACAACGACGATGATGTTAATGATAATAAAAACAATGATGATTGTAGAGTGAATAGCTTGCCTTGATGAGTACTGAGGGAGTACTTTGTTTGTAATTGAAAAAAAAAAACAGTTCTGCATCTAAAACAACAATACTTAACATTGAAATCTATAAACTATAAAAGCAATAAAATAGACACAAATTTCCACGTAAGGTATTTGAACATACAACAATTAATTGTATTAACAACGATAGACTTTTTGCAAAAAGGAAATTGTTTTTTTTAATCTAGAGTTATTTACTCGAACACACTTACACACATGTAATGCACAAAAAATAAAATTAAGAATTAAAATTGTATCAATAAATAGTTGAACATTTGTGCTTTATAATTGCAAAACGAATGGGTTTTTCTTGTGTATGCGATGAATTCATTAGTCTCAAGTAATGTACTCCCAGGTATTATAAAGTTTTGTAGTTAAAACTAAAAGTAAATCAAATAAATCAAAGAAATTCTATGATAGTTGTGTATATTAAAGTATATTTTGTATATTAAAGCCAACTTTGTGCGAGTATGCGAGCTGTTGAAAGTTCCCGTCAAAAATCCTTTACATCTGGTAAATCTGATTGTTTTCAATCTTTTTCAATAATTTTTGAAGAAACTAAATAGACTTCTTTCCAAATCAAATTAGTTTATGTCAGGTCAAAGTTCGTAACATTTCAATCAGTCAGAATTGGATAACAGACAATATTCTTCGGCACTGGAAAAAGTTAATTAATTCTAATCTATATGGTGGAAGATGACAACGTTATTTTGGAAGACAGCAACACCAGTCTATTTTATCTATTTCACCACTTCATTTTGAAAATATAAATTTTTTAGAGAACAGAGAAGTGTGAACATAAAAGCTGCAATCGGTCAATCGCATAGAATAGTATTTGACCCAAAAAGCTGGCAAAAATTATTAAACGTGTTTTTTGAATTGAAAGATTGAATTTTTTTTATAGTTTTAGGTGTAATTTGATATGAAAAATTTAGTGGTAGGTTTTTGGATGTTTTTCCAACAGCCTCGAATAGTTAGTTATAGTAATTAAAAACGTCGAAATCATTGTCATATGTCCCATCTCCTTAATATTTCGCATAATTTTCTATCTCAAAACTGCAATTTCTCGTCAATGGCTCTGATTCCTTTACTACGAGTATATGGAATAACTTTAATCTTGTGTAAACTTTTTCCATGTTATCTCTCGAAGTTACAAAGCGGTTCTGAGAAAAATTATATGCAATAACCTACTAATCTACTTTTAATCTAATTAATTTAAAATTTATTTTTATTAGGTATGTTAAAAATAATGACGCAAACTTGCGCATACTGTTTTTTGGGTCTAAAATTAGAGTTTCTAAATTTTATTGTGATAGAAAACATAATTTATACATATGCTACCTTTACTTTTAAAAACCTTTTTTTTTTTGCAAAAAAAGTGTATAAATTTAATTTTTTTAAATTTTTAAGCGAATTGATTCAACATTATTATTCAATATAATTTCTTTTTTAAATATCAAAAATAGCTTTTGAACAAATCTCTCAGTGAAAAAAAAGCAAAGTAATACCTTTGGACGTTTAGCCACAAAAACAAAATCCTATAAACATCTTGAAACCGAAAAAAAAACATGAAAAGCGCAATTAATTTTCTTCACTTTCCTGACTTTAGCAGTGTCTCAGAGCTACAAATCGCAACATAAAGTCTTAAAAATTTATAATATGATATATCGATCTGCGTACTTAGTTTTTTGAGATTTCTTTAAATTCATTTTTGCCTTTTTGGCCAAATATTCCTCTGTGAATCGGTCGAAGTATAAATACAAATTTTTTTCAGTTTAAATTATCTAAAAAATTTAACTCCCAAAATTTTAATGTTGAACTTAAACTTTAAAGTTTAAAAAAAATTTGAAGATTGTACTGGATTTAGCACATACGAGTAAGAATTGTGGTGCTCATCTTAGAAGGTTTTTACATAGAAAAATGTAGGGAGAATCATATGTGGCGTTAACGAAAAAAACGGATTTTTTTCCGATATGTAGGAATTTTTAAAAATTTCTCCTGGTATCACTAAACAAACAAATATTCTTGAAATAAATCAGGAAGAACAATAATTTACAAAAATCTATTGATAAAAGAACAAGAATAGGTCTTTAAAAATAGTGTTCTATAAAAGTAATTTAGTTGAAACGATTTTTTTCATTAGTTTTAATGAAACTTGAATTTCTTTCACCTATTGATGATTATTGGAGAAATCGAAAGCAATCTAAAATTTTCCAATATTCCAATCAAGACCTGTTTTGATTTTTTCAAGTTACTAACACTTCAGCAGCTTCAGTTCATTTCGTTGGATAAAATTTGAAAAAAGACCCGAATAAAAAAGTTTTAAATTAATCGGGTAGTAAGTAGTCGGTTAACCGGTATTTGTCAATACGCATATTTCACATACAACTTTGCTTAATCGTATGTACACATATAACGTATGTGTGTAAGTATGTATGTGTGTGTAAGCGTTTAATTGTAACTCACTTTAATGCCACCACTGTGTAAATGGCATTTCCTTATAAACAAAATTTTGAAAGACAGCATTTTTTCTAAAGAAAATGTACTTTTTTAATTAAAATTTATCTTAAATATTAATAAAAGCAGACTGCTTAACATTTTTACTACACACTTTTAGTCATGGGTAAAAAATACTTACCACAGCAAGAAAGCAAGCATTCGCATTCACTTAAAAACAGAATATATTGAAGTGTGGTCAAGCGTGTTGGCATTTGAAAGAAGAGCTTAAAGTGATATGATGTTCCATTAATTTCCACAACTGTCAGAACGAAAATAAAAGGGTACATAAAATACAATTATGTGTATGTATGTATTTGATTGCACGAGTACAAGTGGAAAACGTACGAGACCAATATTACAATTCAACAAAGCATAAAAAAGTTTATTAGACCGTTTGTGGTTCCTTTTATGCAACATGCTCACACGTACACATGTATGTACATGTGCACACACACGCACACACACACGCATGCACTAATACTGTTGTCTATACCAGTAGTGAATATATGTATACGTGTAAGGATTTTTGTGCTAAGTTCTCAGGACATGATAAATTTAAACGTTAAAAATATAAAATTAATTTAACAAAACAAAAAAAGCTTCAAAACATAAAAATATTTGGTCACTTGATTTATGACGATACTGCACAAAGAGTGTCAAGAAATTAATTTATATTTAAAAAAAGAAATATTTATAATAGTTTCATGGTAGTGATGGACATTTAAAAATATCAAATAAAAAATAAAGATAAATAATTGCACTTAATTGTCGCGAAGGAAAGATAATGGCAGCGACAGAAATAGCATGAAATTAAAACAGAAATATAACTTGCTAAAGTCCTTCTACAGCATACAAAAGAAAAAGATGTAAGACAAAAACAACAAAACAAGACAATAATAGAAGAAAACTTGGCTCAAGACTTTAGAAATTTAAATAAGATTTTTGTTTGTTTCATTGAGTGTCTGTGTGTCGGATATGTACGCGTATTGCACGTGTACAAATTCAAGAGCTGCTCTTGATACAAAAGAAAGAAACTATTATTATACGAATGTTAAGCAGTGCAGCACAATGATTGCTAAGTGTGCACGTAATAAAAAACAACATTTTTAGAAATCCTCCCAAATACACTCCTTCACTCAGAAACTTACTTACACTAATGTTGCATTAGTACATGAAAATCCAAAGTAGAAATGAGAAATATTCGTAGATAGAAACATAAATTACTTCCACAATATCTTCTATAACACACAAATTTAGTGCGCTGCTTTTATTTTCACTGTCATCGCGATATATCGACGAAATAAATTAGTTAAACTTTTTAAATCAGACTTTAAATACAAATGGAAAAGTGTTATAAATATGTGTATAAGTTTTTGAATAATTAAAGCTTTTGAATTTGCAATTGAAGCCCAAATCATGTTTTGTTTATCTCTGGCACCATGGCAGTTGTGCCTGCAATAAGTGAACACTACGAGTATTAAGCAAAATGTGAGCTTATTAAGAAAGTGCAATTGTATTGTAGAAACAACATTTCCATGGCATTGTAATGATAACTGTAACTGAGATTGAGCCGGTTATTTTGAAAGTGACATAAGTCACTTTATCAAAAATATAATATCACTGATATTAATTGTTAATGATTTAAGTCATCTCTTAATTTCAAATAAGTTGTTTATAAAATAATTGTTCAATTCACAACCTTTTGTATGAGTTCTGAGTTGTAGAAATGTTGAAGGTAGTTTCTATACAAATTATCAATAGCATTTATGCAACAAACAACTCGTACAATATGAATTCAGCAACAAATATATTCCCTGCAGGAAATGTCAATAGTGAAATTATACTGATTATCTATTGACGATGTCACCAGTACTATTGACAAATTATACCCAACTAATGCTATCTACTATTGACATTTAACACAGGCTTGTCCTACAAAATCTACCAGTAGACTGTGTCAATACTGACTAGGTAGTTCTTGTGGGACCATATGGAGAAAATGTCAATAGTAAGATTGTACCGACTTAGTATTGACGATATCACCACACTGTGGGAAATGGCCGTAATAAAACTGTACTGATACACTATAGACGCTGTCACCACCTGCAGAAAATGTCAATATTAGAATTATGCTGACGATCTCACCAATAATATTTCATTTTAATTTAGATCAAACAGGTACAAGTATTTATTTAAAATAATATATAAAAGTAAAATAAGGTATAAAATATTTTACAGTCTTCTTTGAGGTATACTTTTCTTACTGTTAAATACTTGTTACATAAAAGGAACTTCGTTTCGTTTTAAATTTGTTTTTAACCGTCAAACATTTTCTCTACCTATTGAAAACAAAAGACAAAAAAAAAACAAGTTGTTGGCAGTGTCACCAAAAATACACCATAATTGTCGACAAAAATATTGACATGGATATCCTTAACCTCATGCTTCCTTCAGGGTTATTATATTAAATACTCATACATGTATTACATATCGCGCTTATTTAACAATACTGTGTTAACTCAAAATTTGAAAATATATATGAAATAGTTTTTACATCTTCCACCGAGATTTACACAAAACAATACTAATTTTTTACAGCGGGTTGATATAAATATTGTCTGTAAATTTTTCATAAAAAAGTCAAAAAGTAAAAATTTCAAGATAATACCCTCTTGTTGAGGTCTTCATTTTGTGTAAAAAAATTCATAAAAATGGCTTGTTTAGTCAACTATTGAGGGGAGAATACTTTTTAATTTTTCCATTGAGGTATCAGTAAATTAAAAACGTTGAATTCGTTTTCTGAAGAACTATTTTTACTAGATATGGCTACGTTGCAATAACCAGTGGCGTTTCCTCTATTGCGCGCAGGTGCTCATCGCATACAATAGAAGAATTTCATTTTATGTATGTGTGTATTTGTAATCATAAAATTTTACTAGATTCTTTTAAAGTTCTGCTACAAAATTGTCGGAGCACATGAATTTAGGTTGTTTAGTTTATAACAAATATAAAAGAACAAAAATAACGACCGATCCAAAACAATAAAGTGCAGAAAAGTATTGCGCACATTATTTTCTATGTGTCGAATTGTTTTACTTGTTATTTTCTTTGTTAATTATGTGCGCTGTGTATGTAATTCAGATAATAGTTGGCTCTTGTTTAATCGGTTTTGGCTTTGCAAAAACTTTGTTGTTTTTTGATTTTGTATCAGACCAAAACTCATGCACTCACAATTAAAAAGAAACAATTCTTGTGCAATATTTATACTCGTACGCACTTGTCGAATTTGCTCTAATGTAAATTAGCTGGCTCTATCTGAGTTGTCAGCAAAGTATATCGATACCAAATAGTTGTAAGCACTTAATTTTTCTCCCTACAAAATTCCAAAAATTATTTAAATTAAATAAGAGTTTCTTAAAAGTTCAATTGAATTGAGTCGTAAATAGAAACCTAAAAATAAGAAATCAAATAAATAATCTTTATCCTTCACGTCCCCGTCGCGGTCTTGAAAACAACAGAATGTATCTATTTTCTTGAAATTTAACAAAAGTGGTATAAACCTGGCCGAAACCTTATGGCACACCCCTGATACGTAAACGTGTATGTATGAAAACAATTTCCGGTTTAAATTCTCAGTATTTGTACTCAATTATTTTTCAAAACATGTGAAAAGAGCAAAAAAAAATACTAATAGGTAATAAAGGACAGCAAAAAGGTTACTTCAAGTCCACTATTTTAAAGCTAAAATATAAGTATTTGTACTTACCCGTGTATGCACACTAATGCACGACCTTTGCTATTGCTCATGATTATGCACGCTCACGTGAGTGGAAATAAATATTGACGCCGATCATAAAATCTCGTGAAGGCTTCATCAGAAAATCTAATCGTAACTAATTTTAGTAACACAGCAACGTAAAGAAATGTATTAGCTTGCATAAAAATCTTTTCTTGCTGGTATATGGAAATTTACTCACGATTTCATCTCTACTCAAAAGTGAAGACGTCCATTAAAGGATTAAACATTCGAGCATTAGAAATTACAAAATTTATTTTCGAAAGTATATTTTTATTTACTTTGCAATAAACGTGTGCAAGTATGTATTAATGTCAAAAAGAAAAGTATACAGGCCGGCACCATTAGAGCAACACAAAACTCAACATTTTGGCTCTTAAGTTCTTAGTTTGCTAACTTTTACTCTTAATGAACATCTATCTGTAAACACATAAATATTAAAAAATATAACATTAATTATCTATCAAAATGACTAAAAGAGCTGGAAAAACTTAAAATTTTTAAAACTTAATAATTTACAATTTAAGCAAATTCAAAAATATTAACAAAAAGTGAAATGTCAAAATGTTGAACCTTTTTGATCCATGATTGCGCTAATCTGTAAGTTGTTCCAATAGATTTAATTGACCAAAAAGTCTTATTATCTTCATTATAGCTGCGTCATAAGAACTGCAATTTAATTCTATATGAAAAACTTGCCAACCCAGCAAACATGCGGGTTTGATTTAAAAATGACAATTATTTGAAAACAAACTTTTTTTAAATATAAAATTTATGAGAATGATGTTACTATATATATTTTTCATATGTTTTCTCATAATATTATTTTAATATGGATTGTAACTAGATGAGAAACATGAGTGAAATTAATTAATAATTTATTTTTTTATTTTAACCACATTCAAAAAAAAGGCAAGAGACCATCCAAATCCACTTCCATCGTGCATCCAACCACTGACTAGATTTTAAATCGTCATTTTATATTTAAAGTTTATTTTTTTACCTGATGGTTTTTATTCAATTTTTTTATTGAAGTTGAACTCAAGTATCGAACCCTTGACGCTAATAAACTGATAGCACGTTTGCCAACCAACGCCACAGCAATAAATACATACAACAACAATAGCAAAATGAGAGAGTATTGAAAGAGAATACTATTACCGCGCATGTTCGAAGTATAATGAGCTTGATTTAAGAAATTCCAGGATTGATTTGCTTAAGTAATTTCTTTTAACGATTTATTTTTATTCATTCGCAATCGCACAAAAAGATAGTAAAAAGAACTTAAATTTAGTGCGGGTATTTTCTTCCTATAAAGCAATTTGATTCGAAAATAATGAAATAAAATGCTAAAAAGCATATTAAGTAAATACTTTTCATTATTTCTACTTGAGCATTTTAAATCTATACTTTTTTAATTTGGAGATGACTTTGAAGGCGAAGCTCTTACCACCTCGGATGACAAATAACGACTTCAAAATTTAAATAGTTAGAAGTCATTGAATACACAATAAAAATAAATTAAATGTCTGCTGTCAATATTGAACTCGTGCTTTTAAACGAATTGGTTGGGTCTATTATACAATTATTTCATTACGCGTTAAAAACTTGTTTTCACGAACATATAAACAATTAAAACTAAAACACTTGCCTTCGCGTCATTAAGTTCAAAAAGTTTTTGGGTTACATAATCTTAACTGTGAATTCCTTATTGGTTTGAGAAATATTGGAAATTTAAAACAAAAAATTTATTAATTTTCAAAATGAGACTTAAAAAGTAGACGATCAATTTTGAAATGAAAAATACTGTTGATCACAATCGTAATCTAAGAACAACTTATTTTGATTGAATTATATTACGATTGCAGCCAACTCATATAATTATAAAAACGCTTTCGAAAATATTATTTATATTGTTGTCTAAGTTAATAAAAAAATTATTTTTTTTGTTTTATAGTCACAATTTAATAACATTGCAGCAAACTAAAAATAATATGGTTATTGATAACATTTTTTAATATAGAGATCATAATATTTTTGCGTATTAATACAGCTTGGGAGCACTTGAATTTTTTTTACAAAAATTAAATTGTTAAATATAACCTTGTTGCAATTTTTATGAATTGTATTGATATTGATAATTGAAGCCACACAATACTTTGTTTATGAAAACCAAACTAATGTTTACAGAACTACAAAATAATACTCGTAACACCACAACTATAAATTGTTGCAGAATACTAAACATGACCCAATCATGTCATTTCTCTGCGTTTATGTTTCCATGATGTTTCAAGCCATTTCTGTATGTTGTTTGTTGGGAAGTTACTTGTGTACCTGTCAGTACTGCTTTAGTTTTTGTGTTTAACCATTAACTTTGTATTTAAAGGAAATTCATTTGAAAGTTTTTCGACAATCAAACTTCTGACATTTACCGCACGCACATTTATTTTCTTTTGTTGACGTTCACGGAATCACTTACAGTCGATAACATATAAAATGTAACATGTTGAATCTTTAGTTTTGCTAAATACAAATTTTCATCAATATCCACTTCATGTAATCTCTGAACTGTTTTTTAGTAAAAAAATATACATATATTTTGTGGTTGCAGCACATGTTTCCTTAGACACTGTGCGTTGAACACTCACACACACACATGCATACATACATGCCTACATTCATCCATAGACAATCGTGTGTACTGAAGCAGGCACGAACATTTTAGATAGAGAGTAGTGTTGCTCCTAATTACTTGGAACTGCCAAACGTTTAAAGGAGATGGTCTCACTCTCCTCTTGCTGAAAAAGAAAGTTTTTGTCTCTAAATCTTCTACATTATTTGGATTATTACTAGTTTTACGAATAGAGAAAGAGTATTTTCAAGGTAAGCCAAGGGATATAATGAGAAAACACATTTTGCCTGCTAATGATGGCAAGCAAAACTTTATTTTAATTCCTTTTCGTAAGAGTTTTTCAAGCATTTCTACTTCTTTTGATATACATAGAAACATATGTATGTGTGTACAATCTCAAGGATGAGGAGGAAGAGAGAGTACCATACATACATAAGGTATGAGTACACTTCAATGTACATACATACATACATACATGTTATGCATGCAGTATCTCCAATATTAAATGTTGGTTTTAGTTTTCTTTTTAATTTTCTACCATTTGCCATTTATGTATGTAACGCGAATAATTACAAACACATGTGTGCTTGCTGAAGCAATTTTTTTAAGTTCTCGTTGAAGCTTTAAGCTGATCATTAAATGACAATTTACATAAGTAAGTGAGTGCATTTAGTTTTTTTTTCTGTGAAGAAACTTAAGCGAAATGTAACGATTTATTCGTTATCTAAATGTACGCCTATTAAGCTCAAAGAAATGTTAACTCAAATGAAAACCGCCAAATGCTTCAAAAGGGAACATGAATAGAAAATAAATAGGCAGCAAAAGCGAATGTTTTTCTATTAAATAGATAGAATTTCATTTAAATGTTTTAATATTAGGTATGTCAGATAATCTTCAATTATATTAATAGAACAGAAGACATAAAGCTTTCTTACATATTTAACAATTCCCAAAGTGTTTTATTTTATTTGTCTAAATTAATGTCGTGCTTTCATTTGAGATGTTTTGTATTTACTTTTATAAAACGACATAATTGTATCTGCACATGGATAGAAACCGAAATTTTGAATATCTGCAGAGTAAACAGGACAAAAATTTGCACAAAAAACAACCCAGCAAGCAAGCAGGATCGAACATAAATTGATTTGATACTCTTTCTTAAGAAGCAGGAAAATTTTCTTAAATGGAAAATTATGTTTATTAAACATTAATTGTTATTCATTTATTTCATGCTTACGGCCTTGAAAATTCATGAACGAACAGATTCTAGATTATGTGGGAAATCGAAATAGCTTCTTAGTTGACTTAAGATTCATAAGCGAAAAGAAAAATTGCTGTAAATTACAAAAATACAAAATATCAAATTATTCTCGATAATTTGTCGAAAGAAAATTGTTGATAATTCTTAAACTTTTATTTTTTCCATTCCCTTTTATTATTGCTAATTTTTCTATTAAAATACATATCGTTCGGCAGAAGTCGAAACTCAAATAATTGTAAAGGTACGGTCATACTTGACAAACATTTGCCCAAAAAAAGTAACCGCTGCGTTTGCTTAGAGTTAGTGTGATTTAAGTTGGTTTTTCTATCTCAAAATGAAGTCAATCATGCCACAAAATGCTATTTTTATATTATTTTTAATAAATGCGAACCCATATTTAAAAAAATATTGGAATTAAAGAAAATGCAAATTTAGCTTGTCTGTTGGTCACGTTATTTTCGGCAAATGTTTGTCAGATGTGACCGTACCTTAACTTTACAGGAAAAAGCAAAAACATAAAAGAAACTGTACAACCTCTTTGTACAAACTGATTGTAAAAGCGTTATTTTTTACACTATTGCAATAGATGTTTGTGACGAGGTGTATTTGTGTAAAACGTATTCGAATCACTGAAAAACTAACTTTCGTAAAAAATACGATTTAGGGCCTTTCTACTTGAGACCATCGATATGATATGTACCTATTATTTATTAAATAGTTTTCTTCATATGAACTTTAAAAAAGTGACTTAAGTCGTTTCATTATAAAAACTAATTTTCAATTGATAAATTTTTAAATTATTATTTCATTTTGAAGTAAATTTTTGAAGTACATGAATGAGCATATAATTATGGGAGTATAAAAATTATACCCTGTTTCGTAATTCCGGAGCCTCAATAGAATAATTTGCAGTACGCCATCTTATTAGTCTTGGAGTTGTGGGTTTGATTCCCACCAAAGCCTCTGTTCTGCTTCCCTGAAACTTTGTTAAAATGTTCTTCAAATTAACTTATAACATCTTTTTAATAACTATATTATTTGAGTGTCTTTCCAATCCATCGAAAACAATCCAGTAAAATTAAATCAGAAGCCGGAGCTCTTCAGGAATTAAAAATGAAATTTCTTCTTTTTATCTTAATTTAAAAGCATTAAGAAAAATAATTTCCCATAGAAAAATGCCATTTTGCTTCACCACACATTTTAATCATCGAAATAAATATTACTTCAATCTTAAGTGTAAATAAAAATATTCCCACACGTACACGGCGTGGATTATCACAACAAAATTGTCCATTTTAATAGAAATTTTATGAAATTTTATGAAATCTTTGCCTAATCCTTATTATAAGACAGAAGTCTATATTTAACACTACTTGCAACGCGTCTTCTTTTTCAAATTGTCAAAACGAACATTATTACTCGTATCATATTATCACTAAGTCTGTCAAACAGTTAAAGGACTTCTATTTGTTACAGGAAACATTCACACATACATATGAGTACATGTGTGTATGTATGCCAGGCTATGAGTGAATAGAAAATTCCTACAGTTTATGTGTGTGTGAGTGTGTTTTTTTTTTTGTGTAACAAACTGCCTTTTTTGTGCTGAAAGCCACGTACATGAACCATTAATAACAATAAATTAGCTTTTATTCTTTGATTATGTATTTGAATAGTTAGAAAGTAAAGTTTCTATATGACAGAGAAATTGAACAACACTTCTGCCCATATGTATTTATATGTATTTATATGTAACGACGGAGATGCTCAAAACATTCATTAAATTAGGTCCACAATCCAATTTAGCTAACCAACTCTAATTAAAAGAAATTCTATTAAAAATCGTATTCGAAGATGATGGTTTTTTATTTGTTAATTTTTTGGTTAACTTTAAAAAAATACTTCGGTTTTATTTGTGTTTTATAAATTATCCGAATTAAAGGCAGAAAGAAAATCTCGCATTAAAATACTAAATTCATGCGAAAGAGAAATAATGAATTCAAGTTTTTTAATTTATAAATATTTTTCTTTATTATTTAAATAGAGCAATTAAAATATAATATAAATTTTATTTTCCTGCCTTCGGTTAAGGTTGAACAACCTTTAGTTAACTAATCACGACCGTTTAACCAATGAAATTTATATGAAAAGTCGTTAGTTAAACCACTGTCATTATTTAACTAAACACTGAGAATATGGGCCTAAGAGGTAGAATGTTTTAAAATTTTTCAAAAGCTGTCAGCATTGTGATTTAAATAAAATTCAAATAAAAATATTATTAGAATTAAATAAACACAATAATATGCCATCTTTTAAGCGCTTTGGTATTGTTATTTTCAAGAACTTGCAAAATCAATTGTTCTTGCTTTTATAAATTGATTGATGGTTTGGTCAGTCATTTCTGCAGCATAATCTAGTATTCAACTTAACGAATAAGTTATAATAAAAGTTTCCATCAAGTCGAATTACGTATACGCACCATACGCACGCTCCAACCACGTTTCCTGCAGTGAAGCATCTAATCGTCTTAAAAAATCTCTTAATTTCATTTCAAAATTCCCTGAGGTCGATATCATTATTATTGGTTTAAGTTTCTGTTTCAACTTCCGTTTCTTTACTTTTTTTTTCTTTCCTTTCAACTTGACTTGTGGAGCAGGTCAACAAGAATAAATAATGATATTTTAGTCATTTCCCGCCGTGTGGATGTTTGTTGGTTTTGTTTGAGCTAATTTCCATTTAAATTGTTTTCTTTTGTAATACAAGCAATATTTAAAAGTAGGCTTGATTGATTTTCTTCTCCGTATTGTATCTTCATTACACATCTTTCACGGCACATACACCTGCACACACGAAATATTTCATAGTTTATCAAATTGTTGTTTTTCTTTTCCAATAAAATTATCTACTCGTCAATGGGCGAAGCAAGTATTATACAAACGTAGTGACCAGTCCGATAATTTTAATCAATATGATAGACAATAACTGGGATGCCGTAAGAAAAGAACTACGTGAACGAATTGCATCTTTGGGGAATTTCGGATGATGAAAATCGATGAGAGAAATAGAAAATTGTTAGATATTTCAGATATATTGTAAATTAAAGATTATTATAAACTTTTCTAATATTTATATGTATTTGTTAAAAAAAACAATCGTGCGATTTCAAAATGTTGACTTTTCGATTGTTCCCTTAATTGTGCCGGGCTGTGTAGTTTGTGAAATCTTGCATAATACAGAACATGGCAGTCTGAAATATTTTAAAAAGCTTTTGATTAACAAAGCAGACTGTTTTTTAGTGGTTTCTGTAAATTAATTTTTAAACAGCTGATCGTGTGTTAGCAATTTTTTTACTGTGACTGATATAAGTGATGGTTACACATCCCAGACCTTTAACTTCCGCAGAAATTTTGTTTTAAAATAATTAAGAAAACACTGGCTGTTCTTCGTGTAAACTGGATGCAGATGCATCATAAGCTCAAGAAGTTATGTCAAGTAAGTGAAATGATTTCTTTATTTTTACCATCGAATTTCATCTAAAGTACAAAATATCGTTCAAGAAATCTACCCAAACACGGTCATGTATATGTTCATACGTCATCACGCCCATCTATAGCAGACCATCTCTATTACAAATTACATATATATTGAGCTCACACATGCTGTTGTGTGCGTGGACGTGTTTGGGTTGAAATGACCAAACGAATAAATAGTTGAAGTTGTTTCTTAAAAAAATATCATTTAGTTTAACTTTGTAATTAAGAGAGAAAATCCAACGTCATATGAGTGACGATAACAAATTTCCTTTAATCTTAATGAGAACACGAGTATTGTAAACATGCAATATAATGATGTTAAGCGTGCTCACGCTGGGGGAGTTCTATTTGCTTTCTTTGCATTTCTTAGATTGTTTTCTTTCAATAGATATTTTTGTCAACTAAGCATTCCCTCCCTCCCTTCACTTGCATATCTTTTTTTAATGGTTTTTCATTTTGGTTTTATTTTTCCTTATCTGATATATTGAAAAAAGATGTGGATATTTTCTGTTCAACACAAGTTTATACTTTGCATTTTGTGAATTTCCAAAACGTTGAGTTTTCAAGAGTTTGGTAAATAAATTTTTTTTCGCAATTGCGAGTACTTAATGAATGTTTGTTTAGAGGGTTTGGGTTTGGGTTTGCTTTTATAAATTTATTTTTCCATTTTTCCTTTTTTGCAAAAGTATTTGCCATATAGAAACAATTTTTGTTTAAAGTACTTGAATATTTTGTATGCTTTGATTATAATTCACAAAATTCCTCTATTTCGGACTTCATTGTAATGATGCAGAAAGCAAAGTTTTCATAGAAGATGTGGCAAATTGTTCAAATGATAAACTAATATTTAATAATAAGAAAGTATTTGTAATAAAGAAACCCCACTATGTTTTAATGACTATTAAATAATGTAAAGTTACGCCAATTAATATTTTGAGCAATTTAATTGTTTTTCTGTGTTGTCATTAAAGAAAACCCCAAACTTCGTTGTTGACTCAGATATATTTTTTTAAATTTTCTTGAACACTGAACAGATGTGCGATTAAACTTTTATTTTCTTCAGGAGATGCATGTTGTATATTTTACAAGATACATTGAAATATTGCATGTTAGACATTAGATTTATTGCCGCTTGCATAAATCTGCGGGAGTTCGCATTTCCTATTGGATTGCAAACGAAATATTCATTATCGAGCGAGGCATCCAGTGAAATTTAAGATTTGATGTCGTGGGAGTTTGCTTAAAAGCAATTTGTCTTTAGCCCAAGTTGAAGAATGATTGTTAAAATTCTACTTTAAATGTTTGCTGCTACAACAAAAATATGAAAATTCGTTTTTAAATTGTGGCTTCTCATGAACGCAGAGAAAACGAATTGACGGATTCAATTCGTGTTCGATTGCAATAATCACTAACAAAATTAAGCAACAATTTAAAGTAGAAGACAATCATCATCGAAACCGAACAAAGATATATTAAAAATATAGACATAATAGTTATAAATAATATTAAGAAAAAGTAATAAATCCAATAAAATAATAGTGAATAAATAGTGGGGAAGTTAAAAACATTCGTGTAAAATACAATTGATATTTTGTTGAATATTATTTTTAAATGTAATTTAGCTATTTACTTAACTGGACTTAAGAAAATAAATATTTGTGTTCGAAGTCCTGTTGCGGATGTTAAAAAATTGGAAGTCGCCTAAAATTTATCCAAAAATTTTAAATTCATTGATTGCGGACGTTACATATTTTCTTAATATCTTACGAGTATTTATGTAAATGGTTCTTCAAAAGTTTTTTCAAAATGTTATTGAATTTTGTATTTCTTATTTTATAGAACATGCTGTACGTCAAACTTGTAAACGAATGATTCTGTTTTTGGAATCATTCAGGCATTGAAACCTGACTTTTTCAAATACCTCATTTTGATCCAAAATATAATTTGATTTAATTTATTAAGAATTTGAAATTCTTAAATATTCACTTGAATTTTGAATCAATTCTTTATGAATTAATAATTTTTGTCCGAAAAAAATGAATTGAATAGAAATTTGATTGAATTTAAGGAACGTAGTTAGTTGAACTGTTTCAGTTTTTTTAAATTTAACTTCAAAACTGACTTTACGCATTTCTTTTTTAATTTAAGATATTGTTTAAGTAAAGTCAAATTATTGTTACTAAGAAAGTAATATTGGAACAATTTATTTATCAGAGTAGCAGAACGGATCAGAACTGATTTCGAGGTCGCTTGTTTTTAATACTTTTGACGGTGGATACTAGTGAATAGAAATATCAACTATTTAATTGTATTATTTAACAAATTAGAATACGAATACGTTGATTAATTTAATTAATTTATAAGCAGTTTTAACTTTATTGCTGAAATCGAATAAAGTGTTATTAAATATATTTTCTTTATTTTATTTTTTAGGAGAAGTAACACTCGTTCAATTAATATGCCTCTTATAACCAGTAGGTGTTTTACCTTCTTTGGCAAAGGGATTGTGAGAGAGGACAAATGGTGAAAATCCAAATCTTAATTGTTTTAAAACTCTGATAGTGAGCGTTATGTTAGTTTTTAGATCAATTTTGTAGTGGCTCTGCTGCCAAGCAGTGTAGCAATTTTTTATTAATTATTTTACTTCGCCGACGATTCTGCTACATGGCGCTGTGATGTACATATATTGGCATAGACCAGTATTGATTGCTGCCGATACTGTTCAGTGACCAGTCCAACATCAGCAAATACAGCGACATAGTAATGAACATCTGAAAAATTATGGATGTTATGACTTCCCTGAAACTGGGCTCGAAACGACGTTCTTATTCATTATTTGCTTTGCAGTGAATGCGGTAACTACTTCAGCCAACAGCACCCTCTAATTGGTTGCAACAGAATTAATTTGGTTGAAAACACTTTTTACTTCAGCATCTGAATATCGAAGAGAGAATCCAGCATATTATTAATTATATTGTTTGTGTTTTTCTATTTTATATACGGGTATGTATTGAATATTAGAGTACTGATCTTACTTCCACGTTATCAACATTAAAAAAATATTAAGTATGTAAAATATGCTATTTAGAATATTGTAAATCAAAACATCTGAAATTCTTGCATTTTTTGGTAGTAAAAAGGTGATCTTTTATTTTATTTATTTTTCTTTTGTATTTATATAAACGAACTTTTCTTCTGGCTAAACAGGATGCAAAATTCTGGCCAGAAAGCTTCTAAATTTTTAAGATTAGGCGGTATGTACCGACTTGACTTATAAGAAAATTTATATTTTGTAGGCTTCTGTACCAAATTCAAAGAAATTTGCTATTAACGTAAATGATATTCACAATATTAAATTCAACAATTCATGGAATTGAAACTACTTTCGATGGGAATGCACATCTAAGACAATTTAATAAAATGATTTATCAAAAAAATGTGGACTCGTTAACAATTAAATAAAAATTATTGCTCTGAATGCGTGATATAAGTAATTAAGTTAACAAATATATACTCATATTGTTATTGTTATTATATTGATTGTTATACATACAATCACGTATTTCTAATGTAATTAACAACAAGTTGTGAACACGTTTATATCCCCCATGCGACTGCAATATTCTCAAATATTGTGTGATCAGCAGTAAACAGAAAAGCCCACAAATTGTAGCAGAAGATATTTATTCTATTGTTCTTAAGCACAAAAACACATTCAATGTTCATTTTGGCAATACGTACATTTTTAGTTGCTAATTAAACCATTTAAGTGGGAGTGTATTTTGCTATAAAATCTTTTTTTGCAAATACACTCAGAAAAAAGGGATTTCGGTTCGTGTTGTGAAAATCTTTGTACATATAAAAACTATTTATAAATGGTTAAATAAAAAAAAAAATTTACACTACGTGCAGAATATTTTTTAATGGAATAATATGATACATATGGAGTATAACCTTAAAAATATTTAAAGCATAATTGTTTCAGGGAACTCTTAATGAATGGCAGGTCCTTACGTGCACCTACGTCGTATTTATATTTTTTTCCTAACAGATACGAGTATGTTGCCAAAGAAGCTGTAGAAAATTCTCAGGACTTTGCAAAAGGGAATATAAAGTTTTTTTTTCGAAATTTTTTATAAATACTCAGTACAAACTTGTCAAGGAATAAATTTACTAATAAATTATAATTATTGAAAAATAAAAATACAATTGCGGTATTTAAATGGTAGTCATAGAATCATACGCTTTAAAATAATAACGCGAAGAAATATGACAAGGAAGAACAAGCACTATGTAATTTCTTTCACGCTTCTCTCAAATCTCTACTGTTTGGATATGACAAAACAATAAACGTAGTTTAAGAAGTCTTATTATTTTATGACTTTTTTGTTTGAAGCAAATCACAAAAAATTTTTTTTAAACTATTGTAAAATATTAAGGCGGCATGACAATATGACTTAATAGGACACTATTTGAATGTGCCAAATAAATATTTTCATCCAACAAATAAACCATATTGATACTTTAATATTTTTTTTACAGAACGCCAAAATGTACGAGTATTGACAGAACTCATTTTTAGGTGCTTAGCAGTACATAATATCGTTTTGATTGAAGTAGAATATAAACATGAGTTTCGAACAAAACATGTCAATTATTAAATTATATTTCTAATTCTAATTCAATTATTAAATTACATTAAATGGATAATACAGAGAATGTCCCAAAAAACGGGTTTCATGATATTAAATCAGAACCCGATTTGTTTAAGGGCCAATAAAATGGTCAAACATTATAATGTAAAATCTACTCCAATTTTCGTGATTCTCCGAATTATAGGGAATTCTTTATATGTTTATCTGTTTTGAATCAATATTGGTGCTTCTTTAGAATTTTGCCGTTTTCGCGAATTTTGGCAATTTTTGCGATAGAATTGATTTTTTGTATTTTCTTTTTCTTTTTTTAATCAATATTATTTATTATCTTTGCGATTTTTGCGATGTGTTAAAGTTTTCGGGGCTTTTCTTATCATCCGCGATACGAAATGATAAAAATGGTTGATAACTTTAAAAATATTTGCTGTAAAACTTTATCTTAAGCGGCAATTTATAGATTTTGTATATAAAACATGTTTCAAAATATTAAGCAAATCTTCTAATGGGAAATTCATGTTTTAACGCCTACAAAAAATATTTCGCCTGAAATTTGTACACTACTTTTAGGGCACTGCTACACGTTGAATATATATTGACTGCGATCCAGTATCGCGATATTTATTAAACGTCAAGCATACGGTATTGACGCAAGTACTAACGGATTACTTAATATTTTTAAATCCCCAAAATTTAACGCGATTTAAATATCTCTTATATTCATATGACCATAAGAAAAACATATACATATATAGTATATACGCAAAAATTTAATGAAAAATAGTTTTTGATTCTCCTGAATCAAGAATTATGAAAAATATTTCTATTGAGGTTTCAAAATAAAAAAAAAATTCTTCAAAGTAATTTCGTAGCAGAGCTTCTTTGTCCAGGAAGTACCTAAGAAAGTACATCCCTGATGTGTGAATGTGAATGGGAACGTGAAGCTGCCATGTATGTGTATGTGTGTAAGAGTATAAGTAAAATATTTGTTCTCGTAAAACTGACTGACTTTGTCAATATTGCCGGTGGCAATTCTTGTTCTACCATTTCTTAATTGTTGTTGTTATTTTAGAATTATTTGAATTTTTAGCTTCATCAAAGTTTTTCGTTTTTATTGTTAATTTGCCAAAGAATTCCATACACACATACATGCCTACAGACATCCATACACACACCATACATACGCATTCCCAGTGAACATTCGACTTGTCAGAAGTCAAAAATATAGTGCAACCTTATCAGACGATTCACAAATAAAAATAAAAAATAATAAACTAACCTGCAGATTGTTGGGAGGATATTACATTTTCTTTCTGAAGCATTTCATCAGCCCTTCCAGCTTACATTATGAAAAACAACCGATAATTATGTTGCTCACGTAATTTTTGTTCGAAGATGGATTGCTTGAAATTTATGCTTAAGAAATTTAAGAGAATAGTTTGAAAATATTTTGAAATCTTAAAGAAATGTTTGCACAGTTTCTGTAAGATACTTTTATTACGACAAATTAATTGCTTAAATTTTTAAAGTGTTAAGGAAAGTTTGATTATAGAGATATTGTCATTTGCAGACTGCTGGCACGCAAAAAAATATTCACTGGGTTCTCTTATATTTAGACACAATCATAGTCCCATGATGATATTGGCAGGTAGTGGGGTGGGGGGAAACTTGCAATTTTTGCAAAATGTTGAACATTTCATAATATTGCAACATGTTTACCAAAAGAGAAGAAACTATTTAAGAATATTACATTCTTATGAATACTTTTGTAAGTTAGTTTGTTATTTGCTGTTACCCCGTGTCACAAAATAACTGTGGAAATTTAAATTTCATTCTTGTACCGGGAGGTTTTTTTGTACACAAACAAAAAAAACTGTCTGCAAATCGGTTTCTTCTATAACAACTCTACAATAGTTCATCACATTAACAACAATTTCTGTTGCAAAGCAGCCTTGAAAAAATTGTTGGGCCACTTGGTTCATTTTAGCCAAAATTTAGTGTCTACCACATGATCGAATGTTGTGCGTCATCTCGAGTATTTTCATTCTTTTTTACTTCCGGTGTCGGACTCATTACGTTTAGACACAAATCTTTTACATGTCATCTTATTTATGCGATAATGTAAATTTCTCTTGAAAAAACACCCTTTACTTGTGAAGTTTTTAGTAGTTTTTTCTGGCGATACTTTTGCGAACATTTTCATTGTTAGCATTAGTTCATAGTCATAGATGAAGACACAATACCTGAGGCAATATATGAAAATGTAATACAAAAGAAACTTGTAAGAAGTTTTGCGTTTTAGTTGTACAAATATACTACGAATATTTTCAAGTGCCCATAACAGTCTAACTACGAGGAAATATATATTCTAGAACCGACAGACAGCAACAATTTCGTTTAAAAAATATCCGTAGTACAATAATCTTGAACGGAACCCCTGTAAACGTTGTGCAGTAGACGTTAATTTATTAGAACATTTGAACATTTTATTAGAAAATTTGAATATTCAAAAATAACATCAGATTAGATCAGATCAAAGCAGCCCATAACAACATGCTGCTTTCAGTTAACTCCAGCTAAAAAAAGCCCTACAAACAAGGACTTGGAAACTTAGATCAATTGAAAAGCGAGAAAACAGAAAAAGAAGGAGTTTTCATTCTTATGAGTTGATGAGTCTCCTCCAATATTATACATCAAAGAGTATATTTGAATACTCGTACAATTTTTGAAGTTAAATCAAGGTATTTTTTTTGCTTGTGCTTTTTAATACTCTCAGCCAATAAATTTTAATACAAACTATATTTTAATATCTAATGATATTAATTCTGTGGATGAAAAAAGTCTTAATTTTTAGATGAACTCATTACTGTTTAAAGAAAAAAATATATAAAAAATCAAAAAAGAACTTTTAAATTTTGACGTTAAACTTATTAAGTCAACTTTCTCGTTGCAAAACAACTTGACGAGTGTACGAGTATTCATTCATACATTAATTTAGTTAAGTTCATTCTTTTCTTCTACTTTTTTTTTGTCATTATTTACTGGCTAAATGGATTTTTAATGTCTTTAAGTACATTACTTTTGTTTTTACTTATTTACTGCCAATGTCATAGTCAATGATGGTGTTAAATACTAGTAAAGTGCTTTTGCATTTTGCTGATAAGTATGTTTAAAAAAAAAAGATACACAAACACACAAACACACAGACACACTCACTTTCAGACAGTTTGTAGTTTGTTCTTCACTTGACTATTAGAAACCTCTGACTTGCACTTGGAGAGTTGCGTTTAAAGAATATCATTTTTCAAAAAAAAGTTAAAACCTTAAATAGAGTTAAAAGGGATGTGGATATTGGTACGAGAAAGAAAATTAGATAAACAAATTTATTCATTTATGTTACAAAGGAATACATTATGCCAGGGAAACATGTAAGAATGTTTCCAAATAAAACACCCAAATTGACAAGTAAATTTTGTATGGTTCTGGTTTATGTATGGATGCGTGTCGGCAGGTATTTATTCATACTACATCAGGTGCCCCATTAGACAGAGTAATATTTCTGTAGACAATCCAAATAGGATTCACAGTTTGTGTTTGTGGAAATAATCCACTTGCTTTTCATGTGTGATTTCACCCTTTAAAACAGAACAGAAGTAATAGAAAAGGGTTTTTTAAAGTACTTTTTGGAAATTATTTCTTTTTCTAAATGTATTTCTCGGAAAACTCACATGTTCAATAGAAACTTTTCTGGAAAAAGTTCTTTTTCATAATTTACTTAACTCAAAAGGACTTTGTTTTTAATGGGTTTGTAAAATATTTTTCAAATGTAAGTTTTTTGTGGGAGTAACTTTTGCAAAAAGAGCTTTTTAAAAAAATGTAGTTTTTGAAAAAGGTACATTTTTAAAAACTTGTACTTCCTATGGCCGACGCAATCGACCACATTTTAGTTATAATTTCTTCCCGAATAAAACAAAACTGCAATGAACATGTACATCCATATTTAATTCTCATTTCTTTCAATTCTGATCTCTTTTTCTTTTTCAACTTCACTCAATTGAAGAAAAAAAATATTTTTACTCATAATTATTTTTTTATTTGAACCAATACTTACATAAGTGAATGTACGTGTGTATATTTAGTATTTGTAGTGGTGTTAACTTTAGGAGTCTTTTATTCCTTTTAGACTGATCCGACTTAAATCATACATAGTCGGGTCAATAAAGCTCAAGAATGTCTACCATTTGGTAAAAGAATGAAGAAAATCGGCACTTTTTCCTAAGGTAATTTCTCAATAAAGGTACTTTTTTGAAAATGAATTCCTTGGAAAAATTGGTTTTTTAAAATGTATTTTTTAAGAGGTGTTTTTTTAACTTTTTTTTTTTTTGAAATGTACATCTATCGAAATGTACTTTTTAGAAGTATATATTTTGGAAATGTATTTTTTTGGATACAGTTATTTGTTTTGTATTAAAAATTACACTTTTTAAAAAGTGAGGTCAGCCTCAGTAAAAAGTGAGCTTTCAAAGAAGTCAAGAAAATACAGAATTTCGGATCCGAAAGTAGTGCAAATTTGGATAATTTCTGATGATATTTACTTGCGGTTGTCATTTCAAGAAGTTCCCTTTTTCGATTCCCCTTCATCAAAATGGAAGCAATGTTCAGAATATTTATAAAAAGATTATTTTTCGACATTTTGTAAGTTTTGTAATTCTCTTGAGTTTTGAAAAATTGTTGTATAAAACAAAAGGTTTGAAACTTTTTAAAAATATGTTTTCAAAATAATGCTTATTTTAATAAATTGTCTTAATATTCCGGTATTCTCAGGGATTTAAATATTTCTTAACAAAAAACTGAATGTATATTTACATATTTCTGAAATAAAAATTATATGGTCCGCTGACAAAGCAGCACGATCACCCATTCAAAGATAAACCATTGAATAATTCTCTAAATTCTGTTTTGTCTTTTAATTTTAAAATAAATCTTATAAATGCTAATTAAGTACCAAGTTATTCAGGGAATAACTCAGTTGTGCGATTGTATTTATTTTGTATTTTAAGATGAAAACAAAAAAAATTAAATGTTCATCATGAGATCAGCCATAATAAGTGTAGCCTGCGTAAGGATTATTTGGATCGTATTGATAGTAAGGATAAGGATAGTTGGCATACGGATTGTAGGCATACGGATCGTAATAATTATTACTAGAATAGTCGGGATATGAAGGTGTTGGAACATAATAGTAAGCAGTGGGTGCTGGAACATAATAGTAAGCAGCAGGTGCGGGAGCTCCAACCACAGTAATATTACCAGCCGAATTACCAGTGCTCAGTGTTAGATTGTAAGACAACGAAAAGTTTGATCCCAATAAACCGAAAAAACGCGGGTCTCTTAAATTTTCACTTCTCATATCGAATTCTGTAGTTGAATTGCTGTCATGGGAACGATTCACTTTGTCTTTGTAATATCTTTGCGTTCCTGGCAGCACAATATTTTCTAAATTTGTATTACGTTTGCTATTTATTTTTTTAATGTTTCCAATGCTTTTTACCCACAGAATATTTTTGCTGTCTATGGATAATACTGCGTTGTTGCTGTTGCTGGTGCTGTTGCTGTGGCTACTGTTTCCATTTCTGTGTGGCACAGCTGACATTTGCACTGTGTTTACACCATAATTCACAATTAGTAGCGTCATGCCAACAAACGTAATTAAAATATGACGACTACAAAAATAGCAATAAAATGTTGCTTTTGTTGTTTCCATTTTCCTTTTTATTTTTATTGTTTTTTAGCCTGCCAGTGTTTGCGTTGTTCTTGTTATTATTGTTATTGTTATTTTCCAGCAGTTGTCATCTGAAAAATAAAATGTACAAAAGCTAAATTAAAGTTAATTAGTTATTTCGCTGCCATGAAATTCAAAGGACGCCCATTTTTTTATTATTTATTTATAAACTGAATACTTATGCTACTTATAACACCAACCATTTGAATCAACTCCGAGAAAAAAATAAAAGGTGGAAATATGCGAATATTAAGTAAAAATTATAGAGAAAAAAGAAAGAAAGAAATAGGACAGGATACTTGAACTTATGTCAAGATGAAAGTTTTTTATTTTAATATTCAAGCATCATTACACTTTTACACTCACCAACATACAGAGTCGAGCATGTAGAATACGTAACTGTCGGATGGTTCAGCTGTTTATTTTTCTTCTTGTAGTTCTAATTATTTAAACTTTGTTAAACAAACTGTAAATACAAAGTGCTACAAATCCTAATTTTACTTATACATTTATAGGAGTCTTCCGCAACGAATCACCTGCCAAGCACCAAGCGCCAAAGAAGAACATCAATCATATTCACTGAAACTTGAGAGTCATGCAAAGGCAAATTATAAATTGCACAAATATTTACTAAATAAATATTTTAACTTTTATGATCTTGATCTACTTTTGTGCAGTTGTCAAGGTTCTAAGATACTTTTGTCTTCAATAAAAATTATTTTTAGTTAAATGTACTTCTCTTAGGAAATTTTTATGTGAATAATTTTTCAAGTTGCAGACTAAAATTAACAAATTATGTTTAATTTGCTCTTAATAATGATCGAATCGGCCACACAATTGATTGAAAATAATTCTGAAAACAATTAAATCAATATTTATGTTTAATAATGTTATTGGTGTTTTCCGGAAGAATAATTAGTCAAGTGCTGCCTTTCAAGTTCTTAATTGTTTCTGGTCTATTGAAGTGATTTGCGAAAATTTGCAACTTGTTTGCAAACTACTGCAACTGTAAATAAAGTGATAACGCAGCTGCAGCAATGAGTGGCATCATTGGCAATTATTTGCATTAACTTTAAGTATTGCACAATTACTGCATTTGCGAATGTACCGATTGTGCGAGTAATGCCGTCAAATCATATTACCGTACTGAGCATAGCAGCGCTACCCTTCTCAGTCAAAATACCGAGTAGGAAGGACGGATGGAAAGCTCTGTAATTCAAAAGATTGAAGTTTCGGTCAATACCAAGGCCTCTAAAATATGTGCTGCTACTGGAATCGGGGGTTATAAGTTATTGATGGATCTTACGGTTCCACTGAGATATCCGAACATTCAATCTCTCAAACGTTTTCAGACAAATGATGAGAGGATAATCTGGCTGCAAAAGAGGAGGAAATGTTCAACGAATGTGTTAGAGACGAATCGGTTTTGGACAAAGAGTATTATCGAAATGATATTCTTGTTTCCTTGGTTGTCTTGTTAAGAAGAGGGACGTTTTTGTCACTTGCTGGATATATAGCACTCGTTAACCCCTACGAAGAAGAAATGAAGTCGCTTGTACTCCTCTCCTCGTTGGCATCATAACGAGACATTGCATGATAGAATTCATATCGAAAAGCTGGATGACCAAACTAAGTTTATCTTCTTTAGTAATCATGTCCCTGTACTGCTTGCTGTTCTGTTGGTCTGTTTTTTAGTATTATAATTATAACACTTACGTTCATAACTTTCGAAGGAATATATGGCTCTGGTAAAACAACACAATCTAAGCTACTTGCTAATTATTTTAAGCAAATTCAAGGCACTGATTTTGCAGAAAAGATAAGAGCGGTGTTGTTAATAAATAATATTGATCCTATTTCTGAACTCTTGCTACTTATCTCGACGTTTTATTCACTGTTATAAATTTTTACATACAACATTTTCAAAAAGTAACTTAATATAAAAAAGAAAAAGATTTGTTATCGCAATCACACATCCTTAGGAATGTTGTTGTTAGTGTCGGGCCTAATTCCAAGTCTATTGTATTAACGAATATGTGCTTTAGCGCTGAAAAAAGGATTCAATTTTTCAAAACTTCATATTGAATTATATTTTTCGAAATACATTTAAACAGTTCAGAAACGTCGCTGCAACACGAGGCTGGGTATTCATGACGAATTTTCCAATTGAACTCGACCAGAAACAGGAAACCAAAGACATTATAAAATAATTTTTTATTTTAAGTAAAATATAAACAGGGTCAGTGAAGTAAAATAAAAGCTTTTCCCTTTAAAATTATAAAAAAAATTTATATAATTTGACTTCCTTAATTCGTTTCTGTTGTGTGTGAGTAGTCAGTCAAAAAATCTTCAGTTCCACTGAAAGACTTTAGCAAATTACTTTTCCTCCAAATTATGAAACCACAACAAAATTTAACACTTAAATAAACATATTATATTTTTAATCATAAACTTTCTTTGAGATACGATGATTTCTTGAGTTCCAACAGCTGAGGAGGAAGTTAGAAGAAGGAAAATGATAATAAGTTCACATCACTCTCATGTTGAAGTGGGGTGCGGTTCAACATAAGTAGTCCCTAACAACAACAACAAGAACAACAACAACATCAGCAGCTACAACAGCAACAAAATATAGAAGAAAAAACATCATAAATTACATTGTTTTGTGGCATAAAGTAGTTAAATATGCTATTATGGCACAAATAGATGGATTGGAGTTTGTGTTCGTGTGTGCACGACATCCAAGAGAGTAAATGAGCGCCGGCCAGTCTGCTTGTCTGTCTGCTTATCGTTTTTTGTATTTGTATTGTTGAAATGTTGTTACTTATTTAATTCGAACGGTTCATTTGTTGCTAGAATCCATTGGAGTGTAGTTAATGCGACTGTCTGTTGACAAGAGGCCTTAGAGAAAATGGACAGAAACTTGTGTCAAGTGTGCATTATTTTAAATTTATATTTTGTTTTACTCTTAGACTTTTGTTTTGAATATTTTTCACACTGTTGTTGCATTCTTATAATCATAAATTGTATCCTAAATATTTTATTTGTATTATCATTAATAATGGGCAAATTTTATAAGAATTTCTAAAAATTTTGTTTTTTAAATTTATGATCGCACTTTTCCACAAAACTAATATTTTATTTGTTTAGTAAAATAGTAATTGTTTTGTTAAAAACAAATGTAAATTAATAGTGCTGGCGGGCAGATTTCATTGTACTTTATATTCACATACACAAAGTTGTTGTATAAAGATAATAAATATCTGGTTAAAATGTATGGAATGTATTTGAAATTTTTTCATTGATACTTGGAAGTACTAAGTCCCGAGGAATGTGTGTAACTAAGCACCTACAGATTTTGCTATACATATAAACATTTATCTATTTTGAAACAGAATTTTCCAATTAGGCAGGGTCGTTGTTGACAAGCTGTGGGGGCGCCTGTCAAATCTGTAGTTCATTATTATGTCACTAATGCCAAAAAAGCTCGGCAAGAATTAAGCAGCCCATTCAAATGTTTAAACTTTATTATGAAATGAGTTTTCGTTAATGAAAACATGGAGCGTTCTGCATTCCTCGAAAATCCAAATTTTACTTTATCGTGACCACTTCTCGGTAGATTGTTCCACGAAAACTCGCGTAAAATAAAATCGTGTAAAAAAGATTAAGGGATCCATATAAAATGGCGAATTGGTTTTAAAACATATATTAATGTTAGGTAAATATATAATTTGATTAAAAAATAACAATAGAAAAAAAAAACAGTTTATTTAGAAAAAAATCACAAAAATCATAGAACTTAAAAACATATAAAAATTTATTTTTACTCAGTATTACTTTCTGATAACCGCATTCGTTTACGATAGACATCATCTTCATCGCTAGAAATATTTTCCAAGTCATAGACAATTGGTGGTGAAGGTGGGGAGATTTTAGCCACAAATTCCATTATCCATCGTTCACTTCCAGTTTTTAAATATCGCGGCTCATTCCTCATTGGGATCAGGCTTGCGAAAATTATCGCCTGTTTTAAATGACATTTGGAATCCTTCTTTAACTATGGATTCTGTGACGGTAGGAACCTCTTCGTCATCATCACTAATTTCCTTGGTATCGGGTGTCCCAAACGCAAAACAAATGATTTCATCATCGCTATCTGCGGACGATAAATCATCAAATCCTTTACCTCCAACATCATGAGCTATCATGCTATGATGTTGGAATACTCAACCGTGTTAGAAGGCACATTCTCCGTGACGTATCAGCAATTTTTTATTATTAATTATTATTAATCATACGCACAGTTTGGTTCCTGCCTGCTTCAGTTTTTTCTTGGAATGTCAATATTATCAGAGTTAAAAAGAAAAACATTATAATCAATGAACATTTGTTAAATATTTGATAATTTCAAATGAAAGATAAGATAACATAACTGATGGGAAATGTTTCACTTAAAATTAAAAAAATATATATTTTTATTCCTCCATCTGACTGTTTTTGGTGGGCACGAATTTTTGTTGGCATAATGTTCTTAAATCGCAAAGATTTACAATAATGATAATAAAAATGGAAATATTTAGTTTTCATTATTTTCTTTACAACGGAAAATATTAAATAATTATTCTATCATAAATGTATGTAGTAGGGATGTAGTAAGTAAATATCGTTCAATATTTTTATTTTGCTCGTTATCGAAAACTCAAACGAATCATATTTTTCCATCGACTTTATTTAACTAAGGATCATTATTACAACTTGCTATTTGTTAGAGACAGGATTTTGCCAGACCGATAAATGGCTTTCTATTATAAAACCTTCATTTATTATTTTTTTATCCATTAAATATTATTATTATTATTAATAATAATAACAAAAAAAATGGAAGTTATTTATCGGACAGACAATATTCTACCTTTAACTAACAGGAAGTTGTAATAATGGCCGTAAAACTTATAAGAAACTAATTTTTAAACGCTTATTATTTTCCTTTATATTATATTCGACAAAAATGAAACGTTTTTGTATTTTATGAAGGCTCCAAACTCAGATGTTCCTTTTAGACTTTTCAGTTTTGGTGACAGCTCTTGTGGTGCTTTATGAAGAGTAAAAAGTTTTAATTAGCTATTATTAAGCAAACTAAAAGTACGTCATGTGACATTCTATATTTTACTAATCTTCAAAGAATTAAAGTCGATTTAGAAAAAAATTCAAATCTTATTATATTTTTTCAATGAATTAATATTTTAAGCTAATGAAATGTCGCATATCTTGTTTAAGTTTAAAAAATCTTTGACATATTTTGGTTTGAATGTTTGAGTAATAAGATACATAAAACACACACACACACAAGTATTAAAAGTTTAATACATAATTCAATTTAGAAACAAGTGAAGTTTCTAACATCTGCTCAATTGGATAGTGAAAATATAATATTTTGTTCTTTGGCGAAAGAGTCTTTGTTTTGTGTGAATACATAATGAAATATAAGAACAATGTTTGTTTTTTTTTTGAACACTTGTACACACAATCAATGTGTTACACTTTGTATTTCTAACCGCTAGATACAAAATTATATATTAATAAGTGCTTAACCCTTAACCGAAATACCTGGAATCAGTCAGTCTTTCGTCATAACCAGCTCTAACCTGCAAGCATTTTCAGATTTATTTGCTAAACGTCGTTGATTGTTTAAACTTTTATAAAACAGATTGTATAAAAACAGATTCTAAAAAAATCATATAAAATTTCAACTTATCTTGTTCCGTTAATAATTTTTATTTTATAGACTTGAAAAGAGAGGAGAGTGTACAATTCATCTAGTGGTAGTTACGTGACTAAAATATGAGTTCGATATCTACGGGTTAATGTCACCGTTTGCCAGTGCAAACTGCTTGTTTTGTTGTAGTGCTGTTATAGTTTTCTACCAAACTAAAGTCTTATATTAACTGCAAATTAACACAAAAAAATTCTCAATGTTTAAACGCTTCAGAAAAGCCGACATGCACAAATTTCGTCGATATGTGTGAGTTACACATAAACTAATAAAGTTTTTATTCTCTGCAGGCATGTTGAAGAATATTTCATACTTCATATATGGTAGAGTATTGTAAACTATCTTTCTTAAGGTAAAATAGAAAACAACTAAAACAAAATTTAATAGCAAATTTGTTTAAAACCATTCGCAAACACACACACACACACATACAGCCTCACACAAGCAGAATGTAGTAGAACGACAAAATTTTTACATAACCATACATGATGGTTGAGGAGTTGATTTGAATGTGTTTTGTTTAAATATGTATGTACTCATATGTGCAGATATATTCTACCTTATCAACTGACAACCACACATCTTGACCATGTAAACACTTGTGTTCTTTATTGGGAAAGTAATACATACATTCTTACTTAAAGACTTATTTTTCTATTACAGAACACAATCCACTCACTACTCACTCGTAGTGAGTATTTTGTGCATGTTTGTATGGCATTATAAAAGCCAACATGTCTATGATGAAAGTGTATTTATAATCGTACGAGTAGGTAAATATGTGTCTCATTGTATGCATGTAGTCAAGTCGAGTCAAGTTTAAGCACTAAAACCACAACATTTTCCAATTTTCTAAGCCAGTATGAAAGAAACATGGACATATTATTCGTTAAGCACATGAAGACATTTCTAATATGCCCAACAAACAATTTTAAGTTAAGTAGAATATTTTCCAAAAATAAAAAAAAAAATTTACTTGATTGAAAAATTCGAAAAATTGTTTTAAATAATTACAACAGAAATTAACATTGTTTCGCTTACAACTTGCAACGCGATAACTATAATGATGTTTATATTTGCGCAGACTTGAAGTAGTAGAATATTTCATTATTTTGTTTACAGAAAAACGTCTGTTCCATTTCCATATTTTAAAATCTCTTCTTAACTTCAATCGCTCTGATGTGCACCATACAAATTCCCTTTAGTCTTTCGAATGCAACCACATTTGTCAAAATTAATTTAAACAATTCGCAAACGTTTCTAAGACATGAGCTTATCCATGATCAGTTGCACCATACCAACCAAAAACTGCCGAATAAAAGACTTCAAGTTTTCCGCAATAAAAAAAATTCTTTATGAACACTGAAAATATTTTTGTGGTAACTAATTAATTTAAAAAGTTTTTTGTTCAGTTATATTTGTTTGAATAAATATTTTAAATGTAAAGCAATTCGAATATTCATTTAAAAAGTAAACTACAAATACATACAAATATTCCGAAACACTCATAATTATGAATTATTTGTATTATTTAGTTTTTTTTATTTTCAGAGATATTACATATAAATTTACGAATTAGGAACCAGTTAAAAAAAATATATTTAATTCAATTATAAGGCTTTTATTGCGTGTTGTGTTTTTCTTCCGACGGGGTTACTGGGAGAACACTGAAGATGGCACATAGCCGAAACCGGTCTGTTTATCAACCAAATTTGACGTGGGATGACGGAAATTCATTCCAAATTGCTTTTATTGCCTTTATGACAATATTCCAGTTGAACAAGGAACAAGGAAAAAATTATTATTAATTAAGTTTTTCGGAGGCCGCGAGACGCCCATCATCAGCGTTCATGTGTATTTCCAAGTAGGAAGTGCGTTTGAAATTATTACCCAAATAATAATACGAGAATTATCTATTATTGTGGCAGGTGTAATTAATTGTTTAAAGCAAACACAACCTCACAACGTTCAATATTTTAATCTCACCATTTTCGTGAGTGATTACCGTTAAACTACCCGTTTTTTTATCTCACGTATCATTACTCTTTCCACTCTTTCCTGGTTTGATTAATAATTAAGTGCATTTGGAATATTGTCTCACACCCAATTCTTCCTGACTAAATACGATACGAACTTTAAACTAATAGTAATCACTTTGGATTAAAATAAAAACAATTTAGTTCAAAAAACCATCACCTTAAAATTAAAAATGATTTAGTTTTACATAATTCAATTAATTATTATAAAATTAAAACATCTTTATTTTGATTTATATGAAAATTTCATTTTCATTCATATTTAATATGAATGAGTGAGAACGGCGTAGAAATGAGTTTTCATTTATTTTATGTTTTTATCTTTTAAGTTAAGTTTAACTACAAAATAATATTTTGAGAGTGTTCAGGAAAGCTGTAATTTTAGTTTGTTTATCAGTGAAAGAGCTTCTTCCGAAAGGTTTTATTAAACTAAAACTCTTTGGATGTAAAAGCAAAAAAAAGAAACACATTCCAACTGAACTATTGGAAATCTGCCAAAGCTTGAGTTTTGTTTGAACTTCGATGTTCTGTCGCAAATTTGTAACACCGTTGTGCAACTTTTAACTTCACTATTCTTCAAGAAGAAGAGTTTTTTTTAAAATAATTTTCATCCATAATTGGAGAATAATAGAAATCTTTGTTTCACAACGAAATCCCGTCTTTAAGAAAAGATAAAGAATGAAAAAAATATCTTTAAATAACAACTCGCATTCAGCGTGGATAAGAAAGAAATTATTTCGGATACTTCAGTGTAATTTGTATTAATATTCCAGTATACATACGTACACACTTCGGTACACAAGAAAACTTTTAATATTTTCCATATTTTTGCACGACTCTCGCACTCTGTGTGGATGTATGTGTACATCGTGGATACGTGACTGTTGATGGAGATGGGTCAACGTGAAATATCAAGTGTAAACGACAGTTTATGTATATTCATGAAGGATTTTTGTCTTCAATACATTCTTTCGACATTTGTTGTTGTTGTTGCTGTTTTGTTTTGAAAATTACGATGGCAACAAAGTCGAGTATGATAAATTGTATCTGATGATGCTGCCGTAGGGGCACCTAAATCCCTCCCTGTTCAGACACATAAGTTTATTTTCCAGTTAGAGAATTTATATTGTATGTGCAGGAAGTCAAATAAACATAAAGTTGATTGCTTAAGGTGAAAAAAATGTTAGTATCTTACAGATCCGTAGTATTCATTACAATCAGAAATATTGCAACAAAATACTTTTTAACTCATTCAGTTAATCCTTGAAGTGTCTTGACATGGTGCTTTCTACGCCTGTGCAAATTTGTTGGTATCAGTTAATAGAATTTTTAATCTGCTGTTTGATCTCTCGAGATGCCAAGTAATCTTAATGCAATGTTTGAAAGACACATTTGTTGTCCTGGTTGGAAGGAGTGTTGGAAAAACTTAAAATTATGATACACATACGTATGCACATACATATAATGTGAATGTGTTGGTTATATCTTATAAAGAACTATTCCTTTTTCTCGGCAGCTAGAACAGTGGAAATATGTTCGTGCTTAAAAAGAATTATTTCGTAGGAAGCTGATGTACGTACATTCATCTTAATTTAATATTAATTTAATTTAAAATGCTAATTGGATGTGATCCACTGTTCCGTCTTGTGACAGCATCTTAATAAAAAATGCTTCATATATATTCATTGTTGTAATGTAATCGAATAGAAGAAGCGACAACGAAAAATTGAAGGAATAAGAAAGAAGAATAAAAATCAAGACTAAATTGCTTGCGATATTAAATTAAATGCAAAATGACAATAAAGTGATTTTTTACTTTGACTTTGTTAAGTACTTTCAGCTAAAATAACGAAATTTTTAAAACAAAAAAGTTCACACAAATGCACAAATTATTTACAAACTCGTACATTAATGAAGATGATAATCATCATAGGGATGATGGGTTGCAAAGCTTTAATTTTTTAATGTAATTAAGGTCTTTGATGCATAAATCTATGCGATACAAGTGCTTCAAAGCAAATGAAAGATACGAGTAGTGTAATTTCTATAAATATTATTTATTCTAACTTTATTAAAAGTAGTTTTTCAAAGAACCAGCTTATAAGTTTTAATTTGAATGGGAATGAATTTAACGTCCATATTTCAGTTAATAATTTAGAACTGCGATTCTTTTGTGTTACAAAAACTATTCACGTTTTTAGTTTTCGAAAAATTGTGATATTTGCGTTTACTTTCTGTGCCAGAAAAACCAAAAACTATGCAAACATTACGATTCTGCGATTCTGAAAAAGTTGTGCTATAAAAGTCATCATGCAACCTGAATCATTACACGCTAACTTTGGCATCAGAACACGCTCAGAAGCAGTGAATGCAACCGAGTCTTTTAACGTTTGTTCACTCAACGTTTTTTAAGTCAAGTTTGAGAAATGCGTAAAAGATTTAAAAATATTGACTTAGAGTATATTTCACGACTAGATACATTAGAACAATTATAAAAAGGGTTTAGAGTGTTATTTTAGAGTTTATTGAAAACTATTAAATATATTTTTAAAAAGAATTGTTTGTTGCAAGTCCTCGTAAAAAAAATAAAATCAATCAAAAACAAAAGTTTTCAAACGTAAATATTTTTTCAACTATAACAAAACTTTTTATTTCCTTCGCTTTAAAAAAATTTATATCATAAAAATCGGTTCACTTCTGTAAAGAAAACAGAAAATGTTAGATTTTGACAGTAATTTGATTTTCTGAAATCCTAGCTCCTCCGTCAATATTATTTTGTTTTTTTTTGTGACCGTCCCGCTGGAAATTTTCTTCGCCTCTAAAAACACATTATTTATGTAAAGAATTTCAAAATAAGATATCGAGACCTGTCTCGTATAATAAATTTATTTGAACATTTTTTATATTTTTAGAATCGGTTGTCACTTGAGTGGTCACTGTCTTGCGTAATCGTACAAGCACTGTCGCCTGCGATAAAACTCTAGAAGTATAATGGAAGTATAATTTTTATTGTAAACTATTTTCAACGATAAAGAAAACTTTTGAAAAAATTTCGCTTACGAAAATTTGGAGCTAAAAGGTCGATATACATTATATGCAAGTTATTACAATATTCATTCACATTCATTCATTCATACAAATTGTGTACATGCAACAACAAAAAATTATATTTTTAAAATCTTCTTGATATGCAATCCTCATCATCGTCATCATGAAATCTGCTGTTTCAAATTTCAAAGTGTATGTGTGTCAAATTGAAATGCATTTGAAGTGACAAGTTTACAAATGAAAGAAATATAAAAATTCAAAATACAGTCGAGGTGCTCAATAACTTAATAAGTATTCGTAGATGGGGATGGATAAATTTCTACGCTACGAAAACATTTTCCTATGGAAGAATTACGTCGGTATAAGTTTATGCCAGGAAATAGATTCACACTCGTACCTACAAACACTCATTGCCCATTTACATGCAGACTGTTATAACTAATAAAATAGTTTTACAGAAAATGAATTTTAGCTTTTCAATTCACTCCCACCTTAATTATAATATTCCACTCCCAAAAGGTGAGTATGAAATAATTTGTAAGTGAACAGGCAGGTTTGTGTTTAAAACTATCTTTTTATGATTTCCAATGAAATTAGCGGACTGTGTTGTATTTTCTTCGTTATTCTCAGTTTAATTTATTTTAAATGAAACTTTTTAATTTAAAAATATGTACATATATTATTTTAAACAAAGGTAAGAGTTTTATATTAGATCTTACGAGCAACAAATTTCAGGTATAATTAACGCTGCAGTCACACCATCAAATTATCTTTCAATTCTCATTCAAGATTTTTACACATGCTGCTTATCAAAATTCACAAAAATTTAAACTGTGACGTCGTAAGCTGTACGCAAATTTAAAGCAAATTTTAAAGCAAGATGCCATCAATTTAAAATTTGGATGAAAAAACTGCAACCAGCTGTTTTCTTGACTGTAATTTGAAACACACTATTGAATTAAAATTTGTAAGCAAATTCTTGTCAAATTAAAAAAAATGAATGTTTAAATTTGAATGAAAATTAGATGGTATGGCAAAGGTAAGGAATTTCGGTAAGTAGGTAAAAGACAAATGAACTAGTTGAAGGTAAATCGCAGAGTAAGAAAGATTTTATGTATACAGGGAACAGATTACGGCATTCGATATCAAACGAAATCGCATACAAAATATTTTGAATTCGTATGGAAATTTCATTCGCTATCGAATGCCGTAATTTGTCCCAGATTTCAGAATACTTCGGTTTTATTATAAAGCGACGGTATCGGATTAAATTGACGTTACCTATTTAATTCAACGTTGTTAATAATTTAAGTTTTATAAAATAATAAGGCAGTACATATTATTAATGCTTGTTTTATTTTATAGGAAATGTCTTCAAGAGTAGTTTGAGCAGTAAGAAACTTTTACACCAGATCATTCGTCATTTTGTGTAAAAATTATGATGTTTCCATACAAATTCGGCTTTATAAATTTTTAATAAACCAAAAATATTTATTATGAATAACTTTTTAATTCTTTATAATTAAAACAAAAATAGTTTTATATTTTTTGTTTATGACATATTTGAAGTAAATAAGCGATATAAATGTATAATGTAACTGAAACTTATTAATCTGGGTCGAGTTCGAGGAGCGGATTTGGAAGAAGTTAACATTTTTAAAATTTATTTCTTTTTGCAGTTTGTCCCCGAATATCGAACGTAATCGCTCACTAGACTTTTAAACGAAAAACATCTGATTTGTGTTCCACAAACAGCCTATTTTATTTACTCATTTATTTCTTTATTTATTTAACAAATAAGTAAAAGAACAAAATGTGATATAGTGGAACGCAAATCAGTTATTTTTCGTTTATAGTTCGATGTCGATGTCGTTGGATAGCCCGCAAGAAAGGATTGAGGAGAAGTTAATTACACCAGCAAAACAGTTCACTTTTAAAGCAAAGACTTTGTTTTAAATCGCTTAAAACTTTTTCATATTTTATTTTCGTCAACAACATCTTCACTTTTAATGAGATTCTTTATATTATTTGGCATATGAAACATCAGTTTTGTCTTTAAATCTATTTTGTAATAAACATCCCAAGACGGCAGTGCTGTTAAAAATTAATATTCATAAAGAAGTATGTTGTAGAGAAGTTCGACTGTATTATGTATCTTTGTAAGACTCTGACTAAATTTTTAGGATGAGGGATCAGCCCCTATTGTAAAAATCTTTGCTTAATAATATTAATATTAGTAAAATTGCGAGCAATAATTTTATATAAGGAAATCACTTCTCTCCGAAAAGAAGATCCAGGTGTACCTTACTGGCTTTTTTGCAATTCAATTACAGTAGTTTTCCGATTTGACGAACATTCGATTTAGTGAACATCGCATATAACGAACATCCAAATTTTTTCTACTAATTATCTTATATTACGGTCAAAAATTTTGTTTTGAAGCCGGTTTAGCGAACAAATGTAAAACACAACGAAAATGATGAAGAGCTTGATAAAACTGAAATTCTAGAGACGAAAAATAAAACACCAAGATGTCATTAAGCACTTCGAAATTAGTATTAAATGGGCTCAATAAAACAATATCAGTAGCACAAATTTAATGCTTTTGAGAGAGCTTCAAGAAGATGCGATTAAAAAAAGATATATATTCCAAAAAAAAGAGACTGTACTTAAAATAAAATATTTTTGTGCTAAAGTGTTTTTTATGAATTTTTCCTTTCCTTATACATATTTTTAATGAAATATTTATTTTGATTTACTATAATTTTAATAAAACATTAGAGAAATTTAGAGTTATGAATAAAACATACGACGATATTAATTTTTAATTTATTACTGGATACAACGAATAATTCACTTTAATGAACAAGCCTGACAACATTTAGATTCATTAAGGCCCAAATTTACATCCTTTAGTTAACTAATGATGTCCGTTTAATCAATGACATTTATATGAAAAGTCGTTAGTTAAACCACTGTCATTAGTTAACTAAAGACTGAGAACATGGGCCTAAGTCAGAAAACTACAGAAATGCTATTTTGTTTTCCACCACTGTCAATGTCACATGATTATAATATGCATACTTGCAGCACACATGCAACCATTGAGTGCATGAATAAATGCAAATGTGTTGGTGTTAAACAATGAAGGAAATAAAAGAACAAGAACATGATGACGATGGTGATGATGATGGTGATGCTTTTGAGAGTGTGCCATATTGTTAATGGTATGTATTTATAATCGAAAATATGTGTGTAATAATAAAAAAATAAAAAATATGCCACAACAACAGAAACACATACACGGGCAATGTGTGTCAATGGATAAATGGGTGTATGAGTAAATGTCGTCGACTAGTGCAGTTATTGTGTCATCCATAGTTGCTTCACTCCGCCCCCCTCCCCGCCTTCCATTTACCATATTTTTTTTAGTATTTTGCATATTTTCAGATAAAGAAACTTTAGTTGATTTTTTTTGTTGTGTTTCTGTTTCTTTGGGTGGATTTTTGTTTTGTTTTATCCGAATGGTTGGTTGGTTGGTTGTTACCTTGGTTATGAAATCATTCTCAAAAATTTCAACATACTTCCTAAACTTACCAACTCTTTGTTGCTGTTGTTGTTGCTGTTGCTTATGCAGTTGTTTGTTAAATATTCATGTTACATTTTTATTGTGCTTAAAACATTTTTGTAATTTTTCGCATGCAAGTTCGTGGGTACTCAGTTGCACTAAATGACAGAAATTCTAAAAAAGAAATATTTGCAACAATTTGTTTTTATTGCAACCATGTGAGAAAGAAAAAAAAACTCGAACTGGAACTTTTTCTTTAAATATTTTTTTATTTTTTGTGTTTTCTTTTGTTTAAGTTGATATTAAATATTTAAGTTATTTAGAGATGTGTGTGCAGTGTTTATGTAATATTTTTTTCTTCTTTTATAAATAATAAATATTATGTTGTTGTTAATATTTGGTTGTCATTGGTTGTTGTATTTCTAAACATTTGGTTTGTTTGCTTTGTATAATTTGTTTGTTCGAATTGAACAAAATTTAGGATTTCTTTTCAGTCAAGTTGTAAATTTGCTGAGCAATTACAGATAACTCCACATCAATGGGCTTGGTGTCATCGTATAGAGATGGTGCCTCACCTAAAATCATGAAAGTGCCCACTAACGATGCGATAGCGAAAATCCATAAAAACAATCGATCTAACACCATGGCGACAAAGCCCCAATCTTGGTCTTCCTGAAATACAAAAAAAAAAATTCGAATATTTTAGTAAAATAAGATAAGAAAATTGTGAAAATTTTAATCAAATAACTTCTATCGAAAAAAATTAAATCGAAATCGCCTATAAAATACCGAGTATACTATAATGTCGCGTTATAGTTTCAATAATTTACACATTTTTCGATACGTTTTCACTTCCCGAAAGGCTTTAGGCAATGCCGTTGATCTTTATTCAATATCTGAGTGATCGAATGCAAAATATCAAGAGCAAATTTATAATATTTGGTGGCCAAACAAATGCTGGAAACTGGAAATAAATCTAATTAGCCAGGAAAAAGTTAAAGCTTCACTTCTATGAAAATTGATGAATTGACAAAATGTGCTGTGCTGAACCGTATTTTTATCTGTCTTAAGACTGGTACTGACTTCTGCCTGAATTAAATGACTGTATTTGCTTACACTTATGGAAAGTCAGTGTAGTAAATTTCTCATGTAAATTTTCGTTTTCTAGTACTGACTTCAAATGGATTTTTTGACCTTTATCATCTATTGGAGGGATCCAAAACAATAACTGGAGACATTTTTCCATAAGTTGAAGCAAAAATGAATGTTCAGAAAATTGGTTGGCCACAGAAATCTTAACATTTCGTTTTCTTGTGCTTTTGTAATTAATTTTTTTATTGCTTCGCACATTTAATTTTAACATTCTTTAACATTAATGTACGAGTATCTTTAAGAAATACTTACTGTCAGGCCCATGATGTCAAACGATATCGTGGGCCATGCAGTTAGTTTTTTTGTGTGATTGAAATATTTTTCGAAAGAGTCGATTGACAAAAAATACAAAATATATAAAAAAATCAAGATTACTCAATATTAATTTAATTAGTTTTATGGTTTTCATCAATAATGACGGATGCATGTCTTAAAATCATTTCTTTCGAAGAAGTCAAATACGTTGCTTGTACAAATATGACGTCAATATAAAATTCTTGAAATTATACGTAAATATAAAAGGATACAAAAACTAAAAAATCCAGAGTTGTTTCTTCCATTATTTATTTTAAGAATGTCTAAGAAAAAGTCTAGTACAAAGAAAAGTATATAATTTTTGCTAAAAAGACCACCCATACACATATATGTATGTGAATGTATTACACACACACACATACATATGTACTCGTAGGTATGTAATGTTAAAAATGTAAAACAACATGGTTTTCCTTTCTCTATAAGTTCTTTTAAAGAATATTTACTTGTGTATGCATGACAAAACATGTTTTCTACTTTGGTTGAATGGATAAAGATTAGATAAATAAAAAGCAGCGTTAGATTACTCATTCCATTTCTTATCTTTCAGTTCACATAAAGAGCTTAAAGTCACTTTAAAATCTCAATGTTTAAAGGATTTTATTAGAAAAAATATTATAATTAATCGAGTATTTTTATCTGTTATCCGTTATCTGTTTCTATATAATTTTAATAATTAATATTTGTACATATGGCTTACAAATCTATTCTAAGTCATTTATTTGCAGTGTCTATTTTCCACTGTTTTTTATTTAATAATTTTTGAGTGATTCCTAAATTGTTTTCAACTTAGGAAAGGAGCATTTCCACTCTGATTTGTTATTGTTATTGTTGTCGAAAGTAAATAAATTGTTAGCCAATCAAGTGAAACAAAAGCAATTAAAAGCGGATTAAAACGAGGCCGAATGCCAAAAGTACACAAATAAACCAGACACATTTGCAATCAGATACATTTGACTGCAATCAAAAAATAATACTCGTACTGATGCACAAGAAAAGCCAGAAAAGGAAAGCAACAAAAATTAAAATATCAACTAAACTACAGTTTAATTTAATGCTTTTTAAAATTTAATCAATATCAATGTGTTTATGTGAACTCATCATCATCATCAGCATCATGGCTGTCATCATCCTTCTATTGAAGCTGTTAATTAAAATTGTATAAACTACTATTTGGATTACATTCTTTCTTTCCTTGTTTTTCTCTTTGTTCGTGGTTTAATATGCCATATGGAATTGTAAGTGGGTGAGAGTGTACGTTTGTAATTATGCAGAAGCTCAAATAACAAAATGGCCTTGAAGTGACCACTTTTTGATTTTTTTATAGTTTAGAACATTTTATAAAAGTTTATCAAATCAGTTCACATCCGACTGAATTATGAGGAAATGAACATGACTGTAGTTTCTCCACTAGATGTTTATACGAAAACTTACTTTTCCCTTAAACTGAAAAAGCATAAAAGATTCGTCCAAGCTAGCCGAGTTTTGGCTGCGATGTTACTTAAAATCCTACTTTTTTTTCTAATAGAAACTTCATGAACAGTAACCACTTCTATTTCTATCATTCATTCTTTTACATGTGGTTTTACTTTGTGCATATAAAATAGTTCGTGATTCCCAAACTTGTTTATAAAATGCACAGATTTTCATGGACCAACGGAAATCTAAAAGAACTTCACAACAGCGAATAGTTAAATTAAAGAGTGTTATGGGATCAGTGTTACCAATTTAGCCGTGTTCCATTCCAATTTTTAATTTAGCCATTAGCCGCTTTCAGCCATTTTCATTTTCATTCTTTCCCATTTAACGTTTTTAAGGGAGGGTAAGGTTCCCTGATGATCTGCTTTAGTAACAGTGACATGCGCATGGGAACTAGCTACGACCTCCATAATCAATTTCAGTATATTTTTAAGAAATATTTTGGACAATTAATACATATAAAGTGCATCTAGAACTCTAATTTAAGGATTTTCTTATAAAATTCTTAAAAATCGCAACAATAGAAAAACATCTTTTTGCTATTTATCTGCTTCGAAGTTATTCAGAAATTACTGGCGAAAAAAATTAACATCGATGAACAAATGTTGATTTCATTCACAATTAAGTGAAGACACCTGCAGAAGTACACAAAATGCAAGTGTGTTACCGATAAATGAATTACACAATATTTGTCAAAAGGATACCTGCCTTTTAATTGTGAATAAAATTTAAATTTTTTCAATCAATTTCTTGATTTATCGATTTTTTTATTCTTAAAATTTTTTTAAACACAAACCGTGAAGCCATTTTGGCTTGTTTGCAGAAACACCCAGGGTCTAGGCAGGAATCGAACCTGCGACCCTTCGACTAATATTCTAGTACGCTATCTATTAGTCTACCGGGGTTCCCGGTCTTCTTTCGTCCACGAATTTCTGTGTCACTCCGCAGCAGATGAATAATATAAAAATACATTTACGTCAGCGTGACCGTCTTATTTCGGGTGTCATACTAGTCACGTCCAATAAAAAAATCTGTACTTGATATACAGTATTCTAATTTGGCGAATTAATCTCTTAATTTTTCACATATTATTATTTAAAGACCTAAGAAAACCCTTTTTATTGCAGATTAATTTTAACAGTCAGTTTTGAAATTGCAGCTTAGGAATCCATAAGTACTTCAACAAACTGTGTGAAGTCAAGCCTAAAATCAGCTTCAACTGTGTGGAGATCATTTTCACAAGTTTAAGATAAGTGACTTTAATGTCGATTACAAAGAAAGAAAGTGAACGACAACAAGAACTTGAATTCTTAATTGGAGGAAAATTCCTGTCAAACGCTAGAAAAACTTGCATTTACGATGGCTGTGACTCAACGAGATGAAAAATTTGGAGATCTCTGCTCTGGGTTTTCAATTTATTTAACGTCAGCAATGAAAGAAGAAATAAAAAAAGCTGATAAATAAAAATGTTTCAGAAAATGGACATATTGTTAGTCCAACTAAATAAACTTTAAATAGTAAAAACTAGAATTATTTTTTGAAAATTCCTTTAGTTATCTAACAACTAAGAGATTTTAATGTTCCATATAAAAAATCTCAATAGAGTTTTCACTACACTCGTTGTTTAATTAAAAACCCAATCAACGTATTTGATCATATATATATTTTTTATTATAAATTTAATAATTTAAATACTTACTGCATTAAATTCGTCCTGACGTTGCATGTGATTTTGTATAAACATGACATTATGAATGGCTTTTTCCAACTCGAAGGGATACTTTTTGCGGGGAGCCACGTCACTTAATGAATCATCCAAGCCAGAGAGAACAGATGGCAAGCCATTGTAGCCACTTAGAGTGCTAAGACCACCTCCCAGTACGCCCATCATGCCACTGAACCTGTTTATTTTTTTTAATATTTTAAAAATAAATATGAGAAGTTAGAACAACAATTGTTTGGCTAAATTTAATTTAGAAAGTTTTTAAATTTTGTGTAGTTACTTAATAAAATATTAATTTAAAAAGTTTCTCTTGCAAATTTCTATGGAAATCATTGAAGAAACTGAGTGATTTTCATACAAACCAGACTTAAATTTCTTAATTTTAAAAAGTTTAACAAACGAAGTAAATCATTTGATGCATTCCTTACCGATTTGTTGCTGCTGCGGTGCTTAGACCATTTCCTACTCTGCCCTGCATGCGTCGTATAGAGTCTGGACTTGAATTACCAGAGTTTATGTTCATCTCATCCATTAAGGCCTTTCCAAATTTGGTTTTATTGAAATTCATGCCATAATTGACTTTACTGGCTGCCAAGTCTCTCAGCAAATCATTTGGCACTCGCATTAGCAACAGTTTTGGCAGACGTTTTATAAAGAATGATCTCACCCAAGGTGCCATCCTGTGTGTACTCGGCTTGCGATAGTGTATATTCAATATGATGATGGTGATGACAACACTCAGTCCCACCAGCAACATGGTGAATAGCAAATATTTACCCAACAGCGGTAGAGCCAATGACGTTGAGGGTATAATTTCGGATATAAGTAAAAAGAACATGGTCTGCGAGAGTAGAATACTGATACACAAGGCAATTTTCTCACCCGAATCTGCTGGCAAATAGAACACCAAAACCGATAGATACGAAATGCCAACAGTGGGTATGATCAGGTTGACCGTGTAGAAGAGTGTTTTACGACGTAATGTTATATTAAAGAAAATATCTAAAAATAAAATACATAAATGTTTTAAACGCAGTCGACAAAGAGCAAACAGCAAACATCAAACAGCCAACAAATAATAAAAGATACGACTAAACTTTTGCTCATCAAGAAAAGATGAAAGTATTATGAATGTATTGAATTTGTTATGAAAAGAATATGGGAGTAGTTTATGTGGTTTGGAATTGAATAAAATGCACAAATAAAAATTAAAAAGTCATTTAGAATTTTGTTGAAAGATTCGTAACGCAATTGACATCAGATACACGTTCACATTCAACTAGAAAACTTACACTTGGAAATTGAAATTCGGTTTGAGAAATACTTTTCAAATAAATAAAGATTTCCATTTACATCTGAACTTGCATTCATACTCATGCACGCGTATTTTTCTATCCATGCAATTATCATCATATGAATAATGCAGTGCGTAATTGCAACTCATAAGTATGTATGTGTATGTGTATGTGAATATGCACGAGTATTTATTGGAGATGGGCACCACTCACGTGAAATCACGCGTGATCATGTAAGTTAGTGACTAGTTGTTTGTTTCAATAGTGCTTGAGTGTGCACGAACGTGAGTATAAAGAAATAGATAGTGAGTGAGCGTGCATGAGTAGATTTTTGGCATGATGGTTTATGATATTTTTTTCTTTATTCTAATTTTTTTGTTTAATTTTTTAAATTATTTCATCGTTTTTTTTTTTCTCGTGGGTATTTCGTGAGCTTGAGTATGCATGAACGTAAGCCACAAATGTAAGTGAGCATGCATCAGCGTAAGTGAAGATCCACTCACGATTCCATCTCTAGTATCTATACAAAATCATCGAGGTATTTTGAGATTTTCATGCCTGAATAACTTTTAAATTTTGTGTGCGTGCCTGTGCATTTGTGTTGTGGTATCAATGCTGTTGCAATAAAACCCTCAATCCTTTAGGATTTCAATCATCATGTGCCAAGAAGGAAAATTAAAAAATATTTCACAACTACAGTTGAGTTTAATATTTCATTTGCCATCCTGAATTGCTTTCACCTTAGATTCTCTTTGAGATGGGATCACTCACGATTCAAGCACGAGTTTATTTTCTCTGGGTCATACTTTTACGAAATACTCATGTGAAAATGATTTTGTTAAAAACAAATTTGTTAAGCGATAATAGTACACCATTTCCATTTGTGTTTCGAATTTTCCAATAGGGGCAGGTATTATAGTAAAAACATAAGCAAACGCTGTGAATGAATTAAGCAAAACAATAATTTACCAGGATAGGGCTCAGCACAACAGGGATAATATTTTTCATGACGCTCTGCCGGAACACCCAGAATATCCCATTCCACACTGGGATAGTATTCGCGCAAATCGATGCCAATTTCAACTTTATTATCCTTGTCATTTTTCTGATTAATGTGTTTCAAATCAATCTTTTAATAATAGAAATCGTGATCAGTTAGTTTTATAACAAGATTGGACATCGAACAATAACAAATAATTCTTACTTGATCACCGTCGTAGGTCCAAGAGCCGAATTTCATGAAGCAGGTTTGCTGATCGAATGGAAAATAACGGACATCGATTTCACAGGACGACTTAAAGATGGCAGGTGGTGTCCACACCACTTTGCCGGTGTAATGCAAAATAGCTTTGGTCATTGTTGTAACCACATATTCACCATCAGCACTATGAAAATATTAAATGGGAAAAGTTTATGCCGTCTATTATGGATTTGCTAAAAATAATTACTTATTATACAATACAATATCCGGCAGCCAAATATGTTCTGATGGCACATACAGCTCTGTAACGCCACCATATTCGGAAGGATCCCATTTGAATTTGTGATCCTGCCATTCGTGTTCCAACCACACGTTTGTTGTTAAAATTTGATCTTTTAAATTCTTAAAAAGAAGCAAACAAGATACATTTTTAAAGCAGTAACTTATAATTATTTTGTTATATATTTTAACACTTCTCGAACAGGAGTTTGGCATCAAAGAGTTTTGTATCCGATGCTTTCTTAGGCAAACAAAAAAATAACCAATAATAATTTTTGTGAAAATGTTGTTTACCAGCAGAGGATCTGGGTAATTGATTGGTATTTTGCTTGTAGGTTTTGTAAAATTTTATTAAAATTCAATTATAGAAATATGTAGAGCACTTAAAATAAATTGGTTTTTCAATATTTTCAAGTGTTTAAGTTTTCTATTACTTCTCGTTTCTGCAGGAAGCATTTCTACCTTTTGCCGCTGAAGAAGAACTTGATTCCTTTTGTTTTAAAATTATTATATTTTTTCCCCGAAACATGTTACTGTGACACATTTAGCGTAATAATGGCGGATGTTTATTGTTTTGTAGCATATTTATTTAAAATGGGCGAATGTGCTTTACAATATTGATTGAGGCTGTAAATTTTAAAATGTATTTTCAACTTCAACCTCTTATGACTGACTTCTACTTCTTAACCATAAATTTTAAGAGTATCTATAATTCTAAATGAACTATAAATTGTCATTTACCCATGAAAAAAATCTATTAAGAAATCTTATACTATCAAAAGTTAATCTACTCTTAACAACTTTATCTGGCCAACTGATCGAGTATGTACTGTTCCATTATGTGTGTTCAGTTGAAATAAGTTTGATTGATGAATTAGACTTTGAGACCAAAGAGAGAATTTGTTAATACGTCTATCAGAGAGTTTTAACCATTGACTCGCTACTTGAAAAATAGCTCAAATAGTGGCTCAAACATTAAAATAATTCAGATTTTCTAACATGATTTCAGTTCCATGTTTACGGGATGTGTTGTTATCTTCACGTATATCACAAAATCAAAAAAAAAATAGGTAAGACCGCTTCTCCTTAAATGATGAAACCGAATAAAGTCTGCAACTTCAGGATCAATCGCTGACGACGATTAACTTCATTAACTTCAAATACTCTCTTAATATTGTTTGATTTTCTTTTGTTTGCATTTTTCGTATGAAACATTTATGAGATTTCATGAAAATATGGCAACATTGTTGAGAGAATGAGTGTCTAAAATTGAGGGCATAAAAAACGCGGTAAAAATAAAATATATTCTATTTCACGACCGCATTCGATGGCTAAATTTTATGTCAAACTGTACAGAATACATCGTTCAGCCCCAGTTCTGTTTCATCATAAAAACGCAAAACTTGACGAGTTGACATGTGTGAACGGGATCTAAGATACTAAACTTGTGCTCCGGTAGTAGTTCAAATTCAGATCATCCAATAATTTTTTTCCTATAATTTTGCAATTTCCTTAAGAAAATGTTTTTGGAGATACGTGAAGATAACTTCGGGACGACGATGTGTGAACATAACTTTTATTTTTGTTCAAAAATATTAAAGCTGTGAAATTATATTTATTTTTGCTATAAATAAATTCAAGTTAAATGTTTTTAACCGGAAATTTTGCTAGAAAAAATTAATGAAAACAGTGAAATAACTATTGTGGTCTGTCTCACTTTTGTGATAAAAGTCGTAACCTTCCCTAATGTAAAGTCAAACCAAATTGACTTATTTTCTAAAAATTGGTGAAACTTTAATGAAAATATCAATTGAATTTTATAATAAACAATATAATTCAGTTTCAAATTTGTTTTGAGTGCCGAAGTCAGTGGAAATGCTAATGAAATTAATAAAAAATCCGTTTCCCATTCTCATAAAAAAATTTTTTCTGCTTTTGTTTTATGTTAATTTGAAAAGCAATCAATTTTCTGCGAATAAAAAAGAGGAGCAAAATTTAGTTATTGAGTACGATGATTTGCTAAAATGAATCCTTTTTGAGCCTGTGTACTTAATGAAACGGCAGCAGCTGTATTTTTCCACTTTGGCAATTGACTGGCGACCATTCATTTGCAGTGTGGTGACCAGTCTTTATTCCCTTTTGTTTCATTCATTGGTATGTCCACAGCAGTAGTACATTGACAGAGGAATACTTTTTGCTACTCGTGCAGTTGATGCAGTTTATTTCATTTCAGACATCAAATAAAAATCAATGACCAATTAGCTTTTCGGGCGCTAGATTTCTTTATCTTTTTGTTCATTGAAAACGCGTAACTATTTTTTGAACAAAAGATGTGCATTGTACATACTTGGACATGTTTGTACATGCAGATGTTTCTGTGTTATTAAACTTGATTTTTTCTAACAATTCTATAACGTATTTGGCATGTGATTAAAGTAAATTGTTTTGGAATTGAACAAATTTGAGACATCAGCGAAAATTGTTAACGCCATACAATAATTGGACAGACGTAAAAATTTTTATATTTCCATACAATAATTTCTTAAACTAAAGGACTGTCTTTGTGGCTGACAGGTCCTGTAAAAAACTTGTGGGAATTTCGAAAATCATGTGTTCCGATATCGTAGCTGAGCTATTTCACGTGGGAATATGTTGTTTAAATGCACTCGTAGTTACATATTTTCAATTTGATTTTGTGCAGAATTTTCCAGATTCAAGTTGAGCGAGCGGGGGTTGCGGCCTCCAAAATCAATGTAATTTTGTTTTGTTAGTCTAGGTTGGAAATGAATAACTTTTCCTTGCTTCCAGGAAAATCGGGAACAACGTTTCATTAACGATTGTGAGCAAAAAATCTTAAACGCTCATGTGATCGTCACGATCATGTTCCCGAAACATGCGAACGCCATTATAAATATGCTTGATTGTTAGAGACTCTGCCCTGAGTTTTTATAATCATATTTTATTTTTACTAATTTTGTATTAAAGCCACAATAAATAAACCACTAACAATTTTATAGAAAAAATGAAAAAAAGCTTAAATTAGTGTGACTTACCAGATCAATGAGCTGTGATAATCTTAAGCCTAATTTGACAAGAACTGTGTCGGTGTTATTGCTAACGGGTCTTATTAGACGATTATAGTTGCTGAGTAAATCATCGTATAATCGTTTTGCATCGGGATTTGCTTGAACACTTTCGCACAGCAAAATGAACACGACGAGCAGGCACAACCATTTTAAATGACACCAAAGTGTTGATTTGTAGTGTAAAACGAACATTTTTCTATTTTACGCAACATATACAAATACAACATGCTCACGCACACATGCACACATACAGAGGTGTATATCCTTTAGTTTGCTAATCTTTATGTTTTTGTGTTGTTGGCACAATTTGAAATTTGTTGAAATTTTTTTTAATTGTGTTGTGTGTGGTGCGCGATTGTTTATTTAATTCGAATACAATTTTTTAAATGCCGCCTAAAATTTTTTCGGGTAATTATTGTGTTCCAGAAAGGATTTTGCAATTTCCCTCGTGACGTCACTATTTTTAATTGAATGTGTGTTGTTGTGGTGGCTTGTGGAATTCCCTTAAATAATTAATTGCTTGAATATTTAGATATCCAAAAAAAAAAACTTGAATGACTTCGATATTTCTCTGGCCGGGCTTTTGTCACAAGAAAATAAATTATGCTTGTAATGCCCGCACACCAATACAAGTAAATTTTCTTGGCTTAAGTACAATGTTTTTGCATAATATGCAAGTGTGTATGTCTGTGTGCTGTAAATTTGATTGCTTTCTATTTTGTATTCTATTCTTTGTTTATTGTTTGTTTATCATTTTGTTTTTTCATCTTCTTTTCTTTTCGCTTTGCTTTATATTTTAGTATGTGTGTGTGTGTGTGTGTGTGTAGCTTTGTGTTGGGAAAGGATGTAAGTCGCCTTCTTTAAGGACAATGACGTCTACCGAAATTCAGTGTGTAAGAGAACTGAAAATCTCTATTAACCGAAAACAACTCTCCACTTTCAAAATGTCAAATGTGAATTTGACATTTGCTAAAAATTTTATTTCTTTGTATCAATTAAAGAGTAAACATGAAGCTTATTCGCATATTTTATTTCATATCACAATTGTTGTTCATTATTATTTTACCACTTAATTGTTTTGGAATATTAATCCACATTTAGTAAAAACTAAACAAGTTATAAAAATAAATAAAACCAATTAATTTGCTTTAGTTATTTTTTCTCCGAAAATTTCGTTTTTCGTGTGTTATGCGTTTTATGTTGTTCAACTACACTCTCCGCTGTCCTGTGTTGAAAAATCACAGGACCTGTACTGACTAGATTTTAACGTTTGTAACAGTTTGTTTCATAAAGTATACGATACCAACAAATTCAAACACAATACATTTTGTAGAGTTTTAGAAAATATTTTCTCAATCTCTTGCAGCGGAGAAAGATGTAGTTTTGCAGTTCTCAGCATCCGGTTCCGTGCACGACAAGCGCTCTCTGTGCTTACGGGCAAGAAGACGGATTGACGAAAGAGAAGTAGAACTGTAGAGAGAGAGAGAGAGAGAGAGAGAGAGAGAAATCAAAATATGCTGGAGCTTAAAACTCAAATGAAGCAAATTGTTTCACGTAAAAATGTATTTTTTAATAATTTTTTCTTAAAATGTTTGATAAAAAATAACACAAATTTGTGTGAACATTTTATTCCTGCATCTTTACCTTGAAATCTTGTTACTCCAATTGATTTTTGTTGTTGTTCCACATTCATGTTCGCTAAAAGAAAGACACAAACAAAAAATGGACGAACTGAACAAGTATTTCTCTCGGGCCACAGCCCAAATTTTTGTGCCTGTATGTGTGTAAGTGGAACTTTATCCCATTCACTTGTCGTCATCTCTTTAAAGTTTAAAAAAGTATAACAATTTTTTCTTAACTGCTTTCGAAACATTTTAACAATGAATACTGTCACCACAGGTTTGTATCTCAGGTGACAGTATTCAGCATCATTTGATATTCTTCATCAAACAAAAACTGAAACTGAAATACAAAATAAATTTTTCATAAATACGTCTTGCAATCGTCAAACAAACGCCAACATCTTAAGACTGACTGCTCTTCCGACACAACAACACCACAGCATTTGTTTGTTTGCTTACTTTTTTTATTAAAGTTTAATTTTGTTTGGCAAAAAAAAAAACAATAACAAAAAGAAATAGCTTTTGAAATTATTATTAACAACTTTTATTATCTTATCCCATGCACACACGCATTCAACATGTATCCTTTTCACTTTTGGTGTTTTAATTCTTCTTGCCTATTCTGCTCATACATTTGCTGAAACAACATACATACATACATACGTGTATAAATCATGTATGTGGAACTTCACACAGCCACACACACCTACTGAATGCGAGCACATAAATGTTTCTCATTTCGCTTTCGTTGCATGACTGTTGAAGATTGAGTGCCATTAACACCTGTCAACATGCTGTTGCATGAAGTTGTTTCTTGCTTTAGCGTCAGTCAATTTCGATTTATTTTTTGCTATTGATCCTGTTGTTGATTTCGCTTTTTGTTGTAGTTATTTTATTTCAGTTCATTTCAAACTCAATAGTGGCTTCCCTGGCTGTTTTGTTCGTTCGCAATAAATAATTTTGTTCTTCAATAAATTAATTTGTTGCTTTTACGGTCTCACACAATACGAACAAATTTAAGTAATTCGGTGTCCTGTGGATGTGGATAGAACCAATTATTTCATTCAACTTATTAACTTTTATACCTTTTAAAAGATGGTTTTATGTTTTAAAAATACTTTTTTTTAGAGTTTTCTGCCTTTAGGTTTTCTTTATGTATGGGATGCCTTGTGGACGCGTTAAACTTCATTCTGAAATAATGTACACAAATATTTTGTTTAAAATTCCAGGATATTCATGAGTTTATATAGTTTTATTGCATTAATGAACAGACATGAGCCTGAGCGGTAGCTGGCGCAATCCGGAAGCCTAATTTTTACATAATTGTATGCGACAAAAACTTTATTTTGCACTTGATTTTTGTGGCCGATATTTTTGTAGAGATATCTTTAATATTGTTAACATTTGGAGTTACAAAACAGGTGGAGTTACACCACACGCGCTTTACGCGGCAATGCGTCAAAGGTAAAATAACCCATTTTCATATAGAATATGGCAGTTGGTGTTGCCAAGTTCCGAGACTAAAATATTTTTGATTTATTCAAAAGTTATTTTCTAAAACTGTCGATGAAAAACGAGTTAAAGAAATTCAAAGAAAACCCACGAAATTCGCTCCAGGTTCGATAAGTGAAAAAGTGTGTAAAGCGTGGTGTGTAACTTGCAGTTACAAAAGCTTAAAATGCACGAAACTCCTGGTACGTAACATTAGCTTAAGTGTGAAATATTATTGCAATGAAGAAAAAATAAAAAAATAAAATATTTTGAATATTTTCCTGTGGACGACGATTATAAGAGAAGTATCGATTTTAATCAAGCAAAATGCATTTGTATGAATATCTTGCGGATATATTGGATATTTTGTAGCCATATTAAATTATTTTTTTATTTTTAACTTCCTCTCGCTTTTTCCACTTCACTGCCCCTGCACAAGATGACGACTATATTATTATCGTCATGTAATTTAATGCAACGCATTGAAATGCTCGTGGTAGCCATGCAACCGGATGTTATCGAGAGCTGCGGTGTTTATGTTGCAACTACACAAGTATAATAATACAGCAAAAACAACAGCAACAACAACGACCACATTCACTACATCCTACAACAAGTGCTGCAATTACGGCTTTTTTCTGTGGGATGATCTTGTTGTTGACTTTGAAGCCATTATTGCACATTACAAGGAAGGTATTAATTTTGAAAAACAAACTGGAAGGGATTTAATATTAAGAAATATAATTGAGGAAAATGGAGAAGAAAGAATCACTTATAGAAAAAAAAATACTGTTTAAAAATGAATTTATGTTTTTCCGAAGTGTCTAATATAATTCTCTTGGATTTATGAAATTTGTTCATTCCTTTTTTTTTGTTTTTAATAAAACGTTACGCGTATCTAAAATGTTGCAAGTGTCCATGTAAGCTCAAATTTTTATTTTTCTTTCCTTTTATTTACATTCTTAGTATCTGTCTGTTTATCTGTGTGAAGGATTAAGTTTGTAATTGTTTAAAGGCGTGTTTATACTACGCGCATTTATCATTTTGAATACCTCTTTTACGGTCGATATGAAATTTTATATGTAAATTAAAATCAGTGAGTGTCAAAAGTTAGACATCTGAATTGTCTAGACAGTCCAGCCATAATATACTATGACACTATACATTTTTTGATCTTAAATGAATCTAGTCCAAGAATCATTGCAATCGTTTTAAATTTTAAAATGTTTGCAAGTTTCGGAAAGCTGCTGCCAACTTTTAACACTTAGAAGTTTTAGACTTATCAACGCAACACCTTTTCTATTTTACGATATTTTATGTTATTAGATGTCATATCAAATGAATATGTCCATGTTCTTGTTGCAAAAGTGTCACATGTAGTGTAAACAACAATGACAGAGTGACAAATACACGTCGTGTAAGCATGCTGTTGTAGCCAATCATCTTTCATTATGTGGAATAAATACGTTTATATTTCTCATAGCTGTGAGATTTTTTAAACATTTTTTTCATTCCTCCAAATCCGCAAAAACAAAAAAATATAAAAAAACGTTCATTTTATTATTTTGTTTAGTTGGAGTTCCTCGTTTTACAGTTTCTTTATTTTATATGTATTTTATTATTCGAAATGATTTGCTTGGCTGTTGCTGTTGCTGCTGTTGTTTTTGTTGTTGTTGTTGTTGTTGTTGTTGCTGCTGCTGATGAATTCAATGCCTGGGATGGTGTTGTGCTACTTAAGTGTAATAAATGCAAATTTATTTGTAGTGTAAGTAATGTTTTTCAGGATCGTTTGTTTATTTTAAATGATACTTTTATTTCATCATCCTTCCAACCAACCAACCAGCCAGCACTCACTTATCCATTGAATCTCTCGAACATACACAGACAAACAAACAAACAAACGAACAAGCAACTTAAATCTCAAGTATTTTATTGTTTAAGTAATTAAATTCGTTAAAAGGATAAGAAACGTAATATAAAATTTTATTGAGATCCCTTTTTTAAGGACGAATTCGAGAAAGTCCGGAAATAAAGTTTTTTTATTACATTTATTAATTTAAGTGTTTTATTGATGCAATTACTGTCCAAAGGACATTATGTGGTAAAGAAAAAAAATGTTTTGAGCGTTATTTTTATGTAACAACTGTCAAGACAATAAATAGGTATGTTAATGTTTTCTTTAAGTTCTATAATTTGGGACCATGAGTAAAACAGTTCATTTCGATTAATTTGATTAAATTGCCTTTGAGAAATTTAATTTCAATCTTATTGCGTGTTTTTCTTTTGTGTACGACTTTAGATGGACATAAGAATAGAAAAATACTTTTAATTCCATGAAATTGTTTTTTTTTTCCTGAGAGATAATTTATGACATTAATGTTACTGTTAATTTTAATGTAAAACACTCTTCGCAGTAAATCAAGCTGTATTTCGGCTTCTGGTTCATTGCCGTAGATAAGCGACTTTACACATTTCCACTGAAAATAGCGAATCGTAAAATTAATCGTTGTGCGGTATGTGACGCCGCTCTTCTGATTCGATTTGTCTGCAAAGGAAATGCCATTCAATTACGGAACTAAATATTTTGTAATTATGACTCCATACTGCTTACTGCTGATTGCATCGATCTGACCATCATCATTCTTTAGACATATTGTTCACTGATTCGGCCGACCCCTTAATGAGTACCAAAAATTTACTTTTTCTCAATATAATGATGTTTCGATTACCATCGTTTCTTCTTATTGACATAGAAATTCAACCAAAAGGATGAAGCATCCTTCTCCTCAATAAAGTTTTCAAATGACATTGTGGATCATTATCAATATTTCCTATGGTCCATTCACCGAATAAAATCTTTACTGAAATTTCTTCATGAACTACTACGCTGATCAGCATCAATCCTGTACTGACTGTCGAAAGTTTTACGAAATGTGTATTATAGTTAAATAAAATAAAATCCGTTTCCAATGAGCACCTTGAACTGAATGGGGTATTTTAAAAACAAATTGGAAGGATTCACCAACATTATTACTACAGGGAAAGTCTGTTCATAATGAATTGCCAAACAAAAACAAAATAGTGTCTCAATCCGATTAAAGAAAAAAAGAAAACCCCTTTAAGAACCCATTAATTTGTGGTCATTGAAATATTTTAGTATTATATTAATCGCGCTGCTATTAAAAATATTGATATTGCTTTCTATCTCATTTCTATTCTCGACTTCTAACGAAAATATAAAGTTTATTACTTTTAGGGTCAATAACGATTTTTCTCCTCAAAAGAACATTTTCTTTTATTGTATCTTAAGCAAGCAGCTGCAGTACAGATGGAATTAATTTAAACTTAATACAACCATAAAAATAAAATATTTTCTTTAGTATACAAAAAAAAAGAAAAATAGAAGGATACTAAACCGCATATCTTTATCGAAAACAGTCAAAGCGAAAAGTATGCTTACCAGGGTAGAATAAAGTTTGTTTTTGTATCATCAAACAAGTGAATTGAAATAGAAAATATCTAACACATATAAAGTGAATAAGTTATTGCAAATAAAAATTAAAAACCATTGTCCAGATCGATTTCAAATAAAAATAGAATAATTTAATTATAAATTCGGTAGAGCGTGTAAACTTTTTTGCACAAGTGTTGAGCTATTGCTCTACTGAATTCGAATAAGCTTTCACGGTATACTTGAAATATAAATTCAGTAAAACATGCTCATATATTCACTTTTCCAAACACTCATGCACAACATACACAGGATGCATGTTTACATTTGTACTCGTCGTACATGAGTTAAATAAAATACTAGTTTTGTTGTTGTTTAAATATTTTTTGCAATTCACTGAAAATTTGTTTCTAAAAAATTTATTTTTATTCCAGCACAACCCACCACTTTCTCATTTACTTGTAATGATTTCGCAAAAAATATAAAAAGCAAAAGAGAGTTACAGAAAACAAAACTGGAGAAAAAAGGTTTGAAAAAGTTTTCAAGCAAATTGAATGTGGGCTTCAAACTAATTGATGATGAAAGTAAAATCTAACAACCAACGAGCTAAAAAGAGTTTTTTCCCATTATCTGAGGGAAAACTTGCATTTACTGTATTTCATACGGCTGAGGAACAAATTTTTCAAGTAAAAAGCATTCAATTACAAATATGGCTTGGTTTCTTGGCTTCTTGGCCTAATCAACAACATTTTTAGAGCGGTTCTAAAAGTAAAAGAACATTGCAAAAATTTAATTGGAATAACAACTTCAAATTTTATTTCAAAACCACTATACTGCAGTCAGTTACATGACCTTTTTCACTTTTCCTTGATGAAATTTCGTATAAATAAAAATATAATGATACGAACAGTATTCAAATTGTTGATATCTTATTCATGCAACGCAGCAGAAAATGAACTTCATTTTTCATTATTCAAACAAACAAACAGCCAAAGAAACAAAAAAAAAACGAACATAAACTGTTGATTTGATACTGTATTTTATTTGAATGTCGATTTGCGACAGCAGAAAATAGATTTTACATGAGTATGTACGGCTGTCTGTGTGGTGATTTTTTTTGTGTGTAGTTTTCCTACTGACTGATTAATTAAGACAAGTATGGGTGTCAATTATTTAAGGACTTTTTCTATTTACAGGCAGCTTATAAGTGTCATTGATTAATATGTTTTATTCTTGTTGATGTTGAAGGTTTTCTGTTTCATTCCCCTGTTTCGTTGTTTTAATTGATTTTAATTAGCTGTCATTTTAAATTGCTGGCCCATCAATCGTTAACGTTGGAAATGTTGACACACAAAAATTTCAATATTATTAATAGTTACAATTTTTCATTTGCTGAAAGAAATTATGATGAACAATGAACACCAACAGAATGAGGAAAAAGAATATGAAACATTTTCAATAAAATAAGAAATTCAATTGAAATAAGTTTTCATAAAAAGTACGAATGGAGAGAGGAGTTTATCTACTCTTAAAACTATTGGACATTTTAAATACAATCAAAGTTTTCTTTTTTGTAGTATCTGAGCAAATTTCAATATAAAAACTATTTTTCTTTTCATTTATGAATAATTGCATTAGTAGTGGTAACGAGAAATAAGTCCCAAATGAAATGACATAAGTCTCAATGAAATAAATCCCAAGTGGAAAAAGTGAAATAACACCCAGTATTTTGGGGGTAGAAGAAACAAGACTTAAAATAGTGTAAGACATAAATGTCGGATTTTTTTGTTAATGTGAATAGTTTTGGAACTAAATTGGTTATTAGTGATTGTAGTAAACCGAAATGCGTAACGTTTTGTTTTAGGCAGAATGAATTGGATTTGAGACAATATTCAAAAGGAAGAAGGAAAAAATTAACATAAATTAATTTCAGTTTACACGGCAGAGAAGAACAAAACGTTGTTTTTCCGGAGTCGCTACACTCCCATCACAATGTCTCATATCCAATTCATTCTGACTAAAAAGAACGTTATGAACTTTAGCCAAATAATAATCATTTCGGACTATTACAACCACTAATAAATATTGAATTGTTGGTCATCAGAAAATGAAATAAGTCCCAAGGAAAAGTAGCAGAAAAATAATAAAATAAAATCAAAAAGAAATAAAATAACTTGGAATTTAAAATGTAGAAAATTATTTATTTATGGATGTGTACTAATGTTCCCGCGGGACAAGAGCCAATTTTCCTGAACGTACTCGTCCTGCAAGTGTTAAAAATATGATTGGTATGAAAGGAAGTTCTAAGTGGAGAAAACAAATTTAAAAGTGCAAATAAATATCTCGGATATATTCACATACACACATACATATACACATGCATATATATGTATGTGTATCATAAGGCTGATGTGAAATGAAAATAATGAAAAAAAAAATAAAAAAATATTTTGTAAAACTCATTCGATTTCAGTTAATATTTTTGTAAGCTGCAAGACTTCTTTAGTTCTGGCCCCTGATTTGAAACAAACATGATTTCAGAACCGGCCTGTGTGTTGTTGTTGTGGAGCTGTTGTTTTTGTTTTTTCTTCTTTTATTCAAAAATATAAAATTTTTTGAATTGTAACGGTATGATTTTGAGTTAAAGGAATTTCTGGAAGTTGCAAAGGATATTGTTTATTAAAGAATTGTTCAATTGATGCTAAAACTGTTGCTTTGCTGTTGTGGGAGTTGCTGCTCTCACTCTTGTTGTTATGATTTTGTTTCGAGTACCGAACAAACAAGAACGGAAAAATTCAATTTCTTGACTTTATAATACTTTCGTATATTTTTAATTTTTTTTATAAAACCAAAGTTATTCTGTTGTCGTCGTTGTTTGTTAAAACTGCGAAACATACAAAACATAAATAAATATGTAGAAGTGTGTGTACATGTGTGTGTGTTTGTGTGTGTGTGTGTTTGTTTGTTTGTGTTAGAATATTTATTTGTGTAAATAGATGGAAGCACATTGTATTTTATACTTCTGTCACAGCTACTACGATTACAGCTTTTGGTATGCGCACACAAACGAACACTTACGTATGTATATGTATATGTAGATGTGAGCTTTTGCTTGTGTATTCTTATTTCAGAAATTCCCAAGTAAATCTTGCTACAAATGCCATCTTTTCAAGTACTATTTTGCCGGATTTTATCTGTTAAGTGTCATCAGTCTTATGCCGCCATTTATTTGGATTTTATTTTTACTCTATTTCTTATTTTATAACCCTCTACCCTGCGCTGCCTCTTTCCACTTAATACTACAACTTGTACTTGTAAACGTACATGGGAATGTGCACATGCATACACATGTGTGCGTGTGTGTGTGTGTTTGTATTCAACATTAAAAAACTTTTAAATAAAAGCTGAAAGAATAATAATGACAACAACAACAACAACTGAAACACTACTATCAAAGCAACAAAATGAACAAATGAGATAAAAAGCATACACATTTACTATAAAAGCGTATTACTTTTAAAGCAAGGACATAATTTGCAGAAGTATAACGTTCGTGTGTGTGTGTGTGTGCATGTGTGAGTTTGTGTTAATTTGGACTGTAAGAGTTTCTGTTTTTTTATTTATTTTTTATTAAATGTGAATAAACACACAAACATGTTTTTATGGATGTTTTTCTTTTCTCATGTGAGTGGCTGAGTTTTTGTTTGAGCGCTATTTGTTCGAGAGTCTCCAGGAAGCGCATGCAATATTTATAGTAAAAATTAAAAAAATATAAGTTTTTTTTATCACAAAATACGAGCGGTATTTAATAGTTTAAGTTTACTTAAATTTAGGACAGAGAATGACATTATTTTCATCTTCAGCTAATAGAAAAGGAAATAGAAATATCGAAAGATATTTTGCTGGGAGAGGCTTAAAGTAATTCAAGTTGGGCGGTTTTCTCTCTTTAAATTTATTACTTTAAGCATTTATCTGTGTGTGCTTGATCTTTGTTTTGAGCCTTTTATCGTTATCTTCAATTTATATAAATTTTAATTCATTTGAAAAGTTTGAAAACGCTCATCTTTTAACTTTTGCAAAATGAACCCTGTTTGACTTGTGCAAACATGTGAAATGTGTGTTTCAAAGAAAGTTATGAAAGAATTTATGAAAGGAAATCAACAAAGAAAATAATTGAAAGAAAGAAATATGAAACATTTTTAAATTCAATATGGAAAAACGTATGATGATTAGAAAAACATTATAAGTTGCTGCAATGTATGTATGTATGTATGTATATATGTATGTATGTATGTATGTATGTATGTATGTATGTATGTATGTATGTATGTATGTATGTATGTATGTATGTATGTATGTATGTATGTATGTATGTATGTATGTATGTATGTATGTATGTATGTATGTATGTATGTATGTATGTATGTATGTATGTATGTATGTATGTATGTATGTATGTATGTATGTATGTATGTATGTATGTATGTATGTATGTATGTATGTATGTATGTATGTATGTATGTATGTATGTATGTATGTATATATGTATGTATGTACAAGACGATTTTAATTTCGTTTATTTAGTGAAAATGTTTATATTCAGTTTTGCCAGACACTTTGAGAACATTATTACCACTCGTAAACGACTTTTGCGCTTATTATGAAAGTCGGTTGGAATTATCGATGCATAATTTTAATATATTCGTACTTTGCATTTTTCAAACGTTTTTGGAAGAAAATTTCAAATTTTTAAAACTTCTGAAAAACATCAAACAGGACTAAAAAGAAAACTCGTAGTCACTTTAAAAATTATCTGCGATTGATCTAAAATGTGGAGGTTAATATTTTCAACGGCTTTTTATTATAAAAAAAAGAAAATTGAATTTTTTTTACTTGGTCAATTCTAATCATAAAATTTTGGTGAAATAATCTTTAGAAATCCAATGACAACGCCTTCGGGTGTAGTTTGTATCCTGGTCTGGTGGAATTAAAGCATGTTTTCTAGGTCATACTTAGACAGTAGCAGGACGAATTGCATTTTTTGTGCCGCTACACATTTCGTTAACATTCCTAGTATCAGGTGAAATTTTGAGAGGTGCTGAAATTCAAGTTGGAAGTGACAAACGTGATGATTGTGATTATAGAAGTGCAATTCGAGAAAAACTTTATTTCGATTCGAACTACACAGCAATCCTTCAGAGTTTATAGACAACAATTCGATAACACCGCGGCGAAATCCATTTTCGTGTAAATATTAAATAATTTTTTATTTAATTTTAAGAACTCCCAACGTCTGTGTTTTTGCCACCGTGGTTTTCAAATGGCGGAACAGATTTTATGCGTCATAGATGAGAATGAATATTCACATTCACCTTTAAATTGATCTTTGTAAATTTCGTTTTGTCCAAAAATTACATTTCAACAGCATCTGAATAAAAAATTCTGGTAATAAAAAATTTAAACATCATATTTCCACTCACAAAATGATAGCAACTTTTTTTATTATAAGAACAACATGTAACACGATTGTTATTCACACATAAATAGTTCCTTTATGATCCGTGACTACCTGAATTTTAGATCCCTCAAGGCATTTGAAAGCTCGACCCAGCTAATAAAGTTATTTTTAGATCCAAAAATTGCGGGTTTTCGTTCCCATATATATTTCGTATGCATTTTATATATTTTTATATTTGTATGTATAATTGCATGCACGATGATATATGAATACCTGTATGAAATAAACATATCTGGAGCATATATTCTCAATACGGATGGTTCATATATAACTTTTTAGCTGGGAAATTTAAATCTCTTTTTCTATTATTCATAAAAATTTTAAGCGTTTGGAAATGTTTCGCTTTACAGAATAAAGCCTGAGAGTCTCTTTAATAATTTACAAAATCAAAATACATTTCACTAAGATTTTACTTCTTGCAGTGACTCTTTCCATCACTTTATCACATCGGACTCACGCTTGTTTTAGCAAAAAGTTAAGCCTTAGAGGCGTCCGTAATAGAATACCATTAACGTATCATGTATTTGTAACATGTGTTTGTGTGTGTATGTATATGGAAATCGATGCTGAGCACAACAAATGAATAATAAAATGAAACGAAAACACAAACCCTGGGGTAATTTTATAATTTAATTGTGTTCAGATTTACACTTCGACCGTAGAGAATATTCTGATGTTTGGCATTTTGGAAAACATGTACTCGTACGTAAAATACAAAAGTCACTCAAAGAATAAACGCGAAGTCTTAAACGGTTTTCCGTGTTTAATTTCATACATCCATTAACCAAATTTTAACTACTTCAGCAAGTATTTAATGACTAAAACCAGAGGCTTTTATTTACTATAAAAATATATTAACGACAATCATTAGCAGCGTGATGCACAATAATTACGGCATTTATCGAAAAGCCAATTAAAAAGTCATAAAAAAGGAATGACTTAGAACAGGAAGTGTAAAATAAATTTCGGCGAACAATACACGAATACGAGTGTTTCTAAAAATTTGAATAAAATAAAAAAAAAATTAAAACAAATGATATTGCGAATAAGTTGAGAGTTAATTAAAGGTGTTAACCCGCCAAGTTGTCCTTACAAGTCATACAATGTAAAAAACAAAATGTTTTCTAACAAAAAGTTTAAATTAAATTATTCGAATGGAATAGTGCAATCAACAGAAATTCAAGTGCTGCTTACACAACCGAGATGATTCGTCTTGAGTAGAAAATTAATATGAAAATTGAACAATTTTTCAAAATAAATTCAAGTCGAGTTGTCTGGGTTGTGTAAACATCATTTAAGTTAAAACGTATGGAAAAATTTTACTTTTTAATTTTTATAATGTTTATTATTAAATAATTAATAAAAAAGAAAACTAGACAAAAATAAGTCATTTTTGATTTTTATTTATCAAACAGTTAGGCAGTGCCACTAGCAATATGTTGGGCTCCATGAAAAACGCCATCAAACTGAAAAATGCTCTCAAAAATCTTTTTGCTGTTTTCAATATAAAAAAATTTGGGGTCATTTTCAATTTTTCAGCTTGTGGCCAATTTTCGTCTAACAAAAAAATTGCCCCAAAACAAAAAATCAGAAAAGGGTTTGAGCCATTTATCATATTTTTTGGGAAGTTTTTCAATTTTGGGAGATTTTTTACCAATTTGGAATGAATTTCCGTCATCCCACGTCAAATTTACCATATAAAAAATAAAAATAAGTCGAAAAATTTATTAAAAGTGGCAGAAATCTTTATTTAGCGAAGCCGGTGTTGGGAATATAGGAAATAGGAATATAGGAAAAAATCATTTCGTACTGCCGAAAGCCGATATTATTAGAAATATCATAGAGGGAAAAAATCGGCTTTTTGTTATAAATGGGCAGGCGTATTTCTCCTTAAAGATATTTGGGTAATTTTTCAGTTTAGCTTCATTTTTAATTTTAAAACAAGAAAAATGACTCCAAAATCATGTTGTTATTTTTAATACAACGTTTAGGTGCATTTTTTAATTTTTGGTTTGGGCCCATTTTTTATGGAACCGATATTTCTACCAGATTCTTTTCATACTGCTTTTTTTGTTTAAAAATAAATCTTTAACGAATATTTTCAGTCTATGATTTTTATACAAGAATTTTTCTGGACATTTGATATGAACACAAACTCTATCATCAGAAAGTAATAAATACAGAAAATATTGAAATTTTTTGTTAATTAACGTGATAATTAACACTTTCCATACGGACATGGAGAGGGAATATTTAAATATGAAGATGAGTGAGTGGTTCAGATAGTTTAGAAGCGGAGCTACGATGTTGCAATATGGGAATGATTTTTCTTTAGTCAAATGACAAAATTTAAAATGGAGTTTAAGTCCATGGATGCTATTTCTACACGCACGTTATTTGAACTGCCCTTGGAAGAAGAATTTTAAGTCAATTCTATTGAAAATGAGTAAAGAGTACACCATTTCTTATAGTCGATAGAATTTTGTTACTTTAGTTAATATTTTCACAAATATTTGTGAGAATAAGAACAGAGGAATTTAAATTTAAGCTTTCAACACATATCCTTTTTGAATAACTCATCATGGTTATAATTTTCCGATCTTTAAAAGGCATTTCAGTAACAAAAAAAAAAAAAGAAATAAAAAATGAATTATAAAAAATCTTAATAAACAGATTCTGCTCACGCGCATCAAGTTTTCATGCGACACATATAAGAATTATTTTCAGCTATTCCTTTGCAGTTGTTGTTGTTGTTGCTGTTATTTTTGTTGTTTAATACTACGAAACTCGAATAACTGTTCCCTCTCCCTCTAATACAAAGTTATGCTGCTGACAAGAAAATTTGCTTTCATGGCAGAAATCTCATAAATTGTTTAATACAGTCAGTGACAACTTATGATTAAATATTTGCTATTTTATAAATAACACGAAAGAAAACAAAATCGATTATATTGATGAGATACGTACGAGTAGCAAGCAATTGCTGTTGAAATTTCCGAGTTGTCTATTTGGACAAATAGACATTTCGTAGCAAGTTATAAGATTAGTTACATGCATAAAGACATAATTCTGAAGGAAGGCATTTATTTATATGGATTTTTATATATTTGCAGAACAGAATACATAAGTATGTGTGTATATTGTATTCGCTTTTAGGGTCTATCATGTCCATGAAAATGAAGACACGACTTTTATTTGTGCTTTGCTCTACTGCTATTCTATTTTTTTTTCTTCTTTTAACTAATTCATGTTTCAATATTATTAGCTGTAGAAAATTTAGTTGTTACGTGATGCTGTCACAAAACGCCCGATGGCATTAGTAAGGTTTTCTTAAATATAACAAATGTACCTTCTACCTTAAATATTACACACATGCACACACACGCACACTCACTCACACACACACATACTAAAATACGCAATTGTGTATTAACAAACCCAATATAAGTGCACTCATACAGAAGCTTAAAAGAAAATATTATTTTCTGAACACAGAATAGAAAGTGAAAACTGAATACTTCACATGTCTGCTATAAACGATTTATGAATTGATTCCTTAAAGGATCATAAGGCTTAAGACATAAATATTTAAGGTGGCATGTCTGTGAGTACATTTGGTTAAAATGTATTAAAGTAATAAATGAATATTTCTGTGTATAAAAGAATGAATGAATGAACGGATAAATGTATCTTTGTCTACATACGAGTGAGCACGTCGAAACATGTTTGCGCGTACATGCATTTGAAATAAGAGCTTACGAGTATTGGCTACCAGCCATTTAGTGCCCATTAGGCATCGCAAAGAAAAAAGAATAACTTCTTGTAATTCTGTTAAAACACAAAAATGTTGATGATTAATTTTTACTTAAAGTACATATTAAAGCGTTTAATGCACAAGCAGATTGTAAATGTTTCAAAGGGAAACCAAGAGTATTTTATTCTTACAATCTATATAATTAAAAGGCGAGGCCATTTCCTGTAATGCACTCTATGTTCACACTATACGGCCGATTTTGATAAAACTTTTATCATTTTAAAGACACATATGTATGCGTAGATGTGCACAATATATATTTGATTAGGAGCAGTTCTTCCTTCTTACACTTGTATGCATCAACTGCAAATTGAAAAATAAATAAAACATGCATGTGTGTTTAACTAAATTGTTTTTGCAAAGAAATTAACTTTTTCTCTACTTTGGATTTGTATAATTGTGGGAAAGGCGCAGGTAGTAAACAAAAGATAATTCTCTAATGTCAAGTTGTTTATTTTTAATGTTTTTTTTTTAGTTTTTGTATTTTGCACTTAAGTGTTTAATATTTTATTAATTATAATTAGAATAATGACAAAATCAAAAACCTTTGAAATGCCTTTGAATGTGGCTCAGAGTGTGTGTGTGTGTGTGTGTGTGTGTGTCTGTGTAAAGGTATGTTTGTTGCTAAAAATATTTTAAGCAGAAAACATTTAATTTTATTTTATTTTTGTTGCTTTTACAGAAATATTTCATTAACATTTTTGCAAAGCATATAATCCTTGATATTTAACTTTTTTGTGCGACTGGATGTGTGTGTGTGTGTTGTGTGTGGTTGTGAGTGCTTTTGGGTGTGTTTACTTAACGTTTCTTACATGACACAACAGTAGCTAAATTGGATCTGCTCGTAAAGTTAAAATAAATAAAGCAAACAGAAAAAAAACAAAATAAACGAAATCCCAGAATTGCATGCAAACTTCTTGCCGTTTTTCATTTTTAACAAAAATAATGTAAATACAACAGCTGGCTGTATTCTGTATTTCAAATACATTCAAACCCACATAGAAGGATACAATGAAAAATAAGTAAGTACATATTTATGTATATAGAAAAATTATATTTTGAATGGAAAACATACACGGACAAAACTCATGCAATATTTGAATTGTTATTCATAAATTTCATATTTCTTAAAATTAAGAAACTCTAATCAAAAATTTATTTCAGAATATTTACAAAATTTTCGTATATTCTACGAAAAAAAATTAACCACAAAACTTTTCTTTCGTAAATGGTTGCAAGCATTTTTTTCAGTATAAGCAAAAATGTAATATGTACGTATATACAATATAAAATAAACATACACATACTATTTAAATACGACTGGCAACAGGAAACAAAAGATTATTTCAAAATGGTTTTTCATTTGTGTATTTTTTGTTGTTGTTTGTTTTATGATTTCAGTCTTAATTTATGGTTTATTGTAGAACTTCTCTTTGTGTTGTTTCCCGCCAGTTTACTCGGTGGCCATTCACTCAGGTTGTTCACATAACTGGCCGAAATTCATCTATATTGGGTTCATTAAACTGTTTTCATATATTCCATGTTGGAATCCTTGGATATCTTTTGTGCTCTATGACATGTACCAAGTTATTTATGTTGCAGTCAGTTACTCTTTTATTGTTCAGCTTAAAATTAATAAGATTTTTCTTCTATAAATTAAAAGTGTTCGTATATATTAAATTGCTTCTTGAAATTAATTTATTCCTTTATATTCTTATTTTCTAATACGGATTTTATGTTAATTTTAAGATTGAGGTGGCTTTTTTTTATTTTCGTTTGTACTTGTATATTTATATTTAATCATTAAATTTTATAAAATAATAATAACAACTTTGTACGAGAGAAAAAGAGAAACATTTAATAAAAAAATACATTTAAAATATGCACAATCCAGGCGGAGTTGACTTGTAGAGCAAACACTCAAAAAACTGTATGCTTTTCATATAAACTTTATGCTCAAGTCGACCATTTGGATTGTCAAAACCGCACTTTGAAGTAAATAAATTTCAAGTAAACTTTTGCGAAAGCAAACCATAGTTTTTCAAAGAAATTGCTTTGATGGCTGTTTATAAGCGACATAAAACAACTGAACAAAACGTTCAGCAAGCATTACAGTGGGGCCGAACGCAAAAATAATGAAATTTGAAGAAAGTTGGTGTTTGGCAATTTACTGGTTTGCGATTGGACCGCAATACCTCTAGAGGGTGCTGTTGGCTGAAGTAGTTAGCGCGTTGACTACAAAGCTAATAACGTCTAAGAACGTGGGTTCGAGCCCAGCTTCAGACAAGTCATAAACTCCAGCATTTTTCAGATGTGCATTAGTATTACATTGTATTTGTTGTTGTCGGAGTGTTTAAGTGATGAAGGCATAGCACACTGGTCACTGAACAGTACTGGCAGCAATTGACACTGGTGTATGCTAGCGGACATCACATCGCCCTCCTTCGTCGGTATTGTAGCAAAATCGCCGGCGAAGTAAAATAATTAATAAAAATGGCTACAACAGCTTAAAACACATTTAATGCGGCTACTTGACATCAGAGGCGCAGCAACACTGATCTAAAAACTAACACAGCGCGCAATATCAGAGTTGTAAAAATTAAGCTTTCTCTCTTTCACCATCTGTCCACTCTCACTATCCCTTTCCCAAGGAAGGTAACACACCTACGGGTTGGTAGGCATACTAATTGCCTGAGTGTTACTTCTCTTTTCAAAAAAAAAAAAAAAAAGATATTAGAATGTGTATGTATGAGTATAAGTGTGAGTGCATTTCCATATTTGCTTGTGAAAATATAAAGACTGTGTGTGAGTAAATCTTATTCTGAATTGAAATAAATGCTTTTACTTTACTTCAATCTGGCCAATTTAGCAGTTTTAGATTTCATTAACAAGTTTTCTATTTAATTTTAAATATAATTAATTAGCAATTTAAGGCTTTAATTAAAAACAATTTAATATTTAAAGTTTATTAAGAGATTGTAATGAGGTAATTTTTAAACAAGCGGCGAGTTCGATGAATAAAATGCAAGTGAAGTATAATTTCTTCACTTCAAAAGAATTAAGCATGATCTTATCAATTCTGTTATAATTATTAGAAATGTTCGGAAATTAATTCACAATATGAACATTTCGATTTGCTATAATCTAAATCACAAATGGTTTTTAAGTTATAAAATGAGTAAAGGAACGGTCACATCTGACAAACATTTGCCGAAAATAATGTGACCAACAGACAAGCATTTTCTTTAATTCCAATATTTTTTAAATATGTGTCGCATTTACTAAAAATAATATAAAAATAGCATTTTGCGGCATAATTGACTTCATTTTGTGATATAAAAACCAAGTTCAATCACACTAACCTTAAGCAAAAGTAGTGGTTTTGTTTTTTTGGTAAATGTTTGCCAAGTGTGACCGTGACTTAAGATTTTAATGATGTGTTTTACATAGCCAAATGCAAGAATCAATTATATAAAATTGTTTCATAATTTTCTGTATAAAATCTGGGATAAATCCGTATCGTTTAAGCGGCTGATCCTTTTTCAAAATGAAGTCTAAATAGTCACAGGAGAGTGGCAGAAAATTATATTCTTGACTATTCTGTTGGAATTGAATGAGCTGCAGGGTATGATGATCGACTACAGCGGATCTTAAAAACCTTTTAGTTATCGTTACATTTAAAATATGCATCGATTTTAATAAGCATTAAGTGAATTTCATATTCGAGATATTATTCCCCAATAAATAAATAAAATTGTTTTGTTATTTTAATAAACTTGAATTTTTTAAAACCAACAAAAATATGCTCCTTGCATCTCTTTTGATTTTGATTTTTTCTTTTTCAACATTTTTTTATGTCTGCCTTATATATAGAATTAGAAGTTAATTTTGACAAAAAAGCAGGTATTTTTCAAAGCGAATTGAGGCGAGTCTACCTGTTATGAATTTGCCTTGAATCAAAACCAAGATTAAATATAAATAAAACATAAAGTTACCTATCGACTAATATATAAAATCCATTTGTTAAAACTAGTCTTACTGGCTTTTGCCACCACTTTAATTTAAATAAAAATTATAGGTAAAAAAAATAGTAAAAAAAGTCTGCTACGAACTCACTTTTTTCATTAAAATAGGCAAGTAGCTTCGAGTTTGAATATTTAGCATCACTATTTTAATTCATGCCGCTCTTCTTAGTCTAAATTTTGTTCAAAATACATATGTTATTTCTCTGGAGTTCCATAAGCCAGCAGACATGTAGCTGGTTTTGAAAAAAAGAATATCTCTTAATATCTCTTCAATGGCCCACGAGTTATTGCTGGAATAATATTTTTTCAAATCACAGTGCGCACTTGAACACAATTTAGTAGAATTTATTCCACGATACAACTTATGAAATCAACAGCATGTTAACCAACCTTACAAACAATAACACAGTATATAACATGAGCTAACATAATAAAACCGATTTGGGAACACACACACAGTGACATATACACACACACACACACACACACACACACACATACAAACAACTAAGCAGTTGTTGTACCGATCAGCTGAATCAAATAGCCGTGATACTTAGTCATTCGCAAAAAACCCCAAAAAATATTGTCGTAGTAAGTGAGTGTGTGAGTTTTTGTCTAACACAAATACACACACATACGAGTACACACATCATCCATTCGCAATTTTACATCAATAAAGTCTGTCAGTCACAAACGGTACGAAATGAAGTCACGTCCGGGCAATTTTTCTTTTGGGTCCATATTAATGTACGTGTGTTTTGTCAAGTGTTACAGGGACTCTTACTGACTCTACAGATGTGTGCATATAACTAAATATGTATTTATGTATGTATGTATGTATGTATGTATGTGGGATAGGGTGTAAATACTATGTGTGGTATTTTATATCCATAAGTTTGTGTTCAATATATATTACACATGGCAAAAGATGGAAATAAAAATGGCAAATACAATTAATAGAATTGTAAATAAGTAAACAAACACACACACACACTCACAAACACACACAAATACACACACATTCAAATATTTATCCTTGGACATTGGCTAAGCTTGTGCACTGAAACATTTGTCCTTATCAATGAATTCAAGAAAATAGAAATGTTAATGTTAATTTCAGTTTTATTTTATTTAATTTTATTTAATTTTTTCAAATAAATAGAAATGAAAGATGAATACCGTGTCATGCCCAAATACAAGCAGCATTATTGAATACATATTTGGTTTTCGTAATGACCATGTAATTCATTCATACCACTTTATGTGATTAATTTGCCGTATAAATCATTCGCTACAACTTTCAATTATACGATTACAATAAAAAAGGTTAACAATTTTAAATTCGATTTTATTTGGATGGGAATAATTTCACTTCTTCTTTTGTACACTATTTTTGTATTTTGATTTGTAATTTTTAGTAGAATGTTTGAATTCTCGCTATTTTCTATTTTTAGTTGAAGCAGGTTATTGCAGCACAAGCGTGAACGTATGCACAAACTTATTCGTGGTACAAATTGCCAATATGTATGCAGTTCTATGGTCTTCTCCCATTCCAAACAAATTAAATTTCTTCCTTCTTTTTATGTACGAGTAGGTACATACTTAGATGCTTAGAATGTTCTATTCGTTTTATATCTTTTTCTATATATTTTTTTTTGCCATTAAATTTGCAGTAGCTGATGGTTTTTCTGTCCTTTTTGAATGAGTATATGAGTATGTGTGAGTGTGTTTTCATTGGTCTTTGTCTTCTATTAGGATATTTTGTATTTTCTGCTTATTTTGGCCAAATGCCAGTAAACGGTTATAAGTAGTGGAATCAAAATAGGGTTTCTTGCTTATTTGCATATGCATGTGAATATGTATTTTTAGGACGAATATTCATTCCACTTGCACATACAGGCTGCATAAAAAATACTGCACATGTATGTAGTGGATTGAAAATTAAAAAATGCAAAATTGTAAAATGTTTTATGCAAAATAAAAAACGAATATTTTTGTGGCAGGGAAAGAGAAAAGTAAAAACAAAAATGTAAAAAATAACAAGAAAAAGGTCTGTTTGTCTTCCACTTAAAACCGGAAACAGGATGTGAGTACAACCAACACCGACTACAACATGAAATATTTCGTAGCCTTTTTTGTCGTTGTTATTGCAACTCTCAAACTATGTGGTATATAAAAGTTAAATAGAATGTATGAAAAGTAAAACTTCATTATGTAAAATTAACTTTAAGTGGGCCTGGAATACAACTGCTAACATGAGTACATCCATAAGTATCAGTAATATGAAAATGCGCAGGCAGGAGAATGGCTCATGTCTTTAGAAAAAAAAATATGCTGAAGATACTCCAATTTTCAGCTCAATATTTAATGGCCACCTCTATACACACTGAAGGAAAAAGACGTACAGAAACTGTACGCTAATTGTTAGTTGTCTTAACCATGCCACAACTACGTGTTACCTAGAACAACTGAAAGTATTAATTACACTGATCAGAAAACTTTGTGTTATGCGGATCGGCTTACTAATTTTTAAATACCTTTTTAGTCTTGTAATCATTTTGTAAATGCATATTTTGATTTAATCACGTTCAGTCTCAAATTTTTTCTTAATGCTCCATTTTTGTTTGTTTTTTTACTTAATTTTTCTTTAATTAAAATTATAAAATTATTTAAGATAATTAATATTCTAAAAATTGTCTATCTTTTTAGTATAACTTTGTTTATGTATATTCCCGGTTATTTTACTGAAACGAGAAGTATTTTTTTTCTTTTTCAGTTTTATACTTATATTGTCATCTAATCGAATGGGCGGGTGCGCTATTTTGTTCGGCAGATGTTTGGTATTCGGTAAAAACCTAACAGAACACCGAACTTTACATGCAATACTATCTTCTATCATCAATATAATTAATAGGCAAACGCGTTTTTTTCGATCTCTTTTAGGGCCGTAATCCTGAACCGATTTTGGAAAGATTTATATGTTTTATATACGGGTTTTTATATAGATGTGCACAATTTTCATTTTATTTAAATCGGTTTGATATTTAGGGAGCTGTAAGTGTTCAAAGTTACCACTAATACATGCACACTTATTGCACATGCATGTATGTATCAGCTTTAATTTGAAAAGTAAACAAGGTGTGCGTTTGTGTTTGTCTAATTTGCTTTTTTATAGAAATAACCCAGAGCTTTATCTATATTTAATTTGTAATAAGAGAGTAAATATTTAATATTTAATTAATTATAACTAAAATACTATCGATTGCGTCGGCCATAGGAAATTCTAGTAAAATATTAAAATACGAAAACTACAACATTGTCAAAGTAAAAGGTTTTTAATCGTGTTAACTTTGTTTTTATGAAATAAAAAATCACGAAAATTATGATTTTTTTTATTCAATAACTTCGAATTGTTTTGGAATTTATGTTCGGACACTAATTATTATTTCTAATGATGCCTAAAATTTCTTATACATTTTTATTGCAGATAAAACACTAAACAATTTTCTTTTACTAAAATCTAAAACTCATTTAATTGTAAAGGTAAAAAATTATTTTTATTAAATGATCATAGCAAAAATTATTTGAACTAAATGTGAACAACATGAAAAAATGATAATTTTAAGTTGGGTCAAAAGTTTTTTAGATTAATATTTCATTTATTTGCTAAGATATTAAATTTAGAAATAAGCTAAGACAAATTTTTGGATCCTTTTTTCTCCTTTGTGTGCCAATTGTAGACATTCTTGAGCTTTATTGACCCGACTATATATTATTTAAATCGGATCAGTTTTAAAGGAATAAAAGACTCCTAAAGTTAACACCACTACAAATGGTAAAAATACACACGTACATTCAGTTATGTAAGATTTTTTCTTTTCCAATGAGTGAAGTTGGAGATCGGAATTGAAAGGGATAAGAATTAAATATGGATGAAAATGTTAATTACGTATGAATGTTTTAGCTTTAAGCGTAAACTTAACAAAATAAATGTGCGTGTTTGTATGCAAATTTAGTTTTTTTGCTCTTCAAATTAAAGCAACTAAAATAGGTATACGTTTAATCGGTCGAATTTCAACCACCACTGGCCGAATTCTATTAACATATAATAAATCTTCAGTTATCAGCAGCTTTATTTTACTAAAAAGAAATTAATATGTGCCAATTATTATACCAGATGGTCCAAGTTCAAGTATTTTTTTTACAAACTAAACAGAATGAACTAATGTTAATTTCTTCGGTATATTATGGGTTTATCAGAAATAACAAATATTCCCATTATTTATAGAGCACGAGTTCATTCATGGGAATCTAATGGCTGGCCTCGCAGAAGCTTATCCTCACAATTCTATTTTTCAAGACTTTCTTAACAGTTTCTGGGTTTCTGGTTCTATCTGATGAATGGTTCGAAAGATATCAGATTTAAGTTTGTGGATCATTCGTATAGCATTGCTCTTTAGCGGTACGCCACAAAATTGAGGCGGGCAATTGACATCACCAAAACATTTGAGAGCGAAGCTACAATATATCAAACAGAAAAAATCTATCAGCGTGAAAATAACATGATTTAAAAAGATACGAGTATTTGGACCACCCGTTATGTTGTGAGTTAAAAGCTTGTTTCATATTTTTGAAAAACGATTAATTATTTAAGCCCCAAATGTTCAAGAAATAAATGAGAATTTTTAATATACAATATACACTATAAATAAAGATGTTTTTTTTTTTCTTCAAAAAACACAATAAACAACTTATAAAGATTCATATCGAGTGCAAGTTGCTTTTTGTGTTTTTTCAAAGTTGTTGAAGTTGTTGTTTCTTGCACCATAATAATAAATTTTGTACCTTTTTTTATATTTCTTCTATTTTAATTTTGTTGTTTGTTTTGTGTCTGCGTGTTTTTCGTTGCTAATTTGTCACTTTTAAATATCAGATCGAAAGTTCAGTTCAGCATTCATTTTTTAACATTTTGTACTTCTGGTTCCTGATGTTTATTGTCACGGACATTATTAATTAAATTTTATGTTGCACAAGAAGCTCAAAAAAGAAAAAAAGGAAGAAACGATTGTTTTAATTTGCAGACATTTGGGTTTTATTGCTTTTGAATTTCTACTCGTCAAGTGTTTATGATCTGCGGTAGTTGTAGTTGTAGTTGCCGTAGTCGTCGCATCTGTTTTTTTTATTTAAATACTCTCTCAATCATTTAATGTCGTATTTGAGGGATTGTCATGAACATAAAAAGAAAATCATGACTGTCTTTCTCTTGCATTGTATCGTATCATCATAAACTAACACCTTTTGTTTTTGATTCTGTTTTGTGAATTTGATGTTCAATAAAAAACAAAAGAATGAAAACATGTCTGCGTTAAGGTTGGATTTCAAATTGTTTTCGTTATCGCCTGTTTCAGAATATTTAATATGTTCATTTATTCGTCATAAAGATAGAGACTGGGATGCAAATGTTACGATGTCAGATAACAATGTTGAGAAAATTGTGTGATTGTGGTTGTATTTTACTTTCAGTTTACATATTATTATATGTATGTACATATATTATTATTTTTGACACAAAATCATGTGTTTCTTTGTGTGTTTGTGTTCAGTGATAAAAAAACAGCCGTAACACATAAAAGATAGAAGATGATAAGCTTATACAATAAAAAAATTAAAAGAAAACATAATAAAAATGAGATACAAAAAACAACATGTTCTATTATGTCATTTTCTGATTTTCATGTTAATTTTTTTATTTTTTCATTTAAATATCAAGTGAAAAGAAGCGCATGAATGCCGAATGAAGCAGGTGAGTTTATAAAATAAATCTTAATTATTTCGCGAAATGTGTCTAAAATTAGTTGATACTTCCGAAAACACTAAAGATTTCAATTAATAAGTTTGAGCCAAAGTAAACGTCTAATATTACAATTGATTTTTTATTCGATTGGAAGGGAGAACCATAATGTATTAAATGCAACATCGAAACTGGGATTATGGAGAGATGCATCACTTATGCCCCGTTCCACATTCTGCGGGTTTGTATTACAGTTGCCAGGCTCTTCTTGCTATGACTGAGGATCTGATAGGGCATATACAAATTTTCGGGTTCTTTGAGATCTGACTGCATGAAAGTGGCTCCAGTGTGACTTAGGAGCTACATTGTGCTCATTCATAGCTGCGGCTAATATGTAGCTGAAACAGCGTGAGCATGACAAATAGGATTCATCCCGTGAACCTAATTCAGAAGTGAATTCTCCAGGGAAATATCCTTCATTTGTGTCAGTAAATGTTTGAGGAGAGGAATGAGAAGTATGAAAATATATCTGATGCCAGAGAGACCGACAAAGCTCTAGGCTTCATTATAAAATGGTGAGGGCGGGCACGGCCTAGTTATAAAAGCCTTATCGAAAGCGAGAGGGCCAGCTGTGTAGCAACAATTTTTCACAGGACCTGAACCGTTATTTTGGAGAATGCATGATGAGTGATCTGAGCGAAAGTCTGTAAAACAACAATACGTTTGTAGTTTTGCTTAACAATGAGTTTTTGATGTATTTTCAAAATTTAAGTATGCTGGCATAAGTGTCACTGCCCTGAAGTCAGAAGTATAGCTGGTCCGAAGTAGTTTCTGAATAAGTTTTAAATAAAATATGTATATGAATAGATTTTTTTAATTTTAAATGAACTACAAGAAACATTGACCAATTGCCATTCAAATGTTGTTGTTATAAACAAATAAAACTGAAGAGTTTTTCTTTTATGGATGTTGGAACTACAATGGAGTTGGTAAAGTTATTTATAACAATCATAATGAACATTATTATTATTATTATTATTAGTGTTATCGTTTTTACTTTATTGTACTACTTTCATTTTCCTTTTATTATTATTTTATTTGATTTTGTTTTGTGCGAATATAAAATAAAATTAATCTTCATCTTTGCTACAATGTTCGCATTATACCGGGTATTTGTGCTTCCTTTAACATTTTATAAATAATCACCTGGAAAATATAAACATTTGTTTATAAACTCAATATAAACTTTCACGCACAAACATACAAATTCTTTATAAAGGACTGCGAAGCGGAGAAGAGAGAAAGCAAACGAAGACAAAGTTGTAGTGTTGTAACCTTTAGTTGTTGCTTTTGTTGCTGCTGCCATTACGTTCCCGACATAGACAACATGACAACAAACGCACTTTATTCCTGTCAGTTCGTTATCACTTGGTCAACGTCATTTACTTAAGCTGGTTTAGTTCTCCTTTTTTCTTCTCATCTTTCTATGATGATGATGATGCTGATGTCTTTGTTGATCATAATGATGTTTATGCTTCCTACTTTAGTGAGTAAATGTGTGTGTAGGTGCTTCTGAATGTTGCTAGATAACATTTTTACATCTCTTGTTTGTTTTATATACTATTTTATTATTGAAAAATTACATATCAGGAGTCAAGGTATAACGAGAAAATAATAAAGGACATTAATCGCCACAGTATGACGCAATGTAAACAATAGTGTAGAAGTAGTTGTGTACCAAAGTGTGCGTGTGTGTCACACAAACATACACACACTTGTATCTTCAAAAACTTTTTTTTGGTAAAACATGGACAAGTAAGCAGCTTCATGGTATAACGAACAGTATAACGACCGCAAATGGCAGGAAGTACCTTGAAGTGCATATTCAATGCTGTGAGAGTGTGTACATATGTGTGAGTATACACACACACATTGGCTGATGTGTTTTCTAGGAATAAAAAGTAATGGACAAGCAGACAATGTGTGAAGACAAATTACTACAATTCAAAATTTTATATCTGAAGTTAATCATCAACACTTTTTTGCGCTTTAAGTTTGCAAAACTAAAAATCTACAAAAATGGGTAAATTTGGATTTGAACTTGAGCCGATAAATAAATCGTTTCAATATACAAAAAATATCTTAATAATTTTTTATTTGCTTCATGTGTATCTCTGAGTAAGTTTTAATTAAATATTAAATATACTCATACATACATACATGTGTGTGAATGTACATGCGTGATTTCTTTGAATATTAAGATCAATAGAAGCAGCTATAAAAGAAACACTTGAAAAACAGTAAAAGATTTTAAACACTAGAAACAAGTTGAGACTTTTAACAATCGGAACAATAAAGGAGAAAATGGAAACTTGTTGAAATACATAAACAAATTGCAGCAAATCTTAACAAAAACAAACGCATTTTTAGAAAAAATATGTGTCAATGGAAATTCATATGTACTTACACTCATTCTTACTTTACTAACAAACAAACAGGCCATCCCAGAATGAAACCGAACGTTAAAGGAACACACAATAGTGTGTGATTATTTCAACTCTAAATATCCTTTAAGAGCTTGAAAGTTTAATATTTCATTCTTTGATTAAAAAGAAACGCTTTCGACATTAAAATCATAAATTTTTCTTACTCGAGAACTTTCTGAGACGCCGTCTCATGATTTTTTCGTACGTTTAGTATTGAATGTTCGCAACATAAATAAAAAAAGTTCACAAAAAGTCTTGTCCAGTTTTGTATGTGGCTAAATGAAATAAAGTCCAAATGAAATAATGAAATACTTCCATGCGAAAATATGAAATGAGAAAAAAATTATGCAGAAAAACTTTACTAAGCGTACCATGTGTCCGAGATACAATAGAGCAGAAACTCTTTGCAACCGCTCGTTGGTCACACCTCGGAGCAGAAAATCATTGAGCCAGGTCGAAGGTCGCCAATGCAAAAGAAAAAAACTTTTATAAAAACAGACTGTTTTTGACATTTTTCAAAAAAGACTTTGTTTGGCCTGTCACAATCTCTATAAAAAAACGGGCTTGGATAATTTGAATTGCAAATTTTTTCATTTCTGTTCGGTCGTATTTGATTGGCATTAGAAATATTTTACTTTATATGTTTGTTGTTTCCAAAAACTAAAAGTTATTTCATTTTGCTCTTTGGGTCTTATTTCATTTTTTTTCGATTGAGTCTTTTTTATTTTGGTTGGGAATCAATACATTTGAAAAATTTTTTCTTTTCTAGTTTTTAACGAAATCAAATAATGACAAAAAATAAATAAAACTATTTGCGAGAAAATGAAATAAATGAAATAACTCCAAAAAGTATGGGCATGTTTTGGGAGTTATTTAATTTATTTTGGAATTCTTTCTTTGGCCGTTATTCATAGCGCCTACAAATGTGTGTGTATGTAAGCATGTATGTATATTTTAATTAGGATTCGCAGTGCAAACGAAGACACTCAAATTTTTAATTCGTGGTGGATCAATCAGATAGCTGGCTTGATTTAGAATATTTTTGTTTGATTGCTTTATTGCGCTTCATTTTCACTTCTACTGAGAAGTTTCTAAACAATACAATTTTTATATGAACTTCTAGTGAAATGAATAGAGTTCGGCTCCCAAAAAGGAGCCACAACAAATGGCATCTCATGAGAACAGAATTGTAATTGTGAAATGAAATCAAAGTGAAAGCTCGATAACCACATGTCTAGTTTTTACATCCGAACACTAAAACTTTTTTTTTGATAAAAATTCATTTAAGTGACAATTTCGATGGAAATTTTCAAAGATTAAATTTCTCACACACTCCAGCAAACATTTTGCGTTTTTGGGGTTTTCTGTGTGCCTTGAGTAGAAGAGAAAATTGTGAATAAAACCAGTTGCCTGAAGGTATGGTCAATAAAAAAGGAAAATAGTATAAATTTAATGTGATTTCACACACAAAACTAAAAATCAAAAAACAAGAATAGAAGAAGTAAAAAATAATGGCTTCTATTTCTTTAGAAAAATTTACAATTTACACAGCCAGACACACCAATACACACACATATACACACATGTACAAACACACACAAATGTATATGTACAAACTTGTTCTAATACCAGTTCTTTCATGTGTTCTTTTTAATTTCTTTTTACATTTCCTTTTTTTTGTTATCCTTTCAGATTGAACTGTTCGTTCAAATGTACCTTTTTCTGTTTAATTTATTTTGCACTGCTGCCGCTGTTGTTTACCATTCCCGATCTTAAACAAGAATACCAATTGAGCCCTTTTTTACGACACTCTGTGGTCATTACGTAAGCAATAGAAGAACAAATAGAATAGAAATTTTGTTGAAAAAACAATAGTAGTATAGTAGTATAGTAGTCATTGTTTGTCGTAGTTGCGTTTTAAACCCGTCTAACAGAACGTTAAAGTATTGCTGCTGCTACTGTTGTCTAAATAAATATGTACATTCACTCATAACAAACAGATGTAAAAGTTGTGAAAGAAAGCACGGACATTCATGCAAACTTACACTTTTAACCAATTGCCATGATGGTGAAGGTGTTAAATGTTTAGTTTAGTTTTGAGACAAGGCAAAGAAAGTGTTTTGAAAATTTTGGGTCAGCTCTTCTGGGAGTCATACATTAAAATCAGTGTCATCACAGAACGAGCAAAAAAAATTAATGCAAACAAGAAAAAAAAAACATTTTAAATAATTAATGGCCGCTCTCTTTTTTGGCATTAAAATTGTTTAGAATTTTAAATCCTTCTTGCAGAGCAAAAAAATAAAAATAAAAAAATAATAAAGGCGTGAAGATCTATCGGAATTCACAAATTAAGAAACTCGTTCATGTGGTGCGGAAATTCTAGCAATTACATCAGTTTATTCTAAATTTGTTATTTTACAATAAAATAATTTCATTTTAAAGAATAACATTGAATAGGATAAAAATTAAACAATTATTTAGAAGTTGAGAAGTAATTTGTTGTTGCTGTAGTTTAAGACACCAAAAAGGAATTTCATTTATTAAAATATTTTAATAATGATTGATCAAAATATTATTTATGATTAAAATTTTTTTATTCCCACATAAAATAGTTTACACATATCGCGCAGCTTCAACCTGCGGAAATATTTCCCAAATGAAGCGTTGTAGAACGCCGTGAATTGACGTCCGAATATACGACAACGACGACTGCTTATTGATATTCCACAAAACAGTTTGGTTTTTGAAAATTTAAAGGAACAATTTTTTGAAAGCCTGGAACTGTTTGCTCTTTATTTCTTTTTGGCTAGATTCCTCCTATACATACATATCTGTCCCTCCCAATGTGCAGGGAATACATTTGAAAGTGCAATTGTTCATATAAGAAGAAACACAATATTTTATCCTCAACTGTGTTTTAAAAGAAACAAAAACCTGATTATTTTCTCTTAAGGAGGATTAAAATTATTTTTAAACTTATTTTTTTTATTGCGTTTTATATTACTTACATATTTATGTATGTCCATTAGTATGTACATTATAAATTTTATTCTAAGTAGAAAATCTGTCGAGGGGTTTTTAAAAACTCATAAAGTATTAGCTGAAGCATATTCGCTCAAAATTCAGTGCATTTGGTTTTTATTATTATATATATATTTTTCTATAATCTCTAACGCTTTACAAACAGATCTGAGTATGTGTTTGTGTGTGTGTGTGGGTGATGGAGAAGGGAGCCTTTTTTTTGATCCATTATACCGGCAGTATTCCGAAATGCCACACTGCACATACATGCATATGAACACGAAGGCTGGAGAATAGAAATCTGTTCATGTTATTTTTAGTGAAAGCGCCATAATAAAAACATTTATAAGGAATAAAGAGAACGAACTAAAGACTGATTTGTTATAAGAAGTCTAAGCTGCTCTATTTTAACCCACACGCTTCATACACATGCATATAAAAATATACAAGAATGTGTTAGTGTGAGTGTTTTTTAGAGATTACGTTGAGTACTAAGCAACTTATTGTCGATGTCAATGAAATATCTCATATTATACACATTCGAACACGTTTAAAAGCACTTAATACTGCATATAAAAATATGTACATACACGAACATACATACATACATGCTCATACAATAATAATAAAATGTTTTCATCGTGCGAATAAATGCAGTTTTTAATATCAATTTAAAAGTAGTGAAAAGTGCAAAATTTTCTCGAATAGTGAAAACATTAATTCTTGCGTGTTTCTCTTTTTTGCAAACAGCTTAAATTGCATGAAAGTGTGTGTCTTGTCTTGTTAAGGGAATTAGACTAAAATTACTTGTTTAATATTTAATTTGAACTCCCTTTACTTATTTTTTGTAAGAATTTTAATTTTAATATTCATTGAATTTTAAAAATTACTATTTATTATTGCGGCTTATGTGCAGCTTTTCACATCTGCTTCGTTGCATAAATATACAAAATAGTGTTATTAAAGAAATTATCTTATATTTGTGTTTTAATTATTTTTATTTGATTGTGATTATCAAACATAATTTTCCACTTTAACTTTCGTAATCTCATAATAAGTTTACGTACTGCAGCTCTTAGAACTCTCTAGATACGATGAGTATTTTGTGTACATTTATGGTAAGAAAGTCCTCTATTCACCAAGCTGCTTACTGAGACAAGTAAGGCATTTGAGCTTAGAGGACCTAGCGTCAAAAATAGAGAGCCTGCGGGTCTAGTCACGCTAATGCCAGTCACTACGATGTGGGTAGAAAAACAATAAATACTGCAGCAAGCAATTGCAGTCTACTGTACCGCAAACCACACAGCGTCCTATTACATTGACAAATGCCAGATAAAATATTTGTGCAACGGCTACTTGACACCTTGTGCTTAAATCGGCGGCCGTTGCATAAGTCACTTGGACAATTTCCTGTGTTTTAATTATTAAAAGATCTATTACTGGCACATACAGGTATGCACTAGTAAAGACTTTGGAAACTGTTAAGTAAGACACGCGCCGTACATCCCCCTTGGAAAACTAAAAGAACTCAAACTGATGTTTAAAAAAACTAAACGATCTTCGTTTCCCACACTTTAATTATTAGTAATAAGAAGCCACTCAATAATAGGTTTTGGGTATTGTCTAAAATTTATGATTGTCTGGTATATTATAAAATAAATATATTATAAGAATAGAAATGTAGATTTTGAGTGAAGTTCTAGAAAACGCTCATTCAAGTCGTCTAGAACTTCTCATCATTACTATATAAGTTAATGTATTTAGTATTTAAAATTCAATTCATCAAATTATTCAACTTATGCTTAGGAGCTCCTACAGTGAGCTCTAAGTAATTTAAATCAAATATAAACAATTAAAGGAAGAAAGATTTTTTTCTTTACACTACAAAAGAAATTGATAATTACAATTGTTGTCTCTTCTTGGCATTTCAAATGTAAATCTAAGCTCTAATTAAGAGCTTTGTTCGGTATATTTATGTTTGTTATCTGCTAATAATAAAATATGTTCCTAAGTGCCCTTTTCCATGAGCGAAGTTTACTTTGCAAAGTCTTGCGTTTGATGGAGATAAGGGAAAGAAGATAGTGGTGAGTAAATACTTTGCTGTACTCGCAAAGTTGGTCGTTTACACGAATTTACTTGTATTTGGATGCACAAGTGTTTGGTTTGCACGTTCATCCAACAAAATAACACAAAATTTGTTAAAGTAATCTTTGAGTGTGCAGAAGTGAAAGAAAGTTTAAAGGAAAATGAAGATGAATTTTTTGGCTTGAGTTCAAATCTGATTTTTCCATTTCTTCTTAATTTTTAAGAAATTGTTCTAAATAAATTCGTTATTTTATTAAACGAGTACTTTTTTGGAAGTCCTTTTTTAGTATCCACCGTCAAAAGTGGTAAAATCGCACAAAGAATGCTTGATCCAAATCAATTTCTTAAAAATTTAGAAGAAATGGTTTAACTCAGATTTGAACTCAAGCTAAAAAAGTCATTTCAATATAAACTTTAAATAGTTCAACAATTACGTTAAATATTAAGTTTAATGGAAAATTTAAAATTCTTTGTCAAAGTAAAGGTTGCCTGTGGAAAAATTCTTTTATATAATATTTTCTTTATAATATTAAAATTTACTTTTACAAAGAGATGGATGCTATTGTTTGATTTGAATTTTATAGAGTTTACATGGAAGTCAACTTTCGATTTTCCATCCAGTCAGATAAGAGAACTTAACAATTGTTATTGAGCTTCATCAAGCTTAATAAGCGCCATTCAATATTATATGTATTCAATTAAAATTATTATTTTTACTATTTTCTGTAGGAAATCTTATTTGTGAATTCCTTTCAGTCTTCTTACTTCCTCGGTTTCATCTAATGGAGCAATTGCTAATATATTGCAGTGATTTATTGCACCGCGAACAAACGGAGTTTTGATTTATTTGGGATTTTGTTTATTTGTTACAAACCATATTGCATTGACCATCAACTGATTGTATTCGATTGGTATCTTTGTAAAATTTCTAAATCGAAATTCCCCATGGTTGAATACCATAATTCTAATTGGGTTTCAAAATTACCTTTTCTGAATTTAATTTCAAGTCTAAGTTAAAGTATATTTAATCAAGTGCACTCAATTTGGCTGCTGAATAGCAATTTATTGCACCAGAATTGTCAAATTTTGTTTACATTTTAATGTTAATTTACATAAATTTGTTTTCACATTAAAATATTCAATAATTGAAAAAATAATAACGAAAAGGAAAAGAAAATCCTTCAATAATTATGTTTATTGTTGTGTGAGAATAATAGCTTTGTTCATTTACTTTTCCATCAGAAACCATCAAGGAGAGAGTAAAAAGAAGTTTTTTAAAATTGCATTCAAAAATAATAAAAAGCAAAAGAAAATGAAATGAAAAATTATTTGTTTTAGCCTTAATGTGTTGTTTCCGCGGTACTCATAATATGAAAATATATTTTTGAAAATAAAGAATTGTGGGAAAACCTTAATATACATACATCCATCCATTCACACATATAATTATATGTAAGCATCTGTATGAATCGTTACGGTGGAGGGACGTAGTGTAAGCAACAAACTTACTCGCTTCTTTATTCATCACCATCATCTTCGGAATTATTAGAAGAATAAAATGGAATTAATACAAAACAAAAGAATTGGAAAATTCATTTTTACAATATAAAAATGTAAAGAAGATGTCTCAAATTCAATTCACTTTCAAATAATGAAGAAGCAAATGAATGAAAGGACACACAGACCCATTCGAGTTTATAGTAGAAGTTCTCGAGATATATTAAATATAAAATATGAGAAATCACAGAATACATACAAAGAAAATTTGCATTTTTCAAATACATTTATATAAGTAAATAAATATTTTACTACTTTTCTTATTTGGCTTTATGTATGTATGTATGTGTGTATGCGTGTATGTATATGTATGTAATATGTAAGAATCCCAGTCAAGTCCGGTTGTAAGGCAGCTCGTTCTGCTCGTCTCGTCTTATGATCACGATGCAACGAAACGAAATTAATTGGAAATAATAATGAATTGCATTTCCGATTCAATTGATTTTATTTTCTTTTTTACATCATTTCGTATTCTATATTTTTAAAATCGAATAAAATACTTTTATTGGAAGTGTTAGTTTTTATTAATCAAGTTGCAAACGTTATTATTCTTCTTCTAATATTTAAATGCTGAATTGTTGATGCAATGTAGAATTATTTTGTTAAGGCTTAAAGGATAAATCCAAGAGATTCTACTGTCGTTGGCACCAAGATGTTTACAAAGAAAGAAAGAAAGATAAATTAACAGCGACGAATCTATTAAGATTTTATTTTTAATATTTTTTCAGAACATTGTTTTCAATACGGAAAAGTCTACTGTTGGGTGATACTTTTATTTTTATATTTATAAAAAGAAGTTCCTTTTATAAGCTGCTTTATTAAATCAACAGAGACCCAAAGGTCAGAGTTAATCGAAAAGCAGACATGACTTTGTTTGTTATACAAACACAATGAAATGAGATCTGTGGATTAAGTCAAGAACACTCAGGTGGTTTCTTTAAAGAAACCAGAAAAAATGAGTAACAATCTGTGTTGTGTTTTAAAATGAAACGTAGCGAAACTGTGCAATTATTTAAATATCTATCGTGATTATTCTGCAAAAGAAGCTTAAATCATTTTACAAAAAAAAACGGAAAGGTTGCAGTATATGAAAGTTGACCAAAGGAAAAATAATCTATAATACACAGTATTTTTACTTCAACACGTTTTCGATTAATCCTTCAATATGAACGCAGTCCTTTTTTCAGTCATAAACAGAAGTTTGCTTCAAATTGTTCGTATATCTTTATGATGAAGATGAAAAACAAAATAATATCAATCCTTTAGGTAAATTGGAAAAAGGAAAAATTAAAAAAAAAAACTTTTTAATTCATTCCAAAGAACAATAAAAATTACAACAATACTCAAACTAACAAACAACAAACAGCAAAAAAACAATGTTATAAAAGTCATGTTCATCTATTAATGGGTTGAACACAGACACACAAATGAAACGTTTGAATATCATATTGAGATTTAAAAAGCGTCAGCGTAGCTTTTTTTATTTGCATCCGCACACGGTTTTTATTGCTGTTACAACAATACGTCTGAAATTGAAGGACCCTTTTTACTGTCTGGCATTCCGTTTTGTTTTAGAGAATCAACGGAAAATCAAAACAACTTCCATTATAATCAAAATCGTCACCATTTAATTATGATTGTGTGAATGTTATCTGGTGAATGAACGCGTTGTTATCTTCTAATCACCTGTTTGTTATAACTATTGTGCTTATAATATTTTATTACTTATAACTTGGGCCAATACTGGGGCGCTCTTCGAGTGATGCGAAAGGACATGCAGCATAGTTCGTTTATCGTTCGCTACAAAATGTTACCCTGAGAAAGATTAATCAAATGCCGAACAATAACTTTACAAACTAAAAAGCATTTCACAGCCAAACATCATTTCGTTATTAAAAATTATAAAACTTTATTTGGAAAAGATTTTCCCATCGTGCACGGACCTGTACGGATGAGCAAGATATTACAGTGGACTGTACTGTAAGTCCTGCATTAATCTTTATATGATTTTTAATATGTATTTATTTATTTTGCAAATTAAAACAGTAAAACACAAGACAACCAACCGAATGAATGAAAAATTCATTATAGTTAAATTAACTTATTTTTATGGCCAATTGAGAATTCTTTAATTAACAACGTTGTTAATTTAAATAAAATATTTCTTATTGTTTGCTTTCAATACAGCAATGTTCATTTAAAATATAATTTTATTGTTCACTTTTACACCTTGAGAGGCACTCACTCCACATCATGTTGTGTACGATACGAGTCTGTTTGCCTGTATAATGGGCATTTTTTTTGCATCCCGGCATTCATTGCTATCAAGAGTTTTTTTATAGTGTTTTCCTATTTTTTAACATTTATACATCGCTTATGAGCACATAAGTATGACTTTCAGTTATTTTCATGGGCTTCAAGTTCTACATTTATACGATTCAAGCAACTAAAACAAGTTCACATGTTCTAAAAATAAGAAAACAATTGAAAATGCTAAAATCACCAAAAAATTTTGAAAATAGAAAAAAATCTCAAAAAATTGATCGAAAATCTTTAAAACTGTAAAATTGCCAATATTTTTTAAGCCGAAAACTCATGTTTTATCGCAAATGAAAAATTCTTTAGAAACCGTTAACATTTCGAAAAGGGTAAATAAAAATTGATCAGGAATTATTTCAAACAAAATGTTAGGTTCGGTAAGGTCTTTTCGGGTTCTTTCAACATTTCGTCCAATAACATAAAATGTTTAACTTTGTAAATTTATTAATCAATTCAAACTATTTTTTTTAAATATGACTTAATAAGAAAAAAAAATAAATATAGACCATGGAAATAATTTCAGACAAACGAGTTTTTTTTTTGAGTTTTTTCTGTGTAAGTGCTTTTGTAACGTCACGTTCCAATTGGAGTAATAAAAACGTTCGTATTCAATTATTTTATTCCCAATTTATTCCTAACAAATACGAACTACGAGAAAATGTTAAAGGAAAAATTTGGTAGAAATTGGTTTTTGTTTCACAACTGTCAAATTCCGTGTTGGAAAAATAGTGTATTTCCCATATGAAATTTGCCAGTAAAGTAAAGGCGGCATGTTAAGATATTTAAGTTGCAAAAGGGATAGGAAAAATTATAAGGTTTCAATTTTCAGGGAATTTAATGAAATTTTTGCGCACACATTTTAATCGTTGTTAAAAATGTTCAATGGAAATTTCAGCGAATAAACAGAAGATGAAATAAGAAAAGCAAAAAAAAAAGTTCCCACATAAAAACTCACACAAATTACCCAACACAATACTATACTATCATTTGCTGATGTCTGTTGCCATTTTAGTTTCAAATGATTTCACAAAAGTGTGTTTGGTGGGCATATCATCCACATTTTCGTGCGGCTTCGCTGAGTGTGTGCGTGTGAGTTAAACAGAAGGACCATCAGTTAAGTAGTTAAAGCAACATTGCTTGTTATATCTCAAGGGCATCGAGTTAATATGTATACGTTTTTCGCTTTTTGTTTCTATAAAATGTTGCTTGTTGTTGTTCGGGCATTACTGAAATTGTGTAGTCTCTCTTTTTAAATCGAATTACATTTGTATTAAAATTTATCTTCTTCTGTTCAGGGAGTTGGGGGACGACAATTGAAGATGATGATTGTGATGACGAGGAATAGAGTTTACAGCCAGCAAACGATTAACTTAATCCATCATTAATTTACGAAGTCATTAATTTTAAAATAGTACTCTGTTTGGTTATTTCATTTGTGGGTGTGATGAAGATGTGTGTGTGTATGTGTGTGTTTGTGTGTTTGTGCGTGAGGATTGAGATGATATCGTGAGTAACTTTTCATTGGCTACCGTGTGGCTACTTGTTTGTGAATTAAAGTTCGGAATATTATTGTCAAAAGAATTGGACATGAGATACAAGTAATAAATTAACATCAATTAATTTCAACTTACATGGCAGAACAGACCCAACGTTGTTTTTCGGGAGCCGCTACACTCCCATCATCAGTGTTCATGTGTGTTTTCATGTATCCGCCATTGTAACAAAAATGTTACGAACTTTAGCCAAAACAATAATCAATATATTTATTTATGTTTTTAGTCACGAAACACTGCCGAAACAGTTTTACTCGTGGTCGTTCGCTCACACCAGTTTTGAATACTAATTGAAATTTTAAGTGAAGGAAAAAGCTTTTCAACATCACATTTATTGTGTGATCGATTATACAATCATATTAAATGTTCATCCATAACTTCAACAAAAAGAAAAGGGAAGCCAAACTCACAAGTCTATAAAAATCTAACGATAAAAGAAACACATAAATCTTTTTATAAAACATTTGGTATCATTGGTTTTAAAAATGTCACATGGACATTAAAACACCAACACCAACGGCAACAATACAATACAAACACAAACACAGACACAAGTAACGGTTTCCCATTGACATTTAAAAGTTTGTTTTACTTGCTTTTTTATGTTATTATTCCAATTAGTTTTTTACTTAAAATTGTTGGGAAAACAAGATTTATTATTATTTAATTCAGGATTTATTTAGAATTATCAATTTTAAGACGTTCAACCACGCTGTTCTTAATAATTTTCAATGTTCTCTGATTTGTATACTTTCTGCACTTGTTTATAAGATGCTGTATTAAAATAACATTTGAAAAGTAGTTTCAAAAAACTTTCTCTAAAACATATACGAGTAGATAGAAAACAAAGAGAGGCTAGAGCGATATTCTCATAAATTTGTCGAAGATTTTTGACACATCTGTTCATATTTTCAAGGCAAATTCGGATGTGACTACCTGATGCGAATCTGCCTTGGGTATATTCTTTCAAATTGATTTATAAAAGAGCGAAACTCTGAGGTGACAACCACAAAGAAAACTCCTACATGTGTACATAGAAGATATATTAAAAACAGGTAGTCTTAAGTGATCAGGTGATTATATTTGTTTATCTCCCAGAGCTGTCAAAATATGTTTACTTTTAATACAAAATTGTTAAATAATTTTCGTGTTGTGTTCACTTAACTGAATTGTGTTTCCAAAAAGAAAATTATAAAAAATTTTCAAAAAAATTGTTTAAATAATTTTCATTTTGTTTTTACTTAAGTGTTTTTGACATCTCTAGACGGTTTTTCCAAAAACAAAATGCGTGTGGTTTTTTTAATGTAATTGTTGTTGTACTATCGAGTATACCTGTTCTCAATATATCTTGTGTACATACATATTAATTTTTGAAGCCATTTGCAAACAAAGGATCTGTCGGAAGAACTTCAAATTGGGATTTGTCAGTGGGCATTTCATAAAATTATAAAAGAAAAATAAAAAAAAACATTACTACACAAGATATTTTAAAACGGTTTGAAAGGGAAGAGTTAATATCGACGATGCGCTGCGGGTGGTTTTGGCTGAAGTAATTAGCGTTTTTGACTACAAAGCATATGATGACTGAGAACATAAGGTACAGTTCATTTAGGCAATTACCATCAACATTATGAACTTTTGTGATAAGCATTAGTATGGCATTGTGTTAAATGCTGTTGAACTGCTTAAGTGAGGAAGACAAAGCGCAGCGGATCGCCGCAGAAGTAAAACTAATAAAATGGATACACAGCTTAAGCAAATGTGATGCGCCTACAACTCTGCAGAACTCTAAAAAAATCAATAAAAGTGCAATAAGCTTTCTCATTTCACCATATGTCCTCTCTAGACTATCCCTTTTCCAAAGAAGTAAGCACACTAACTTTTTGTAGGCATTAGTTGCCTGTTCTCTTTAAAAAAATTATTCGTAATATTTATTTTCGAAAAATGTTATTATTCATTCCTTTGGCGTTTAGCCAAAGACTCTGATCATGGAGTTTTTGATTCCGTTTAAAGAAGTTGTTTCGGTGAACGCCCTGCTGATGCGATTAAGTCACACTTTTGATTGAAAATGTTTGTTTAGAATTCTCTGTAAGTACATGTAGTTTCCATTAGAATTTTTAAATATATTTTGTTTCGCATAATTTTCTGTTTTCTTATTAAATTCGTATAATACTTTTCATCCAGGCGCAATCGTATGCGTATTACACGGGTATTCGTGTAATAATAATAATAATTATTATTTATTAGTTTTTAATCCAAAGTGATTATTATTTTTTGGCTTAATGTTCGTAACGCTTTTAGTCAGAAAGAACTGGACATGAGACAATATTCCAAAGGAACAAGGAAAAATTTAAACACTAATTAATTTGAACTTACACGGCAGAACAGAAACAACGCTGTTTTTCGAGAGCCACCACACTCCCATCATCAGTGTTCAAGTGTGTTTCCATGTATCCGCCACTGTTTAGGTGGCTCGGTTGAATGTGATTTCAAACTTGTATTTATACAAATAATGTCTAGAAAAAGCATACGAGAGTTTTTTGTATTATTAGTTGTTATTACAGCAAACACTGCTTTACCAATATCAATATTCAAATTTTACCATCACTAATTAACGTTAAATTAACCCATTGTTACACGTTGGTTTTATATCTCATGTACCATTTTTCTTTCTAATTTTTGTTTTACTTAATTAAGACAAACTTTTATGGTTTGATTAATACTTAAGTATTTTTGTTTTTTGTTTTTTGTTTTTTGCCAACTAGTTGAGTTTATTGATTTATTTGATCAATTTTAACTAGTTATGTGACAGCAAACATTGTAAGGCTCAAGCTAGTAGCTAATTGTTTTTATTTAAAGTTCCTTTGGAATATTGTCTCATGTCCAATTCTTTCTGACTAAAAGCGTTACGAACATTAGCCAAAAAATAATAATCACTTTGGATTAAAAACTACTAAACAAACAATTTGTTCGAAAAATAATCACTTTAAATAAAAATAATTATTATTATTATTTATATTTATATGTTACAACAATTTTCACATAACAAATCTATAAATACACGGGAATTGTAAGATTCAAGTTTCTGCAGGATTACTTGTGTATTAAAAGCAAAACACTGCAGAGTAAAAGTTTTGCAAGGAAAATTCATTAGTATTCAAAGCACGGCAGAGCAACGTTTATTATGGGATTTACAAAATCATAAAAAACCAATATAAATGAAAGCAAAAAATATACAAAAAATGGCGAATGAAATGTTAAAAATATCTAAGACGATTTGAAAAAACTTAAACACGTAACTACATATAAAACGCAAAATATCGTCAATAATGTATTCATCCAATTAAACAATCGTTAAAATCAAAAGATTTTCTTTATTTTCGGATTAATTATCACAAAAAAATATTTATTATGCGAAGCATGAAATTTGTTTTTGCTAAAAATTTCGCATAAACGAAGACAGGTCGGATTTCCGTGATTTTCATAAAAAAAATATTTTAATAAATTTTCTCTTATTTAAATATTTACATAAAAAATTTAAATAGTAAAAAAATGTGAACGCAAACGGAAAATAGAAAAATTATTATGCCACGTGTCTGCTCCTTTTTGGATAAAAATCTGTTTTAAGTTTTCTGTTTCTTTTATTCGTTCAAAAGACACAAAGTTTACCAAATTATTGACATGAGAGGTTTCAAAAATGATATTTTCAAAAAGATTTTATTAAAAAAACCCCAAATATTTTGGTAGCAGTTTGCGTTTGCCACTTGTGGTAACAAGAACTTCTTTACGTGTTTCTTTTGAAAACTTTTCCGCAGTAGTTGCAACTAACTGTACAATTATCTTACATTTTAATATTTACTAGTTGAGGTTGAATAGATGAAGGATTAAAGAAATGGGAAGAGTAAAGTATGAAAATATTGCAGTTAGGACATATTGTTAAAGAGATGTAAACAAAATATGTAAGTGTGGGCTTATTATAATTAGAAAATAAATTACTTGGCGAGTAGTGCTTGCAAAAATTTTTGTTTAGATGATGTGTTAAGTGAAATTTGTTTTTGTTTGTTTATTTTCTATTTTCTTTTATATTTTTTTCTTCCTTTCGACCATTTCTATAGCCACGAACTTCATTGAAAAATTTAACCAGTCATGTAACTGCCTTGAGGCAAATATTAACAACACGGCAACGACAGCAACAGCAACATTAATACTTTCCAGTGCAAGAACACATACGTATACGGGCGGGTGTGTGCACGTCGAGGAGGTATCGTGGCAAGGATAATTCATGTGAAAACGTGCATTTATGTGGCATTTTTTATGTTCATACATTTAAGGCAATCTTTTCTATCGCTTCTACTTTCTAAAGAATAGAAGGATTTTTGAAAGAAAAACCCAAAAAACACTAAATAAAGTGAATAATCCAACCTTGAATGGATGAGCGAATTTATTTTTTTTAATATTTTTGGAAATATTTACTAGAGATTCTTAGCAAACTTGAATAAAGAAGATCATGTATCAAAAGAATTTGTCGTTTTCATTAAAGATTTCCATTTAACGATTAATTTAAATAGTTTTTATAAGATTAATAAATTAATAAAATGCTGAGTGCCACTTACTTAACTGAATATTTAAGCAAACATTTTGCGAAAAGTATATTGACTCTTGATCCGATAGTATCGTTTAACTAATAATACGAGATAAATAGTTTTTAAATACGAATAAAATAGCCTACTTTATAATAACAGAATGACAATCGGTTCGGTCAGCTCCAATAAATTCTTAAATTGAGAAGTTCGATATTTTCCACAATTTTTTTTGTAATTTCGAAACTTTGTGATTTGCCATGAATACTTTTTATTAAAATCTTCACAAAGCTGATGAATTATATTATATTTTAAAACTGATTAAATTATAAACTTTAATGAACATTTTATATTTGGATGGGGAAATAAAAGAGCAAATAAAATAAAAGAACAAATATATCATACGATCACAGTGTGTGTAAAATAAAGAAAATTATACATACATATGCGGATACATACATATGTAGATAAAGGGTGCAACAGAAATGATACAAGATTTTAATTTGAAGCCATTTGTGCAGTAAAGTGCTGGCAATCTAAAAAATTGTAATTTGGCTGCTGACAGTTTAGGTTTAGTTTCGAGTGTTGAACAATATTATTTATAATAGTTTTTTTTAATTTATGATTTAATTATGATTTTAGTTTGTAAATAAAAATTAAAAAATTAAATAAATTTAAGCATGTTCACTGTTTTTTTTTTGTTGCATTTCGTTAGCATAATTAAGATTCCATAAAAATATATATGTAAGTTATTTAAAAAAATCCTTTTTTAATGTATATTAAATATTTCCAAATCAAAAAAAATATACTGTGGCCTTAAATCGGGCTTAAAAGCTTAATTATAGTCTTTAAACGATAACGATATGCATTTTGATTTTTATTTATGTAAATGAAACGAAGGACTGTGAGCACATTGTGCAACTTCAAGTAAATTTTCACACTCTTGCATTTCATATGCACTTAACAATAAAAACATTCTTCAAAACACATACACTCATACATACACAACACACATACATACATGGATGTGATGTTATTATCATTAGCTAGTGTTTGATATCAAATAAGCTGGGATGATTGAATTGAATTATCTACCATAAATTATACATACACACTTGTAGGCATACACCGCCGTAAGTGTTAACGTATCCATATCTATGTGTGTAAGAATGTTGGCAAGTTTCTGACATTCAGCTGATAATTGTTAAAAATAAATAATTTATAAATATTACGAGTACATACAACTCCTTAGAAGCATCCGATGTTCTTGTCACATTCAGTATAGAAAATATTAATTAATAATTTTGTATCGTATTTGTGAATACTAGAGTTTTACTGTATTCACTTTGTAAGCAGATATTTGTAACAGTTTGCTAGTATTTGTCCATATAAAAGTATAATTTATTACCTATTTAACAATTGTGATGCTGGTGTGTTTTAGAGAAGGTGTATTAAATATTTAAACACGACCTGCACTTTTTTATTTATTTATTTTTTCACATTTCTGTTTTGCTGGCCTTAACACATAAAAATACGCTTGTGCTCATATAGAACACGAAATGCTTGAACACACACACACACACACACACAGCTGTAGAGTTACACACACACACATACAATTAAAATAATGTTAAGTGCCGCTGCGGGCAATGGAAAATATACGAAAACCGAAAAAAAACATTGCATACTTTGTAGAGCACAAAAGCTGTGTGCATGATGTGTGCACGTTGACAGTGTTGCCAGCAATCTAAGAATATGTTTTACAGCAAATAGTATAACAATTAGTTTTAAGTCTTATTTTGTTTGTCCTCTTTTTATTTATTTATTGATTTGCCATCTAGAATTTAAAGTTTTATCGTGCTATCGAATTTGTTAGAAGTTTAAAACGGCAGCACTCTCGTTCAGTATGCCTCTTTGCATGTAAGCGAAAGCATACCAGCTCACTAACCAACATCAACAATAAACACAATACAACAGTCATTATTTTCACTCTCTTTTTTTAAGTTTTTTTTTATTTACAAATACATCAAAGTACAAGCACGCAACTAGATGCATATTCATACATACATACAAACATACATACAAACATATATACAAACATACATACATAGTTACCTAAGTATGTAGTTGGCTGTACCCTCTAAAAATTTCCAAAATTATTATCCATAGTCATCTCTTATGTGGCTCTTCTGATTGATAATTTTACAAAAAAAAACTGATTTAAGTTTTTTTAGTCGGACCTACTGGGACTAGAGAAGTTTACTTTAGCACCTGGTAATTCTTTCGAGTCGCTCAGAAGATATTTCGACGGGAAACAGTTCTTGTCGATGCTGGGTATACCTGCGCGATTGATAATATTGATGTCAATTCGGAGCGACGTCCGCAATAGAAAATGTTTGCGGTGTAAAATATACATAAAAACATACAGATACGTACGTACATGTTACCATGTATTTATTTCACTTTTCATTTCATACAAAAGCTGTTAATTCCTTCGTTTTTGGTTGTTTTTTGCTGTTATTTTAACCATCATACAAACTGTTTTTAACAGTTTGGTTGTGTGTGGTTAACAACAGTAAAGCAGTCAGTCAGTCTCTTATGAATGCTCAGGTGGTTATATTACTTGTGTGTTGGTCTCATTGTTAATGCTTCATGAAAGTATTAAAATAAAAAAAAGTCTACTCAACTAGTGAAAATTGTTCAACAGCTGCATTATATTCAAGTTTTTTTTTTGAATATAATGGACCGAACGATATTTTTGTTGAAAACATTGTAACTTCTATATTTCATTACCTAGTTCTCAGCACCAGCAACGTGTGTCTGAAACATTTGCCCGCTTAAGAATTATTTCACACATACGTGTCGTTGCGTTGTTATCAATCGGCAATGTCGACAAAAGTGGTTTTATCTGCACATATTTATCAACATTTTTTGCTTGAAATTTGTATGCGTAATTTTCGTGATTATTACTCATGAACCCATTGAATGAAAAACTTACAGAATTTCATACTGAGTTCAAGTAGTTTAGCTCTCCGGAAAAAAGTGCTTTTAAGGCAAACGCCATTATTCATGAAAACCTCAGAAGTTTGTATTTTTTCCTGTCAAACAATTGATTCGATCTTGAACATTTCTTTAAATAGTTCCAATAAAAATAATTTAATGAGTTGCGCTCCTAAATCTCCACGATGCACTGTAGTAAAGTAGATCTTTCGATAATCGTCAATTCTATGCCAGCTGCTAAGGTTTTGTCCCTCCACATATCAAATAGGGCATAATAAAATTATCGAAAATTTCAAAATGATTTTTTTTTAATTTCTTTCTGATCATTTCAACTCAATCAAAAATTATTATGGCATAATTTTATTATATTTAGATACATACGTTTGTATTTCTGCAGATGATTATTGAAAATAACATTAATAAAAGAAAATAAAATGTTTTTGTTTTAAACTACTCCTGCTAATTTAAATTAATGAACATACACTCAGGTGCTTGTGTCTGCGGTAATCGATTAATATTTTTCACATGCGAATATTTTCATTTATAAACAAAATCATGGTTAAAGTAGGAAATATGAATAAAAAAAATAATCTGTAAAACAACTGCATACATTATCGTATTTTTCGATATGTTTGCGTGTGTGTACATGTGTGTGCACGTGAGTATGAATTTGTAATACAAACATATTCTGACACACACACAACTCCATGCACTCTAGATGCAAATGAGTTTTGTGTTAACTCGTTTTTTACTTATTGTTTCTCGACTACGATATCATATTGTTGTTTCTATTTTCTAACATCCTTTTCTTGCTGTAAAACACAAACAATACTCACTTAACCTCCAAAATATTTCCATTCCGATAAGTTCAAGATGATTGCATAGAATGTGCCAAGCTGCAAATAGTTGCAACTATTTTGTAACATTAAAAAAATATATATTTTTGATTTTCTAACGTGACTGCTGCTGTCTTGTAATCCAAATGTAATAATATTCATAAAACGTCGCTAACATGAGTAAACAATTTTACATATTTAATGAATTTTATTTTGTTTGTAGATTGTATTTGACGCATGTACATACATACTCGTATACTTATAGTGAAACAAAACGGAGCCTTATCTGGAATAGAAGCCGTAGGATGTTTGCATATAAGCATGTACATACTATTATGACAGTACTTTTTGAAAAATATCATCGTGGAAACACTGGAACGATCAAGCTGCAGAATTGGGAGAAAGCAGGTTCATACTTAATTAATAGAAAATTATTGAAGACAGAAAAGGAAAAAAAGAAAATTCTTAGCAAAAGGTTTTAAGACAACCTTCTTGTGTGTATTTATGACGTTTTAATGAACATCATAATCATAAAATTTTATTATGTATGTATGTACATAAATAATGTTTACACATGTCTACAAGCATACCCACATACCAATGGGTTGATGTATGTGTGTATGTAAACATATCAAAGTAGAACAAAACTGAGCACGCACTGTGGCAAACAAATTCATTCATATGAAATAGAAAGAACTGAATTTAATTCGAAGCATTTCCTCACCAGCAGATAAAATACAGAAATAAACCGACAAGTTTGATATAAACAAACTTGAAACATAATTTATGTAAGTATTTATGTATGTAAGAGTGTCTGAAAGTCTTAACGAACCTACACTACGGCAACAAAACAGCATCTGCCCGAACTCTGCATAGAAAATCTGAAAAAGAGTTCTAAAAGCTTATCTGTGAGTAGAGTGCATGTGTGTGTGTGTAGCTGTTTTCAGCTTCAAAGGAACTTTAAATGACGTACATACAAACGTCGTAATCGTGAAAGAAAATATTTCAGTTTCTATGAAATTTCTTTGTTTCTTTTGTGTTCTTATTCTTTGTAATGTGCCGGAATTCAATGTATTTCTTTATACAATTTCATTTCTTGTAGTATTCGTTACAAGAACGGAGCGAGCGTAATTCGAACTCACACGCACAGCATCCACGCCCTGTATGTAAATTATTAGCTGGATTGATGAAAAATCTAAACAGACGTACTCCGTCTTACCAAGTTTGTTTACATGTGATTGCACATGTGTCTGCATGTGTGTGCGTTGCGCTCTCTTTCTGTTTCTCTGTTTCAAATGATTTTTATGTAATTAAATTTATTGTTCTCTATGAAATTTGAAGGATTAAACTATTATTGGGCACGAGAAATATGCGAAATTGTTGCAAAAAGAAAGTAACTGAGAAAAAACTAGTGGGAGAGCGAGAGAAAAATGTTTGATTGAGCAAAAATCTCCAATGTTCTTCGAGAATTCACAACTACATTTGTCGCTTTAAATTTAATTTTATGTTTATGCTTAATTTTGTTTGTTTATTTTGTTTCGTCTTTCGTTTCCTTTTGTTTTTCAGATTCGTCTGTCTTGTATGGGTAAAACGCCCTATTTTAACATCTGATTTGTTTTTCTTTAACCGAAATCTGTTTTTAACAGCAGATAAAATGTTAAGAATATTTATTTAGAGCTTTTTTTTAATTGTACTTCACTGTTTACTGCGAAGTTCAATTATAGATCAATCCAAAATGATCTTACAAAAAAATTACGAATTCGAAAATTATTATTTATTGCAGTTAAAAAATCAATGTACATATTTAATTTTTTACTATTTTGGAAATAATAAATAAAGTAATGAAATGACCTCTCAAAAAAGGGCGTTAGTACCAGATACTTTTTAACCTAAATTACAAAAAATATACATTACAGCAAAATGAAAACACAAATACAACACAATAGCACTCAAAGTCTACGACAGAAATATAATAATATTGCAGAAACAAAACAAAAATACGAGTTCAACTTCGTTTGGAAAAACTTGTTTATTTTCCTGAGATGAAACAAAAGCATATACATGAACATAAATAATCATCATGATGAAAACCTTTGTAATTGGAGAATCGGCGCATGGTGAGAACATGGAAAGCGTATGCGCCAGCATCCATTTGGGTGCGTTTCGTATGATTCCCTATTTATTGAGATTTGCTAGAGAGTATCTCCGTTTGTTTTCAAACACTTTTCTGTAGCTTTTTGTAGAATGTCGCTTGTAGTTGAGCATTTTATTTGTAAGAAATGGAAACGAAAATTCCCAATGTTGATATGAAATCCTACATGCTCCATACGCAAGCTGCCAGTAGTTGCCTCAGAGCCCGCGGGTTGAAGAAAACGTTTTGGTTAAACGTTGCGTGTACAAAGTGTGCCGAAAAAGAAGATTTTTTATTGTAATAAATACAAAAGAATTAAAAAATAAATAAAAAATAAGAAAATAATAATGATTACTCAGCTATGAAAATAATTTAATTTCAAACAAATCAGTGTTCTAATATTCAATATTGAAAAGTGTGAAGGAATAGCAAGAAAAGCTCAAAGAAATGCAAAGCAAATGATTTTAGAAAATCTTAAAAAATCAAAGAAAAAAGGAATATAAATTAATACCAGAAATATATATATATATATATACATATATATATATATATGTGTGTGTATTTATATTGTATATGTATAAAGTAAGAAATAAAAAAAAAAGATATACCAAATTATCAATATAATAAATAAAAAAATATTCGCTTGGAGCCCAGAAAAATGCAAAAAAAAACATGTTTGAATAAAAAGAAAAGAGAAAGAAATATCGTAATAAAGTTATCTACAGTTTTGCATTAAATTACAACCATTTTACTGCCGCTTGGTTTTTCTTAGAAAACTAAAATCAAGCTCATACATACTCGTAGAAAAAAAAAACCCAACTACTAACATTAATTTAACTGCCTGCCATCGTCAAATCTAAAATTAAAAATGTATGTTTTAATAACTCGAGTAAATTAATTACAATCATTTCATTAAATGAAATACAATTTCAATTAACACAATTTTTTGCTTTCATACTCGTATTACTTACTATTTTATTTGTTTTCTCTACATGCACTCGAGAGGTTTTTCTTTTCATTATTATTTTATTTTTTATTCCGTTTTTAAGTAATTTTTCGTTGACGCACAACAAATGCGGGAGGCGTATGAGTGCTGCTTAATATAATTTGTTGCTTCTTGCTTGTGAATTGATGTTGTTTGATCAAATAAGAACGGGAGTTTTCCCCTCTCCAACTGTGTGCAAGCAGGCAACAAGAAACCTGAATCAATCAAATCAGTAGCTGTGGAAAATATAATTGTAAAGTTTTCGCTTCTGCTGGTGCTTTAAGTTTAGTTTTCTCATGTGTTACTATTATTTGACCAATTTGACTATTTTTGGCACTTTTCCTGTAAATAAAATGTCATGTGGTATTTTGCGGCCCTCGGCTCACTCATTATTCTTATGCCTTTCCATGACATTTTGCTTTGGAGACAAAGAAACATTTTTATCAATCTCAATTTTCACATTTGGTTAAGTGTATGCACATACTTACATGTATGTATGTATGTCCGTGTAAATTTCAGATTGTGTCGTACATATGTATGTGTAAACTCTTAGGTATGTATGTGTGTCAGGATAATGTTTGTCTTTCTAATTTTTGCAGAACATAATTGTAGTTGCTGTTGGAATTTTTGTTTTGTTGTTTGCTTTTTCCTCAAAATTTCGCCATTTCGCTGAGTAAAACCAACACAAGAGAAAAAAAACACACGCAAACACACAAGGAGAATAAGCAAAAAAAGCAAAAAAAGCAAAAAAAGTCTGAAAAAAGATACTCGAAATGTTCATCCTAAAACATGTATTGATTGTTGTATCTTCTACGTATAAATGCATGTTTTGTTTCAAGCTGTGTTAGCATGTGTGTGTGCGTGTGAGTGGCACTGTATTTGTTAAAAATAAATGTGTGTGCTGATAGAATGATGTCTGTTGTTTTTGTTAAGGATACTACTCTTACTGGGTCTATTGTTTCCCACACAGTGTTTATCAGTCTATTTTTCGTTCATATTGTCTGTTCATTGTTTGTAAAGCTGTTGTGTTTTGTTTGCATGCGTTGTCTTGTGGAATAATTATTTTTTTTTCGTTGGTGGAAGTAAGAGAAGCTGCAAGCAAAAATTTTTTTGTTTTGTTTTGCCTTTGTTGTTGTTGTTGTTGTGGTTTTTTCAGATGTATCAAAATTGTCATTTATTGATATTTCTTAAATTTTGAAAGAAGTGTAAGTGAAGTGTATGTATGTATCTTCGTCTGAAGAACTTTATGTCACAATAGAACATTGTAGATAAGTTGGTAAATATTTTGATTGTAAAAGATACTGTTGCTCTTCTAATATTGTGAGCTTTGGCAACTTCTTTGTTTCACAGATATTTGTGACACTTTGAATCATTTAATAAGCTTAGTTATGTTATGTATTTGCTTACGATGAAAATGTTTTCCCAATGTTCAATAACTAAACTTTTTGTGTTTGTTTTGTCCTTTTGTCCTATTATTTAGTAGTTTTTAATAATTTATTCTTTACAACTTATTATATCCGAAACAAGCAAGAACTTCAACAAGTTTATTAAAACGTTCATGTACCACGATACTTATTAATGTCTGTCTATATGTATTGCATTTATGAATAACAAAATCTGTTAAGATTATTCGTTTACATTTACGGAGACTAAAATAGTTTTGGCACTTTTATTTATTTTGATTACACAAAATTAACCTGAATTCTGTCTGTTCTGTGTTTTCCATGATGATTTATTGATGTCATGTTTGCTTATTTCTCGCAAAACCATGGTTAAGATTTTGTTGTTGTGTTTGTTGAAAACAAAGTATTTTCTATATTTAATGAAAAAAGTTGTCACAGCTAACGGTTTTATATTTAAATAATAATAAATAAAAATATTAAATGCATTTATCTGCATATCGTTTTAGTATTCAGTGCAATTATGGTTGGATTATTTATATGATTTTTTTTTATATTCATTTACAGTGGTCGTTACAGCAAAAGATTATTAAATATAATACCAAGGAGTCCCTAGTTCCAAATAGTTTTTCAGGAAAGTGTGATTTAGAACGCGGCCGTTCATGAGAACTACAGGATTGTGGTTTAAGTAATTTGCATATAATTGTTAGAGAATGCACACACACACTTGTTGTTTCGAAGTGTATAAAGTAAGCAATAGATGGAAGCATTAAATTTATCTTCAAAGTAAGACTGAGATTTATAAATAAATTCGTACTTTAATAGATGTCTTTAGATCAGTCTGGAAATGATTTTAAGTGCTTGTGATTTCTTGTTTTCTAGACTATATTTTCTTGCTTGGCAATTTATTTATCATCCATTTCCCTCTAATTGCGAAACGTTTTTATGGGCAATTTATTTGAAATATTTTGATTTATCTTGATGGTTCGCTTCGGAAGCGAAAAACTTTATTGCTGCTGTAGTGGCTCTAAAGCTGTGTATTTTATTTTTATATGTCCAATAAACAGCCAAGATGTTTTTATATCCTGTAGTATAAATCGATACTATGTTATTTTCTTTGTTCAGTGAAATCGCCATCATCATCATCATCGCCAAAGACAGTTTGGATCCAGCTGAACACACACCGAAATAACAAAAATAGACATAATAAGCGTGACAGAACAAACTGCAGTTGTAGTGGGACGAAAGGACAAAATTTCTTTCAAGAAAATATATAAAAATAAAATGTTAAGAAAAAAGAAGTGAAAACAAAACGCGACTTTAGTCGTATTGCATTGGATGACTTAACAATGTTCATCAAAAAAAAAAAATAATAGAAAACAATATCTGACAAATTTTTTTGTTCTCTATTTCTATTTTTATATCAACATTTCGTACATAAAAAATGCAAAGGAAATACAAAAACCCCCACAAATAAAATGCAGACAATACGTGTTGATAGTTTCTGATGTATTACAAATGTTTTAATCTTTAAACATCTCAAATTACTCGACTTTTATTATTTTCTTGCTGAGATTTTTTTATTATTCGTTTTTTTTTCTTACTTATTTTTGGGGAAATACAAATAAAATCTCTTTTAGCCCGGTGATTTAGTAGTTTCCATCCCCGCATTTGTTTTATTCAGTATCCATTGTAGAAACAGAAAATTAAATACTGATGCTTGCATTTTATATTTTCTTAGTTTTATTTTTAATTTTTTTTGCTGCCAACGAACTTTGCGGTCTGTCAACGTCACCAAGCCAAAATGTAGACAATTGTGTAGACATTTTGCATGCTGCTGCTGATGCTGCTGCTGCTGCATTTTAATCACAGTTGCAATATGCATGACTGACATGACTGGAATGTCGTGTAGTCTGCTATAGAACAGAGTGGCAAGCTATAAAAGTTGGCAGGAAGACGGAATCATTAATGTAATGGCGTCGAAAGTCTTCCAAATGGAAGTCATAGACAAACACAGATAACGAAGTATGAATGTCTGTATGAATTTAGTTAAATTATTATGGCAAAGGACTAACGATCAAATATAAGCATTTAAATGTGTACATGGGACATGTGTATGTACTGGTAGTGTGTGTGCGTCCATCGTTTACTTATACTACTATCCCACTTACAATACGAGTGTAGTTTGTTCGGTCTTTTTACATGGTCATATTGCAACTATTATTTCATTGTTTATTTCTTGTTTCTGTTGTTCTTTTTTTCTCTCTCTCTCTCCCTCTACCTCGTACAACCATAAAACTACATTCAATGATTGTATCACAACAATTTCATTTTCTAGACGCCATGAGTTCGCTGGCAGGATGTTCATGATAGTGCTTGTTCTTCTTCTGCTTCTTCTTCTGCGTCCATGAGTAGTACGTAAAGTGTATGAATGCGAGTAGCATACAGAAACGCATACTTCACGATACACAAATATATGTAACGTATGTACATCTTCTGTGTGATTTTTTTAACATTTTATATGATTATGAAGTGGCTCATTTACGAGTATGTATATTCTGTAGTGAATAACTTTGCCAGGAAATATCCGCACACAAATATGTTCATGCAAACTTACCCTGCAGACAAACCCAGCTAACTTTTAAACAAACATTATCGCAACTAGTTGTGACTGATGCCTGGACTACTTTAAATGGTGCTAACTGACTATTTTAAAATTGCGATGTCCTAGGCAGATTATGTTGGGACTTAGCTCCACCGTGCACCGCAGTAAGACACAAGTAAGCCTGGATAACATATACCGAAATCTATTTCCTTGGAGAGCGAGTATGGGCTTTTCCGTTATACTGAAGTTCAGAGGTAGCGTTGTATCTAGTACGCTTATAGGTATGTGACCAAAGGTAACGACAGGAAAGATCACATAACTATTGGCAAACTCACGGAAGCCGAAACTTCAATTCTTTTTATACCTGAACAGTTAATAAAAGAATCAGGTCTGCTAAATACTCTTTACTTTTTACCGGTCGGCACCGTGATGAGGTGAGACAGCCACATGTCGTCAAACTGACAGCAAGCGAATGCATTGTACACACGGCTTTGCCAGAGTGGAGTCCGATTCTGCATGACTTTTCAACTATTGACTTGAAAAATTGACTAATATTTAATTAGATTAGAGTACACTCAATTAAAATTAAATAAACAATTAAATTAATTATCTAAATGTTTGTCAAAATATTTGCTTTTTTATTTTTAAATAAATATGTACGAAATTAAATTAATGATTTAATATCGATCTTCATGTATCTTATTTGTTTCTTTTTTTGCGAAAATTCATTTCGGATGTCTGTTTCCACTTTTCTAATTATTTTGGCAGTTCAACTTCACTGATTTCCAACACAACTAATAAATACAATGAATTATTGAGTGCACGGAATATGAACGCTTTAAATTTGGGAAAATCTTTCGTTATTTTGTAGTTAACTTATAATTGCTTCACAGAAGTGTGTAATTTCCGTAGTCCACTATTGAATTTCTTACAGGGTATTCATTGATAAACGAGAACATGCTCGTATAATTGTGTCTGTATGGGATCTAATGGTATTTTTTACAATTTTTTTTTATCAATCGTGCGCGCTCGTTTACGATCACGAAATATTTACGAAAATATAATTTAATTAATGACAGACAGTATTTATTTTATTTTTACCCACAACATTATTATTTTTTTATGCGAAATTTCGACTCACTATTCCGTCTGGCGAACGCTGATGAGATGGTGTATCAATCTCGGAATCATTACTGATTAATTCAGCTGGTCTGATGATTAAAGTATTCCAAATATTACTTTCTTAATAAAAATACTTTAAATTTATAAAAAGTTCTAATTGAAAAAAAAATAGTAATTTGCAAATTGCTGAGAAAATTAATAATTGTTCCGTTTTAAGCACAATATTTCTTAGCGGTATTAAGGGTATTTGGTGGGGCGGGTAGTGAAGTGATGGTAAATTTTGAAAGAGATTTTATTTGTTAGTTGTTTTATAATAGCAGTTAGTTTCTTTTTGTCGATTTGAAAGTTCGTGCGGTTGTACATTTTGGTGTTTTATGCGATTTTCTTCTGGGCAAATATTCGTATAAGCTGGAAAATTTCAGTAAAATCAGTAATACTTGATAACCTTTTGTCTTAATTTAACTACTTATTATTGCGATTCTAAAGATATTTTATACCATTTGTTATTCGTCTGAAAAGTTTTTATGAAAATCATTAAGAACTGTCAGCAAAAATACGTCATAATAATTATTTTATAATTTTGCGTGTGATTGTAAGTCCATTTTTTAAAACTTCTGCATGATTTTGAAACTAAAACTATTTACATAAACTCAATTTTTTCTTTGCTTATTTACTAAAGTAAAGCTTCTATTATTAGGTTCCCCTTCGCCCATAAACTTTTTTCACATCCATAATTACAGATTTACATTTTTACTTGTTTCTGTAGTTAAAATTTATATCTGAGAAAATTCGACAGGCTTGTTGTAGTTTTAGTTTTTTGTTTTGGCATTCATTCAAAATGGGTGTCAACAGAAATAATAACAATAATAATAATATAAGCGGATACAGAGAATGGTTTCTGTCCTCATACGTGCTTAAGTTTTTGGCAGGAGTTTCATGGAAAAATTTCAATAGAAAAAACTAAATTAAAAAAATGATTAAGGGTTTTGAATTCATTGCAACGATTTTTAAATTAAATAAAATTAATTAACGCCGCAGCTTCTTTTAGGAACAACTTTTATTAAATACATTTATTTCTAATATTATTTTTTGTTACAAAAAAAGGAATGTTTTATTTGAATTTTGGGAGAAAGAACTTAATTTGATTTTAATGCTTATTTTTCCTTCTTTTCGTTTTTCTTTACAGTTACTCAGTGTGCTCCACCGCATCGTGCTCTGTTGTGTCTACCGCATCGTTATAAGACATGAATTCTGTTTGCTTTCAATGGAAAATTAAAAATTTCAAAATTTAAAACGGGTTCACATATAAAAATTTTTTTTTCCAATTTCACTTATCTTTCTTCTTTTTTGTGCACGTTTGTGTATCTTAAGCAACTTAAAGTGGCCAAACACATTCTGTGCTCGCATTTAAATCTACACCGCGGCATTAAAAATGGCACGATATTTAGACTTAACGGATTTGCATAAACGGGCGTTGAAAGTTGTGTAATTTTACTGGAAAAAATAAAAAAAAAATAAAAATATTGCAGAAGTGTTTTTTTAAGTGCGACGAAAAAGGTTTGCAAAATTCCTTTATACCCAAAAAATAGTAATAAAAGTAAAACTAAAAGTTAACCAAAAGACTTTCAACTGCTGCTTTCCCACACAAATATTTAAGAAAATGAAAAAGTTCTTCCTGCCTGCACTTAAAAGAAGAACAATACACGTTCGCATTTATACATTTTAAAATAAATAAAAACGAACAGACGGACAAACTGACAATTAGTTAGAAGGGCAGACATGAAATCCTTTCCTTACTACTGCCAATAAAATAAAAATGACATTCATGATATCACGAGAAAAAGTACAACAATCAATCCTTGCAGCGTGTGTATTTTCAACTGCATTTTAAATCTGTGAAAGGTTCTTATATGCTGCATTTATAATGCTGGTTTTTCTGCGAAGAGCAGCATTAACAATTCCCGCAGGGAACACTGTTCATACAACATAAAAAAAGAAAACGAAACACAGCAAGTCAAAAAGGCGGGGCTAGACCGTTGTTTAGATACCATTTGAATACAAAAGAAAAAAATAAACAGAGAAAAGCAAGTGATAGCAATACAAAATCTACGAACACGAGTCCTAGAAAGCACCACAACCACCACCACAACTACATGCTACACCAGCCACAACTAATATTACCACAGGAGTCATTTGAGTCAACTGTCACATGCCACTGAGAATCTCATCTGTCAGTTGAGTGACTTGAAAACGAATTTTAAAATTATGGAATTGCACTACTTTTGAATTGTTATAAAACAACACAAACAACACAATAACGACCATAGAAATTATTCTGGCTTATAAAGGAATTATCTGCAAAATTACACAAGAATTATTCGTACATGAGACCCAATTAAATGCACTCACCACATAACGTGTCACAACGTGTTTGAAAAATCACAACAGTACGAGAAAGCTTTAACTGAAGAAAATACATCCATCAACTTCAGAGCAAAAGCAAGCGAACAATTGCTAAGCGAAATTCTTTTCGCTGTGTCGTGTTAGAAAATCCTTTAACATCGGAACTTATTCAACACCAGGATTGTGCAGAATTTTATACGATACCGCTTAACAGTAAACGCTTACCTACTTCATGTGGCAGAGGTAGGCGGCGTTGGAAGCGGGTTGGCGACTTACATCGTCGTTTGGTCAACAAACAGGGGAGCAGAAGGCAAATTGGCGCAAGGCTGCCATTTGTAGGCGATGCACCGTCTTGCGGGAAGAGAGTGAGTATAGAGCAATAAACAATTACTTTTAATTATTGAAATTAGTTTGAAAGAAAGAAGGAACACAATTGCTAGAAAATATGCTTTCCACTTCCACTACACTTTACCCATGAAAACTTAATTTAGTTGCGGTGCACACGTTGCAATTTTTGTTGACACAATTTTGATTTTGTAGCGAAAAAGAGCGAGAGAGGACTACAGACACTTTTCCACAAAATCAGGATTCCGGTAACAAAAATTGGGACATACAAAATTTTTGGATTGAATTTGTGAAAGCATTCTTAAGGAAATAAACTTTTATTCTTTTCAAAGTATCAGTAAATATATATTTAAGACTTCTTATGCAAATAATTATTAAATTATTATGCAGAACTATGTAATTCGTCTTATAGTTTTTGTAAACAAAACCAAAACAAATACTTTTTAATTACAAAAGGCGCAAACAAAACAATTGGTTTTTCACTCATCTGCTTGCTTTAATATTCCGTTCCAATCGTTCAATTGGGAACAAAGAAATGTTCAAACGTATTTTTTGAGTGTTTCATTTCGTTCGTCAGTGTATAATGAGCAAATCAATCAGCAAACGTTCGCAAACATTTCTTCTTCAAAATTTTCAATTTTGCCCTCATTATTTTCTTTTCTAGCTGCGTACGTTTAAATTAATGTACATTTAGTGCTCACAAACAAAAACAGTACAAAACTAAATGGCACAATCGCTCTCGTTGTTTTTGTTTTACTCAAGCAAAGTTTACGAAAGCAAACGTTTCGTTTTGTTTATTTTCCTACTCTGTTAAAAAACACCAAAGAGAAATGTTTCTTCACACAGTGAAAACTGCTTCCATTTCAGTGAATATGCATAACAAAGACATCTTCTTGTGATGACAATTCTATGTAAAAATCATTAGAAAATATACAAATTTGCACTAGTCCCGGTACACAGCCCCTGGCTGCCTTTTAAAATAATAAATAAGATCACATCAGAAATTTAATAATGATTAGTAAGTACATACCGTCTGCATTACTTTAGAGTAGTTAGACAAATACTCACTAGTAAATAAACAAGTAAATTATTTTCTGGTGCAGTAGTAGAGCGTTCATATAATGGCTGTTCAAACCCAAACGAAGCGTGTTTATTCGTGACAAGTTTTTGCAGCATAATGAAATAGTTGTGCAATGGACCAGTAAGTAAAACACTTGACATCAAAAAAGGATAAAAGGATCATAATATAGTCTTTTTGAAATATAGACAGGATTCCAAATTGTACATTTAAGGCAAGAAAGCTGACTTTAGTAGTTGTACATTTTATCTTCAAAACAATTTAAATATCTTTAAGGATATTAAAGGAATGAATATTGAAGAGGAAGAATTCAGCAGTTTTTATAAATTGATACTCAATATAATTTTTTTTAATTCCTCTCTTATATTTGAAATTTGTCTTATTACCAAGGACTTTAAATATTGGTGTATTTTAAACAAAATTATGTTTGTATATCATTTGGAAAAATTTTAAATTATATTCAAACGAAGTGATTTCCGATTTTGAACTGCTTGCGTATTTTTTATAAAGTTACTCAATTTTTCTGCTTAAATATGGATCTCGCAAGCAGTATGTTTGTGTATGTCCTGTTTCAGGACATACAGAATACAGAACACTAAGTACAGAACTCACATAAAATACTGATTTTGAGATACATATGCGACTACATGTGGGTTGCACAAGTGATGTTACATGTGACGCATGTAAGACACGGGAGAAAACTTTTTCGAATTCAGACTTGATCAATTAATTTTTTTTTTACTAATTTAAGCATGAATTAAAATAATTAGAACTAAAAAACCAAGACACTTTGAAAGGAATAGTCACAGAATTTAGAAAATATGTGTTTTTTAACTTAAACACATGTGATATTTTCAAATCTCTACTCGACGACTATTCTATATTAACTGCGCTTAGACTCTGCTTACATTTTTTTATATTTAAATATCCGATACATGTCCACATACACTTACACATACATGTTTGCATGGGTGTATGTGCAAGTTCGTAAACAAAAATCACATTTTTAAAATTTTCATAATTGCCATTGTTATTGTGCAGGTTTGTTAATAAGTAACCATTTACCTCACAGCCACTTCTTATTGCTTTCTTTATTATCTATCCATCAAATTGTCTGTCTGACAACATGTATGTCTGTTAGTCTGGCTTCATGCAAAAATGTAAATGTATAAAAAATAGGTATTTGCATATCTCTGTATTTGTGTAGTAAATGATGAGATAATAAACCGTTAGGGGGCCTTTAAATATCGCAATTGAGTGTCTTCCCACAAATAACAAATCCTCTTTCATTGTACGTGTGTATGTGTGTATGTACATATGTACATAAAAAAGTTTCTTTCGCTTGCAATTCTTAAACGGAATGCAAGAAGAAATTAAATATTTATTACAGACATAAAAAAGATTTTAATGTTTCTACTTAAATTTTGTTGGCTTTCAAGGCTCGTGTGGCCGCAGTCATAATAGCTAAGAAGAAAAAAATCAGACAACGTTAATGGCTTTTTTACAGTCTGAAGCAGGTAAACTTATGAGTTGCTTTTTAAGTAATGTTGCAAACATTTTTATATATACAAAAAAATGTTTTTCAAGAGTTTACTGAACGACTGCAGCATTGCGTAGAATTCGCTACAACTTACATTTACATAACTTTTATTTCGTTATTAACCACTACTGCTTTGGATCCTTTTCGACCCACCCTCATGACATGACTAACTAGAGAACGCCATACTCAATACGATTGAATTCTTCATGCTTGGCCATGCACATATACATCTTCATATTATACGGCCGATTTTGACAAAACTTATATCATTTTTAGGATAATTATTCACAAATGTTCACAATATATATTTGGTTTAAATCGGTTTACTATTTTGGGAGCTATAAGCGTTTAAAGTTGCTATTAATACTTGCACACTTATTGAAAGGCAAACAAAGCAACTTTGCGCATACTATTTTTATAACGTTTTAAGTTTTTTTTGTGTAATATACTAATGGTAGTTCTTTTCGAAAAAAGAGCAACATTTTTTGCCCCTTCTATTGAAAATTATCAATATAATGATTTTTTTTCAAATAGTGGGTTTATTAGTAACTGTTGTAAAATCAATTGAGGCAAAATTTTTGTCTTAAGAAAATTTTGAATAGCATTTTTTTTGATAAGAAGTAAAAGAAATATTAAATTTTTTAGAAAAGAAAACGGCATAAGAGCACCTAATTTTTAATATTTTTGCAATATGAATAAGACATCCTGAAAGAAATAGTAATAAAATTCCGTTCAAGCGAAAGATATTTTTGTGTAGTTTAGCAATCCGCAAAATTTTGTGATTTTATAGACCGGTTCCGAAATATTAAGCAAAAACTCCAAAAAGAAATACAAAAATATTCTTATGTCACTACATCTTTAAAAGTGGAACTAATTGGAAATTTTCATAGTAATTTTTGTATACATCAGTTGAAAATACATACGGATCAGCTCTCTTGATATCTGAAGCATTCAAAAATACCAAAACTGTTGTGTAGTGTAATCGGTGATAAGCAAACCGAGTGTTGCCAGTTAAAGATATTTCGTTGTTTTAATATAATTTTATTTGAAAAAAACTTTTTTAAAGTTTTTATTTGAAATGATTAATATAAATCACTGATGCCAAGGCGTATTAACCAGAAGGCATCATTACGGCACCTGACTATATTTTTGCTTTTCTTATGCTTTATATTTCGAATGTCAAAAGGATTGCTTCGGTTTTCTGTAGATGTTTGTGACAGAAACAATATAAAATATGCCTGTTCTTCTTGTATTGTTATAATTGTTGTACTAATAATGTCACCTCGTTAATACGCCTTCACTGACATGTTTTTTTTTTTAAACATAAATTTTTTATTTATTCATTTGATATTTACTTATTTGGACGCTGAAACTATGATCTACATAATAAGTATATAATATATTATAGATATACTATATCTATAATTTATTGATGGGTACAAATCACTGTACAAAAGGAAAGACATCAATATTTTAATAGAGAAAACATGTATTTCTTGGTTTCTATTTTATTTTTTTCAATTCATTTGAAGCATTTCAGAGGCAACAAAAAATAAACACTTTTCTCTGTTATGTTGTATGAGTGTGTGTGTGCATTTTTATATGTTTGTCTTCATGGAACTTTTCACATCTTTTTGTAATATTTTGAACATGATTCAGCGTTCCGTAATGTCATCCAGTGAAGTTGGGAATTTGATTTAGAGAACTCTGTGTAGTCGTATGTGTCTTAAATGAATATTTATGTGTCATCATAAAATTCTTTGATACAATGATTACCCAGCTAGAAAAGAATACAAAACAATAGAAAAAAAACCAAAGCGAATACTTTTGCATACCAAATGTAAAAACCAGCAACAAGAAAATTAAACGAGCCAACTAACGACCAAGAATATCGAACGAAAACAACAGCAAATAGCCCAAAAGATTGTTAACCTTTCCTATTTTCTTCTTTTTTTTGGAAATTTATTTGGTTTCGAATTTTCATATAAAATCTGTTGTCTTATTCATATTTATGTTCACATTCACATTCACATTACACTTTCACATATGTCGGATGATTATTGCGTAAAAGAGTGTGTGTGTGTGTGTGTGGGTGTGTATGGAGTGAAATATTTGTTCGCTTTGCTAAAGAGTGATGAGTAGGAAATTTTTTATAGCTGGATTATGTTTATGGGACATTAAATTACACATAACAACTGTCGTTCATCGAACAAAGAAACACAAATAATATATTTTTCTTCATATTTTTATGACGCTTCTGTAGTTCTTTTTTCCTTGTTAATATTTTACGTCTTGGAAAAATAAATAGATGTACGATTGTAAGTAAAATGTCTGTTTTTTGTTTATTTGTTTGTTCAAATAATGTGTAAAAATGTTTTAAACATCAAAAGCTATAAAAAATAAAGGATTTTATTTCACGGCTATTTTGCAATTCAGCAAATTATAAATATTCTTAATAAAAGTGGTTAATACAAATTTGTTTGGACGCTAAATCTTTATATTGACATACGCTAACTTCGATAGCTCCAAAACATGGAAACCAATTGAAGTTCAATAAGAAAATAAATAAATTTCTTAACACATACCACGAACTTAATTAATCGATTGGTTAAGTGAATAATATTTAATTATTTATGCGGATGGACTTACTGTGCAGCCGCACTGAGTGTCTAAAATATTATATTTTCCTGTACTTCAGCACGACACACCCACAATAAATTGATTGCTCTTTATGTCGCTTTGATGTATGACGGTCGCGCTTAGCACAAACACACACTCAAAAGGATTCTATTAAAACTATTGCAGACTATTTTGTACTTTTTATGAAAGTAACTCGGTGCGTATGAGTGACATTCGAATTCATTTGACCACAGAATACTTTTCAGATTTTTTTTGTCAGTGAATAATTTTGTATATGCAATTTTATACGATCATTGTGGCAAGTGAATTTTTTTTATAGTTAAACGGATAATACAATCGCTTAAAAATTTGCTTAAAATATCAGCTGTTTTCTTTGGTTAATTTTTCGTAAATGGACTTTAAAATTACAAAACCTTTTATTAATTATTATTCTATAAAAAACAAATCTTAGTTTTGGGCATAATTTTGTTGTTTCAGAAAACTTTGCTAAAAAACAAATAGATTTCGAAAACTATATATTTCTATTCTCAAAAGTTTCACTTTCGAAGAGAAGATATTGAAATCTTCTCACAAAAAGGAAAAAAATTCTGGTATTAAAATTGAAGTTCACCAAAAAGATACTGATTTAGGAACAAAACAAAAAAATCTAAAATAATCAAACGAGTGATCAGATGTGCCCCGAAGATCACCTGCATTTATCTCGAACAAGAACACAAATCAATTGATAATATATGTACATCAGTATGTATTGTATGCATGACAATAAAAATCAGACCATTTGTAAATCATACCAACTGAGTTACGAGAGTTTCATCGTACTTTTGAGACTTGAATTGTTCCAATAATGGTACCATTGTAAGGACTTCATCATCCCTGTGTGATGTTAATAAAACCACAAGCAAAACCTAATTTTCAGACACACGAGCATACGCTTAAAGAAATTCATTCATATTCACCATGCAGGATAAAAAAGTCTAAAGTATCTTTTTTATATTTATTTTACACACACTTGTACAAAATAATTATAAATGCATGTTAGCCCAGCGTTGTAAGAGTTTATTTTGACGATGTACAGTGGTGTAAAATAACAGCAGAATTGCTAAAAAAATGGAACTTCTGAGAAATGTATCCGATTTATATGAAACAAATTGCTAATTCTTTTTTAGATATTTTTCGGTTCTTTGTTGATTAGTGCCAATAATATTTCATAGGTCAAGATCGGAAAAGATTAGGTTCTTCGATTTTAACTACAACTTGTTTAATGCAAATCGGGGAAGCAATTTAGGATTTTTTGTATTTCCAAGCATTTTTTCAAGTCACTATACGTGACAAACACTTTGGGTTCAGGTTAAGCAAACATATGAAGAAGGGTTCATTTTTACTTAAGTTCTGTCTTTGTAGAAGCGAATATGGATTTTAATATGACGTCTATGCTGGCAAATATTTCATTCTTTATCGTTTCTCCCAATTGTGAGAGAGGAGCAGGGAAGTGATAGAGTAGCAAGAGTAGCAATTACAGCCAACATAATAAACGTTTATAAGTTCTCTTACATAAACACAATAATAATTTTATGAGCGAGTATCCAGGACATTCAGTTTATATTATATACATACACATTCTAAAATGAACATGTGACTGAATGAATGTGTAAACCCAAATGTACAAACATACAAACATGCATAAATACACTCATACATGCATACGTGATTGTGTAGACTTGTTTGGTTAACCAATTTCATTCAAACCAACATATTTATGCACACACACGCTCAAGTAAGTTTATTAAATATGCTTCCTCAGTGGTATTTCCAATTATAATTTTATGAAAATTTAAATTTTAAACAAAAGCTTGATGAATAAATCAGAAAGTTAAATTTAAGGATTAAACTACATCAAAAAAGACATAAACTTTTAAAACTACAGTAAACTATGAATTTGTTTATCTGTATAGATTACCAAAATTTCCACAGCGATTGGCATTACACAGTTTAGTAGGGAGAAATTCCTTAATTTGATGTATAACAACTATAAGGATTGTTAAAAATATTTTAAAAAGTTTTCTTCAAGCAATATGCTCACGAAAGTGCATGTTGCATGTTGCACGTGACATGAATATGATATTCATTTCACACCAACTTTCATAAGTTTCAGTCTACATTTCTTAATTTTGTCCTTTTTTGAGGACACTCACATTTAACTTTAACATGACTGGTATCGCATAAAGAAGGACAGTTCTGTCTATTTAAATATTTTCCTCCTAACAGTTGCTAATCCACTGAAATAAATATTATGGAATACGAAATAATTTGAAACGTGCTGCGAGAGCTATTTATTGAGTTGTTAAAACAAAATATAAACGATTTTACGAGGAATTAATACTTGAAAGAACATCGATGTCATCATTTTTCCCTTATAGCAATTATGTAAGGCCTTTCCGATTTTAACAAATGTTTTACAAAATTTTTATTAAATTTGCGATGCGCTAAACTAACACTTCTTTCGTTTTGTTAATAACAGTTCTCTAAAGATATTTATTCCTATTTCAATGTTATATTTCGAAATATTATTAGCGATTGTTGTTAGGCTAAAGTTGGTAACGGTTTTATTTAAATACAATTGGACATGCGATCCCATTATGGGTGTGCTATTTATTTTTTGTTTAATGAAAAGATTACTTAGAGCCAAAAGAATTTTAACATTTGCAATTTTTAAAACTTTTATAAGGAAAATCAAAACAGAATAGGAAGCTTTAAATGTCGTTTTACTAAATTTGAAACGAAAAAAAAACATTTCAAAGAGAACATCATCTGATTTTAGTTGCTTAGATTTTGAAAATAGACGAGGCAACATCTGTTTTGCAATCAAAAAAAGACTGAAATAAATGAAAAGCAGAAAAATCACGATTTTCGAAACCGTTCTGCAAATCAGCTTTTCAGGAACGATTAATTGCCAATTTGGAGTTTTTCAAATCGCACATTAGAAGTTAAGTTTGTAAGAATTGTATATGTATATATTGAAAGGAATTGTTTGGCTCAAGTGCAAGTACAAGTTTATCCATTTATTTTTTAAAATTTTTTGGGATAAACTCATTATTTTTTATTAAGAGAGTGTTATTTTTGGAACAATTTATTATTCATCAGACTAGCAGAACGGTTCAGTACCGATTTCGAGGTCGCTACACTCAACAGCGTTCTTTGTTGGATTTTACCACTTTAGACGGTGAATACTAGTGACCAAAATATCCACTATTCAATGAATTCGAATACAAAATGTGCAACTTATTAATTTTTACAAGTTACATAAATTTCGATTAGTACGAAATCCCATCTCTAATGATTAACTATTTCATACTCTCTTGCTTAGATTAAGCTGCTTTTCCATTAATGTTTACTTGGTATTTGTCTTTTGTAATTGAATTTCTTAGTATGGAGGAGTTTTGAAATATTTTGTAAAAATCTTTTAAATGTAAAGATTATGAAATGCGATGAAATAAGGCAGCGTTCTTACTAAAAATTATCTTAGCAGTCGTTTTCATCATTTTCATATCATTTTTCTAATTAAATTCATTTGTATCTCATTCGATTTCCACCTGCATAGAAGAAGTCGCATCTAATAAGACAATCTAAGCAATTGTTAAAGCCATCATGCGTACAAACATGACTTCATGCATTTCTCATTTAGCTTTTATTTGTACTACATGAAAACTTTAGTACTTTTGCATACTAACTGCTGTGATTTGCTTAACTTTGCAATACCTACGGCAATTGTTGAAATCGAAATTTTATTATTTTCATAAACTTGAAAGAAACGCTCAAGTACGAGTAGATAAAGCAAACAGATAAGCAAGATGTGAAATGTAAATTCAAACCAATTATTTTATTACTAAAGAATCTTTCTCTCTCTCTGGTTGTGCGATTGCTTCCACTCAAGGAATGCAAATATTATGACAACTTCAGCGTTCAAATAAACAAGCAAACCAAATTTAAAATGCTGGAGGCTTAACAAACTCTAGACTAAATTGGACATCCGCTGGCATATATTTGCTTTCTGTTTCGTTGCATGCACCTTTTGCAACAAAAACAGCAAAAATGCACTCCAATTGAATGAAATATATAAAAAAATACAAACTGCAACTAAAAGGAAAATCCCTCTCGGGCATTAAAACACAGTAACAAATAAAAACTGCAATACACACACAATAAACGAAGATAAAAGGAAAAGAAGAAGTATAAGTAAAATAAGGAAGGACTAAAAATAATAAAAGCAATACAACGTCGTTTTGTTGTAATCGTTGTGATATTAGTGTCACCGTTTTATTCCGAACATCTCATTTTATTTGTGCATGTTGGCATACAAAATGTCCTCATAATTCTATTCTTTAAAAAAAATAAAATACAATTTTCTTTCCTCCTCAGCCAGCCACACACATTCGCACTCCAACACAATGCATTTGTATCTGTAACTCACTCGCAGGTCTTAAGTAGCAGTTTGCAGACTCGAGTTCGTTTGTTTGGTTGAACAAATCTTAAACATATTGAAATAAATTGTTCAGCTTATTTTATATTTGCACATGATTTCATGAAAACGAAAGAAATATTCTACAAAAGTACAATTTTGTCAGGGGATATTTGTGTTCTTTTAGTAAAATGAAATTTGATGATTGCGAATTTGACTATTTACTCTACAAGTTTTAAGGTTTAAATTTCTTTAATACTTAATAAATAATTAAATAAATTGACAACATCGAAAATAAATCAAAATTAGTTTAAAAAGTCGCTGTTATTTAATAATAATAGGGTAATCAATACAACGACTCTCGTCTTTAATCGGTTAAAAGCTCGATGAATTAATTGAGGTTTTGATTTAACGGTTTAAGTTGGGATTTATCGGTTAATCGATGAATACAATTTTTTCACAAATTAATTTATTTCAATAATTGTAAATTTTTTGTAATAACTGCTAAAATTATATTTAAACAAAAGAAATATATAAAATAAGCTGTATTTACACACGAATATTTAAGTGATAATGTATACTTTCAACTTTACGTTTTTTTCCGGGAAAATTGCAAACATTTTCTCAGGAATTCCCGTTTTGAAAACCTTAATACTTTTATCCATGGGAATAATTCGCAAAGATGTGTCGTAAGCCAGCTTTGCGTTACGATCCAAAGTTATTCATGTCTGTGATGACGTCCACAAAGAAAGAAAGCACATAAAATTATATTTAAAAAAATATCAATTTATGAGTAACAATTTGATCAGATTCATCATTAAATTAATGTTAAAAGATAAATCAACTATAAAGAAATATCTTGATGAGCATTTATGCTCGTAAATTTGAGTTTAAGATCCCCAATATCTACCACATTTGCCTTAATACCTCTGACAGAGATATTTTGCACGGTATGTATTCTACGGTCTTGGTACTATTTTAGCGCGACAGATATGAAGATCAAAACGTTTTTAGTTTCATTTTGTTAAACAAACCTTTGGAAATGAATGAAAGACAATTAATTTGCTCCAAGAGAAGATTAAGTTGTTGTCTGAAATTCTTAAAAAATAAATTTTTAATGCAAATAAAGATACAATCAAAGAATTTACAGCTGACAGCTGACTTTGTTACCTGTTTTCCACAGTTCTTATCGTACACAAATACTATGCCTATTTCCGTTTTTTTTCATATAAAAATCTTGAAAAAGTTCCTTTTTCTTTGAATTGTTATAGTTCACCATGAAATATGTTGCCTTAAAATTTCGATGAAAATTAATAATCGAACCTAAGGTTGCACTCGATGCGAAACCGATCAAATTCAGTTTTTCAGCCTGTGGAAAAACAGAGTAGATGTTAATAACAAACATTTCAATGGTCTTCCATGCATAACTGCAGTTGACGAGTGCTTACGTCCACATGTAATCCTATTTAAATTTTTCCTGCAGTTTTATACAGAAAATAATTTAATAATTAACTCTCGTTTAGTCATAGATTTTTACTGCATTTCCGATTCCATCACCGCTCTTTGAGAAACAACCACAAACTTTAATACTCCCAAACCATGCTTTACTGTACTGAACGGAATTTGATCTGAGGCTATCTGTTTGATTAGACCGAACGAATACGTTATCGCTTCTTAGCAACTTGTCGCCTTTTTTGTAATTTTGTTCTCCCTGACAGCTTTGATGGTGGACATGGACAATGTTTGTCATATTTCTATTTTAGCTCAAGTGATCGCAAATAAATAATAAAGCGACGCTAAAATTGGACAATTATTATTTTTGACAAATTTTAATGCAACGAACATTAATTTTTAATATATTAACCCAACGTAGCAGCACTAAATCTTTAGAATATATATATGTTTTAGCAAACACTAAATGGAAAACTTATTGTTTTGCCTGCAAAAAGGCCAAGTGGTGGGAGGGAGTAAAGTCTGCAATCCCCAGAATCAGATCGCGATATTAACTCATTCAAATATCAAATGTGTGATTATTCGGATTGTAATGGCAAAAATATTTATATTTTATTTGATATTTTTATGGAATTGAATGCAAATTAGATTACAAAGATAAAATATATTAAATTAATGACTCCTGCTGGATAAGACTTGGGAAGAAAAAGAGGAAAATATTTTTATCTCTCATATCTAATACAATTACTAAACATCACTTACAAATTACCTCCAAAGGGAGAAATTTGAAATTATTGCGTATTTGTTTTCCTTTATTTTACTGATAGAAATTTAGTTTTTCCTTTTTTTTATTACCACAGCTTTATTCATTAATAAAAAGTTATAATATTGCAAAAAATAATAGATCAATTAAAGCATAATTAAAAAAAACGATTGAGCTAATTTATCAGTAGGATTTCTAGTTAATCCTTTTTTTCCATTTGTCCTTAATTAATTACCGCACTCGGTCAGCGCCACCAAAGTGCGGTCTTTTAACAGTCCTTTTGATTTCTTTTGTTACAACATTTTCACTTGTTCATAATATTCTTTTTGTTTTTCTTCTTCACATACAACACATACAACACATACAAACACTTGATTAAAATAGAGGAGGTTGTAAATATTTTGTACAACAAGAAATAAATTTAAATGTCAGTGTATCTAATAATATAATCAATTTTGTTATTTATCGCCTTCTCATTATACACATAAATGTACATTAGGGTGATTATCATAACAAATTTGCCTGTTAAAATGTAATCAATTGATATAAATCATAAGATTGGCCGCATCGCTATTTTCGTATTCCCATATGAATAACACAGGAAAAATTATGTCCTTTTATTCCAATTTTTGTAACTAGAGAAATAAGCATATATGTACGTCGCATAGCATGGCCGAGAAATAAAAGGAGTTGATAACATTTCTTTTAAATTAGCTACATAAGCATGAAAATGTTTAATTTATAAAAATTGATTTTTAGAAAAAACGCAAGAAGGACTTGCCCGCCTCCCCCATTTATCCTAAGTATTAAACATCTTTATTGATAATAGACATAATGATGCGATTGGTATAAAATTTTGACGTGCTTGCTGGGGATTTTTAAACAAACATTTAGCCTAAATAGCAATAAATTTAAATTATTAATTAAAAAAGTAAAAAAATATTAAAACAATTTTTTAAATAAATAAAGTTAAAATAATCTGCCAGTCTCAGGATGTCACACATATTCGTTCTTTCGTTTTTGTTTTAAATGTAGTTGTACGAAAGAACGAGTACTTGTGACATCGTGGGACTGGCAGAATATCTTTTTCAGTCAGGGGAAAAAAATTTTAGAACATTTTTCTATAAGAAATTATATAATAAAAATTAGTAAAAAAAAAACCGATTTCACACTTCTTTTATTGCGCAACTATTAAAATTAATCAATTTGATTTGAAAACATTTTTTGTGTTTGAAGTGATAAATCAAAGATTCAAAAACTTTTACTAAGAACTTTATTTTTATTAAATTACATGAAAAATACAATTTGAAATTGTATTTTATTTTTAACACGCTTACGACCATTATTTTCGTAAGTCAAATTTTGTGTATGAATTTTTATTTTTGGGGCCCTTTTGTGGCATTAAACTAATCAAAATCTTTATTATGCTTTGCGTTTTATTTGAAAATGATAAATCTGAAAAATATCCTGTACCTATTTTTGTTTTAAACTTAGTAGAACTTGACGAAAAACTGCAAATGAAGATCTTTTTAAAAATACATACATAAGTTGCAAAATATTTTTTTTAGTAATCAATAAAAATCAGCACAGATTTGAACAACAACACTAAAGACAATATTTTCCTTTTATTAATTCAATCAAACTGCACCAACTATTCGATCGTTAGTTTAAAAAATCAGAAAAAAAACACGACTATCCCATGTTATTCAAATGAGAAATTGAAAAGTGCGATACGAAGGACCTTATCATCAATATTCAGTACCTAAACGAAACTTTGAAAACCGTTTCCGAGGAAAAATCTTTAATGTTTTTGGAAAATCGCCCTAATGTACTTGATGTGTAGTTTTCTTATCCATGAAATAGATAAAAGAAACTACTCATAATTAATAATGCTTTGAAATCTTTATTTTGTTATTTTAATATCGGGGTTTTCTTAAAGAAATTAATTTGGTTTTATTTAAAATAAATATTTTTTCGGCCTTATTGCATGTGGGATGCAATCAGGAAGTCCAATTTTTAGACAATCTTTGTAACAAATTAGGTTGTATGTCAGCAATAAAAGGCTTTTAATAACCCAGCGTTTTATGTCATTTTATAAATAATTTTCAAATAACTTTTAACTGCATTTTTTGAGGAACCAGAATGAATTTGGATTGTTTATTACTACGTTTTTTTATTAAAATAATTTCAGAAAGAGTTGGAGATTCGAAATTTTGCACATGCAGTTGGGTTCCCGTACTTATCTATTCTCGTACATATTTCATTCACCCCACGTTTTTCGTTTTAAGTCAAACAATTGTTCGCAAAAAAAAATTTTCTGATAATTTGCAATACGCTCGGTTTCTGTAATGCATTCAAAAATTTTCATGGTGCTTGAAGAAATTTTTGTATATTTTTTTTATCTATTTAAAAAACGCGGTATATTAAAAATGTATTTTCCTTAATAATTATTTATTTTTTATTTAATAAAAAGTATCATAAGAAGAACATTTATAGCTGACACTTTATTTAGAAACTAGGAAGACATTCTCATTAAGTTCATTACTAAGTAATGTGGCCATCGCTCCTAATACACAACGAGAACATCTAACCATAGCGGGATTCATAAATTATTTTATATAATTTTCCAGAAGGATGCAATTTTTTCCGTCATTATATTGTACGAGTATGTACACGATTTTCTATTTGTTTAAGCTAAAACACAAAACGTATTTTTTTTAATTGCATACCAACATTAAGGCACGACATAAAATGAATTCTATACAAACTACTGTTCGAGCTTTTAATCCTTTTAGGCAGACACACTTAAAACTAAATTATGCGTTCACTCTTATTCTGTTATATTCTTTCTACGTACTTACACACACTCGTGCACACTGCAGTTAAATAAGTTACACAAGTTGGCTTAATAATGTAATAATATTTTAAATGAACAAAGGTTTGATATTGAGAGTGTGTGTGTGTGTGTGTGTATGTGCATAAGTTTGCTCGCCTGTGTGTGTGTAGTGAGAGTGAGTTTGGCGTACACTACAAGTGACAGCTGTTCAAATGGATTTTAATGTCAATTTGTTACTGTTGTTGTTTAGTAGTTTATAATGATGTAAGTTTCTTGTTGTAAATAACTTGTACGAAAACTACAAGACATGTGTATTTCAGTATATGATACTTTGTGTGTTTGTGTGCGTGTGTATGAGTCACATGAACATGAAAGTATGTTAAATAAGTTTGTACTTACAAACGACTGTAACAGTTTTTGTTATAAGTACCACTAAAGTTGTCGGGATAGTACTATTTATATGTATAATTAACATTTAGCAGGTTGTTGTAGTTGGGGAGATTCAACTTAAAGTCGCTGATATGAGTACAAAATTGCACAAGTAATTTATCATCACATTTCCGTCATACTTCATGATCTCTTCAACATATTTTTTATTTGTATTTTTTTCGGCTTCTCTGTTTGAAATGAATATATTCAGATATTCGCAAATATTGTTGAAGCAAAAATAGATTAATTATTGAATGCTGTAATGTTGTTGTTCAGGATATCTGCTCAGTCCTGTAAGGAAGTTGAAAATTTTCTCTATTTCTTATTTATGTCACAAAATAATTATGCTACAACTACAGATTATAAAGAAATTATGAATAAGCGCCCAGAAAAAAAACAACTAATAATTTTGTTGGCATAAACGACGTTTTTGCGAATTTTTAAAATGTCAAAAGACCAAAGTATTTTTGAGCCGTTATTCATTTTTAAAAGTTTTTGTTCTCTGGGTAGGCCGAGAAGTGAATCTGCAGAATAAATATTTTTTGCATAATAGGTTTACTGGGTTTGTCAAATAAAGTCCTGCGAATCACTTGGATGCAAAAAAAATATTTGCTGAAACCAGTTAAAAAGTGTTTACAAGATTAGTTTGAAGAAATATGATAATATATACAACATACACATATAAATTATTAGAAGAATGCTCTCTCACTGTCCTTCTGAAATTCGAATCCATTTTTTAAATGATATCTAATTATCTCTGCTTTGCAAGCGTCTGAAGTATTTTTTTAATTGCTTTTCTATATTTTCTGGGTAATAATATATGTAAATATTTTTTTTTTAATTTTAATGTACAAAAGAAAATGACACACACACAAACACATTGAGCTCACTTACTAACACTTATGCAAACATGCATGTAAACCATAAAATAGTCATAAATAAACGGCGTAGTTGTAGCTGTTGTGTTGAAAGGACTAAGGATTTTAGTTGAAAGCAATAAGGAAAGAAAAAAACGAACACCAACAACCACAATCCAAAGAAAGAACCCCAGAATTGAGTAGAGTAGAAATAAAAATAAAAAAATTAAAAAATAGTTGTTTATTTTTGTGTTAATATTAATTAAAAGCCTTGAAAATGTTATATTTTCTCCTCATCTCTCTTCTTGCTACTCGCATATTTAATGCGGTGAGATTGTTGAGAACAAAATATATTCTCGTACGTTTGTATACATTTAGTGCACATTTATTTCTTCTTTACTCTTAAACGAACCATTAACTTCGCAAAGATGCAAATACTTTTAATTTATTTTTTTCAATGAGTTTGAAATTCATTCTTCCATGTATTTACGAATATAATATAAAAACATGGTTCTATAAAGGTGAAAAGTCCTGTAAAGATTTATGGTTATTTTCTATTTTAAAGGATAAAACTATTTTTAAGGATAAAACAAATGAAGTGGTATTTCAATCCAGGAATAATTTATGCCGCGACTTCATGAAACCTATTTACAGTTTTTAGTCCTTTAAAAACAAGAATAAAATATTTTTCAACTCAAGTGTGTGTAAGTTTGGAAACTAAAATAAAACAGAAGACAATTTTGCTTGTCCGATTTCAAGCCGCTGGACAAGCAAAAATATATCGATGTTATTGTTTTAAGTTTATCGGTTTCCTAATAAGAAACTATGAATTTTTATTTTCGTTAAACAATTAAAAAGATGTTGACAAAACTATAAAAATGCTGTCTTTTGAATTTAAAATCTATTGATAAAAAATCAGCTTTAATTTCATATTCGTTTAATAAGAAATCAATACATTTCAGTAAAATTTTTAAATTTTATTGTTTGAAACGATGTTGCTTAATATATTTGATTACAATAAAAAAATTTTCAAAGTCAAAAAATACTTTTATCCATCAAAATTGGCCAATTCGTCCACTGTGCAATTTGAATATTTAGAAATTTCATTTAAATTTTAATTGAAATTTTAGTTTATTATTGTCGTGTTGTGCTGTTTTTCTATTGTTTGTTGTAAATACAGAATTTCTAATGACAGAGTGTTGCTATCAAAAGGATCCAATTATTTATTTCAATTTAACTTTGCCCTCATTGGCTTTTTTTGTTTCATTTGTTGTTGCTTTCAGTTTTCCATTATAGTTTTCTACGTTGCTTTACACACTTAACGTCAACTTGATCAAAGTCTCCAACACACTCATCCACTCTGTCATGTTCAGATTATGCAAAGTGAAATGCTTTTTTGGTGAAGTTTATGCTTTTTTTAGTTTGCATGTGCGTATGCATGAATGTGCCTGTTCTGAAGGTACACTTTCCGTTTGTCACATTTTCATTTTCACCTTTTCTTTTTATTTTAATAGTAATTTCCATAATAATAATTTTTTCTTCATACAAAAACATTTTTAAAAGTAAGAAATTTTAAAAATCAACGAAAAGGTAAATTGAAAAAAACTAAAAACGTCTTTCATGTTGGCAGCGTGAAGCCGCAGCGATTGTGTACTGAATAAACAAAAAACGACAACAAAGATGAAAATGTTATAATTTTTATAATTAAAACCGCCACATCGTTATCGTCTCGTCAATCCTTTGAAGCGGAGGAGAAAAGCGTGTAAAGAATGTGAAAATGTATTTGCATAAGAATTTACTACATGTTTACATGCATGTATGTATGTATATATGTGTATGTATGTAACAAATGGTTATTAAAAAAATCGATTCGGAAATCAAAACCTCTTAACGGCTTTCATCGAAGTTTTATGCACAAATGCTCCCTGAATCTGCGGCATATGTTCTGGTTTTAGTTGTTCGAAGTTCACTGCTGTTTTGAAAGCAAGTTTTCTATAAATTTACAAATTTTCCGAAAACCTAAAAAATTTATTCGAAATTTGTTCGAATCAACTTCACGAAAAATATTGAGATGTACAAGCTTGATAAATATTTGAACTAAAAATATGAATTTCCAAATCTATCAAAATACTATCACATCACCAAATGCCCCGTGTGTAAAAAACTTTGCTCATACAAAAACATCAAAGCAATTGAGATGCATTACAAATTTCTAATCTGTCATGGTTAAAAAAAAATAAGTGACATTCGAAGCAATTTTGTAAGCAACCACTGGACTCAAGATACTTCTGTATTATTTAAATAGATCCCAGTTATGATTTATTTAGAAATTTACGAAGAAGCAATTGTGTTAAATTTTTAAATTTAATTTTATTTACATAAAACCGTCGAAGCAGACAATATTTTTGTTTCTCACTATTTTCAGGCATTTATTTTCCGAATGAGTCACAAAGAACGACCTGATTTTGTGCTTCAGTACGACCTTATTTATTGTTCAAATTTCAAATAGTAGAAATCAAGCGGTAGAAAAAGCAATTGAATGAAATATAAAATAAAAATATTATAATTAGAATTCTGAATACGTTGTGCTAGAACACAGGATTTTACATTCATTCTCAGTATTCTCATTTGTGTAACAATTCGTTGATTCATCTGGTTGCAGCAGCAGCAACAACAACAAAAAAGGAACTGGAAATCGGAATCTAATTTTTTATTTAATTTAAATATAAAATACTCATATTAAATGTTAAAACAAGTCTTTTGTCAACCCTTCCACAACTTCAAAAGGACATAAATATTTTTTTTATTGTACTTTATCTTTTGTTCTTAAACTTATTATTTTGTATGTGTGCGTATTTGTTTATTTGTTCGTTTGTTTGTGTGAGTGTTTTCTCATAAGTTTGTTGGCGTCCTAGAGTCCTCTTGTAAATGTGTTTATGGGTCTGGCTTAAGTGACAAAACGTCTATTTCTAGTTGTTGTGGCGGTTCGAAAAAAAAATCGTCTTTATCTTTATTTAAAAAATAAATAAATTTCAATAGTCAAATTTACAATGTCACATAACAAATTTGGCAGCCAAACTTAACGAACCAAAAACAAGCAACTACAGCAAATTATCAAAGAAAATAAAAAATCAAAAGTCGAAAAATAATAATAAAATAAACAAAATTTAACTAAATAAACTGAAAGATTCCAAAAAAGGGATGCTCAAACAAATTTTCAAAATACTTTTCTATTGGCAAAATAAAAAGGGATAAACAGATGAAAAAAATTATAACAATAAAAACGTCCGTTTCGAATTCTTAACTCAAAATTTGTTTACAGTTCTTCCGGAAGCAGGAAACTTGTCTTTTCGAAATTAAAGATTTCCACAGAAGAACAATTCGTTCATTTTCAGGGTAAAAAAAGAGATTCATGCTTTTATGAAGCTAAAGTATATTTTAAATTGAATTTATTTTGCTTATATTTATATAAGAATTTCAAATATTTTCAATTAAAGAATATCACCCACCGCACACATACGAGTAAATGCTTAATTGCGTCTGCCTTTTCCCGCATCTGGTATTTTCCAGTCGCTCGTTTGCTAACATTGGCTTGTCCTACTTTATAAAATAAAATTTGTTTTTAGTATTTCTACCCACAACTTGTTCTTTCTTAATTATCTGTGTGCTTTTAAAACACTCTTCTCATTCATATTTGTTAACCTGAAATCTATTATTTGTACTCAGAAACTGTTTATTTTTTTTGTATACTTTTAGCATTAAAATGGCATGAATGAAAGGAAACTCTTTTATTTAATTTGCTTTAAATGCTGTTTTTTTAATTATAATTTTATTAATACATAAAAATACAAAATATTATGTAAATGAGCATAATGATTTTTATTTCAAAGCTCCGTGAAATGGGGTCGCATATGAGTCACTCTTTTGATCGAGAGTGAAATATTTCTGCCAATCTCTTCTGTACCTTAAAATCAAAATAAGGTCCTGTTAAATAACACACACAAACACACAGACAAAAGAACTTACAGCCATTGAAATTTTACATAAATAGTATGAATCTAACAGGACTTTTTCCTCAAAACATTTGTTATTGAAATTAAGAACAATGAATTAAAAATTCTATCATACAGATTGTAATACTCGTACATGAACTTTAGTGTTCCTTGATATAAATAAAAAATTAAATTCAAGGGTTTGTCAATAAAAAGTCTTGAAATTTTCTTCAAGCATCTTCGATTTTTTGGAAATCATAAATATAAAATTAAGAGCATAATGTATATGAAATAAATCCTATTTATTAACACGTTTCATATTATTTATGTTGAAACTTTTTGCTGTGCACATAATCATTTTTATGTGTATCGACATGTTTTGCATTTTGAATTAGAGTGGGTGAACAACAACGAAACTGAAAGCCTTGTTTTATAAAACAATTCAACATTTTCGAATTACGAAAACAAATTCTAAAATAAAATTTGTCAACGTTGTCAACGTTTACAAACATATTTTTTAGAATATGAACTCATTTATTTTCCTCAAACTTGTTAATATTCTTCGTTTATTTCTTTACTTTCATTAATTTCTTTGATTTTATTGTCTTTGTAGGACATTTGTGTCCTTAATTGCAGGTCAATATTAAAAATGAAATAAAGAAGACGATTAAAGAACGATGCAGAATAGAAAATTACATTGAATATTTATTTTGTATCCATTGTGGGATTGGTCTATTAAAATCGTACAGGCTGGATAATCAGGGCCATAACGAACAAATTATCTCACTTAATTATATTTAATAGTTTTTTTTTTAGAAATAACGATGTTTTATTTTAAAGGAAAGAAAAAAACTATGAACTGGGTCAAAAACAATTTGCATTTTTTATTTCATATTTACATATCGCTCATTTACTAAAGTAACAACATAACTTAAAATACTTAAATTTTATTAATTATTCAGAATTATTCTTCGCATTGTTTTGTAGCGTTCTAGGGTACGCCTAGTGGTCGAAATTCGACCACCATCTTAAACGTATACCTATTTTAGTTGCATATATTTAAAGAGAAAAAGCTCATTCCTTTCCCCATAGAAAAAACAGTACAAACACGCACATTTATTTTTATAAGTTTTTGCTTGAAGATAACACATCCATCCATCTTTTATTCTCATCTCTTTCAATTCTGATTTCTTTTTCTTTTTCGCCTTCACTTATCTAAAGAGAAAAAATCTTATTACTCATATACTTATATTTTTACTTGAAACAATTCTTGAATAAGTGAATGTACGTGTGTATTTTTAGCATTTGTAGTGGTGTCAACTTTAGGATCCTTTTATTCCTTTAATACTAAGCCGATTTAAATAATATATAGTGGGGTCATTAAGGCTAAACAATGTCTACCATTTGCTAAAAGAATTAAGAAAATCGGTTGGCAAACAAAGAAGAAAAAGAGATCTAAAAATTCGTTTTTGCCTATTTTTATAATAGATAACAATTTCATACAAACTTCTTGTTTACTCATCTCTGGAGAGTAGAATTTTATTTTGTTTTGACATTGCGGTGTGAGTAATTTAAAAACTTTAAACTCGTTTTTTGAAGAAAGAGTTTTTTGAGTTACGACGTTGTCTGTATATTTTGGATAAGTTAATATGAACTTCGTTTGCTGGAACAAGTTTTTTATTCCAGTAAATTCAGTGAGTAATTGTTGTGGCTAAATCTGGAAAAATTCAAATAAAACACACTTTTTAAACGGACAAAAGTTGTCCTTTTGCACAGATATCTCTTTAATTGAGACTAGAGTTTTTCTTTTCCCAGTGTTTTTCATATCCCGGGTATAGTCGCGGAATAAATTAATATTTCCCAGGATCCCGGAAATTCCCGCTCTAAAGAAATGAATTAAAATAGTGTATATACTCGTATTTTGTAATTTGTGCATACTCATATTGTTACCCTAATTTAGAAAAGACATATCTACGATCGTATCTTTTAAAAAATTATACAGAAGGCGAAAACATATTAATAGAACAACTTTAGGTGAGAGAGTCTTATGTATAGTTTTCAACTATAAAAACTGTATATTAGAGTATTTCCTGCCTTTTTTTTAGTTCTTAATCTATATTCAGGGTGTTCCAATGAGACGTGTAATATTCAATGATCCGCCCTTATGCAAGTTGTCATGACGCAAACTGTGACTACTTGACAGATGGCAAATAAAAATTACTAAATTAATAAAAGTGAAACGGCATCAAAAACTTTATAAGAACAGGAATATATTTCATATAAAAGAATCCTGCACTTCAATGCGAAATACCCACAATTAGAAATGCAACTGCGTCAACTGCTCATTGATTTTAACATGCAAAGTCTCATTTTAATCGATTTAAATGCACCAGATCTTAACATTAACCATCCCACTGCCCGGTACAATTCTGCTCTCATCAGTGTTGGCAAGTTTAGTGAGGAATACTTCCAACCTCTAATTTGATTTTATTCAAACATCGTCGAGTAGACAATAAACAAAACAAAACTAAATATAAACCTCCAACCAACTGCATTTTATATTTGAAATTAAAAACTCAACTAAAAAAAAATATAGCTAACGGTGTCAGTGACGCATGTAACTGTACAAAAAGAATTAGAAAGTATTAGAAACCAAAACATCAACGTCAACCATCCACTTCAGTATGTGCGATTTGTGTTTATGTTTCATTCTGCATTTACACATGCATACATGTATGTACAACATGCTTCCGCACTAACTAGCAAAAAAAAACAGAAAAGCTTAGCCGGGACTGAATTTATATCACATCCACATAAATACACAAACACTTGCACATATCCACACCACACACAGATCCATACATACTCTTACATTTGTTTATAATACCTTTTAAAGTATGTTGGTGTGTACATGGCAACCCTACAAACTCATACAAAGATTTTAGTTGACATCTGACATTTAATTTAGTGCGCTGTTCATTTGTTCTTGTGAAAACGTAAAATAACTGAAACTCTGTTCGCCGGTTCGCCTCGTATCTGCCCGCCTGACACTTCTTAGGACTTTTAGTGGGACAGTATTTCATGTTTCCGTTTGAAACTGAGCGTGTAGTCGTGAATTTGCTTAACTTTTTTCGTTTGTTTGTATGTTTATGTGTCACTATGTTGGTTTGTTTATTGAAAAACAGTGTCTGCGTTTTACACTTTCATATATAAATACACACATACATACATGCAGATATTCTCATACATGCTTGCTTTTTATATTTGTTTCTTCTGTTTCTATTTTGTTGATTTGCCAAAAATTAAAAAAAAACTGATTTCCCATTGTTAACATCCTGCAGCTCAAGTAAACTAGAGACATGCAAATAAATAGGAACACGCAAGCTACAAAGTCCTTTTTGGCTCAAACATCCATTCATTAATTTTCTTGAAACTATGCACACGCCCAAGCAGAAATAAATTTTCATTTCGGCTTTTTTTTCATCATCCTGGATGCTCAGCATATTTCTTTTTTCAAAATTGCAACTTGAAAACAAAACATTTATTTTTTATAATTAGAGGAGCCAAATGGGAAGGAAGGTTTTTGACACTTGGAAAATATCGAAATTCTTAATATTTAATACTCTTCAAAATATCGATCGTACTTAGCAGAAAATTAAACATAAAATTTTTGAATATCATTCTCTGCTCTGCCACGTAGTCACATCTCCAACGAAAAAAATCCAAACTTGGCAAAACTCGATTAAAGATTTCAAAATGTTGGCAGTTGTATGGATTCCAGAGTTGTAAGATATCGATACTTATGAAGTATTCACTCAGTGCTTTGATGGATTTATTGTATTTAAAATGGAATTAAGAGGCTTTATCCCCAAAATCGAGAAGGAATTGAATTCGAACATTTGTATTTCCAGATATATCTATAGAATACATACGTACATATGTCATGTCATGTATGCACATACAATTAAATATATGTGAGACGGTATACCTCCGATTTTCGGAACTAGAAAAAATATATGTTCCGTATCTAACATTTTTAATTCTGTATCTAATTATTTCACGCTCTAATGGTTGGTATAACACTGTTAATGGATTAAAATGTTTACATATCTGTATGAAATATGTGTATGACATTTATTTTTTACACAGAAAGAAGTTATTAGGAACATTTTCTTTTTCCTCCGTAACTCCTACATTTTGCATTTTTGAGATAAGGCAATTTAAGATTTTTGTTAATAAAAGACAAAATTTTTTTTTATGGTTTTGGCAGGTATCGAAACTACACCCCCAGGCTATTGGACAAGTATACTATCCACTACTCTATAAGGCACCCTAATAAAGTAGAGGTTTAGAATTGAGTTACAGAAGATAGATTTCCTACGCTTTTTCTATTGATTGTAGACCTCCAAGCAAAAACTTGGTAGTGACTTTACCACACAAACTGCATTTTTCTTATTTTTTAAACGAACTCAAACTGTGAATCCTTTTTGTTTTGTCTGCAGAAACATCCAGGATCGAGCCAACGGGGGCTCCCCGTCCCAAGTGAACTATTTTCTAAGTGACGCCCTAGTAGAGCAAGAGCTTACCAAACAGATGGTCGGGTGTTCAACCCCTGGCGATGACATGTTTTTTAAGCTTATTTGTGTGTTCGTGACCACTAAATAAAACACTTGGCACCAATCAAAAGCGCGACAACAGACAATTAATTTAATTTAATTTTGTTTTGTTTATGCAATGACTTCTAAATATTGACATTTTCAAGCCGTTATTTGTAATCCAAGATGGTACATAAATGCTTGCCTCGTCTTGTCAAAGTAATAACTTGAAACTACAAAGTAGAAGTAGTGAAAAGTGTGTACTTCATGATTACTTATACATCAAAGTTTTTGCTGTGGCAGGTGCTGATGTCGTACTTGGCGGTTTTAACTTTTACTTCTTTTATAGAAAATTGTAAAACATACTTTAAACCGACTAAATTATACATTGAATTTTAAATAAAAACTGCTGCAGTGTAAAAATAAAAGTAAAGAAACTGTCAAAATGACGTGGATTTTCCACTTGTTCATATGCCATCCCTTAAGCCGTGTGAGTTACACATTTGGCTTTCCATAATTTTTTAATATTATTTTTATGTATTTCAGATGATGGAATAAAAATAACACTTGACCAATTTTTTACGTTTTTTTATTTTCACTTAATTTTATTTTTATTTTATTTTATATATTTTTTTTGTTTTGTTTTATCAATGCAGAATAAAGATTAAACTTTATACATCATTTGATGCAGTAATAATTTTATATTTCTGATGTGTTGGCAGTCGTTTTTCTTTTTTGTCATTGTGGCTGGTTGCTTGCAATCCAAAAGATCTTTACAGTTTCGTTTTTTATTCAGTTTTTATAGTCACAAACGGTTTGTGTTTGCCAATCTTTTTATTTATCATTTTAATTTGCTTTTTTTTCAGCTGGCTGCTTAAAAATCTACTATTATGAATCTAAAAAAAAAATAAGTAAAAAGAAGATAAATAACAGTTGGTAGTTTTATTTCTTTTGTTGTACGTTGTACATACACACATGCATACATTCTTTACATTGGAAACGTTTGTCCTGTAAGTCACATTTGTGACATTTTCGAAGAATGTATGGCAGAAAAAAAGTACGTACATACATTCGTATATATAAAAAATAGGAATCAAAATGGAATTGAAATGGCCTTGTGGTCATTGGTTTTATTGTTGCTGCCAAAATATTTGGTAAAAAAACAACCTTTTGAAAAAATTAATAAAAGCTTTTACAAAAAAGGTGTTTTTCAGTTGAAAGGAAAAACTACCAACAGTTCAAGAACAAAATACACAAAAGGTGGGAAATTTATCTTGTAAATTGTTTATTGAGGAGCTGTTATTGTTTACTTTTTAAAGAATTTCACCTTTGAGTGAGATTCGAACTTCTAAAAGCAGTTAAAACGATTTTCAATTATTACAGTCACTTGATTAGAAAAAGGTTATTCTGAAAATCATTATTTATAATTTCGATTTGAAAGAAAGCTATTCTCTATACGAATATACTGCTTTAAGCTAAAAGAAATGGTAAAAAATACTAAAAAATATTGTTACGAAAATATAAACTTAAAGAAAATATTTTTTTAAGAGAAGTAACAACTCCGGCAATTAATGCCTTTTTGATGGGTTACCTTCTTTGTGAAAGGAATAGTGTAGAAAGAGGACTGATGGTGAATGTGATAAAGCTTAATTAATTCTTTTACAACTCTGTGTGGCTGCGTTTTGTGTGTCTAGTAGGAGCATTAATTTTTATTAAGCCCCGTAGTCATTTTAATAATTATTTTCCTTCGTCGAAGATTTTGCTACAACAGCTATGAAGGATCATACACCAGTATCAATTGGATCCGGTACTGTTCAGCAACCAGTGTGCTTTTCCTTCGTCGCTTAAACACTCTAACAACAACTAATGCCATTGTATTTGCACTTCTGAAAAATACTGTACGTTCCTTATGACTTGCTAGAGACTGTGCTTGAATACACGCTCTCAGTCATCACTGGCTTTGTTGTCAACGCGCTAACTACTTCATCCAATAGCATCCTTCATGCAGCCAGCATTCCCAGCATCAGATTGCACAACAACAACTTGAAATTCAAAATAACGAAAATATTTCATTCAAACAGTTCTCTAATTTCTTTTGCTTTGATCGTCTGTACAGAACCAGCACATCTATTTGCTTTGTAATTTTAGTTGAATTCTACAATTTAGAGATATTTTTCATCAAACGAAGAAAATAAAAACCAAAACTTGTATTTTGAAACGTGTTTGCAAATAATATAACTTCACAATGGTGCTTAAAGCGACATTAAGTATTTTTGACGCAGCCGTTAGTTTTTTTAAATAGATGAATTTAGAGACACTTGTGTAAATATGAAACACATAGATATTTATATTTTTGGCCAGTAAAGCCTTTGTATTACTTTATGTATAAATAAATAAATAAATAAATAAATAAAATGATACACAAGTTTCTACAAAATTTTGTTTATTTAAATTCATTTTTTAATTCAGAGAAATGTACAAACTGCGTTGCAAATGTAAATAATAATGACCATCAAACTTTATTATTTTAAGTCGGCCGTAAATGAATTCATTTAATTTATTATGTTTGAATATTTCATAAGAAAATTTTTATGAAATTTCATATACATTGTGAAAATTTAAATGTATTTGTTAACAACCAAATCACAGCAAGTTGATGATTCTACTTGATCACTACAATGAAAATAAATTGTTAAGTTTTTCGTAAAATCTATGAAACTTTCGTAGGCACATTTATACAAGTGTACGGCAACAAATTGATAATTTTACAAAAGTAACGAAAAACTCTCGTATTTGTTTCCCATATTAAAAGTAAAACTTTAATAATTCTTACACTTTGATGTATTTTTAGTAAGTAATAAAAATAGAATTCAGCTCTAACTCGGTGGGTAGTGAACCCAAAGAAAGCGAGTTCGTGTCCCAACTGAAACAGTTTATCAATTTTGTATTTTTTTGTACACAAGAATTTCGTTATTTTACTTATTTTATGAAAGAAGGAATAAAATCTTTCGCAAACTTCATATGCTGCTTATTTTTTTCAGTGGATATTTTCAGCAATATTTTGCTCAAATTAAATTCCTTAGTTTTTAAGGTTAATATGTACATAATCTGTGTCTTTTTGTGTTCGTGTTTCAACAGAATTTCTACTAAATGGGTCTGATGATAAAATAACAAAATATATTCATACTTAAGTTTATGCACGAGTGTAGCAGTGAATACCATAAACTTTTATTACTATTTGCAGAGATTTTTAAGCATTGTGATGCCAAACAAAATGTCTACGAGTACAAATGTGCAAGCTTCAGCTCAGATATTCGCATGTACATATTTATTAATTGAAGTATGTTGAAAAGAGTTTATACGAAAAGAAATATGATTGAAAACAAGATGACACTTATTTGCAGGTGTCATGATGCTCAGCTTATTACTCAAATTATCCTCATAAGTTCATTCATATAAATATTATTATTTATTTATTTGCAATATTTAAAAACACAATAAATTATGAAGTTAAGTGTTTAAGAGAGGAACTAAGGAATAATATGTGGTGGACGTACCATACAAAGATATTTTTGTATTCACATCTGAATGTATTTTCAAACGCAATTGCTTTGTGCATAAAACTATTTTTCTTTTTAAAATTTGTACAATAAATTAATCTTTTATCTAACGAAATAATACAAGCAAGCAGCACAATAACAAAAAAATATATATTATTTTTATGTGTATTTTAATGCTAATGGATAAATAAACAAACAAACAAACAAACAAATGTTTTGCATTTAAATTTGTTTTCGGAAGATACTAAGCTTTTTAAGTAGTTCGAACGATGAACATGGCAATGTATTATTAAGAGATTTCGATAAAAACACAAACATTAAATCATTTTGTGCAGCTTATGCACGAGTGTGTTGCAAACTGTACACTGAAAAAATGCAACATTTAAACGAAGACTACAAAATCAGGTTCTTTGAATTTATACACAATCACTCTGCCCACTGAGCCATTGTCGACTTAAACTTGCTCTCATGTATTTTTACACCTTAAAAATAAAGTTATTTTTTATATAAAATACAAATAAAAAAATAGCGAAAGGTTGCTTTCGCGAAATCATCTAACTCTTTAATTATTTTTTGTACATTCCACGGAAAACGTAACTAGGAAAGATTTTTCTTCGTAAAATTTTGCATGGATTATTTTCAGTGTAAATAAAAAATTTTAATAAAATTTTCCCAGTTCATAAAAATAAATCATAAATACATATTAGAAATTTGAAAGTAAACACTATTTACGATAATGAAAGAACGACGCATTAAATAAATTTTTTTTATAATGAGGTCGGTCGACTTCTCTGTTAATTTAAACAATTCATATTAATCATACGCAACGTTGCCAGGAGCTCGAAGGTAGAAAAGACAAAATATAATTTTATTGAATACACTACTATAAGATCTTAGGACCTAATACACAAACTAGATCTCAAAAGTTCACTCAAAAATTAGTATGAAATTCATTTAAAAACAAATTCAAAAACCGAGAGTTTTTCATAAAAATTTTCAAAACGAAGTTCTTGTTTAAATTAGTGACTCAGAGATTTAAACTTGTAATTTAATTCTATTACCATTTACATTAACTAGAAATTTATATATCAGTATTTCCAAGAAGTAAAATTTTCATTAGATCTACAAAAAATTTTCTTCATGACGAGTACAATATTGTCGGTGCAAAAAAACTTCCATTTGATGTTTTTTGCTCAGAAATATCATCGGCATCCAAAAATTTTCTCACTCAACAGTATATTATCAATCCTAAACAATGAAATTTTTTTAATAGAAATTAATGAAAAATTGCTAAAAAAAAAATAAAAGGAGCGATAGATAATACAATGAAAAATTGCAAATGAGTGTTAACGCATCTCGTCTTTTTTTAAAGAGACTTTTTTTAATGCATTAAACAAGCTGCTGGTTGAAAAATGAAAAACTAGAATATGCAACTGGAATAAAAAATTAAAATTTATTTTGTATTTTTGATACGATGTGAAATACGAAAAAATAAGACTAAAAAGAACAGGAAATGAGCACAACATTTTTGCCTTTAGGTTTAGAAACAAAATAAGAGGCTGCATTGGCAACGTTAATAAAACGTTTGATGACCCATTTTAGCAATAATTTAAAAACTTCTTAATCAAACATTTACTTTAACAAATATTTTTACACTTTTTGCTTCCATTAAATCTATTTTTAACAGCTCTTTTAGTTTTTGTTTCACTACTATTTTTGTTATTTCTCGATATATTTATTAATCGTAAGACAAGTCTGATAAAACATTTAACTTTTTTCTAATAGCTTTGTTATATAACACATACTTGCTAATTATTTCAATGGTTTTAAAAATGACGGGAGAAATTTTGCGATTTCAATTTATTCGCTAAAAGCGTATAAATTTGCATACAAACATTTTTGTTTTGGAAAAAGTAAAAAGAGTTCGGCTGAAGCGAAAATTCGTGGTAGTAATTTGTATGTTGAGCCCCAGAACTTGTTCACTGTGAACAATAATCCGTCATCAGCCCCCGTGTGCGTTACAAGCGCACTCCACTGTATAACGAATTGAAACAGATTTCTATTTTATATATTGAAATAAATAATATCCAATAAGCTACGCTACACATTCTTAATTTTTAATAGATGTTTTACAGCATTTTTTTTATTTCAAGGTTGAAGTCTTTCACTATGATTAATTTGAAGCAAAAGTTTAACAATTACTTCATATTTTCAGTTCAATGCTTTCCCCAAAAATGTTTTACTATATTTATGAACGTACATATGAATGTGTGTGAGTGTGTACAAAGAACTTGTTAATTTGAAGATGTACCTAAAAAACTGTATAATACACATACAAATAAATTCTTGTATTTCTATATGCATTACACATACATGCATACCTTCTTCATTCACATGCTTAAATAAATTGAATTAACTGGGGAAAACAAATTGCTGGTATTTTGTACGTGTAGCAAAACATAATAAAAGAGGAACATAAAAAGAAAACGAAAGCTAATAAACCATTACGAGCGAAACTGTAAGAAGGGAAATAAGAAATACTTTCATATAAATTACTCACTCGCACACAGTCAAAAAAAACTTACACTCCTACACATGCGATTTCCTATGAAACACCAAATACGAAAGGTTCTGCTTCTTAGCATTTCTATGGCCTCAATATACTCGCACAACATTTTGTAACACTTTTTCTGTTTCTACGAAAACACACTCTTTCATTCAGCATTAAAATAAATAATTTTTCTCGCAAAGGAACACGCCTTAAATTTATTTTAATTTTTCTTCGTTTTTCCTTTTTAAAAAACCCAAAAGTTTTGAATAAAATGAAAGAAAAAAATTAATATAAAGGAGATATTGAAAAAAACACATTAAGGAATGTTCTTTAACACAAAACTAAATTTAAACTCTTTTTAAAGGAATCAACTCAAATGGAAACAGAATTTGTAACGAACTTGTAACACATTTCAAATGGAAACATTAGCACACATGTGTTACTTTTATTTAAGCGACATAAATAAAATAAAAGAAATAAGAAAATAACACACAGATCTGCCCATCATACACCTCCTTTTAATTGAAAACTTACGAGCAGACATTCTCTTCTACATTCATTATCAAAATTTCAAATATCAAATATAAAAATTTTCTAACAAAAAAAAAAATTTCTAAAAAAAAACAAAAATAGTATTCACCGTGTGCTTTTTATGAGGCGGTAAATTTGAAATTGAAAAAATATATTGAAAAATTTATACAAATACTCTCTACACATTCTAAGTTTATTTTGTTCCCAAGTTGTGTAAACTTTTAAAGCGTGAACTTTTCGATGCGATAAAATTGTTAACATTTTGTTTAAGATTATATAAGAATATCGAATATTTTTACTCGTATTTTTTATTTGTCAATTAAAAATTTCTGAATTTTTTTCACACTGGATCAATAACTGTTCATTATACGAAGATAAATAAATAACGAAAATATTATATATTTTAATAACAAATAAATTATAAGATATTTAATAGTTCCAGGGATATACCACGACAATTTCGTCAATATTGTGTGAAAAGGAAGTTGACAACAGACGATACGGAAACTTGAATATCCGTTCATACCGGTATTATGATTTTTTATATGAAACCGAGCAAAATGCCACTTATTTACTTTTACCTTCCTGAACTTTTTTATTTCCCGGAAAATCGGGAAATAAATTTATATTTTCCATGATACCGGAACAAATAATATTTATATATTTGTTAAATTTATTTATATGTTTCAGTCGTTCTTAATTGTAGAGTGAATGAATTTATTTTATTAAAAAATCACATTTTTGAGAAATATTGAAAGGAGAAAATAGAACATTATCTGCGTGGTCCACGATGTCGAAAGAGTTCTTTCTTTCGCACAATTAATTCTTTCGACCGTAAATTATAGTAGAAAATTTATTTTCTATTGAATGACAGGAAAAAACTTAAGAACTTAATAACAAACAAATAAAATTATTTAACGTTTGCAAAGCCACCGCACCGCGAAAGCCGAAAAAGCGATTAAACCATTCGAATGTCTATTTTTAATATTAGTTACAAATTATGAATAATTATGAATCATAATTTGTTCGTGATGTCTGTAGAACAGCAGATTACAAATAATCACAAGACAAACAGAAATTAGTTTTTTATTATTTTAAGTTTGTTTCTCGGAATTTTTTCATTTTAAAAGAGGTAAAAAGTCGTACCCCATCAAAAAATAGAAAAAAATATCCAAGAAATTTACAAAATCACCTAGAAAAATTAGAATTTTTGTTCTCTGTACATTTTCTGTTTTGCATCATACTTTCTTTGCAGCCCAAAAAGCTGCAGCTGATAATCTTGGCGAAGAAATATATAGAATAATGTGTAAGTCAAGGGATAACCGTATCTTTTACTCATTATTTCATTTATGCAGCTCAAGCACTTTCTTATTTTTTTTTGGCCGACAGCATCGTTAAAGTGTGAAGTCAAGCGATCTAATTTGTTCCCGATGGACTAAAAACCATTTTCATTTTCATTTCTAGTTTTTCTTGTAAATCATTAGAGCGTGATTCCTAACAGCCTTGATTTTCTTAGAGAAATACAAAATTTATCTTAAAAAAAATATATGCGAATATGAATAGATATCGAGCAAAAGCGGAGTAAGAACTAATGTTAATCAATTAAAAACACCACATGCTTTTTCACACAAACTGCATACCGTCTGCATTACTTTACAATAGTTGGACAAATACTCACTAGTAAATAAACAAGTAAATTACTTTTTAAGTGACGCAGTAGTAGAGCCGGCGCTTCAAGCCCTGGCGAAGTCATGTTATTTTTTTAATTATTTATGTGCTCAAGACAACAAGTTTTTATTGTGTAATCAAATAGTTATGCACACAACAATTCCATTAAAGGCGCGAGTTCAATACTGACTGAAGACATTTACTTTAATTTTTATTGTGTTTTGTGTATTCTATGACTTCTAACTGTTGGCATTTTTAAATCGGCTTTTATGATCCGAGGTGGTAAATGCTTGCCCCCGATGACACTGTCATGTCAAAGTAATGAGTTAAGAGGACAAAAAAAAGGACATCAAAAATTATTACTTTTTCGTTTAAGGTTTTTCTGGATAATTATGTATGACAGCTGATTTAAAGTAGATAAAAATATTCTTTTTATATTCGGAGCCCAAATTTCGAGAATGGCGAATGTTCGAATATGAAAACTATTAGGAAACAAATTAAAATTGTATTTCAAAAGTAGCGAACACATTTTTTTTAAATCACTTTTTGGGATCAATTGGCTAAACTCTGCAAAAACATCTGGTGTTAAATGCTAATTTTGAGAAAGCAACTGATAATAAATATAATGACGGATTAGAATAAAACAAAGCCTTGTGTTATCGTGAAACTAAAAGACACATACTTAAACACATATTTGTAGAAATCTCACGGCTGTGAACTTTTTTCAATTAATTCTGCACGCACCATGACTTGAGCAACCGAAATAGTGTCACAAAAAGAAAATTTATCAAATCATGGTGGATGTGACCTTTTTAAAATTTCATACTCAATCGATTTAATGCAATTAATCCACGTTTGTGTTCATAAAAATTAACAAATATCCTTTTTCTGGTGAATATAATAATTACAAACTGTAATCGAACATGACGTGAGTCCGAAATCCAACCAACTTCCTTTTAATTGCATTTAAATATATTTAATGAAATTATGTAGCATAATGTTATGTAAATAATATTAAAAGTTAATCAGACGTCATGTTCGACAAATATTCAATAATGTACCGACCATGATAACAACGAGGAAGGAGATGAAGACACATCAATGTGCAAAAAAATATGAAAATAATTTGATTTTTTACATGCTTTTATCAAGTATTGCGAATGGAAAATGATGATTATAATAATATTTGTTTCATTTGCATTTTAAATTGATTGTAATTACAAGCGCTTCAAGAAAAAACATCAAAAGTGCATTTTGGCTTTTAACGATGCAACTGAATGTAATTCATAATGATGAAACAGAACAAAGTCTGCAACTTTAGGAACCATCGCTGAAGGCCCATAATAAAATAGACGGCAGTAACTTCAAACACTCTCTTATTATTGTTTGATTTTTTTTTATTTGTATTTTTCGTATGAAACATGTATGAGATTTCATGAAAATATCGCAACATTGTTGAGAGAATGAGTGTCCAAAATTGAGAGCGTAAGAAAAAACGTTGTAAAAATAAAATAGATTCTATTTCATGACCACATTTTATGTCAAACTGTTCAGCCTGAAATCGAAGTTTGTTCTATTTCATCATTAAAATAGATTATATTTCACGACCAAATTCTCTGGCAAAATTTTTTGTCAAACATCGATCAGCTTCAATTCTGTTTCATCAGTTAATCTCTTTTTAAGCAACTTCAATTGTTTTTTTTTGTTTTATACTATTTCGGGTTTTTGTTTTTTTACTTGAATGGATGTAGTTCTAGCGTCGCTCCAAAACGAAGTAAATGAAAGTTTTCTCACATATTTGGCTGTCTTGTTTGTTGTCGTTAAATACTTCCTCAGCACTCAGACGACAACGATAACAAGCTTGGGACGGATGGACTGTGATGTACTCGGGAATAGATTCCGATTCGGTTGAATTAATTACCGCTTAGATATTTATTATTACTTTTTGGCATTCATTACAACAATCGTCATCAACAGATTTTAATACTCTGAGCAGGTGTGGATCCAGCTGGAAGCTTTTGGAGCGGAAGTTTTCAATAAAACACGCAATATTAAAAAATTTGTTAAAAACACCGGATATAATTTTTCTTTTGGGAGGGAAAATATCTTTTTCCCCACCTGACTCTGAATAATCTTAGAGTTTACTTTGCAGCGTTCATTACCTCAAATTAATATTTTAATTTTATCAATTTCTTTATAACGATGAAATAGTTTATAAATTTCATTCAATTTTAAATTTCTTCAAAAGTGATTTTCGAAATAAATATCTCGACTGATGCAGGCATGGCTCAGATCACTTTTAGAATTATGGACACATGTGTGGAACCCAAACAAAAGCAAAGAAGTCGCTTTCATATAGAAGTTTATATAAATTTGCAGTTCTGTCCGCGAATATTTTTACAAATTTATATACGATTATTTTGAATATTTTACTAGTCATGATTTTTATTTATTGTTCTTTCAGGGGTGGACCTGGCCTAAGATGGGGAGCGTGCTGTTTGCAGCTGTGTTCATAGCGTTACATTTTGCCACCGGCGGCTTGGCCAATCCAGATGCAAAACGTTTATACGACGATCTCTTGAGTAACTACAATCGCTTGATAAGGCCTGTTGGAAACAATTCCGATCGTTTAACGGTCAAAATGGGCTTACGTTTATCACAATTGATCGATGTTGTAAGTATTTTACACAATTTTTTGTTGAGTGTTAATGTTGAGTGAAAACTTTTCAAACTTTTTCAAAACTTTAAGAAATAAAAATTGTAACAGAAATGTTTAATAACAGTCCCAATCAAAACTTCTATTCTGGATTTTAAGAATGCACAATTAAAACTTCTTGATATTCGTAAAACACACTTTTCAGAATGTGCAAAATTATAAATTTTATACACTTTATTTCCGAACAGAATAAAATATGATAAAAACTAGACAAATTAGACAGAATCGCCTACAAATTCGCATTAAATGTTATTATGAAACTGCTGCCGAATCTTGAAATAATTTTAAAACACACATTTACAAAATATCTAAAAGCAACGTTTGAGAATAAGTTACGAAAATAAGAATTTCCCATGCGCAATATCTTTCTTCTGTTTAGAATGCGACGTTTCTCAAATTATTTGCAAATCATACTTAAAATTTTGATATTTCAGCAAAATTTTGATTTATGATGCCATTGTAACTATTCGTATAAATTACGATGAATTTAATTGAAACTCGACATAATCGGTAATTTTCATGCCACACAACCATTTAATATTTTACTAATTTTCTTTGCCGTTCTATCTCATGTTAAATTCATGCCTTCACATTTATAAATAAAATCCTTTATCCTTAATAATCAATTAGTAATTACAAGGCAAAATAAAGTGCATCGTCATAGCTGTTGATTTGATTTCATGATTGTGGCTTTATTGTTGTCAAATAAACATACATTCAACTATCATTTTCATTCTGAGTACATTTTCTGGAAAGGCTCGCTCTAATAGATTCATTTATATTCATTTGAAATAGTCCTGCTAAAAGTACATCTAACCACGCATGAATTAACATAGACAGCAGGACAGCAGCAGAAGTTCAAACACAATATCAAATTTACTTTCTAGCGAAGTACGTGTACATACAAACACTCAGATTAATAAGTTTAAATACATATTGAGTGTGTGTACTCACATTTATTTGTAGTCCATTAAAATTTTGATTTCATTAGTGAATAATTGTGGCAGATTTTAAATTTTACACTTTTTTCATTCATTAACTGTTTCCTTAATTCAATCGATTTTTCGTTCATTCAATTGTAAGTTGAAGTGTTTATTTCAAGCAATTGCTCGCAAAGCTTTAAGCTTCCTGCGTCAGTGAATATTTCATCTGATTTGCAAACAATGCAATGTTTTTGATTTTATTTTTCAACTCCATAAAAATGATATTGAAAACACGAAACCCATGTAACCAAACTACAACTGAGCATAACTTTTCATTAAAATAAATCATTCCAAAGTTATAAAACACACGTTTATTAGTTTACTACTAATAAAAAATAAATAATAAAAAATCTGATACGAAGAGTATACACCCACCAACAAACACAAGAAATAAGATGGTTTTATCATTTGATATAAATCTTTATTCGCAAATCCTTCTCTAACGTAGAGAGCGTAGACAGAGGCTTGAGATTAAAATTTGAATTCAAATTGATGTTCATTCAAGAATAAATGCTTGACGAATGATACTTTGTGAATTTTATATTAAATGTTTTTCTCAAATTATTGTCAAACCTTGAAGTGTTACTGCATTCCACTTAGCATTTTCGAATTTTATAAAGTTTCAATTAAAAAGTATTCAAACTAAAATTATTTAAATAAAATTTATACTCCAAATTTCCATCAAAGATTTTTCAGTATTTCTAAAATAAAAAATAAATAGAAAGTAGAAGCTTTTAACGCAAATCTCAATCACTTTCCTCCAATTACTGAAAGTTTATTTAAAATAGGAATCAAGTTGCGCGAAAAGTATCGGATTTAAATTAATTGAGAGTTTTACAACTTAATTGTATGAAAAATATAAACTGCAATGAAATAAATTGATTTCACTTCTAGTACATTTACAACTGCACGAAATCTAGTAGATTTCAATTGAAATCTCTATCAGAATCTTCACCATTTACACCGGGTTATTCGTTACATTTTTCAAGATTTCGTATTCATACCAAAAACAATTGATTAGAATTTTCCTTTTGAATTGTCAAACTCCGTTCGAAAAATTATCATTTAAATGCAAAGCAGCTGGCGAGCACACTTTTCAAACAAAAATTATTGATCAGCGTAGTATTTTTGAGAATAATTTGGAAAAAACCAAAGTTGCATCATTAAGTACTACGAGATTTTGGGTAGATTTTGTCAAAATCTAGTGACGAAGTAGATTTTGTTTTGTATGGAAAACCCAGTAGAAGTCAATTAGATTTTGCTCAACATCTCGTAACTACTAGAATTCAGTGAAATGTAAATGTTGTATTACAATCCACATTTATTTGCAATACACATTTGAAAAACGTTAGAGTTTAAGTTTGAGAATAAACCAATTAGTCAATTTGAGAGTAAAGCCCCCTTTTTATTAAGAATGGTATGTCTCTCAAATGACATTCAAATAATTTTCAAGCGTTTACCACTTAAGATAGAGTTTGATTTCAATCCATTCTCAATTCGAGATCAAACCTCTGTGTTTGCTGAACATTTACCGCAAATGCCGTACATTTCACATACACATTTGCAATCTTGTCGGTTGGTCTGAGTACCACTACTCCATCATATCTGAAGTACATGCATGCAACAAAATCTTCATTCTTTCAAGAAATTCCCTTTTGTAGTTTACGTGTTCATGTCTTCTGTGTCAACAGATTGATTGTAAAACAAATATTTGTTTACTGACCATCTTATTTGGAAATTTAAAAAATTTATATCGAATGCATTGTTAAGGCCAAATACATGCATACATTCATACTCTGAATGGAATTCGTCAACACAACGAGGGTGGATGACTGTGTCTGTAAATTTATATTTTTATAGCAAAAGAGTATGATTTTAGAATAAATAAATTTTTTTAATACGAGTTAGAATAATTATTTACACAAGAACATGATTTAAATTGAGATGAATGGCACGATGTTTGCATGCTTTGGGTCATTATTATTCTGGACTTAATACACATCGGCAACAGTGGGTTATCCAATGTTATTGAATTTGTAAGTTTGGTTTCAGTTTATTTCCATCATTAAGCCGCAAGATCCAAATATCAGTTACCAACAAGCATTTACACACCATGTTTGACTATTCTAATTTTGTTGTTAAAAAGAAATAAATATTCAAGTTGGTCCGTTTTTATTTTTGTTTTTTGTCCTTAAGAGTATTTTTGGTGTGACACTTCGGGAATTTAATTGCTCAGAAAATAGCTTTTGGATGTGCATAAATTTATTGTAAGTAGAATTGTTAAGAAAAGTTAAGGGCGGATTAACATACGAGTATTTAATGATAATAAAACAATTTATTACATTCTGTATCCACGTTTGGGCTAAATGTGTTGTTATCAAATATTAAAAATTTCTTAGAAAAAATTTCCTCCATTTCGGTTAACAGATCATGGGATTTATTTAGTTATTAATGAAAAATTCCAATTTCCTTATATCTACAGAAATACACAATTACAAACTGCATACAGCGATACATACGTACATCAATACACACATACATGCATACATACACACATACATAGGTACAAGAAAACTAGCAAATATGTATGTAAAAAATAATTTATTGCATTTCATTACAATCGCATACGATTACAAAAATATTCTTTCACTCTTAAAATGGGGAGAAAAATAAAAACGAACGAATTGATAAATGGACGATTGGAATGACTGAGCGAATGACTAAATGGAAGGTGTGTATGTGTATGTGAATGTGAATATGCATCGGTATGTAAATTAAACAATTCAAACAAGAAGGAATGATTTAAGAGATGAATGCAGAATATAAATTGAAAAAATCTTACAGAAAATCAACAATTGTAAATTTCGTGCACTTTGAATTTGGAACCACTCTCAGCTGTAATTAATTGAACGTTTTTTCAAAATAGAAATTTAAAAGAAATTGAGTGAATCTTCATTTCGATAAATTATTTGTTTGACTTGCAGCGCAAGTCTTACAAAACTTATAAGAAAGTCAAAAAAAGAGAACTCAATTTAAAAGATTGTTGTCGTGCATTCGTTAAGAAGACAAAATTGAACTTTCAAATTACAGAAATCCTTCATTGCGTTGTGACAATACAACTCATTTATTTTGCTTTAAAAATTGTATTTTTTATAATTTTATTAAGGGTTCTTACAATGGAAAGTACAGATTAGTGCAAACGAGCAAATTTAAGCAAAAAATGCAACATTTTTGTAAATGAACATGTTTGAAAATATGCTTAATTTTACTTTATTTGCTATAAAAAACCCTTAAGCAAAAATGGTTGTAGATATTTGCTTACTCGCGCGTAAAAGCTTCTGGCTTATCAGCCGTCATGTTGTTATTCGTAATTACGTAAAACTTTTTATCTAATTTATCTAATAATTTGTAAAGTTTTGATATCATTTTGATATAATTTTTTTTTAAAACTTAATTATTTGTTGTTTGATCGTACACTTTCGTCTATTGAGTAAATAAGCAGTTTAAGCAGCGTTGCCAGGTTATTATTTCAGTAAAAGAAACTGTATTAAGCTAAAATGCAATGGATTTAAAAGATTCGCTGGAAATCTGGGAATAATGAAAAGCAAATTTGCACAATTACGACTGCGAAAACGCTTAATATTTTGTTACAACAAAACGCATTGATTTCACATCAAGGCCAATTTCAGCATACAAACACTTTAAAATCCTCTTTTGAAAAAATAATAAAATTAAAATGTATTCTCTTTTTATTTGCAGAATTTAAAAAATCAAATCATGACGACGAATGTGTGGGTAGAGCAGGTAAATTAAAATTTAATATTCATAAAAAGTTTTGTAATATTATAAATTTTCATTCAATGTTTTTATAATAAAATTTAAAAATAAAAAAACACATTTGCCGATAAATATGGTTTTTATTTTATTTTTCTTTGCACCCATTTATTGTCTAATACGAAGAAACATTTCATTCATTTGAAATCTTTTGCGCTCAAAAATTTAATTTCAAATAATTTTACATTCACTCATTTCATCAACAGTTTTCATTATAAAAAGTATTTGAAAAATTTTCGCAATTAAAGTAAAATTTAATTTTTTTGCCCATGAAATAACAAATTATTTAAATACATGCATACAAGGTGGAGCAAAATGAATGTTAAAGTTTAAATACTTTACAACTTTTTGCTTTAAAATTTCTTGTTTTCTTTTGTTTAAGATTTGTAGAAAAAAAGCTTGGGAAATTCAAAACGCAACAGAAAAGAAATTTAAGATGGAACAGCGCAGAAGTGGTGCAGAACGTCTTCTGGCTGAGGTTTATGAATTTTCTTCCACAGTCTCGCATACACGTTGAGTATTTATGGCGCACGTAGTCTACCGCCAACAGGGAGACTCCTTACCGAACCGCATTGACGAAGAATGGCATCCGGGCGATTTATTGTTAATATTAAGGATCCGGTCCGCACAAAAAATGTCAGAAATATAAACTAAAAATAAAATTCAATGATTTTTGTTCGTTATTCTATTTAAATTTCCCAAGTCTTCTTTGTAGAAATCTTAAGCAAAAGAAACAAACGAATTTTAAATAAATAAATTATAAAGCATTTACACCGTGTAACGTTAATATTGCGCCACCCTGTAATATATATTACAACTTAGGTTTATTATTCTACATGTTTTAACGCTTCTTTGTTGACGGATTAAGTGCAAATATATTTTTTTCGTTGTAATTTTCCATGAGTATTAATAATTTTCGCTGTTGCAAACAATACATCTATCTGTCATAACTAAAGAAAAATTAAATTATTTCAACTTAAATAAATTAACGCCATATAATTCATATAATCACAACAGCACATTGATTTATCAATTGTAATGCAAACACACACATATGCACTATCACACATGCACACACACACACACAAGCAACAATTGCCAACAACTACATTCTCAATATTCATACATACTTACACTGGCAGAAAAGAAAACAAACAAATAAATAAATATATAAATAAATAACACAAAAATCAGTCAAACATACAATTATTATTAATGCACAAATAAATGAATTTTTATTTTTGATAAACAGAAAACGACACATGCATGCATGCACACAAGAAGCACAAACAGATACATTTTCAATCTGCGCTTCCGTGAGTGAATAAACAATGTGAGTGCATTTAGTCCATATCGACCACTTACTGAAAGAATGTCATAACTCGCAAAACTCGATTGCAAAACTAATCACCATATCGTTGGTCATATTGTGTAACAAATTTATGCAAATCGTCGTGCAGAAGTTATCTTCACGTATCTCCAAAAAATGTTTCTTCGGGAAATTGAGTTTCAAAATTATATATAAAAAAAGGTATTAAATGATCCGAATTTGGACTACTTCCGGAGCACAAGTTCAGGATCTTAGACCCGGTTCACAAACGTCAGGTTTGATTGAGTTTTAGGGACTTGAGTTTTTAGGAGAAGGTGTCTTATCTTATTTTTAATGTTTTTTTTTTATTTCGTGATATACGTGACGATAACTTTGGTACGACGAAATATAGTGTTTATTCTGCGCATCGAGTTATCGAGTTGTGATGGTCTTTTTGTGAATTAGCGATATGGGCGTATATACTCGTATGTGCGCACATGCCATAATATATATACAGTGAACTAAAAGTTTTTTGTTTTTATTCATTAAAATTTTTATTTATTTATTTATTTATTTTGTGTTGGTTTGTGCTTGTTTTGTTGAGCTAATTTCGTTTTCAATAATTTATTCATATTTTAATTAGATTTGTATTCATTGTTCTCTTTTATGTATTGAAATGTAATTTTGCCCCAGTTGACATTATTTTTTTATATTAATTTTTAGTTATTTTTATTCTTCTTTCTTTTCTAGGAATGGAATGATTACAAATTGAAATGGAATCCAGATGATTATGGTGGAGTCGACACGTTGCATGTACCTTCAGAACATATTTGGTTGCCAGATATTGTTTTATACAACAAGTGAGTACATACAACTTCACACACACTGTACATTCAAAGGAAGCTCATTATTAGTCAACTAATTAAACTAAAAAATTAAATTGAATTGAACAAATCAAGTGCATTTTAAGATACCATTGTCATTTAATTGACAATTAAAATACAAACTTGTGCAGTTCAAAAGGATCTATTGTTTTAAAATAATTAAAAATTTCCTTTCTTAGACGTTCTCTATTGTGTAATGACATGTTAAAAGGCATTTTGCTTAGGAACAACAAAAACAAGAGAACTTCGGTTTTATAAAATATTAGGGACAATCAATTAAAATCCTCTCAATTAAAATTGAAATATCTTATTATGTCAGCACCGAATCCATAATTTTATTGAGCAAGAATTGAAATTATATCATACTTCTGAACACTGTAACATGTAACACATTTTCAAATCGTGTAGACAATTTCAGGGATCTCCAACGTACAATTCCTTTGGGATTCATATTCATTGAAATTATTGTTTTTTTCCTATTTCTATATTTGTAATTGCAATGTTTCATTAAAACTTTATAGCATAACAAACATTTTGTTTGGACAAAAAAATTCAAATAAACTGCTATTTCTTTTGTGTATAATGGTGCACAAAACTAATCCAACAATGTCATCTATATTTTATTTTCTTATTAATTTTTAATATTCATTTTCCCATTTGAAAGATATATCAAGGCCCGACGCGGTATATACAATTTAATCAATGATGACATCAGCAAATTTTTAAAAGATATTGGTTTTATGGAATATTATATTATTATTATTGCGGTTTCAAACACATTTCAAATGATGTACTAAATCTTTTCTTGAAAAATAAAAAACAAATGAACAATTCTATTTCCGTCAATCACCCGAACGGTCATCACTTGACCCCCAAAAATGTTTTTGGAATCGGCGTTAAACAAATCGATCCCAAACTTGAAGGATCACATCACTAAATATATAAACAATTTGTATTTTTTGTTACATTTTTTTCAATATTTTTCTGTTTGGAATATTAATGAGTGTAATTTTCTTAAACTGGAAATAAAAATGTTTTTTCAAATTGGCTGCTGTAATGCGAGTATACTTGATTAAACGACTAAAACAAAATAAATCATTTTGACTCAAAATCTAACACGAAATTGGGCTTCTGTTATTTTAAATTTGAAATTGAACGCAAGGAACTTCTTTTGTTATTGTGTTCGAAAAAAAAAATTTAAATAAAACGAATAAATAAACATAAGAGAATCAAATATGCATGAAAAGGATATTTATGATACCAAATACGAGGCATTTATAACTTGGTTCTTCTCGTACAAGTGCTTTTATTTTTATTTTTTGTTATTTTATTCTCACTTGGTTTCCTGAGTGGGTGTTTTTAGAATGCTAATCGTCGTTCGGTTGCGGGAACAATAATTTTATTTACTTTTCAGACTTTTTTGTATTTTAGTAATTGTAAGCTGATGTTTCAGCTACTGATGCCTGATATTGTTTTAGTTGTTTCTGCAGCGAGTAATGTTGGTGGTACTCATCAGCAGACTTATTTCTGTTTGCACTGGTGTTAGCAATGGCTATGACAACGGCATCGGCATCGGCATCGGGGATGGCTGTTTGTCAAGAGTATCATAGTGTAAAAACAAATTATTGTAATTAGTGTCACTTATACTCAACTAAAATTTGATGTTTTCGCAACGATAATTTATGTTAAAACTTGAGCCAGCCAATTGTAATATAACAAATTATAACTAATTAAAGCAGGACAAGGAATTGCCCACTACAGTTTGCTTCAGTATTTGTATATTATTTTAAAGCTTTTCTTTTTGACTGTCACATATTTTACTGTGTTAACAGTATTAAATTTTATTATTTAATGAGTTAAAAAAAAATTAATTAGAATATGAAAACACTTGTGATAAGTTTATGTATGAGTTTGGTTGGAAATGCTCTAAAGTGAAATAAGAACGCAAAAAAAATAAAATATTGTTGGTACTATTTGGCTTCATTACAACCATTAGGGGAGGTAAGAAGGAAGGAGGATGAGATCTCCATACCGAAGTGTGGCTGTGAAAACAACAACAAACTTCATACTAAGATGAGGGATGATTTAATTCCAAGTCAGTTCAATGTTGCAAAGGCAATACGCTTTAAAAATATAAATCCGTTCAGAAGACTGAAATAAATTGTTCAAATAACCACAGGATTTTTAATATTTCTCCGAAATCTCAAATTTTCTATTCGAATTTTGCTAGCGAGTGCGACCGAATACACAAACTCCTTTTCCTCCTAATAAATTAGAGTCATCCTAATATGCACTCATTCACATGTGTGTTCTCTCATCCAAAAACTTTTTTTGTTCCGAAAATAAAATTTAACATTTTTACTTAAAAAAAAAAGAAAAATCTATAAACATTAGTTTCTTTTATTTCGTCATTTGTTGGGAAAAATTTTTGTTTTCCGCCGCCTCGTTTTCCTTCTTTTTTGTTTTTTTTTGTGTTGTTGCTAAAAACAAGCACTTAGTTAAGCAATAAATTAATATTTGTAAAACAAAATTTCTTTTGTTTCATACTTATGCAGCTTCATTTCTCTATTTATCCCTAAAAAAGAAAGAGAAAAAACAAAACGAAAACATTTTTATAAATTTTATATCCATAATAATATTTATTTATTTATTTGTTGTTTGGCTGTGGATGTTTACCCCCAGATTACATTTGGTTGCAAGTGTATTTGTAAAATACAAACTTTTTACACACACACATACACAATAAAATGGAAACGCTGGAAATGTGTGTGCGTGACAGTGTAAATTATATTTTATTGTGTTTATTTGAATGTATTTATATAAGTACATACATACATCTGTATATATGTGTGCTTATTATATGCATGTGTACGTTGGATTTTTATGGACATAAAATTTTGTTTCATTTATGTATTATTTTTTTTAATTTTTTTTTTATTTCCAATAATTTGTGCAAATATTTTCATTGTCTTTCGCTTTTTTGTTGAATGACAACCAAATTTTTCAGAGCTTTGTGTTAATTTTATTATGGGTTTATTGTTCATTTTGTTTGTAGTTGAATGCAGCAATGTTGTATTTAGCCTCTTCCACTAACTGTTGGTTTTCATTGATTTGTTGTTTTTATTAGCAAAACTACGAGTATTCACTTTTTTATTGAAAATTTTTTTTTATTAATTAATTGAAGCTAACAACTCTTTACGTTGGAAAACGTTTTATTTAAGAAGAACTTAAATGCTCTTTCAGCAATCACTTTAATAGTTTATTTGGCTGTCCGTTGTCGGCAATATCGACTTTTTAACTGAATTATTTAATGATAAAGAATAAAAGACTTGCTACTATTTCATATTCAATCTAAAGCAGCAGTGTAGCGGCTTCCGAGAACATAAAAAATTGCTTAAATTGAATATAGAATATTAGTATCCTCGACTTGGTTTTACTTAATTGATAAATTTATGCCATCAATGTTTGAGTACGATTTCGGGTATATGACTCCCCCAGTGAGTAGCATGTGTTGCATTCGTTCAGAAACCACATGCCTGCGGAATATTTCCTTCGGACTCAGACACAGCAAAGGTAGTAAGAAGGTCTCTGTCCCATTCACAGGCGACTGTAACAATCGAATCATCTTAATTTTTGAAAATGAACAGGCCCATAAAGTGTGTCGAGGGAAGACTTTTTCCGGGTGAAATGGTAATGGCTCGCAAATTATCATTGCCTTTTACAGCATTTGTATTAACTTTCATTGAATTAAAAGTATCCTTCATCACTGGATACCATAAAATACCCCATGATTTTCTCACGGAAATCTAAAAACGTTTAAAAGTATCTCCATTTCAAATCTCTATTTGTGGCTCCTCACAGAAATGTATAAATTACTAACAAACATAATATGTTGGTCTACGTACAATTGTGTCTGTATATATTTGAATATATTATTGGACTAAAATTCCCTTAAGTCTTTCACATGATTCATTTTTGATGCTTCTCTTTTCTGAGTTTTTAATTAAAATGTTTGCTGTTGACAAGTTCATTATCTAAGAGATCTTTTAATTCTTTCACCAATGAAATATATTTAAACCATATGTCGCCAAAGCAAAGATTATTTCATTCAAACAAAACATACATAAAAACTTATTTAATGGAAAAACCACATAAACTCAGAACAAAAAGGAAAAAAATCACAACCAGCATTTGACTTGATTGTGAAGTAGATAAAACTAAAAAGAAATATTCATGGAATATTTCATAAGAATCTCGTCTTAAAATGTTGCAACCGTGATCTTTAAAAGATAATTAAAATTATAATTCTTTAAGTAAAATACTTGAATATTTTTCTGCTCGATCAGATAAATCTTGAGTTTTTCCAGCTTCTTTTATAAAAGCTTTCTCCACACGATGTGTATTTGTTCATAAGAATTTTCATCAGATATAATGTCAAGCAAGGGCTAATTGAAGAAATATGTAAAATATCCATTCCAACTAAGTGAAGAATGCCCGCCGTATAAACGCACTTGTAAGAAGATCGTAGCCGAAACTATATTCTACGAAGGGTTTACTAAAGTTGTTTACTCTTCAATATGAATACAATATTTTTCTTAATGGCTTCATTTATTAAATCCATGAAAAATCAGATATAAAAGTGTCCTTCTTCTGACTCTTCAAACAAAAAAAAAAAACAATTCTCATGTAGCGTTTCGTTTTTCTTTTTCCGTTTCCTTCATTTTCTGGCTGAAGTGAATTTTAATTTCTGAGATCATCATAAAAATTAATTGCTGGAATTAAACAGCATACAAATGTTCTTCGGTTTGCGGAAAAATAGTGTTTTCATTTCATTCTTTTTAGTCATGTAAATAATATTATTTTATATATTTTTTCTTTCTTCCTATTCTAGAGTTTTAATAAGAGACATTGGTGGCTTAGTCGATTTAAACTGATTCTTTGCAAACAATTGTTTTTTAAACTAAAAGTAAAAAAAGTTAAAATGGCAAAAAGCCAGAAACTCTGGTGGGTGGGTGTGTGTGCCTTTGGGACTTGATGAGCTTGTGGTCTTCATCTGTAAAAGTTCTTCATGCTATTTTACACGAGTTGATATTCTTATAAAATCGAATGTGTCTTCGACAAAAGCTTTTAAACATGACATGACTTATTTTGCGAACCACATAAATGTAACAATGTGTGCACATTAGGATGAACCTTTAAAGCACGTCTACGAACTCGTGGTCTTACCTCCTAGAAATATTTAAAACAATTTTACAGCGATAGAATCAAGTTTAGACATGACTCAAAGTGACTGAATTAGTTTGCTCCTCTCATAAATTTCGGGAAACCTTTCGCAGTCAAGATACCAAATATATGGACGTTTTGGATGGAGCCTAGGTATTTAGATAATGACTTTAGTTTTCACCCGGATTGTTTTAGATTTGCACTGTTGGCCTGCTAGGCTTTTTGAGATTCTCAGTAGGTCTAGAAGACTGGTTTCTGTATACGGTTTGACCGATTAACCCCCTCCAACCTTATAATAATGTAAAGGTTTCGGGGGTTCAAAACGGTCCAAGTGATTACAATTTACATTGAGAATAATTTATAAATAAAACCAATTATTTCAAATATAAAAAAATCCCTAATTCTACTATTATTCTCCATTTTTTTAATTTTCAGTGCTGATGGTAATTATGAAGTGACGATAATGACGAAAGCAATTCTTCATCATACTGGCAAAGTGGTGTGGAAACCTCCTGCAATTTATAAATCATTTTGTGAAATCGATGTTGAATATTTTCCATTCGATGAGCAGACATGCTTCATGAAATTCGGCTCATGGACTTATGATGGTTACATGGTAAGTTTAAGTTCTTCTCTCGTATATTGTTTATTTTTTAAAACCAGAAGAAGAAAAATACAAAAGAGAAAAGCAGGCACAATAAAATAAAATAAAATATAATACTCGTAAATTGATACAATTTTTATAATTTACAAGAAATAAACATGACATTAATCTCAATTTTAAAACCATTAAATCATTGTAAATGTCTATTTTTCGGTTCTGTTCCCTCAAGTGAAAACCTGTGTGGGCATGTAGTGCGTGTATGTGCGTGGGTGTGTGTATGTGTGTGTGTGTGTGTGTGTGTGATTGAGTGCATTTATGTTCAACTGTCGGATATACATATTTTTGAAAATAACTTTTTAGCAATGTTTATTTTGCAAGGGAAAATATATTCGTACATACACGCATACACACATGTTCTTTTCTATTCCTTATTTCGTAAACATTTTTTGTTTCGAACATATTTGGTGTAATTTTAAAAATTAATAAGAGTTCTAAAATGCAAATAAAAAAGAATTAAAGAGGAACTGCTAACTTTGACATTCAAAAATATGACTGTAAACTATTGACACACGTCAATAGTTTATTTGCTTTCTTATAGTAATTTGCTTGCTCTTTGCAGCCAGGAAGAGCATATCAAAGCAAATTTCAAATCTGGCGTTATCATTTGTTTTATTTATTTCAAGCACAAGTTTTCACAAAATATCTAGAAGTTTACTTTGTAAAATTCAAACACGCACATATACATCCATCCACGTGTAAATACATGTATGAATGCGTGTAGATCAGGGTTGAGCATTAATTTCCATGAGCTACAAAGTCGATCGGGTATTTACATTGACGTATCTTGAATATTACAATCAATCATGACTGCACACAGTTTATTTATTTATTTATATTTTAGATTTTAAAGTAAAAAATTCAACGACTTTCTATATGATATCTTTACTGTAACTTTCGCAATTCATTCAGCAGTTTATAATGCGATCTGGATTTTCCTGAAAACACATTTCTATTTCATTGTTATAAAATTTAAACTGCCAATTATTTCATAAATAAAAGGAAAGGCAGCCCAGCCTGACACTACAGCGCAACCAACGTGTGAGAAACATTAATTTAACTTATTCTCATTGATTCCGTTTGCTCTGCTTACTTAGCACTGATGCAAATGTTACAAATCATTAAATGGTGCGTATACTTTGTTGAAGGAATCATGCATCACTCATACGCACTGGGATGTCACGGGAATTCTAATGAGGGTGACATGAAAGTGTATGAGTGTATATTTTTTTCCATTGAGCTGTGAGTAAATTAAGAACTTTAAATTCGTTTTCTGATGAACGCATTTTTATTATTTTTGAGATATGACTACGTTGCAATAAAGGAGCGATATGTTCGTACTCAGTTCAAAAGTAAAAAATCTAAATTAAGAGAAATCTTCATTAGTTAGATTTGCGCGTAGGCTCTGGGTATTTCTGTAGAGAAACAAAGAAGGTCCCGAAGAATGCGTTTCGTTTTATAAAAACACATATAAACAGATCATTATTGTTGTCGTCTATATAAAATCAACTTAAGGTGAATTTGATAAAAATAAATTTTTTTAAATTTATTAATCGAGATTGCCTCGATATCTTTTTTCAAAGATTTTAAATAACTTTTGTTTGTTGAGGGGTTTTTAGCTAGTCCATATACATGCATTTCATTGGTGCTAAAGCCAAATCATCAGTAGACCTTAAACCATATTTTATGGCTAAAAACCCTCAACAAACAAAAGTTTTTAAATCTTTGAAAATAAATTATTTTTTTAATTTTTAATTTAAAAAAATGGATTTCTATTTTTATTTTGAAGATTAATCAAAGAAATATACACTGGGATGGTTCGAAATTATGAACAAATATAATTAATATGTTGAGCATATCATGAAATTCTCAAGCAGCCAGTATAAAAAAATAGTTCCGCAGAAACCGAGCCTCGACTATAAATAAGACTGAGTTACTTAGAATAGTTTTAATATTAACAATATGAGAATTACAGGGTGCATTACTATACGAAAGGTATTTGGCACATAACATTCATGAGATGTAGACAAATGTATTTCCATATATGATCATCTTCTTTGCGATCCATTTCACTAGATAAAGTTTGAAATTTTGAATATAAATCTGAAAGAAAGTAACCATTCATTCTATTTTTACTTTATTATATTATACAGTGCAACAAGAAAAACCAGCTTCAACAATTCCAATGGAAAATGAAGTAGACCATTAAGCAAACAGAACTGCTTTTAATTTTCACTCATAGTGGAAAATACAGTCAACAAATTTGTTGCACTTATGTACATATAAATTTATTTATGTACTGAACCATATACGAGCGCTTATATCTTTCGCTTAAGTACACTCAAAATATTCTGTACGTAAAATTAACTGAAATTGTAATTTAAAATAAATGAAAGTTCACTTAAAAACCGGTCTACTCATTTTTAATTTAAATTGAACCAAAAGTTCATTTAATTTTTAATGTTAAAAAATTAATTGACTTAAGCCCGTACTGTAATAATATTATGAGTGTACAATTATGTAAGTTTTTTGTTAAACTAAGCCACGTTTTATGATGTCTTTATTGGACAAATATAATTTTGTATTATGCATTTTTTATTGTATTTCGTAATCTTAAGAATGAAAATTTCAAATACAATTTTTAGGAATTTTCAAATTTAAGTTATCAAAATTATTATTATAATAAAAAATTAAATTAAAAAAATTAAAAACGATTCAGAAACTATAAAAACTAAACTACATACAAGTTTGCTATAAAAATTTATATAAATATGTCCACAGTTAAATAATTGTTCTTATATTCCATATTATTAATTTACAGGTCGACCTGAGACATCTCAAGCAAACGCCGGATTCTGATAACATTGAAGTCGGCATAGACCTTCAGGACTACTATATATCAGTGGAATGGGATATAATGCGGGTGCCGGCTGTGCGAAATGAAAAGTTTTACAGCTGCTGTGAAGAACCATATTTGGATATTGTATTTAATTTAACGCTGCGCCGAAAGACACTCTTTTACACTGTTAATCTAATTATTCCCTGTGTGGGCATATCATTCCTATCCGTCTTAGTTTTCTATTTACCCAGTGATTCGGGCGAGAAGATCTCGTTGTGTATAAGTATCTTGCTGTCGTTGACTGTGTTTTTTCTGCTGCTTGCGGAAATTATACCGCCCACATCATTAACGGTGCCTCTGCTTGGAAAATATTTACTATTTACCATGATGTTAGTTACGCTGTCTGTCGTAGTTACCATTGCGGTGCTTAATGTTAATTTTAGGTAACGATTTCATTTTAGCTGCAATTTTATTATGCGGTTCTTTAACTTTTTTCTACAATTATTTATTTCGTTTTAGATCTCCTGTAACACACAGAATGGCCCCATGGGTTCAAAAGGTGTTCATAGAAATTTTACCGAAACTCTTGTGCATTGAACGTCCCAAGAAAGACGAATCAAATGACGACGAGGACGATCAACCTCAGGAAATTTTAACAGATGTCTTTCATCTGCCGCCCGATGTCGATAAATTTGTTAATTACGACACAAAACGGTTTAGCGGAGATTATGGAATACCAGGTATGCTCAGTTCATTGCGATCGATAAAATCTATTTTAATATAATTGCATTGTGAGCAAAACAAAATGTTTTAAAATTATATTAATCGCCACAGTTGTATGATTATCTAACGAAATTTTCAGCCGACTTTTTCTTTGGGAGAAGTAAAACTCAGATAAATTAATATATCTACCAATTAGAAGGTGTATTACCTCCCATAGAAAAGGGATAGTGAGAGAGGACTGACGTTGAAAGTGAGGAAGCTTAATTGTCTTACAGCTCTGATATTGCTCGTTATGTTAGTTTTTAGATCAGTGTTGCAGCGCTTCTGCTGTCAAATTGACGCATTCAAATTCTTTAAACGGTGTAGCCATGTTTATTAATTATATACCAACGAAGGTAATGTAGCAGAGACCAGTATTATTTGCTACCAGTTCCGTGCCTCCATCACTTAATTTAAGCCTGAACACAAGTGCACGCAATGAAAAATAAGTGGTAACAACTTTTATATGAATCTAAACAAACACTCGGATTGCTTTATAAAAAAAATTGGAGAAACCTTGAGTTTCAAAGGAAAAAAAGCGTGTGGATTTCGCCCCTAGAAACAACTACGACTGAGAACATTCTTTATTGCGTTTGTTAACTGCACAAAATATAATCAATACCAGTCCGAAAAACTACTGAAAATTTACTAGCAAAAAATCAAAGTTTCCGGAATATCGCATAAAAGCTTAAAAATTATTTTCCAGAATTGGAATAGTTTAGTTCGAAAGTGTTCATATAATGAAACTATTTACCAAAACTTTGATCTCAACTTAATAATAGTTTTGGGTGGGTTCAAAAATAATTTTATTGTCAGGTTTTTACTTTTTCAGCTTTCCCACTTATTCACAATATCAATCTCTCATAACATCTGCACTGCAACGTTAGCGGTCTATAGACTATTTTAACACCCAAAGTTAAGCGATAAATATCGCTTTGCCCAAAATATTTTTGAAATGTTTTATATATTTAAATATGTACAGTAAAACCTCAATAGCTGGACTAGATAATCCGGTATATAGCAGTGTGATACTTAAAAAAAAGAAATATTCAGAAGATGAAAGACAAACTCGAGGCAACTGCGGAATCAAAATCATTTTGATCGAAATGTGTGACAGAGTTGCATTTTAGTATTTCACCATTTTTTTATTTGGCTTCTACATTTAGACCTTCAATTGCAATAACAAAAACAAAAATGTTAAAGTGAAGTTTGAATTATTATAAAACAAGTTTTGTTTTCTGTCGCAGTAAAAATTAATTTTGAAATTCAGTTTCATCTTCAATATTTTCACCATCATGCACAATTGTAGTCATGCTGTTAATTTTTGAAGCGTTAATAATTTTAAAAGTTTGTTTATGCGTAAAAGAATTATTGTTTTTAAGATTGTGTAAGATTTATTAATATTTTCTTGGCGGCAGTTGCAGTTCAGAGAACTGCATGAGTTGATTCACTTTTCGCTCTCCACTCACATTTATAACGCTTTTGTTTTGATTTTTAACATCAATATGAACTAGTGATATTGATTGCAGTGTTAACTCTCTAACAACTGACTAACTGTCATTAAATCACTCTTGCTTTTTTAGTGCCGTTAGTAAAAATATATAAAGTAATCAAAATACTCGCAAAATCACGTTGACTAAATGAAGTCTTAAGATAATAAAACTATTATTTTCTTCCAAAATACATATCAATACTAATAAAATGAAAAAATCTATCTCTTCGTTTTGTGCTTATTAATAATTTTGCTCTTATTAAAATATATTATAAAATAAAACCGCTAGGGTGCCTTAAAAATATTCCATAAAACTATATTTGTCAGAAGGTTTTTAAGATGTTTTCAAAACAATCATACTGATTCATTGCTTTTGTGTATCATATTAATAAAGAGAAATTGAAAGCACTGACATGAATTTATTAACAACAGCCTCGTTGATATGAATCATGCATTAGCATGTTTAATTTTTTTAACGTTAAGTGTTAGAAAATTCAAATTATGCCATTTGATTCGCAATCATGCAGATCTCTGTTGTGGTTGCACTGTTTACTTCAGTATGTGTGAGAGTTTGAAGGTTCTGAAAGTGTTGTTTGTGCAAGTTAACAATTTGCAGAGCAACTCTTTATATCAACTTATTGAAGTAAATATTTTAAACTTAATTGCCATACATAATTCACACTTTAAGTTTAAAGCTCGTGCATGCTTATTCAATCAATTAAAAAGAAGCGTTTTCCTTTGTCATTGTTAAGGATGCTGTTGGCCGAACTGGTTGGCGCGTTCAATACAAAGCATACAAATACTATGAACGTGGTTTCGCTACCAGTTTCAGGCATCCTCATTTTTCTGATCTAAATTAATGTGTTAATCTATTAATTTTTGTTGGACTATTTAAGTGACGCAGGCAGAGCACTGGCCACTGAACAGTATCGGTAGAGATTCATGGTTATTGTAGCAGACTTGTAGACGAAGTAAAAAAAATAAATAAAGAAATTTAAAGCGCCTACTTGACGCCAGAAACTCTGCAACACTACAACACTACAACACTGAAAACAATTAAGTTGTCTGATTTCACCATCTGTCCTTTCTCAATATGCCTTTCTCAAACACAACTACTGGTTGGTAGACATAAATTGCCCGACTTGTTACTCTTAAAAAAAGGCATACAAATTTAGTTTCTGTTAAAACATAGAAAAAATCAATAAACAGATCGTGATTATTTAAAACCGACAGAGCGTTTAAGGACCCATAAGAATGTTTATTATTAATTTAGTTGCAAATTTCCTTGTGGGAGACAACACAGGCATCGCATTTTACATGTCAGAAAGAAATATAATGATTTTTATTTCCAAATATGTGAATTTAATAAGTTTTGATGAAAAAAGCTACAAACTGTAGTTAAAACGATTCGCGGGAATTCCCGCACTGACTTCCTAGGTTTTCAAGATTGAAATCTTTGGGTGTTTTCCGGGGCTTCCAGTGAATCTACTAATAAGATATCAAGGGCCAATATATCAGTGAAAGTTGAACTCCTTTTTTTTGGTTTAAATTACGTTTAAGCCATTTAGGCCCATATTCTCAGTCTTTAGTTAACTAATGACAGTGGTTTAACTAACGACTTTTCATATAAATGTCATTGCTTAAACGACCATCATTAGTTAACTAAAGGTTGTAAATTTGGGCCTAAGCGCCATTATTAGAACTTGTTGTTAGTTAGAGGCTGGATTTTGTCTGCCCGATAAATAGCTTTGCATTATTACAACTTTCATTTTGTATTGTTATTATTATAATTAATAATGATAATATTTAATGGATGAAAAAATCAGAAATGAAGATTTTATAATGCAAAGCAATTTACCGGTTCGACAAAATCCGGCTTTAACTAACGCCAAGTTGTAATAATGGTCCTTAATCTATGAACCAGTAAATATCAATATACAATAGTTTTTCGATTTAACGAACCTAATGGTTGTCAGGCCTTTTCGTTAAGGCGAATTGTTCCTTATATCCAGTTCTAAATTAAAAATTAATAGCCTCGCCTATTTTATTTATAACTATATATATGTATAGTATTTCTTAATATTTTATTAAAATTATTGTAATTTAAAATAAATATTTCTTTATATATCAGCATTTTCGTAAGAAAAATACACAATTTCAGCTCAAAATAAAATAATAATAATTGTTTCAATGATAGATACGATTTTAGTTACTGTGAAAACTACAATAAGCTGATTTTTATGTTTATCGTAGGGCAGTCAGGCACATAATTATTCGACTTTAAACTAAAGTGAAACTGAAAATTAGTTTAGACAAGCCTGCGTTCAAGCCAGCCTAGATTACCCTAATAAAAGTTTCTACAACTCGCTAAACTAAACGGTACAAATCAATCACTTTTATCTTACGATTGGCATTTTCTCTTCTAAGAAACCAATTTTTTTTTCTTTTGTTAAGAAATTACAATCCAGTATTCTTTTAAAACAAAAACTTTCACTCGTAAACTATGAAACAATAATTTTCATTATATTAAATTTTCCGAATAAACAATGTATTTTTGAAAATTAGTAAGAACTTAAACCAAATTAAAACTTTACGAAACAAAAAAATTCATTGTTTTTAGAAACCTGCTAAGTCGTTTTTAGAATATATAAAACATTAAAATTTGCTCTCAATATAAAATCCCAAAAAAGGAGTCGCGTTTCTAAGCGAAACTCGTACTTCCTCCCTCTCCAAACAACCAGCTTTTATGTGAGCTGAAATTTTTACTACATAGAAAATAATTGAAAACATTAAAGTAAAACTAATGAGCAGCAGTATTTATGAGAAGAAAAAAAGTTCATTGAAGTACCCGCATACAGAATGATATTTATTTTTAATTTAGATTTTATATATTTGTTTAATACCAATTCTATTACGTGGCACCAAAAAAAGATTTATTTAAAACTTATGTAATCTATTTAATTCAAATGGAAAATTTGTTGTAAAACCTTTTCATTTTAAATGGAAAATTTTGGAAAATTGTATGCAGTTCAGTGCACACATGTACATAAATTTGAATGTACACTTGCATGTGATGGAGTGTTTGCGAGTACTACTTCATGCATGTTACTGTTTGCCACAAAATACATGAGTAGATAAATCAAAAAAAAAAAAAAAATTAAAAAGCAAATTAAAAAAATTTTAAAAACGTTTTTCAATTTTTCCTCAACTTTGCGTACTTAATTTGAAAGCAATTGATAACAAATACACACAGCTTTGCACTCGTAAACTTAATCCGACTTGAATTAAAGCAAATGAACTCTCAAACAAAGCAGGATACACGAATATGGATGTATTCGTCTGTATTTGCGAATATGTGCATGTGGAAAGTTTATGCTGCCATTTATTTATGTATTTATTTTTTATTTTTCATTTTTTATTCTGATAATACGAGTACAACATAAAACACTAATACATGCAACTATTTGCAAACTGCAGTCGCATTTCCGTTTCCGCTTTCAAGTGCAGACACGTCTTACATTACTTTACTTTATTTTACTTTACATGTTTCGTTGCGTTTGACGACAATCAGGCAAAAGAAAATTATTATGAATTATTTTATTTATTTCATATTCTAGAATGGGTCCAAATCAGTCATATGTTGTCCTCTTTTCATTTCATTTCATTTGATTTAAATTCAATTCTGATGCTGCTAGAAAAGTGTTCTTAAAATATAAAGAAATGTCAAACAGTTCCAAATATTAGTTCATCCCTTAAATACATAAACATGAGTTGTTCCTAAACACATACAATATTTATTTGAATTATTTCCTACAAATATGAGTTTTATAAGGATAATAAAAATTTAAAGCCTGTTGGCTTATCCGGTATTCAAGAGTATTAAGAGTTATTTTTATTTTTAAACATTTCAGCTTTGCCTGCCCAACGTTTTAACGATTTCGCGGGAAGAGCGGGTATTGCGCAATGCTTCGGTGATCCGCCCCTGCCATCAACACTGCCACTGCCTGGTGCGGATGATGATCTCTTTAGCCCGACTACTATCAACGGTGATTTGAGTCCTAGTTGCTGTCAGGCCGATTTAAGTCCCACATTTGACAAACCATACGTTGGTGAAATGGAAAAAACAATTGAAGGTTCTCGTTTCATTGCGCAGCATATGAAAAACAAGGACAAATTTGAAAGTGTAAGTACAAAAATAAAAAAGTAATGGAATTACAACTGCTCAGTTCACAACAACTAAAGTAGGAGTTGAATATTGTATCAAAATAGTTTGTAATTTTTACATAAACATGTTTCGAAGCATGTTTGTGAATTCGCCAAATTAATTTTGTCTGTTTAAAAATGTAAAATATAATTTATCGCGCAGCACAATCTACCTGCATCAATTCATTGGCATTTGTTTTCTGCATATTCATTGAAGCGAGATTTGTGCAATTTGAAATGAAATTAACTCTTTAATTTGCACTCATACTCATTCATCGATTCAAAATGAGTCACTTACATCAATTAGTTGCATATGCCACAAAATTAAATTACATTTTTATTTTTATGTACAAAATATTTGGAATGTATTTTGAGATTTTATATTGAAATATTCATTTTTTTTAAGTGAGAGTTAAGATTATTTTTTATTAAGCTGGCTGCAAAAGTTGTAAATATTGCTCCAGATAACGATTCCAAATGCATGGCAAAATGCCACAGATACGAGTACATTGTATTTACTGCATTAAAATGCTTGATAACTATTTTGGCAACTTCTATGACAATATTTCTGTATATCGGAAGCCTCGTACGTCCTAAAAATACATGCACTGCAAAATAAGAATAATATATTTATATATTGTGTGAATTTGTTTATACTCTTGTGTTTATGGTAACATTAGCAGGTGCAAAGGCTGCAAAAAGCTGCATAAATGATTTTCTCTAATCAATAGATAAAAATGAAAATTCCAATGAAGCATAAAATCAAAGCGCTTTCAATAGCAACATCATCTTGGCCCTGCCAATTCTACCAAGCCAATGCCAATGCCACTACCTCCGCCGCCAAAACCGTCAGTCATTATTTGCTTCATCACCAACATCATTGATTTGTCATAAACCGATTTCGTTCCACCTACCAAAGTTATCATTAGCGAGCAAGTAATAATATTCGCTCAAACTTTTAACATTGAAATCAGCAACCGCATCAGTCAGTACCATTCTAAACTCGCTTCAGTTGTTGTACACTCCATTATGTATGTGTGTGTGTGTAAGTACCTCGTGCACACACTCACTCACTCATCCAGCACGCTTGGAATGAATGAACGAAGGAACGAACGAACGAACGAAAGATTGAATTAATGTACGTGTGTGTTAATGTCATATTGATTGTATTGATGACTGTGGTAAATCTCGTTAAAATCAAATCTAATGTAAACTTTTTACAATTTGCTGTTTTCTAATTTTTCAAACGTTTTTTTTTTCTTTTTTGCCACTTTAAAAATTAATTTTTTTCTTTGGAATGGTGTTGATGGATGTGGCGACCAATTTCAAAGCAAACCGGTTAAATTGAATTGATTAGTATTTATCGAAAACAGCAATAAAAAAATATAAAAATCGGCAGAGAATGAACGAATGAGATAGTAGAGATGCCGAAAAGTTTGCTTAAGGATTGATTTCTCATGCTCTATTTCTCTGCTAAATGTAAATGTTCATTTTAATATAATTTTTTGCTTCTTTAATTTTGTATTTGTCACATTTTCTATTTAAATTGGCACTGAGTTGTTTTAATTTAATTAAGTGATTAATTTTTTGTTTCTTCTTTGTGTATTTGAAGGTTGAAGAAGATTGGAAATATGTGGCCATGGTATTGGATCGTTTGTTCCTTTGGATATTTACCATATCTTGTGTGGTAGGCACTGCTTGGATTATATTACAAGCCCCTAGTTTATATGATCAGTCGCAGCCTATCGATATCTTGTATTCGAAAATCGCTAAAAAGAAATTCGAACTTTTAAAAATGGGGAGCGATACGAGCTTATAGCGTCCACTTGGGTTCGCGGAGGGCTGGTGGAATATCATCACCAGAACTTTGCGAGCCCTGTTTGCCGCACGCGATGACGATCGTGGATAATATCCAGCTGTCATTGTGGAGGTGAACACAGATCCAGGAAATAAAACATTTGAAATGGATGTAGGAGAGCAAGTGATCAAAATAGAGTTTGATAATGAAGAATAAAGTCTTAAAAACCAAAACCCTCTAACAACACAAATATACATAAAGTAGTTTTAAACTTCTTCTCAAAGATCATAGTGATGCTGAGTAAACCGAAAAGACCGAAAGGCAAAGAAAACTTGTTAGCAAACAAAAATTGCAAAAGAAAAGCTATAAAAGAGCGCGAAAACATATTATTAAATGTTATAAAAATACTAACTAACAACAACAACAACAACAACAAACCAATACTGAGCCATCCAGGTATGATTTAAAAACATTAAAAAAGAAAGTAGGAAATCGATTTTATTACAAGAGTTGTAATGAAACAACAATCACAGAAACATCAACAAAAGAACTCTCATATACGAGTACTATTTTCTACTGGTGAGCAAAATAGCAACCGAAAAAAAGCCTACTTACTCTCACAAATACCCACACACACTCACACAAAATAGTCAATAAGTCGAAATAAAAGAAATTGATTATATTACAACTAAAAAATATAAACGCAAAAAATTATATTCGCAAAATTCCAAAACAAATCAATAAGATGAACAGCAAAATTTAGCACTTTAAATTCATAAATTCTACTAAAACAAAACAAAACTACAGATAAGATTTAAAATTAGAATAATTTGTAATTCAAAGACAAAAAAACGAACGCAAAATATGAACTTTTGTTTGATTCTTCATTATTTTTGTTGGATTAAATAAACGTCATAGAAATCAAATTTTTCAGCAGAACAACATAAAATAAAGTGATCAGTAAATGTAAAAGAGTTCTTTTATCAAAATCAATAGCAGAGTATTCTACTCACATGCAAAAGTATGATTTTGATCAAGAGATGAAATTCAAAATAATTATCAGTTAAAAGTCCTGAACAAACGCTCTTTCACACACGCAATAAATTCTTAAGTATTCAATCATCTAAATCAAGGACATAAAAATCTAAAAAACTTAATTACGCACATCAATGAGCAACCAAATAAAGAATGCTTAAAATGCACATTCAAGAATAAATTAGCCAACAAATATTTTTTAATATTATTTTCCCATCACATTTAAATGCCATTTTAAAGCTTAAAAGCTAAAATCTAATTTCTGTTTCAATTTCATAATTATTTTGGAATTCAAAACTTTCACTTAATTCATATTTGCTTAATGGCACCTTGGACCGACAGATATCCATGACATACAACTCACGTTACACCGTTTCACTGACAGTCTATTATGTTCCTTAAAAAAAATTTTGCGATTAAAATGATGGATCATGGAATGGTTTTTTTTTTATAAAAGTTAAACAATTTCAGAGTACAAGTTTGCCAGCCATAAAAACAAAATGTTAGGTTTGAATTATTGTTTTTCAAGCCTTAAACAAAACATTTTTATACAAATTTAAGGACGAATTACACAGGTCAACACTTGAAGTGCGCAATGGTTTTTGTTAGTAAATTTTCGTCTTCTAAATCATTTACATATCCATCGGCTGCCCCCATGTATATTACATTAGTTTGGGGTTGCTTGTTCGATTCCTTTCAGGACTCTGGCTGTTGACATCGCTGAATCTTAAAAGCATAAATTAGAGTCAGTTGTTCTGAACGCACTGATCATTTGCCTTACGAAAATGGGACACAGTACTTACTGGGATTAAAAGAATGAACAACATTGATGCATAAATTCCAAATGGTCATCTGATGAATTTTATGTATAGTAAAATCCTGTATGTTAAAACTTAATCATGGTGGTGTGTGCATCAGGATGTGTTGCGTGTTATACAATTATAATGGACCTCATACTCCTTCCGCTTTCTTTACTTTTTCAATGGACTTGAATATTTTATAGAAAATTTCGTGTGTGTTTTATGAAGCTTACAGATAGAAATTTTTGGGGATTGAACTATGAAAGGAACATATTGAGTATTTTTGTTATTTCAGCAAGATCAGTTGTAGCAAACTCTGTTATAATAAAACTTAAAAAATTTTTTAAACTCCCGGCGCAACTGACACTGCAATTGTGCCACTGATACAATTGCTTATTCAAATAAATTTATAAATGTGGCATCTGTAAATTTTTTACCCATATTTATTCAAATCGCCTTTAAAATTTCAAAAGATTTCGTGTGTCCGTCCACGTGCAGAATTTCAAAAATTAAAATAACAAAAATCAAAAATTGTCTGGAATATTTTGGTGGGTGGACGAAGCACTTTAGCACCAAAACTAAAAAGAAAAACTGTTTTAAAACGTTCGTCAATTTGTTAACAAATAAAAACAATCGTCTTAGATGCAAACAATGAAAAAGTTTGCAAATTTTTCGGCATACGAACACTCATGTACGTTCACATGACTTCTTATCATATGACGCGAGTGTGCAAGTGTGGAAGTGTGCGAGTGGGCGAGTGTGTCTGTGTGGTAAAATGCACGCAGTTAGAACACAGGCAACTGTCATTCTTCAAAAGGACAATAGAGTTTTCTAGTACACATTCATATAATTATTATGAATATTTTAGAAATTTTACTTTGTATTATTCGTACTCTTGGTTTTAGTTTATAATTCAATTCATAAAAAACAATATAATTGTGGCCCCACACATAATAAAAAATAATGTTTAAAAGTCATTATCCTTGTGATAATTAGATTTTACAGAAGTGTTGAGATGAGTTGTGCTGAATGTTTTTCATTTCTGTTTTATAGTTTCGCAGTTCCTTCCTCTTTAAAACATTAAGTGCAAAAATTTCAAGTGGCAAAACTTTGATTAAAAGTTCCAAATCGATTTTTTTCTCCATTAGATTTTAGTAAAAATTAATTAAAATAGTTTGACTTTTGCTGCACAGAAAGACACTCTTCTGCAGCTACAACCATAGAAATACAAATATAATAGTAAAACTTTAAAAAAAGAGGTGGCATGCAGATGATCTTTGTTGTTTAGCAAAATGTTCAAGGATGTGCGTATTAAGTTGTATCCATCCATACGTAGAAACCGGTACCAATGTAATGAAATTTTAAATATGTTTGTCAGATGAGGTAGACAATAAATAGCAGCAATATAAATGCTAATTTATTTGGTCCTTTGTTTAAAAAACTTTTCAAACTTGATGTTTGATCATCATTGTTGCTCCATAAATGATTGCTTATCATTTCTTTTTAAGGTACAACTTAATCCACAAAGTTACACTCTCATCAGGTTGAAGTTAGTGCATTTTGTTACACAAATTATTGTATTTTAGGTTTTCATTTTTTACGAACAATTTGTGTGTTTTTTTTGTAATAAAAACAAACAAATAAATATTTCAAATAAAATATTTAGTAATTAAAAAATTAAATTGCAACAAAAAAAGAGTAAAACAACTAGTAAAACATACAACTAAATGAATAAATAAACAAACAAACACACAAATAAGTAATTAAATTACCTTTTAAGTGTAAATGCAAAAGTAAAGTGGACAAAAAGTTAACATTTTTTTAATAAAAAAAATTAGATTTAAAATTAAATATGAAATGAATAGAACAAATAAAATAATAAAGAATTTAAAAGAATGTATAATAAAATAATAAATAAAATATAAATAAATTCACATGAACTAAAAAGGATATAAATTTAAATGAATAATAAAACACACAAATTTCTTTAAATTTAATCATAATTTTTGTTATTAAAAACAATAAAAAAATAACATAGAAATTGGTGTTAAATAAAATGAACAATATAAAAATTACTATTAAAATTGAGCTTAAAATCTGATGAAAACATCTGAAAATCATTCAACAATTTTACACCAGCAAAGATTTTACAGTAGCAAAAACTAAAACTTATTAAAATCATAGGAAAACCAAAACAAACAAAAAAAAAGAAAAACTTTTTTAAGCCAGGAATTGTTGCTATAAGAAACACGAAAAACAAATTCCAGCAGTCTACACATTTTTTAATTAATAAATTTAAGCAAAGGCTGAAGTAGAAACAAAATAAAATAATTACAAATTCCATAATAAGTATTACAACATCAACAAACAAACTACAATATTCTGTATTAAAAATTCTATTGTATTAAAGAACATTTCACCCAACAATGCGCAAGAGAATGCAAAACAATTGTAAATATTTATTATAAAAATTAAATTACAAACATTAAGTTGTACGTACTACCAAAGTTATTTAGTTATTTAAAATAAAAATGCAAAAAAAACAAAGTTTTAAATTAAAAAAAATTCAGTTTGAGCTTCTTAATTATTTTATTCGATTTTAATTTATTGTTTTTTTTATTTTTTTTAACTTTAGACAATCAGCGGAAATAATAAAATAAAACAACTACAAAACATATAAGAAAGTATATAAAATATTATTCCAATTTTTAAGCAAAACACAAATTGTGTGTAATAAATATTTAAGTTTCGTTTATCTACTTTTTTCTTTTGTCTGTTTTTCTTTTTCGGGAAATCATTACGCTACTTGAAGTATAAGAAAATGAAGAGAAAAAAAACACATTAATTTTCTTCTCACTAATTTCATTTACAAAATACTACACTTAATTGTTAATCGTATATAAAAGATATGTAAAACATTTTGAAATGGCATTAAAAAAACAAAAACAAATTAAAAAACTTTACAATAAATATGCTCTCATTGGTTGTGTTTTTAGATAAATAAAACGGAAAAGTTAAACATTATAAAAAATAATAATTTATTTGTTTCTTCTGTTTCCTCTACGAATGGGAATTTAATTTTCCAACAACAACAACAACCACTACTTAATTTTTTCACAAATCAGCCCAACAATAAAATATATTTGAAAAAATTTAATACGTTCGTATTAAAATGTTTCCTGAAACTTATTTATAATCATCATCAGACGGCATTATTTGCTTTTATTTTCCTTTTGTGATTGAAAGTTATTTTTTTATTATTGAATACAAAAACGCCACAAATTGTGTTTATTTGTAAAATAAATTAGCATTACAAACCAAAAACTAATTTGTACATTTAGAATTAACAAAAATGCAATAAAGCAAAAAAAAAACAAAAAAAAATTAACAAAATTAAATTACATATTATATGTTAATTAAAATATAAAAAGAAAAAAAAAAACAAAAAATAACTGCCACAAAAAGACAAGGAAACAAGAATAGTAAAAAGTAAAAAATAAAATTAAGTTATAAAATGGGAAGAAAAGAAAAAGAAAAATCAACAACAACTAACACAGAATTTCATGCCAGCACTTTCTTCATTTCACAACAAACAATCAAGAATCGACTTAAAAACCAAAAAAAATGAATTAAATAAATTTTCAGTTTCGAAAATTGAAATAAATGGGGTTCGAAGTTAACATTGTGGGTAAGTTTGTAACTAAAATTAGTATAAGCCATAATTTCTGAAACACACACACACACACACACACACACACACACACAAACACTCACGCACCTTCACTGATGCCTCACTTCAACACATCAAGGAATTTCTCATTTTTAGAATTCACTATTTTTCTTTTGGTTTTACATTGTAAATACTGTTCAAAGGTTTAGCGTTATTAATTCTAAATGTTTTTTAAAAATTTAATATTAAAAAAATACAAAAAAAAATTTAATAAATGTAGTCAGCCATAAACTTCCATATTAATTAATTTAACAAAAAATAAATAATAAATAAAACGAAAAACAAAAATAAATAATAAAGCAATTACAAATCAGGATTTCTTTTTTCCCTCTCAGTTTGTTTCATTTTAAATATTTAATTGGCTTAAAAATAAAATGTATTCGTAATTTCATTTGCAGTAAAATGCCATTGAAATAAAGAAATTCGTTGGTCCTTTAATAGATCAGTGGTCGACATAAACCGAAAAGTTCCATCATTCAAAACAAAACAAATGAGTTTTCTAAAGGAAACTTTACTGTTTGTCAGTTTTTGTTAAATTGGAGATTTTTTTGTGGAAGAGTAGTAACTGGGTTCTCCCAGTCATTCGATATTTTGGTCACTGAGTACCGCATCATCACCAAAAATTGTTCGAAACATTTATGATTCGACTGGTAGCTATTGACAATCATTCTTATCACTGAGTCCCAAGTAATCGCCAGCTATTCCATTACGCAGATGTTCTTACATTTAAAATGTGGCGACATGCGTTTCTCAGTCTATTCCTAATCAGGGTTAGACATTCACCCACAAATCCTGCTGCCCTGCACTCCAAACCTTTCTCGATTTTAATCTCTGTTAGATGATATTTGATGCTTGTGTGGTTTAATTTTAGCAATTGTTCATCGATGAACAACCACAAATTTTTCCCATTTTTTGGCAGCATACGAATATCACGCTGAAAAAGGCTGCGGATTACTCATCTCAGATTGATTATGGGATAATCTGACGATGCAATGCCTAGTTAATGCGGAATATGACGTAGGCTTTCCCAGGTAAGTGTTTTCAAGTTGAATTTGACATCCGCCCCAATTTGGACGAGCGTTATCATAGTGAGCACCATTTTGAGCATTTTGAGAAGCAGTGGCCATTTTTCCTTTATGCTGTCTCAATTGCAATTTGTGTTGTGTATAAAAATATTTTCTTCACAACTCAAATGTTGGAAATAATGCGCCGGGGCACACAGGTTGACACAAAAATCTTTTTTTTAACTGCGAATTTAGTAAAAAAAATTTATTAAAACTGCGTAAATAAAAATAAAAGAAGCAGTTGACGGAGCCATTTTTAGATCTTTTTGCTTTTACCTCTCGCTTACAGGAAGCACTTTGTATTCCTAAAACTTTCAGCTCCGTAAGAAGATTTTTTGGAGTTTTAATGCTTCCAAGTGGGAACTCCGCACTCGCCTCTTGCGAGCAAGTTTGTAAGTGGATGTGGGTTATATGTAACCTTTGTTTCACTTAGAAAATATTTCGAAATAAAATCAAAATTACTTTAAGAACAATTTCTTTTGAAATTATTATGTTATTCATTAAAAAATGTATATAAATAGTTGTTTTTTAAGTTCCATGAATCACTTTAGTAATAGTTTCTTATTATATGTTGTTCAATTCTCTATTAGAATTAAAATTGTTTTAATTAATTTGATATTTTTTAAAGAAGGCAGCCAAAGATAAATGAGACTGGCTGTCACTGGCTCAGGCTCTGCCGTTATCGTTTCACTTACTCTAGCGAAGCCTCTTTTTACTTTTCTTTTCTTCTGTTTTTATAAAATGTCTCATGTAATTAGTTTTCATTTACCGTCGGTGCATGCGAACAAGTAAATTGCAATTGTTCATGATCAGACACCAGAATGTGGAAGTTCCCATCATCAGAAAGGAATAAATTAAAACCAGGTTGCAGCCTAACAAAATCATTGAGCACGTCTTTCACGTTTTGTGTAAAAATGAGACTATAAACCAATAATATATGCGAATAGATCAATACTAAATCTTTTGAAATCTGTAGAAGAAAAGTTTGGGAGCCCTGACTTAATCGGTATATTCGTTCTGCCATTTACATAAAAAATCCTTCCAGCCAGGATTACTTTTTCAAACACGCATGCACACATGTGTATGTATGTATATGTGTTGATGTTCAATAATAATTTTCAAATGTTTTGTTCGAAGTTAGCAAAAAAATAAGAATTGAAAACAATGAATAATTAAGAATTTATTTCATTAAAATTTAATGTACCATTAATAAACAACGAAATTTATTATAACCAAAATAATAATATAGTCAAACAAATCTAGAAAACTTATTTGTAAAACTTTCTCAGAAGCTTTTTATATATTTCTGTTTTCCTTTTGTTTTAGTACAACTTAATTTTTCTTGCTAGAAATCAGCAACAAAACAAGCAAAACCATTAATAAAAATATTTTTAAAATATGTAACTTCAAATATACGGCATACGCTTGATTTATGAAACGAAAATAAAACATTAAAAAAATCAAAAGTCTTCCAAATAAAAGGTCGTCTTTTCGTAGAATTTAAATAAAAACCAGCAAACATTTACTAAAATCACATCAATAAAATAAAGAGGCGAAAAACGACATTATTACTAAAACAAACATGCCACAACTAAAATGGGAGAATTTAAATTATTTATTTGTTTTTCCTTTCCATTTGTTTCAATACAAACTCCTTTCATCCGTTAATTGGTTTTCCAAGGAGCCTGGTACTTATAATTACAAATAACGAATAATGCAAATGAAAAAAGAAACAAAGAAATTCATGATTACCAACAAACTGAAAAAAAATATTATTAAGCTTTACAAGCATGATTTTTAAACTTTCAAACGATCAAAAATATCAATTGTCGATCACTTCATTTTTCAAAACGTAAATGAAAAAAAAAAAACCAAAGTTTTAATCCGATTCAAATCATTATTAATTATTAAAGTACCTGACAATAGAAGCAATAGAAATAGAAGCGCATATGGTTTTATCTACGCACACACACTCTCTTATTCAAGCAAACGCACACAGATGCACAGCCCAAAACCAATTCACACATCTATTTACGAACAACTCCCTGCTCCTTCCAAAAATATACAAACTTTTTTAAAATATTTTTATTCTTCATTTTGAAAGATTTTTTTTTTTGCGATAACGTTAATTTTTAAAAAATATACATAAATATATTATTAAAATATAAAAAAAATTGTAAATAATAAATTTATTAATAGAAACTAAACAACGTGCAAGTAATTTCAACTCGTGTTTTTAACATTTAACTTTTCTTTTATTATCCTTTCTATTGGTTTTCATTTATTTTTTTTTTAATTTTGTTATTGAATAACAAGAGATTTTTTGAAAAATTAGAAAAAACAAATAAATAAATATAGAAAATACAGCACTGGATTGTATCGGTTTCAATTTCAAACATTAAGCAAGAAAAAAAAACAACAACAACAAAAACAAGAAAAACAAATACTAAACAAAATTTTACATTAAATATTCATTTAAAAATAGTTCATATAAAACAAAAACAAAATATATATTTAATAAAACAAATCATTGCAACAAACATATTGAAAACAAAAAAAAACACTTTCACACAAACAATAAAATAATTGCTTTTAGTATAAACAAACAAACATAAAGACGAGAAAAACAAAAACAATTGCTTAAATTAGTTAAAAAAGAAAACAAACAACAAATAAATAAAACAATAAATATATATATAATTAAAAACTTAAATAAAATAAATTTTAAAATAATAAATAAAACAAACGGGTACTTTTAGGTAAATTTTATCAAAGTTTTAGCTGTATTTCATTTTCTAAGGGTTGTGATTGAAATTTTTATCAAACTTTCATTTATCTCATTTAAGCTCGTTTTCTAATTTAATTTGATTAAAAAAATAAAAACAAAAAAACAACCCATAGTAACTTGTTACAAAATTCTTACAACTTTTGTAATATATTTCATTGGAAATCGTTTTAATTTCCTTAATAAAACACAAACACACATCAAATAGGACACATTTACACATACACATACGCCCATTCTGATTCACTCACTCACTCATTCACTCATTCGCTCGTTCACTAGAAACCAACAACTTCATGCATACAAACAAACTTTGAAACTCGTTTAAAATATTTCTTCACTTCCATTAATTTAGATTCAACTAAACGATTTTTTTAGTGTAAAAAAGACAGAAACAACAACAACTTGACTTAATATTTAGGTTAAAATAAGATTTTTTTTAAACAAATTAAAACTATAAATGTACATTTATTTAAGTAAAACTTAGATAAAAATAATATATATTTTTTGTATGCATTCAATAAAATTATTAAAAAACAAAAAAGAAAAACTATTAAAAAAATTGAACACAAGTCTTAGAATTAACAAATAAAAAATATAACATATTTAAATATTTGTTGTAAGTTTTTAACATTTTTTAAAAACTTAATTTAATTGTAATATATAAAAGCAAAATTAAAAAAAAAGGAAAAAGAAAACTTCATTAGCAACACTGGGGAAAACAACACCACAACAAATGCAGCCACAGTCATAAATAAAAGAGGAAATAAAACCTTTTATATGCACACTAACAAAAAGCCAAAACTGTATACATAATTATTATTTGAGTGAATCTTTTGCCATTTGAAACTGTTTTATTTATTCAACTTAAAAATGTTTCTCTATCAGATGTTTGAGAACGAGGTAAATCTATGAATGGGCTGCTTTTTTCAACAAATCAACAAGTATGCTGTAAATCGCAATCTTTTTATGGTTTTACTTTTGAAATAAACAGTTTCGTTTGTGTTCTTCCAAAAATACGGTGTCTTTTAACTGCAAAAACAAAAAATATGTATGCAGATACAATTTATTTTATCTGTGCAACTAATTCATAACGAATACTGTTCTACAATGAACAATCAATCCAGTTCAAAATATTCCTCACGAAATAAAAATGAGCAGTCACAATCAGTTTACATCAATCAGCACGGTGATGTTTAATTGACGTGACTTTGTACTATATTAAATTTGTCACCACAACCGCAGCGGGTTTATTTATACTTGACATTAAGTATTCTATCAAAAAGTCTCGTAAGCTCTCGTGAATACTTGTAGAAGATTCGAAAAAATGTCGTCTCCATTACACTGATTTCAATTTTTTATTTTAATCGAGTTACATATGGAGGGTTCAGAGCAGAAGTGAACCAAGTCACAAAAAGACAATAGGAAAATGTTTTGAGTTTCAGTAAATGAACTGCCATAAATAAAATATAAAATGAGAGCCATTGACTTGGGGTTTTTTTACATTTACCTTAGGAACGAAACACATTTCTACTTAGTCCATTACAGAACTAAATAGAATTAAACTTTGCGGAGAATTTCCCACTAGTTTTGAAATTTTTCATATTTAGTGACCTGGTTCACTTCAGCTTTGAGCCCTCCATATGAATATGCTTGCTGCGCTATGCTAAACTAATTTTAGCACTAGATGACACTACATAAACCTGAAATCTGTTTCTCAATTGATTTATACTATTTAGGGGCTTTACATGGCACGCCGTTGATTTTGGAATGAAATATGAAGATTTCATAATATATTTTCCAATTTAATATTTAAATAAATTGTAAATCACTCAATTTTAATTGAATAATATCTTTTTTTTGCTTTCTTTGTTGAGAAAACCACTTTTAAAAAATACTTCCAATTATTATGGCTTGGCTGATTTTTAGAATTTCATATAAAAAGTAAATAATCATAAAAACATTCATATACACACATGCATTTAAATGTATGTACAACACATATGTTAATATATTTTAAACTATAAAATGCAAATAGTTGGTAAACTCAAACACACTTCCATACGCGCACACACACACACACACATACGTACACTCACAACAACTACATTGAAAAGAAAACAAAAACAAAAATCTTTCTTAAGCGAAAACTAAAAAAAACAATTCAACATAAATATTTAATGTAATTTTAATGAAAACAACAAAAATGAAAAAAAAACCACAACAAAACTATTAAACATAAAGAAAAAAAGAAACAAACAATATATTATTTACTAGGTAAACAAAATAATGCATTTACATTTCACATATGAATTACAATTATAATTAAATTTAAATGAAAAACAATACACACACACATACACACTCACACACTGCAACACACGACTAATAACAACAAATAATTACAATTATCGAAATAATAAAACAACAATTATAAAGGTCATGAATAAAAAGTAGAATAAAAAAACACTAACAAATTCCAAACAAACCAACCAAAAACCAACCACTAAATAAAGGAATATTCCAAAATTATAAAATAAAAGAAATATTGAATTAAAAAAAAAATTGGGCAAACATCATCACATTATGAAAGAAAACATTTTGAAAAAGTGTATGTGTATAAACGTTTTTTAGACTAATACATATACATGTATGTAAGTATGTATGTATGTACGAAATAATATTTGTAACATTAAAGAACAAAGTAACAACAACTAAACATATAAATATTTATTTATTTCAATAATAATTATAAATAAACGAAAACTAAATACATAATTTAACAAAATATTAAAGATACAAACATTTTTTTTAACTTAATAATGTTTAAAGAATAAAAAATGAACACAAAAAATTCACAAAAAATCATTTACAATTTGTAAGAAATTATGGCATTATTCTTAAAAATAAATTAACAACAAAAACAAAATTAATAATAATAATTAAAAACCAAATAAATTAAAATGGTAAAACGTAATAATAGAAAAAAACAAAAACCCCAAAAGAAAACAAACAAGAAATGAAATTAATAATAAAATAATTATTATATAAATGTTACGCGTTATTATTAAATTAAAAAATGAACAAAAAATAAATAAAATGAAAAATAATTTGTTTTAAAAAAATCATTAAAAATCGTTTCATTTCCATCGCTGGAGCGGTAATTTTTGCAGTTAATTGAAACAGAATTTTTCTCATTCTGAAATAGGCATTTAAGTCTACACATACTATCACATCTTGTGTATGTGTGTGTGTGAGAGAGAGAGAACTTCACTTATACAAAAGTTACACTATTCTAATTAATAAATTCGTCATACAACGCACCCACCTACCAAAGCAACGAACAGACAACTCGGGGACGCTGAATCCCAACAAAACCGGGCCACATTTCGTTCAAACCGACTCACAAATCACAATTATGTGATGGAATTCATTAGTCGCCGTCTACACATGCAAGTTTTGCTTTCTAGAGTGTATAGTGGAAAGGGGAATGGGGTAGGATGAATGGGGGGCGTACAAATTATAGGTAATCCAAACGAAAATTACACAAATAAAGTTGCAGTGTGTGGACGCAAATGCAAATCGCAAAAGAAAATTTAAGAAACTTGCAGAAACAAAAATTGCATCTGTAGACGCGGACATAGGAGCCAAAGCGGACGAAAGGGGTGGTAAGTTCGCCAAAATTTTTAATAAAATCAGTTATTCAATACATAAAATATATTTCAATTATATGATTTCAAAATTGAATCCATAACTCAGAGATCAAAAAGGCAAAAACTGAAATTTCGAATTTTCACTGCATGTTGAGCTTTAAATCGCATTTTAGTTTTTTCTATATTACAAGCACCTATTGGTGCAGCTCGTCAAATTTATTTGCGTTGCCTTATTTGGCATCCCTCAGCAGATGCCAATTCTCGTAACAAAAAAATTTGAGAACTTCTTGGGAAGCAGTCGTAACAAATTTAATTTTCTTTAAAACAAAATCAACAAAAAAATATTTTTAATTTAAAGTTCCGCCCATAATTACCAACTGCTATTTATTAGTCTTAATTGAATTTTCCAAATTTTACATAAAAATAAAGCCTGGACTTAGTTTCGTTGCTCCAACCGAGTATTTGCCAAATGCCATTTCCAAAAGAGAAAATCGACAGGCGGCATATTCCAGGCCACAATTAATATCTGAACGTTTCGCTCGTCGATAGACACCATCATATAAACGATGTTTCTCTGGCTCGTGGTATTCCACCGGAGAAGTTGGCCAGCTAAGAAAAACAAAAAATAAAAAGTTACATTTTGAGAACAAATAATTGAAACTAAAGGACTGATTCAGAGAGAAGAAATCAAAGTTCGTGTTTGTGAATCAGAAGGTGCTATGTGAATCTACCTGAAAATCGTTTTAATAATTTCCTCAATCATGTTACCCCGGCGTTTGCGTAAGTATTGTAATATTTTAGCACTTTCACATAGAGCCCGTGCTATGCACTCACTGCCACTCAGCCCCATGCTGGAAAAGTTTAAAATTCGATAGCAAATAAATAAGCCTGCGTACATCTCCTTTATATACAACACTCACTTGTCAATCATCAACTCGAGCTTTTCATAGAGATCTCTTCGGGAGCGCCTTTGGATAATGGCTTTCGTTGCATTGCTAAATCCCTGAGCATGTTTACGCGCCCAATCATAATTCGGTAGATTATATGCCACACCCCAATTCAAAGCCCAACTTAGGTAATCTTCATTAGGATTTCCCACAACTCCAATGGTCAAACAAATGGCTGCCTTCATAGCACACGTACATCAAATAAAACATTTTATTTAATTAACTTTAATAAACAACTTACAGAAACAGAGGAACCATCTGGAAAAGCCACATATCTTTTTCGGCGGCTCAAATGATGTGTTGAATTTTGATAAGTTTCTGCAGATGTCAAAACTACTGATAAATTCAAAAACACAAGAACTTTGAAAACCTTCATGCTCTCGTATGCTCGTTTATTACAATACAATTTAACTATTCAACTCCAAAGCTGCTTTAAGGCTTCATTTTCTCAAATATTTCATCTTTATGGCCTTTCATTCATTGTAATTGGTTTTTTCGAAGTTCATTTTATTTATTTACTTGAATAATTATCACTTTAATAGCTTTTAAAATTTAATTGAAATTCTTCGCACACTTAAATGCTATTGAAAGGAATAATAGAAAAAAAACAAGACAAGACACACAGACAGGCAGACAGACAGACAAGCAGATACGCATATAAACATGGAATTATCTTGAAACTTTGTTCTGTTTACAGAAATTGTATTTACACGTTTATGAAAGTTTCCCATTTTCAAACTCATTCATTAAACAGTCAGAGTGCACTCGTTATTCACATATAAAACAACTACAATAAATTTTTGTTCTACGTAAGTGATTCCCAAAGTATTTTATATGGACCTCCAGAAGTCGATTGTGCATGAGGATTTCATTCCAATCTTATCAGCTTTATTCACTAGAAAACGTCAGTAATTAAGATACAATTTTCATCTCATAAAATCGATAAATTCGACAGCGTTGCTGGCGAATTCTACACAGAAAACATTTGTGAGTTCATTAGAAGAAAAAAAAAATTTACATAAAGGAATGTCGTTTGATGAATTTGCAATAAATCAATGGCAGGCGTCTATCCAAAACTAAAAATCATAACAAATAGTCTGGAAAAAGAAACAGTTTGGAAACCTCAGTTCTGCATGACTAAAACCAGATATAGTCGCACATTGATGGTAAAATGGAACAATGGCAAAATAAACGTTAGTAGATGAGTGCGTTTCAGCGTTGTCAACTTTTGAATTTCAAAAAACACTAAAACCAACGAAAAACGCTTATCTCCCGAAAATTACTTCAAGCGATTTACGAAATCTTAAGGCAGTTAAAGGATCCTAATTGTAAAACATTTACATATATTTTGTTTCCAAAGTTGGACAGCACATTTACTGGGATATTTGAATCGAACAGCGGCTCAGAGCACTATCAATAAAACTAAGTTCTAACGTACATAAATTGGATTTTATCAGTAAACAAGTTCCAGAACGTTAAAAAACACGTATCGAGAAACATGTGGGGCGGAGTACAAAACATTGACAATGACAAATATTAGAAACGCCGCAAAAAGCAATCAGGGCATCGGTTTCAAAGTTTATGCAACGTTTCGCAGCTTTGCACAGACCGCTTTTGCATACACAAAACTTTCTTTGCAAAATCTTGAGTTTGTGGGAGAGAAGGTAAAAAGTAAAGGGGGTTCACAAAGTTGCTTTGTTTTTCGCTCGTCGTATTTGGTTGCATTTTTGTATTTCGTTTGCATGTTGATCCAACAAAAGAACACAAAGTTTGTCAAAGTAAACTTTGCGTGTGCAAAAGTGGTCATATGTACACGATCTACATCCCGCAGCAGAACTCTAAGCAATCTTTATATTGATACATTCTGGAAGTCAGGCATCCTATCAATCTAACTGGCAAGAATTTGCATAAAATTTTTAACAATTTTTAATTCTTTTTTAAAATTGTTATAAATAATTAATATAAAGAAATGGCTCGATGGAATGCCTATTTTAAGGACCTCGAAAAATCCTATTTTTTTGGAAGAAAATTAGAGAAACGTTGAACTAAGTCAAACTTTTTAAAAAGCACTAAAAACAGTGTTAAAAGCACTGAATTGACATCACTGTGTGGTAAAATCCTCATTATCAAATAGAAAATGGATGTAACCAGCTCTTTTATATTATCCAAACGAACAAGTTAAGATGAGATCTGCTCAACGAATACATAGAAAGTTTGCATACTCGCATACGGTCCACAGAGGAGTATTTATTTATTTATTTATTTTATTTAAATTAAAATTTTAAAATGTCGCCTACACAACCCATTCTGTGTCCTTCAAAACCTTCAAAAACTTAAAAATTAATTACCAAGAAACATAAAATAATATGCATTCGATTCACCCACCAAAACTATCAAATCCGCAAAAAAAAATAAGAGAAAAATTTCTACTAAAAAATTTACTATTTTCGCATTTAAAATGTTGACAAAAAATTTTCAAAGAGGATATGAATGAATTAAAAAAAATATATACATATATAATTTATGGCCATCTTTTTTCTTAAACATTTTTTACTATAATTCCATAAATGTTTAACAGACAGGAAACACTTTAAAGCAAAAAAGTAAACAAATTTCTTTCGATAAATAAATGGACGAATTTATTAAAATTCATTATCATTTGTGGACATGCAAACATACATCCATATAAGCACTTAAACCACATGACATCTACACATAAACAACATGTGAGTGAGTGTGTATGTGTGTGTGTGTGCGTGTTTGCGTGTATATGTGTAAATGAAAGCAAACAAATTTATAATCAAGCGAATTTTTGCAATAATTTTTACATTGAACGCATCAAATCAGCAGCCCTTGAGCCACGAACCATGCTGGTTATGAAATCCAACCAACTTACAGGACAATACAGGCCATACAATTTAGCACATTCATCGATAGAATACCACTGCCTCAATGAACGACCAAATATTTTATGATGGAAAGCCCAAGGCTTGGTGTACCTGTAACCAAATATTGAAAATAAATATAAAATCAAGCATCTCTCTACATAAATAAGCTTGAATATATTTTACAGTCTCATTTAAACTTTTTACTTTAGTTATAATAAAAACGTGTGTGCGTATGTGTACAACAATGTTGGCTCCTACAGCCAACACTTACCCCAAAAATATATGAACAATGTCATGAAACAAGGAATGACCATACGGCAGCAACAATTCGGATGATTCGCATAGAGTTCGCATGAAACAGTAACGCGGCAAAAAGCCATGACTGAAATGTAAAATAAATTGAAAAGATGTAATACTCTTAATGCATAATTTTAATAAGATTTAAGTTTGGTTTATCAATTCTCTTTTAGAAGCGAAAAAGTTTTTAATTAATGTGACAGTTTCTATAGAAGACAGCGGAAAATGCATGTTTGATGTGTCGTTATGCACGCCAACACCATCCAACGTCTGTTTATACACTTGAACAGATTAAGTCGCAAGTAGTTATTTTCATTTAAAATTTATTTCTGATCCTTTCTCATGCGTTCGGTTAGAACGAAGTTTTACTTACTCTACCTGAGATTTTTAACTTTTCTTGCTTTTTAATAAGATTTCTCGCTTTTCCGTTTGATGTCGGCGAATGCGAACAAGTAAATTGTTGTGCTTCAGGTTTGTATTGTTGCTCTTACAGTCGACTGATTCTGATTGCTGCCACGTGAACACATTACGCCGTACCTTTGTGTGAGTTTTTATACTGACTGTTTGATTATAGTTCTATGAATAGTTGTTGTCAGATCGAAATTATTAGCAATGAAAATATCTGTAGTCAATATGAAAATTTTAAAATTTAAACTTCCAGAGAATGAAATAAACCATCTTAAAATACTCCGAAGGTCTGTTTCACATTTAAATTGAATAAGATTGGCGGCTACAAAAGACACTGACATCTTCTTACATAAATTTAACTTACATCAATGACCACTTTTCAATTAGATCAAAAAACATTCTTTGAGAGATGGTCAGCTTCGAAAGACTCCAGTCTTCATTGCGTTTAGATCGACTTAAGCAAATATTTGAGTGATTCCGCTTGTCATCGAATAACTTTTGCTTAAAACATTGTCTTTGCAAAGTCTTCTTATTGAAATGGGAGTACTTTCTTTGGACAAAATTTGGATTCGAATAACCTGGATGCATATGAAGGAAATAATCATGACTGTAGGGAACAATCATGTGATGTTGGTAGTGGGGATATGAAGTTTTTGCAGTGGACGAGCTGGCCGGTCTTTTTGTAGTTTTTTTAGGTTTCCTTTGGAAAACATGAAAATCCGATGGCAAGTCGTAACTTAAAGTGTATTCAGTAATAACATTTAAACCTCTGGGTGCTGGGGGAATTATCGATTTGGCAATATTGCCCTGAACCTAAAAATCAATATTAAATATATGATTTAGAAATGTTTCACAATAAACGCTCAAACAATATTTAAGACTCACAGTCAACGTGGCCCCCTTCTCAAATTTCAAATATCTTTTGGATCTTCTAAGAAAAATGTCATTTGCTTTATTTTTCATTAAAACAGTTTTCTTGTTATTTGTGGACGAATTGACCATCTGCAATCCAGAATTGTTAAGAACTTCACTTAAGAATACAAAATAAATGAATGTCTTCATGGTGAGTGTGAATATGTGCATTCGACTCCAAACGTTGTTTGCAACTAAATGTAGTTAATTTGCTAACAACCGCATTGAGTGCGATTTGTTGTCATTATGATGTTGACAGTAGATATTTGCAACATGGACTTTTCAACATCTAATGTGATATTTCTTAGAGCAATAACAAAGTCAAGTTATTATCAAATTAAACAAGATACAAACTTACAACTTTAATTACAAACACACACACTAACTAAAGCTAAAAATTTCTCGAATATTTTCAAATCAAAAACTGTGCAATAAATACTCGTACTCCTTTCACCCACTTCACTAAACATTGAAAATAACCCAAATCACTGTAACAGAAATAAAAACAAACCAAAATCAAACCGAAATAATCATCATTATTACTGCTTCCAGACTCATCTGCTGAGCACACAACCATGCGAGTATGAACTTTCTAACATGCAAACCTTTTTCAAATAAAACTAATTTAAAACAAAAACAAAAGCAAAAAGAAAAATTACCAACTTGAACTGGTTTTGTCCATGATTTTGTGTTAAACACTAATTTAATTAACAACTAAAAAGCATGAAAAAGAAGAACTTGTCCTCAAATACACAGTTCGGCCAAATCAGCCAGAAGCTACAAAAACATTAAAATCATTAGATTTTCTTTTTCGTTTGTTTGTTGTACATTTTGCTTTTTTATAACGTTTTACATATATTTGTTCTTGATTATTTTACGAAAGACAATCGAGTTAAACAAACGTACTTTAAGCAACCAATTGAATCCCACCACAGAACAACGCATCTCATCTCTTCCATAATCGTCAGGAAAAATTCTGTAGAAGACAGTTGTCATTTAAGTAATGGGATTCTTTTTGTTTTAAATAAACAAATAAATAAAAAATATAAAAATCACAATCGTAGAAGAAAACTTGCAATAACAATAGGAGATCACAAAAGTTTTCCACTATAAAAAATTGACTGAGTTTTAATCTGAAATACTGAAGGCCATGAAAGTGTTAAAATTGTTAAGTGAAGCTTTGCCACTTGTATTTCTTTTAAAGTTCTTCTATTATAGTCAAGTGGAAGCACTAGAGAAAGAGGATACAATAAAAAGTTTAAACGGCATCGATTTTTACAATGCCTCTTCTAGTGTCAAAGAAGATGGATATGATGATGGTGAGCACGACAGCATGGAACACAGGAACGCTGTAACACATTCAAGGGGTAAACGTTTTATTGCTTTTCCAGTTGGCTCATCATTTTCAGTAAGTTAAGCGTATAAATAACATTAAAAACAATCACTGTAAGTGGTGATTTGTAATTTTAATAAAATTCATTTGCGTCTCCCTCCACATTCTGGATTTTTATTAGTGACGAAGACGATTTAACGATGTCCATATGTCCGTAGTTGGAAGCGATTTTTTGTTATCAGCTAAACTGATAATGAGCTCGTAAAACTCACACTGCTTCAAATGTGGCAGAAATTCGCAAATAATTGCTAAAATCGGATAAAATATTCAAAATTATAAAAAGTCAATGAATATTCAAATAAGATCAACAAAATCCAAAGAAAATGTTTTTGGGAGAAAAACTGCTAAAAGTCATTAAAAACTTATAGAAAACTTTTTTAAAATCACTTGAGGACAAAAACAATCAAAATGATTATAAAAACAATAAAAAAATTAATAAAATTTAAAGAAATTTTCAAAATTAAATGAATGAATGAATAAAAATATTTTAAGAAAAAACTTACGAAAATTATTTGTAAAAATTTTTCTAAAATCAGGAAAAGCCTTAAAAAAACAAAATGTGTTTAAAAAATCTAAAAACTATTAAGTTTTTTGAAAATATGTAATTTAAAAGTGCATAAAATTCAACAGAAATATAAAGAGGAAGTAGAAATATAACAGGAAAATTCAACAAAAAATCTAAAATCACAAAAACCTCTAAACTGTAAAAAGTTCGAAAGAAAATCTTCTAAAAGTCAGTAAAAGTACTTGTACGAATTAACCCCAGTTACTTTAATTTTATTTAATAATGTATTAACTTTCAGTTACGCTGAACTTCAGTTTTAACTAAAAGTTGAAAATACGCGTTAACAATAAAAAAATGTGACTCAATTCCACTTTGTCCATCAGCAGGAATGGCTCCAATAAATTATTTTTGGAAAATGTAAAAATCTTCTGAGCACGAATTCTGTAGAAAATTACGCTGTTTGTTTTCCCCTGTAAAAGTTTAAATCAGCAACATTTTTTTAATTATTTAAAAAATAACTAAAAATTTATTTATTTTAAAAGTGACAACTCTTTCCCTTCAAGATCTTAAACGTAATTTTTTTTTTGTTAAATTTAACTAAAATTTCGTACACAATTGAACTTTGTGTTAATGAGTTTTTTCCCCCCAGCTAATGTTTAAATTTTGAGTCTCATCCTAAATGCAGGTTTAATTTTAAAGATCTAAAATAAGAAATTAAATTAAACTTCACTTTAAAAACTTTCTCCAAAAGCAGTTGTTACTTCATGTCTTAGTGGAGGATGCATAAGACTCGGCATCGTCGAATATACTAAACGAACTTCTTTAATTTACATGCTTTAATAATTTGAAAAATTATTTATTTTTGCCGCAGACAGCCATTTGTATGACAACTGGAGTTATTGGAAATCCAGTAACTGAATATATAAGTATGGGTTTGAACTGGGGCATCGCTTATGATTTGCCAAACTCAACATGGGTGCTGCAACATGCCAACGGCTTCGGTCCCAAAGACCAAGAACAGAATGTAAGTCCACAAATCAAACGTAGACACCGCCGTGACTTGTATGGCAAAGTGGAAACTCTAATAAATGGGTGAGTTATTTATTTATTTATTTGTTTTACACTGGCATACCTCACATACGAGTATATCAAGTTTATTCAACAATAATTTTCTCCATGTGAAATCTCTATTACGAGAGCACACTGAACGAATTAGTTTCATATATTTTAAGTGACTCGTTGTTGATTTGTGAAGTTTTGAATTTTATTTTTTACTTTTAGAACAAATTAATTTTTAGAAGTTTTGTTTTGCTTCAGCCCACAATGAAATATATTGGCTTGAGTATATAAAATTGTTATATTTTTTTTAGAGAAGAGAATGGTAAAAATGTTGAAAGTGTGAATTAACAAAAAGCATTCAGTTTCAGAATTTAACCACTTTGGCGTGCTAATGAAATAAATATGATAAATTAACTTTTTTCACATTCATTTATAATTGTTTTTGAAAGAGCTCTTCAATAGTTAAACAAACACACAATAGAACGAAGTGAAGAGAAACAGAAACAGATACAGAAACACAGAAACAAATACCAAAAATGTGTTCTAACAAAATGAACAAAAATGTCCTCCTTCGCATTTGATTGTTGTCGTGCATTTAACATGTTTAAGTAGTTTGCCAATCACAACTTGACAAATATTTATGGCCCTCTTGTTTATGGTAACTGCTCGTACCACACTCTATACAATACTTTTCCCATTTTCCATTTCCCTTCTTTTTTGTGTGTTCCAGTTTATAGGAATTTTTGTATGGGACACTTTAGTACTTCTTGTTATTGTCATTGTCGTTGTGGTTGTCTTCGGATTTCGTCCTCTTTAAGCGCCTGCAAAATTTCACAAGTGTTATTGTTATTTTTATTACAAATATGTAGTTGTTTTTATTTTATTATGAATTCGTAATAGTTTTGATTTCTTTCTCAAGGGAGAGGGGATCTGTGATAAGATTTACCTTTCAGTTTACTTTACACAAATATGAACACACATACATATTTACACGTATCCTCCTTGATTTGATGTACTACGAGTATATAAATTTAACATTTATGGATTTTGCATCATGATGTAACATGTAAAGTGAAAACGAAAATCATGAGAAGTGAATGATATGAATTGTTTTGTAACAATTTATATGAATACGTTGCGATAAACATTAGGAAAATAATATCTCCGAGTGGAAACAAAGTAATAGAAACAATGCCTCAAGTGACTTTTATTTCTTTTTATGCTGACATATTTTAATGTGCAATTGTTCGGGTGTGAATGCCTGTTTGCGTCTGTTGTGTAGAAGTTTTCATTAGAGAATATTTCCCAGAAATTATAAAATTTTCGATATATCTGTACGCGTGTTGGAATGTTTTGGAATTTCTTTTATAAAGTGTCAAATAAAAACTTTTAGTGAGAGAAAAATACATGTAAAACATGTAAATTGGAAGGGCCTGTTTCGCCAAATTCAAAATTGACAAAAAATCGTTTTTTTTTAATTAATTTAAAGTTTTATATCTTAAATGTGTGAGAAATTAATACTATAATGAAATAAATAAACTTAACTTATATTTATTTACGTCCAACACTTGAAAAACATTGGAAAACAACGTTTGGAGTTGTGTTTGAGGATAAGCCCATTTCACAGTTTGAGAATAAAGTTTGCGTTTTGTTGAAAATTTTATGATTCTCATATAACATTGAAATCATTTTCAAACGTTTATTATTTGGTATAGAATTTGATTTCAAATAATTCCTAATTTGAGATTAAAACTTTGTGTTGCTGGGTTTATGCACACAGACACACACACCCCTCGATTGTGTTTGGGATCCCGCCTGACCACGACATTCGATAATAATCTGGCATGTGAAGAAAATCGATTTCGACATCAAATCGATTTGAAAAACATACAAAAATGTGATGCGTATTTTTTCGTTTTTGTATTGTCGATTTCAAATTGGATTTTGTTGTATGAAAAAGCAGTATATTTCTTCTGTAATGAAAGACGATAGCAGCAGTATAAATTCATTTTAAACACTTCTACACAATACTTTTTTCAACCACAACTCAAGCTGATTTTTAAAAGTTTATATCGGCGTTTCTAATGGTTTTTTTTCGAAAAGCATTTGACGGTTTCTGCCTATTGCTCAAAGCCAACTTCCAAGGAGCTTCTTACGCCATCCTTAAAATTTCGCTAAAAATTGCTAAAATTGAAAATACTTTCGAAATTGATTAAAAATCAAACTGAAAATGTTCAAAAACTTATTAGAACTCGTAGTTACATATTTAATCATAAATCTGTAAAACAGAATTCTGAGTTCCAGAATGTCGTTATCCGTACTTTTATAGCAAAAACTGCACAAACCGCAAAATCATAAAAAAGAGAAGAAATTCAGATAAATTGCATTATTTCCGAAGCGAGTAAAATTAAAAAAAAACAAGCACACACACAACACACACAGCCCAAAATAAATACTAAAATTGGTTACGAATCGCTTAAAACGTAAAAATAGCAAGAAACTTTGCAAAACTAATTTTAATGTGAAAATAAAAAATCCAATTTTGTGGAATAAAAGTGATTTTCTTCCACAGTCTTGTGATTCATTTTGCAAAAGTTTCGACTTCCTTGATCAATTTTTGCAATTTTTTGCGAATAGTTTTGAGAAAAACTTTTAAACTTTCCGATAACACGATTCGTCCTTTACGTTAGTGCAACAATAGAGCAAACAAAAGTAATACCATTTTAAGTTTGCCAAAACCAAGTACAAATTTGTGTAAATTTTGGTTGATCCATGACGAAAAAACTACAATCATTTTGCAGAGCGCCTTGTTTATTGAAAAATCCAACAGCAATTTTATGTATTTTATTTTTGGGTTTCCTAGAATTACTGTGATGTCGTGCACCTTCGTTATACCATTTATAGCATATCTAACACCGAAGTCCGCTTCCATATTTGTATATATGCCACAACATTTACGGTTCCATTTTATTTACAAGAATTCCAAGTTGTGTGGCTTTTTTTTAAATAATTTTCATTTATTCAATTCAATTCTCGAATCTCAGGTCAAGTGGGAATGTGGCCACATTTGTATGCTTTAATTGTTTGATGTTATTATTATTTATACTAGTCCAGTTCACTTCCAACAATTTGTCTAATAAAATACATGTAAACAAGAATATGTACACATGAATATGTGGGCTTGTGTGTGTGTATGTGTGTGTTTATTTATGTGTGCATATGTGGTTGTTACAATAAAATATTGGCCAACATTTCATTGGCATTTAAATTGGCTTCTTTTTCATGTTTCTCTTTATTATTTGTTTTCTCCGCAAACAACACAAAAATTTGCTTTAAAATTACTTTTAATTTTTTCTCATCTCTTTTACTTTGTTGTGGTTTTTATGGTCAATAGATACAATTTGATATATGAAGATCAATGTTGCCATTTTTTTCCTTTGCCTTATAAAATCTTGTCGCATTGCCTGGCAATGGCAACACTCCAAATAAATATGTTTAATATTTAGTGAATATATAAGTGCAGGTATTTGTGTGTCTGTTTATATTTTTATAATGTTTCAGTTTGTTTTATAAGACCCAACCCCCTCTCTTCACCAATAAAATGTGTTGCAGTTTGTATTTTTTTTTATTTCGCAATCAGTATGTACGATAAATTAATCGCAAAATGCGGTTTTGTAATTAAAAAAACCTCGAAAAAAAACCAAAAAGTAAAAATGTATAGGAAATTTCAGAAAACTTGTATTTAATCGGCATTTTTAGAAAATTTTTAGCAATTGAAAGAAACTTTCAATAAACAAAATGCATGAATGTGAAAAGTTCGAATAACTCAAATTATTTATTGGACTATTTTTTTCAAATGCTTTGTAAAGGTTTACTTCTGTTTTGAATAGTACAAACCGCATTCTCTTGTAATAAATAATTGACTGCCGAATTAATTATTGATTTATGAACGTACGAATGAACGAAAGTTATTGTTTCCTCACTATAACAATAAAAATAAACAATTTCGTTTCAATTTCCATAGAAATCGTTCCCGCCTACAACAATAATAGCATGTCATCCCCTCCAGTAACATATTTCCATTATGATTTATAAGTTTTATTATTTTTGCGTTCTTTTGTAGAGCTCTTTTATAACTCCAGGTTATTTGAGTTAATCAGGATGTTTAGTTTAACATACAACAATTTGAATGAAATCAAATAATGAAATCAACTGTATGGCTGGCTCACTTAATCAAATATTCGAATAATTCTATGCGTGATCGCTCAAACAATTATAAATACATTCGAAGAAGATTTGAAGAACATGCTGACATTAGATTAAATTTGTTAAGTTTTGATTTTGTTAGAGAACTTTATTAGCTTTCGTTGGTTCAAGTATGTTATGTTTGTTTATGTTTAGTATTTAGTGGCCATTCGGTCCACCTGCCGAACACACACGCAATTTATATATTATTTATAGAAAAATCACAAATCCCATCAATCAAACCATGTACATACATACATATATTGAAAGGACTCATGGAAGATGTAACAAACGAAATATCTGACACTGGCAACTCAATTAAGTTGAATTGCCATTCTTGGGACATGATTTTCATTGGAATCGTTGTTGTTGTTGTCATTATCAGAGATTGAGTTTGTATTCCAAATTCAATGTACATATGTAAGTTCACGCAAGTGATTGAATGCATCAATGTGTTGTACATATAAATTTAAGAACACACACAGTCACAGGTATGCATGCATTGAAGTGACTTGCAACATAAATTCCTAAAATTGTGAAGTCACATTTTCGTACTGAAAATAAAATTAAATAAAATATCACCTCTTATACTAAATTCTCATTTGAAGTTTTAAATGCGTTTAAACAAAATTATTAAAAAGTTAGTCCACGTCGTTTAGAGGTGATTAAGTTGATATTTTGACAGCTGACTTATTATTTTAATAAATAAGATCATAATCAAATTTATGATTCTAAAAATTGCTAAAAACGTAAAGAAATACTTCTATACATTTTAACGTTTATATTTTCCGCAATTCTATTTGTATTTTTATTTTATTTTGAACAAATGAAGCAGGCTTTGTTGAGTAATTGCACGGGCGGGGTGATACACTCATTAAGTGCTTTTGTGTGAACGGTTGTGCGCCTTGAGCTGTGCGAAGTATGTTCACGCGATTATAAGAGAATGATGAAGTGATTAAATTTTACTCATATCAATTTGAAGGGATTAACAAGTCACTTAAATGTGAGGATACCCCTCTCGATTTTGAGACGACAAATGTGAACAGAAGTAGTCCCTTCCTGATGTACATATGTAGATGTATTTGTAAATACAGGTACACCTCGTTAAGCTCAGGGGTTACTTTCCACGAAACCTTGTTAAGCGACTCAAGAAACCAAATGAAGGATTACGTTCCACGATTTTCAAAAGTCCCTTTCAGCCATACACACTCAAAATAAAAATCAATCCATCCGTAATTAAATCAATCTCAAGACGTGTTAAAAGTACGGTAATCCCAGATTTACTAAAATCAAGTACAGGAAGATTTATATAAGTACGGACGGATTCAAATTTTTTATTTGATTCAAGATTTTTCACATGATTAAAGAATTTTGTACTCATTTTCAGAAAAGCCAGGATTGGTTTTCGGCTTGATTTGTGCTTGAGTATGACTCGTACTCAAATTTAGTAGAAAATATTTGAATTTATTACAGCGTTTTTCTTGCTCGTATTTCATATTTTATTCGATTTTATATACGAAATTATGTACATAAAACCATCATAACAAATTTTTTATCATGAAATTTATTCCTCATCACTGCTTATTATTATTGATTTCTTTAAAAAAAATCTGTTATTTTTGTTTGGTCATTCGAAACATTTTTGTAAAGTTCTTTGAATGGTAAAATATATTTTTCAATCCCTCCTTTAAATATTGTTCGCCGTTCAAAAAAAATGGATCAAGATTGAAAAAGTACATACGTAAATGAAAACTGTTTATAGAAACCGTGTAAAGCTGACGTTATTTCCTTATTAACGAAGAACGTGTCACAAAATATTAACCGTGTTATACCGAGGCCGAGTCTAAGGAAGGTATTGTTAACGAGGTCTACCTGTAAATGCATTTACCTGAGTTTAGGAGATTTATCCCCGAATCGGGGATTTTGTTTTCGTATTTTGTAATGAAAATTTCATTTTGGAGAACTGAGAAAATCTGCTCAAAATTATATTTCTTATCCCATTTAGTTGACACACCAAATTTTTTTATATATTTTTAATCAGGGTTGAATTAGTCAGAATATTGCTAAAATTTCATACTTTTAAATTAAAAATTCGGAAATAGTTGAAACGAATTGCAACTGAAGAACTCTAAACTAGAAATATGAACCCTATTCGTGTTAATGTGTTTTAGTAAAAAAGGCATCGAAGGACGAAGCATCGAAAATTGCTGGCAAAAGTTTGGAAACCCCTGGGAGCCCTGGACTGTAGTTTATGTGAAATGTTAGATATCAATCTACAGGTGCCAAAACCTTGTCTAACGACTTCATATAAAGTAAAGTATTAAATAATTTTGTAAACAGGTCTGTATCAATAATACCCCTGACGAACATAATCGGCTTATTGCACGTACAAAACCGAAATGTCAATCAAATTTAAAAAAAAAAAAAAAAAAACAAGACAAAAATAAATTAAACAAAAATGGAAAACTGCTTGATCTCAAAGCCAATGGCTTTGGAAAAAGCAAGAGGGTATGAAATATTTGGAATAATTAAAAATCAGAGATGGAATTTCGTACTAACCGGAATTGATTTAACTTTTAAGAAATGAATAAGATGCACTTTTCGTATTCTAATTCGTTAAATAATACGGTTAAATAGTTGATATTCCTAGTTACTAGTATCCACCGTCAAAAGTTGTAAAATCGAACAAAGAACGCTGATGAGATGGTGTAGCGACCTCGAAATCAGTACTGATCTGTTCTGCTAGTCTGATGAATAAATTGTTTCAAATAAAATAGTACTCTCTTAATAAAAATAATGAATTTATCCAAAAATAATTTCTTAAATTAAGAAGATATGGGTAAACTCAGATTTGAACTCAAGCAATAAAAATCTCATTTCAATATAAATCTAAAACAGTTCAACAATCACGTATAAATATTAATTATAAAAAAAAACTTTTTATTTACTAAAGTAAGACATGCATACATACATTAATTCATGGAATGAATAACAAACGCAACAAAAAATTTCTCAAAGTGGAACATGTAGTCAAAGCTGCCAGAATTGACGGCATATCCTCATTTTGACGATTTGTTTACTGTCGATTAGCAAAGTGATGATTTGACGTATTTCCTTTTTATTGATGTACACGTATGACACAGCCAATTTGTTTTTCCTCGCACACTTCAGTGCGCTATTGACTAACTAAGGGGGAAGTATATAAAAATCAGACGATTTTTATTCAGTATTACCTGACAGTGTGTATGGGGACAACAAGGCAGGTTCGTTTTGAGCATTTTCTGATAGAATTGAAACATGTGAAAATCCCTTAAGACTTAAGAGAAGTACAAACTATTCATTCGGGACAATCTCTTAACATTTAAAAAAGATACAAACTCTACATTCGGAATATAAGAATTTACATTTATGCAAATATGAAATACGAGGGCGGATCAACATATCTCCTTTTAACTCAATACACTTAGTCCAACGTTTCTCCAGTATTTGTATTCCTTCCAAAAAAAAAGGATTTTTCGAGTTCCTTAAAACCAACATTTGTTTGGTCAATAATTTCATCGTTGGAGCTATATCTCTTTCCACCGAGCCATTTCTTTAGGTTTGAAAATAGGAAGTAGTCATAACATAACATTCGCCATTTATTGTTTTTCCGTTTTGAAGGTAACCGATGTGGATCATCCCGCGTGCACCCCAAAAAAACTGTTGCCATCACCTTATTGTCCGACAAACTTTCCTTTGCCTTCTTCAGAGCAGCTTCATCCGGTAATCCCTTTGTTTAGAATGCTGCTTGGTGGTCCGGAGTACAGTAATAGATCCATGTGATCCATTGCGGCTAAACAACTCCTAACAATCCTTTGAAGTTGTCACACGTTTACGTTTATCGTCAATTGAGAGCTAACGCGGCACCCATCTTACAGCCAACTTTCTTAACCCCAGCTGATCACTTAAAATCGAAACCACACTCCCGACAGTAAATTTTTTCACTTGTGCCGAAAACCCATATTTCAAAAATCCAACAGCATCCTGTTTATTTTTTTTGTTTTTTATTTTTGATTAAATATATCTGATGTGTATGTGGCTTGACGTGCAAGACTCGAAGCTGAGAGATAGATTATTGGTGTTTTATTAAAAATATATTGAAATTGATTATTGAGCGGCATATCGAGTTCTTATGTGCATTTCACTGTTGCTAACGCAGATTATCAGGGAACTTTTACCCAAATATTTCTTAAAACAAATAGAGATATTCTAATTAATAAACTTTCATTAAAACAAATGAAAAGTTGAAACAAGAACTCAATAATCAATCAAATGCTTTTTACTTTTCCATTACTATTTTGGTTCACGTGAGTGAAAAAATATAAGATATAATCACGAAAACTCGCGCTCACGAAATACTTACGAACAATGAAACTATAAAATAATTTGAAAAATATTAAAAATTATATAAAAAATACAATAACGCAAAAATAATCGCGAAAAAATCTTGCGTGATCACGCATGATTCATGCTAATCATGTAAGCGGTGCCCATCTCTACTATTTAGGCAGACATATTTTTACATAGAGTGAAGCCAAACATGTGTTTTTCACCGGGTGCTGTCAAGTTAATATGTGGTGATTTTTTCGGAATTTCTAAAATTTAGTTTTTAAAATTTATAATCACACTTTCTTCCAAAATTTGTTGTTCTAAGAAATAAGAACTTGCTATACCTTTCAATAATCAATGTCAATATGTTTTTAATAAAACAATTAATATTTCATTATTTTTTCGAATATGTAATAAATTAATATTTAGAAAAAGTGCGATTATAAATTTTAAAATCAAAATTTTTATAATCTGTATTTTTACGATTTTTAGAACTGAATGACGCCATTCCCTTTTTTTGTTAGAAACATTTCTTTCCAATTTGATCTGGCAGCTGCAAGTAACGCTGCCACAAACTACTTGATATGTACAAATATGCGTCCAATGGGCACATTTGCTTGCAAACTAACAATGTTTTGTGCACAAGAAAAACTTTGTTACTTTGTTAATAATGCGAATGTGTAAAATTTGCATCTCTTGTGCAAATACATATGTACGTGGGCCGTTTTAAAAGTAGTCTCTCTCTCCCACTTAACGATGTTATGATGGAAGATCTTAACTTATTTCGATCCCGTCATGTTTGGTTTAATTAAATACACATAATCCCGCGTGATGAAGCATGATCGTGAGTAACTTCTTTATTCAATCACGTGAACGTGTGTAAGCGCGATCTTAAAAAAATTAGCAACGAGATATGTTCTAAATTGCAGTCTTTATTGGCTGCAAGTCTTTAAAAACGGGTTTGTTATGTGTTTCGTGAGAGTGAGCAACCAAGAGAGTTTTCACAAGTATTATTTATTATCGTGAGCATGGATGATCGTGAGTGAAAATGTTCAGTTTAGATCTTTACGCACTGATCAAAATGTCTATTAAAAATAAATTTGTGTTCAATAACTCATTTGTTCTTGTTCCGCACTTTGGCACAACTCGGCAGGAGCCAATCAATGCAAATTAAACGAATTGAAAGAATGTTCAATACGAACTGTTGGACAAAAAGTATATTTACAGAAACTTTCCATGCTGATCCCATTTATGTTGACCCACGTGCATACACTTGAATGTTTTCAACACTCCACAGAAGGCCTTTTGCAAAACAACTGGTTACAAATAAGAAATTTTTAGTCTACAGATTACATTTATCTGAAAGTTAAAACATTAAAAGAAAAAAAGATTGTCCAGTGTAAAGAGAGCTAAAAGCAACTTTAACATTTCAAACATTTGCCAGAGACTTTTCTTAAGTTGATAAAATTTAACAGAACCTATTGGAATTGCAAGTTTAACACAAATACATTTAGAATGTTAGAATAGAAGTGGCATATTTTTTATTTCTATTTATTTTTCAAAAGGCTCCACTGTAAACTTTAACATATTCTATGTGCGATGTCATATTATTAGCATGTACTACGTATGTATGTATGTATGTATACATAGAAACACACATACAGGCCACGGCGCACAGCTTTCATGTACTTGAATACATATTTGCTACTTACAAATGCATTATGAAAGCAACATGACTCTTACAATTGTTGCATGTCAACTAGAAAGTTTTTCTTGTAACATTCAAATCTTATGCGGTTTTAAGATGTAAATGTGTTGCCATTTGCTATGCAAGTGAGCGTGAGCGTGAGTTTGAGTATGTAATGGCAACATATTGTGGTATTAAGACAAATGAGTTAGATTATGATTCCGACAAAGATGGCATTTCTGCATTCGGTAACAATATTAACAAGTTACGTCTATTACACTGAACAAGAAAAATAACATTAGAGATATTTTTAAATTGGAAATGCGCTGCAAATCTAGTTTCTCAAACGATTTTCTTTTCAGAACGACCATGCAAGTTCAAAAAAAAATAACTGCAAGTATTTTATTTAGTGTCCGTCCTATTTTAGTGACGACTATTTCAGCGCTTAAATCACCTGAAAATTTATACACACATAAATAAATATAAATATCTGTTACAATTGCTTGATGTCGCAATCGTTGTTGTTTATTTACTTTGTTGTGGCAGATGAAACTTTTGTATGTCCTTATAAAATTACATATAAATGCTGACAGCAAATTCTGCTCATTTCGGCATTTGCTGTGTGTTAGTGCCTGCTTGAATTATAATTATGGAATTTTGTGCATACGTCTCTGCTACTGAGCTTTTGAAAGTGTGAATTTGTGTTAAATATCAACACATGCAATTTAAAAACACACAAATTCAATAACAGACTCCACCACAAAACAATTAAGACACACAAACACTGCAGCAACAAAATATTGAAACTTTAACAGAATCTATTTATCTATGTTCATGTCATTTTCACAAAACATTCATTAGTTCATTCATTTCATTATTTATTTGTACAAGAACTCACTCTTTCGTTTACTCATATTCTATGTGTGCATCTCTATTCATCTATTCTCTTTAATTGCATTCGATTTACAAGTAGAGTTCAATACTTCATGTCACACACGAGCGAAATAATTAGTAAGTCGTACGAATGAATGTGTTCGTTCACGTACATTTCAGTTTTAAATGCAATTTTCGTAAAAAATTAAAACAATTGAACAAAGTGCAAACAAGCGAACAGACACATACATTTCATTTCGTGTTGTTCATACATTTATTGAGTGTTCATTAAACTGTTGTTGCCACACGTGCAACATGACACTTCATATCAATCGTTCGCTGTCATTATATTTCTTTGTATCTCACAAATTAAATAGATTTTGTGTAATAAAGACATTAATAATCATATTGGTGATATATGGAGGTTCCGTAAAACAAGAGAAATCTTTTAATGTGGCGGCAAGTAAAAATTCAATGGTTGCAATACCACATGTTGCCAACGACAACGATGTTTTGGCAATAAACAATTTCACTGAGAATTACTTTAATAAAAATCAAATCATATTTGACAAATTGCCACTTGGAGCACACGATGCAGACGATAATGATTTATTATTATCGCTATCTATGGAAAATTGCACTAGGACAACCAGTTGTGACACAAAATCGGGTGACACCATAATAACAACCAAAAATAGCAGTGGCAGCAGGACGAACATTGTCAAAACCAAACTAGCAACAGCCATGGCAAACACGAGCATAACGACAAATAAAGCTGCCAACATGACTCACAATGTATCATCTTTATCGCCTTCAACATTTTTGTCATCATCGTCATCGCCATCGTCACCGTCATCACCATTATTGTTGCAGAAGCAACGTTTGCTTCTTCGTCCAAAACGTTATCTTTCATTTCCTGAAGGATCATCATTTTCCGTATGTTTGAAAAGATTTTATTGCTGAAGGTGGTGGTGGTTGGTGGTGGATTAGTTACTGCATTTTGTGCACGATATACTTTTAGTAGAATCTTTTACACTTCCTCTAGAATTTGCACCTTACCTCACACTCTGCTTGTTGTACAATAGAATCGTAAATATTGTTGTCTAAATTTTTAATTCAGCAAAAAAAATCTAAGCCCCTTTTGTAAATTATTGAAAAACTAGTGTTCGTCTTTTGTAAAAACAGGATTTCTGTCTCTAATAAATTTTTGAACAAATTATACAAATTCTGTGGCAATTGTGGGCGCCTTGCGTGCCATTCCGTGTTGCAATGTGTTCTACTTCCTTTTATAATTTGTTCTTGTCTGGTTGGTCTTTAGGTGGCGGTTTGTTTTACGGTCGGAATTATTGGTAATCCCAGATATAACTATATGAGCTTTGGCCTGAATTGGGGTGTGGCCTACGATTTGCCCAATACAACTTGGATTTTAAATCATTTGCATGGCTTTGCCAAACGACCAATACCTGCGGCCGTTTGGCACCGACGATCTCGGCGTGCTTTATACAAAGAAATTGAAAGTGTAGTTGATAAGTGAGCGATAGTAACTTGATGTTAAATTTAAAATTTATTTACTTTTCATTTTGTAATTGCAGTATGGGGTACAATGGACGTGATTGTATATTGAGAGCTCTCTGTGAGAGCCGGCAATATTTTCAAAAGACCAAAATGAGCATGATTGGAGAAATGTTAAGAGTAATTTTCAGGTATTCCCACCTACTATTATCTTTCCAAGTTCATCAAATATATATTTCAATTCTCTTTCTTTTTAGTTTACCCAAACAACGGGTATTTACGCGGGAATTAGTGGAAAACTCTGATGTTGAGTTGTATGATCGGGCGTATCGGAGAGCTCGATCTATTGTTGACTGTTCTGAACAGTTCGATTGTGGTTTCTCTTTACTGGAATTGGCATTTGGCAAATACTCAACACCACCCGATGGATACTATACAAAACATTGATATGTTGTTAAATTTTCAAAATGTTGAATTAGAATTATGAACTTCTCAAAATAAAATTAATATTGATTTTTAAAAAATTTTTAAATAAAAGATTTCATTAACAACTTATTGATAAAAAATAGTTGGTAAATGATTAAATTTTTCATCAATCCCGAGTTGTTTTTCTTTTTCGAAAGAAGAAAGTTTAAATTTATATTAATATGTGAGGGGAAGCTAAAACGCACACATCCTCTAAAGTAAATTTTCGGGAGGATCTCTTAATAAATTCCATTTACAGAGATGAACTACAATCACATTCCGCCGAGAATATTTCTTAAATTTGTGTCATATTTGTCCCAAGTGTGAACCCGAACATTATCTAAGTGAAAGATCACCCTTTCTTGGATATAAATCCATGAGCATCCAGACGATTCGACTGTTTTTGTTGTCTTCGCAACGGTATCACCTGGTGTTGCTAAGGGTCTGTTCACATATTATATAATGCAATCACCGTGGTGGTTGAGAGATTGATCATTTATACTAAGTTGTTTAAGGCCTCGCGAGGCAGGAGGAGGGGAAGGGGTATAAAACACTAAAAATGGCGTTACGAAGTAGGTGAACTGCCTGCCCCTAATAACAATTAATAGTTTTATTGGCATATGAAATATTTGCAGTTGGTTTTTTATGAACTTCAAATATTTTTCTAATTGTTCCAAATAAACTATTAATTAAAAACGATATTTTTTTAAATACAATATTTATAATACAAATTAATTAAGTGTCTGTTTTTAATAAATGAAAAAAAAATTGTGAGTGAGAATTAATATTGAAAATAACAATAAAAATACGATCTTTTTTTGTTTTCGATATAAATTTTCACTTACAAATTTTGTTTTAATTTTCCAAAAACAGTCAGTAAGTAATTATTAAATTTATTATTCGAGACAGGTCTCGATATCTTATTTCAAAGAATTTCAAAAAGTTTTGTTTCTTTTTCAATTAAAAATTTCATTAAATAACTTGAAAATATTTCTATTAAATTTGCAATTATTACTTTTAATACGTACATTATTAAAAATTAATTAATTTCATTTTAGTATCAATTTGTTTGCTGCTTAAAATGTAAAAAAATTATTTGATATCACGAATATTTTAATTAAAATCAATTAGAAACACATTTTAGTTTTTTCCTGTAATGGTTTATTTTATTTTAAAACTTAAACACAAATATTTTAAAGCCCCATTAAAATTACACGTCATCAGTAAATGGCGAAATGTTATTGAAGCTCAGGGGACAATGACTGTGAAGTATTTGGCGGCAATTCTCATGTTTCAAATAAGGAAAATGTCGTTTGTCATCTTCGTTTAAGCTGCAATAAAAAAAATATATATTACAAGTTCATATCGTCATATAAAATGCAAAAGGGCCTAAAATAATATTCAATTCAATGTCTTACAGCACAGTTGAGAACTTTATCAAATGCAAACTGTTGTGATTATAAAAATGCACTATTATCAATTCAGATTTGTCTATCCTAAACAACGTGTGCATAATCACAACGCTTTGCATTTTATCAAGTTCTAAAAAATTATGAAAAATTATGTTAAGTCCTTTTGCATTTTATATGGCGAAATTAGCACAAAGATTATAGATATCAACTGCATAAATATAGATATTAAAATATAAAATACAATCTTATTTATTAATTCTTTTTTTAATAATAAATTTAATAAATAATTTTTCCTTAAAACTTCTTACGTAAAAATATATTTCAGCAATTTGAAAAGCATTCCGTTGCTAACGTCGTCGTTTTTATTAGCGTGGGCTGTACAAAAAGCCTTTAAAATACACGCTTTGCCATCAAAACCACTTCTAGAGAACATTAATGTCAGATTGTTTAATTTCAATGATTTTCAAATAATCTATACGAAACTTTCATTTCCAATTGTTTGACATGATTTTGTAAAAAAAAATATTTAAAAACAATTGAAAACGTTCGGTTTTTATATGTATGTACATACTTGTCCATCAACTCTCCTAAAGTTTCATACGTATCACGACGAAATGGTCCGACTCTTTTTTCGTTTTCTATGGGATAATTGCAACGAAACCCGTAACCATGAGCCCATATTGCGGTTCTTGGAACAATATTGTTTTTCCCATTAACACGAAACTAAATTATTCGAATAGGAAAATGAAAACAGTTCTTGACTTCATCATAAGCGTGTCAGCCAGCAAGAGTTTATAATATTTTTTATTTAATTATTTTGTTCATTTAGTACTCACAAACATGCGACTGGTATTTAATAAATCTAAATATCTCTTGCCCCTTTTTAGTTCCCGCAATGGTTCAGATCTTGCTGTAGATACAGTTGTTGCATTTATGGATGTGTATTTAGTTGTTGTTTCTATTGGCTTGTTATCATTTAGAAGGTTTCCGTTAAAGGAAATAAATGCAATTTCCTTATCCGCAATATTATTTGAACTTGATGCCTGCTCTGTAACTAACAAGGATGCTCTTACTAAACTTGTTGTGGTGTGCGATGGCAAAGATGTGGGAATCATCACAGCCACAACAAGAAGCACACAACCATTGACCGAAAAACACATTTCAAAGGTATTTCGTTTTTATTTTAAAATTCGAGTGTATATCGGGGTTTTCATATATAATTTTCTTTCTTTTGCTCACTACCAACGTCCAAAGTGAACTAAAAAAAAATCTTTCACAATTTGATTTACTTATTTGGATTTGATTACAGTCTTTGAGAAGAGATAGATTTCTTTGAGATCACAAGATGAAAACGATTTTTTTTTGTTCTTTGATTAGAACATTGAAAAATGTGTCGATGATGTTAATTAGAAAATGAGTTCAACAAAAATTAAAAAACAAATTAAAAGTATACATGACTATCGTCATATAAATAAGCCAAGGCAACGCTAAATCTGCGGTAGGATTTGTATAGTCTACTAAATGCGAAATAGTTTAAAGTTTTGAAATTGGCTTTCAGTAATTTAACTCATTTAATGCATTTTTCGTTTAATTTGCCGCCGCTGCCGTGAGAGAGGAGAGATGGCAAATTCAGCTTAATTGCTTCACAACTCTGCTATTGCGCGTTATGTTAATTTTTAGAGCGGTTTTGCAGCACATCTGGTGTCATGTAGTCGCACTAAATTTGCTTAAGTTGGAAGCTATTTGATAAATTACTAGTGTATCCAGCGGTCGACTCAATCACATTCTAGAAATTAATATTAAACATTTACATACGATAAAATACAAAAACTAAAAACATTCTAAATAAGCAACTTAAAACTCTGTCTCATTTCTATTCAAAAGCAAATTTGATAAACATACATACATGCATACACACTTTGTTTATTTTTCAAGTTGAAGCTCATACATGCATGTGTAATAAGTGTTAGTAGCAACTTTAAACGCTTATAGCTCCCTAAATATCGAACCGATTTAAATAAAATTAAAACTATGCTCATCTATGTGAAAATACCTTTAAAACGTGTGTGCCTATTAATAATATTGATTTTACTTCACCGACAATTCTGTACATTATCGACCAAGGACGACGCTGTGATGTACGTTAGTATGTTCAGTGACCAGTGCTTTGCCACGTTTGCTTTGCATTAAACGCTCTAACCACTTCAGCCAACAGCACCCTCAGTATACTATTTGGCTATTTTACCTGACGTTTTGTATATTTTCCCAAAAACACTTGAAGTAAATATTTTAATATATCATAATATAATTTTATAATTCAGTGCTCATGAGGTCATTGAAAAGTGTATTTTGACTCCATTTTGTATCATTTCATTTGCTATTTTCTCCCGATTGTCATCCAGAAGAAACAACAACACATCATTTACTGTCAATCTCGAAAATGTTTAGCGGTAAATGTATGTATGTATGTACATATGTGTAGGTCAACCTAGTGAAATTACATACATCAGGACTTTAGTTGAACAAACTACAAAAGTTTAACTTAATTTGACATGCTCTCCTGAGCGCACTAAAATCAAGGATTCCTTAAGCTTAAAATCATTCTTTACAAGCGAACTATTTCTACTCGTTTAATTTACTTTTATTCAAAATATTTATTGTTTTAATGTCTTCTTAGTTGCTAATTTCATTTTAAAACTACTAATAACTTACGTGAATACGTATTTCAACAACTTAAACAGCATTCCACTGCTGAATTCGCTTTCCGCATCCAAATGAGCCGTACAAAATGATTTCAACATACAAGCCCGGCCATCCAAACCATTTCTAAAAAAAATTAAGAAAAAATTGTAACTGAAGGCAAATACTTTCCATTCGTACAACCTTACCCGTCTAAAACATCTGTCAATGATTGGAAAACGTCTCTTTTGAAAAATGGTCTCTTACGATCGGCTTTATCGGGAAACGGGAAGTTGGCACGAAACCCGAAACCATATCCCCACAGTGTGTTTACTTTCAGAATGTTATTTTTAACAGTGGTACGCCACTAAAAATTAATTGAAAATTAAATGAACGTAAGACGTGTTTAAAAAATTTTTACAAATTTTTAACTCACTGACATACGAGATCCTTTCGTGAAGTCCAAATAACGTTTGCCTCTCTTTAGAGTTGGCAAATCTGATCTTTCAGCAGAGTTATTTAAATATTTTTCATAATCGGCTGCCAACAATTGATCAACCGAAAAAATAATTATGACTAAAACATTAAGCCAGCTTGATTTCATTTTTTTTTCTTCAATCTTCTCTAATAAAATCAGAGTTTATTGATTAAAATTGATTTTTTTACTCGCAAAAACGAACAAACAATATTTATAGAAAAAGTTTTAATTGTTTTTCTTATCTTATTTTTTGTAAGCTTGTCCTTTTGCAATAAATTATTTTAAATGTAAACTTTTATTTCCTTGTCGTCATTCAACACTTAATTTTCCAATAAAATAAAACAATAAAATTAATTTATTACACACTCTATACGAAAATTTTGTCTCATTACACGTTCTTCATTTTTTTTTTGTTTTTCTTATTTAAAACTTATTTTCCAGGACATTATTTCCTCTTCCTTAACACTTTCTGATTTCTTTTTTTAGCTAAAAAATATTCTTTCAACAGGATTGAGTGCTGTTGCTTACACTAAATGTTGAATATGGTTAATGTTTTATTTCTAGGTTATATTCTCCTCTCTACTTCAAGCAAAATAAATTGTCTTTAATGTCTTTTCATCTGTACGATTGAATTAACAAATGTACAAATTCATTTATTCATATTTATTTTTCTTAGATTTTTATTTGTTTTTCTCATTTCTGCGAACAAGACAAAAGAGTACACAACAGCAGTTTCTTGTTAATTGTCGTCTCTTTATGTCGCCATGATTGTCACCATCAATGAAAATTCAGTTAATATTTAGAATAAATAACAAAATAAAATCTTTAAATAATGTCCACGTTTTCTTTAAAAGAAATCACATTGATGGTATTTTAGTTAAGAAGAGATGCCTCAAGAAAAGTCTTAAATTAAATCTTCATTCACATGTTTATTTAAAAAATTCTTAAAGTATTCATAAATACATTCACATTCATATTCATATTATGTATCCATGTGTTTAATGACAAAAACAGGCCATGTGCACTGCGGACGGACCCATAAGACTTTTGATGATCATTTAATGTCAGAAACGTGAAAGAATAAAATTGAAAACGATTTATGAAAACAATTGCGATAATTGAAGGAGAGTCCTTTACAACTTCATTCGCTGCTCCCCTTCAATTTTATTATACAATCTCTTACAGTTTTTACTGAGTTTTTCTTCTTAAATTAATTTAAGTTTTACTCGATAACCCAAATTGAATGCAAGTTCCTGATATATAATTAGAATAATTCGAATTTAAGTGTAGATAAGTGAATAAAAAGTAGGATATCGTCGGTCACATGTTGACAGCTCTTATTGCTCCGTTACTAAACCGTGTTGGAAGTAAATAAAAAAACAAAATTAGTAGGAGAAGTAGAAAAGGAAATTTTTTTAAATATAAATGAAACGGACTAACATACAGAAGGACAAAACCCATTCTTTTGGCATCGAAAACCCAATCCAATTTTTTGCGAGTTAAGAGTTGTCAACCTGTGACCGACGATATGTTAAGAGTAAAATTAAATTAACTTCACGATGGGTGTACAACAAGGGAAAAGACTTTGGCTCTTTTTGAACCGATTTATCTTTTTGTAGCTCGACCTACGATTCGTTGATGCCAATATAAAATACGTGTACGATAAAATAGTGCTGGTTAATTTAAAAAGTTTATTTATAAAGACTAAGATCATATACTTCTTTTGGGAGTAAAAGAAATAAAAATATTCTACAGGAATTTAATTATTAATGGCATCGGTACCGTCAACCGGTACTAATTGCATCTCCTTTACCAACATATTGAGAATTGATTCGATTGAACGTCTGCATCAGGGATGGAAACTCCTTACAATTCTAAGCTATTTACTTAAATTCAAAAATAATTATGTTCCTCCACGATAAATCAATTACAAAATCTGCTAAAGAAAGAAACATTTTACTCATTATATTTACTAATGGCGCTTTAAGCCACATAGGAAATTATAAAAGCTTAATGAGGATTATAAATAAAGCTTATAAATTTTATTGTATTTAAAAAGGTCTTAACACGCATTGCGCTTTCACACACCAGAACAATTTTTAAGTCCACAATTTTTGTTTTGTACACAGCTTTACGTGGATTAGTGTTTTTTGTATTCATTTGACTTTTGTGTGTTTTATTTTTAAATGTGTGTGTATTGGTTTGTTCCGCTAATGCGGGGTTGTAGCCGGTTGAAACTTTACGCCAACAAAGAACCATTCTCTTCGCCTCTCCATTAACAAGCTGCCATATTATCCCAGCACAATTATTCTTGTGTGTGAAAGCCCATTGACATTAAAAGTTATAAAAGTAAAATATTAAGGCTAAAAATTACAATTATGTATGTATAAAAATATATGTTCACACTTGAGTTGTAAAACAAATCTTTTAGTCCGCTAGTACATTCATAAATATTAAAAAAATAAATATTTATTTAAAAACACACTCGCTTTGTGATGCGGCTTCCACAAAAAAAATCCGTTAATATTAAATCATACCGATACATTAAAATCATATTATTGTGAATCACAAGTTAACACCCGGGTGTGAATGTTAATGCATCGATAGTAACGGTTCTATTTTTCTTAACTGATAATTGATACAACATGAAAGTGCTCCACTTAAATTTGAAATTGGAAAAATATCAAGAATGCGGAGTGTGCGAGTGTTTTGAAACTTTCATTCTTTAGAGAAAGAACGTATGAAAACTATTAAATCGCAGTAAATACAAAATTCCAATAGTCATGAACAGACATATGTATGTATGTGTGTATGTATGTGTGTATTTATGTATGAGTGTATAAGAAACTCTGTACTATGTACACGCATACATATTTTATTTGCACATATTTTTAATTTATTTGTTCAGATACATAATAACGGGCATTTAGTTGGAAATAATATTCTAAGGATGTATGTAGGTATATGTATACCCTGTGTGAGCATGAAAAGCATGAAGGGCTAAAAACATTTCTGAGATCTAGCGATGACCCTTCATAAGCTGAACCGTGACTAAAATATGTATTTTTTTTTAATTCTATTAGTATTTTTGCCCCAAGACAACACATCGTCGTATGAATTCATAAAAGCCCTAAGTTACATTGAAAAAATTTTACAGGACAAGCAAGAAACTTTCTAATATGAAAAATTAACCAACATTTTTCAAGATTTTTTCAGTTTAAACTTATTTCTTATTAGGGAATTATTAAAATTTTAATATGTAAACTTTTCCAGAGACATGTACATTGATATGGTGCATCGTAACTCAGGGCTTTTTTGAAATCATATGACGACATAAAACTTTGTATAGAAAAGTATAAGTATGTGTGATTGTATGTTTATATGTATCATGCAAAAATTAATTTGCATAAATTTTGAAACCGTCAAATGTTTAATGTCCATCTAATCTTATATTAAACATATAAATTAATCTTATTTATTACACAAACGAAATATGTTATTTTCAATTCAATTTGTTAATTTTATAACTTGAATTTATATGTATGTAATTCATTCAGTCACTCGTACAGTTCTATTAATTAATTAGCCGACATTCCATGAACACCTGCCCCTTAAAAGCAGTTTAAGCTGACAAATTACAAATGAATTAATGAATTTTATGCATGTTGTTTATATACTCGTATGTATGTATGACCTGCACAATAACAATAAAAATAAAAATTTAAAAAAATATGCCACTTTATTTTAGAAACTTGTTTATTAAATTTATCAAAATCGAAAGAGACGATATGACAGGGCGGTATTCCATTTTAATTATTAAATGTTCATATTGTTCAAACTGCAGAACTATTCTTTTGCAGTGTGATGACAAGCATCGGTTTGCCATTTCAGCAGCATAAAATGATGAAACGATATAAATGATGTTTATGCCCAGATGACCATTTCTCGTTGATGCCTTCAGGACAATTTATAATTTATCGTCTATTAAATAAAGTTGAGAACAAGCATGCAGACAAAATAACGAAAAAGGTCTTTAATAAAACTTTATTGAGGACAAGCTGATGCATTGTGTCGAGTTTCCACTCGCATTCATGACAAGATAGCAGACAATGTCCGCTACTTAGAAAACAAAATTTGCGACAATTGCATAAAAGTTGCCTTCATTAAAACAACTTGAGCAACAATTGCATGGAAATCAATTAAAAAACCAAAGTACTTTTCATACAAATTTACAACTCAAGTATGCGAAGGTAGACTATTGGGCTGTATGTTAGTCTAAGAATCTGATTATCGTGGGTTCGATTCCCACACCAAGTGAAAATTTTAACATCAAAATGCGGATTTCTTTAAAAGTATTAACTTCTTGAACTAGTTACGTTGCATGTAGTATATTATACCATAAAAATAATCTTATTTTTACTCATGATGAGTGTCCTTTTTTCATGTCATTGATGATGTAACGTGGTCTTGCAAGCGCCATCGATGATGTCTTGCAGACATGGTCAACTGGGTACGTACATATTATCAATATATGGTAAATAAGTTACACATGTGTTGTTCCATACAGAATAATTATAATGGAATGCCACTTTTAACACAAAACAATACATTAACAAAGTTTGTATGTGGCCAAGTGAGCACTCATGCACTAGCATATCCAGCGACCGACTCAATCGACCGCATTCTAGAAATTAATATTAAAATTTACACGAATACATACGATAAAATACGTAAAACATAAAATACATAAAACATTCTAAATAAGCATCTCAAAACTCTGTCTGGTTTCTATACAAAAGCAAATTGCATGCACGTGCATTACGTGTGCATGTGCTTGTAGTAACTTTAAATGCTTATAAGTCTCTAAATATCGAACCGATTTAAATAAAATTCAGATTGTGCACATCTATGTAAAAACCTGTTTAAAAGCGTATAAATCTTCCCAAAATCGGTTCAGTATTACGGCCGTAAAAGGGAGCTCAAAAAAGGTGTTTGATTAATAATAATAATAGAAGATAATGTTTAAATATTTAGAAGATTGCTGGTGATAGACGAATTCGCGCCTCTTCTGGAACATATTCGAAAGAAATTTCGCAAAAACATAATGCATTGTTGTCAATATTGTTTTCTGATCTTCTGTATGACGAAAGGAAGATAGCGTTTCTCATAGGAATCCCTGAAAGTTTTCAATCCCAAATTCCCTGAAATTACTGCAGGAATTCCCGAGAATTCTACTAACTTTTTGTAGCTTCTCTAATGAAACTTTATAAATGAAACTTTAAAATCGCAAGATATTCACTTATTATAAAACAAACATCAATATATTTCCTTCTAAAACCTAAAATGAGATTTTTGCGACCAAAGATAAATTGAAAATCTACACTTATGGTGAACAAACACTCCGACATTTGTAGTGAAAGCGGTGATTTATTTCCAAATGCTTCAAAACATCTCTTTGGTGATAATATTGGTGAACTACAATCTGAAATGTTTGGTGAGAGTGAAATTCAGATTAAAAAAGATCTTACTAGAACCGTTGAGAGCCATCGTGCGTTTTCTCTCACAGGGAAATTTTTATCTAAAATTAATAGTAGACTTTCGTATCATTCATACTCGTAACAAAACATCGTTGAATAATGTTATTGGTTTGATATATTTTTTTCTATATTTCAGCTGCAACTGAATTGATTTCGGTAATATAATTTAATATATTTTTTTAATTTACTGTGCAAATGAGTACATGAATTTATTGATCTCTTGCTCCACCTAAGAGGGACTTCATCATACATGCATGTGTGTGGAGTATTTATAAACAGCGGCTATAAGCATTTAACACGTTTAAGCACTTTAGAAAGTTCAGTTTGCTAATTAAAATATACGCAAAAGTTTTTTGTGCAAAACTCGTGCAAATTAAGAAATGGTTACAAGCGATAAATACTGTATTATATATAAATTAAAGAATTGTCCCCATTTCTCGGGAAATCGAAAAATCCGGGAATTTAAAAACTCTAGTTCTGTCGCTTTTGGTATCTCTCTCCCAAAACCACATGCCTGTTAAATGAATGCCTTCTAATTGAGGCAGGAACAAGTTAGCATGTCTATGAATCGTTCTCTGTTGATTGAAGCGTTCTGATAATCATTATTTTTAAAGACACACATACATATAAACCAACTGTTCCTCCGGCGTATAAAATTCAGCAAATGTTGACATGGCATATGGATTGGCATCGGGGCAAATTTTTAAATTCTGCATATTCACATACAGCCGCTAATCGAAAAGTGTGATTCAGCAAGATAACACTAATGAGCGATAATTCCAGATGGAAGATATTATCCGTCTTCCGCAACAGAAATTGTTTACCAGGATACTGACTGCATGTATGTACATGTATTCATTGAAGGCTTCATCATGTGTTCGTGCCCCACACAGCTAAGTAAATACACATGTATGTATGTGTATGTGTGCTAAGCATGCATACATGCACTTTTCAATATCACCATCAACAGCAATAATAATTAATAAAATAATAATAAAATTACATGATAATCTAAAACAAAATGATTGAGAACATTAAATGGACATTTTCGATGCATCAGAAAATATTAAACAGGTAAAATATGATATATTCACAGTGTGTGTGTGTCAGTATCGTTCAATCAGTCTACTGAAACAACTCAAAACATTAATCACAATTGCAAGCGTGTGCTTGGCGATAGATTTATTATAATGAGAAACTTAAGATGTAGACTTCAGATACATATTTACATACATACATATGCATATATCAGTCCATAGTCTTCAGAGAGAGAGATAGAGAGAGACAAGCGGATTTTACAAGATAAATCAAAAGAAAATACAATTTATATTTATAACATTTTAGGTAATTCATTCTTCACAAAATGTTACAAAAGAAATAGGGTAATTTTTCGTGAATAGTTATTTGTTATGAAAACTCACGCTCAGGAAATACCCACGAAAAAAAGAATATAAAATAATTCAAAAAAAATTGTGCCAATAATACTTTCTTAATAAAAATAATTTTAATTTACCAAAAAAAATCTTAATTAATTAGGATATGAGTAAAAAGTCAGATTTTAACATTTCTTTTCAACACAAACCTAAAACAGTTCAATTAATTACGTACGAGCATTAATTAAAAAAATTATACGAAAAAATTACAATAAACCAAAAGAAAAATCACGAAGCGATCACGCCAAAAATCTACGTTGCACGCTCACTCACGCTAAATCTTTTTATACTCACGTTCATGCACGCTCACGAGATTGAAACAAAAAAACTAATCGAGATTATGATAATCACGTGGGAAGTGTCCTTCTTTACATGAAATTGCCTTCAAAAAGTTAATGCCAAAATGTTAGTTATTGTTTTTTTATCACAAATGGACCTATTTTCTGGACCCAAGTGGGGCGGTAGCTCGCAAATGGTAAAAGTTCGAACATAGACGCCAAGCAATTAAAAATTATCCCTGTACTTCCAAAGTACAAACATTTATTGCGGTGACATAAATTTGAAAAACTGACGTTGATGTCTTAAAATGACTATTAAACGATTAAAAAAAATTCTGAACGTTTTAACACATTTATGTGAGAAATGGTTTAAATAATTTTAAAACTGAATAAAGCAATTACAGTGAAGTTTAAAATTTGTATACAAACCTAAATAAAATCAATTAATTTTATTTGTTGCAGTTGAATTTTTTTTTTAATTTTGTTCATGAGCGGAGTAACAAAATGAAGGTATCTAAGATCTACTGTTTAATGTCAACCAAACCGCGATTATACTTTTGTGGAGTATTAGGACACAGAGAAACTTTCCGCTATTAAATTACGTTTATTTTTATCCTTGAAAGCAGTCGAATTATTTTTACTTTTAATTCTTTTGGATTATTTGATAATAATCTCAAGTAATCCTGGTTACTTTTAGATTATTTGTAATCGCCGCCAATTAGTGATTGAAAATTTCTTAGCTGTGAATTATATAATCATTACGAGTAACGCCTTAAAACACCAAAGTGGAAGTAGTAACAATTATGTACTTCATATTTTTGTTAACATTTTAACCCGTTACTCACTCTTCCATCGAAGTTTTTGTTGTTAGTCGACGCAACGTATAATATAATGTTTCCAACATTCGCTTGTCACTGTATATGGCGTTATTTTAATATTCAAATAAGCAGTATGTTAATATTTTTATTGTTATCATATTTTTATTTGATGGTAATTAAGTATCGCCAATCCGAAGGGACGATAAATTCATTTTACACCCGCTCACTTCCTCATACTTTGCCGCTTAACTTAAGAAAAAATATCGTTCTCGTTTTATTGGGCACTTAGTTTTTATGGGCAGCGCCGCAACATTACAGTTTAACAATCATCAGCTCAATAAAAATCATTACAGCAACTTGTTCATTTGTGTGGTATAGGTGTAGGTGTGTGTATGTGTGCTTTTTATATATATATTTTTTTAAGTTCAAACTGTTGTCATTAACTTTGGTCAATTGCTCGACTTAAGACTTCATCGCCATTGTTCGTTTTTATATAAAGACTGCATTAATTTTACGGTTGATTAATAGTGCAAATTAAATGCGGGCTACATTCCAGAACATTGCAGACAAATTAAAAACTTATAATTATTTTACTTTTTTTATTAATTTCAATAAATTAAAATCTTATTTATACACATGTACATATCTGTATGTAAATGTGTGTTGAGTAATACGAATGAATGGTTGTCTTAATCATGATCCAATATTATCATGGTATTAATATCCAACATATAATATTGTGTGATGTGTTATATAATCTCAATTAAAAATATTTGTTGTGAAACCAAAAAATAAAATAAAAATAAAACCAAAAATAAAACCACAACATGATAAACAACATTTCAAATTTGTTCATCATAATTGTAATCATGACGATAAGTGGGTGGTTTCTTTTGTCCATTGACTGCATTCACACCTTAAAACAGTTTAACGCGACTAAATCATTGTCGGATGAAATTCAGAAGACAACAACAAAGGAATTTGTTATCAACAATAGTTCAAATATCTTGAAAAATTCATTAAACAGGGATAACTCAATACCAGCAGTATTTGAATCAGCTCCTTGGCAATTGACACAAACAGTATTCGAACAAAGTGAAATTCCTGTCAACGGCATTACACTTCGTCCTGTTCTTGATGAGAATGCTAAAATTCATAATGACTTTTATTATGGAATTAATAAAAACAATCAAGAAAATAATTCCGACAAGAACACAAAACTACCAACAACTTTATTGTCTAACATCAAACTTGTCAACTCATCAACTTTGTGGCCATCACCATCGCAATCAACATCGTCACCAAGAGCAACAGACTCAGGCACAGAGTCCACAAACTCCACATCAGCAGCATCGTCTTATTTTGAACGTGTTGAAATGCATGAATCTCTGACGCATACGAAAAACGAAAAATTACTGCTCCATCGAAATAAACGCTATTTAGTATTTCCCGAGGGTAGTTCATTCCAATTAGGTGAGTTTAGGAAACTGACAATCCAATCTGCCCACAGAAGGGGGCACAATATTAAGTTGCAATTTTTGCTTTAAATTTTATTAATGTTCAACAGATATTTGCTTTACACAAAATTTAATTGCGTATCATGATGCAGCAACAGAAAAATTTATTTTACCTTTTAAAAATATAGGAACAGTCAAACACTATTTCTAAACTTTAGACTCGAAAATAATGATATTTTTCCAGATTTCGATTTAGATCTAAACAAACTACATAAGTTTATTCAAGTGTACTTTGTTACATTTTTTATATTTAATTTGACAAACAAATGATGTTTCACAAATGAATAAATTTACTTTGAAAATATTCTACTTTTCCAAAATGAGACTAATAAAAGTTGTTAATATCTGTCACGGCATTTCAATTTGTTTTTGTTAATTGACTTTGGTATGTGCAAAAGGACGTCCTCTGTAAAAATAGCATAAGTCGAGGGGTTTTAAGTTTTTTTTATTATAGGTCAGAAAAAATGTGTCAAAAGTGGTACAAATTCGATTTCCAATCGGCCTCAATATTGTTCTCAATATATTAGTTTTTATACTACTATTCGCATATTTCGTGAGAACTAGAATTTTAGTCCTTTGTTCTCATGCAAGAGACAACCACCCCATTGTACGTACATCTGAATGCACAGAGATTAACACTAAATAACTTCCTTCAATTAAATATCCTTACGGTCAGATACAAAAATGTAAAGGACTAAAATAACTTTTCATCTCATTAAAATATTAAAAAAAATCTTGAATTTATCGTTTTAATCTGCAAGAAACATTTTTTGTTTTATCAATTCCTGTCTTGCCACAATTTTCACACTTATTTTAATTTATTCTACATTTTATGCCACAGTTTTTGATCTCATCATTCCGATTGTGGATTACACCAACTTTGCCATCATGGGAATAACATGTGCAGTGGCCTGGGAGTTGCCCAGCAAACCTCCTAGTGAGATAATTGAAAATTTCCGGACAAAACTTAACGATGGTAGTACATACGGCCTCAGAAGACGAAATGATTCCACACAGCAATCACTCGAGTACATTAATAGCCAACGAAACGAACAGGAGGCCACAGAAGGCATAATTAGATGGAGAGAAGGCGAAACAGACCACACCCAAGATTATCTACCACAGCTGCCATCAACATTTTCAGCCGCATCCGGACGCGAAAATTTTTTAGCAAACGCAGCACCAACACAACCTTCAAGCTATTTTTACTACAACAACTACATTAAACGAGAGAAAATACAAACAACAACTGCCGCTCCAGCAACATTTTTCTATGGCCAACATCCTCAGCAACAACAGTGGCCGAACTATAACTACGAAACATTTGATGCTAATCAAAGAAAAACTTTATATACCAACAGCAATAGAGAAGGACCAATATACCGAAACGTTTTCACTTCACAAACGAACAAACATTTCTACAACAAGGATCATTATCATCCAGCCAGCAAATGGAATGTTAAAAATCGCCAAAAACACCCGCAGAAGACAAAAATGCACTACACCAATGCGGGCGATTACTGGAATAAAGACAACAACTGGTGGGAAAGCAATAAGAATCGCATTGGAAAACACTGGCAGAAAAATCAACAAAAATGGTCGCAGCATCAAAAGAAGTAAGAAAAACAAGACACATTAACATTCAAATTTATCCGAGTAACAGCCAAAAGCACAACTGTGTGCATTTGACTAAACAAAAGTATTCAAAGCAAATTAACATTTTCTTTTTTAAATAATTTATCTATAGTCCACGAATGAATTATCAAACAGCCACGTTTAGCAAGCGCACAAGCAGAAATCGCAACATTTTAAATAAACCGCCAAAACATCGCATCTATCCCATATTTGGCAAACGCAAACGACGTCGCAAATCTACTGACCACCATTCTTATTCCCACAGCGAAGTTGTGACTAAAAAACTACAAAATATTCATGCCAGAGAACATTTACAGACACGACAAAAGCTCTATGGAAAAATTGAAAAACTTTACAAAACGTGAGTACGAACGAATATGTTTTAAATGCATGTGGGTTTGACGTTGAAGTTTACGGTGATGTGAACTGTTTCAAATAATCCACATGCTCCATCCACTTGCACGCAACACAAAACAAGTAAAAACAAAATTAACGAAATTTTATTTCTTTTTTCCCCCCCAAATCCTGTTGACAGACGTGGTCAGAATGGAACCGCATGTGTTTTGAGGGCGCTGTGCGAAACAACAAAACGAATGCATTCAAATTGTCATTACAACGAAGCACCTCAAAGTTTTGTTATGGAACTTTTACGTTCCATATTTGCATTGCCCAAAGACACACTAACCAAATCAAAGGAATTGTCGTTACATTTACATGGCCGCTACATGGACGCGGTCATGTTTGCAGATGATGTCACCCAAAGTTGTAGTGAGAAATACAACGGGTGTGAATACAGCATCATTTTTGATTCGTAGGTGTTCGTTCTCTCGCTACAACTCATCTCACTCACCCGTTTAAATGTTTTAATAAAATGTGTATTAAAAATATCAAAAGACCTGCGTTACAAATAAAATTTAAGCCATCATTTTCCAATCCAAAATGTGTGCATTTTATTACATTTTTCGTTCTATCGGCTTCGCTACTGAGAAGCTCAAGTCTTAAAGTTTCCAGACAACGAATTTCATTGAAAATTTTAGTTTAACACTTCAATGCGTTCCTTAGATACGTTTTTTCTAACAAATACGCATACATACAAACATACTACATGTACATATATATAATAGATGTGTAACTACATACCCACATACACACACACACATACGTATGTATGTATGTATATAACACCCACTTAAAACGAATTATGTAAATGTATGTATGGATGTGCAATAAGAGAAACAGGATTTTTGGCAAAACAGCCAAACATTTTATTTATGATTTTAATTTTGTGTACTTAATAAATTTAGAACATAAAAAATAACAGCAAACGTGTTCCCCATGTATTTATTGAATATCGGATATTAAATGAGTTTTCAAATCTTCTTGGAAAATAATAATATGTGCAAATCGAAATTTGTATAAAAAATATTATTGGCTTTCTGAATTTTAATTTTAAGCGAAGATGTTAAGAATTCTCTGTTTAGACCAGATCAATTTTTTCCAACAGCAAGCAGCATCAATGTGATACCTCTTTTGCACTGTCGTATGAAATAACTTCTATAGGATCTCATTGTCTTAGGAATTTCACTATACATATGTACATATTTCTGCATTAACTAATCTCTAGGAATACTCTACAGATTTTGGATTACTATCGCCCTAAAATATGTTCTGTATCATGTTCAACATGAATCAGTGATTGCCGTACAAATCATGACGAAAATAGTAGTCCTACATTTTAATTTTGATCATTTGTGTATTGAACCCAAACACATAATACCCCAATTGGCCACGCTTTTAAGACATCCCCAATGAAGAGTACACGACAATGTTAATTCCTCTGCGAAATATGAGTGACAGCCGAAACAAAATGCAGCAACTTTTTCGAACAAATGTGGCGTAAATAGTGCACGACTACACCGATACTACGATACGAAATGAAATTAACATTCGATTATTTGATTGTATACAAAACTTAAGACATTGTCGCTCATTTTGTCGTAAGCAAAGTTTGATATATGACAACATGCAAGTCATCGTCCTTCATAATGTCGTTAAGCGATTTTTCTTAAAAAGAAAGGCTACAAGTCGTGCAGGAATCGTCTGCAACAGTTGCCGTTAACAACAATCTGATCAACTGGGAAGTTGGTAATTATATATGGATTACAAATCAACGACATTTAAATATTTTGTGCAGATTTTAAAGTGAGCTGAGCTCTCTTAAGATATGATATCTTAAATATTATAGTTTAAACAAATACTTTTTATTCATTTTAAATGAGAACAAACGGCTGCTACAGAAAACGTAGAAAAAATTTAAAAATTTTAAATGATAAAAACCGACAACCATCATCATTTGGTTGTTGGAATAAAAAAAAAGATATTAAAGGAAAATAATTTGTTGTTGGTGTTGCAAAGTAGAGAAAAATGAATGTGTGAATGGATGGGAAATAAAAAGGGCATAAAATATCCTGACAAAAAAAGAGATGTTTTAGAGTTTGATTTGAAATTCTGCTTTTTAGTTTTTAATACTTCCATTTTTGCCATCAAATAGTTGATTAAATGAAGTGCATTTTTAATCGTGCTTTTTAATATTTTTTTTTATTATTCTACTTTCAATTTTGTGAAAATGAAACAGAAACTCTTGTCATTCGCAAACCCGTTCTAGATTAATGAATGATAGAGGAGGAACTAATTTAAACTAAAAGCATACGAAAATTCATTTCAGTCGCTTTCATTATATACAATTAATAAACCTTTTTTCCAAAAAAAAAAAAAAAAGGTTAAGCAACAACACAAAAATAAAATAAACATTTCAAAAGATACAACATTTCTATATTAAGTCTTATAAGTGTGTATGTATGTGTATATATAAATAAAATAGAATATGCAAATACAATTAATTATTTACCTATCCACCGATATATAATATGTCTATAGATATAATGGCTCAGTAAGTAGAACATTTGTTTGCAAATTCAAAGAAGCATGTTCCATTTATTTTTCTATTTATTTAAAAGTTTTTTATCTGGACGTAAATAGACTGAGTAGTTAAATGCTGTGTTAAATATACTTAAGTAGATTTACAACCAAGAGTCATTCATTTTTGAACATCGCGAACACAAATAAGCAAATAATTGTTTAATCAATTAGAAAGAAAATTTTTTGCAGGGCTTTTGAGGATGATATTTGTGAAAACTAATGTAGAAATCAGGGTCACGGTTCTATCGTATGCCTTTGTTTGCATATTTTTTCTATCTTATCTGCAGTTCCGAAGATACTGACCATTGTTATCATTACAATAAATCAAGTTCAATAAACTTACAATTATATAAGGTATCTTTTTGTTTTTAAGACAAAGATGATTAAATTAAAATAAAATAGAGAAAACTATTTATTTTATTTTTATTTTTAAGAGATAATTTTATCCCATTAATGTTTAAGCTAGATTTCGGGCAAGTTGTCTTGATGTCAAATATTCGTTTTTTTTTTAGATCAATGATTCATGTTACACAACCCTAAAAATCCTAAAACGAAACACCCGACATTATTACGATTTATAAAAAAAGCCAAGATGAGATTTAACACTTCAAGACAAGAAGGAAATAATTTAACAGATGTTTAAGTTTACTTTTCTATTCTTTTGAAAATGCACAAATTGAAAGAGCACGATGTGCCAGATACAAACAGATGTAAAACAAAAGATGTAGATATTTGATAACAAATAAACAACAATGTAAGTACAAAACAAAAACAAAACTCTATTTTCTTTCCAGAACTATTAGTAAAATAAATTTACTACTTGTATACCCTACATTTGTCATAGATTCCCACTTAACCATTTATACTATTTGCTGCTCTAAAAAATAGAAGGAAAAAACATTAAAGGAATACAAACGAATTGAATGAGTAAAATGTATTGGACTTTTCATAAAATTAAATACCAAAGATATCCAAGTAACTTTGCACCTTTTCCTATATTTATTACTTGAAACTCCACTGGTTGAATTTGTTTTTCGAGAATTTTTTTCAGTGGCAAATTAATCCCTGAGAAAAAGAAAATCAGCTATCACAACCTCACAACTCTTTTATTGCACTTCTGTGCAACTCTCAATATTGTGATTTTTTCATACTTTTCTTCACTTACGTTCACTTCACTTCACTTTGTATTATTGACAACTTGAAAATAAAATTTCTACTTAATCATAGTATTACAATATATATCGATCGTCTTTTATTTACAAAAAACCCTCAACAAACAAAATTTTTTGAAAATCTTTGATAGAAGATATCGAGGCAATCTCGATTAATAAATTTAAAAAAATACCTAGTCTTTTATTTACACAATCCCAACAAGACTTTGGGTCTATTAACTGTATTCCCTCCCACACATAAATAAATAGAGATCCGCTTGCAATTAAAACATGTCTAGAGTTGCGAAACAGGTTCGGTTTTTTAAAAAAGGATGTTTTTCGAGTTATTTGAGAAACCCGGTTCTTGTCACCAATTTTTTTAGATTTTATGTGATTATTCTTAATTATCAGGCAATAAGCCATACTGTGTGTAATCATTTGATCTTCATCGTGAATGTCACTAATTCGCCAATTTAAAAATGCATGTACATTTGCGAATTCAAGCCAATTTGCTAAAAAATTATTGTGTATTTTTTTAATATGCTGTTTGCCATAAATAAAATATATTAATATATGTATATTCTTTCCTTGGGTTTGAAATTTTGCGTTATTTTGATGTAAAATAAAATGTTGAATATGTAAATTTAATTCATGTTATGAACCCAATTAATTTTTAAAATACTGAAGTGAACCATTTTAAATTTCTTATTTGTTTTAATAAAAAAAAATTGTCGAAAGTTGAATTGAACAACAACAAAAACAAAATTTACTTCTTTTTTTTATATACATATGTACATATCGCTCATTTACTCATACAATGTCATATCTCAAAAAAACTAGATTTTCAGAAAATGCGTTTAAAGTTTTTAAATTACACACAACTCAATTAAAAATTAAAAATCTATTCTCCTCTCAAGAGTACACAACATATTTATATGAATTTTTTACACAAGATGAAGAGCGATACGGAGAATAATTCTCAAAAATTATGTTTTTGAGTTATGACGTTGTATGAGTAAATGACCGATATATATTTCTTATGAATTCTAAATTTCCTAAACAAACAATTTGCAGTTAGCATCACTGAACAGTGTACTAGAATTAAAACGATTGCCGACGGGCCGAAGGTCAGACAGAGATCTCCCTTCTTTCGTACTTCTACAGAAAAATTAGAGAGCTCCTCTCCCTTGTGAAATAAATTGATCATTCTCGAATTTATTGAAATTCATCAAGTTAACTCATCTTGTTCTCCATTCAATTTAACATTCTCATATAAACCTTAAAGTCATACAAAGCCAATAAGAGATTTTATTGATCCATACTACTTTGTTTTTTCCCCTAACCTTAATGGTCATAATTCCGCTCCAGTAATTATTATCATAATCAAATTTATATTTATGCACGTCCTTCCTCATAATTCCCCCCCCCCCCCCAAACTCTCTGCTAATCCATAAAGGATATTTTATTAATAATCATCTAACATTAACAGATTATTACAAAATCGTTTAAAACTAATTCATACCTCAATTCTTAAATTAACATAAAATACTAAATAAGATTATTAACAGAAAAACCCGAAAATCGGATTTTAAAAATTACCCTTTTTTGAATTATTTAAAAACGGTTTCCGGAATCATTTAATGATCAGTATCTGAGCATTTCACAAACTTGCTAGACAAAACTATGTAATGAAATGTAATGAAGTTAAGCAGTCTACCTGTTATAGAGTGACTTTCTAATAAATTAGCAAACAGTTATAATCAATTAGCATCAGCACTTTGTCTTTCGTTATTCTTATGTTTTCAGGTTTTCTTCTGTTCTAAAGCTGTGAAAAAAAAAACAAGAGAAAAAATCACAGAAAAGTATATTTGAAAATTTGAAAAGTCTTTTACACCATCAACAGTTAGTTTCACTTGGAACTGTGAAGTGTTGGCTTCCATTCCCATTCAAGTAAAAAAAAAGTAAATGCATTAAGTAAAAATATAAAAGCAAAACTTATCGTAGATTACCATCAAAATAATTATAAAAGAGAAAATAAAGTAAAAAACCACAAAAACATGAAGAAACTCCAAAAAACTATTTTTATTTTTTATATAATGGGAACTCTTGTTTCATGCTTCGAAACGACTTCAACCAAAATTGGTCTGGAACAAGCAATTGAACAACAACTGAATAAGGAACAGCTGCAGCGTCTATCACCAGACAACCAACCTTCTAAACAAATTGATACAAAACTTTTAAAACGTAAAAGAAGATACTTGGAGTTCCCGGAAGGTTCATCATTTCAATTGGGTAAAACACAATTTTGTATTGTCGTATTAAACGATATATTATATTTATAATAGAACATCAAATATTTCTATTGGATCATCTAATTTATGTTTCAAATAGTGCACTCAATTATGAAGGGCTGTTCACAATATTCATATTATTTAACTTTTTTCAAATTACAACATATGATTTTATGATACCTTGTGAATCCACCAAATAAGTTTTCAATTTTATTACTTTAACAGTATCACGGCGCAATTATTACCAGGTAGGTACAATTAAAAAAAATATTTACAATGTTTGCTAAGATTTTAGTTGCAGGCTGTCAAGAAAGCATTTTTGCATTGTTGTTTTGATAGAATGTTATTAATCCTCCAGCAAACATGTGAACTGCACTAACCTGGTAATAATTGTACCATCATTGTCATCCCAATTTTGCTGAAAAAGATTTATTTCTTTATTATGAATCAGGCTTTTATTCTTCTTGCAGTCTATGATTTAATCGTCGGTGTCGTCGATTTCACCAACTATCTAATTTTGGGCGTTACTGTGGCCTTGGCATGGGAATTACCATCTAAGCCACCAAGTGAAATTTTCGATGACCTTAGTGAACGTTTAAAGGATGGTACTTTGGGTACTTCACGCAATGATACCGCAGAAAATATTAAATATATAGACGACATTCAAAGTAAACCAACAGCAACCAAAAGTCATACGAAAATATATAATTATAAATTACAGCCCTTGTTCAGAGCACCAATGCACTACCGGTATTATGCATCTCAGGCCCCAAATGGTGCCCATAAATATACAAATTACAAAAATTCACACCCTTTAAATTTATATTCACCAAACGAATACAACAAGTGGTCTAAAGATCGAAATATATTCTATACTCCGAAGCAAACGCATCCATTTGTAAATTGGACAGAAACCAAAAAACTTCCCAATTTTAGTGTTAAAGACATTAAATATCCCTGGTGGAATTTGCGTGAACGGTACGTATTCATTCCAAAGTGTTAAGAGTAACGAAAGAAATCTTCTGAAAGATCTGAAGATTTTCACAATTTACAATCCAAAAAACTCAAAGTTAGTAATTATTTTAATTTTCAGACTCAAAAGCTCATTCGTTTCACGTCCAAGTATTAGAAGATTTGACAAAAATGTAAACTACAGCAAAGCTCGTTCTAATAAGAAAAAACATGCTGGATCTTATTCAACATTTCGGGGTACAGGACGTGCTGAACATCGAATTTATCCCATTTTCGGAAAACGCAGTATTTCAAATAAAAATCTATCTGCTACACACAATCGTTACAGACGCAGCGGTATTATTACAGAACATCCTTCAAAATTGGATCGTATTCACATAGAGCACCACCGCAGAACTCGACATGATTTGTACCAACGAATAGAGTCTTATTTAAATGGGTAAGTTCACAAACTAAATTCTTGATGCATCACACAGCAAAAACCGTTTAAGAGACACTGCAAAATTAATTAAATTGTAGCTTAAAGCAAGGGATCACATTTTATCAGCAAATGTCATCTTCAAAAAAAGTTTTAAATGCAGAGACCCCCACTTTATTCATAAAACCAGACAACAATTGAAGGGAAGTGCTGATGACACTTTAGTGATAATAATTGCAGTGGCTACATACACGCGCACTTGCAAAATACCCCAATACAAACACAGCAGCAACTTTTGCAAGGAACAATCAAACCAACCCATAAAAAAATATATATTTATATAAATTGAGTCTGATGGTCGGTCCCCTAGACTGAGTTGCTTTTTTTCTGTTGGATTTTCTTTGTTTTCCAGATTTGACTTGTCTAATCTTACATTGTCTTGTTGTGTATCTGCTCTCGTTGTCTTCTTTTTGTTATGTTACAACGCTGATGCGCACACAGAGTGGGAGGAAATCCTTCAATTACTTAAAACAATTTGTTCTCAGCAGGGATTTAAGTGATCAACTATAAAAATTATAAAGCAATAACCACTACCGCAAGTGCTAAACGACCATTTATTTGACTGAATGTTCGACCTGACGACTGACTGCATTGGACGAGTCATAGTACATAGTTTTACTACATTAACAACTACAATTACAACATTAAACAGATTGCAATTTAATGCTCGTACCAAGTATTGTAAACTTGTATGAGAACACGTATGTGCACAAGAACGTGGATGAGATTTCCATGCTATTTCTCAAGAAGCCATTGTACGAATTTAAATCTTACGTCTCCCCCTCATTTTTTTATTTTATTTTTTATTTTATTTTATTTTTTATTTTATTTCAGTCGAGGTTCGCATGGTCATCATTGTGTTCTAAGAGCTCTTTGTGAGACGGGACAGAAATCAAAAGAACATAAGCCTGGCTCCTTTGTTGGGGAACTGATGCGTGCAATATTCACAATGCCCGAACCTTTGGATGCACCAGCAGATGGTCATCAACAAAATGGCTACAAGGAGCTGCGATATGATGCAGCCAATAAACTAGAAGAAGACTGTGCCAGTCGGTACAGTCATTGCAAAGAGTCATTGTGGTCTTCGCATTTTGTGCTTTAAAATTGAAATGCAAACAAAGATATTATTATTATTATTATTTTTATTTTGTTTTATTCACATCGATTTATTTGAATTCAATAACCAATCTAATATATTGAAGGGACATTTGTTGCGAATACGAGCATTGCATGTTTGGTAGTCCGCCTCCATAATGTGGGAATAGTCATCCTTCAAACCATTAATTGTAGGAAATCTGCCAAATAATAAATATCGTTGGTTGCAATAAAATTAAGATCAGTTAAATTCAAGTCAAATACGTACGTGAAGACAACTCGAAGTATGTCCTGAACCATCGAGTAACCAGGTGGCAATAAAAAACGCTTACAATCACATACTGCCCTCAAGATGCATGATTTCATATCAATTCCTAAGCTACAAAAAAAAACGATTTGGTTTTAAACTGCAAATATTAACACGCGCCCAAAACGAATTCATTTTATTTCATTGTCGGTTTTCATTATTCTCTCAGTTTTTGGGTCTCATTTCCAGACAACACTGATGCCGTAAACATTTATATTGTAAGGAAAAAAAACCTCTCCATGTGAACTCTCCATAAAAGCTGGTGCGGAGTTATTACCGTAATTTATGTTGGGAAATTTACATTTATCTCTTCATGAAAAAATAATTGTGTATTCCGCTGTAGAGAATTTCGTTTGTATAAAAAAAATCATTTAGTTTTTAATTGACAACACAGAAAAATAGTAAAAATTGATTACAATAAGAAACGTCCGAAAATCCGTATCCAAGCAATTGTCTGTAACCAAATTTTTGTTTCTGCCGACGAAAAAAAGTTATCATCAAGTTATCTTTAAATTCTGATTCATTATTTTTACACATACTTCTTATCAAACTTCACAAAAATTGGAACTGTGACGTCGTAGGCTGTACGCAAATTTAAAGCAAATTTTTAAATTTTGGATGAAAAAACGGTAATCAGCTGTTTTTGACTGTAATTTTAAACACTCTATGGAGTGAAAATTTGTAAGCAAAGTGTCCTAAAATTTTAAAATTGTGAGTGTATTGGTAAAAAAAATGAGAGAAAGTTTAAAATTTGAAAGAAAATTTGATCGCGTGACAACCAGGTAGTCAATAAATTTCAAAAATTATGTTTTTTATGAATTTCCGCAAGAACTCCGTACCAGCCTCAAAATAGAATTGTCATAAGTTATTGAAATTTTTAACAAAATACAAATAAAGAAATATTAGTGAAAAATTAATTTTAAAAATATTAACTAAAAGAATTTAATCTTTTTTTTTGTACTTATTTTTTCTCAGCAGAGGAAATCGTTCCGTTGCCGTTGTTTGTTGTGATCCTAAACTGTTTGAAGTTAGATATCGGAGAATATCTCAAAAAATGTTTATAAAACAAATTTCCACACAAAATTCAAATCAGATATATCTTTAGTGAATAATGCTTAAATGTTTTTTGAGAAAAATTAGCATTTATTCAATATTGCTGACAAAGATCTAAATAATTTCGAATGAAATACTATGGTTTTGAATAATTTAAAATTTTACAACAAAAAGGCAAAGAAGCTTGAAATTATATAAACAATAGTGACACTTTTTCTTCAAAATCGAAAAGAAAACTTTTTAACTCTTTCTATATTATTTTATCTTATAATTTTTGTCGTAGAGAATATAAAGTACCGCTTTATAAGCTTTGAAAAAACTTAACACACACAAGATGCATGTTACAACCGATACAACAGTTAGCACACCTTCCGAATGCCTCTATTATTTTTTATACACATTTCACGAAGCACTTTTTTGTAAACACTTTTCTCAACAAAAAAATTATGAATATTTTACACAACAAATAAAAAAAATAAAAAACGAAAATTGTACCAAAATTTCATTTTAACCAAAGGTTCGCTCAAAATACCAATATTAAAAAAAATTAACATTTGGGCCAAAAATATGTTAAGGTACGATCACACTTGGCAAGCATTTGCCCAAAAAAACGAGACCACTACTTTTGCTTAGGATTGGTGTGATTTAACTTGGTTTTTATATCACAAAATGAAGTCAATTATGCGGCAAAATGCTATTTTTATATTATTTTCAATAAATGCGACACATATTTAAAAAAAAATATTAGAATTAAAGAAAATGCAAATTTAGCTTGTTGTTGGTCACGTTTTTTTTCGGCAAATATTTGGCAAGTGTGACCGTACCTTTAGAAACTAAATAACAATTGTTTATAAACATCAAGCATCACAAAATCAGCAAAAAGAAAAATTTAAATATATTTTGTTCTGCAAATTTGTTTCCATAATTATTTCGTCCATAATGAGGAGATAAAAATTACTTTTTTGTTATTTAAAAATATGGAAGGAAAGGTCAGCGGAAACTCACCGGAAGGGGGATAACCGATGCATCATAGCATGCATAATGAAGTGATTTATGGATACATTTACAAAAAGGGTCCGTCTGTTTTTTTAGATGCTAGTTATGTCAGTTGGCCATGTAAGCAACGATATGTTTATTATATAGAATGAAGTTAAATAATATTAAGTTCCTAAATTGCTTATTATTCTTAATAGAAACTTGTCAAGTTTAATGAACATTTGCCTGAAACATAATATCGTTACCTTAAACGCAAAACGCCCTAAATAAACGCCCTTTTTATTATTAATTACGGTGTGTTTCTTTAAAAAGCGTTACCACTACAAATTATACTTTCCCCAACAAAACTTCGCCAGAGTTTTTCATATTTTGTTAGAGAACTTCGCTTTCAGGTAGCGACACATAAATATGTGTACAAATACCTTAAGAATTTTTTCATCGGGGTCTAATGCAACTTCTTTTTTTCGCAGATTAATTTGAAAAAATTTTCATTCACTTTGAGACCATTTGAAAATACTCACAATTTCGAAAACCCTTCAATGTGATAAAACAGTTCCCTGCGGCCACGATACGAATGATAGTGTAGGGAATCTTCAAATGGTTCTAGTTCTTCAAAGTAAATTGGTTCATAGTCATCAAATGGTTCGACATCTCTGCCATAACGCGGTCGCTGATGCCACTTGTGATGGATGGAGGGATAATATATTTGTGGTGTTGTCCATTTTTTGTTGTAGTTGGAATATTTGTTTACATATTTTTGTTGTTTTTGCGGTGACCATTGATAGTTCTTCAAATACTCGGGAGAGCTGTATTTGGACCACTTATGGGAATTATTTTGATATGAATTAAGAAATGATGATGGCAACCATTGTAAAGATGATACATTTTGATCGATACGCTGTACCTTTGGCGGCTTTGTGGCCGGTTTGGCACGGTATTTAATTAGTGAGCCCGGTATTCCAACTAAGTGCAATGGTGTGGGCCCTTTAGTTGCAGGTGCCTTTGTAGTCGGCTTGCGAAGCCTTTTAGGTATAAGATCAATTCTGGCTGTGGGCATGGGATAGTAAATGGCGGCTTCTAAATTAAAATTAAATCCTTTTGGATACATGGCCAGTAGACGTTTACTGACATTTACAGTAAATTTAAGATTTGAACCTTTAGGAAATATCATCCATCTCTTCTTTCGTGAAAAAATACGTTCCACTGCAGGTCTTAAAGTGGATTTATGGTTACAATCTATTAAATCTCTTTCACTCAAGGCACATGATGACCAGCTGATTAGGACGAATCCTAATAATAATAAAATAATTCCCACAACACGCATTTTGTCAAAGAAAAATACAGAAATGTTCTTAACGAGGCCGATTATAAAGTGAAACTAGAGTAATAAATTATTTTCAAATTAAATCTTGATTGATGTTATTCTAAAGGGAATCTTGTTTTTTTTTATTTTCTTTGTTGATTTTTATGATTTGCTGGTAGATTGACAAGATTCTTTCATTAGCAAGAGCACAAAAGCTTGTTAATAACACTTGACACACTTTAATAAAGCCGACCATCAATCACCAGAACATTATTACAAATACGAGTACATATTGATGATGTCTTAATTTTATTTAAATCAAAGTATGGCTGCAAAACAATTATGCATTTGTGGGAGTTTTAACTTTTTGTGTACGATCACTTGTAAAAAAATCATTCTTAAAAGTAAAATCATCGAGGAAAGTACATATGTATATAGAACTCTTCAAGAGCATGAAAATGAAACTTATTTTGTTTACGTCTTTAATGATGTGTACGCAGCCATCTCGATCAATTTTGTATCCAGCAAAATCGTCATTGGGTGTAAGTGTAATCAAATATTTAGTCACCAAAGTGAATCGATCGATCCCCGTAAAATTAAAAGAAATATATATAATCTGTGATAATCACCCCTTCAAAATTAAAAACAGTTTATCGATGGTCATACGTTGACAACTCGTAACTGATTTTTACAAAATTTCATTTGATGAATCACGAATAAAATATATTTAATTTTAGCAGAAGATAGTAATTTAAATAATTTCGCTTTTATTTATTTAGCGATTTATAAACGTTTTCTGCGTTTCCTGAAAAATAATAAAAATTCAGTTACGAGGTGTCAACGTACGACCATCGTATGGCATTTCAGAAAATTAAAAAAAAAATCAAATAAATAAATAAAACTTGTCATTCTGCAAGACTCAAAATAAAATAAAAATTGTGATTAGAGGAAGTATCAGATGAGCCAGTAGTGACATCTAGAATCTAGAAGTCGTACCAAAAAATAAATAACCAACGAAAATGATAAGCTGTGGTTGTACCTAGCGATGTATGATAATATATATTTATGATTCAAGTGATTGTCTATTTTTAGTTGGTGTCTTCGGTGTCGGTACCAATTTTGGAGTTGTTGCCAGATAGGCGTTGCATAATAGATTGGTGTTTTCAAATGTCATATGATTTGCCCTATAATCTGTCGCCCTTTTACAATATTCCAATATGGCCGGGCAAAAACAGTTCAAAACCCCGGAAACGTGATCTCAACTCTTTTTTACTGGATCCCTTTAATAATTGGTCCATATTTGAAAAATACAACACCAGCAAATATCAAGGACGCCACCCAAGTGATTTTACCGCTGGAGAGCTCTATCAAAGCATTGAAGATTTCTTGGTCAGGTAGGATAGAAAAAGTTTACTTGATACCAATTACCTTTATTGCTTTGCGTTTAGTTACGGTTTCCACGAAACGTGTTTGTTGAGAGCTGTGTGTGAATTATCCAAGCATCCGTTTGATGAAGAACATCAAAATATATTAACTGACATGCTAACATTTCTTCTAACGTAAGTTCTAATAGTGTTACTTCAAACAAGTTACCGTCAATTTCTAATAAATTTTACTATTTCATTTTATCTTTTAGGCCTTCTTTGCATGAAGGTTTTGTTAAAACAGAACAAATTTATCGTGAATCTTATGAAGATGCGGAAAGAAGTGGTTTTCTTGGAGAGGAGTGTACATTTTTATATCCTGATTGTAAACATGACCTCCTTAATAATTTTTCCAAAATACTTAGTTAACATTTATTTATCTTTAGAAAATAAAAGTATTATTTTTATTTAACTTTCCATAAAATCTGTTATTGTTAAAATATGAAATGGACTATCAATGCATTCGGGATAAAGTTTCTGGCAATTTTTCCCGAAAAATCCTTGATCCTCTGCCAAACTATAAAGAGTTTCCTCGTATGTTTCATCAGCTGAAAATCCTTGATGTTTGGAAGGTCTTAAATAAAGAAATAATTTAAAAATGCATAACATAAATAGAATTAAATTATAAGTCGTTTCAAAAACAATTACTCGTATCTCTTAACAGAAACAAAAACATAATTTTAAGATTTCACAGTAATTTAAAAAAATGTTACTGAATAAAACGAACTTTGACCTGGCCAACTGAATGTTTTTATTAAACAGGTAGCAAAACTATTTATTGAATTATAATCAATTGATATAACCAACGACCGACGCAAATTGCCAAATGTACGAGTATTCTAATTATAATTAAGAAAAAATTAAACACTTACATACGATCATATGGGAAAACAAAACAAAAAACATTCAAAATAAACAAGTTGAAATTAATGAACTCTCATTTGTTTACTACGCCTTTCCAAAAATTCTTGAAATCTAAAGTGGATAAAAAGCTCTGTCTCATAGTTTTTCTCCAACAACTTGGACAAGCACACATGCATGTGTTAGTAGCAGCTTTAAATGCTTATATCGTTAGCTAAAATCCAAAACCACGTAACTGAAAATGAGAAATCGGTTTTTTTATTGATTATAATGCATATCATCAACATCCATACCCCCACCAATTTTTAATTTCATATAATAAAACTTAGATATTTTATAATCGAAAACCGAAAGTACGAAATTACAACTACAAGTGCAATTATTATATAAACCAAAACCACGTAACTACATACTTGTTCCTTGGAAACAGTCACAGTCACGCATACTTATTACTTATACTTATGTTACAGATGAGTATAAGGAGCTTCCGCAGAGAATCGGTATAAAATTAAAAGCTTTTGAAACCTTGAAGTAACATTTAAAAAGAATAAAAATTTCAAGCAAGAAATAGCAACATCTTCAGGATCTTAATCCATTTCTTCCACCGGATTGTCATTCTTTTTACAATGAAATTTCATTTAAGAAATAGTTTATAGACTTTTTTATTTTCACAATTTTGCAAAAAATAAATAAATAAAAGTAATATATTGAATTAAAACAGAAAAACTTTCTTAATTATTCTACATTTTACGATTGCAAAACAAATTCTATTTAAATCTTAACCCTCCAAAGATTAAATTAAAAACGAACTTAAGCCAAACTATTTAAATTGTTTTGTTGAAGAAAATATAAAAAATTACAATTTCTATTCCAGAAATTAATAAATCGTTCTATATTTAGTAAATCTGCGACATTTGAATACCAAAATTATATTTATTTTTCAACATATAAATTTTGTTTCTACTGAAAAAAAAAATTTTAGTTACGTGGTTTTGGATTTCAGCTGACGATATGTAGCTCCCAAACCGATCTTAATAATATAAATTCTTCACATTAGATGTAATTGACAACACTCGATTTGCTCATACTGAAAATGCAGATATTTTCAGTATAAAAATATGTGACAATAAATAAAAAAGGGGACAAGAAGAATTAAAGTGTTAATGTAGAGTAAATAAACTTTGTTCCGACCAAGCGAAGATGAGAACTGAATTATAAAAAAATGATCTCTTGTATTCTAAATAATGAAATTTACATCCAATGTGGCCGTAGTGAGGCGATCGATACAGATGATGTGTGTGGTCTAATTTAAATTAAATTTTCCGATCCATTTTAATTTATTTAAATTATAGATAACTTGGTTGAGAACTTACTTCAAAAAAAAGTTAACAGCATCTGTTAATAGATTTGTGTAGGCTTCATCGAACGGATTCCGCGACAGCTCACAAATCGATTGTTTCAAGCATGATCTATTAAAGCCATATCTAAAATATTTTTAGTAATTATAATCAGCCCCATAAGCATTGCGCCAACTCGTATCACTCGCTTCGCCAACCTTCACATACGAGTATTTTCGTAATTTCATATTTACCTTTCAAGCATATTTTCGAGACCCTCATAAAGTTCTTTGGCCGTAAAGTCATGCTTATGCACGGCGGCATGTGAATTAATTAATAAGTTTCTCGATCCATTTGTAGCCCATATTGGAACCATATAAAAAGATGAAATATTATATGGCATGTCGTAATTCATTTGCAAGCCCCAGTCGAAGAAGACCTTACGATCTGATGGTAGATCCGTGATGGGCACAGATATGGAACCTATCAGCTTTTAAATAAACAATAATTTGTTAAATAATTTTGATTTTAACTCAATTTATATCAGATGAAAAGCTACATAAATTCTTTAAACCCACTTGTATCACAGTGAATTGTGGATACAATAATGCACTTTGAGAACATTTTAGCGAAATTAAGAAGTTAACAAATTTAAAGAAAAATTGTCTCTTATATGACATTCTAATGGTGAATTGTACAACTGACTATTTTTGCATTTAAAATTAGATCACACTTGTGGTTTGGTTATGGTTTTCTTTTTTCAGTTTTTCTCAAAGTAACGAAGTGACATGAACTCTGCTGACTGATACTATTTATGAGTAACAAGTTCTGAAGTATTTGTTGAATCAATTGACATGATTGTAGTCATGTTTGTAGTTTGTTACCACATTAGTTATTGACGTTAATAAATCTTGCTTGCACTCGTGATAAAGTTCGGCACAGTTGTAATGTAAAAATCCGCGACGTTCCGATTCTTCATAAGCCTCCCTGTACAGAGCTTCCGTGGATGAAAAGGCTTCATGAATGGAGGGCCTATAAAATTTTCATTAAATTCAGTCGTTAGTCAGAAATAATGATGGGAAGAAAATTTGCACATACGTTAGAATAAATGTTAGGATTTCGCTTAGAATATTTTGTTGGTCATCTGAAAAAGGATGATGAGCCAACTCACAAACACTTCGCAGTAAGCAGGTCTCATGAAATCCATAACTAAAATAAAGTTCTCGCATAAATTTCATGAAATCGTAGTTAACTTAGTTTTACAGCATCGTACCTAACAAGAAGATTTTCAAAACTGTGATACAATTCTCCAGCAGTAAAATCACTTGGATGTTTTTGTTTTCCTGCCTCCATATCCCCACTTTTATACTTTACATCTGCTTCATGCCAAAGAGTTACATTGTTTTCACCTCGATACTTCATGTCTCGACGTTTTCGGTCATCAAATTTATCGGGCCATATGGGTTCATTGTAAAACTGTTCCAAATTAAAAGGCAAATCATAATTCATTTGAAGTCCCCAATCCCAAAAAAGTTTTCGATCCGGCAGCTCAATGGGAGCAGAAAGTGACGCTGTAATCTGTATAATAATGGAAATTTATTTAATGCTGCATATTGATTGGTTCTCCTTAATTTGAAACTTACTTGAAGAACAGACCCTGTAGGAAATAAAAATGTGGCCTGCATAGAATGTACCGCTGAAGCTACAAGCAGCAATTGGCGGAAAACTATTACACTCATATTTAAAGCGAAATGAAGTCAGTCAATGTGATGAGCTCTGCTCTGTTGGATTAAAACTGTTAAAAGTCTCTCAAATGTCAAAAGTTTCAAAGACCGTTTACCCAAAAGAAATGTGATATTAAAACTTTTGTTTTCAAACATGAAAAATATTAATTAGACACACATGCACACATACGAATGCATATGAAGTCGTATATATAAATTAATTCAATTAGCAGCATCTTGAAATTAGAAACTGGTATTCTCGCTGGAATGGCCAGCTTTCGTAACCGATTTTTTTTATATGTTTGTTAAGCACACACTATTTTTTTAATGTTCACTTTTTTCCACTTAAGATATCTTTCAATTACAATATTAATTATGTCATGGTACCAGTCGGGCTCATACATGATTTCTAACAAAATTATTTTCTAATAAACAACAGGAGCCCATTTTAAAAAAGTATGAGCTTGTACCGATTTTCACTTCCAGCTTTTTCCGCAACCTTATCGAATTATCCTCAAAATAACGAACTGTGCGACTGTGCCATCTTGGGTCGAAAAATAACTTATTAACACAATTCGAAATTGCTTCCATGTGTGGTCGGTAGGAAGGAAGGAACCACAATCTAATTTTCAAATGTTTCAGTTCACAACTTAATTTAAGTATAAACAGAAATAGTAGTTTTTAATCCAAAGTTATTAATTATTTTGGCTAATATTCGTAAAATTTTTTTTTCAGATAGAATTGGACATGAGACAATATTCCAAAGGAACAAGGGAAAATTTTAACATCAAGTAATTTCAACTTACACGGCAGAACAGAAATTACGTTGTTTTTCGGGAGCCGCTACACTGCCATGATCAGCGTTTATGTGTGTTTCCATGTATCCGCCACAGTTTAGGTGTCTCGGTTGAATGTGATTTCAAATTTGAATTTATACAAATAATGTCTCGAAAAAGGATACGAGAGTTATTTGTAGTGTGGAAGGTATTATTAGTTGTTTTTACAGCAAACAGAAATAAGTCGTAGATTTGTCAGTGAACGGAAAATCCACAGAATACCACTTTTGATAATGGCTCGATAATATAGATGTCGTTAGTATTTAATCGATGTACATATATTTAAATAAATGGTTCTAAACATTTCGCTGGATATGCTGTTAAATATTAAAGACTTTGTACTGGTAATGAATTGTCCATGATGTTAACAATAATGAAAATGACAATGAGTATGACAAATAATTATTAATGCTGCTGCAGCAAATAAAAATATTACACAAAATAAATAAAAAGCCACATTGTGCACATATACACTCACACGCACACACACAAACACACACACACACATACACACACACACACACACGCGTCTAATAAAACAAGCCAAATACACGTATGCATGCATACAGAAACACATGGAAAAGTAAAATATTGTCATCGCTGCAATTTATGGAATAAAAACGATGTATCAACGTGTTAATTACACGCAAAACCACTCTAATATTTTCACCATAAACATGTTACAAATCGTAGTGTCATCAACATAATTTTAAAATAAAACTAAAAAATATATATTTAAAAAAAATACATTCCAAATTAACTAAATAAAAGTGGAAAAAAAAATATTAAGTTCATTAATTAAAAGAGTTTGATTAGAGATTTTTGAAATAATAGAAACCGAAATTAGATTCGCAAATTGGCACAAAGAATTTTTAGTGCGATTAGATGCAACAAAATGAAATTAATTCAATTAAGTGGCTGTAAAATGTTGTTAGCAGTGATTGTTATTCTATTAGTTTCCTTAATTTATTATCACAATTTATTTAAGTCTTTTGGTCAACGATTCAATCGTATCGAATCCACTCAAAATTTATCAACTGACACCGGAAATGAAGTAACAACCTCGAAAAGGATCAAAAGATTTTTAATCTTTCAGGGAGGAGGAGTTGTAAAAGTGAGTTGCAATAAAACAATCAGTATTGTCACAAATAACGCTTCGAATTCAGGCTTCAAAGTTATCAAATGTTTCTCTAGGCACAAAAAGAATCGAATGGCGTAAAACTCACGAACGCGTTTAATAAAATTTAATTTAATTAAAATTTTTGGCACTTCATTACAACGCGCGTCGTGTGGGATGTGGCGCTTTCCTTTTCTATTTGAGCTAATATCAAAAATATTTGAAAAAAGAATTTAAACTGGAGCTCCCGTATTCTAGTAGCTGATGTCCACGGGTTGCATGTTCGAGTCCTGTCTGTATTTCTGCCAAGAAGGCTTCGAAGGTTGCGTTTGCAACTTTTAAGTCCTTTAAAACGGAAACAGAAAACAAATAGAAAGCCAGTTTTATTTCAATGTCTTAACAACTTGAAACTTAAACACGCTAGTCTATCATTCCTTTAATGCAACTTAGTCATATCTGAAAAAATCACAAATTTTAGGTCATTGGGCAAAAAAATTCACATTCTTTAAATACATTCTCTATACGAAAAAAATCAGAAATACATCACAATCTAAACAAAACACTTTAATGACTGCATTGCAATTAAAGAGCAATCGTCCAAAGACTTTTTCAGTTTTGTCGTACTGTGTTATGATTAATAACGATTGCATGGACCGATCACTTCGCGACAATTTAATTAATTAAAACGTAAAAACGTAAAAATATTTAATTGATTTTTTATATCAAAATAGAAATTCCATTCACGATAAAAAAGCTTTCGGACAAGTTCGGCTAACTTCGTGTGTGTAAAGAAATACGCATTGAAAAAGTGGTGAAATGCAGTAAATTTGTGCAACCCGTCTGTGACTATTGCAACAGTAAACAAAATGTTGCCGTAGTTGCAAGAACACGTCAATTGTTTCCATAGAGAACATTTTTACGAAAAAATATTCCACCAAATGGTGCTTTCGAAAGCTTAACTTTCTTTGTTGAAACCCTACTGCATTTACGAATGTACTGCATTTACGTACACATGCAGGAACACGCATAGTCTATATTTTCAAAGTTATCTACAATTATTAATAATAAAACAAGATTCGAAAAAATGCTACTTACGATAATTTGGCGTTAAGGAGTCGGCATATACCAAAAAAAATCGAAGGCTTACATTCAAATTATTTAAGTTGTGTCCGCTCATTATTCTACAATATTGAACAGTTTATTTAAAAAAAATGTTATTGGATCAAAACTTTTCTTTTGCTCTCCTTAAGATTTGAATACTCATATAATCCCTCGAAATGCTATAAATGGATAAATAAACTTATTTTCACTTATCACACAAATCCTCAAAAATAAAAAAGTTTTTTTTTCAGCTTGTTTTTGGAACATCATTTCCAATTGTGTTGGCGGACAGGAAACGATCTTTGAACTATTTTTATAATTTCCAAATGCAATATACTCCCCCGATCATACCGTTATACTGGTGGAGCGTCTTTAATACAACAACATTTGTGGCTCGTACAAATTTACGTAAGCGTTCAATGGATAAATTGCTGCAGAATGATAGAAGTCGTGTACTTATTTACGAAATTATAGAAACAATACTGGAGCGGTAAGTCGTTTTCAAAGAAATAGGAAAACATATTGAACAATATTTACCTTTTCTGTTTTAGGTAACGATATGTGAAGGGATGTCCCAAAATTAACGCAAGATTTGAATTAAATAGAAAACAAAGTTTTTAGTTTTTCACGTTGTTCTGCCGTGTAAAGGGAGAATTAGTTTGTACATTCTGTTGTGTTACGAATCAGCTGTTTTGTTTTTGTCCAACTGAAAAACTGTATGTGTGGTTTGTTGTTACTTTTTCGTTCTGTTCTGTCGCGGACTATTCTGTAGAAAATTGAATTCAACGTTAAGTGAAAGCCAAGGGTGTGTATGCATTAGTTTTTGTGGTGTGAAATATTACAAAATTTGTTTTAAAAGTCAGAAAATATTAGTTTAAAATATTAAATGTAATCGAACAAAATTAACAAATCTATGCAACCCATGAGCCAGACATGTAATATGCAACATTTTTGGGTAAACAAATTTTAGCGATCATATTGCGGAGATCACCTGTGGATCTGCGTCAGTTATCACTAACAATTTTTCTTAAAAAAGAGTTGAAAAATTGCGTAATATGCAAATTTTAAAAATATGCAAATGCATATTTTTCATGCAAAATGAATAAAAAACTTGCCCTGCCAATAACACTTTACTGTACAAATGGCAGAAAATTAATATCTTGCTTTAATTTTGGGACACCCTTTAGTACATATATTTAAAAAAGAATAAAGATTTTGGTAAAAAAAAGCTTAGTCAAGAAATTAATCAAATAAGGTGGAGGGAGACACATAGAATCCGTCGTACGTTGCTTATTTCAACTGACATTAAAGTATCAGCGGAGTACTTTGTTGACGAACATTAAATCAGCTTGATTTGATTAAAGTACAGTACACATTTGAATGGAATTCAAGGATATTCTGGAGTTTCTTTTAGTTGCAATTTTTATTTAATTCTGTTTAATTTAGTTTTGTCATCACACAACACAAAAAGCTAAATAAAAGCGAAGCAAACAACTACTGATAGTTGCAAAGTACTCAGCGTACGTTAAAAGTTAAAAGTTGACCAATTCTAGTATCTACTTTGCGTTGACGGAGACGTACGGAATGTGACAAAGCTCATAAGAAAACCTGTATTTCTACTTAGTTGTCAGTTGAAAAAATTACGTACGACAGATTCTATATGCCTCGGCCTATACTTATGAAAAAGTTTTGTTTTCAAAATCAATATTCATGAAAAACTTAAGAGTTTATTTTTTACTTAAAATTTTTACATTTAATTCTTTCATTCTGTAATAATATTTATTGTTACTTCATTTTGGTTTCGAATGCCTGAAGTTCTGGAAATGTTAACAACAATTGCTTATTGAAGATCATTTGTGAGGTGGCACGTGCGCCCTTAACTGAAGACTTAAGTACAAATAATGAGGATACCGAGGGCAACGGAGAAACTATTTTAGATGACTATGGTAGAAATATTTACCATAGACTTATAAATACAATTTTCACGTGAGCTTTCATTTCAATATTTTGCATTAATATTTTATAAATAAAACATTAACGGTCATGCGAACTTGATGCATATGTTTGATCGTGTCTACCCCGCTTAGTATTTATTATTCATTAATTAAATTTATTTCAATATTTCAGACCTCAGAAATCAGATGTGGATGAACGTTATCTAAATGCGCAAGTAGCCGGCCAAAAGGGAGCAAATTGTGATGAAACTTTTGGAAAATGTCAGATTATAGAGAAATTGTTTCAACATTTTACACAATTCATTTAAGATTATTTAGATATGAAATACTTGTAATACTAAAAGGGCTTGTTTCACATAATCTATCTTTAGTAGAGTTTGTCTTTTCCCATGCTTTTTCATTTCAAAGGAAATCGGGAAATAAATTTACATTTCTCGGAATCGCGGGAATCGCCCCTCCGAACGAATATACATTTTTGAGTCTAAAAACCGACATTTTTGACAAATGCGCATACTTATATTAAAAAAATAAACATTAAATTATAAACTCAGTTTGTGTTGAGACATAGAAAAAAAACTTTAAGACTAATATGAACAAGCAAATAACATTATTCAACGTTGTTTTTTTTGATAGTGGCTGTTTAAAAAAACGAATGATACGAAATTCTATTATTAATTTGAACTAAAAATTTCCCTGTGAGAAAAAACACACGCTGGCTCTCAACGGATCTAGTTAGGTTCTTCTGCCCTTTACAGGGTGCTACGAGAACCGCCATTCTTTTTTAATCTACAATATCACTGTCACCAAACATTTCAACTTCTAGTGCATCACTATTATCACCAAAGGCCCGTTCTATATTTATTATGCATGCAAAATCGATGAAATTTTTTAAGCATTTGGAAATAATGGTGTACACTCATTGAAAATGGCGGAGTTATTGTTAAGTATTTTCTCGCGATGTCTAGCAGCTGATGGACCGATTTCTGAAATTTTTGGTACTTATTTTGCAACGTTCTCATACTCGTATTCTTCAGCATCCAACTAGAACAGATATTTTTCGATATACAATATTATAAAAACTGTAATAATAAGTTACTGATTTCCTACGGTTTGAGGTAACAGGGTCTATTCTGAGAACTACGATTATTTCCGTATGGATTTATGTGTGCGGGTAAACCTTTCATGACTTAAGAATAGCTTAACTGATCGGAACCTAATGGCATTCTAAAAGTATTGACTTCGCTGGGATCTCGTAAGCTTTTGAGAATTTTCGGAAAAATGTTTTTCAAATTAGTTTTAAACCACTAATCTGATCGAATCCAAAAAAGCTAATCAGTTATTAATCTCAAAAAAACGTCGATTCCGTCGAAAAAAAAACGATTGATCCACTAGAAAGATATCGTTGACCAAATATTTCGAAAAAAGCACTTTATTTTAATACCTCGAAAAGGATCCATTTACGCGTTTGACCTTAAAAAATGGCTTAAAATCGGTTATCTGAATCGGCTAAATGGTTCTCTCTGTCGAAAAACTTCGAAAAAAAAACATGAGCTAATTTATGTTGATTTTTTTCTTTCAATAAATGTTATTATGGAAATTTCCATCACAATGCAAAGCAGCGTTAAACTATTCGAAAGCCGATTTTCGGAAATGTTGAAATGATTAATATAAATTAATATTAAAAGCAAAGCCAATTTAATCTTTGTCATAGAAAATAATTGATAAATTTCAAATAAGTAAAAAAATTCAGGTCGACAAATCACGATAAGAATTTCCATGATACTACAATTAGCACATGCATCTAATTAGTAACATAATTAGTAGATTGAATGAAACAAAAAAGGCATTATAATCAAAACAAACGTACTCTCATACTGTTTTTATAAGAGAATGTAGACCGGCCACCTGATTTAGTTTCAAGTGTCCAGCGTTATGGAAAAAGTTGTGTTCTTCTTTCTGTTTGACGATCAAAACTAAAACTTTTTACTTTTTAAATGAGAATGAATACTCCATTTGCTTTCCTATTCTTCTACTCAATAATTAAACTGACTATTGTAGATGCTGCTAGTAGGGATTGCAAATGTACTCCATACACCAGTGCGTTACACAAATTTCACAATCATGTATTGAGGAGACGTATTCGATCGGTAGTATTTCCGAGCAAAGCCCAACTATTGTTGACACCGGCTTTTGGCAAAGCAGTGTTAGATGGACGACCTAGAGGACTTTCATATTCAGTGGAATTTGATATGTATAGTCCTCTACCAGACACCATTGATGGCTGGAAACCCACCATATTGATGAATAAGTTCAAACAACAAGACATTTTGTCACAACCATTAAAAACGAGTACTCAAACAGCAAATATTTCCCAAAACTACAATGAGAACTTTTTAGAAAAACAAACATATTTAGAAGATTATAATTATTACTATTTTCCATTTCATCAAGCTGAAGACTACTACAGCAACTCAAACTTAGAATGGACGCATAAGCCAGCCGTATTTTCTAGCAGAGTAAGTATCCTTGAATCACAAAGTATCCTCTTTTGTAATCGCACGGTATTTTTCTGCTCTTAGGAATTTATTAAAAATTCATATAAAAAACCCAAAAATTTTCAAGGCTTTGCGGGTCATTTCCACAAACTGCCATATTTAAGGAAACAATACAAAAGAAGTAGAGATTTCTCTGATTACACAGAAAAAAATCAAGTGCATCACGGCGACCAGAGTGATCGGGAAAGGAAGCAAATACTTAAACAGCTTGAAATCGTTGGTAAAATTTTTAATTTTAATATGAAAAGTTGCATGCAAAGAGCAATATGTGAGCTCACCTCTCACTTTAGATCACATGGAGAATCTGTAATGGAAGATATAATAAGACTTTTACTGTAAGTATATTTTGTGTCTAGATTGTACACATGTACTTCATTCGTGTTTCATAAAAAATTATTTATTCGCAACAGAGTTTCACCAAACAGCTCACATTCACATGGGCGTGCACGTCACCATTGTGATAATTTTAATACAAATTATGAAAACGTCAACTGTAAGCAGCATTTCGCGGTATCTTGTCCGTATAGTATTTTAGATTTTTAAGCAAATAATCATTTTGGGATAAACTCACTTTGTAATTTATTGGGGAACTTACGTTTTCTTTGGATGATTGTACGATATGTACACAGAGAAAAATACACAATGTAAAACAAGCGAAAACAAGGTTGATTTTACATTTTTCGTTAATGATTTTGCTTCATAGTCTTTTCGTGTTAAATCAATATGACTTTACGATAAATTGCAAACAACAGCAGCCCATTTCAATACAACATGCGAGTCTAATTGAATAAAAATGTACGCCACATTAAAATAATATGACGAATGTTGTTGAATTAAAATTATTTCAGTATGAAACAACATGAAATTCATTTAATATGTAAGTAAATATAATGTTGAGTTAATACGATTCAGTGATTGATCTACCACGAAATTCTTTTCAAATTAAGAGGATACTCGTATTAAAATAACACTAAATGTTTGTTTTTTTTTTAAATGATGCCCTTAATAAAATAACCCATAAAAAAATCAATAAACACGATTTCTATTATCTATTTACTTTTTTAATATCTATTTTATTTACATACATTTGGTGCTAACTCCAAATCATCAGTAGACCTTAAACCATATTTTTGAAAAGTTATAAACCTCTTCTTATCTTATACGAAAGCTTTTAAAAAACCAATGAGAATTTCTTATACTTTTGTAATTTTTGAAATTCTCTTTGAAATTCGTGGAATACTTATTAGAGATGTTGATCTAAAATGTAGAAATGTTGTCTTCACATTACTCAATATTTTTTTTATCAAATCCAATGTTAATTAAACGTAATAATTTTTTTTATTTTACTACGAAGCTGAGGTGTATAAATTCAACATTGCACAATGTTACTTAAACTATGAAAAATGTTCAATCTACTACTTGTTGCTTCAAATTTAAAGTTTAAAACATTGAATCAATATGAATATATGTTAGCTTTCAACAAAGTCAATATTTTGCAAAAAATTACATGACATGAAATCAACATTGTTTCATTTTGGTTTTACATTAATGTTTTTTTTTGTGTAGGCACGTACTTATCTGGAACACCGTCCAATCTGTATATGTTTGTATGTACGTGGTATAAATTTATGTATTTAGATGCCTTCGAAATTTGTTCTGCAATTAAAAATATTTTACTATTGTTTGAATATCCAGTTCGAAGAACCGAGAAAAAGTCATGTAATTTCTTAATACAAATCTCAAAGCCAATGGCTTTGGAAAAAGCAAGAGAGTATGAAATATTTGGAATAATTAAAAATCAGAGATGGAATTTCGTAGTAACCGAAATTGATTTAACTTGTAAGAAATAATAAGTTGCTCTTTTCGTATTCTAATTCGTTAAATAATACGGTTAAATAGTTGATATTCCTAGTTACTATGTAGTATCCACCGTCAAAAGTGGTAAAATCGAACAAAGAACGCTGATGAGATGGTGTAGCGACCTCGAAATCAGTACTGATCCGTTCTGCTAGTCTGATGAATTGATTGTTTCAAATAAAAAGTACCTCTTAATAAAATAATGAATTTATTCAAAAATAATTTCTTAAATTAAGAAGATATGGGTAAATTCAGATTTGAACTCAAGCCATAAAAATCTCATTTCAATATAAATCTAAAACAGTTCAACAATTACGTATAAATATTAATTATTAATACAAAAACTTTATGCTTAAAAAGAGGATATTCTTATGAGATTCGTTTTCATGTCGTCAGCTAGTTTGTGATTCTTTAATTGCAAAGCCGACATTAAATATGTTTGTGTGAGCGTGGCAGTCTACACTTTCTTAAACATAATGTTGTATTGTTAAGGGCACTTAATGCGTGTGCAAAGTTTCGGTTAAGTAGAAGTATTTTAAAAATAATATTTATTTCGTTTGGGCATTGCAATGCCCACTTTTCTAATCATAATATTATATTGAAAATGTATGTATTTACTTTATATCAAGAGATGAGACCAGGAAACAAGATATCTGAATGTATTTTTACCCGGTCTTTTTTATTTTCCGGTAAATCGGGAAAAATAAATATATTTTTTAATTTATTTATACATATGTATATGAATTTTACTGTCGCTCTTAAATGGAAAATGCATTTAATGAAAAATCACATTTGTGACAAATAAAAAAACAAAACGATTAAATTTTAGAAATAAATTCAGTTTCAGTTGAAACAAAGAAAAAAGCTTAAGGACTAAAAGAAACATACAAATGCCATTATTTAACGTAGTTTTGATAGTGACTGTTTAGAAAAACGAATGATGCGAAAGCCTATTTTTAATTTGAGCCAAAAATTTCCCTGTCATCTAGGTCTTTCTGGCCTTTACTGGGTGCTTCGATAATCGCAATTCTTTTTTAATCTACAATATCACTGTCACCAAACATTTCAACTTCAAGTTCATCACTATTAGCACCAAAGAGACGGTTGTAAATTCGTTCTGCATTCAAAATTTGTGAATCTTTTGAAGCATTAGGAAATAAATTGTTCCTAAAAAAGAGATATAAACAGTAGTAAGTAAAATTCCCGGCATTTCGGTATTGAAAACTTTGTTCCATTAAAGTTGCGATATATTTCAATCTTCAATGTTTTGATTTTCATACAAGAAATTGTACTCGTACCAATTAAATAACACTCGAGAACCTTGTGATCGCATTACATACTTTATGTGAAAATATTATATCCAAGATATCCTGGTTTTCTTTAACAAAAAAAATATATGTACATACATATTTTTTTACCCTTGATTCTTATTTTATATTTTTAAAATATTTACATAAAAATTAAAAAAAATAGATAAAAATTTTAAATTAAAAATTCTAAATTGAAAAATGTCTACCCAAATTCTATCTAAAACTGTAAGACCATTCTTAAATATTTCGTTGTGGAGAATGTCAACGGTTAAGCGTTTTAAGTCACGTGGAGAGTGCGCTGTGCATGAGGATCCTTTATGCTCAGAGGAGACACTTAAAAAACAGAAAACATGTGCTTCAAAAATTCGACGACTAGAAGCAAAGGAAGATTCTCCAAAGATAGTTTCAATGTGGGAGAACCCGGAATGCTGTAAAGATTCCTGTCCTGACTTTTTCCCTCGTTTTGATGAGCTTTACTACCAAAGTAGTGACAAAATTAGAAGAAAATATCAACAAACTTGGGTGTCTTGTCCAGAACTACAATATAAACCTAAGAAAATTTGTTCTCATGAAAAAATCAATTTGCCACCAATAGAGAAGAGGGAAAGTAAAAAAAGGCCGCAAACGGCATGTCCTGTGGGTGGTTCAAAAATTTGTATGGATAAGAGAAGCCGAAAATGCCCAAGAGTTATGATGCCAGGTTGTCGTGGGTCTCGCCAACCACCCAAGTGTAAAAGGGAACGCTCAATAAGTGATTGTTTAAAGGAATGTACTCCCTATCCAAGTTATTCGGAGTCTGTGCGAAAACCGAATCCACCTCATCCAATCGAATGTCAATGTTTAGATCACCCAATGATGTGTGAAGTTTGGGCTGCAATGCGTCGTCGAATGACTTTTGTAAAAGGTTAACACAAAGTATATCATTATAACATTTATTAATATTTTCTTAAAACGGAAAAATTTATTGTCATTTAAATAAAACTAATATGTTCGCATTAACGAATGCATGTATTTACATATATTTTTGTTTCAATTTAAATTTGAACAAGGAAAATCTTGTGGGAATGCATATTACTAACAAATATTTCGGGAAAATCTCACCTTGGAAAGGTAATATTTAAAAAAAATTAAACCATTCGATATTTTTTATTACCTACTAAAAACCTTAACTGCCTGTTCGCCGATATCGAAAGAAAATTTTCTTGCGTATAATTATGTATATATAAAACAAAAACAAAATTTTAAATGTTTTTGTTTCAAATGTAATAATACGAAAGAAATGTTTCTTTCGATATCGACGAACAGGCAATAAAAAATAAAAATTGAGAAAAAGTAAAAAAATTGAAATTTGGGCGCCTCGAAAATAATTCTTTTGACATGTTGTGGTGGAACTTTTTTTCCTCGTGCCAAAAGCTTTCGAAAAATCGATGGCACAATATGGACAAAATTTTTTTCTTACAAATCGGGCCCCTCCTAATGCATATTTATATACATCTGTTTGACAAAATAAGTAGATCTATTAATCAGTTACGAGGCGAATTGATTTTGCAGGTGATATTGAATTCATACCAGACTGCTTCGCCGTGGGTGCTGTTGTTTTCAGAAATTTTTTATCTGGTGTTTTTGAATTGTTTTTTGGCTACAAAAAAAAACAATTATTTTTGTTTGGGACCTATGGAATGTGATAAAAGTTGCTAAAACACAACGTAAATAAGTATTCGTTTCCGTTCCGTTCTATTGCAATATGTAAATGTATGTATGTAAAAACAAGTAAGAGAGATATAATCGGATGTGCACAATCTCATTTATATTTTTTTATTTTTGGGTTTTTTTTTCAATTTTATGAACGATAAAAGGTTTATCTTTCAAAAATACCCAATATGTTATCAGATAGGATATTGTACAGCGATAAAATATTTATATAATGAATTCAGTAAGTTGTCGACGTTTTTATTTGATATAATATAATAATAATATCAAAAATAAAAATAACTTGACGGTGTAAGACAAAATTTTAAATTATAAAATATAACAACATATTTTAATTCATTATTTTAATTATTATGTAAACTAGTGGTATTCTGATAGTTGTCTTTTTAAAATTTTATTAACTTTTTTATTTACTTATCTGTATTGCGGTTGGACCAGACGATAAAGGTTTTGGTTCAATATATATAACCTGTATATTTCTGATATAGAATCACATTCGAATTTCAAACACTGACTGTTTGAAAAATAATGGTTGATGAATTGCGAAGGATTCTTATAATACATTTTTAGCCCATATTAAATTATTAACTGGAATAAAGCAATCTAGAAGCTAAATATAAATTTATGGAAAATAGGTATTTGCAATACTTTTATTCAAAATGCAAATGCATTTTAATTTTTCTTTTCCAAATACAAAATAGTTTTTAATAAAAGTATACTTTTCACAGTGGAAATGATATTTTGTAAGTTTTTTTACACTATAATTTTGCTGTTTTTTAATCAATATTGAATCATACAATGTTTCTGATGTTCGCATTTTTTTCAGAATTTTTGGCATTTTAGAGATTTTTTTTCAAGGCTGCCGATTGCCAATCATATGATTTTTTTTAATAAACTGATGAATTTTTGACTCTCACTCAAATTCTATAGTGCGTACCCCACTTAAGAAAGAAATTTTGGAACATTTATTCATCAGCCTAGCAGAACGGATCAGTACTGATTTCGAGGACGCTACACCATCTCGTTTCATCTTATGCCAGCAGTCGTATCTCCAGCGCCGCTAGCAGCAACTCCCGCCTTTAGCCGTCGTCGAATAAATTTATTCCGCTCGCCTTTCTGGGTTCAGGCGTTTTCATTAAGAATGTTCAAGCCTTTTGGAAATTTATTTAAATTTAAATTAAATTATTTTATGGGTAGATTTCTGAGCAGTGCAAATACAATTTATGCCTTGAGTTCTGCGTATGGCAAATGTGGTGTTTCAGTAATCCGAGTGTCGGGACCGCAAACGAAACATGCACTGGGAGCTTTAATGAGAAATCGTACAGAATTAATGGAGCGTCATGCTTACTTAAGATCCCTTTATCATCCAAAAACGAATGAAATTATCGATAAAGGTATAGTTTTGTGGTTTCCTGGGCCGGCTTCGTTTACAGGAGAAGACAGTTGTGAGTTTCAGATACATGGGTCTATAGCTGTAATTGCCGCGATGATGGACGCATTGTCTAATGTGTCTGGCCTGAGACCAGCAACTCCTGGTGAATTCACTAAACGAGCATTTCTTGGTAATAAATTAGATTTAACAGAAGTAGATGGTTTAGCTGATCTCATACATGCTGAAACGGAAGCTCAAAGAAAGCAAGTAAGTCATGCCATATAGTGCAATATTCAAGTAGCTTTCAGCATTCTTTTTAAGGCTCTCTTACAAAGTACAGGTTTGCTATCCAGGCTTTACAACAATTGGCGAAAGCGTCTGATACGTTGTGCTGCACATTTGGAGGCTTATATAGATTTTGCAGAAGATGAAAATATTGAAGATGATGTTATTGCGCAATTAAAAAAGGAGTTAAACAAAATTCAAAAAGAGATAGCTGACCATCTCAATGATCAAAGACAGGGAGAGATGTTAAGAGATGGTGTCCGCTCAGTCATTGTTGGTGCTCCTAACGTGGGCAAAAGTAGTTTTCTTAATTTAATGTGCCAAAAAGATGTATCAATTGTTACTGAAATAGCAGGAACAACAAGGGATGTCATCGAGTCTACACTTAATATTGGAGGATATCCTGTCAGATTTGCTGATACAGCAGGGTTAAGGCTTTTTACAGATGATAAAGTAGAACAGCAAGGCATTTTAAAAGCCAAAAATTGTGTGGAAGAGGCTGATTTAGTTTTAATAATGTTGGACGCAGGTCATTTAAAAACAACAAATGTAAACGATGAAAAATCCTTTGAAGTTTATTTACATAAATACCTAAAAGGCTTAGATTTAAATGAGGAAATCCTAGCAGAAAAACGAATTCAAATCATTATAAATAAAACGGATTTGTTGTCCGACAACGAACTTGTAAGCTTTAAGCCATTTAGTAAATATCTTACTATATCCTGTAAAGACAAGACAAATTTTACAGTCTTTCTCAACCAATTTGAAAATCTACTGAAAGAGCTGTGAGTATTTTCGCATTTTCAAAGAAAATTAATCATTTTTATACTTTGTAAGTTGCGGAAATCCATTACCAGAAGCCCCACGATTGACGCATGCACGATATCGGTCACATTTAGAGCAATGCATTGAGCACATACAAATATTTTTGTCGGCGTATTCCCCCGATATATTTCCCGATACGGCTATATCTGCGCAAAAATTAAGATGTGCTGTCAAAGATATTGGACAAATAACAGGCCATGTTAGTACAGACGATATTTTGGACACTGTTTTTAAAGATTTTTGTATAGGAAAATAGTGTAAAATGTATGGATATTAAAAACATCCAAAGCGGACTGGATGGGGAGCACTTTCTCGCCAAAAGAAGCTGATTCTATATATAAAAATCGTTTATTGTGTTATAAACGAATTGGAATTTTTCGGAAAATTACAAAAAATGTTCATGAACTTCGAATTTTGTTCATGGCTTTTGATAACAGATATTTATTTTCATCTTCTTTTTATAAGTAGGATTTGTTAAAAAATTTTAATTGAATTTAATAAAACAACGTATCACATAAAAAAAGCTGAATAAATTCTTTGTTTATATTTTTTTTATTAACTGCTACCTATGTATGTATGTACATAAACTTATTTTTACTAGTGTTAACATAGTGGTCGAAGTTTTACCACCAGTTTATTCAGATTTAGAATTTAAATGAATATTTTTTATAAAATAATTGATCTCAAAAACAAATATAAATATAGCAAATCACATTGGCATTTGTAAATTTAGTCTGCAAGAAAAAAAGCATATCGAAGTTGTTTACTTAACTAACAAAAACAAATGAAAAAATATAAAAAATTTTTTAAGCTCATGTGATAATGTTACCTCGTGCATACTTATTTACATATGTATGTGCAGATGTCCAATTCTCGATTATAACGGCAAGCAACTAGTGTTTCAAAGAATACGGCTTGTAGTACATTCGCTGGGCCGCTTCCCAGAAAATAAAATCGACACGACAATTTTAACAAAAATGTTGCGATGATATTGTACCGCAATTATGGATTACAAACTATGCAATACATACATATGTACGATAATCGTATTTTAAAAATGTTTTTACTGTAGTCCACTGTATATACACATATTACATAGAACTCAAGTTTTTATTACTTTGTAATACACATTTATAAATTTTCCTGAAAGGCTTTGTATTATATTACTGAATAAATAAACAAATATTATGCTATGAAGGCTCTCTTAATATTTGGAAAGCTCTACTCAAGGCACGCACATTCAATCTGAATATCCGTTGTCTCTATTAAGTCTAAAATAATATTCTGTATATTTCTATTTGAACATTCCACGTAAATACATAGATATGAATAAACTTATACTTACAGAATAGCCTTTTTGAAGAATAGATAATCCTCTGGGGAATATACACATATGCATATATTTAATTGATTGAAGCACTGATAAGTAAGGCTGAATATTGGAGATATTAATAACGAATTTATTACTTTACAGTAATTCTATTTTATTCCACATCATCTTCATAAATATCTGCACTTGGTTTATAATATATAAATTAAACAATTTTGAAACTTTTTGACCGAAAATGATTTATTCACCCACGAATTGTATTAATACACTTTTTTAAATATTTTTTTTATATCTTTTACGTTTATATCACAGATTAGTAATCTGTGGCTTATATCTTGTATCAAATCAAAAAACCGATACTCAAAATAATTTTTAATGTTGACCTGATATAAATTTTTTATTTTTATAACCGGTGATTTTATTTCGCAAGGTGGCATCACCACAAATTTTTTATGAACGCAGCGACCATGGTAGAATAATATAGCTAGTGGCGAAGCTACAACAACACTGCTTTTTATTGTTGCTTAGGTTCGAAGCTGTCAAAAAGGACAAAAGAAAAATGGCAAAAATTATATTCACATGTGTGTTTGGTTGCATTTTCTGCTCAGTAAAGAATTTTGATTCTTTTATTTTCTTATTTGCATTTGTAAACAAACATTCAAGTGTGCTTTTTTAGTAGTGTGGGTGTGTGTTGTAAAACCACAACCATAAAAAAATTTGTCAGATGCGAACCCAAAAAAGTTAGTTAAGGCTTCGCTACTACCTGTATTATTATACCATGGACGTGATTTTATACCAGTTGGTATTGGTATATATTTTCGTTTTCTTGGAACTTCACACTCAAAATCTATGAAAAATACCTCTTGTGTCAAAGTAATTATATTCAAGTATATGCAACTCTACAACAACGCAATTTTTGTACATTGTCTTGTTGTCAAACACCATATAAAAAAAATATGCAGCATATTTTATATATCGTATTCGTTTGACAGTCAGAAACAAAGAACATTGGGTATTTAATTATACGTTCATGAACTTCCACTAACTCCATCTTGCTTAATTTTAATCAGGTGTTTTTAAAAGTGGGAGTAGTAGAGCTAATAAAGGATAAAATTTATTATTAATTTTCTTAGCAGATTACTATGTCTGTGATACCAACAAATATGAATGATTCATTGATAGAGTTTGACAATCCAAGTTTTAGTGTGGAAAAATGTTTGTACAAACAAATTTTGGATTTCTTTCTTTATATCATACTCAATATTTACAGACACGAAACTCTTGGTAAAGGAATGTGTAGGGGGCCCAGATTTACAGAAAAGAAGGAAACAAATTCAAACATACAGTGACCAAACATCAGCCACTTTAAAGAGATCTGTCTATGCAAATTATATGCAATTCATAGAAACTGCCAAAGAAATATCAAGTACGTTTAATTTGGTAAACTGAATTCATATGTAAATACTTATGTACATACTCTTTTTAGGCTTGGAAACCGAAATGACTCAACTGTCATTGCTGCTGAACGAACAGCATAATATCTTAGCTTCTTTGGCAGATGAAAAGTCTAGCGGAGCTAATAAATCGGCAGATGATGATAATGAAGCCCAAGCTCAACAAGAAGCAGACAATATGCATGCAACGCGTGCTGTAAAAGAAATGGTGCAGGGCTTTAACGGCAACCTAGAGGGTAAAACATTTTTGAATGAAGGTGCTCTAACCGAACTAGATAGCAATGACTATCGACCTATCCAAAGGGTATTTTTCTTTCTTTTTAACGATGTTCTCATTGTATGTAAAGTTAAACATGATAAGTATGTATCTTGAAAAATGAAATAGAAAATATGTTTTTATACTTACTAATATCCGATTTTAGGAGACTGGAGTTTGTAGCCGAGTACAATCCAAAAAAGATAGCTGTAATTAATATAAAAGATTTGGATGGAGTCAAAAACGCCATTAACATTATTACGCCAGATGGTACAAAAATTTTTCAAAGTATTACTGCAGCTGGGAAATCCGAATGGATAGAGCAGTTCGAAGTGGCTTTAAAATGGGATCAACAGCAGAAAAAGTCAAAAAAAGGACCCGCCCCTCAGCCACCAAAGAATAAGGTACAAAATGCTCCTTCAATAAGTGAGAAATCTGCAGATATATCGCCATCTGGGGCTGGGACGCCATCAAAACTACAATTAAACAATGGTCCAGATTGGATTTATACAGCGACTGACGAAATACAAACTTTTATAGCGCAGCGACACTTTGAAGAAGCCGAGTCGCTTGTCAAACGGTGTCTGGATTTACTGAATGATGGAAAAAGTTTTGATAATGCCACCGATATAGAGTTAAAAGTCCAACATTTGGAGAAGCAATTGATGGATGTCCTCTTGAAAGAGCTGTCAAAATGTCATGCCAGGAACCTACAGGTTGCGTTAAGGTCGTCTAGACGTTGTCTTCAAATTTTAGTCAATATGGGTAAAGCCAGACAAGCCTGTGGAACTTTGTTAAAAGTTTGTTCTATAGCTTTGCGCACAGCTCAAAGGGAAGCAAGGAAAAATAACGCAGAGATATCGGAACTCTTCTTCTGTGATTTGGCCCAAGTTGCATGCGAGTTTTTATCCTCTTTTGAGTCTCAGCCGGCCTGTGTATCTGGTAAGTGTATAATAAAATTCACTTTAAAGCAATGTATATGATTTCTCTGAATAGCACTTGTGGTATGGTGTAACGCTGAACTTCAATATTTTGCGAGTCAATTGAAAAAACATTATCTAACAAAAGGAAGCCATTTAGAAGGTATTGCTAAATGTATAGAAGGTGTAAGGAAGCCTTGTGCCAAACTAACTGAAATAGGCTTAGATTTGTCGTATCACTTAGAAGGTTTATTGCGTGCCGATCTGGTTGGGTTAATTAACGATTCTCGGATTCGCTTATTGGATACCATAGGGCGGACAGAAGATTCTTGGCAGCCCTATAATATGCAAACCAAATCTAACTTGAAACGTTTACTTCTAGAAATGGATGCTTTAGGAATCAATTTACGTCCTCATACAACTGGAGATACTTGGATTAATTTAACCCAATCTACAGTAAACTTTACAAAACATTTTTTACAGTTAACGCAGTATTCTGCTTATTTGGCTAAAAGTGAAGCCCTATCCCAATCTTGCCAGGTACTACTTACTGACTTGTTGCAAGCTCAGCAGACTATTAAACCTTCGGCTGGTTTGAGTGTTGATGTAAGTAACAATAGCACTTTCTTTATATAGCCGATTATTATTAGTTTTTTTTGTGAATTTTCAGCCCAACTTTGTGATGAAAAATAGACAATTCCTGGTTGAGGAATTATTGCCTATTGCAATAACAAAATTCCGTCAAATCAGCGGTAGCAATGCGACCATTTTGGAAATTTTACAAAATCAGACACGTGAACAACAGACTCCTGTTCCTAAAAAACGTAATGTTTATCAAACTGATGTATTCTAAAATCTGTTTACGTTTTGGTGAATCCATTAGATAAGATGTTAAGTATAGAAAATTGTGGTGATATACATTCCGCATGACCATGAAACAAATAAATAAAAAAGTTATCAACCTACATTACATACATATGCTCTTTCATTACTTATTATTATACTGCATATCCAGCAAGCGTAACGGTTATAAGTAAGCTTCATTAAAAAATCTAATAATTTTTTAAATTTTTTTGCTTTGAAAAGAATGGTTATTTTTCAAGCTTTATTTTTATTTAGCTTGTTTAATTTTTGCGTAGAAAATAAAATTATTTTTAATATAATTGGTGCTTTTTATGGGAATCTCTCAAATTTAAGTATTTTTAATTTTTATTCGCACTTTTCCCCAAAATAATATTTTACTTATTCAGTAAAACATTAAAAATTTTGTTAAAAACAGATTGCAATTGATTATTATTATTGAGGGGTATAGCTCGTTCCTATGCGCATTTCACTGCTGCTAATGCAGATCATCAGGGAACTTTACCCAAATATTTCTTAGAACAACTGGAGATATTATATTAAACCTTCATTAAACCAATTGAAAAGTTTAAAAAATATCAAAGTTGTAACAAGAACTCAATAACCAACCAATTGTTTTTGCTTCTTACTGACTTTTTTTCAACTCTAATTAAAGTTGTAAGAGGTTTGTAGAAAATGTAAAACAACAACTGCTATACATTTGTATAGAGTGATGTCAAACAAAATTTTGCGACCGGGTGCTTGTCAAGTTAATAATTGGTAATATAATTCAATAAATATTGGCAAATAAGTTTTCTTTTTTGACAAAAACTAAATAAAACAAAACCAACGTATGTAGTTTTATGCTGCAAGCTAAATAAAACTAATTTTCCAAGCAAAAAATAACTTATTTTCCAAGCAAAATATTAACCTGAAACAAATAAAAATTAATGCAGCCGTAGGGTCGTCCGTATAAGGATTATTTGTAGTACTCCCCAATCTTGTAGAATTTTTCTTCGATTATGATTTTTTTGGTTGAAATTTCAAAAATAATCAGTTGCGGCCCTGTGCATATCTTACGTTTTATGGGAACGTATTAGACTGAAGTTAACATTAGGAGATTTCAGGTTGTATTCGCCAATCATTGTGACAGTTTCAAAAATGTTTGGCAACATCAATTGTTTGCATTGACGAAAAAATAATTATTCCTGCATGTACATAGGTCTTCGGCCTCAAAGTTTTTAAATTATATTTGGGTTTTGTTCACAGGATCTTTTTGTTTATATTCAATATTTCGAACACCTTCGATACGCTTTTTCTATAACTAAAAACAAAATACATTGACATCACTCAATCTTTACAGACTGAAAATCAAATATTAGGCAGTTTATTATTTATAGGGTTGTACAACTTGGCCAAGCTTTCTAAAAAATTTAGTCTTAAAAATTAGCTAGTCAACCGGCTTAAATAAAATAACTGATTAGCTGACGCCTTAGGCGGAACATTCAGCTAAGGGCTTAACTGGCTTAGCCGGTTTGATAAGCTAACGGCATATTTAATTTTGAATAATGGACTAATGTGTATTATAATATAACGGCAGTGGAGTAATTAATTTCCAGCAACAATTGCACCTCAGAAAGCGCTAAAAAATTTTGCTGATAGGATTATTTCCCTTATTCTGGTTCCAGAAAGTCATTCACATTTTTGCAATAAAGGAATCTTTACTTTTAAACTATACAATATTTTTTCTCTATAAAATGATAGCAAACTTATTTGTGAGCTCTTGTTAGTTTCGCTGTTATGGAGCCGTAACTAAAAAAAATATGTACTACATAAAATAAGCTGTGAGCAACTGCATATCTAAATGATCTCTCTCCGAAGCTGTTAAAATTATTGAATAAAAACAAAAATTGTTTAAAAAAAAGCACGAGTTTTATTTAAATTCACCTAGGACCTAGACAAATTCTTTTTAAATCAATTTATAACTATTTATTACCATTTTGTTTTTTTTATTTTATTATAATTATATACATAAATAACCACATGAATTTATAAACATTTTTTCTTTTTTTCTTGTCCACTAATAACTTAATGAGTTTTTTACCTTCCGTGTATTGATTTCCAAATATTTGTAAAAAAAAAAAATATTAAAATAATAATAAGAAATGAGCAAGGAGAATTTATATCAAGCCCGCATTACTTGTGACCGAATGCCCTTATGAGTGTCTATCGCGTTTAGACGAGACATGTGTACTGCGTTAAGTACTTCTTGAACAGGTTAAATAAAATTCTAGTTGCCAAAATGACAACGAAACTTAAAAAGGGACAACATATTTTACCTTTTTGAAAAGCTTTATAAACAAAACGTGATATCTATAATGCAAAACGAATTTTCAAAACATTTCTATAGTACAGAGAAAAAAAATGCTTTATGCTTCATTATTTAACACAAAATTTTAATAATGGAGTAAATATAATGAATATGATGGGGAAGAGATGAAGGCAAAACTAGAAAAATAGACTAAATATATTTAATTTTTTATTCGTGAATAGTACTGAGTTTTGGTTTTCTCTCATTATTATGTGTATGTATATGCAATATATTATTTATTAGTTTCCTAATATCTAGTGAGCTAACGGCTACAAAATTTTGTTTAATGAAAAAACCGAAAGAACTATAGGATACATAACTAAAGGTGGTATCTTTTGATCAAGGAGTGAAAGAATGAAGGACAAAAGTATCATAGAAAGTGCATGTTTTATACGTATAAGTATATATATTTTACTTATGTATGCTCTTGTAGTGTGTACTATATGTTTATTTATATTTTGTATTATAATTAAATTCTCCTTCATTTATTCATTTTATCCTGTTTTTAATTATGAAATGAAATTTGAAGTTCTTTCACTTTTACACAACTTAATTTATATGCTTTTATTTTATATTTTTTATTTATAAATTATTTTTGTATTGTATTTATTGTTAAGACTTAAATATTAGAGCATTATGCATAAATTGTGTGTTTTGTTTAATATTTTTTTTAAATATATTTTTTATATAAATTTATTCGTTTTTCTTTAATTAAAATTTAAAATATTTCTGTTTTATATAATAATTTTTTAAACTTTATTTTAATGTTTTACAATTAAAGTTACAAAAATAAAAAAAGGAAATAACAAATAGAACTGCAATGAGAAAATAATTAAGAAATCTTTCTTATTTGTTTTGCAAAAAAACTGTTCATTCTTTTAGCATAAAAATAGAAAGTGAAAAATTCACAAATTGATTAATTTCATGTTAGGAAGTTTTTCTTAATTATTTCAAAATGAGTTTTTTTATTTTTATTATTTTTTTTCTTCAGGAAAAGTTCAAACATTTAAGACTACTTACTCTTAACTTCCAAATTGATTCATTGTTTTTTTTTTCTTTTTTTTACAGAATTATGATTTTTTGCAGTTTTTCCTAGTTATTGCTAGTTGATTTTGGGATAAATGTTTGTTTCCTCTTTCATTTTTAATACAGTTTTCATCTTAATCTTGAATTTTTTTCGGTTTTAAGTTTGTTAAAGACTTATCTATTAAATACTTAAATCTAAGAAAGAATTTCTATATATAATCAAGATGTCGTTTATGTTGATGTTTATACTTTTCGGGTGTATTTGTGTAGTGTGCATGTATGTGTTTTTGTTTTTAAATGGATGCAAATTATTATACCCATAATTTTAATTTGAAGTTAAAAAATTTTTATTATTTAAATTTAATTCTATAGCTGTCGGTCATAACTTAATGTTCCGTTCCATATAAGAATTCCAAATTTTACAACAAGGAGTATGCCATTTGGCAACAACAAATAAAAAAATAAAATCAGGATGAAAAAGAAGCAAAAAAGATTAATACAAAACGAAAAATTTTAATTGAAAACCACCAATATTTTTGCATGATTCTTATGAAAACTATATGTATATAGATGTACGAGAACCCATTAGTAGATAACTTCATAAACTGTGGCTTTTTTGTCTCCGGAACCCGTCACTATGTACTTGTCGTCTGTTGATATGTCACAGCTAAGTACCGAAGATGTTTCCTTAGACTGAAATAATTGAAAAACAGAAAAATTATATATAGTTGTTGTTTTCATAGAGAAGATAACTTGAATATATTTACCTGGAATATACTTGCGCCATAAGGTGTTCGCCAGGCATTAAGTAAGTTGTCTTTACCGGTTGAGACAAACCATTTGCCGCATGTGGCAAAACGCAATGATAACACACAACTTTCGTGCAAGTGTAGTTGGTATTTGTCAGGTTTAGAAGCGTGTAGTACCTCGACATGAGAATTTTCCATACCAACAGCCAACCAATCACCTTTTATGAAATTAAGCAAACGCCATTTTGAAATAAGATAAACGAAATCCAACAATTCTACTTACCTGTTGGACAATATCCTAATGAAAATATCTGTGAACTAAAATCATGTTGTTGAAGCTGGCGACCTTCACGCAGATCCCATGATCGAACTGTATTGTCGAGCCCTCCAGTCCAAAGACGTGAGCCATCCGGACTTATGTCGATGCACGAAGCACCATCTGTATGACCTTGAAATTGGCGCACTAGAATTTCGTTGTGCAAGTCCCAAACTGCAATATTGCCATCGCTACAACATGAAAAGCATACTTTTGAGTCAGGGCTAATTGCCAAAGCATAGCATGCGGGTGCCGAAGATGTCAATTCAGCCTTGATTCGTGGTGTTGGACTAGCCAAATCCCATATCGATAGATTTGATGCTTCTCCACCAACAATTAAAGTGCGTCCGTCCGGTAACAATTTCACTGAACGTATATAATTGTCGCGTTGCAAGCAGTCCAGTTGGCTAATGGGACTTTTATTAGCAGGCTGTGAAATATCCCACACCTTAACGCAGCCTTTACCTCCTGTATAGACATATTTTGTGGGATTAGATATAGTGACTGCGCAAACCACCTCGCCATGTGATAAAGTGTTAATTTGACGTGCATGTCTTGGTATGCCCACGCCAACAAGAGCATCTGGAGGAAATGGAACGGGTTGTAGACTACCTTCTCCATTCATATGGAAGGAGTACGCACTGAAAATAGGAATTATATAAATTTATTAAACTTTTTTCGACAGAAATAAACAACTTACGGCTTTCCACCGGTTAACGCAGTCGGGTGTGGAATGCCATTGGTTCGAACATGTGCATGAGGATCATATGGTAAAGGTGGTGGTCTACCATAAGTCGGATCGGAGGGTGGTCTCTGGTAAGGATCAGCTGGACGCTGATACGGCGAAGCTGGGTAACCAGCCGGTGGTGGACCAGCTTGTGGCATCATCTGTTTGGGATTAACACCCTGAGTTGGTGGCGCTGCATTTGGAGTGGGAGTGCGAGCTTTTGCACCCGGAGTTCCTGGTTTTTCCATCTAAATCGATTAAATAATAAATAAGCTCATGAGCATATTGAAATTCGTGACGACGCATTCAACTTACATCTTTTGTTTTAAGGCTGGGTGTTGACCGTGATGAGCTTGAGCCTGAACGTGATGGTGGTCTGTCTGTTGGTGGTTTAACTCCACTGCTGCATGGTTTGTCTAATCGCTCTCCATTTAAACTCTCTCGATCGCGCCCTTCCATAGACAAGTGTTCTCCATTAGGTCGGGGAGAATGTGATTCCTTTAAAAATTAAAAATTAATATCGTTTTTCGAAGGAATCAATAATATGCATTTATTTTTAAAATTGTGTATGTGTTTGAATATTTGTATGCTGTATTTAATTTCATATATATAAAATATAACATTTTTTATTAGTAGAGATGTTAAACAATGAAACTCAACTCACCATTTCATTTGCAACATCTACGACTAAATCTTGATCGCTTTTCTCTCCTTCATCCTCCTGGAAAAATTTTGAAAATAAAATAAAATGTGTTAACAAGCGAACGTACACTTTTGTCACTATTAAAATTCTCATGAAAATAATACAACTAATATTTAATACAAATATTAAAACTTATAAAAAATTATAGTATTCTAAATAAATGAAAGTAATAAAATTAATAAGTAGCATTATTTATTATTAGTAGTATTAATTACGTTTTTATTAAAGTAAATGTTTTAAATATGCAGGAGGGGAGAAAGGCATTTAATCTACATCGTACTACCAAAATACTACAAGTGCTATAGCGAGCAACAACATTAAGAGAGAGAAAGAGAGCAAGTAACCCAAGCAAAACCTTTACCTAATACTTATTTTTTACATTTTATTACGTATTAAATGGTGAGTTGAGCATAATATATATATATATATATATATATATATATATATATATGTATGTATATATATAATTTTTTTATAAATGTTTTTAAATATTCAAACTACAAATGTTCTACTCTTTTTTTAATGCAAATAAAGCAAAAATTAAGAGTTTTTTTTTTAATTTTTTCTTTTTTTGTTTACAAATTACTTACCAGTTTTTCTTGTTTGGGGCGTTTAGAGTCATTTTCAATATCCAAAGGTGATCGTGTTCGATATTTTTCACGATCGGCTGGAGATACCGAATTGCGCTGTAAGTAGAGAAATAATGAATGAAGATTTTTTGTAACTTCGAAAAAATATAAATTGCTCACCAATCTTTCCTCGGCACTGGCAGGACCCTCAAGACCTGCTGGTTTTATATCAGGTCTATGATGTTCTGGTGGTGCTTTAAGTAAACCCTGAGGTCCATGTGGCAAGCCCATTGAAGCTCCTAAAGCGCCAAATGGACCCCCAAGTGGTCCCAAAGCACCCATAGGTTGTGGAGGTCCTCCTGGTACCTGCTGCACATGTATTTGTTGCTAGTAGTAAAAAAAACAAAGTTATCAATTATGAAAAACATTTTTTATATGTATTAATAGGTATATAGTACATAGACATCACCACTTCATCTAGTTATATAAGTTTGACATGTTTTTTCTTTACACACGAATATAATTTTATTGAAAAAGTGAGCAATTAGTTTTTATAGAGCACCGGGAGTTATTCGTCACTTTTGAAAACGAGTTGATTTCGTCGACTTTGATAGCGAATGCCACAATCTTAAACTAAAAAGCTCCATCAAATCAACTCGTTACCAAGAGCGATGATTAGTCCCCAGGCATAATTATAATATTAGCATAATTACAACAAGACTGCTATGATAATTTTTATTTTATGTTAACTTTTTTAAACAAACTATTTTATACTCATCAATCAAAATTCATGTTCGAATAAAACCTGCATATATACATAATTTATATATTAAGGAACTTCTCTGGCTAATGTCTACGAGATTAATTTCTTTTAATAAACAACTTTAGAAAATAACATTTAACATTATTCTTGTATTTAAAAAAAATTTAAGTCCCTTCCCCTTCCTACTTTATTGAAATCTACGATGTACACTTTATTATTAGTCATGACGCTTTTTAAATTGTTGACTTATTGATGGAAGCAAATTAATTTATTAAATATATTTAAAGATTTGACAGCAGAATAAATGATAAATACAACAAAACAAACAAGAATGGATATGCATGTACAAGTATGTATGGATGTATATAAGAAGTATGTATGTGTTTATGTAGATGGATGTTTAATGGGATATTCTAAAAGCATTGTTGGTTGGCAGATTTTATCAGAATTCATACCAACACTATAATTAGAACACATAAACAGGACTTTAAGAATTAAAAGCTGATGATCGTGATCCTCAATGAATAAAAATATATTAAGATAGAAAAATGCCTTCTTTATATGTATGTATGTATGTACATATATTAAAATGACGAAATCAAATTTAAATAAAAAGAAAAAAACTTACTATAAGTTGTTGCATTCCCTGCTGATGTTGCTGCTACATTTATTGTTAAAGGTGCAACCAGTGTCATACAAATTTTTTATTTTATGTTTTTAGGAAAATAATTGAAAAATAAATAATTTTCTTTGAATTCAAAATAAATAAAATTTAAATTTTTAACTTAAGTCTGCTGTCAAACCAATTTATAAATTTGAAATTCGTTTCTACAGATTAAGATTTAAGAAATACATTTATTTTAACTTATACACAATGTATCCATGTAATAAATATCATGCGCTTTAATATTTATTTATTTTATTCTTGCCATTTTAAACTTTTAAAAATAATCGAAAACGGTATGGCGAACTTCAAGAAAAGCAAGGCGAATTAATTTTAAAAATGTTGTTATTATTACATACAACAAACACTGACTTATTTTGTTGTTCAAAATGACAAAAACAGAAAAAGTAAACCTATTTAAAATGTGGCAATCCATATGCCCTAACAAAAATAAATAAATAAATGCAATATATTATTCTCTGTTGCCAGAAAATCATTTAAAAACACCAGAAAACAAAAATAAATTTCTGAAAGCTATAGCACACACGACGAAGCAGGCAGCGATGATTTCAACAACTGCAAAATTAATTCACCTTAAAGAAAAGTAAACTTAAATGTCACTCAAACGTCATGCCTTATTGACATGATTGCTACTTCATAGGAGAGACGAGGGAAAATAAACGTAATTTTAAGCCTGAACGTATTTGCAAGTAAATGTGTTGAACATCAACGAAAGTTCAAAGAAAAACAATAAGAATCATGTCAATAAGACATGGCTTGTCTGAACGCAGACTAACTTTGATCACAATCCATTTGGAAATATAAATTAAAAAATCTAGCCAACACGACCAAATAGGCAGTTGTGCTTTGAACACCACCTGCAATAATATGAAATGTACTTACTTATACATTTAATAAAATTTGTATTAAGTTTGCAAGCTGGCAGCGCTGCGTCAGCTGATTATGTTTTGCTCAACTGAAACGCCCTGGAGACGATCAAATAAACACGTCAAATATTGTACGTGTGTACATGTCGTTTGCTTATCGCTTGATCGGAAACTTACAAATGAACTCGACTTCGCAGATTCTTTGTAAGCATGTCGTCATCGAATAATGTGTAAAACATTAGCATTATTTTTTTCAAATGGGCAATAATATAGGTACCATGAAAAAAATTAATATAACAGAAGAAATTTTCTTTGAAGTTAAAAAAATATTATTGCATCTGTTAGTAAGTCCACCATTATTTTTAATATTTCAACAGCAGTGTCATAGCATATTTCATGAACTTTTTGTTACAAATCTGACTTTTTGTTAATATTTTGTTTTTCCAGTCTCACTTTTAAATACCCTCAAATAATTTATATGGGATTGAGGACGTGTGATTGACTCACTTGGCCCCTCCAATCCACATATACTTTATTTTCTCGAAATAAACCATTTTCCAACTTGAGTGTTTGGTGTCGTCATCTTGTTGGAAACACCACCAGCATATGGTAACATGACTCCTTCAAGAATGTGTTTATAAAGTTTTTTTTGGTCATTATGTCTAAAATAAGGTGAATAAGGTCTAACCCATATCCCCATCCCTACACTATTATATTACCACCTCCATTTTTTATAGTTTCTTTTTTGTGTGTAACGTGGGTTCAACTCTTGACAATTAGGTCTTCTAACATTCCGACCAACGTAATTTGCAAACAAATTTATTTTGGTCTATCACTCAAGAGTATGTTTTGCCTTCTTTTAATTCCTGTGGCCCTACTGCAGGTGCTATGTCGACTTGCAAACGTTTTCTCTTCTGTAAATTGAGTTTATTTAACAAAGAAACTACGAGCCATTTGTCCCGGAAGTTTATTCTCACAGTTCTTGCCGAAATTTGATCTTCTTGCTTCGACAGCATTGCAATTAATCCATCTGTAATATTAATGTTTGTTCACTCGGACACGAATTTATGTTGTTTTTTTTTGAGCTTAAGAGTATCTACAACAAAAGTTTTGAATCGTCAAAGTGCTTCAGCTATAAACATGGGACTTTTGCTGCTCACGAAGCGTTTGGACAATTCTCAAATCTTCAGCCGCACAAATTTTTGGTTAATTCAAATTCAAAATGTTAATTTCGATCCTAAAATTTACAAAAGTTCGGATTATAATTGCAAAGTACCTATGCATTTCAGTGGCCACAAAATTGTTGTACTTTCGTAAACTATTTCTTATAATTACAAATATTGACAATGTGGAACGTGAAATACTAGCAGAAACAAAATATAAACAAAGAAACAAAAACTTTTATTTGTTGAGGGTTTTTTTAGCATACATTTCATTGGTGCTAAAGCCAAATCATCAGTAGACTTTAAACCATATTCTTCAAAAGTTTATTATTTATTCAAGACAGGTCCCGATATCTTTATTAAAGAATTTCAAAAAAGTTTATCTAATAAGTCAAGAGGTTTGAAACATTTCAAAATATGATTTATCTTCTACTGATTATTTGGTTTTAGCACCAATGAAGTACATGTATATAGAGCAGCTAAAAACCACTCAACAAACAAGTTTTTGAAAATCTTTGAAACAAGATATCGAGGCAATCTCGATTAATAAATTTAATAATAAAGAAACAAGTTAAATTTGGTGGGATCTTATTCCAATTAATTCAACTCAACGGACTACGCATTGGTTCTTCCCCTTGATATCTTCTATTGTGTGTGGTGTGAGTAACATTAAAGGTATTTTGGTTAATGTATATTTAATTTTTAACTAATTCCACGGCTAGCTTTTGTTATAAAGTATAATGTCAAAATAGGGTTCTAGAATACCCGCCTTTCAAGTATTTCACGTTCGCCGATTATCAAATTTTTTAAAAATCTAATAAAATTTTAATAACTTATAAAATTAAAATGCTTACTAGCTAGGAGTATTATTTAGTTTACTATTTCCACACAAAAATCAAAAACATAGAGGAAAATTTGGAACAAAACAACAGTTAGAATCTAGACATAAAAATAATTTGACTACGTGTATTTACACTGTTGGTGAACTGGCAACATAGTCAATCGCGCAATCCATATTTCTTTGTAAACTATGTTTACATATGGCTAGAGCTTCTTAGTAACACTTCAGTTGCGAAATAAGGGTATTTCAAATTACCCTCATATTCCAAAACTCCCAGTCACTTTAAACATTCAAGAAAATGTAATTTTCAAAAAGTGCGGATGAAATATTAATACAGTAACAAGGTTACTTCCACCTTTACATCCCATTACGCTGGTAAACATTGCTAAAGTTCAACGTAATATGTTTTTTTTTTCGCTGGTACATCCATTACTATAATCACAAATTAACTGAGTTTTGTTTGTTAATCCCAATTGAAAACGAGCAAATAATTGTTCGTCTAATGAAAACATAAAAAATGTCAGATTTTTATCAATCATCGACTACACTTAGAGTTGCCGTTTTTATTTAATCGTCTCCAGCTGCTTTCAAGTTTTTAGGTATCGCAAGTCAAATATATTATTTAAGGCGGATATTTTTGACAAGAGGTGTCTACTTTTTCTTGTGCTTGCTGCGCCCCCACTGCCAACTTGTAAACTAAATAGTTTATTATAAAAAATGTATACATTTTAGTTTAGAATGACAGAAACAGAAATTCTTAACTTGCGATTGCATTATAGAAACGAATTTTTTAATTGCTTTTACATAATGAGCAATATGAATATTAAAATTTAACTAAAAATAAAAAATTATGTTGAAGTAACAAACTTACCCCTATAATAAGATTTAAATCCTGCATTGTAACCTGTTTCGCACGTTCGACAGCTTGCAAAACCTGTTGTTGATGATCAGCTTGTAAAAAGGGCAGCAATTGATTGATCAATGTATTTAAACGTTTTGCAATTTCCGTCTAAAATTAAACTCGAATATTTGAAAGAAATTATTTTATAAATATAAACTTTATATAAATACCTGCTTGTGCATTTCCACGTTTAGGCCGTAAGACATTTCATAGTACTGTAAATATATAGAAAATGTATTTTTTTAATCTACAATTCCATTCTTACAAAAATCGCGTAGAATTCCATTCTTACCATGACATAATGACGTTGCATTTCAGTTTTCTCATTCGCCAATTTTTCGCACTCAAGTTTTAATCTATAAACAAATAAAAATGTTTTAATATGTATGTATATACATAAAGTAATATGCAACTTTGAAAAAGTTGAGTGTTATGTAACAACGACCTTTGATTCCGAAAAGCTTGTGTAAAAATAATATTCTTGAACTGCTCAGCAAAAAAATAATAATAAAGAATACAAGATTTAGAAGGAGGAAACATATTACTTCAGGAACTACAAAACCACAAAACTTGAAAGTAAATACATAATAATAAAGTAACAAATAAAACATAATTTGCGTAAAGTTGTTTCAGTCCATTTTCGGATATATTTATTTATTTACATTCTAATACTTTGTAAAATAAATTTACAAAATAGAAAATAATGGCGCCGGGTAACTAGACAATATGCGCACGAAATATATATTTTTACAATATATTTCGTCTTAGTTCAAACATATTTTAGGCATATTTCTGATTTCCCTGATTATTCTCATCTCAAGTCCTGTTTATTTATCCGTATGTTAAGTGGTTTCGCGTTAATATCAAGATTAATTTCTGAAATCAGGATTCGTAAATATTTTACAATTTTTAAATGGTGTTAATTTTTTTTAAGCATGATGAGGTCGATCCCTCACACAGAATATACAAAATAAATTTTATTCACCGAATGTTTTTAGCATTCATTTATATTTTATAAAGTTATAACACTATTTTTATACGATATATAAGATGCCTGATCTTATGGCGTTAACATTTTCCGATAATTTTTAGCAAGACCTTTATTTCCATTAACTGCATGACTGTTACGTGGGGTGGAGGATACCAAATTCTTAGATACAGTTTTTGTGATGCCTTCCCAAGCATTTTTAGTTTCGTGATATTAAATTTGTTTAAAATGTGAGCAGTACGATGGCCAGGGACAAGCTTTTTCATAAGCTATTAATTTGCCTGTCCAGTAGTGCGCTCCGCAACATTATACTTCAAATTGACTTTAGCATATTCAAGGTTTTAATCCACTTAACGATATAGTACACCAAGGCGTGGCCTGTGTATATTGGGAATTGCCAATTAATAAGCTTTGAGTGATTGCAATCGTTTTTTTTAATTCGCCTCTATTGCACAATAGTCCATTGAGAGTGTTCTTACCGTAAAAATCTAACATTTTCTTACGATAATAATGGCATCTTCCGAGAAATTCTTCAAAACAATCCTGCTTCTCGCAAACGTAACCGAGCAGTATCTGCAGATGATTGTCGCGGTTCATGGTTCCACTTAAATTACCTCTAGAAAGGGTAATGATTTGAGTCATGTTGCTGGACATGTCAACCAATGGTTTATGAACACTTCTGTCGCAGTCTATTAAGCCATTTTGCTGACTTGATCTTGAAAATATGAAAAATTGCGCAAATATAATAAACTGCTTTCGTTCTTCGTTATTTCGAATTAATAGAATTTTTTAACTGTTTTTCGGTTAATACTTATAAATAAGAGATACCGAATATATGAATTTAGATCGTCATTTTGTTCAGTATAATTTAAGAAAATTAGAGCGATACTTGACTGACTAAATAGAAATTGAAAACATTCTTTCAATGTTTGTTATCAACACCAAAAAAGCAGCAGCCAGGCAGTGAAATCGTTTATAAACACAACAACTGATCTCTAATTTTTGTATTCTTTAAGGCACCATAAGTGTTTTAAAAGCAGAGAACAATAACAAACAGGTTTTGTATGCTGCTACATTAGTTTCTTTCAAGAAGAAATAAGAATAAATATAAGAACATGAAACAAAGAGAGTTAGTTAATCATACATAAAGATTTATAAAAACAATTATGGGTTCACATGGCTTATTCCTTGATTTTTTTCTTCGTTTTGACTGTGGCAGGAGTTTTAAAAATTATATACATACAATGTCGAAAACAATAATAGGGACGATATCTTCCTTCCTAATAACATGTGGAATTTTTTGTGTAAAGAATTTTATTGATGAAAATCACTTTCAATCAAATGCTTTCAAAAACAGCATGATTTCATTATTAGTTTACTTTTTTACTATGTTCTTTTAAATTTAATTGCTTTCTACATGAAAACGTAAAATTCTGTGATTCTTTAATCTAGTACAACTTGTCAAAGTCGAAACATTCTTATAAAAATACTAACTTAAATAAAATACGATACGTTTTGAGTTGAATTTATTTTCGATATCTGGAATGAAATGGGTCGTGGAGTTCACACTACCGCTGGTGAAAGTAAATGTGACTCAAAAATTAAATTCCCAAGGGCTGTCAAATAGACAAGTTGCACAAATAATCGATTGCTCCAGAAACAAAGTGTTTAATTCGATTTATTCAAACAAACCCATAGAAACCAGACGGAAAACCCGTAAAATGTCTGCGCATTTCGACAAACTTTTGATTATTTACTTCAAGAACTTTTTTGATTCAGCAAATGACTATAAAAATAAATTGTGTGCAACAGTAACAAATCGTTGCGATAAGAAATAGACTACGAGAGGTTGGACTTATGGGTCGGAGTCCACGAAAAGTATCTCTCCTTAGTAAGCGAAATATATCCCACAATTTTTTTAATCTGCCAGACATCTTGGTCGTCAAATGTGTTCTGTGATCGGATCATACTTAATTTGTTTGATTCAGATGGAAAGGCGTTAGTGTCGCCCTGAAAGTAATGAATTTTATCCAATGTACACTAAAACATTTCGGGTCTCTGAAGTTGATCCAATTTTCTAGATAAAAAGAAAAATTACAGCTGTAGATTATTTGTTAAATTAATTGGTAATGATCCCAAGCACTCCACCCGAAGAATTAAATCTTGATTTGAACACATCGGTAGATTTAAAAAAAATATAATTGGATCGTATAAATCTACATATAAATATGGCATAAGGTGCGCCAGCTTTGTGTCTTCAATGAAAGTATCTTGTAATAAATATTATGATATTTGGATTAAATAGCATAAACAAAGACTTTTTTGTAAACATAAAATTTCAAAGGATTTTTTTTTTAATTTCATTAATTTTTCAAATACTACAGGACCTTAATTTTTTAAAATGTGTTATATAGACCAAATTTGATATCTTTAAATTATATATATTTCATTTTATTTATGTAAAACTTATTTATGTAAAATTTAAGAAAACTTTAACAATTGTGTGTTCCCCGACTCTTATTTGCGACACTGTAAATGTCAATAATCAAGTCCTTTAATACTTGAATTATTCATCTAACAAAGGAACTATGAAAGAATTTTAAAAATTTTTCATCTTTTGATTTTTACTTATTTATTTATTGATGTAGCAATTTATAAAATAAATGTATAAGAAAAATAAAAAAATAGTGCGGGCTACAAGTCCCTATAGATTTTTTTAAATTCCAAATATGTATGAAAGTACATTCAATGTTCTTACAATCCTTGTGAAGCTATAAAAAATATACAGTTTTATTCATAAACACATTGTAATCGGTTGTAAGAAAATCGCAAAAAAAAAGTATTCATAAACGTACGCCTGTGCTGTGAAGCTGTTATATACACGCATTAATTTCCAACAATTTATTGTGGCTTCTGCTCTACTTTAAAACTTTAATAAGCTGAAATTTTTAGTTATAAAATCGTGTTGACCATTAAGTTTTATTTTCATTTTATTATAAGTGTGAAATGCAAGTATTCTATGCATACATAGTTATTTGTATATACGTAGAACTTACGTTGTTAGAGGAGTGTCATATAGATATTTAATTCTTCGTGGAAAGCTCGGATTTTAAAGTTTGAAGGACTTAATATGTTTCACTTTTTCAAAACGCCAAATTGCGCCGCAACTTTCACGAAATTTTTATCTAAAGTAATTTAAGCAAGTTTGATCTAACGATTCGAAAGAAAATTGTTCGAATTTGTATGTTATTCACATTGCAATTCGAAAGCACTTTCTTTCGATTGGAATTACAGCGCCAGCGCTAGCTCAATAATATAAGTACATAATTAATTTGATTATAAACATAATTCAGATTTAAAAATACTTGTTTTTTAACTAACTATTAGCATTATTATTCAAGATAGGTCCCAATAACTTTTTTAAATAATTTCAAAAAGTTTATCTTATAAGAGGTTTGAAACTTTTCAAAAATATGGGTTAAGGTCTACGTATGATTTGGCATACACGCCAATGAAATATATGTAAAAATTTTTCGGGGTTTTCAATCTATATACTCTATTCAAATAAGGTGAAAAAGTGGTAAATATCTGAATGTCAGGTTAGAAGTTTAATTCTTGTATACACGAATTTTGGTGTTGTATAAATTCGAGATACATCAGTATTCTGTACGATCAACAGTTCTCAAGATAGAGCGAAAAGCGTAGAAAACGCAACGCAATAATTACTCTGACTTAGGTGGCACACCTGCTTTATTGAGAATATCAAAATTAAGGCATTGTCCTTTCTATAATAAACAGAGCCATATTATATTATATTTTCTTGTTCCTTTGCACTTAATTCTGACTTTATTGTTTCATTATTTTTAATCATGCCCTTTTTAATTTAAATTTCGGTTTATGGAACAGTGTGGGTGTCCTAGATAAGTGCAAATATGGCGTTGCGCTTTCCATTTCTCTCTCTATCTCGAAAACAGTTAATCGTATATCTGCTATATATCAAACTATGTATTATAAAATTCACGTTGATTTACATACATATACCAAATTAAAGCAAATGAATCATTTATATATAAAATGCTGATTTTTTTATATTTTTTATAATTAGTTTGTTTTCGGTAAACTTTATTAGTTTATACGCAGATTATATCTATCGAAATCAATAAAATATAAAAAGTTTTATTTTTATTCATAGTATTTTAGTTTTGTAGATGTAATTACATACACTGATAATCTAATAACCAGCCTACTGCTAACAACCATAAATGCATTGAAATATTGGAGCTAGCGAGATTTCTACATTTTGTAAAAAAAAATATGAATTTACACAATGAATTAGATATTGAATTCTTAGTTTTCTTCCTTTTCACCACATTTTTGTTTTTATTTCAGCACTTTTTTGATTGATTTTTAATTTAATTTTTCGCAATATTGTATAGCCCAATAAAGCTAACATAACAATATTACGTAATATTTTTATTTCTGTCTGACATCGCAAACAAAAACCAAAAATTAAAATAAATTCCACAAAAATGGCATAGTAATTTCATAGAAATGTCCTTTCATTGAAATGCATTGTTTATACCTAATGCTGAAATGAGAAACCTCTCGGCAACAACATATGAACATTAAATTAAAATCAGACATATTTAACCATAGCCGATTGTCCGAATATTCCGGTTAATTTTGAAATGTCAAGCAAAAAATATCAAAATGGGATGTTTTTTTTTCTTTTGTTTATGAATTATTACAAAGTTTTCGGAAAAAGTTGGTCATATAACTAAATTCTACCCTTTGATTTGGTACAACTTGCGCTTTCCTCACTCACAGTATAAATTTTATATACAAACAGATATACATTTTTATATAAAAACAAGAATTTATGCATTATATATTTTTTTTTAATTTTGTCACTATTCAAAAATATTTTAGCAATCATTTATTACAAAAACTAAAAAAATCTTGTTCAACCTTTACGTATTAAAGGATTAATACGTACAAAACTAAAATAGAAGTATCAAAAATAATGCTACATTTTAACCTTAAGACTGACTAACAAGCAATCCATCAATACAGAGCTAACTATTTTTAATGAGAGTTTTGAAAACTCTAACTGTAGCCACCAGATTATATTTCTACAAGTTTGAAATTTGTGTCAATAACTTTCAGATTTTATTGACGTTTGGATATTGTGTTCTTTATGCCGAAGTAAGATTTCTGGAATTGAAGGTCAAAACTTTCGTGCTATATTTTTTTTATTATTTGTGTTGTTGATTTAAAAAAAATGTGAATGGATAAATTAACTTGAAATTTTGGTTTTGAATCTACACTACCTTTGCAACTGTCAACAACTGATATGCGTTCATTGCGATTCACAATCATTTAATTAATATAATGGCGGTATTTCAAGATGTTTATAAGATGCCCTATTATTCATCAGCCTGAAACGAAACTTCATTCAGCTCTATGACTGTTTCATAATAAACCAAATCCATCAAAAGTGGCTCGCGATCGTAGCAGGCCTTTTTTCAGAAAAAAGAAATTGTTACGTACTGGCAGTTAGTTACATTAGAGATATAATGAACAGTTAATTCTGAAAGTTTCGACAATTTTTGCGTTGTCTACTGTAGATAGTAAATAAATGAGAAAAATAAAACTCATATATAAAGTTATAAACAGTTACCCTCGTTTGTGTTGTGCACTATGTTTTTGTTTACATACAACAAATAGAAATAAATATACAAATAAAAGTTTTTAATATTTACTTACGTGTGATACTGAGCCTGTAAAAAGTTAAACTCCTCCTTAATACGTTCCAAAGTGTCAACTATGGTAAACTTAAGCTGACCCTGTGGTGGTGGACCCTGCATTGTTTCCAAAAATAAGTAGTTCCAAATAGAACAAATGAAGCGTAAGATTAAAAATTAATAAATTAAATATTGGAAGAAAAAAAACAAGGAAAATTGCATGTTAGAAGTAAACATTTGATATGCTGTGCCAAAATTTAAGTTTTAATTTTTACATGAATATGTGGTAAATTGGAAGGAGTGGGAGTCTGAGTAGTAGTGGATGTGATGTGTGTTGAGTGTGTTAGTATTTTAACCGTTTGCGTATGACTTACCCCCGCCGAAGGGTGCCGCACCGGTGCAGGATACATTTTTTTGTTTCTGAAGAACTAAATTGTAAAACAATAGCGAGGTTTTGTTTTTATAGTTATATTATGTTAGAGGAGAAGCGCAGTGGAGACAGATGACGCTACAAAAGCTGAGTGAATTTATGTAGTCTGTAATATAACTTTAGACGATCGTATGCATATAATACGTTTTTTATTAATATAGTTTTCTTCCTATTTGGGGCACACACCTCCACCTCTAGTCAAAAACAATGTTCGTAGGGCGCCTCTTCTCCTTTCCTTTCGTATAATTCTTCAAAAGACGTTACCGATGACAACTTTGGTCGGTTATCGTTTTTATGCAGTAGACGTCGTAAGTTGAGATGTCGATAGCGTTGAACTTCTTCACCTCTTTCTAACTGGGGGGACTCCGCTGCTTTGTCTTTTCTTCGTTTCTTTAATGTGTAGTGATGATGGTGCTTCTACTGCCTGCCCACTTTTTTATTTTCTGGCATTTATAGTGCATTTATTTTAGACTTTAGAAATATTTTTCTATCTGTATATTTTTATCACTTTAGTATTTAATTTTTCATACTTTAAAAAAATAGAGTAGTTTTTTCACGTTTTATATTTTTTTATTATTTTGCACAATTTTTCGCGTGTGCGCAGTCACCAACCAAGCTTCTTCTATTTTCTGCCAGCCTTTTTGTCGTATTCTTCTTCGTTCCTCTTGATATTTTTTCTACTTCGTTGTTCAACTTCACAATGGCGGATATTATAGCTAATTTTTTCACATGCGTATTTTTGCAAAATTTTTTAAAACTTAATTACGAAAATTTCTATTTAATATTTTTTACACATTCAATATAATAACTCATTATTACATGAAGCACTCTCCACTTTTCCATGATTATATATTAAAACACGTTTTCAAACTGTAATCAAAAATTTTTTCTCCAAAAAAAAATAAAACGACTGAAATTTTCCTGGCCAACGCCGAATATGACGCTGAAAATGAAAAATGAAGATGATGAAAGGAATGTAAAGATAAATGTATTAAGAATGAGAAAAACAATAAAAAAAATGACAGTGCCACCTTTATAAAAGCATACGATATTTTGATTAGAGTTGCTTTCGGCACAGATACGTAATAAATGGTACGTTAGGACGAAAATTTTACAAAAGTTCTTAAGTCCCAAATACATACAACCTAATTTTAAAACTAAAGAAACGATATTTGAAATTACAGGATATGTTGTGAGCACAGCTGATCCACTTTTTTTTGTATAATTCATTTAGTTGTAGTGTTTTACGTCAAGTTTTTTCAAAATAGTCTTAGACATAAAAATCCACCAATATCAACAAAAAACTTCGCTGTAATATATTTACTATTCCTGCCGTGGATTGAGTTCGTTGTCTAAACCCAACGGGATCATATGATGAGAAAAGAACAATTTATTAGTACAAGTACAAACAACTGTTTTTCATATCGTGTATGACATATGTTATCATAAAAACCTATCACAACTACACACTATGAATGATATAATGAACAAGATAAACCAACTAGTAGAACAACAACATATATTCTGACTGTTGAATAAATTCCATTCATGGTAAATTTATTAAGTTTTGTTTATTTTCCTATTAAGTATATCAAAAACGATCAGCTGCTTTAACGGGCTTACCTGGTTTATTATATTAGGCTACATAATACAGTTTATTTAATAAATTGTTTTTAAAAAAGCTTTTTATTGGTTTGTATTCCACAACTGCAAAAGAATATTTTTTCTAAACAGATCTAATTGTTTAAGAAATTCCTGAACCCGATCAGTGTAAAAATTTGAACTTATTGCAACCTGCTCATATTCGGTACGTTCATGTCTTTTATAGGGCTCCAGGCGAAGAGATAAACGCTGATAAGAAAATAATGCAGCTAAAAAATTCCAAATTGTAATTTCCGGCCAAAGAATTTTTGAAAAATATAAAACTGTAGAATTAAGCTGGAAGAAATGCATACGTGTACTTTTATAATTGAAACAAAAAATGTTTAAGAAATTTTACCTGCCACATAAGAAAATCACTTATTCGAGTTTCTCCTGAGGTCCGAAACAGCAAATCTGGGGATGGAGAATGACGTGTATATAAACATTCGCCTAATAATCTTTCACTTATATCGTAGCTTTCCAAGTGATCGCCATGTTTTAAAACAGCTTCTACTGCTTGTGTCATTTCATCTCGGGATGTGTAAGAAAACGCTATATTAAGGAAAAGTTTATTATTTTTCTCAGTGTCCAATATGGCTTTTGCTATAAGCTTTTGTAAATCTAAGGGTAAAAGTGTTAGATTTCCAATAACTCTAATACGAACACCATGTTCTTGTAATTTTTTAGACTCTGCTAAAAGTTTTGAAAACTTCTCACGAGCCAAGTCCAGCAAACCATTCACTTCCTCTTCTGATCTCTTAAAATTCTCTATACTAAATGCAAAAGTTGTAACTTCACGGATTCCCATATCTAAACACCATCGCAGGCAATTGGCCAACTTTTCAAAACCTTTAGCGTGACCTTCTATCTTCCGAATGTGTTGAGAATTAGCATAACGGCGATTACCATCCATTACAAACGCAATATGGTATGGTAAATGACCACCAGCTTTGATGACATTCATGGCTGCTGTTTCCAGCCAAGAATAACTATAATCGGAAACCCAAGACATAGCGGAGTAACTTAACTTCTCAATATACTTCTAATGGTTCTTCAAGTTTCAGCTTTCTACATACATTCATATTATGTGCTAAATAAACTCGAGTCGTGTGATAGATAAAGCAAGCCACAAAAAGAGATAAAAATACAAACAAAAGAAAATGTAAAACAGTGCTGACAGACTCCTATATTTGTGCTTGAAGAAAGCTGCATCGCTTCGGATATATCTGGCAACTACTATCGTCAGTAGTTGGCAATACCAAAGTGGAACAGAAGAAAAAGCAAAAAAAAGTAATTTTCAGTAAAAATTTTTCATACTGCTCTGATACAAAATCTGAGAAAATTGTGTATTTTTCCCTAAAAATTGTAAGAAGTTTAAAAAGTTGTTTATGAAAATGAAATATGGATAGTAATAAAGAAATTGTTGAGAAAATATTGACACCAGGTATGCAACATGTATATGTAATAGATACTTCAATATTCATGACCGCCCTGCAAAATGCAGCCGTCTTGTTTTTCTTGCCGTCAGGCACCGACCACCATCTAAAAATTAAAATATATTTTCCATTTAAAGTTTTAAGATTGAGCACTTGTATAAATTTTAAACAATATATATAGTTAAAACATCTCTAATAAAGAATTTATTTTTCAGAGCTATATTTTTTAATTTCCAAGTTTTTGTCTGCGGGTCCTCTCAAAGAAACTTCTAAGGTAACCATTCAATTTTGTCAATACGTCCTGCAATTTGTTTAGTTGTAAAATTGTGATTTATTTTTATTGTGTTGCAGGTCTTAATAAAGGAATTAGAAAACAAAAAGGTAAGCCATTGAAACTAAGATTTAATAACCCATTACGAATACAATTCCTTAAAATTAAGTTTTTGTTTGTTTGGCGGTATCTTAATAGTATTTGTAATTGTTTTTTGTTTATATTGTTATTTTGAAAAGAAAAGCTAAATTTTTATCCGGCTATAACGTGCGCTAATGATCACAAAAACTGAGTCGTTAATGTAATCTGAAGTAATGGATGTACTAGAGTATAGATAAAGTTAAAATAATATATAAAGATTAATACCAAAAGTAAAATTTCTGTTATGAATGAATATAAGGTACACGTCTTCTATAGATTTGTTATTTCTATTACAATTGCTACAAAGTACATACAGTGGAGGTCAAGAAATGAGCTCGCCCAACCACATATTTTATTTTACAATTTGGGGTTTCTTAATTAATTTCATAAATTTTTTATATTAATGAATATACTCTTCATATTGTAATATTTATATTATGAGCAAAATCGAAACATTAACTATTTATTATATCAAAGATAGGTACATCTCTAAAAGTTAAAAGAATCTGTGATACAATCAAGTAGGCCAATTCTATTTTAGATATTGTGTTTATCATTTAAATTGTGCTTCAATTATTTAAATTCCATTTTTTCTTAAGCTAAATTGTTTTCTTGTTTTTGAAATCGCAATCTGTAAATTATTTTTAAAATTTATACCTACTAAAAAAATTTTTGGTTCTATCCTTATGAACGGTAGTATAAAGGGGAGCTTAGATGTGTGATGACGGTGTTTATACTTACACTATTCATGGAAACTGAAAAGCATGAATGTTATTAATTTTTTTAAATACAAACATTTTTAAATTTTCAAACATAATGGAAGTTAATAAAATTGCTTTAAAAGCAATTGTGATTCGTTTTTGAAAAAATGTTTATGTTTAATTTTTCCTTTTATATTTTCATTGAAACTTGGCAGTAGTTTCCTTGCAGAACAGGAATTGTGTGATCACATAAAAAAGACCACTCACAGTTAGGGAAACTGTCCAACATGATTTGTATGACTTGGATATCTCTCGGTCTAAGGTACCCTTAAGACGTGTCCATCATATTATTGTTAAGCGATGTTTATTAAAGACAATATTTAAGCCATTGTCGCTGCAAATTTTTAACAGAATATAATATTAATGACTGCGCTCATGTCGAACATCGTTGTCGCTCATATGGATGGGCTTGGGATTTCCTTATAATCATCGCTTCAAAACCTATTTATGGGGTTTTTAAAAAAAATTTGCATGAATCGTCGAAGACAATCTCAATTTGAGATAGAAGTTTATCCCAAGATTACTGTTAAATCAGCAAGGCCAAGAGTGTTATTACTTTTATATTAAAAAAGACAACTACCATTCGGGTAATTAATATGCCTACCAACCAGGAGGTGTGTGGGATAGAGAAATATAGGAGACGAAATATAGTGAAAAATTGAAAGCTTGAATTGTTTCTTACATCTCTGATATTGCGTGTTATGTTACTCTGTCATTTTAGTAATTATTTTACTTCGCCGACGATTTGGCTACAATACTTAAACAGTCCAACAACAATTACAGTAAAAAATGTATGCTGTTGATGACTCGCACCCACTTACGTAGTCATTGTTTGGTTTGTAATCAACACACTCTCGTAAGGCTAAGAGAATACATTTTCCAGGGTATTTAAGGGACTGATTACTAGAGGGGTATGGAGAATTCTGAAGGGAATGATGACTTGGGGTCTTTCGAGTCAGTTGAACGATTTTGTTGTTTTTAGTGAATCTACTGGATCTAAAGTTACCATTTTTTCGAGTCTTTTGATAGTTTCGTTAATGTGTCAGCTTTTTTCCGACGTCTTCAGGAGAATTTTTTATTGTAAATAAAATCAACAAAAATTGTTTATTTTTAGGTACATACGTTCATGTGAATAATGTTATGTTTTTTTGTCCGAATTCCGATTTATTTTAAGCGTCTCATCACTAATCAAATTATAAAAAGATAGACATCATGACAATTTAAATAGTAATGATAAACAGTCAAACTTAAAACTTAAATACATGCATTTATGTTCAAACAACCAAACTTGTTCAAACACATATGTAGTATATTCGCTGCTGCTATTTAATCATTCCAATCATTCGGTTATTGTTGCCTCTGTGATTTTAATCATACGTCGCATCATACCAATCAGTTCAGGTGTTTGCTCGTTTGGCTCAATTATGATTATTTTGATTAAGAATAAAATGCAAAAAGCAAAAATGAGCGCGCATGAACGTGTATGCATGTTCTATTATTATTATGTGTTTATCAATATTATGTAGGTATGTATTGACTTTTACTTAAATGAAGCGTTCACCACAGCGATGCCGATTTTACTCAACGTTGCTGTGTTTTGCATGATTAAAAGTGAATAACAAATTTAATGTACAATTAAATGAAAAAACTTATTGCCTTGCTGTCACATAGTATATACATATGTGCTCTTGAAATTCGTTTTATTCCCACGTTAGTACAAATAAAAATTTATATGTGCAGAAAAAACTTCTGCAATAAAAATTTCACATATAAACGCAATTGCAACATTAAAGAAGAGAAGAGAAAAATTGCAGCGTCGAAAGTTGTACAGTGTTAACTGGCACTTTGTTTGATAGTCTCTCAGATTCGACAGAAGTCATTTGATAACTTAAGTACTTCTTCAAATTGAGGTATGAGATGTCAGTCATTGACCCAGTAAACAAGCGGATCTCCACAGCTAGATATATTAGGAAATCTTTAGTATCTCTCGACTTCTTCTTTTGCAGAACTACACCTTAGTATGAGCATATGCTCATCTTCCTTGGATTCTTTAAAAATAGTAAATATCCACAATGTTAAATTAAAGGCAGGTCGTTTTTTAATCTGTTGAAATGACTGCCAAATTAAAGGAAATTAGTTTATAATTATTAAGCAGTTACAAGAACGAACTACTGTTAATGATGAAAAGAATACAAATATTTTAAAACCATATACAAATTTCAAAACAATATGGCATGATAGAGCATGATAAAACAATTCCGAATCTGTTTTTTTTTTCTTTCTTTTTATTGATTTTTTTCAAACCTATGTAACATGTAAATACATGTATTTAAAAATTATTTGAATTATCGAATTATTCGAGTAGTTTAAAAGTCTTAGTCGAATTGATTAATCCCACTCTAATACAGACTACTACCATATGCATTTTATTGGACTTTACATGCTTTTTATAATACTCGGTAGCAACGAAAAAATTCGTTATAGCGAATTTTTTATAACGAATTCTCGTTTGTAAAGAAATCGTAAAAATATATCAATGGCAACACAGATTTTTAATCTTACATTTTTACTACACAAGGTGGCATTCCACTACGCTTATTATGAACTATTTTTCTGGTCCCAAGGAGTTATAACCGAGTTTTACTGTACAAATAAAATTTGATGGCTGTGTTAGATAATAATGAAATAAAATTGTAATTAATGGTATGGTGGGTTCGTAAATGTAGTATCGTTGATCGTTGACGTTTCATTGTTGAGCAGTTACTGAATTTACGAATGCTCCATAATCTTGTTTTAAGTATGAAAATCATGGCAAATTCATAACAGGTAGACTCGCCTTAATTCGCTTTGAAAAATACCTGCTTTCAAAATCAACGTCAAGCACTGTATATAAATCATACATAAAAAAATTTTTACAAACAAAACATCAAAATGCAAGTAAATACAACGAGCTAAAATAATCAGCTGAGCTGTCGAGACCACCTGCTATGAATTCGCCTTTTATGAAAATAAAAATTTTATTTTTATAAATTTCTCATCATTTTATAAATTCTTGCTTATACTTAGTTCGACAGATCTCGAAATGTTTGACTAAAAATCTATCGTATCTCGATTTTTTATATTTTGCTGTACACAATCACCCTTATTCCTGTTTGACAAGCTCCAATTTTTTGGTATTGTGTTGACGTGACGTCGATGTCGCCATTTAGAATAAGGGTGAATAATTTGTGAAAAATAAAGCATTTTTTAAACAAACAACTAAACTTTAGTAGGTGCTTATAAAAAATAAAATTTCTGTCACATAGATCGCAATAATTTACAAACGACGATATATCTATATATCTTATAGCAACTAGATATCTGAATTTTTCCATTAAGTTGTAAGTAACTTGAAAACTTTAAACATATATTTTGTAAAACCAGTTTTCTCTGTTTGAATTATGACGATTGCAGCAAAGGCTCGGTGTGTAGTCTCAAGTCAATCAGTTCTAAGCTTAAAAAATATGCAGTTTATACAATTGTGTATTCTTGTGCCGTTTTCTTTTCTAAAAAAATGTAACATTTCTGTTACTTTTTATTAAAAAACTGCTATTCAAAGTTTTCTTAAGACAAAAATGTATCCTCGTAAGTAATAATACAATAATTTCTAATAAACTCATTATTTAAAAAAATCATTATATTGCAAATTTTCAATAAAAGGGACAAAAAATGTTGCGTTTTTTTAGAAACGACAACGCCATTAGTTTTTAACTTATTAATTTATTTAATGGTAATTTGCCGACCTTTTGCTTTATATATATTTTTTTCCTTTTTCCTTAAATAATGAATTACGTTATAAACTTTATTTTTCGATATTTTGAAAGATTTTATATTTACAAATCAAATTTGGTTCATTTTTATTACTGTTAATTGATTAAATTTTTACAGGTTTTGCCTAAACGTACTGACTGGTTGGGAAACGAACATGATCAATCTTTGGCAGAATTGGTAAGTTATTGGTATTTTTATACATACATACATAAATACTTATGTATGCATATGTGCATACACACGTACATGCATATACATACACTTCTGGCTAACTCCAGCAGCAGGATCTTTTAATGATTCCGTCTCGTAAAACATATAATTATACTATATATACTTGTATATTTACAATTAAATTACCGATTTCTTCCCAAAAATACAATGACCTGAGAAATCTTGTTTAAAAAAAATTTTTCCATCTAGCTATGCAAAAGAATTTCAGGACCTACGCCATAATAATAATGAAACAGTAGATCGCCTACCAGATACTGATGAAGAGAATTGATTATTATAGGATAAATTTATAGCTAATATGTAACGCAAGAAAAAATAAAAATATGTTTTTAAAATCATGTTCCCCCGAAGTATAGTTTTTTGTAATATCATACAAGTTTTTTTTCGCTCTAGTAAACATTTCATGTTTTTAGGATACGTTGATACTCTAGAAACTCTAGAAATAAATAAGAATTACTTAATATTTAAATTAAGAAAGAAAGAAAAAAGCAAACAGTGATAAGAATCTGTTTATTTTTCTTACAACTTTTAGGCCGAGACCACGCAATGTGCGGCAATTCTGAGCGGTTAAGCGGCGCCGCTTAGGAATAAAACTTGTTCAATTTTTTAGTTGTTTTCTGAGCGGCAAAGAAAAAACATGGCAAAAGTGAAAGTGGAGCCGACCCCGCTATTATGGCAACACAGATTACCAAATTTTAAAAATAGAAATATAACCGAGAAATTATGGAGTGAAGTTATTCGCTTATCACTATTTTCAAAGTGCTCTTCTGTTTGTATAGGCAAGTATTCCTGGACAAGTTCTTCTCATATGATAATGCTTGTCTTTGAAGTTGTTTTGAAATTATATATATGTACATATACATATTATATTATATTATTTTATAGGATACACACCAAATATTTTTTATTCTTAAACGCATTAAATATAAATACGATATTCACGCAATAAAATTATACAAACCTCTTGACAATGGCATTTCAAAAACTAACATCTCAGAAATGATGCTCAGTAATAAGCCACTTGCTGCTCAAACTCGCCGCTTCGCCGCTAATTGCGTGGCCTCGGCCTTCAGCAAGTGGCCAACCTTTACCTCTAAATAAAATAAAAACCCTTAAATTTTAGGAAAAGCCTCTAAGCTTGCAACTTTGATCTACGGCAGCGCATTATTTATTTACTGTTGCAATGCAGAAAATTTGCACAAGTTTACTGCATTTTTGAACGCACTCCATTTCAGTTTTTTTTTAAATATTTTTCATAATAATTTTTATTTTTGAACTTAAATTTTTCTTTTAGGAAAGAAAATATGCTCATATTGGGCCAAATCATTTATTGGAAATATGTTGTCGTGTTGGACCAATCCTAGATAAAGAATTAACCCCTAGTGTACAGGGCCTATCATCATTATTGGGGGCAGGGCGTCAAAGTCTTTTGCGGACCAAAGATAGTATATTCAAGTCAAGAACGCTACTGGATTATTGTACTCGTCTTCATGGGGTATCATTGCCAGATTCTGCAGTCACAAAACCCACACATAACTTCCGTAGGTTTATTTGTTTCTTATATATTTTATGTTTTTGTGTAACGTGTAATTTTGATATATATGTAGAGAAAGTTCTTATTGGTCGTGAATACGGTGGACCAGTACGCAGAAAACTCTTAGTACCTACAAGTTTGTATGAAAAAACAAAGCTTCTTCGTCGGACTGTGGGACACTTGTCTTCGGTTTATTGCGTTCTGTTCGATCGCACAGGTCATTACATTATAACAGGCGCTGATGACCTTCTTATTAAAATATGGTCAGCTATGGACGGACGACTATTAGCTACCCTTCGAGGAGCATCAGCAGAAATAACTGATATTGCCATCAACTTAGATAATACTATGTTGGCAGCTGGGTCCGTAGATAGAATTTTGCGCGTATGGGACTTGCAGACTACATCCCCAATAGCCGTGCTCGCTGCACATACGGGCATGATAACTTCCGTAAATTTTTGTCCTTCACCAAGGAATGATTTGAAATATTTAGTGACAACTAGCAATGATGGATCTATTGCTTTTTGGCAATATTCTACTCCAAGAGGACAAAAAATTACATTCGCACCAAAACCTATACAGTATCATGAGAAATTAAGACCGGGACAGGCTCAAATGATGTGTACATCATTTTCCCCTGGTGGCATTTTTTTGGCGGCTGGCTCAGCTGATCATCATATTCGAGTTTATTTAATGTCAGAAGATGGACCTAAACGTATTATGGAGACCGAAGCATATACGGATGCTGTAGACTCCGTGCAATGGTCACATCGAGGCTTAAAATTTATATCAGGCAGTAAGGATGGTACTGCACATATCTGGACTTTTGAATCCCAGCAATGGAAAAGTGTAAAGCTATGTATGACAGAACGGCTCCCAAGGTAATTTGAAACACAATAGTGATTCTTTTTGTTCTTATCCAAGCGGTCAGTATCTTTGGAATACTTATGAGTATGTACATACATAAATGTATTCACAAAATTCTAAAGCACATGCTGAACAAGTCATACTTAAAAAATCATGCACTTTTTGGTAAATTAAACTCTCTTTTTTTTAGTAAAGATTGTCTTATGAAGCGGCTTTTATTAAAAACATAAATTAGCATACCCTCTAAATCACTATCCGATTTGTAATAATTTAATGAATTTTCCAAAAATTAAAATGTTCAAATGAAACTCATGAAAGAGATTTACCGAATCCTGAGATTCGTAAAAATTAGTCTCTGGTAATTTTTAATATTTTTTGTTAAACAATTTCGATTTAAAAATAAATAGTACATGTTCTTTAATTTTATGGTATTTTCATCATATTTGCAAATACTCTTAAATTTCTGTATATGTATTATTTAAATTTCAAAAAGTTTTGTTTGTGCATTTCATTGGTGCTTATCATGCCAATTATTATGAAAAATCATCAACAGACCTTAAACCATATTCTTAAAAATTTAATGAATGTTTGTGAGAAATGTGATTAATAAATTTAAAAATTATTAAAATAAAAGATACATGAAATATGAAATATCTTTTATAATCTACAACCATTGTTAACTGTTTTTGATATTATTTTTTAGTTTATCTAATATTATACAGTCTTGCAGGTTTTTGTGATATTTAGAACAAAACTTTTTTTAATTATATCTATATTTTTGACGCTTTTATTTATCGCTCTGAACAATTTATACTGCCCTAACTAAAAATATATGTATTATTGTTACGATAGCGATATAATTATTAATATTTTCTCTTAGTTGTCCCGAACCGGAAGAAGGTAAAAAATTAAAAGTTACGATGGTAGCCTGGGATTGTTCGGATAGATATGTTATAACAGCCGCTAATGATTTTACGGTAATTAATTATAAACTTAGCTTAACACAAATAATTATTTAATAATGATTATTATATTGTGCACAGATAAAAATTTGGAATGCCAAAACTGCCAATTTGCATTGTGTGCTACGTGGCCATAAAGATGAACTTTTCGTATTAGAATCAAATCCTAAAAATGAGCACATTCTGCTCTCAGCCGGACATGATGGCCAAGTTTTTTTATGGGATATAGAAAAGGGAGAATCAGTTGCTCATTTTGTAAACAATATTGATGGACAAGGGCATGGCGGAGTATTTGATGCGAAATGGTCACCGGATGGCACAATGATTGCTGCCACGGACTCTCATGGTCATATATTGATATTTGGCCTTGGCGTAACAGCTGATAGATATAAAATTGTAAGCTTAAAAGATTTATATCGTCATATAAAATGTAAAATGGTCCAACAACACTTTTCATAATTTTATGGGCGAGATCAAAAACTTATTGCGATCATAAAATCGATAGTTTTCAGGATGGGGTCACGTCTGAATTTTTAACTATAGAATAGTTAAAATTTGCATCATTTTCTATCAAAAACTCAATTTGAGATGTTTTTGTTGTCCACTTTTGCATTTCAGGTGGCGATATATAAATTTAAATGTTCTCATATGAAATATTGATTGTTTTAGCTTCCAAATGAATTATTCTTCCACACGGATTATAGACCATTATTGAGAGATGCATCTCATCATGTTATTGATGAGCAAACCCAAGTAATGCCGCATTTGATGCCTCCTCCGTTTTTAGTTGATTCTGATGGTAATCCCCATCCACCAAGATTTCAGCGTTATGTTCCTGGAAGAGAAAATTGTTCAACAGAACAATTAATTCCGAATCTTACGTTAGCTGTAGAAGGTGTTGTTGTCGAAGACAATAATTATTCAAATATTGATCGTTTAATAGCAGCTTTGGCAAACCGACAAGGAGGTCTTGGGCCAGGAGGTGGAAATCAAAATAATACACCAACCGTAAGAGCAAATCTATCTCAGCTGGATCGCATGATTGAAGCCTTAGCCAACCGTCAAGGTCGGGATCAAGCCCCAGATTCTAATAATCGTCCTTCTGGTAGTAGCAATTCAAGCAACGGGAATGTTCTTGGCAATGGGCCAAGTACTTCTCGAAATATTTTACTAGAAAGAAGATTGTCAGAACAGTCTAATAACCAGCCTCGCCAAGGAACAACGTGGGGTAGACCTCCAGCCGAACAAAATCAGACACCTCCAGCAAGTCAACTGAAATATGTACGTCGTACTTATGTTCGCCCGATGAGATATGCCCAGCTTCAAACTCTTAAATCTATGGTGTATACAGCAGGACAATATGAAATGCAAGACTATAGACGTGAAATGCGCCGACGACCAATTATGATTAGTACCGCAAGCATTGTTGCTTCTCAGTCTGGATCGGGCCGAATTAGGAATGCTCGAACAAATGGTATAGGACGTGTGGTTAGAAGACGTAGTGGCCGTCCAGCAGGGCAACAGCAGCCTCAACCTGCATATCGTACACGAGCAGTGCGTGACCAGGAAGAAATTGAGGAACCTCCACCACCTGATGTAATAGAAGAGGACGATGAAAGTAGCAATTCATCTGGTGATACAAGCTATTCAAATGTAGAAGAAAACCTAGTAGAATCTTCAGAAGATTCAGATACTGACTCCTCGGATTATTCTGACTGGGTTGCGGACACGCCAGGCCCGAATTTGGAGCCGCCTAAACGATCAAAACGAAAACCTTTATCTCGTCGTCGAACTCTTAGCGAAGACAGTAGTGATGATACAACAGAACAGCCAACAACATCGGCGAAGTCTGGAAGAAAAAACAAAAAAGTTCTTATACCTCCGGCTGCTCCTAACGGTGAAATTCCAGAAGTATATCGCCCAGCAGAATGGCTTTCGGAAGTTATTCCACGTAAGGCACCATATTATCCGCAAATGGGAGACGAAGTAGTATACTTTAGACAAGGTCACCATCGTTATATTGAAGCAGTGAGATTGAAAAAGGTCTACAAAGTATCCCACAGTTCCGAGCCATGGAGTTTTCACACCATAAGAGATCGCGAACTAGTACGGGTAATAGGTATGAAATATGAAATTAGGCCTCCAAGGCTGTGCTGTCTTAAATTAGCCATAATTGATGAGGATGGTAATATGACGGGTACTACTTTTAAAATAAAATATCACGATATGCCAGATGTGTTAGATTTCTTGGTTTTAAGGCAAACGTACGATTTAGCCGTGCAAAGAAACTGGATAATTGGAGATCGATTCCGTTGTATGATTGGTGACGGCTGGTGGATGGGACAGATCGAATCACGTCATGCTTTATCAGCCGAATTTCCAGATTCTCCATTTATGTGCTTTCGAGTTCGTTGGGATAATGGTGAATATGAATATATGAGTCCATGGGATATGGAACCCATAGATGAAAATCGCTTACCTGACGAAGTGGGTGGAGCGGTACCGGTTATGCAAGAAGAGATTCGAGCAACCTTGTACCAACCGAAGTCTGAAGAGTGGCACCGAGGTGATCGTGATGGTTCCTGCCGTAGAATTATAAATGGATTTGAACAAGTAAGTAAAATATATAAAGCTCGCTTCCCCAAATCGGAAAGTAAATGCTTTCACATTTATCTAATGAAGGGAATATTGTATGCATTTTCATTTCTATTTGCAAGGGTCTACTATAAAGCATGTAAACTGATTTTAAAATAATCATTTTACTTATTTACTAGCCTTACCGTGGCTTTGGCCGCTTGAAATGCAAGCTTGATGGTATAAGAGTATCATTAAAAAATTATATGCATAGATTTTCCTAAACTAAATAGTTTACTTCTTATTTTCTTCTTAATATATCTTTATTTGCAATCTAATTTACATAATACAAAATAATGAGCAAATTACAATGATCCCAAAAAAGGAATACAATTTGTAGTACTACTATTATTTTTGCACATGTTAATATTCGTCTCTTTTCATCATGTACCTGGTACCTCTTTATTAATCTTTAGATTTCATATTACTATCATCTAACAAGTTGATTGCTGATGCATTTGAGTGATTACTACCTTTCACTCAAGTTGGCAATATCTTCTTTAACTTTTTTAACAAAGGTGCATTAAATAGTTAATAATCTTAAAGTTTTTAAATTATATATTTGTAAAATTTCAATGGTAGAATTGCTAGGCATCCTTAATTGCCTATTTCTAGTTGATCTACAAAACTCAAATAATTCCACCAAGTATTTATTTGCAACTTATATTTTTAAAAATGACAAAAAACTCTAAATTTTATAAGTTCATGAGAGAGGTGTTAATCTATATTATAACTCTATTGAGAACAAGCTGTAGTTTCCCAATACATAGCGAAGAATACCCTAATCTATGTATATAAGAGTACGGGCAGTATGATACTATAAATAACCAACCCATTTGTACATAACAAATTGCAAATGGCCAAATAATAATATGTTCGTCGTTTTTATCTCGTTGGTGTGAAATTTAGAATGTTATACCATGGTTAATCAGGAATTGTGGGTAACACCTCGGCAAATTTCTTTCCAGTGTTTGTAGGACAGAAGGTCTTCCATTCTTCTTTAACTACACAGCGTATCACTCGAAGAACCTCCTGAGTTGTTTCAACTTCAAAGGCTTTACATGACATCATACTATCATACAGTAAGTATGAGAACTTTAGACTCTATGTTTCCAAATGCTTTTCTACAGCCTTCATAATGGACCAAAGCTCACCAAAAAGACTAGAGGTCCTAACGTTAATTCTAAAAAGATACTCGCAACCGTATTCAGTAGCGTCAGCAGCAATGGAGGCATCTGAGGCATTCATTCTAAAACCATATTTCTGTAGTCTCTAATATCACTGTACACCAATGTACATGATATCAAATTGGGATGTTTAGTAAAGTAGCACTGTGAAGATGGTTTATTCTATCAAAAATGTGGCTGTAGAGTAGTTAATGTACGTTCTGTATCGGGGTTACGTGCAAGTTTAATTTTAATAATTCAATCGTTTTATCCATTTCATGTTCTGCGTTCCTTGCGCAAATCCTATACATTTAAGAAATGCAGAATAACTAGTCGACGAACATTATAATTAAAACATACAATTATTGCAGTGGAAGTTTATGTAGGACAATGATCCTAAACAAACCACTAGATTTGTGAAATCATGGTTTCAAGGAAATTAAGTACCCTCAATAGATGAAAATCCCATAGAACACCTGTAGGGAGAAACTTATTAAATTCTTTAAATCGAAAAAATCCTGATGACTTCTTATGACTTTTGCGTAAATCTTGTATGTTCAATGAACTGATGATGGGAAAAGGTTATAAATATGAATGAACCTTTTTCTAAACACTAAGAAAATGTATTTATTTAACAAAAAATGTAGAATAGAAAACTTCCTAACTTCCTAATCTTTCCAAAAACTTAATTAATTTAGCGAATTATCGAGGACTAATATTTTTCTTGTATTTTTTTTTTTATTTTATTTATTTATTTTTTATTATTTATTTTTTTATAATTTTATTATTATTTTATTAAGTTAAATAAGAATTTGGGGAAGTAATGAAAATTGTATGTGTCGCTGTTACTTTTCGATCAGATTTTAAGGTTCTGTTATTTTTTAACTTCTTTACAAAGGTTATGCGTCTGTCAATAGCTGAGCATTTCTTAGCTCCAGTCGATTTGAATATTTACCCCGACTATGCGTATTTAATTGAGTATCCGATTGATTTAACAACGATCAAATCAAGATTTGAAAATCATTTCTACCGCCGTATAACCTCCGCCCAATTCGATGTACGTTATTTAGCCACAAATGCCGAGAAATACAACAGACGACATACAAATATTGTAAAACATGCCCGTATAATAACAGATCTCTGTTTGCGCATTATAAGGTATGTTTTGCCTAAAAACGTTGTTTTTCCCCCTTAAGATGCATATTATTTTTTTATTCAGGGATCCTAATGATATTGACGTTGCGGCTGTTTATCATCAATTAGTCGATGTTTACCATTCATCCGAATCGGAAAACGATAATGAATCGGATGTTGTTCCCTCAACAAGTACTGGACCATCAACATCGGCGGCAGCTGCAAGAGCCAGACAAAACATTTCTTCAACAAGAAGGTATTAGTTTAATAAATTAAATGTGTATATAATAATATATATGTAATACATTTATGCATGTATTATTTTAAAATTAAAAGGGAGAATATTTCGAATAATTTAATACATTTTATATATGTGCACATATATATTTTTAATCAACGTATAAATTTAATGTAGATCTAATCGAAATCGATCAGAAAGCGATTGGCGTGTCGAATGTCGCCAATTGTTGGAATTGATGTGGTCACGCCCAGATTCATTACCATTTCGTGAACCAGTGGATACAATAGATTTCCCGGACTATCTTGAAATAATTGCAACGCCTATGGATTTGCGCACAGTAAAAGAAGATCTTCTTGGTGGAAACTATGAAGATCCTTCAGATTTTGCAAAAGATGTTCGCTTGATTTTCCAAAACTCTAAAAATTATAATACCAACAAACGCTCACGAGTAAGTTCATTAAAGTTTATGTTTATATGTATGTATACGTTCCAATATACATATGTATATGTATATACATATACTTACATACATATATATCCATTTACATATTTTTTTGTAAATTTTTTCGTTGTCTTGATTTATAAATGTAGATCGTCAATTCATTTGAAAATCGTTATTATTCAATCTGAGGTGTTTCAAAAGAATAATAATTGATATTGGTTTTAAGTTTTGTTCTTTTCATAAATATAATTTTCTTAATTTCTCTTAATCTGCTCAATTGATTTATATTCACATCGTTATTGTTGTGCTTCAATTTTTTTTATTTATTTATTTTTTTTTTCATTTTTTAACATGCTTCCCAAATACATACTCATGAAATCTATATAATCTCTAATATCTTATCATCACCCACTACTACCCATGAACAAATTCTATAAAACATAATAATGAATGACGATCATTATTGTAGGAATACTTGGCGGTAAGGGTTAAGTTAAACACAGTGAACAACCTACGCATATGTAGCATATGTATTTTTATTAATTGCTTCAAATGTAAAATAGTTTTATGGATAATTTATTATTTACTTGTATGCTTCTAGATTTATTCTATGACTTTGCGTTTAAGTGCCCTATTCGAATCGCAAATAAAGACAGTAATTAGCAATTGGAAGACAGCTAGAAGAAGAGCTAACAAGAATAAATCTCATGGATCTAGTAGTAGCCCAAATAAACGAACACCCTCTGAACGTACACGTACTGCGAGCCGTAGGGGAAATTTAGTGCGTGGCACGAGACGAAGAAGAAGTTCTGAAGAATCATCACAGAATGATGAAGATGATGATGACGATGACGGAGAAAATGATCAACCACGTGGAAGTCAACGTAGATGTCGCATCGGCCAAACACGTACTGCAAGTGGTGTGGCAATTACTGCTTCAAGTTCTAATCGTGTCACTTCTTCATCACATAAACGTACGAATGCATTGGACGATTCACAGCTGGGAGCATCACGTACAACTAGACGCAAAAATGCCAGTCAAGAGTTGGATTGCGGCGAAGATATTGAAAATCCGGAAGCCACGCCTTCAAGTTCCGATTCGGATGAGGATGAAGATGGGGACGATACTTCAACCGAAGAATCGATAAGCGATCACAGTGCCAGTGAGAGTTCGGAAGAAAGTTACAGTCCAGAAAAAGATCGTAAACAGAGAGGTCGGAAAAGACATCATCATAAGTCTGGCCGCAAGAGCAATCAATCAGGAGCTAAACGTAAACGGCGTCATCATGAACATGATACTGATGAAGATTTCGATGTGGGAAGACATAAGAAACATAAAAAGTCTGGCCGAAAAGGTCGAAAGCCTAATAACAATGGATCCCGCAGAGTCGGAGGCGCTGTTTCACAGATTGATGAAAGCACACAAGATACTCTTTCAAATACTCCGAAGAAGAAGGGAAGGCCTCCAAAAACTACACGTCATGATGATGGTCCAAGTACAAGTTCTGTTGGAAATGCCTTAATGCTTCAAAGTCCTTCTCGTAACACAAGAAATCAAATTACTTCTCAAGCAAACTCAATTGGTGTCGGTGTTGGGCGGCGCGCCGCTGAGAATGATCACAGTTATCATCTTCCCGTTCGCAATGGTCGCATTATTGAATCAGATACGGATTCCAGAGAAGTTGCAGCCCGACCTACTAGAGCTAGTGTAAAACGTGCCATTATGGAATGGGCTCGTGGAAGCGACTTGGAAGACGGGGAAGCTACTGAAGAAGCAGAGGAGGTAAGTGACTGTTTTATAATAAGATACTGGTATATTTCGCTTTGTCAAAAATAAAGCACATTTGTCAAAAATCAAAAAAATACAGGTAGCAGGTTTAGATATACCACTCGAAAAAATCAATTTCTTTCATGGAACAATGTCATTCGTTGTTAGATGTATTGAATAATATAAGCTTCATTAAGGCTTATACTTCTTCTAACAGCCAAGAACTTTTAAACGGGCTATCTTTCAAGTTAATTTAATTTTTTTTTAAAAGTGCTCATTGCATCGTGTTTTTTCTTAGAAATTTTCCATTTTATGTGGTAAAAATGGAGCTATATACATTCAAAAGTTCCACAATTGCACTGTTTTATTTCAATTAAAGTGTGTTTGCCTACCAATGCTTTAAATGAACACGTTAGATTGACTTAGACATTCGCTAGCTGACAATACTCAACTATATGTGCTTCTGATAATCAACTATTCCGTTGATTTTTTATTTTAGAAAGTTTTATTTTCCATGTTTAGTTGCAATAAAAATAAAGTTTATAAACTTCCTTAATATTATTTAATTTTTATACCACTTAACTTAAAATTTCTTTGTATAAATCCAAAATATAGATTTTGCCGACACCTACTCCTACTAAATCAAATGGAACAGCAAGCATTCGTGAAAATAGTGGTACATCTTCAAGTCGTACTACCACCGTTCCCTCATTGAATGCTGTGAGGCAGTTACGAACAAATCGCAATACGAAAGTGGAATCGCAGAATGATTCCGATAATGACAGCGATGATGAACCGCTGGCTTCAAGTCAGGGATCACAGCATAGGAATCAACAGAGTAAGTTAAAAATGTTTTGCAAACATGAGCTAGAAGATTAACTTTAGTTAATAATAAAATGTTGCATATATTAGGTATTTCCAATACGTCTTTGCCTCATCCTACACATCTGCAGCGACACGAATTATTAATAAATGGAAAAGTAAGTGGCAGCAGTTCATCTTCACTGCATATGACACGTTCGCACGCCACATCAACAACATCGAATATAGCTACCTCTTCAGCAGCACCGCCGACTGTTCATGATCACAATTATATGGGGGACCCAGGACCTTCGACCTCCACTGCTGCTATCATTAGAAACACAAGAAGAATATTCTCAAGACATCCGCACAATTTCGATGAATCAGATGCAAATCTGCATGGTACAGAAAATATAACGCGCCTAAGACGTGGTTTATCTTCGTCTAGAATAGCAGGAATTTCATCAACGTACCAAAGGGAGACTCATAATACGGTTGAAACTACTGTCTCCGTTAGAAGAGGTCGATCTCGTTTCAGTCAAGAAAATTCCCAAACGGAAGCTTCAGCGGACGAAAACAGACCCGAAGACGAGGATAACAATGAAGAAGGTGTTTCAGATATGGGTACAGGTGGGTCCACCCACTCTTCCGCAACTGATGATGCCTCCGACTCGGAAGACAATCAGCCGTTAACTTCTTACGTACCTAAACAGAAAGCAGGCAGGAAACTCCGAGCAAAACGCCGACTTTCTGATGACTCTTTTGTCGCTGATGAAGAGGAACGGCGAAATGGAGGTCGTAGACGTGACACTGGAGGAGTAGGCGGCCGGATAAGCAGTCGACGAAATCAAAGAGGTTCTCGTAATCAAAAACGTCCACGTTATTATGAATTAAGTGACGAGGATGAATGTACCACCGCCTCAAATAACCGGGTTAGAAAACAGCGCAATGTCTCGGCTTCTGTTGTTGGTAGTTCTGCTCTGCAGCAAGATGACCAGGACGCGAGTACAATGGATAGCGATGATGATCAGTTAGTTAGTGTCAGTAGTAGGGGTCGTGTTCGTAAAATTACTGCCAAAGCGAGAGGGATTTTTAAGGAGTAACTATTTATCAACAAATTAACAACTCCTGCGACTGTATCCAAAACATCCATACATATACATACATATATAATTTCATTGATAACAATTTACAGAATTCATCTAATTATTATTTAGTTTTTATGTTTATTTTTCCCATAGAATTAGTATTCAAAACCATCTAAGATATCTCTCTTAATCAATATTTTTCATTAAATGTAAGTTTCACACTTAAATTACATACATACATATACATAAATATATATATATTTTTTTTTCCTTGTTTGTAGCATATTTGTAAAAATATTGAAAATCTTTCTTTTAATTACATTTTCCTCCCTTTTATCTTACGCCTTCAAATGAAAAAGAAACTTGAAAGCATATTCATACACATATACATACATACATATTTCTTTGCTTAACTGAGTATCTTTTTTGTATCCCACAAATACATATATGTATAAGAACCTTTTGTCTATCAGGTGTGTAATGGAAATCAATTTGAGAAACGATGCTTGTTTTATGGATATTTCAAAATATATTTTTAATAATTCTTTTTTCAACCATTTTTGATAAATTTATTTTCAAAATACTTTTATAATATTTGCATTTTATCTTCTGGCATGCCATCTTCAATTTAATAATTCGATGTTGGCTCAAACATGATTCTCAAAATCGTTTGAAATTTGGCACACCATTTCAAAACAATGGTTTTGAAATCGATTGATTTCCATCCATCACATAACTGTATGTTTTGCTGCTTCAACAACCATGGTTTAGAAATTATTATTTCATATCAATTCAATGTACTCATCATTCAAACTTTAACACACATACATACATATAAGTGCATTCATTAATTTATTGAGATGTTCAAATAAATCAAAAACTACAAAATTCTTATAAAATATTTTATGTACATTTATGTTTAAAAAGTTTAAATAAAAATAGAAAATAAAATTATTTGTTTAATATTGAAAGGACAATGGTTGTAGATTGTAATAAAAAATAAGTATATTTTAGTTAAATAATGATGAAATAAAATTGTAAATTGACATGACTTTATGGGCAATAATTGTTTTTGAAAATCTTCGTTTGTGTTGTTGGCTGAAGTGGTTAGCGCATGCACTACAAAGCAAATAATGACTAAAAATGTGTGCTCGAGTCATCAACATCATAAATTTTACATTGTGTTAATACAATGACGCGATAGCTATTCTTCAGTGCAGAGCTGCTTAACGACTGGGGCTTATTTATAAATCTACATTATAGTATGATTTTACATTAGATGCGTTCGATTACCAAAAAATTCTTCCTGTATTTTACTAATGCCACGTTCACATTTGTCAGTTAATCGTATCAATCGTGATTAAGCGCTAATGGTTTCAAATTCGCGTGGTTTTCCAATACATTTGCGTGATTTTTTAATAATTTGAAAAATTTAATCACTTCGTAAACAAGATATTTATATGAAACTTTTACACAATATAAAAATCAGAAATAACGTTTTTTAGTTATGACGTTGTATGAGTAAATGAGCGATATGTATTTCATATAAAAGTATAACAATAAAATTGACTTAATAATTTTATTGTTTTATCGTTTCTTCTGACATTTGAGCTCCCAAGCACATTTTGGCGAAATTATTACCAAATATATTCATATATACATATGTACATACATATGTATGTATGTAAGTTTTTCGGGGGGTCGCAATTACATTTACATTTTTCAATAATAGTTTTCAAATATTTTCATCTCATTCATTCATTCTCAAAAGAAACGGTTATACCTTTCAAATGGCTCTATTATCATTAGATTTTATATATATATTGATTTTTTAAGAGTTAATATTTTTAATCTTTGAAAACTTTGAACTAAGATTTTCTGATAATGGTGATATCAAAAACAAAATAAGAAGACAACTTAAAAATTCAACAAACAAAATGACTTCCTTGAATTTTTTGTTTTCAAAATGAAAGGGTCATATAAAAAACAAACCTGTACCATTATGATTATAAATAATAATGGAAAAGAATTATTCCCAGCATATGTATTTGTTTAATAATTGAATTTTATTTATTTTTATTAATATTAATTTTTAAATTGATAAAGCGTAAACCGTTAATAATAAAGATTTAAGGTAATATTATGTTTAATATTTGTTAAATATTTTAATAATTATAACTAGTGTTTACAAATAAACTCGCATTAACCGGGCCAGATTAATATATTTTAACTGGAGCTGCGTTCACACAGAGTACGAGTATATCGCTCATTTGCTGCAACGCCGTTGAGTTAATAATGCAGAAATAATCGTGCTATAGAAATTCATATCTCCTCTGAGAGAATAATATTATTTCACTTTTCCATTAAATTGTGTGTAAATTGAAAACTTTAAACAATTTTTTTTATTTATGACGACGTTGCTGCAGCAAATGAGCGATATGTACTCATTTTCTATATTGCGATCATGTTAAAATGTTTTTTTTAATGTTTATAAATTCATCAATGTTAAGTCTTAATTAAATATAATTGTATGGTATTTATGCTCATTTCCTTCCAATCAAAACATACATTATGAGATATATGTAAGTAATTACTTGGATTATGTCCATACTACAACATATAACTCATACAAAAGGTTGTGAACTGAACATACATATGTTGCCTTGCTAGAATGGCCCAGGAAAGCTTTCGATATTGCCAACTTGATAGTTGATATTTCAGAAGAATTCTCGAATCTGGCTTTGTCATCGAAAAAAATTTTTGCACTTCAATGATGAAGCGTACCTCGCCATCCATACAACTAACTGTATTATTTTTAATAAATTAAAACAAATTAACAAATTTCATTTAAAAACTGTATAAAACAAAAACAAAATACTTAAACATAAATATTGATACTATGTACTCGTTTATATATACATTCATACATGTATGTGTATTCTAATATGTAAGATGTTCGCTTGATTGCTGGTATTAAGGTGAAGTAAGAATTCCAGCCCACTTGAGACCAACATGATGGTCCGTCCATTCCCTTGTGATTTGATTACGTCACGAAATTTTAAATGTTGCTTATTGCTTTGTTTTAGTTGGTGTAGCTAGGCACTTTTTATTATGGGGTGTTGGATAATCTGACCTTAGAATGGTCTTTCTACAGCAATAATTTTCCTTTACTTCTTTTACTTTTGTTTAAATGATTAAACACAATTAAATATAAGGATTCATTTCCAGCAAAAAAAAAAAATCACTAGTAAAATCATTGATGACTGAACTCATTTCTGATGAAACATCAATGAATTTAACAGATGATTGATTGCCATAAGATGGAAGTGATCCTATGAAGGGAGTGATATACGATCTGTAGTAAATTTTTTAGAATATATGCTAGTAGATAGAGTGATAGGCTATTGGATTCCTGCTTAGACCCAGAATGCTTGTGGAAGCAAACCAAAACGGCTTCGCAAAAAAAAGTACTTGAACTTCTTGGTATTCAATAAAGATGCTGCGCCTTTGGAACAGCAACCCAATTTTTTTGCTGGGTTTGATTGCAAAAATAAATTAAAAAAAGATTTAAAATTATTTTTTTTATATTCAAAGTAGTCAAGATTCTAAGTATTAATTATTAATAAATTATGATAAAAATATACATATGTGTGTAATTTGTTTTCTTTAAAATAAAATTTTTGGTGTTATCAATTTATTCTTTGAATATGTAATGTATTCGATATGTATTTTAATTACAGTAGATCTACAAAGAAAACTAACGTTAAATTGTTACTGCTAATAATGTAACGGGTGGTCCATCTTTGTATCTTTAAATAATTTTATTTTGACACTGATAGATTTCCAACCTCCCCCGAAATATTAACTATCATTGAGTGTCATACTTTTTGAACAATGTTGGGGATATGTTGCTGGAAATGCCATTTCAGTCAACGACGAGAGATACAGAGCCAGGATTATGGAATTTTTATGGCCCGACAGGATGAGCTACTGGGAAGCCAACCGCGCCAGCCACACCAATGAAATCGTATTCCAGAAATAATGGGCATATTTTTTATTTCCAATAAAAACATTATATAACAAAAGAAATTAAGTTTAGTTCATTTAAAAAAAAAATGTACTTGTATTTGGACCACCCGCTAGTATGTACGTAAGAATATTTATATGTATGCATATTTATACTTTATGTAATATGTTTCGTTTTAGCCAAGGCATATCAATATGGTATAGATACTCGTCGGCGAATTGATATGACAAGCAAGTGTTCTGTCAAAAAAGCATAAGAAGAAATTAAAGCAGAAAACCTAATTGTAATTAAATAAAGAAAATATAATAAAATGCGACAGACAGCACACTTACACATCAGCTGGGCTGTTGTATAGACCCTATTAATCGGCCTTGGTATTAACTATGAATGTATTCTCTCTTAATAAATTCCTAATAAATTATTTATTGAATATACTTAGTTAGGGTATTCTATGGTTATCTATGGCTAGAGAGTATCTTTTGGTATTACTTATGTATATAAATAGTAGATAGATGAATGTAAGAGTAAGATTTCAATTCTTAATGGCATACATCGCAATTGTTCAAGAGGGGAGAGTGACACATTACTTTTTAACCTATAACAAGACAAAAAAAATATTAATTATACTATATAATAATTATTTTAAACATAACATGTTTAAGATACCACATATATACATACATATGTATGTATTATTGGTTGAATATGTATTTAAACTTGCATTCACATATACAGTGGCGGTCATCTATCTAGCAAACAAACACTATTTGTTTTGATGACTTACTCACTTTGTATGCTGGATATTTTTACCTCCCATATATTTTCTTTACAATACGCAGTAGAATCGCGCTAATTTGTAATCGAAAGGGACCTGCGATATTTTAAGAATTGTAGGGATTTTCGAAATAACGACATTTCTATTTAAGAAGGATAAAATAAAAAATAGGAGTTTTTGGAATTTCCCAATTTATTTATTAGAGTGAACAAAAGCAACCGACTCCAAAACAGAGAGGCGGGCCCTTAATCTAAAATATGTAAAAGATTAATACAATCAATCTGGAAGGCCCTCCCCCAAAAAAGCAAAAAGTTTCAAAATCGGTTCATAAATGGGGGAACTCGGATCATAATAGGCTAACATACCAACCGATTACGAATACAAGAACTTGTATTGAAGCGAACGGGGTACGAATTATAGCGATTCAACTATAATAAAATATTTGGTAATCATTGATTCTGCACAATGAACAATTAAAACACTGTGTTTTGCATTTCCAATATTAATAAATTATTTTTATGCTTTTTTTTATATACATACATTCATATGATATGTGGGGGAACTCGGATCATAATAGGCTAACATACCAACCGATTACGAATACAAGAACTTGTATTGAAGCGAACGGGGTACGAATTATAGCGATTCAACTATAATAAAATATTTGGTAATCATTGATTCTGCACAATGAACAATTAAAACACTGTGTTTTGCATTTCCAATATTAATAAATTATTTTTATGCTTTTTTTTATATACATACATTCATATGATATGTGATGGAAATCAAGCGAAATCGATAGTTGTTCGTTTCTAATAATTTTTCAATAATTTTTGCTGAACTGTTTTCCAAATCCTTTTAAATTCCTTTTATTTTATGGCCATTATTTACGTTTTGTGTAGACTTGTATTCAACAGCTCTTTTGAACTAAAATGTGATGTATGAATGCAATGAAGCAATAAAATGACAAATAATCACTGATGCTCATATCGCGAAAATAACTAAAAAACGAAAAATTGCAAAAATTTTGAAAAATGCGTAAAACTTCCTAAATCGAGATAAATAAAAACTTAAATAATATGATATACATTAACATTCCTTGCATTTGTAGCTCGTTTTACTCGATTTTACGGATTTTTCTAAATTTTTGAAAGTTTTGCGCATTTTCGCGATTATCGCGATATGATTGGCATTTTTATTGCTTCATTGAATTTTTAAGATTTTATTTTTACGCAAAAATTATTTTTACACAAAAAGTTAATACCAAAAAAAGAAGTGCAATTTTTGAATTTTTTCCCATTTATTCTGAAATTGTTTGTATTTTATCTTCTGGTCTGCTTGAAAGGTCATGATTTGAGATTTGCTCAAAAACTATTCTAAGAACGCTCGAAGTTGATCACACCTTTTCAAAATGGTCGTTTTTAAATCCATCGATTTCCAGCACCTACATACTTACATACATATGTATATATGTATATACATGTACGAGTATGTATGTACATATGTATGTAGGAATCAAGTTAAAAGAGAAATTGCAAGCATTTGCACCATTTGTACAGTTTTTAATATCCATCATCGTTATTTTGTATGAAAAATTAATGAAAATAAGAAATAACTAGCGAACCAAGTGAGTGAGTGAAATATGGAAAAAGTTAATAAATTATGTAGGTATGATGTACTTCCATATTCCTATTATATGGCCATCACTGTATATGCATACATATGTATGTATGCATGCATGTACTTACTTACTAAATTATATGTACATAAATGTTTAACAATAGGTCTGGTCAATAATTAATTTTTGGTTTTCACACACTCGAACAATTGCAACGAAGGAGTAAAAAAAGAGCATACAAATTAAAAAAAAGGATTTTCAGAAAACTTTTGCAAGTATATTTTATCCCAGACATAAATGAAGTTTTTTTTAGTTTATCTTGAAACTTTCGAATAATTTTTACTCGCTCGTTGCTGTTGTCAAAGTATGAGAACACAACTAATATGATATGATTATTCGATAATAATACAAATTAATGATATGTATGAAAAACTATATGTATAAAATATGTACACAGTATGTACATCAATACATAATCATTTATGTGTGTATGTATTTATGTACATAAGATGAAAAACAAATTATTATCGTAGGATTTGAATGGTGAACTTAAGGGGAAAACACTCGTAAGCTTCGCAAAAGTGTGGCCAAAACATTGGCTAAGCATTCGGCTTGTAAGGCCAACTGGCCAGCGCCCAAAGGACCTGTTTGAACGCCCACCAACTCTCTAAATGATGAGGCGACGTCATGAACTTTTAGAACTATATTACGTGTTTGAAGGGGAGACGATGTATGACGTGTCATATCTTGTGCCAATTCTGTTATGCGTCTAATGGCAGTAAGACATGAGGTTAAATGCTCCGGTAATGATGTTAATGTCATTTCTGACATGGCGACCACTAGATATTTTGAGGCAGTTACTAATACTAATGTTTGTTCGGTTAATTCGTTGCGAGCCTTTTGAAATTTATCTTCATCGATGCTTGTTCCACCGCCAGCGGATTGCGCTACAGTACACTGAGCAGCTACTTGGTCTAGTTTAACTAGAAGTCCAGCCATAGCTACATCAGTTTTTGCCAACAAAGCCTCAGGGTCTATGACATGACCATTTTTAATGATCAATTTATTTCCTACGTTGTTGAAACTTCTTGCTGCATTTGAATACATTTGATTTTGGTTAACTGAGCCGGTTGTGTGGATTTTCCTTTGCGATTGGGGAGAACATAATAATGGGTATGGTGACTGTAGATAACGATGATCACGGCAATCCCGATTACTTGAAACAGAATGCTGATTGAAGTGTTGTTGCAGGGGTAGAGTTGGTGAAGGTTGTGATTGTGGTGTTAATATTGGGCTACTTAAAGCCGAGCTACAAGGTGATGGAAATAGTCTTGGTTGCGTGGGTGGAGGCGATGCTACATTAATTGAGCCGGGAAAATTCATTGGTAATGGACTTTTTCTTAACATTGGTCTTGCTGTTATTGGAGGTAGTGGAGGTTTCTTTGGGGCTGACGGACTCACCGTAGTCGTTACACTAAGACGTTCCTCCTGGGAAGTTGCACGGGGACTAGTATTGTATGATATTCTTGGGGGCAGTACTGGTGGGTCTCCTTCGAACCCCTTCTGCTGCAAGCCATTCCTTTGCTTCGAGGCAGAGGAATTTGAGTTTTGTTTTTTTGGTGAATAGCGCTCTATAAGTTCGGCGCTCTTTGGTGGTCTTGCAGGCACTGTCTGATCTGATGACAGTGCTCTAGGAGGTGGTTTGAGAGTTTCAAAAACTTCTCCACGTGCATCGGTGGTTTCTTCTTTTTTTGACTTGGGACAACAGGAAAATTTACTTTTTCTTTCTACTGTGGCATACTCAATGATGTGACCCTTCATTTCAAGTTTCTTTGGATCTTCATTTGCTTTTTTTACTGATGAATACTTCAAATGCTTGTTTGTTGTGGATGAATTGCTGTATAAACTCTCAGTACACACTTCATTGTCCACATGTATACTATTGTCAACCTCATCCAGGTTTGGAGGTGGGGGTATTATAAACGACATTATTTCTTCTGGTGTTAATTCTTTTGCGGGCGTTGCTTTTTGAGTGGGTGGTGCAACAACAACCTTTTCCAAAAACTTGTCTAAGTCGTGTTCTTGACCTAAGTCGTTGAAAGTCTTCTTCGTTAAGTCGCCGAATCCCTTTGGGGGTGCATTGAAGAAAGAGAATGCGTCTAGCTCATCCGGAGTCCGCGGGGGCGGTATGGCACGTAAGTCTATTAAATCGGTGTCGGTCTCAATGAAAGTGTCTTCACGTATTTCAAAACCATAAATTTCTGATAGTTTCTTGGCCGCAACATCTGTATCCTGGTTGAGGTTATCTACATTACTTATTTCCTTTAGTTGCTTTAGATATTCTTTGAGATTATAGTCCTTAGGCTCCATGCCAAAATTGCTGCTGTCGGGACTGTGGAGACCGAAGCTGGAACGATATGCCAAGTTCTGCTTACGACTAGATTTATCATTTGTATTAAGTAAAGAAGGTCTTCGAGCTGTCGGTGAGTTTGTTGGCGATGCTATTGATTCTGAATCACTTTCGCTTTGTGAAAAATCTGTACCTAAAGCTTGTAGATTACTAAGCAGTTGACTGAAGCCATTTACTTTGCGTTCCGGCCTTGGACTTGATGTATCTATGAGTGTGGGTTTCTTTCGCTTTATATCCATTGCACCATCACCAATGGAATTCAAACTTTGCGCTATGCCACTTAAGTCATGGCTTATTGTTTCTGCCAGTAGAACCAAGGAGTCACTGTGTTTTAAACAACCTTGTTGAGAGGTTTCCTCATTGGACGATAGCTTGCTGCTGTTGAGGCTATCACAATCACTGTCAAATTCAATGACTCCACTCGAAATAACATTCGAAGAGCTCAAAGCGTTTGTCGGACTCTGCCATGAAAGAACAGCTGAATTATAAGAAGAACTGCTGTTTGTTAATCTAAAGTCTTGAATTAACTCCCCTTGCTCATTTAAATATTTTTCCGAGTTTTCCACCATCTTCTGCATTTCCTGCACCCGTTTGAAAACCTCCTCATTTTTGGCTTCCATTTTGGCCGCGCTGTTAAATTGATTTTTGGTTCTATCGCCGCAATTACTACCACCACCGCTACTATCACTCATTCCTGAATCTTTGGCTTCCTCTAAAAGTTCTGTTGCCATGACACTATGGATATCCAAGTCCATGGCTGTTGAAGAGAGTAAATGTATATTTGAAGGTAGATAAGAGCATTCCGAGATATTTAAAGTTTTGTCCATCACATTCTCTGATGGCTGCGGAATATGACTAACTTCGCAATTGAGTGGAGAATTTATATTGCAAGGATGGTATGGCGGAGTCATAAGAAAATTAATACTATGAGCTCTATTATGAAATGGTAATAAATAACTCCAAAATGCTGGTAGCACTGTATGCTGAGCCAAATACGATGGTGCATTGTCCTCATCGACTGGTTCCCTTTCTTTTGAGACTGGAAGGTTTTTATCTACAAATATCGAATCTATGTAATTAAAAATATTCGTATTGTATCAAGAGAACTAAATAGATTACCAGTCAATAACCTGTAGTAACCAGCTAAGCACAATGAAAACTCGCATGCATCTCGATCCTCCATAAGAAACTTCACTGACCGATCTCCCTGCATGAAAATACTTACACTGCATGTGATGTCATCTTCCCTCTGAACACTGATATGACTAAAGTCTTCAATGGAAGATATAGGCTGAGGCTTTTAAAGAAATTCAAATTAAACGTTTTTTTTTAAACATGTGAAGAAAGTAAAAGTGCTTACCGTTGAATTTCTTGCACTTGAAATTTGACTTAAGCCAAATCTTGGGCTCACCAAAAGAACTCTTTCAACACCCTCTCTTTGGTTGGTGCTAAAACATTTCGCTCCGTAACTGGGCAAGCTTGCAATAATATCCAAATAATGTAATTTGGCCTAAAGTAAAAACAAAATTATATTTAAAAAACTAAAGTTTAATGAAAATTTTGTAAAATACCTGAAGCTGTGTTAAAACTTTAGTCGATCCTGTCATTTCGGCATTCATTTTCAAAAAATGTGAAATCAACCGTCGCAATTCTTTGCGTTTCATACCCTCAAAAAGTGAAGCAGGCACAAAACGTTCTAGTCCGAATTCACGCCTGGTTTAATAAAGAAATCCACGGATAAGTAATTTATTAATGATATAAGTGCACATCAAACTTACTCAATAACCTTGACCGTCAACTTCGAAGCTGATACACTATTGGCCAACGCATGTTGATGCATATGTAAAGCTGCTAATCGCAAAGCCACGTCTGGTTGGAGTTCGGGAGCAAATCGTTCTTGTGTCACATCATTACAACATTGTAAATACAAATAATCTAAAGCGTTCAGATCTCTTTGAGCCAGCTCAGCTGCAGAAATAGGCACGAAGGTTACACGAAAGAGGCAACGCAATTTATGTGCTCCAGGTCGAGAAGCAATCTGTTATTGATAAAATAAAAATAAAAACAACAACAAAAAATTACGTTTACTGATACAAATGACTCCGATAGCGCAAATAGGGTTAACTACATACTTTTGCTAAAGACTCTTCTGGATCCAGCAAGGTCAACTTATTGCGCTTAAGACTTTTTACATGCTCTAATACAAGGCTGAATATTTCACCAGTTTTAAAACATAGCTTGTCCAATAATGAGATAACTACATCCTAATGAAATAGCAGTGACTTTCGGTTATTAAATAACAAAAACAATGATTGCAGTTTCAGTTCTCAAATTACCTGTACGGTTGTTGTCGCATCATATTTAAATGATTTAGTTTGACCATTTTCTAAAAAGACCTTCAAAACATTCGCCATAGGTGGAACACAAATATCACCCAGAGAAAAGGCAGACGGCTATATTTGAGTGTAGATTCGGTATAAATATTCATATATACTTAATTTAAATATCAACTCCGTTCAACATACCGGAAACAAAGGAGCTCCATTTACGCAAACGCTTTCAGCAAAACGTACTCGACTAGGTCGAGTTCGGAGTTTAGCACGTTTCCCCGCCGACAGAAGAGTCGATTTACGACCCGGAGTAATATTATGTGCAGGTTGACACACTAACAAAGTTACTTGTGTCTCACAAGCTCTCACCAACTGTATTACACGATCTCTTGGAGCGTCCTTAACATCTTCGCCGTTCACAGCTAAAATCTGATCACCCGGTTGAAGTTTGTTCATACTTGGCCCATCTTCAGTAACAAATCTCACAATTACGGGTCGTTCACTGCCGGCAACAAAACCAAACCCCATCGTAGAATTACGTTGTAAAACCACAACTCTGGGTTCTGGAGGATTTTGGTCCCACTTTACACTTTCAGGTGCTTCATACGTTGAAGTTTTATTGAGATGACTACAATGAAAGCATCCAAATAAATTGTATTTTCAAGATTTAATACATACAATACTTCTGACGGCTACTTACTTGATAAAATAGGAAACTCCTTTGGAATCAATGGCTCTTTCCCAACCGTAGGGCAATTCTTCCTGCTTGCTCCAGTATTCACAGGACGGCAACCATCCCGACGTTTGCGATGTATGACTTAAAAAAATATAATAACAAAGAGTCTTTGTAATGGAGAGTGAAATGAAATTATTTCGAATATGTTTTCCACGATATTCCTTCAACACTTATCACAGTCTCACTGTTATTTCAATAAACATTTTCCACACTAAATTTCGTTAGATCAGCTAATGTTTGTAATAAAATGTTTGCATAAATGCTTCTAGAATGCAATCGTTAATTGTCGTGGAATTGATCAAATGTAATGAAACAATTGTGTCGTTTGCACTGATTTAATATTAAATAAATAGAAGTGCAAGCTGGAACATGTAAACGAATGACTACATATGCATTAGGGTCCGCCGATTTGTAAGGACAAACATTTTTCGATATTGTGCCATCGATTTTTCGATAGCTTTTGTCATGAGGAAAAAGAAGTACCACTACGATATATCAAAAAAAATCATTGTTGTGGCGCCCAAATTTAAATTTTTGTACTTTTTCTCAACTTTTATTTTTAAGGGTTTTTTCGCACATTTTTTTGTCATTTTCATTAATAAATAATTCAATTTCATCAAAAATAATTTAATAATAATTAAAAATAATAATAATTCAAAAATAAATTTCACCTTGGAAGGATAATATTTAAAATAAATTAAATCAGCCGATGTTTTTTTCCCTACTAAAAAAAAATCTTAAAAATAAAAGTTGAGAGAAAAGTAAAAAATTTAAATTAGGGGGCCTCGAAAATGATTTTTTTTTTGATATGTCGTAATGTAACTTTTTTTCCTCATGCCAAAAGTTATTGAAAAATCGATGGCACAATATCGGTTGCTAAATCGACCAACCCTAATATGCATACATATATATGTCTGTCGTATGTGCTACCACTCTTGCGGTGTCAATTGCACCCTGGAATGCCTTTTGCCATACCCAGATTTAAAAAGCTTCATTTTGATGGCAGTTGAGTAGAGGGGCGAATTCCTTTAAGCAAAGCTTACAGTTTCTGTGCACGTTGCACTAAAGCTTTTATTTTGTTTTTCGCTGATCCTTTAATTAATCCCTTTCAAGCAGACCTTTTGGCAAATCTGTGGCAATTAGGAAAAAGTGCTTAAGTCTTGTTTTAAATTTTTCTGGAGAGCACTGTCAAACTTTCAAATGGATTTTGGTTTCTGTAACTAATAACAAAACATGTAATATAAACATAAATGTGAAAATAAAGCCAAGTACCCATCCAAAAAGTTCAACCGTTAAAATCACTGAAATCAAAATGAGGTAGATTTGCACTACTGGAAAATTTAACGAACCGTATAGCGAAATCAAAATTTAGGGTGATCTTAAGTCAACCGCGCAAATACACATGAAAAATTAATGAAGGTCAATTTCAACGTTAAATGTCCAAACATTACCAGCGACACAGTACGACAAAAATGTATTTTTCTGTCGATTAATAGAATATAAATATCTTAACGATTTTAAGGTCCAGCCACGAACAAATAAGCGAAAAATTACTAAAAATTTCTCAAATAATGTACAACTGAAAGCCATGATAATTCCACAGTTATTGCATTTGTTTGCTTTTATGAATTAAAAAACTAAATTGTAGGATTTGGAACAAAAAAAAAATAAAAATATAAAAAATATATAAAAAATTGAGCCATCCTAATGAACCTCCAAGCTTAGTCGCTGAATGTATGTGGATGGGAAGGTAAATAAGTAAAGATACAAGACCTTAAGCATCGTTTACATATAATTTGATAAATAGTGAATGAAAGTCAGTGAATGTGTTCATAATTGGCATGTTGGGGATGATAATGTTGATAATTAATTTAATTTGGCTTTTCCTTTTTGTATGTATGTATGTACTTGTATTCCCATCGTTAGAATTATTAGCATGTATGTATGTGTGTATGTATGCACATGTGTACGTTTAAAAGCTGAATATGAACTTGGATGGGTCCACTCTAATCATTCATGTTCTTAAATAAGTATGTATATCTGTCAATTTGTAATGTGCAAGTTCTTTGTGCGACTAAGCGAAAAATTGCTAAAAACAATTCGGCATAAAAATTAAGTACATACATACACACATCCATACATGTGCAAATGTAATCGTACTTATGGATTTACATTATGCTGGTTGAATAGATTTTCTAAATATTATTGTGGCGAAAGTGAAACCCTCGAAATACTCGTACTAAATTATAAATTTCTATGTACGAATTCAAATGTGTGAAGGTTGAGTGGCAAAACTATGATCAGAATGTCATCGAAATCGTTAAAAATCATCAGAGACATGCAATAACTGTACATAGTTTTTTTACTTACTTGCAATAATAGAGACGCCCTTCTTTTCCCAAATGAACACTCCAGCCATCTTTAAGGTTTTTTTGTACTGCTTCTAGATGTCGATCAATTTCTTTCCAATTGCCGGGTGACCCCGAAGTCATTGTAGTCAAAGCACTTGTACTTGAACTAATTTTTCCATTTGGCAAAAATGTAGCTTTGGGACCATTGGTGTTACTTCTTGCTGTTGTAGATCCGCTTTCACTTTGACTTCCGGGCGAATTTGACAATAACACATTTCCTGTTGCAGTAGTTGTAGAGTTGCAAGAAATTGGACTTGAATGTGGTTGATCGTTTGAAGGTGGTGTAGATACAGCTGTTGTTGACGCCGCCATTGTGATAACTGCCGATGTGGCTGATAGAGTTGCAGTTGTTGATGTTGTTGCGTGATCGCCATTTTCAGTTTTCTTACTAGAATTTGGAGTCGATTGTGAGGTTGAAGTTAATGTCGAAAATTGAGTTTTTTTTGTGTTATTTACTGGATGTACATCGCTATTTGAACGCCCCGAAGGCAAAAGCATCATTAAAAATCATTCGCTGTAATAAATAAATAGAAGATAACTTTTAGGTTTTTTTCTAATCGTATTTTTATAATTTTGCATCAAAATTTTATTAATCACTTATAATTTTTTAGATAACCATTTAGCAAATATTTTAAAATATTTACATACTTATGTATGCATATATGTACGAGCCACATTTAGGGTAAAGTTAGAAAAAATTGCGTATTTATCACACAAAGAAATTGGCGGGTCATGTAATACTCGTACAGTATGTTCTGTTAATTGGGAACTAAGAAGTAATCTTGGGGTAGCTGAAATAATGTGTCCAGCTTGCTACTTCAGTGACTTTATCATTCCTAAGGACTTCCCATTATCTTTGTCATGTCTGAATATAATTAGAATTGTAGTAGCCGGCTTGGCTTTTACCACAATAGCCGAGCTCGAGTTTAATTCAAATAATTGTGAATTTGTGAATGTCGTTCAATAATAAATTGTTCATTTATAAATTTAAAACAACTAAATAGGGGTTAAGACACTTGTTTTGAAAGTGATAGACATTTTTCGTTGGACCAACATAAGGTCTATAAATTTATTTATTACTCACTGACCAAATCAAATCATGACTTATTAATACTCTGGGAAATAGAAACCATTAAAGCTCGGTTTCGATAGCTTCGTGTTTTCAGTTTTCCAGCAAAGCTACCAAAGTTACTCTACAATTTAAGAATAAAATTACACTAAAGCAATTACAAATTAATATGTCATAACATAATTATATAATAATTGAAATTGGCTTCATAATTAGTTTAAAAAATTTCAATTTGTATCGTTTCAAAATTTAAATAAAAAAAATAGTCATACAAAAGAGTAGAATAGTAGAGTTGTTCTACTCATCTGTTGTATCCTAAATAATTTAGTTTTTTACAGGTTGTTTAAATATTTAAAAAAAAAAAAAAACGGAAACCAGTTTTAAAGGAAACGCAAAACAAAATTACTTTCTTCTAATTTGGGGGAGCAAAACTAAGTGCATGGTGAGTTATTTTAGTTAAATTACAATTCAACTAAACTTAAATTTATTAGTTTTTATTTTCATTTAAATATATGTATGTAGTTTTATAGTCTTATGAACTGAACAAAAAATAAATAGTTTCATTACTTTTCCTTTAGTGCAATCATAAAAATAAAGAGCAGAAACATGCATTGACTTTTGCTCGCTACTGTAAAAATAAAACTAGTGGTAAATTTCTAAAACAGAAACAAGATCAACATTCTGTAGGAAAGATACCCAGCATACAAGTGATTACACACATACATAAATATATAATATGTATACATAACTCCGGTAGCTGGAGGATCGAGCTTTTGCAAACATATACGTACAACTTTTGAGGCGCGATCCAACAATTAGACGAGAAAAAGCAACTTGAATCCTTAATAATTTCAAGCGGAAACAGATCTCTCTCTAGTTCTCGGTATTTCAAACATTTGTACAGTCATGGAATGATCGTCCAAAACAAAGCAGTAAGTCGTGTATTACGGTTTATTTCTAATATGGGTGCTTCGATTTTAACACTCAGTAGCGAAGATGTTGTTTTTGAGTGTTCCTTCTTGTAAAAGTTTCGCTCATTATACGGCAGGTGTGGTGCACTCCACTTTTTTCTCAAAAAATTCTCTTTGCTAAGTATATTTTGCCATAAACAGCTTGAATTCTGCGGCGTTTTGTGTAGTAAATCAATTTTTTATTGATTTATTATCACTTTTATTGATAGGTTCGATCCCTTTTTTACTTTTTTAGTAAAATTCGTGGTAACGAGAGTAAGCAAGAACTACTTTTACTATTAGCCAAAAGCACGAGAAAACTAAAAACCACATTTTGAGCCCAAAATAAAATCTCAAATATTGTAACATTTCGATACAAAGCCTATTAACAAGTCTGTTGAAAATATACATACGTACATAAATTCACAAAATAAATGTTTGCTGGGTTATTTTAATATTTTTTTCCAATATCAATAAATCTTGTGTGAATCGTGCAAGGCGAGTAAAAAGTTTGGTTTTTATGTGGAACACTTGTAGTGTTCCAGTTGCTTAAAGTGGCAGCATTCTTTTTATTTACACAAGAAAACTTGACCATGTTCCTTGTTTTGGCAAAATTGGTAGTCTGACAGGCAAACGAGCATGCATCAATGAGAATGTGCCATTTAACAACTACAAGAACATTTGTTGCAACAAAAACGTGTTTAATAAATAAAAAAAAACAATATTGCCACTTTTTCGATATCAAATAAATTTTAATCCATAATATTTCATATACTCGAAAAAAATCGTAGGGACACATGAAGTTTTGCATATTTCCTTAAATTGTTCTTTACTTTTACATAAATTAAATGTAATATATAGATTCATATACCTTAATATAACCTCATAAGGCCGTCGGTCCACAAGTATGCTGCGACATTTTTCTGTGAATGCTGGTACTCTAGTTACTTGATATAGGAGGCTATTGAGCATAAAATGACATCAATAGATGACATTGCCGTACTAAGACCACCTTTGTTTTTGCGCAGTCAGAGTTTAGTCTGACAAGTCCTTTAAACTTTCTTCCATTGCCGATGCAAAGTTTGCATGTTTCCATATTGTTTTAACGGATCAATATGGAAACCAAACGCACAAAAATGATACAATAAACAAGGTAAGTTCGTAAGTATGTACAACAAAAACTTTTAAGTTCTCTTACAATCAAGCAAATTCCATATATAAAAAATAATGTTTATGTTTTTTTCCATATCGAGTGTGACACTCAGGAAATGTGACACAAACGATCAGCTTCTTTAACGGGTTCAACTTGTTTATTGTATCATGTACACAACAATGCAAGCAAATACAATTATGTACAAAGTCTATACTGACTCCCTTTTCCCTTCTCTCATACAAACACATGACTTTGCAAAGTAAACTTTGCGAATGCAAATTTTTTTAATACATAAAATAAAAAATTTTATAAAAAGCCAAAAGTGGATATTTTTACACCAGAATTAATAAAAAAATTAATATCTCAACCGGTTCATGATCAGGCCTTCAGAGGTTAAATATATTCTAGTTGTCCTTTTTGAACAAATATAACTAAAATATCAGTACTCTCTCATTTGGGGACTTATTTGATTTTTTGGAAAAAATAATGGAAACGTTTTTATTCACAAAAAAACCAACCAAATCCTTACACCTTCTAAATGTTTGGGACAAGATCGTTTGTTTAATGTTTATAAACTCTTGGCATCGCCAGAGATCATATGAAATGTAACATTTAGTTTCATGATCTTTAATCCACATATCCGTTTGATTTTTAGATTTAAATGGTTTAGTATGATCGTTTAGGACTCCCTAGAAGTGTTCTGTAGGATAAAAATCAATTTCGAGCACTTGATGCCATGACACCTCAACGGCATTTGTTCATCTGAAAATGACAGCATTTGCTCCGTAAGTGTTTCTAAATAGTGTACAACGATCATAATTTTCTCCTGCATTCAAACAATTGGAAAAATTTCAAACGCAGAAAAACATATCCATATAAAAAAAAATTATTCCCCCCGTTAAGTAGGACTGACATTTTTGTTAATTAATTTTTTTAACAAATACAATTTGAATATCTTTAAGTTAATATAAATAAGTATGTAAATGTGATATAACTTTATTTATGTAAATTAAGAAAATAATAATTTAGGGAAATGGGGATAATTTTATGAGCCCCTATTATCTATTATTTTTCCCGGCACTGTATCTTCTGCATATTGGTAACCTAATTGCAGTCTTTTAATTGCCGAAATTTCTCTCTCAGATATAATTTCTAGTTTCCCGGGAAATCTCTTTTCACCGGCAACATTAACATGGGGAAAAATATTTAAAATGACTATCTGTTGCTGGTTTTTCGCTATTCTTTAATACGTTACACTAAAATCAACTAACAAGGGAAGTGTATTGCATATACATACATTTATGTTCCTTCTACGGAATGACATGAAGCCGGTTTACAAGAAAATTAAAAATGACACACTTATACATAAATACAAAATGAACGACGAACGGATACAAGGGAAAATATGCCACTAGTTTTGTAACGATTAAAAAAATGTGATTTAATGTAATTCAGTTTTTCAATTTCTCATTATTTTACGCTAAATTAAATAAATCAATTTTAGTTTTATTGCAACAACTGATTTTGCACTTGGAAATCTAGAAATCCTTTTGAATGCAATTTGTAATTTTTAGAAACTTAATATTGCTTGGCCTGAAGCATGTTTGTTTGTAAGCGGAAGGCATTGGCTGTAGTTTTACATCATGCTTCGAAATACGCTTCCCAAAGTCATGATTTTTGTTCGTGATGTCCCACTTTGGAAGTCTCTAAAATCATGTCTCTTCATCTTATTGTGTCGTTCAATTGTATCATCGCTTATGTTCCTTATATGAAATCGTTAAACAACAAAAATTGAATCGCATCCTCGGAAGCGCTTCAAAACTGCATACATAAATATTTGGAAAGCGTGCAATTTGTTCTCCTTTCAATAATCTAATAACTCATTTAAAAAGAATAATGTATCAGAACTTCTTCAAGAGAATCCTATTTTCACTTTCTTTTAATATTAATAGATTGTATTATGAGTAGAGATGGGATCGTGAGTGACTTTTTAGTCACGTTTATATACGCTCGCTCTAAAAAATGTTTACTCATGCACGCTCATGCACCATCTCATATTTTTGGTTCATGTTCATGCAAGCTTACGTGAGTGGAATAAAGTTAGTCATAATTAAAAACTCACGCTCACGAAATACTTACGATAAAAATAATTATATGAAAAAAATTACAATAAATATAAAAAAACTCACGAAATTATAACTTAAAAAATCTACTCATTCGCGCTCATGTGAACGGTGCCCATCTCCAATTACGAGTATGTATTAAAATAAAATGGTATTTAGTTAAATCAATTATATTGTTTTAAGTCCTCAAGTAGGTGCCATACCGCTTATAACTTGTACTTTTGTTCTCTAGAATGGCAATTGAAATTCTTGAGAATAAAAAGATGGATGTAAACTAAAATTAACGATTCGAAGTCAATAAAATAAAAGACAAATCATAATACCGTAAAATTTGAAAATCAATTGCGAACAGGATGTTTTTAGGTTTTTTCTTCTGCTTGAGTGCCTGCCAACAGGAATAGAAAATGTTTGCTTTTAATCACATTAAAGTAGTATTCTCTATTCCCTTTTCATAAACATTGAAATATTTTATTTTGCTCGTTTCTTCGTTTCTGTTCGAATATTTTTGTGTTGAAGAATGTTCGAATGCTGTATTTGTTTGACTATTTATTATGTGGTTCTGATTTTTTACAAGGACGACTAGAAGTAACAGCAAAATTAAATTTCTCTCCTTAAGTTTGACATCGAAAACACCCACTAGTTAAATAAATCATAGTTTCAAGCCAACGGACAAGCAAATTTAAAAGCCTTTTGAACATACTTCGAGCCAATCAATCGATTATTGGATATTTTGCTCTGCCTTTAATGAGTTCGTTCCGTGTGGATATACATACATATGTACATGTGAGGCTAGGGAGGATTATTTCTTTACCTCTAAATAAAAATTTTCCGTTTCAACAATCACATATATACATACACACATACATATATAGTTACATTAGATATCTCAAAAACGAATTAATGATGGGCAAGTGAACAAAATGTAATATGTATATAGTATGTATGTATATCGCTGTGATATATTTAAAAAGTATCTATCGGCATAGATACACATACATACATATGTATTTATGTGCATCGTGTAAAAATATCAACATTTCCAAGTTTAAGTAAAAATTTACTGAAACTGGGGAAATAACAATATTTTGATATGAGTAAAACCTAAAGAGTACATGTCCTTCAAAAGAGTTCATGTTACACAAAAAAGTTCTTGCATTTATGGAAGTGTTTATTGACTTTAAGAAAATGTTTACTAAAAATAAGTAAATGTTAAATAACTTTATGGAAATGCTATCACAAGAATGATACAATTTTCTTTTAGTTCAAAACAAAAGATTTACGACATGATCATGTCGACATACTCCTTATTAGTTTATAAAATTCGACATACTTAAAAACCGTGAACTGTTGTCTTATATTCATTTTAATAGTTTTTCTTAATATAATTTTTTTTATTATTAATTAAGTATACGCTATTGTAATGCCTTTAATATAGCATTAGACTAGTAGATAGCGTACTAGACTATTAGTCGGGGGGTTGCAGGTTCGATTCCTGCCTAGACCCTGGATGTTTCTGGAGATAAACCAAAATGGCTTCGCGGTTTTTGTTTGTTCTTAAAAAAAATTGTTAACTAAAGACTGCGAATTTAGGTCTTAATGTTTAAAAAAATGTGTATCAAGCATCAAACTTATAAGATGGTGACAAGAGAAGATGGGCAAGCGATACACATTTTATACCGAACGCCAAACTCAAGAAAAAAAGTAATTTCCAGCGTCCTTGCGGTTTCACCGAGATATCATGGAACGTCTATCAATAAAATAATAAACTGCGAAATCGAAATTATAGCCGCATCTAATTTCTCTTACATTTAGATAAATAAAATTATGTATGTTTAAATAGAGCATTCTAAACAGAGATGACACGAGACATCATGCTATTGTAGTTGTTTTTCTGACTCTGTCACACAAAAAATAGTAAATAAAGAATTTTTCATGTTTTGTTGTGGTTTTGTATTCTTACTAATCTCTGGCGCAATATAAAAAGTTGTAGAAATATATTAATTTAAGCAATAAAAATGTTAATGGTAATATAATATTAATAAAATATTTTAAGAATTATTTCATAATCTATAGAAGTAAATTCCATTATAATTTATAACTAACATTCATAATTTTTTCCTTTCAAAATGCTTTAACTTTGTTTTGTTTATTTTCCCTTATTCTTACATTATATTGCTATCTCTTTTTAACAAAAAGTTGATGGGGGGAAAAAGCTGATTTGGACAAAAACATAACCTCAAAATTTTATCTCTGGTCTACCATGTGCTAATAAGAACATCCAAATTGTTTGCACTTTATAAAAAGTTAAATATTAAATTTAATTGATTTTAGGCGGGTGCAACAGGTTTTTTATTTTTATTTTTGCTAAATTTATTTGTTATTTGTTTATCCCTAATTTCTACATACACCGTAATCCTAATACCGAATTAAAAAAATATTAAGAAATACATACAATCGAATCTTTCAGCTCGTAACACTCGCAAGATTATCTCAAGCGTCGACAACTCAACGAAAATGGAATAGAACCAGCCCAAAAATGTGGTCTAAATGTAAACCAGCTGGACGGTAAATCATGTGCTGTCTCATTTATTAGCTGCCAAAAAAATTAAGAATGCACAACGATTGCTTCTTCGTGAAAAATTACACGCGTGAAACTTGTTTAACATAACATGAGTTCGGATTGGAATAAGTTAAGAACATTTCTGCAATCTGCAGTTACAAAACATTATACAATTTGACTTAAAAATAATCTTCTTCGATGAGTAAATTGCATGTGAAGAAAATTTCATGAAGCATGTTAATTGCAGATTGTAAAAATTGGTTTACGTTATTCTAATCTCAGATTATTTATATGCTTGTGAATAACTCGGCTATAATCTTGCACACGTATAAAATCAATTTATTTATTTGGTGTTCCTACTTTATGATCTTTAAGATGGCAGAAACCGATATTTTAATTTTTTATTCGATATTCGACCAGTTGACATTAAATTAAACAAATAAATCGTTACTCGAAACTCTAAATAGTCGAGCAAATATTATTCGAGTGAATACTACAGTGGAGACCCATAAAATAAAATTAACAAATACATACTACATATTTACATAGTATGTGCATATAAATCCAATTTACTTCTGCACGACCAATTGGCCCTTTTTAGCTTCCTCACTTCGTTAAAATTTGTGAAAATTCTCAAGAAAACTGAGAAGAAAAGTAAAAAAGACAAAAGAAAACTCGAAAGCATAATAAAACAAATCAAATGCAATAAATGCTTGGATTTGTTGTCTATCCTCTGAAACACCACCAATTGTTACACAAGCTGGCTCCATGGAATTACACAAACTGAAGTTGATGATGACATAAAATGTTAAATACAAAAAACAAACAACAAGCAAATAATAACAAAGTAGCATAAAAAGTACAAGTAGACATTAAGAATACGATGATGTAAACAAAGTGAAAATTTTCACATTGTTTTTAATGACAATTAATTAAATTTGTTCAATTCACAACCTATTGTATGAGTTGTAAGTTGTTGGTAATTTCTATGCCAATAAACATTTGCTTAGAAACATGTTTATGTGGAAAATATCACCAACATATGGATGTACATACGAGTATGTATGTGTATACAACTCGCAACTCTAATAGTACTGTCGGTCACACTTGCCAAATATTTGCCGAACAAAATTCCAATATTTTTTTAAATATGAGTTCGCATTTATTAAAAATAATATAAAAATAGCATTTTGCGGCATAATTGACTTCATTTTGTGATATAAAAACCAAGTTAAATCACACAAATCCTAAGCAAAAGTAGTGGTTACGTTTTTTGGACAAGCGTTTGCCAAGTGTGACCGTACCTTTACAATTGTACAATTCACAACTTGTTGTCGGAGTTGTTAGTAATTTCTATGAAAAATATTTTTTTTAAAACACGAACCACTCTTATGCTTTTCAAATGTCATATTTCAAATGTTAATTGTTATTAATTATTTAACTTTTAAATATATGTATGTACATATAACTTAAGTAAAGCTGTAGGATATCTTTTACATATATATTTGAAAAAATCGGCTTTAAAATAATACTGGTAGGAATATTCCGTAATTGTTAAGATTTAAAACTAAAAATTGCACGCAAATTTAAAATTATTCTCCAAAAAATTATATAGATTCAGTATTTGGATTAACAGATTTTATTGGGTCAATAAGCAAGCAAAATTGCTTATTGGGAACAAAAAGGGTAGAAAAAGTCAAACCAAAGAGCCTCATAAGTTTTTTTTTAAACGAGAGGAAACAATTTTAAAGTTTCTTAAAGAAAATTATATTCATACTGCTTATCCCATTGGAGTGAAATAGACAAAAACTTTGCTTACCGGGCCATATAGTTAATTAAAAGTTGTTGTCGCCAAATGGCTATTAAGAAATTCGTTTTTTTTATTTGTTTTCATTACTTACATATTTATTTTATTTACATTTTAATTTGCTTTATTTAAATTGATTTAATTTGAATTTAAAATTGTTTACCGCAAATGTGAACCACCTTAATGTTGTCTTATTTGTCTTATATACTTAAATTTTGGTGATGCTTATGTAAACGTTGTTGCTCTTTTTTACATTGATCTAACTGCAGTGCTTTTGTTTCGTTAAGTTAATACCGTTGGTTTTGATGTGTTATACTAATACACAACTGAATAGTTGTCCAACGAAATATTTAAACAAGCAAATTAGTTTGTAAAGGGAAAGCACTGCGGTAAGTCGTCGTAATATTATTTTAGTTCTTGTAATTAATTTTAAGTTTTCCAGAAATAAACGCACACGCACACACGCACTCTATTATAAAGTAATTTTAGTTTTGGTGTTGTTAAATTCGCCCCTTTGCAAAACTGCAGTCGCAGCCAGCGACAAATTTTATTTCGCACTTTCATACATTTGGCGAATATTTGGTTCCTTGCCTGCCGGAACAATTGAAAATAAAAAACATTTATATCGTAGTCTTTGGTAAATGTGATTGTGGTTCCTTGCCTGGCGGAACATACTAAAATCAACTTTATTTGTGTTCGTGGTTCCTCGTCTGCCGGAACATTGGTTAAAGATAATTTATTTGTTCTGTTGGTGTATTTGTAAAATCTTTATTTGTGGTTCATGATGCAACGATCTCCTGTCAAGACGCGCCAACAAAAAGTAGCAAACCAAGATAATAGTCGTTCTATTGTAGCTGATGCAATACTCATACCAGAACAAATCACTCAACCAGCGCCCTCACATCCATATAGTATATGCAACGTCGAAACAACAACAACAACAACTGTCGCAGGTGCTACTGCAAAAATAACCACAGCTGAGCTGCCTCAGATGATTTTTGATGCAGTAAGTGAAGTGCAACAAAATCTGCCGCCATTGGTACGTGGTCCTGGTGTGAGTTTTCAGCCATCTCAGTCTACATCGTCAGCGAACGTAAGTACTGATATAGAATGTCTTAAAAGGCAAATAGAAAATTTGCAAGTGCAATTGTTAAATACTCAAAGAGCCATGCTAGCTGTTGAAGATGCAAATACGGTGAACATTGAACAAAATATGTCGGCTCCAGTAAGTACAGCACAAATCGTAGGTGGGAACGAAGATACAATGGAGCGCCGTAATACAACGCCTTATTGTACTGCAACCCCCAGCGATCAAGGCCAGCAGCAATTGTTGACGACTCAGCCTATTAATATTCAGTCTGCTGTTCCGTCTATTCCTATACAGCGTAAAATTTATGATTTGCCCGAATTTTATGGTACTCCAGAGGACTGGCCTATGTTCTTGTCTGCTTTTGAACATTCTACTGCCGCGTATTTCTATAATAACTTTGAAAATTGTTTGAGGTTACAAAAGGCCCTGAAAGGTGAAGCTAGAGAATGTGTGAAGTCGTTGCTCATTCATCCGAATAATGTGCCAACAGCTATTGACCAGCTTAAACTTCAATATGGTCGCCCCGAAGTGTTAATTCGATGCCAGTTGCAGCAAATTAAGGAGATTCAGCCTATAGGGGAAAATTCTGTTGACAAGTTAATACCGTACTCTATTAAGGTGAGAAATTTAGCAGCATTCCTAGAGACTGCAAATGGGCAACAGCATTTATCTAATCCTACCCTGATGGAAGAATTAATTCAGAAGCTGCCAATGAGTAAGCGCCTGGATTGGGCTCAATTTGCTTCAACTTTAAAACAGTGGCCTACCGTGTTGGATTTTAGTACCTGGCTTCAGCGAGTAGCCAATCTGGTAAGAAGTGTACAAACATCAAATCCTGTGGTCAGTCGCTCCACTAACGAGCCAAAAAGAAAGGTTGTGCTTCATGCTGCTGATGGCCAGCGTAAACAAGAATGCCCCATGTGCCGGGCAAATCATAAATTGTTTGATTGTAAAAAATTTGTTGCATTAGACGTAGCCAGCCGTTGGAGTGAAGTAAAAAAAATGAGATTATGTTTTTCGTGTTTTAGTAATGGACACTCGAGTAGATTTTGTCGAGTCCGTAAGCCTTGCCCAGTAGATGGTTGCTCAAGAAAACATAACAGACTATTGCATGATGTGAAACTTGATAATACCATTACGTCTGAGTCTGCCACCACAAGTGGCTCAAAAATTGAATGTCAATCTGTTCTCAGCTGTATGTCTAAGGCTGTAGATAAAGGTGTGTTGCTGTTTCGGGTGGTGCCAATAATACTATACGGTCCTAGTAACAAAATTGAAACTTATGCTCTGTTGGATGAAGGTTCTTCGGTTACTATGGTGGACAGTTCCTTGGTGAAGCAATTGGGACTACAGGGGCAACAAAGTAAATTGAATTTGCATTGGTATGCGGGAAAGGCAGTACAGGAAATGGCAACAGTAGTAAATATGCATGTAAGTGGTGTTACCAGTCGTAGAAAATATGCATTACAAAACGTTTATGGTGTCTCGAATTTGAAATTGCCGGCTCAAAGCCTTAATATGGATTTGAGCGCTCACCGTAATTTGCCTATTAAATTATATAATGGTGTTACACCCAAAGTATTGATTGGCTTAGATCATTGCCATCTGGGGCTTCCTGATGAAATAGTGCCTCTTGAGGAAAGTGGTCCGTATGCCGCCAACACCCCATTAGGCTGGGTAGTATTTGGTCAAATGAAGGGTAAGTCATCAAATTCACATTTGTGTTTGTTGTCAGTACAGCCAGAGAAAATACTTCACGACTTGGTGGAAAATTATTTTGAGACCGAAAACTTTGGTGTAAAGGCCCTGCCAGTTATTGAGTCCGAAGATGATTTACGAGCTCGCCAAATTATGAACGAAGCTACATTTAAAATTGAGGGTAGATTTCAAACCCGACTTTTATGGCGAAGTGACGATGTCGTGTTACCTGACAGCTACTCTATGGCTTTGAACAGATTAACTGGAATAGAAAGAAAAATGAAAAGAAACCCTGAATTTGGCGCAGCCTATAAATCCATCATAAAGGAGTATCTGTCTAAGGGGTATGCACGCAAATTGTCGGCCATTGAAGCTGCTGACGTGTGCCCTAGGACTTGGTATCTTTCACATTTTGGAGTAGTTAACCCTAATAAGCCAGGAAAAATTCGATTAGTTTTTGATGCTGCTGCCTCCGTCGAAGGTATTTCTCTGAATTCCAATTTACTGAAAGGTCCACAACAGTATAAGCCGCTACCATCGGTCTTGTTTAATTTTCGTATTGGTGCTGTGGCAGTTTGTGGAGATATTAAGGAAATGTTTCACCAAGTTCTTGTGGCTCCTGAAGATAGATGTTCTCAACGCTTCCTTTGGCGAGAGGATAATAAACACTCACCTGATTCGTACGAAATGATGGTCATGACATTCGGGGCTGCTTGCTCGCCTTGCGTAGCCCATTATGTCAAAACTGTAAATGCTTTGAGCTATCGTGATCAATATCCCCGTGCAGTAAGGTCTATTGTGGATCATCACTATGTTGATGATTTTGTCGATAGTTTTCCGACGGCAGCTAAGGCAACTGAAATCGCGTCGCAGGTTCGCGACATTCACAAAGCAGCTGGTTTTGAGTTACGTAATTTTTCATCAAACTCATCAGAGGTCATAACGGCTCTAAGAGGTACAGCGGACAGCACGGTGAATTTCTTCAATGATGTTAATGAGCTACATTCGGAAAAAGTACTCGGTATGTATTGGCAACCAAAAGATGATACTTTCAGGTTTAATTTGAGGTTCCACAATGTGAATGCTGAGGTATTAGAAGGCATAAGGTGTCCTACAAAACGCGAGCTATTAAGTGTGGTTATGTCTGTTTTTGACCCACTTGGATTCTTGATCCACTATATGATTACAGCAAAGCTATTGATGCGAGAAGTATGGAGACACGATATACGATGGGATGAAACTTTGCCAGATGAAATAAAGAACATGTGGAATAGTTGGTGCCAAGAATTAAAAAACGTCGTCAATGTTAAGATACCTCGACATTACTTCGGCGGTGGCATACCTCGAAGGATAGAACTGCACGTGTTCGTTGATGCTAGCGAAGATGCGTTTGGTGCCGTATCATACTGGAGGTCAATTAATGCTGATGGTCGACTTGAAGTGTCCTTTGTCGCAGCAAAATCAAGATGTGCACCTTTGAAATCGATGAGCATCCCGCGGCTCGAATTACAGGCTGCTGTTCTAGGAGCTCGGTTGATAAGTACGATAATGAAGGAACATTCAATTAAGGTATCAAGAACTATTTGCTGGAGTGATTCTACAACCGTTATTAGCTGGATTGGTTCTGAAAGCCGAAAATACAAACCCTTTGTTGCTCATAGAATTACAGAAATTCTAGATACTACTAGCCCAGCAAATTGGAGGTGGTTGTCAACTAAATTTAATGTTGCTGATGAAACGACTAGAATGAAGAGTCAAGTTGAGTTTGCAGAAAACTCCCGCTGGTATAAAGGCCCTGAACTCCTCTATCGTAACGAGGATGAGTGGCCAAATGTTAATTCAGAGAAGTTCGATAATTTATGTAAAGAAGAATTACGGCCTAAATTTGCATTGCTGATGAGCCCTCCTACCTGTATTGAATTAAAAAGATTTTCGTCTTTTGTAAAATTAAAACGTACGGCTGCATGGATGTTACGTTTTATTAACCGCTGTCGAAAAAATCGTTGCCCTGAACAGGAAAATGGTTTAACTGCTTCCGAGTTGAAAGTTGCCGAAATTTATCTTTGCCGTCGAGCTCAACAGGATAGTTTCAATGCGGAGATTGAAGTAATTAAAAATGGGAGTAGTTTACCCAAAAGTAGTGAATTGTATACCCTGTCGCCATATATAGATGAAAATTCATTGCTTCGAGTTTATGGTCGTTTGGACGCAGCTAGTTGGTTACCGTTGAACATAAGGCGCCCGATAATCTTACCATCGTCTCATGTTATCACCAGGTTGTTTGTGGCCCATATACACGAAAAGATGAAACATCAAAATTTTGAAGCTACAATTTGCGAGATTAGAAGAGATTTTTGGATTCCTCGCTTAAGAAGTGTTTTGCGTAGGACTATTTCTAATTGTTTTATTTGCAGATTTCGTCGTATATTGCCGATGCCACCATTTATGGGCTCTTTGCCAAAAGATAGATTGACGCCATACGTACGCCCGTTCTCCTACACTGGTTTGGACTATTTTGGGCCAATTACTATAACTATTGGTCGCCGTCATGAAAAGCGTTGGGTAGCATTATTTACTTGCCTTACTATTAGAGCCATTCATTTGGAAGTCGCTTTTGATTTGTCTACGGATGCTTGTATTCTTGCTATTCGCAATTTTATAAATCGACGTGGCCTGCCTACAAGACTAAGAAGTGACAACGGAAAAAATTTTGTTGGTGTTGATCGAGTTGCAAAGCGGTTTGGTGAAGTATTTGACGTGGCCCAAGTTCAAGATGAACTTTCATCGAGAGGAATAGAATGGCAGTTTACTTGTCCACATAATCCGGCTGAAGGTGGCATATGGGAGCGCATGGTTCAATGCGTCAAAAGAGTATTGCATGCAACTTTAAAAGAGACTTTTCCGCGTGAGCATACTTTGCAGAGTTTGTTGATTGAAGCGGAAAATATAGTAAATTCACGTCCATTAACGCACTTGCCATTAGCCCACGAAGACGAGGAACCACTAACGCCAAACCATTTTTTGTTAGGATGCCCCAATACTACGCAAACTCCTGCCGCATCGGATCAGCCAATTGTGTTGAAAAAGCAATGGCGCATTTCTCAACAGCTGCGTGATCACTTTTGGAAGCGCTGGATTATAGAATATTTGCCAACGTTGACCAGACGCTCGAAATGGTGTGAACGAACGAAGCCTATTGCCGCCGGTGATATCGTGCTGATTTGTGATCCAGACGTATCACGGAAAAATTGGAAGCGAGGTCGTGTCGAAGAAGTCTTTAAAGGTCGAGATGATGTTGTCCGGAGCGTTAACGTACGTACAAGCACAGGTGTACTTAAGCGCCCTGTGTCGAAGCTTGCTGTTCTAGATTTGGAGTAGTGAATCGTTGCCGATCCACGGGGGTGGGAATGTCGCCAAATGGCTATTAAGAAATTCGTTTTTTTTATTTGTTTTCATTACTTACATATTTATTTTATTTACATTTTAATTTGCTTTATTTAAATTGATTTAATTTGAATTTAAAATTGTTTACCGCAAATGTGAACCACCTTAATGTTGTCTTATTTGTCTTATATACTTAAATTTTGGTGATGCTTATGTAAACGTTGTTGCTCTTTTTTACATTGATCTAACTGCAGTGCTTTTGTTTCGTTAAGTTAATACCGTTGGTTTTGATGTGTTATACTAATACACAACTGAATAGTTGTCCAACGAAATATTTAAACAAGCAAATTAGTTTGTAAAGGGAAAGCACTGCGGTAAGTCGTCGTAATATTATTTTAGTTCTTGTAATTAATTTTAAGTTTTCCAGAAATAAACGCACACGCACACACGCACTCTATTATAAAGTAATTTTAGTTTTGGTGTTGTTAAATTCGCCCCTTTGCAAAACTGCAGTCGCAGCCAGCGACAGTTGTAGCATTCTTTTTTTTGGATTCGAATCTTCGCATTTCAATCTCATTTTCTATGGAATTTAATAAAAATATATAAAAGAGAACAAAAAACAAAATGTTTAATATTATGCAATATATTTTTTCTTTAAAACTGGGTTAAGAAGACAATAGTGTGTCTAAGAAATAAATTCGAGTAAATAGGTACCTACAGTTTTTTTGTTTGCTTTGTGTTTAACATCACCTTAGTTTTGATTTGATACCAAATAACATTTAGCGGCTTAATACTTATAATAAATTTCAGTAGGTTACCATGACAAATACTAAAACAAACTAAACGAGAATAAAAAAATAACTTGAACGAGCAAATAGATAAAAGACCTGTCTGCATTAACATAAATAAATATACATACATACATGTAAGATCTCCAAGTGTACAGTGTGTTTTTTTAAGTCATAGAGGTTTTATTTGACAGCTGTTACTTCGTTTGCGTTTGGTTCGGTTTGGTTTGCCATTTCATCATGAATAGACTGACACCTGAGCAACGACTGCAAAGCTGGATTTTTTACAAAATTATAATTGTCCATTAGAACATTTAATTCAAACAACCAGGTATAGTTTTCGAATCACTTTGGCTCATCTGCAGGACAACAAGCATCCTCAGGAGTGTCACACAGTGCGTACATGAGTTCTGGAACACCTTCTTAGCGAGAGCCCGAATTTTACAAGAATTTTTTTTTCAACGATGAACCCTTCAAGACCATGCGACTTAACAGCTAGTGTTGTAAAAAGCGTAGTCAAAAGTATGACTACTCAATACTTTTTCAATTGAGTAAGTACTCAATAGTACTCAATACTTTTGACGTTTTTTCTTATTTCAAAACAAAAATATTTAATAGGTTAAAATTCGATTTTATTATTACACGTACTTCATAATAAGTCATGGTTTCCCAAATTTAATAATCCATTGAAAATATCCGAGTTGTTTTAATTTAAAAAATTTTCAAGTAAAATGTTTGTATTTACATATGGAAATGCATCTCTGAAAGTATTGAGTAGTTAGTTTTGCATATTCAGTACCGTGAAATATATACGGTATTGAGTACTCGGTAGTCAAATATTCAATACTTTTAGAACAAACACTATTAACAACGCTGGGGTATTTTTTATGTGTCTATGGTCTATGCCCACTTATAAGACAACATTCGCCACATTATCATTGAAAGGCAGCCTAAATTGCTGCAAAGCGTGATTGAAAATTGGACTTATTCCGAGCTGGCCGAGGTGGCGACATGCCCGAGATCATATTCAAGTAAAAATGGCAAATAATTATCTCTCGAATAAGCCCATATTCAACGCCATCTATCTGTATTTCTAACTCTAAAAAACATTATACAAAAACACCCTTTATTGTCTACTTTGTGTAGAACAGACAAAAGAATTAAACTGTTTTAAAAATATCTCTATTAATTTTGACCCCCTTCAGTTTGAAGTTATAATTGAAAAAATGAATTTTGCTTGTAAAAGAAGGGTTTTTGTTGATACAAATTTATAATTTAATTTATTTCATTCTGTACTTTAAGTTTGTGTGGTTTTTTATGTTTTAAATATTTTTTCAGAGTAACACTAAGCTGAAACTTATTAATTAAAAAAATAATACGAAAAAACTTTCAACAAGAAATACATTTATTTTTAAGATTTAAATTTTAAATTAACATTCATTTCAGTATATGTAGGTATACATACTTACATATATTAATACATACATACATACGTATGTACATGTGTAGGTACCTCTAAGAAACTAAGACAAATTGTTGAGAAAAAAATACAATATTAAATTAAAGTACACAATAGGGAGCTAAATGTGAAGAAAACCAGCAGCACAAAAAAATATTAAAAAACGTATACATCATAAATGATGACAACTTCCGGTGTCAATTTTCAGTGGAGTAGACAGTTGCAAAGTTCAAAACAGCAGCACCAACGTTAAACACACATGCATGCATTCACAAACACATTCAAATACGTATGTACATATAGACGACTGACAGACAGACAAACTATAATGCTCAACAAATAAAGTTGCTGATTTGGAAGCACAATGAATCAATTTAGCATTTCTACGATTTTTTCTTAGTATCTGAAGGAGATTCTAGTGTATTTCAAGAGCAGTACAGGCCAATTCGTTCGTATGTACTTTCGTAGTTCTTTTTACTATTTGAATTTTTTGTTTTATGGAGATGATAAAAGGGCGACGAATTGTGCTTTTTATTTTGAAACTGTTGTCGTTGTGAAAAAGTAAAATTAAGTGATTTGGGAACTCGGAAGAACATTAATTCTAAAAAGAGAAAATTGTTGATACAGTGTAACCTCGATTAACGCAACCAATGACTGAGCTACTGAGCTTAAAGAGATTATGTCAAACTAAAATAAAACGTTTATTTATATAAAAACATATGTTAACTTAAAAAGTGCATTTACATATTTCGATTAAAATAAAGAAAAACCAATAAAAAACAAAAAAGTATGTATTAAAAATATACTTAAAAAAGTTTTGTTTGTTGGTGCTTATGTATGTCAAATCATCAGCAGACCTTAAACAATATTCTTAAACTGTTTCAAACAATAACTTAAAAAAACAAATGCGAATTTCAACAAAAGTATAAGTGTAACAGGATTTGAAACTTATTCAAAAACGAAAATAAAATTTCAATTTAAGTATTTAGTATATTTATTATTCGAGATATTTCAACTTGCGTGGCGGAACAGAAACTCGATTGAATTTGTTTTCATATCTTATTTATATAAATTATGACCGGAAAAGGAATACGAGACTTTTAAAGAAAGTGCAACTTCGATACGATCAATATTTAAAATTTTCTATCACTAAATTAACGTTAAATTACCCCATTCTTACACATTGGATTCGATTTCATGCACCATTTTTCATTATATTATTTGTTTTTATTTACGACAAACTTTTTCGGTTTGATTAATATTTAAGTCCCTCAGTCTGGTGTTTTTGATTTGTATTATCAATTTCAACCAATTATGTGTCAAAGAACAGTAAACATAGCAAGACTCAGCCCAGTGGCTATTTGTTTATTTTAATGAGAATATTAGGCTAAAGTTCGTAATGCTCTTTTAGTTAGAAAGAATTTGATATGAGACATTATTCCAAAAGAACAAGGGAAAAATTAACATTAATTAATTTCCACTTAAGCGGCCTTTAGCCTGATTAACAATCTATTTATTTCATAGAGAGTGGCAGACAAGTTTTAAGCAGGATTGGACTTTAAACACCGTATTGTCTTGTTGCATTAGTCATATGTATGTACATATGTGCATATGTCTGTCCGTATATCATAATTTATTTTATTTTATTGTCGTCATCAAGTAGCACACAAGTTGTTTTGCTTTTGTGGATAATTATGTATTTCCTTTTTCGTTTTCAATATGCAAATATAATCGACTAACTGAAGTCTAAATCAAAGTTGAAGGTTGAAATAACACTAAATTTAATTCACGGTGTAGAAAAAATAATATGATCACAACAAATATTTTTTGATAATCATGTAATAGCATTAAATCTTAATTTTAAAAATTATTATTTTTTTGTTGAGATTTTTGAGTAGCGGCCTTACTCTCTATTGCGATGCGAAAGCAATTTCAGCGTACCAATAGTTCGATTTTATACCAATCTTTCGCATCGCAATAGAGAGTAACCCTTCTGGCCTATATACATTAATTTCATTGGTCAATTTATCTGTAGGCCTTAAACCATATTCTTGAAACAAAACTTTTTGAAATAAAATATCGAATAATTATTAAATCTTAATATTATTTTAATGCTTGGAAAAAGAACATTTTGGCATCGCCAGCTCATTGACGTTGCAGCATTAGCGCCAGTGTCTAGGATAATGTATCATCAAGTTTCTTGAACTTCACTCTACATATCCTGATTATTTTTACATTTAAAGACGCTAAAGTGACTATTCAGTACACAGTAGTTGATTGCTTTGAAGCTATGATTTCACACTTCTTCAGGACTGTTTAGAATCATGGAACTGCATAAACTAACTACCAAATGAATATTTATTTACACATTGAACTTTATTATCTAATATGAATATATTGAAAATTGTGTGTCTCCCTATTATTTCTTCCAACACTGTATATCTCTATATACATATTTACATGTGTATGTAAATAAGAGCACATCCGTATGCACATGCGTTCATATATTTCTATATTACATATTTAAGTCAAAATTGCCTGCATCCTGCATTTCGAATCTGCGGATGATAATCAATTATCTTTTGATTTAATAACTTTAATGCCAACAAAAGATTAATTTATCTAGTTGTCTTTGAGGAGCTATTTATGCATAACCTTACTTAGCACTATTTATAACGACAAATTCTAGTTGTTTGACAGCAAGTAAAAAGCCAGATTCACAAAAAAGTTTTTGTAGGCGATGAGCATAATATCGATTTATCTTTAATCGCTATGAACGTGGAATAAATCTAAATTACGACCGGAAGTTATAATTCGTATGATTTTCTTAATGCCATGTGAGCATCTTCATTGAATACATTATTTTAAGATTCTGTTGTTAAGCACACTTTTCTTAAAATATCGTAAACGATTTCTTGTTCTGTTATTTTTTTTATATAAAAAGATCAAGATCAAGTAAGTTTGATCGGCTGTTCTATCAACTGTTTAGCTTAAATATGTATGTACGTACGTACATACTAGACAAAATCATACTTCCCACACATTTTGAGAATATAAAATACATATAAACATATGTATGTATGTTTGTATGGATCGGTGTATGAAACTGTGTATGTTCATATAATTTTACTCACCCAACATACATTCATGATTCGTGTTTTTGTTTTTTTTTTAATAAAAATACGTACATAAATTTAAATTTTAGAAGCCTCCGACATCTGTGTTTGTGCAATCGTAGCTGCCAAATGGATTTTCTTGAACCAAATCTAAGAACACCCTCCATCAAGTCTCAAACAAAAATACAATTAATTAAAAACCGGTGCAGCCACACACACATATACACATGTTAAACTTATAACAACCATCTTTTTGGTGGAGTATGGGTATGTGTGTTCGTTTGTAGGTGTATGCACATACATATGTATTTATTTATGTTTTCTAAGTGTGATGGAATTTGTTTACAGTAGCAGCTTTCTTGTTATTGGCACGTGATGTGACTAAAAGTCCACACGCGCATATAAAGTATACTCCACAAAAGAACTAGAACTAGTCCAAACGTAACCCAGATGTATAGAGAAAACATTACCATGTCCTGGGGCTGGGTCATATAGTCCTGCTTTACATTACATCGGACTCATCCCAAAAAGTACTGCAGCATATCATAGACCACGATGTTAAAACGCGATCACTTGATGTGTTTTTATTTGAAAATGACATGGTCTATGACTGAATTACATAGGACCATGTTGTAACTAGTCCATTCCAGCTGCAATGGACCACATATTTCAATATTATCTTCAGGGACTTGCTTACATACATTTATACGGTTAAGTTACTACGTACGGGTACGTATGAATATCAGTATTTTGCTTCAGCCTAATACTCTACGTCTTTACTTAATACTATACAGACATATGACGAGATCTTATATCGACATACACACATATTTAAGTTTACTTTGTTAATTTTTTTCGTTTAAATTTATATTTTAAATTATCTACATACAAACGAAAATATTTTTAGAAATGTCGATATCTATATATAAGAATATTTTATCACACAAAACACTTCAGCATATTTATCTTTGTGTGTCTACAATTTTAAATACATATATCTGTACATTAGAGTGATTCACGTTATCGCCTCCGAATAAAACACGTTTTCTATCACCATATAAGGTGAGACGCTCTAATGTGTATGTCCATACACACATACACACACACACATATATATACATATGTACATATGTTTTTATGTTTAAGATTTTCGTAAAGATATCAATGTAGGAAGGAAGAGCTAGGCTTTCAGAATATTGTCTACGAATGTATGTAGTTTAAGTACAAATGGCGGTACACTGCGCCAAAGTTAACATTCGTCAGTGTGAAAAACGATATTTATCACAGCAGAACAAACTCATGCATTGTAAGGAACTTCCCTAAAGCTAATCTGTGGATGTACAATTTAGACTTTTCAGTAAATCACAAAGTGTATGCTTATATCCTCTCTTGCTTACAGGTACGCAATTATGTAAGCGAATAACTTTATTTCGTGACTTGATTTTCTGTTTTTTTTTCATGTTAAGCATCAACAAATTATGCGATTGTATATTTAGATGATTTGAGTCGATTTTTTGTTCGGCGACTATTCGTGCAGACATTTTTCTATTGAAAATAGCCACATCAACTTTGGGATCAATTTTTCTGTTATGAACATCCATTTTTATATGGTGTATTTTGTCTAACATTATCAACATTTTGGTATCGATTTCGGAGGATAAGACCAACTAACAGATGTCGACTATGTTAAAAAAAATCTTCTGTAGGAAATACCGAGTACTAAGCCATGACTGTAAGACATTGGGATAACATGATATTCTGTTTGAAGTTTTTGATAATAGACTATTGCATCTTCATAAGTATTTATCGCATCACTTCATCAAATTGTATTTGTTGTTGCCAACGGAATAAACATGTGCATACATCCATACATAGATTCAATATAGACTCCATAAATTGGTTTATTGTTTTTTTTTAAGCTCTATAATTGTTCATATTGGAAAACGTGACTTTTTGCGTTTCGGCCTGCACTTAAGAGTTTTGTGTTTTTACAAGTAAAACAAACTCGACAACTGAAAATGTCAACATCATTCATAAGGATCAAATTTCATGTCATACCAAACGACAAGAAATGTGACGAAAAAGTAACGATGAAGCATTTTTCTTTTGTAATTTTATTAACTGAAGAACACTGAAGTACTTGGAAAATTCTTTTCTTTATCGAAACCAGTGAAATATGTAAATATCTTTTTTTTATTGGATGTGTGAAACCAAATCGATTTGTGTTAATAGAAAGAAGTTTGTCGTTTGGTATTAAGCAGGGATTTTATGTAAGAGCTAATTTATGAAACAAGGGAATTTTTCAGTACATATTGTCTTTTATTGAATACATATTTAACTTTCGCAAGTTTGAAATGAGAAAGTGTGAGTATTTATTAAAATATGATATTTGAAACATCCGTCTGAGGACTTTTATCATTGGTTATGTTATCGATTTTACCCTTTTTCATCTGGTATTCCTCTATTGTACTACTGCTTCATAATGTTCGCGATATGAAAACATAACCTGTTACCTGTTCTGAACGCCCAACAGTATCTGGGATAACACTCCTTCATGGGTCTGTATGACCTACCGGATAAAAAATTCATTTTTAGGAAAAATAAATCACCTTTTAGGTTTATCGTTCATTTGATACTTTTATTCTTCAAAAAAATTTCCTAACGAATGATGAAATTAAAAAAATGCATTCGTTGGAATATTTGGCAATCAGTCTAATTCGATCGTTATTGAAAATAAAAATTCTATTGATATTTTGAGCTATTGGCGTTTGCCAGGGCGATACAATGGTGTTCAAAGAAGGATGAATAGATTTAATGAAAATATAGCAACAACTGTTTTATGTTTTATTTAATGTAGTGTGTACTTACCTTTTACAATTGTACAGTTTAAGCACAACAACCCAACAGAAAGAATGTACGACGATTACAATTTAGAACGCTGAAGTTTTGATGACAATATTGGAATGACGCATGTGAGTTAAGAAGATGTTGTTTTGTTTGTTATTCTTCATTTATTTGTTTTTTGTTTGCCTCCAGAGGAATGACAACAGCTTTGTTCTTTCTTTTCTTGTCGTTTATCGAACTTTATTATATCACTTTCAGTATTTTAAAATTTAAATATATTAATTAATCTGTGGGCGTGGTATTTTCACAAGAACTATTAATGATTTAAAAAAAAATAAATCACATATGGTCCCCAAGTAAACAAACATACGAACAAATATGTATGTATGTATGTATATGTATGTATGTATGTATATGTAACATACTTTGTATTTTATCACATGTAGTTTGTACTTATTCATACATACATATGTATATGTATGCATGTACATACATACTCATATACCAATTTATGTAATATAATCCATATTTACTTTGGTATTAAAATCACACAACCTCAAGAATATCAGCAATTACATTCATTCATATGTAGATACTTACATATGATATGTACACATGTATGTATGTATGTATGTGCCTGTGTGCGACATATCTCTCTTTATTGTGCACTTTAACAAAATTTGTACGTAAAAAACTAAAACACCAATTAATAATAATCCATGTTTACTTTGTTAAAGTAAATATGAAACACTTTAACTATTTGTTAATATTTTTGTTGTTGTTGGAAATAAAACCGTTTCCTTTAGAAATAAACGTTTTTGTACAACACACACTCACACACTCGCAATATTATAAATATATTAAAATATTAAATTAATGCGTGAGTTAAAGATACAACCAAAGAAGCAACTAGTTGACGTGAAACGCAAATAAATGAACGCTTTATGTCGTGAACAGTTTAATTCAATTAAAATTACGTAAAAGCTTTGTTAACTTCAAACACAATTACAATTATTTGTTCATTAGCTCCAAAATTTATTAAAAACAATAAATAAATATGTATGTACGAGTATGTAAACTTCACTGTATAAAGTTATGAGCTCATGCAAGTACTCGCTCGTCGCTCATATAACAAATAGGTACATATTTAAAGAAAAAATAAGTGAAGGAGTGTCGTATTTTGCTTATTTTACTGAAATTCTCAGTTCAAAACAAATACATATGCACTCCGACATGGACACATTTCAACAACTCTTCCACACAGGCCGATACTCGAGAGAATACTGACTGAATACTGCTTGCTGTATTACAGCTTTCAATAACAAAAGCATACATGAATGTCCCCAGAGTTGCCAATGTTAAATCTCAGTTCTTTCCAACATTTTTACAAGGGACTATCAACATAAGAACATTATCATATAATATTCCCCCTTAAAGCATGGTAGTACTCTGTGCATCATTTCGTGGAAATTGCTGTCAAAAGTCCATATAAAAAAATACTTTCGAAATGATTGCAAAATAATACTGCTGAAGTAGCATTCTGTTCATTTTGTGAAATCGTACAAAATGTTTCTGTCAACATACATATTCTCCAACAGCGAAATGATATAAGCATCACTTATATCGCACAGAATTGTAAACAACAGCTGATCGGATTTTACTTGGTATGTTTGTTGCGAACAAATAATTATAATGTCTTTCCTGAAGTTAAACGCTTTTTGCAGAACGTGTATCTTCAAAGAGCTCCTCCGTAGCAGATTTGAGCAGATTACTTGGCTTTAACCAAAAAATAACAGAAAAACGAGAAGTACTATACACATACACATTCATATATGTATGTATGTGTTTATATATCGCTTATTTCCTCAAACAAGGTAATGACTGAAAAAACGATATTTTTGTGTTAAGAATGCCTAATTATTCGTTAGAAGTAGTAACTGTTATGTTTTCAATATGCAGATGCATGCACAGTGTACACTGTACATAGTAGAAGAAATGTTCGCTAAATTTATAAAATGTGCAGGAATCGAAATGGTGCAATAGTGTTAAAATAAAGCAGGCGGAAACAGCTGTATTGACATAAAAAACTTGTCAGCAAAAGAGAAGCACCCAGTTTTGCTTAAAAATGTTTACATGTCTTTACATACTACATATTTTTGTTTCCGAACTTCAGTTTAATCGTGAAATAATAATAGAGCTTTTTAATGCAAATATTTTTATTATTTATTATTAATTTTTATTAAATATTTTGTTGAGCCTGAGATGTTCAAGTTTAATGTAGGAGTTCAATGTGTCGAACTCATCTGTTTACAAATGTATCTTTCTTGTCTTGCTAGTTCTTGAAAATTTAATGAGGGTATGTTTGGAAGCCGTTATTAATAGAAAATTTAAGTCATCTTCGTGTGCTTCTCGTAAAAGAAATCTAAAACTTAATAAGGGCAGACTTAGAATACAAAAACTAAAATATTTCAGTACATACTTAAAACGTTTTTTCAAAACCTTAAAATTTTATTTTATTTCTATTGAAATCATCCCAGAATGATTTTAACATTTTTTGGTATCTTTAAGTTTTCAAGTATAAAGAGCGATACTTTTTCCTCAGACAAAAGTTAATTTATTCCAGCGGCAACCATGTCAAGATATTTTTTTTAATTTCCTATTTTGTTCGGGCAGGGCAGTAACTGGCAAAAGGGTTATTTTATACAGAGAAAAATTGCTGTAACAACATGCGAGAGCACTTATTACATCTTAATATGTACATATGTATGTAACTCACTCTCGCTAATATTTATGAACGGTGTTACCAGAATGATGATTTATTTTATCATAAATTTATTTATTTCTTCTCCCTAAATTATTTTATGTATATTTTTAAAACTATCTGCTTGAAAACATTTTATATAGTTGTTAAATGATAGTAACTCTATTTCCTTAGACATTCAGTTATGTAAACTAATATTATGAGGATGTTTCTTTTGGGAAATTATCATGTCCTGAAACCTTGGACACCATACATTAAACTCTTTTTTCTATCTTTGGCTGTTTGGCATTTTTGTGATATATGTAAGTGTCAGAACGAATAAAATTTCATTAACAAAAACTGATATAGAAAATAAAAAACATTAGAATTCGTAGAGCATTAGCTTAACGCTAAATAAGAATTCCAAATTGACATTATATAAAATAAGAAGGGTGCGCTTGAGCTTAACAAGGGCTTACAAGATTGTTCAATAAAGCTTACTGTTAAATATGTAAGTGTGGTGATATTTTGGTTAAAATCGCTTAAATAAAAAAATTTCAAACTCAACTGATTTTAATCAAGCAAAAAACACGTCTTTTGGAAAATTCGAGTATTTAATATATGAATGCATACATGTACATAAATAGACATTTGCACACATATTATGACGAAATTTACATCCAACTATACAAAATAGGCTGCATTGCGTCGTATGAAGATGCTTTGGTGTAAAATATGTACTCGATTGCAAACATACAAACAGACATACATATTAATTTATTTGTTGATTTTCAGTGTTTTTGTATCTTTTAGTTGGTGTGTTGCAAGGAAAAGGTGGATAGAGAGTTAAGGAAGATAAGAATATAAGATAAATTTGTTTTGTATTGTTTATATTTATTTAAATACATACATACAAATGTATATATGTATGTATACATGTATGTAGTACATGCGTGGATTAGGTTGGCCCTTTAAATGAAAAAGTGTTAAAATTCTCGGTCTCCCATGCATATGTATGTATGTATGTATGTACGCTGCGACAGATAGAAAAAAAGCTTAGAGGGCTTGAGCAAACAAATATTTGTTAATTTGTTTCATTTGTATTTGTGACCTGTTCAACAATAGAAAATTCGTTTTAGATTTAACTTTTTCATTAATTTAAAAATCCCTGCAAACAATTTCTAGATATCCCCCATAGCAATAGTTTAGCAATATCTCTAAATTATCACAGTTGCATTTTTATTTTTCCCCTTTTATAATTTTTGAGAAAATACAGCAACATAAAATGTTATATAAATAAAATTTATTATTAAAAAATTTATTTTAAAAAATGTTTATGCACCAACAACTACAAAGGATAATTTTTTTTTAAATCGCATGCATAAGTATGTAAAATTAAGTAAAAGGCAAGTAGCGAAATCGAAGGTGAAATTTTTCAAATTTATGTATGTACATATATACATATATATGTACATATGTATATGGAAATTAATTCATAAGAATATTTTGGTAATATCTTTATATTTCCGTGTATGTATGTAATTGGTTATCTGGCGCTATTGCCAGCTTGTCATCGAGAAGAATCTTTTGTTTAAGCTATTGAATTCAGTTTTTTTTATATGAATTCATTTCATTAAAATTTTTTCAACATTAGAATTTAATAAAGGAATTCACAAGATGTAATAACTGATGTATCGGTTGCATGTGCTAATTTATTTCTTTTTTTGTCTTAAGAAGTGGTTCTTTATATTCTCAACGAAACAAATTGCAAAATAAACTACTAAAACAATTAAAACCTTAGTTCATTTTAAAATTTTCTTATAAGAATATGACGAATTAATTTTACAGGTGGTGTTGATTTTTTAACAAACTCCTTTTGTTTGGTTTCAAATGACAAAAACAGAAAAAGCAACTTTATTTAAAATGAAAACTTTGAACAGCATTTTTTTATAAAAAGTAAAAGAAATTTATTTTTTTTTAGAAAAGAAAACAGCATAAAAGGTGTATAGACTTTTAATTTAAAACTTTGTAAGAATCTGTTTTGAATGTAGAATCAATTGTCAGCCTTTGAGCCCCCGGTAGTACAGCAATTCTAAAGGTCCTCGGTTAACTCTAGACACACTTTCTTCGTTCATTTACTAAAAATCATTAAATTAGGTTTTTTCATATAACTACTCGTACTATTGTTGCTAAGTTGCTGAAGTGTTCAAAAGTGCAGGCACCTAAGTTGTGTGTGAAAATAATTTCTGCTTTTAATTTTGTTTTCGTCGAAACGACGAGGGAATTTGTGGCGAAAACATTGATCTTAATGAGTGAATTTAGCACTACCCGGAATGGAGCCGAGAAAAAACAAGAGCTATTTAATTGAAAATTTCAAAAACGCATCTGCGAAAAACCAAATATTAAACTCTATGAATCTTGCACTAAATAAATCATAATAAACATTGTTTATTTTATAACTCAACGTATTTTAAGTAGATCATCTGTTGCCTAAAGTACTGCCGTCCGCGATAAGTTGTTCTTTTTTAAAGAAGCCTCAAAAAACTTGTAAGTATAAAATTGTATGTATGGTATAACAAATATTTAATATGAATGAATACTTTGCGACACAAAGAAAAATTTAAATATTTTTTTTTTGTATTTAGTGTGAAGATCGATGAAGAAATTGTTTTGTGTATTAAAACTAAAAAAGTGTATCTAGGGTTAAGGAACATAATAATATGTATACATGTAGTACGTACATATGTATGTATGTATGTATTTGGAAGCAAACAGCGAAATTGTCATACAAAAAATTATACTAATATAAAAATTCCAAATACCTACATAAAGTTTAAATTTATATCAATTCATTAAGTGTTATTTATTGGCTTATTGAAGTCCGGTAGTTTACTTTTACCAAAGAACCTAAAAGGTAAAATGAGAAACGTATAAAAATCAAATCCATTGTCACTACTGAATAAGGCGTTATAGCTCAGTTTAAATGGACGTGTGTGTTCGTTTGTATGTATGTCAACGACACAGGAAGTTACACCACTGAATATATAAATATGTACATACACATATGTATGTAGGTATTAAGAAATATCTTGTACGAATGTGTGTATGTATGTACATAAGTAGCCGCGCAAATATTTATTATCTATTGCCTTTGCTTTGCTATCCATCCCCCTTCTATCTAATTTAAACGTCCAGCCTCCACTAAAAACTGGATTTTTTTGAGAAGTTATTATGACGGAAAGATTTTGTTGTTCATAATACCAATTTGAAATGTTCGTATGCATACACGTGTTAGCCAAGAGTAACCTAAAGATACATTTTCCATCTGACCTTGATAATTTAGAATAACTTTATTTATTTATTTTACAATCACATAGTACCTCTTAGGGGGACCGATTATTCGACATTTTCCATAAACCGGATTTCGAATATTTCATATTAAAAACAAAAACGATTACAGTTTACAAAGTTCAGAAAAGAAACTGGTTAACCGGTTTTTATTTCTCATACAAATTGTAAAAAAATGCATGGGCAATGTCTTAATTTGTATACGTTTGTTCGGTGATAGAATTGGGTATAAAAAATAAAAACAAATTTACAAATTAATTTGTTAGTCTTTTCGTTATTAAGACAATCGGCACTTTCTAAGAAAAAAATATTTAAATCGCGTTTTGGTAATTATGGAAGAAAATCCACCAAGTCAGGCAGTTGTCAACATCGACATCGCGTCAATCGGGGCTAATCTACCCGTTGTCGAAAACAATTGACTCCTATTGACAGGCTCATGTTATTTTCTAGACCTTAGAGAACCGCAATAGACTGTCAGTAGCACAAAATTGTTTTTGAGAGCCAGTAGACAAGCTACAATTTTTGGCTATTGTATTGATGTGACGTCGATGTTGGCAACTGGAATAATTATTTATTATCAAAATATATACAAAACGTATACACTGAAAAAAAACAAGAGAAAAGCTTTTGAATGAGTTTTTAAAATAAAACTATTTTATTGGAAAAATTTACCAATCAGAAAATTGAAAAAAATCGGACTATTCGACATTCGAAAAATAAACATATAAAGAACTGACGGCCATAACACGGAAAAAAATCGGCTTAAGACCCGGTTAAAACTCCAAGTCGACCACTCTAACACCTACTTTCAGACAGCTGTGCACATACCTGTGTAACTAATAAAAAAAATAAAGCAGTTTCGGTTAACACCTATAAAGAATTGTAAATACATATATACATATGTATGTGTGTACATTTGTACCCACTTATGTAAATACAAATTATTTAATATGTACATTATTAATAAAAAATGTAATTGCATGTTAGTAGAAAAGAAGGAAAGCTTTTTGCAACCATTAAATAGTTTTGCACAAAAAAAAAATTGCATGACTGCATTCGTTGTATGGGCTAAATGTTTGCATTTGACATTTTAAACAACTTTTGTGTTTGTTTATATATTTAAAGATGTGTGTACACATGTGTGCATCCTTGTGGGTACATATCCATACATATGTGTGTGTATTGATTATAATAGTTTTGTTTTTATTAATTATGATATGTTACAAAATCGTAAATTATTTGCACAAGAACAATATAATTTTTCCATTTGCTTAAGTATCTGTTTGATTTGAATAAAAATAAATATTGAAGTAACAACATAGAGGTACCTACACTACATGTAATATATGCCCATAAACATCAGCAATATGTACATACATACATATATAGCTACGTATTTTAATTTTATTTATTTGTTTATAGTTATTAAGAGAATTTCAATATAAATTAAAATATACTGCTTTTATAGATGCAGGCACGAATCAAATCTCTATCACACGTACTCTTTTACACTCCAATTATAATTTATTATTTTTGATTTTCACTGCATTGAGGAACAATTAAATGTATTTTGGCCAATACTCCGATGTAAGCAAACTACGCGCGAACGATACGCATTTATTTATTCCGTCCACATAAAATGAGAGACATACTCGTACATGATATATTTGGTACTACAATTATATGGATGTCGCTGCCAAAAAATGCATTTGACAATCACTTTCTTTATATACATGTGTGCCGGAGACACCACCTTTAATTAAAACTAATTTTAAAATTCGCAAAGAAAAACGACACAAGCAGACAGCAACAAAATAATAGTATTAAATAATTTTCCAATTATCCACTTAGTTTTTGCTTGTTCTTTTAATCGCGACTACTTCGACCGCGTATCCGTTTCACAACCATTTCGTTTAACTCTGGTCTAATGACTGAACAAAATACAAAAATCCATGGATGGATATTTGAAATTTTTGATGTACACAAACGCAAACAGATACGCTGTTAGCGTTGCCATTTTATTATTTTTATTCCTAAATGAGCTCTTTTTATCCAATATGGAGATTTTAACTTTTTTCAATTTATAGACAGTTTACATTGGCAATTCCAAATTAGTCGAATATTATCAAATAGTTAAAAAAATGTTTTTCCACTACACATTAAACGATCGCTCCGAAAAATACTTATTTTAGTCATTAAGTTAAAGAAATAAAAGCAATATATATAAACAACATTTTTACATATTCCTATATCATAAATATGTATTAACTGCTGCATTACGTCGAACGCTCACCTGAAATTTTATTATATTTTTGAAATGTAATAAAATAAAATGTAAGTGTATTGGTAAAATATGATACAATTTTAAGGCATATTTACCAATCAGCCTTACTGTTGCATATAATTTATTAATCCCCTATGATTTACTGCGTTTGCGACTGACGATAGTGTCATGAAAAATATACTTATTAGTCGAACATGCACGTTGCACATACGAGTTGTAGCAATGCACAAATACAAAACATTTCTTGCATGTATAAAGCATCTATTTATTATACTCATACGTCAAATCACAGTGCATATACCTATTGCTTTTTCACGACAACTTTTGGCCACATTTTAACAAAAAGCTTTTCGATGCCCCCACGCAAATTTATTTAGAATCAAAATAACATACAAGTACTAATACTACTATCTCTGGCAGCACTGATTTTCATTTCCTCTTTAAGGTACTGCCAAATAAATGTAAGAAACCAGAGTTGCACATAGAAAAATTCATTAAATGGTGCATGATGTGTGAGTGAAAATTGGTTCTAAATCAGAAAATAAAATGGTTTATCATTATAAGCCACTTATAACCTGCTTATGTGTCTGGCGTAAATGGACTCAGATGGAAATTAATTAAGTGAGTTTGAACACACAAACTCCGTTCTGGCAGTGCTATAAAAAGGAAATGAAAATGGACAAGGTGTATACAAAAGAGATTTATTTTTTATTTAATGTTTTTCAAAAGTTGCATAGATTTACCATCACTTTGTATAACGGAATCTCAAATTGTCAAAGACTGCTGGTGGAATTAATTGAAAACGCAACATTCGATTTGAATTTTTCGAAATATTTTATATATGTATGTATGTACTTATTCAAGGTCGGGTAAAGTCAATGAAAACAAATTTGCAAGAAAGTGAAACGTTTTGCTCCTCCTGGAAACGTAAAAAAAGGAATTTTGATTTTCACCCTACAATAAAAGAGTTAAATCATATTTTGAAAATATTTAAATGCACGTGATTACTTTGCGATGCTTTTTTCGTAAATTCATCACTGCTGTATATTTAATGTGCTAACGTGATAACTTTACGATGACAATGCTCTTTTCATTACATTATTCATTTTTTACTATTAATACTTGATTTAAATAATTGATTAAATAAGATAACCTTTAAAATCATTTGCAGAAAAAATTCAACATTAAGAACTTGATATAAATTTAAACAAGTGCCAATGTAGACTGCAGTTATTAAGTTTTTTTAGTTAAATAAAAACACATTATATTTCTTTGTTCGAAAAATCTACTAAAAAACTAGGATATATGTATGCCGAACAGTATCTAGTTCCTCCTCGAACCGTCCCTACGAAGAACTGTCTAGAAACTACTTTATCTACTATATAAGAAATTGCTGCCCAAACGAAGGGGTCAGTTGTGTGAAAGCGTGAACGTCTCCAAGCAAAGAAAACTTACTTCGTGTGTTTTATTTTAAAGAGTGTAAAAAAACCCGAGAAAGGAAACGTAACAATATGTAATAATTTGAATTTAAAGTTTTACGAAATTGTTTAAAACTTCATATTTCAAGTTAAATGAACATCGGGCACAGTCACTGTCTGATATGTATGAGTAAATGTTTTTAAGTGCATTTAAATATAAATACATATGTAGTATGTACGTATTAAACTTATCTTTTCTGATAATACTACGACATATCAGTTATCGAAGAGTATTTTTTTACCTTTTCAATTATGAAAACAGCAAAATGATTTAGTTTAAGTTTCTGTTCGAATAAGAAATATTTTTTCTAGTGCACGATAATCGATTATAAAATATAATATAAAAATGATGAAGTCAAAAGTAAATAAAAGACGTTGTATAATCTTTTCATAAGTTATATTATTAATAAATTTTACTTTTTAAAAGGAATTCGTACTTATATTCGTGACCAATATGCTTTTATTAACACAGGCAAGGCCATCTGCGGAAAATGACGAAAATCTTACAGAAACTTCTGCAAATTATACTTCCAAACAAATTGTAGATAATAAATCTATTGTAATTTATACCCAACTTCAATATTACGATCAACCAACTTTGAAAGAATATCAAGATTGCCATGAAAATTTAGAAAAATGCAAAAAAGTGTGCGAAGGTGTGGAAAATCCATCTGAATGTGTTAACGAGTGTCCCGTTTGTCCGTATCTTATAAAAGAGAAAGTTGTATTGCAGGGTATTAACGATACAGATTTTTCTCCAGCATCTGTTGTGCCCCTTAATACAACAAATATAATACGTTTGACAAATCAAATCCGGAATATAATTGAAACTCATCAAGTCAATATTACTAATCGAAATGAGAACATCGTGCATGTACATCAGAATATATCGAGAGTCGGTGGTAAATTTGGATTGGGCTACAATAACACTGAGCCTTGTTGCATAATAGTGAGAACAGAAAGAGATTGTGAAATTAAGCAATTCTCGACAGCAACCCGCTGCCACCACAAACGTCATCGTGTTTGTGGCAAACAATGCAAATCACGAGTAATGATGGCTAAACGAACGACTTTATGTGAGAAGTCTGCATCTTATTTATCTGATGAAGAATATAATGAAGAAAAGTGTCACGACACTGTGCAGTACGTTCCCTATCAGACCCCTAGAAAACAATACACCAGTTCGAGACACAAATGTACTTCATCTCCTTTTTGGCCTTATGTTTTATGTGGTGAAAATGGTGCGAATTATGAAAAATACATTTGTAGACGTTGTCTTGAATTGCCGTACTATTATATTCTACAAAGAGGTATACCATCTCAATGCAGAAAATGTTTTATGGCATACTCCAGCCCCAGTATCGAAATATATCCACCATCATGGTATCCGGTTGTGAGACCTATAATTATAGACAGCGATTACTTCGATTCTAACATGGACGAAGGATGGCATCAAGATAGCGTCAAGTGCCGATTGCCCGACGGAACCTTAAGTGAAAATTGTGAAGATATTGAAGACATTGATTCAGCTCCAACTACATCTGATCTTTGGGAAAATTTTCCAGAGCCCCATGACGAATATTTCGAATATAATAACGAAAACGGAGGGGGTTTTGATTTAGAGAAAAGTCTACGAAAACGTCGTCAAACTTTTACTAGATCAAAATATAGTCGTCGTTATAGATAGTATGTACATATGTGCATTGTGCGAGTTTGAGACCCCTATTCTGTGTTTGGCAACTTTCGTATACTGCGTTCCGTTTTTAATGATTGTGTGTATTCCGAAATGAAGAATAGGGGTGAATATAAATAATATTTGATTCTGAATTTATAAATTAAACAAATAAAAAACAAGTGTGATGTATTATATCCTTTCAATTACAAATTTCTAAATCGGTTTATAGTACATTGCAAAATTCTGAGTTATCAAATAAGTTCCTCATTTTTTTTAAGTCGCTTAAAATAGATAAATTTTTCGAAAAATTATAACTTTGCGATAGAGATACATATATGTATGTATTACATACAAAGTTAATAGCAACCCAGTTAAAAAGGAGTTGAAAATTCATACTGGAAATTTCATAAATACGTTAGAGGCAGCAAAAAGGCTAAAAATATTTTAGATGGCTTATTAGTGACATCGTTCACGCGGAATTAACGTTAGTAAAATGATTGCAAGCCAAACAAACGCCTGAATTTTAAGTAGGTTGCAAATAAATTGAAAAAAAAAAATTAATACAAATAGCTTAATTTAGCAAAAAAAATCAACTAGTAAAAATGATTCAATTATACATTGTAACAAGGACAATAAATTGTGGCCAAAGAAATCGGTTTTCAATCACGATTAAATAATCACAGTAAAAATGGTTAATCGAAAAATCAAATATAGGCTTTGCATACATTTAATTTCAATTACAAAAATGTAATTCATGTACATGCAACTCTAAAACACATTTGTGCTTCGTCGTGTGTTTGTCAAACTCTATATTATACACAAAATACTTAAACAACATCTACAACTACTAGGAAGCCACTGATTTCATCACAATGTAAATATATTCTGACTATTTTCACGATGTCTGAAAGGATTTATGAATTTAAGAATGACAACAGATCGCAGTCGAATTCTGAAGACATACCCCTCACTTGAATGTCTAAAAATTTCGAAAAACCCATTTTTTATTTTTGCTCTGAAAAAAATTGGAGTGATTTTCTTTGACAATACCACGATTTTTTCGTTTTCTTGTAGATATGCATAAACTTGAATAAATATACTTTGATAAAAAGATTAAAAGCTCTTGAATTTTGAAACCGAAAATACATTATAAAGAAATTCCACACAAATATTTGATCACTTCAGAATCTATTGCATCAGCTCGAAGTTGTAGAAATGTTGTTAGCAATTTATATATAAACATTTGCTTAGAAACATGTTTATTTGGAATTTACCAACAACAACTTATGCAATATACAAGAGGTTCAAAATGGAGGGCGTTACTCTCTATTACGATGCGAAAACATTTTCTATGTACCAATAGTTCGATTTCATAACATTTTTCTTTCGCATCGCAATAGGCAGTCACCCCCCCCCAGATATATCGCGTTTCGCAAATTGTGATTTATACCGCAAAATTAAAAAAATTAAGATACGACTGATTTTTAGGCAAACAATTCGAAATCTGTCGATCTGGGTAACCAGTTTGATTTGTATGCAAATGTCACAGTCGCAAATTCGACTTCGACATGCAAAATCAGGGTGCTTATCTCAATTTTGCGGTAGAGAACAACAATAGTTAGCGAACGAATATTTCGCACAATAATCTTTACATTCTATTCTACATTATATAAAATAAGAAGAGTTTCTTCAATAAGCATTAAGAATAAAGTATTTTTTTTAACAATTCTTAAGCGTTTGCAAGGGCGGAAATTATTTTTACAGGAAAACCTAGAACTTTCCTTGGTACAGTTTTGTATAATTAACAACTAAACTTTAGCAGCGCTTTACCAACAAACAAACAAAAAACAATTTTGTCATATAGAACACAATAACTTACGAACGATGATATTATGAACGTAATTATTTATTTACATAATCTGCGAAGTGAAAACATTAAAAAGAAACTACATTGATAATTATTTAAATTTTACTTAAAATCATGAACAAATCAATTGAAGCTCTTATTGCAGTAACTAGAGCGCAATTTCCGGGATTCCATATCGATCGAAATGTAAATGCTATTTGAATAGACATTTCGATAGGTATTGAATGCCGTACTTTGCCCCAAGGTGAGTCACAAAATAAATCGACTTTAAAGTTAAAAAAAACAACAATTTTATTGATTTGCATCAAATAAAAGAAACAAGTACTAAGGAAATCCTAACAATTATTTAGTCGCCTTAGTAAACAAACTAAAGTACACAGCAATAGACCGATCACATGAATTCAATTTTTGAGGTCCTTTGTGTCTTACCTTGGATACTTCACGAAAGGTATGGTCAGGCTAGGCAAATAATTGACGACTAACCACTATTTTTACAAATGTTTATTATTTTTGCTTTTGCCTGCATATTAACTGCAAACTTTTTTTGGCGTTGCACATTTTTTTATTGTGTTAACATGTTGCGATGCAACATGTGTTTAGGAAAACAACCGTAATGTTGTAATATTGATGGTATGTTGGCATTTAATTAATTAATGAATAATAATGGCTAAATTAAGAAAATAATAATGAAAGTTTGGCGTTAAAAAAACAACAGTTGGAAGCACACAACATTTTATTTACTGTTGCAATAGTTTGCATACAGGTTGCACAAATTTACTGAATTTACGAATACACTCAATATTTATTAATTATACAAATGTTTGCCCAGTCTGATCATGCCTCAAGTCTTTCAATTTGTTCATTGAATGGATTGCTTTTAATGTCTTTTAAAATAATTAATTAATAGTATATTTATAATTTCCTTTAAATTTATCTAGTGTCATCATAAAATTTAAATATTTGTTTAATTAGTGTGTATATTAGTAAAAGTAAATACCGGTATGTTTGTAAATAATTAATATGTTTTGTTTTTAATTTTTTAAAGTTTAAGACGCTTTCTTTAAGGAGTTTTTACATCAATGCTTCAGAACTTAATTGTTTCCTGATTAATGAGGTACTTCTTTATCATTATTCTTGAGTTGTTCAAATAAATATTAATTTTGCGTCATTTTTAATTTATTAACAATGTATTGTAATAAAAACATGTCTTCGTATTTGCAGCAATTACAAAAAAATAATCATACGTCATTATTGAAGAAGTATGAAGAAGCGCAAACAAATTTATTTAATCCCCAATTCTTTAAGTTCAGTTTCTTCATCTACAGAGTCCTCATCATCCGAGCCATGTACTGAAGGGGCAGGAGTGGTATGTCCTTAATGTAAGAGGTGCATAAATGTAATATTTTTAAATAAATCATTTGAATCTCAAAACTCACTTGATGATGAAGGACTTGGTGGTTCACTGAAAGGTCTCGAAAAACTTAAGTTGTTACGCGAACCATATAAAGAACTTTCATCAATATAATCGGGATAGACTGCTTGTATAGCCTTAACTCGTGCTTGTCTATAGTACTTTTAAATCATTTAGCAAATAAAAGCAAAACATGTTAAAGAAGGAAGATTTTATAAAAATACCGGTTAACTCATAAAAGCAGTAATTGTACTTTAATGTTTAAGTTTAGAAAGGTGATACTTAGCAGCACATTTTTTCTTCTAAAGTTACTTTATGCAAATGGTTGATAGTGCTGCTACACATTTCGGCAACTACTTCAACATTTTATTTACTGTTGCAATATTTGCTGAAAGGTTGCACAACTTTACTGCATTTACGAATCCACCCCACTGTATATGAATGTACTTACAATGCCCAGCGTTCTCCAATCAAGTAAATCACTTAAACGTTCGGTGCGATTGCGTTGAATAATTCTCTGTCTTCTATTAAGTCTTGAGAATTCCATCATATAATTGGATAGCTGCTGGACACTACTTTCCAGGCCAATATATCTCCGATCAACAATGTAGATACCATATGATTTGGGATCACTAATATGCTCTTGCATAAAACAACCGAAACCCGAGAGATTTGTAGTAATACTTGGAATACCCATAACCGTGCATTCGGCTGGCGTATAACCCCAGGGCTCGTAGTATGATGGAAATACGCCCAAATGGCATCCACGTACGAATTCTTCGTAGTCAATACCGAACAGTGGATTAGTAGAGGTTAAAAACTCTGGATGGAACACCATTTTAACTCGATCATTAACCGAATTAAATAACTGGCACCGCCTGATTGCACTTAACACAGGATCATTCCAATCCTCAACCTACACACATACATACATACATATATTGAGAGCACCATTGTAAACTATCCAGATGTAATTCGATTTTGTACTTACAATGTTGTGTGTGGTAACCGGTGGCATACTGTCCCTCTGCATAGCGTACATACATCTCTTAATTTTAACCAAATCGTCTTTTGTGAGGAGTTCTTCAGTTCCTGGTATATGGCCTTTGAGACAAGAATCAAATAACCTTTTGCCAATGCCCTGCTGCACGTTGTTTATGGTATCACGTAATTGCTTGACCACTGCATGACCGCGCAGAGAATCAACATTGAAATTGTTTGTCTTAGTGGGAAAAATCAAAAATGCTACAACGGTGGTATCTGGTTTTTCGTGTTTCAACATGGCATTAAGACGAGCTAAAGATTCGATGAATATATCAGCTCCTTTATTACCGAATTCATATCTTCCAGCTATAAAAAAGTATAATGTTTTATCAAGATCGAAATTCATGTGCCTGTAATAGAAAATCTGTTATTTCGATTGCTTTAAGGAATATAATAAAAAAAAGTTGTTTATTGTTTACCCATAAAAGTGCCCTCTAACGAATTCGTTAATTTTTTCCTTTGCCATTGCATGCAAATTTTGAAATTCGTGAATAGCAGAGAATTTTTTAACATTCAATCCATTCGGTGTTATTATATCCGGTTTCCGCTTTAATAAGTGTTCGGCTTCATATCCGGTAATTTCTGAAACCGTAGTAAAGACATGGGACAAATGTGTGGCAGCTCGTTCTAAACAGTAGCGATGGTAAATTTGACGCTTGCCAGCCTCATCATCTACTGCGAATTTATCCAAATTGTTATAAAAATCTGTGTTACCAGCACACAGGTAACGACCTAATAATGTTGCATGAGTAGTAAACACGGTGGCGATTTCCACATGTCGTGTACGCAAAGCAATTAGCCCAACACCGGCCTGCCATTCGTGAAAGTGAGCCACTACACGCGGAACTTGCAAGTCATTGGCTTGGGAATATTCAACGGCACGGTTACGAAACTGATTTGAAATTAAATTATTTATTCAATTATATGTTGGGAAATTATACATATTTATGTACATACTTCTTCTAAAAACTCGGTAATCATGAAACCCAAAATAATCGCATCATTTGTTTCAATGTCCAAATGGGGAATACCTGAAAGTGTTGCATTTTAATGCTTCCATCATTAAAAATAAAAATCTATTACAAACTTTACCAACGTGACATTTTTCCCACAGTTCTGATCTAAACTGATCCAGTTTCCATGCACCTGAGCCAATATCAAATAAAATTAATTGGGGACTGCCATCGACTAGCCAACGACCTGTGTGTATTTTATAGCCCCTAGATCTCATGGTACTGACAGCATCTAAAAGTGGATTGCCGCGGGGAAATTCCATTTCTTCAATTTCTGTACGGGCGCAATTCTCCTTATAAGGTCCCATTAAACACAATTGCTCTCCCATTTCTTCGGTGGACACATAAGCTTTTGAACGAATCACCGTATAAATGCCACCAACTTTGTTTGCTACTTCCCAAGCAATTTCGAATGTCCATCGGTTCTGACGGGAAGCGATATCTCCACGATCAAAGTAGTCCTTTAAGTCACCACCGGACTCCACGCGTGAATAGCGTCGATTCATCTAAAAAAATAGAATTAATTAAATGTATTTGTCTTTCAAAATTTCCTTAGTGTGGTCTTCTTTCATTTCCATGACAGACCCTGTTTCCAAAACCATTCTGATCATAGTCTTCGAATCGAAAAGATAATTGTCGCCGCAGCATTAAGGAACTAATGTTTGCAATACCACAACCTTTAAACGTTTAAATGGTAATTTTTAAAACTATATTATATGCCTGATCAACTCAAAGATAACCGATGAAAAACATCATTTGTACTAAATGTTACTCAACGTAATCGCATGTTCTGTTTTTTCTAAAAATATTTTTGAAACTGAACTCACACATTTTCAGATTATCTACTTTGTTATCGCTTACAATTCCCGAGAAGATTAACTTGCCGACCTGGAGAAATAAATGTCTATAGACTAATACACACATACATATTTACAATAATGAAAATATTTTATTTCTTTCCAATATGTGACGCTCAATACAAACGTGCACGCACCTAAAGTTTGAAAAAAACTCTCTGCTTTTTTATTTTGCGAAAACTATTGTAAAACAAAAATATAAATATATGCATGTATGTATGTACGTACATATGCATGTGTGTACATGTTTATCATCGACTTCGTTGATTTTAGAAATATAAGCAAGCAGATGAAGAAAGAATTAAGAAAGTGGATTTTGTATCAGCCTTATTACGGTTGTCGAAATTTCGCCTTCGACTTCGACAAGCTGTAGTAGATTAAAAAGGAATAAAATTCATTTCCCGTGCTATTCACAAAATTTGTCAAAATCATACTTGAACATATGAATTTTTTCAGTTTAGAAAGGATTTGCACATTTGTTTGATTATATTTTTTTAAATTTATATGAATTTATTTATGTTATTATGAATTTATTTTGTTTTATATGAATTAGCCTTTATTTGTTGAATTTGTACTTGTTTTTGGTTCAAATGTACGAAATGAAAATAATTTTCTATTTTATTAAAAAACCCCGTACCCGAAAAATCCCGGAATCCAGGTATTTAAAATTTTAAAATCCCTAAACCCGGTATTTGGAATGATGCGACGAAAAATTCTGCATTAATAAATCGCAACAATAGAGCGATATGTTTATATTTTTAAGTACAAGTTAAATGTTAATTATACATACATACATATGTACATGAATCTGTATGTAACGCCATATATTAAAAGTTTGGCCGATCGCATCATTGAATGGGGCATTTGCCAACTGATGACGATCTTTATGCAAGTTCTTTGCCAAAATCTTTATAGTATCGAAAAAATATTCATGGCGCTATTCTCTAAACGTGTGCGGGATTTTCGAACATGTTTAAATTGTTGAAGGAATTGAGTAATCCGTATGGTTCCTTTAGATCAATTATACTATTCTTTTGGAATTAACGTTTTCTTATTAATTCCAAACATATGTTAATATTTATACATATTGTTACAATGTCAATGTCGTGGAAGGTGCCCCAGATGTTTTTTCATCTGCCCACGATTCCCAAGCTGGAGAGAATTGGCAAGAACTTTTACATTGTAGTTGCATACGATTATGTATGAGTCTATGTATGTACATATATCCTGACTATTTATTGTATCTAATTTTGTGAAATTGTTTCTATTAGAACTCCATAGATTAGAATAGATTCGTAGACGAATGAATACAGTAACTGATAGCCTTGTACGCATGCTATGGGGAACGTTTGGGTCAATGTACCGAGGTGGTTTTGCGTGTTAAACTATCACAATCCTGTCTAACTCCATTGCCAGAGTCTTTCGATGATTCCATTCCTTAAAGTAAAAAACTTAAATGCTAAGCCGATTTGGAATTATATTTATTTCTTTTGTATGAAAATTGATTTAGTAGGGAGAGTTCTTAGCTTTGATTCAATAACATCCGTTAAGCCGTTTGCATGTAAGATAACACCTTCCGATCTTCACACTCAGACGACTTATTCTAAGTCGTTAAAGTTAAAAAATCTAAATAATTTTCTTTCGCTTAATAAGCAAAGAACTTCGTTTTACACGAAGTAAATAAAACAAATTATTTTATCAATATAAATAGTTAAATTCCATTTAAAAAAAAACTTAAAATTGTAATAAAACTTGAATTTCTATTCTATTTAAAATTAGTTTAATTAGACATTTAAAAAAGGCATAATGGATTGTAGCAAAATAAAATCGACTGTTAAATACGATCCAATAATCATAGTAAAAATAGTTAATAAAAAAATTGATTATTTATTGGCTTCGCATACCATTCACAAGTAGAAATATACATATGTATGTATGTACATAAATAAGTATGCACTACGCATTTCTTATTTGAAAACTACATATTCCATGATCACATATTTAATTACATATGTATGTGGTTTACGGAAATGTTATTTTTCTTGTTTCAAAAAAGCTTTGGTTTTGGTTTTACCTTAAAAGTAGTCGAACCTTCCCTATTAATATCTAAGCATATCTCTTGATAATTTTTTGTTTAATACTGTTTTATCTTATCAAACAAATAAATGTGCACCATTTTAAAGGTAATCAGCAAATTACCTTTTTTTCATGGTTTTAGAAATTTAATTTTTAAATGTTTTTTCTTTATTTTTTTTATTTGTGTCTAAAAATAAAGGGGAAACATGAAGTTATTTTGCGATTTTATAGGTTATATACATATCTGTGGTCATATGGAAGAGTAGCTTATGTCGAATTAGTTATTGCATTGGGAGCTTTATAGAAGTCTAGGCGCTTAAATTTATTTAATCCGTTTCATGAAATCATATAATTTGACCATATTATGTACATTTACTTTTTAGCTTAATTCTTTTTAAACAACATTGCATTGGTCAAAACATCTTATATCCACATAATTTTGTTTACATATTCCCATCTTCCCTAAATAGATTATTTTCAAACAACTTATGTTTAAATGAGATTTTTAATGAAATATGATTCACGCACACAGTAATCTTATGTATTATTAGTAATTATTTCAACAGAAGCGCTTAAGTTAACTTAAGGTCCATTAAAACGCCAATCATAGTATCGAAAAAGACCTTACGTAGAAAAAATGGCAAATCTTCTTTATTTGCCAATACTTTTCAAAAATGTGTACATTTGTTCTCTAATAAACTTGTTACTAACATTTTAGGTTACTTATTTTATATTTCAAAACTTGAATTTTTGACTTAAGCTATTATTCCATATGAACACAGATATACTTACATACATACAAATGTAATGCAATTTCCCATCAAATGCGGTCAATATTGGTATTATTTAAAAGCTTTTGAGAAGAGCTTCGAGTTAATAAAATTGTTAATAAATTCATTAACCCATTATATGCGACAGTTTTTTTTGTATTTCTTTTACTTCATAAAGATACTAAAGTATACATACTAAATTTAAATATGCAAATTTTTTCATTACATTTTGTCAGTCTTTTATAATTGTTTCGAATAGCAACTGAAATTAAACTTTGTTTCTGTGTGCTAACAACTCCCTACAATTAAGTACTAGACTACGTAAATAACACATTTTAAGTTAATTAACTTCTATGAACTAGTACATATTCCTTGCAGTGAGATGGTTTTTCATATTTTTTCTTTGATAAAGAGATAACGGTGATTCTTACTAAAAATATTAAAAATTTGATCATCTCCTGAAAGATATTCTCAAAAGGGAACAAATTTAGTTTAATAACGCACCTCCAAACAAAATAAAGCCAAAAACTGATAGAAAATTGAAAAATAAGTAGAAAATATTAAATGGGAAAGCGAAGTTTTACGATCTGCGAAACTCTGAAGTTTTCTCATACACATATTTACATATCTGAACGGCTTAAGTCTAGTTTACCAATGCACCTCCTACTAAAAAAATGCCTTAGGTTATAGAAAATTGCTAAATAAGAGGCTTTAGTTACCGAAGTTGGTGTTTGTTATTTAATTAAATATTTTAATTACACTTATTTAAAAAACTACATAGTAGGTATTTACCTGGTGCACTTTATAATAGTTAGAATATTTCTTTCTGGATATTCAAAATTTATTTAAACATTTTTAACTCTTTCGGTGCCAATAAAATTTTTACAAAATTCTACATCATATTATTACGGAAATGGATTAGGTTAATATGTGTTTTATTCAAATAAAAGTGTAATAAAAATTTAATTAAATAAAAAACACCGGCTTCGCTAACTTAAGTTTCTAAGCGTATATGACATTCGGCCAGGCGTATGGTATAACAAACACCGGCTTCGCTAACTAAATATTCTTTATAAGGCGGACCTTTGCCCGGATGCAAGGAAAATAAATATTTTTTTTAACGCTAACTTTTGTATTTTTTTTATCCCACCTTCTAATGAGCTAATAAGTTTTAAATAAATTTTGCATACCAGATAGATCTATTCAAAATATTTTTAATATTCTAATATATTGGCCATACACATGTTCAGAAATGTGGAAAATCGTTGGTAAAATAGATACAAGCCCCAAAACTTAAGAGGTCTTAAGTCCAGTTTAATGATACAGCTCAAAAAATAATACACAGGGGGTAGAATATGGAAAAATAAGAAGAAAATGTTAAATTAAAATATGGGGGAAATTCATAGTTTTCGAGTTATGGGCATCTGAAGTTTCCTTATATATTTCCACTACATTTCTAAACGCATATGACCAAAATTGGTATAATTTTAAAGCTTTTGAATAGATCTTTTTGAATGTATATTAACTGAAATTTCAGAGGCCTATAACTCGAAAACGTTGCTTTTCCCCCATATTTTTATTTAAAATTTTCTTCTTATTTTTGCATTTTCTACCAGCCTGTGTAGTTTTTATTTCATTTTGGAGCTGTGTGACTAAACTGCACTTGTTCCCTTCAAAGTGCCATAACTCGGAAACTAAGGTTCGCCGCCAATTTTTTGTTTAATTTAAACAAATTGTTTTGTTGTGGCAACACTGCTTATAATTTACATTCTTATATTTTAATACACGTGTGGGTTTATAATTAATTCCGTTAAACTTTCTAATCACATTTTACCACCAAAACATTATAAACAAATTGAATATTGCAATATGTTGATGTTTTGATGCACGAAAAAAATTTTGTATTTTTTATACCTTTATTTAGAATTGATACAAAATTAAATAGATTTTTTTCGTCCACATCACTAAGAATTGTTTTTCATGTTTGTATCTATGTACATATGTATGTATGTAAAAACATCCCTCATCATTAAAAATATTTGTTTGTTCTTGATTTGATAAATGTCAAATAAAGGTCAATGATATTTATTCTACACCAGCTTCAGTGCGTGGAATGCCTTCGTACATTTCTTAAGTTAGAAACACAAACAAATTTACTTTCTACAAATGTACAGGAATTTCTCCTTATTTTTGGATTATTTATAATAGTGCATATGTACTATATATTTATATTCTACATACATAAATCAATTTAAATGTTTAACTTTTTAAGTCGCATTAACTTTTATTTGTAGGTATTAATAAATTTTTTTTCACTTTATTAAATTTAAGTTATTTTAGTTCACTGTGCTTTTAGTGCAATATTCATTATGTATATACATATGTACATACATACGTACATATGTACAATGTATATATTTATAATTTTATTTATTTAAATTATCATCACCTTTGTTTTATAAACCTGCAATCCACTAACAAAACAATTTAAATATCTTAATTCTTCCGAACAATCGATGCCGGCGTTAGTACTCAACCGAATATAAAAAATTAGCCAAACTGATTTGTTCAAAATTTTTTAGCGAAGCCGAAAATCGTGCATTTATATGTACAGGCATAAATATCTATGTATATATGTAAATAAAAACATACAACCAATGCCACACTGATGAGGGTATATCTCTTAAAACAGCTGATCTCTTAAGATATATTTCCTTAGTGTCAAACTAAACAAGCAACTTACCTATGGCCTTATTCACAAACAACGTTATGGTAGGTTTAAGGTTGGATTTTTATATGGGAAGGCCGGTTTTAATGCACACATTAACATCATTAATCGTTTGTGAATAAGGCCATTAAACAATAATTTTTATGTAACCCTGCAGCCCCACGATCTAGATAATTTAAATTGCCTTAAAATTGCGTGCAGCTTACGACATAGCTATCAATTTAAATGAATTTTCATAAGCAGTACGTGTGAAAACTTGAACGTGTGGCTGCAGGGCCACAGGCTTGCCTAGTTGCTGCACGTCTCTACGCTCAATATTTATTTCCGAACATAAGCACAGATGATATTACTAGCACAACAATACAAGAACAACAACCATTTCATATATCGGTGCTGTCAAAATCATCCACAGAACACAAATACAGAAATATATAAAGGAAGCCTTTTTGACATTCAAAATAGAAAGCATAAGCAAAACAAAGAAATCAGCTGCCGTTAAACGCAATCCACACGATAAAATTTAAGATGTTTTTTACGACGCTTGGGACAGGGACAGGTAAAAATAAAAACACGGCTTCTGTTTCTGTGAGTTGTTTTAAAGCAGATACATATTATTACTTTCTTGTGTATAAGCAAAACAAAATAATAAACACAAACATACAAACTAATACTTGATTGTGCATAAGCAAAACGAATTTGTGACAGCAAAGAAACATCAATAAAGGAGAGCGAAAATAATCAGTTACCGCCGCCCTTGATTTTGCTAGAATTATGAACGAACAAATAAAGAAAAGTTAAAAGACAGACATAAATGAAAAATTCATGTATAAATGCATATAATTTTTGGTAAAAAATCGAGAATTAAGAACAAACCAAGGCGACTTCATATCAGGTGGTTTTGTCAGCTCAGGTGATTATTTTTTGCTCCTTGCATCTCCTTGAATTTTGATCTGTTTTGTTTGTCGAATTTTTTTATATTTGATTTGTTTTACAGTGTTTGACGTTTGATTATGACAAATAAAGCGGGTATTTTTCAAAGCGAATTGAGGTAAGTCTACCTGTTATGAATTTTCCTTGCGACTATAAACATATATATGTATAATTCAAACTCATCAATCGATTCAATTGTGACATTTTAGATCCGCTTTATAAATAGCGAAATTAGAGGTTTTAAGCTTTGTTTTATCTTTTATATAAACGTACGTCGACACAAACGTCAGAAACAGATAAGCTACAAAATACGCAGCTGATTCATTTATATTTCAGTGGTGCCACTTTAGATATTTTTCTTTCTTAAAGTTAGGTTTTTTCAGAATGTACAATTCAAAACTATACAATTTTACTTTGAATAGGAAAAGCCTAAATATGGATGAAGATCCCTAAATATAAGTAGTGACCTAAACGAAAAAATATAAGCTGCTCGCGAAAATTTTTAAAATCCGCAAAATTGTGCACAATTGAGATAATTCGTAAAATCTCAAAAAGCAGGGATTGTTAAAATTAAGTAGAAATTTACGAAACATTTTCAGAACTTTCTAACATATTGCGGAACTTTGCGTTTTTGCAGCGTGGGTGGCTTTTTCTATTTTTTATTGTTTCATCGACTTTTAAACGATATTAAACATTTTAAGTTTTCCAATGATTGGAAGTTATTGCGAATTTTCGTAATTTTTTTTTCGAGTTTTTCTCATTTCTTGCATTTGTAGCTTGTTTTAGGAGATTTTATGGATTTTCCTAATTTTTTTAAAATTTAGCGCATTTTTGTGATAATCGTAATATGATTGACTACTGGCCTTTTTATTACTTCATTGAATTTTTAAGAATTTATAAAATAATGAACATAGAAATGCATGAATTTTATTTTCCTTATTTTCATGCAAATATAATTTTACACAAAAAGTTAATACCGAAAAAAAAGAAGTGCGAATTTTGCATTTCATTTTATTTGACACTAATATGCTTTATATATTTCGTTATATTGTTTTTGCTTTGTAGCTAACAAAAATAGATTATTTTAATTTGACTACACGGCAAAAGTAGCATGGGCAACAGCCTGCAGCCGTTTAGCCGTGAAAGTAAACATTTTCGTATGTATTCTATTATTGATAGGTTGTAGTCGGTAGCCTGCTGTCGTAAATGTGTTTATACACTGCCATACCAGAGCATGATTTTGAATATTGTCGATTACACCATGTTCAACAGCCGGTTTGGAAATTAACTAAATATAGAAGCGTTGCCGGCTAGTTATTTTCGACTAAATTTTTTTGCTTTTGGAGATGTGAAGTTTATCATTTTCTGTGTTGGTATCCCTAGAAAGAACAGAAACACCGTAAGCTGTTCCAAAAAGGGTAAAAAGCTAAAAAAAATTACAAAAAGGGGGTAAAAAGCACCATAAAAAATATTTTAAAAACTTAAGTTATGCCAAAAAATATTAAGCATTTTATAAAAAAGATAAAGTAAATAACAAAAATAAAATTTAAAGTTTTTGCTTCAAAATAACATTTTAAATAAAATGATATTAATTATTAACTTCATGAAAGTTCACATAAATGTACATATGTATGAAAGTTTGTTAAAAACCGATAAAACTGTTAAGAATGGCAAAGCACAAAAAAAACATTGATCAACGTTCGACAAAATGGTTTGTTAGTTCCTAGAAAAAGTTTTCCGTCTTACAGGAAGGAAAGCTTTTTTTCAAAGTTAACCTCACGACTTTTTTGAAACTTTTTCATTCAATGGTTTAGAAATTAAGTATTTTATTTATTGTTATCTTTCTCATCCATTTGAAAACCATCGGTTTCTCAATACTAAATATTTATGTTTTGTATGAATGAATGTTCGCTTGTCATTATTTTAAATACTCGTATTTGGACCAATGAAAATATTTTTAAGATACTCGACTTAGTGTTTGAACAATTAAGTTATGAATTTCAGTCGAACCGTATGATTTTTAATGCCAAGAAATTTTATTTTTAAGTAAAGTACATATTTTAAATGTTGTTATTATTAAATAAAGTAATTTAATTAAAAAAATCAAATTAAAACAAAATGAAGTCAGAATAATTAACATTTCTTTAGATTAAAAACCACACAGTTCTACTGAAATTCACAACTTAACTAAATTCAGAAGTTAATCCAAATTACTTATGTGTATGAAAGTCTATTTGACGGTGTCCGTTTGCCTGACCTTGTAATGGTTTGAAAATATTTTTCGAAGGTCTTAGATAGTTTACGGATGAATATTATGAAACGATTTAATCAATATAGTGCTAAGATATGGTAGAAAACGGATGCTTCTGTTTTGAGTTCCATCTAAATTTTTCTAAAAAAAATATTTACATTTTATTAAAATCTCTATAGTTTTGCCGAAAAATGAAATTTCACCATAAAATCAAGGTTTCTCTACAAAATTTAAATGTAATAAAAATCATTATCAAACATTCCTCTAACAATCAGATTTAGTAAAAAATCTAAATTTCATAAAAACTTCATCAAAAATCATCCATAAAGAAACTTCCTAAAAAAATATTTCCGAAGAAAATTGATTCGAAAAAACGAATACTAAAGTTTGTGCTGTTAATTAATAAATTATTTTTACGATATTATAGAAATTTCAGTTTTTGATTTATTTTACTTTCAAAACATTTAGTATACAAATTTTATTTCACTGTGGTTGTGATTTACATGTGTATGTGCTCATACTCGTATATATGAGCAGTTTTGGCTTTTACTATTTTCTAATTTATTTGTAGTCGAAGGGATTTAATATAGTATTCTGAACTCGAATTTTTCGATACCGTATTTACCATTTTAGTGACTTTTAATGATGCTTTGGAAAGACTATTTCTGAGTTTGGTGCTCAGTTTCAATCAATTAGGTTCTTAGGCGAAATTGAAATTAAAAATAATAACTATTCAATAATCATAGTTTTTCAAATCAATAATACTTTATATTTTCAAGTTTTTTTTTCGTTTTTCATTCGTGTTGCGTTTTCCTCAAACCAAAATTTAAATACGTTTTTTGAAAACTACGCGTTTTACAGTCTTGTAGCGGTAGCCATCAGCAGAAGCGGGAGAAACGTCTTCAACAATTTGAATTTGTTCTGCAGGGGATAAGTATTCACTTGAGGGTAATTCGTTGACATCGCGGCGTTGACGGTAACGGATGCGTTTGACGGTCTTATAACGATATCCATCATGCGCTAATGCAGCTGAATCTTGACTGGCGTCAACAGGAACATCAACAAATACTGGAATGTCAGCAACAGCTTGTTCGGATTGTGCTGGAGGCAAGTATTCATTGAGTGGCAATTCATTGACATCGCGACGATGACGGAAACGTAAACGTTTAACTGTTTTGTAACGATAACCATCATCTGCAAATGAACTTGAGTCGCTAAGTGATTGCAAGTCCACATTGATCGTAGACGAGACATCATCATCCAAAGGTGGCAAATACTCACTTGATGTTAAAGCAGCACAAGTTGTGGCAATTAGAGCAAAGAAAATAAATGTGCGTTTCTAAAGAAGAAAAAGAAAGTATTGTTGCTTCTTTTAATAGTTATTCTCTATTGTATCGATAGTTCTCAATTTTACCATTTCTGCGTCGATTTTACACCTCGTAAAGTTAAGAAACGATTGATAGTCATAACATTTTCGAACTATCTTTATATACATTTCTTTATCCGCTTGCGGTTTCTTCATAATCAGTTCAAACTATTTCAAAGAAAAAAAAACACACACACACACGATCACTAGTCACAAACATATTGTACGCACGCATTGTTAATACATATTTGAAAGCAAAGTGACATATAGACAGACAGTTTTGCCACAAATTCGTTCCCCTCTGAATTTTTAATGTTCTTTGTTTTTTTGATTTTACCAATTCTGAGACAAATAAGTGTTTACTATTTATTAATTATGAATTTAAGAAGTCAATAAAAAGAAACGAGAAGTTTAAGTTTAAGTGATCGATCCACTTGAGCAACCAGAAGTTCAACATTTGCTTTTATTTTAAATACTAAATATAAAAAAAAATTATTCCAAGATATTGATTGAATAAAAGAAACATTAAATATTTGCTAATTCAGGCTTATGAATACAAACGCAAGTATGTTTTATTAACAAACGAGAGTTAGAAAGATCAATCTATTTATAAATAATCGTAGAATATGTTTTATGCTGGTATGAATACTAAATGACCAGCCAGCCGTTCTCTATGAAAGTTGTCTTCAATGAGTCGATTACTTTAAATTTTTGTGTCTTCGCAAAAGTTTTGAAAATTTGAAATTTAAAAAAAGTTTATCAAAATAGTTGTAAAGGGAGGCGACGTTCTTTCAAAAATTCGCATTTCATGATGAATTTCTGGCGCAATTTTCCGAAATATCTACGGAATATAAAATGAATAATACCCACAAGGAAAAATAATTATTGTTGTGGTTCCGTTTTTCATTTTTATTTTTTAGGGCCATTTTTCATTTTATAAATGATGAAAAATTTGCAAAATCCGCTAATGAAGAAAGGTAAAAAATTACAAAGCCGTGCGAAAGCAATAATGCTTTTATTTTCTCTACAGTTCTTGGTGCTATATTTAATTTTCAGCATAGCGGCCTTCTTTTTTAGGGCGTTGTAGCTCAGCGTAATAAATTTCAATGGAATTTGGAAATAAAAATTGCGCGAATTTTTTTATAAATTAAATTTATGTTCAAAATTTAACAAACTTGGATATGCAAGTTTTTAAAGACGCAATTATCTCAAAAACAAAGAGTGATGCCCCACTGTGCAATGAAAAACAATTCCGCTTTGCCCAGGCGCACATCCAAAGGAGAGAAAAAAAATCATAATTCTCCCAAAAATATCTCACATTAAAAAAATGTTATTAATATAAGGCTAAAGTTCGTAACGTTTTTGACTCAGAAAGAATTTGGCATAATCCAATAATCCAAAGGGAACAAGAAAAAAATTAGCGTTAATTAAATGCAACCTGCACGACACAACAGAAACAACGTTGTTATTCGGGGGCCGTTACACTCCCATCATCACTGTTGATGTACACTTTTCCATCTGAAAATAGATGTGTTTTGCTACGACTAAATAGATTAATAAATAACAGATCAACTGGTTTCCGTCTACTGGTTTCTACAACGCCAAATTCAATTATTCAATACACATGCAAAAGCTAAAGATATTTTTTACTATTTACCATTTTTTTCGTGAGAGAATGTTAAAATCTAGTCTATCTTTAGTTGTGCTGATGATTGAACTGCAGTATTTATACCAGATTTCATATTCGGATACTTTTAGGCATTCAAAAGATGCAGGTTTTGCCAGTTTTATCACATTTTATCTCTTGTTTTAGTTTTTTGTTTGGACACGGATGCAAAGATCGAACAGACGCCGAAAATAACAATTTATTTATAGATTTTACTATTGAATCTTGTTCTTGAAGCATGTAGCCACACCGTCTGTAGTTATGCAGATACTGGACGTAAAATAATTAATAAAAAACGGAAAACTGTCAAAGGCGAAACACGATATAAAAAATAATTTTTTTTATGCATTTGCGATTTGAAGAATGATTACGTTATTTGAAGACCGGAAGTATTGTGTACGAATGATAACGAAGCGACTAAATATTTATAGCTCAAACTATAAAAGATGAAGAGGCAAACAAACAGCTATTGATGTTCTTGTATCTCGTTCTGTTTGATGAAAACTGGTAAAATTTACATAATTTCGATTGATTTTATTTGTTAAATCGTTAAAATTCAAAATTACTTTCGATTGTTCAACCCTACGAACGTTTTAAAATATACTCATTTCATATTAAATTCATAAAGTTACTTACATACGTTGTAATCAAATATGCACTTGAATGTTTTTTCTTTTCCAACCTACGGAGGCGGAGATAAAATATTTATCTGCTGCTGAAATTTTTTTGAATTTTGACACTGATTTGTTAGTGCATATTTTTGCATATTTAACCCTTAAGAGCATATTAGAAGCATTTTCAAAAATTACTGGAGCATATTTGTCTCTTTTAACTCACATTTCAATAGTTTATTGATATTTTTTGAAATACTTACAAATGTCGCAAAGGAAGAAAATTTTGCTTTTAATTCTGATCAACAGTCGGCTTTTCTATTTTGTTGAAACATTATTGTCATCTAAATCTCATAATAAATTTCATATAAAATGTCTACTCAAGTTGATCGAGTGGATTTTGGAAATCGCACTTAAATCAATATTTTTTTATTTATTGCCAATTAATTCCACACAAAAAACTTCTTATTTTATCCCAAAATTTTTAATTTCGATATTGAGGTTTTGGTGTACATATTCTTAAAGCAGCATTAATTTATGCACCGAATTTGGACCAGTTACCTTTAGAAAAGCGGCTTCAGTCTATTGAAAATGGTCCTAAAGCCAACATTCTAAATCTTAAATATCTCATTTTAAAGAGTTAACATATTTAGAAATATTTCTAAGACCACAAAAATCAGCACTTACAGGAAATATGTTTATCCACTGGATGCCCCTCCTATTGAAAAGCAGTAAGTGTCCAATTCGTGCACAATGCTGTTAGTCGTACTAGTACAGGGAGTCTATCTACCTATATTATTAATAGGCAAACACGTTTTTTAGATCCCTTTTACGGCCTTAATACTGAACCGATTTTTTTCACATAGATGTGCACAAAATGGATGTTTAGGAGTCTGTAAGCGTTTAAAGTTGCTACTAACACATGCACACTTATTACACATGCATGTACCCAGATTCAACTTGAGAAATAAACAAAGTGTGCATGTGTGTTTGCCCAATTTGCTTTTACATTGAAATTAGTCATAGTTTTAAGTTGTTTATTTTTGTATTTTATCGTATGTATTTTTGTAAATATTTAATATTGATTTCTAGAATGCGGTCGATTGAGCCGGCAGCTGGATATACTAGATTTTTAAACGTACATATCTATGAGTACAGTAATTTATCTATTAAATTGAGATAAAAATTAAAAATAAAATTCAGAGAAAAAACACAATTAAACGAAAAATGTTTTGCTAATTAACCTTTTTATTTTCATTCCAACCAAAATATCTCTGCAATTCTCTTAAATTTTCAGATGAAATGAAACGCGCAAAATAAACTATTTGCATACATGTGCGCTCATGGTAAAACTTGCATAATTATAACATTTGCTATTTAATTATAATAAATCCAAAGTTTAAAGCGTTTCTTCAAATCATTCCATTCGAAACAGAAACACAAATGAACGCGTGATCAGATAATCTCTAATATAAAAATTTAAGTTAAAGAATGATTTATGCTAAAAGTGTCAAATCGAATGCAATTTAATGGCGGTAGACTTTTTTTTAATTAAGAAATAAAAGTCAAGTTTCGTGTTTTGTTGTTGACAACCAAACAGTTTACGGGCCAGCGGTTTTTGTTAAATGTTGATTTAAAAAAATTAATTATAAAATCAAATTGAAAAATTATATTTTTTATTTGTTTTCCTAATACGACACGTTTTATTAATTTGGTTATTTTTAAGAGAACTTAAGTGCGGTTTCCACAATACAAACGATTGGTTTGAGTAGACGAATGTAATGGAAGTTGGTACAAAAAATCAGTGTTTTTCATTTCAATTTTGTACTCAAGATGATCGTGTGGATTGTGGAAACCCCACTTTAATACTCGTATACTCGGATATTTATTTGGGGGCGGAGAATTTGAAGCCGTTTTGGGATTAATTTGGGTTACAGTTGTTTTCATCGATGATTTATTTTTAAGTTATTGATCTTGCAGACGTGTGGTTTTAGTGTGATGAGATTCGGGAAATGCAAATGTTAAGAACTGCTAACCTCGTTTATGCGATAGATTATTTTTTCCAAGGATATGTAAAGAAGCAAAACCGGCATATCAGAAACAAGAAAGTACTTTGCAACACAGCTTTGACGAGTTATTGTCGGAATTCAAAACACTTTACTTTGTGGGAAGTGTGTAGAAATTGAACTTTCAGACTACGGCAGTTATTGCGGCAGCATATCCAAAATTATATTAAATAAAGAATTAGTGCCATAAAATATCCTTGAGCTAAAGGCAATTTCATGGATATGCTAAGATTTGTTAACAGTTTAGTAATATTAATATTATTGGTAGTAAAAACAAAACTCGCTAAGAAAGTCAAGTTGATAGTTTTTCTACAAAATTTGTACGAACATTTTCATATTCATGTGTGTGAACCAGTAGTTAGAAAAATCTTAGAACGGACTCTTTTCAATCAGGGTGGAACAGGGTACCTTCATTTGTATGGGACACTTCCACTAAAGCTAGAAAGATATACAGGAAGGGTTTTTGCGAAGAAGTAAGCAGAAAATTATAACAACGGTGGAGAAGCGCACCCCTCTTGTAATAATAACTTAGAAAAAAGAAGTGAAATCTACACAAAAACAAAAGTGTGAAGAAGCTTCTATTGAAAAAGTTCGGCTGATGAAAGTAATCAGAACAAAATGAGGATGAAAAAAATGAGACAAGAGAAAAATATTTATCCGCAATTGGATTATATTTAGTTTACGTTTTCTCTGAAAAAAGAATTCAACTCCGCAGCCACAAGGTTCTATTTCTACCCCAAACCAGCACCTTTAAAACTTAAAGAAAACGAAACCACTTGTTTAAAATTGCAAAAATGATTCTACATTTTATAATAATTTATAATTTAATTTTAAGAACTTGCAGTTGTGCTCTGATTTTGGGGAGCTTCTTCAGTTTATTTGTAAAGTTAAAGACACAGAAGTTAAAACAGGTCTACATTGAGACTTAAATTCATTTGTTGTGAAATTTTATGAAATTTTAATAAATTTTGCTATTATTTCGTATTCAATGAGCTTGATTGTTGCTGTAAAGTTTGCTACTGTTGCTTTTACGTATTTTATATTTAACCCACATTCATTTATTAAATGGTAAATTGTTTTAAAATTTTTTTTTAATCAAATGTATTTTTTTTAATTATTTAAATAAATTCCGTTACATTATTACAAGCGTATTTTATTTATATTCGAAAAGTATGTGTTTATATTTGTATGGGGGAGTGTGCTATATAAATAACCATGTATGTACATATGTGTGGATGATTATGTGTGTATGTATGCGTGCATTTAACGTGTTTGCTTGTTATTAAAAAAGTACGAATTCGTTGTGTGTTAAATGTGAAGGACTCAGTGAACATTCACATTAAAAATAAAATAAAAATTAAATAAAGTGATTGTGTATGAGTGTGTATATTTACGCAAACTCACACATGCACACACATACATATGTACTTTCACATGGATACATAAAGAAACACGTTCACAAATATTTGTATGCATGCACTTAATTAAATTTGATTTGCATAAAAATAATTTCAAATTGATTGTTTATTTAACAAATACAATTACTTACATATATAAGGGCAACAACAACAACAACAACAAAATTCCCATCAACAGGGGGGCGGAACAAATCATAAGCAACTCTGGACTTGAAATATCAAAATTAATAAAGTTGAACGAGAAATAAAATTTGATGCGTTTATATGGAGAATTTCATGAAGAGAAAACTATATTTACGTATTTGGAACAGTCTTCTGTTATTTGTGGAATGTCCTCTATTGATCACTTCTGCTCATTTTTATATATTTGTTCAGTTCCGAAATAAGTAACAGTACATTATTATATTTACATATAAAAAAGCATATTTGTATTCATTAGGGTTCCTTACTAACAAAAAGCAGTGTTTGCTGTAAAAACAACTAATAATACAAATAACTCTCGTATGCTTTTTCTAGACATTATTTGTATAAATACAAATTTGAAATCACATTCAACCGAGCCACCTAAACAGTGGCGGATACATGGAAACACACATGAACACTGATGATGGGAGTGTAGCGGCTATCGAAAAACAACGTTGTTTCTGTTCTGCCGTGTAAGTTGAAATTCCTTTGGAATATTGTCTCATGTCCAATTCTTTCTGACTAAAAACGTTACGAACATTAGCCAAAAAATAATAATCACTTTGGATTAAAAACTACTAACAACCAATTTGTTCGAAAAATAATTACTTTAAATAAAAATCCTTTTAGTCCTTAGTTTAACTTCTATAGTCTAATTTAAAGGCAACCGAAATCTAGAAAAAAATATCTGTTTTTCTTTTTTACTTGCTGTTGCAGTTAGTTTAAAGTTAACTTAATCTATCTTGCCTCGAGATCAATAATTTGAATACTTTTATTTTTCTGCATACAAGAGAGGACACCCTAATGTACAAATGTATTTGTGAGCGTGTGTGTGTTTGTGGTATATGCTCGCGTATGTATGAGTGCTTTTGTTTGGCTTTTGTATTCACAGATCCACTCGAGTTAAATTTAAAACGTTTCATTGTTGTTCTTCGGATTTAAATAAACATTTGCTTTTGTTGCATAAAATACAACCAATTTCAATAAATTAAATTTTCTTTTCACGTTATTGGGATATTTAAATACATAAAAGTTTTTAAATAAACATTAATTATAATAATTTACAATTAATTTTTTATATGTGTTCTTTATTTAATCTCCAGTTTTAATTGTTAATGTGGATTTTTTTAACCCATTAGGTGCATAAGTGGTCAAATTTAAACTTTTTCATAAAAACTAAAGGATTTTTCAATAATGAACAGCGGCGATGCTATCGGCCGACTTGGTGTTCTTTCCATCGTGTGAATGAACACTAATTTTGTTATTAAAGTTTTACAAGTTGGTTGTACTGTAACTTTCCATAATGATTTGGCATCAGGGCCTGAACAATAAACAACAGATTTCACAGAAAAAAATTAGCGCCCAGACCGTCAACAACGACTGGCCGGTCCTTAATAGCAAAACCTTTTCACAATCAATTAATGGGTTAACCGGAACATGCATTCATTTATATTTTGTATGGTTGTTTCGTAGTAATTTAGGTATGAGAAGAACACACGTTCTTTTAATTGCTTTTATCATTTGTTGCTTGTTATTCTTGTTGGTGCTTTAATATATTTTTTGTTTGCTTGTAAAACCATTTTCTTTTTAATGCGGTTGTCTTTTACGAAATACATTTTCTTTGCCATCTGTTCCCTTGACCGTTATTAACTTGGCCATTAGGAACACAACCACATACACGAGTATTTTTATATGCACATACATTGATACATACATATGTATGTACATATATATCACAAAAATAAAGTCAAACCTTTATCATTGCGTATGAGAAGGATGTTTGCTATTAACACACATACACACACACACACACACACGCATACACATGTTCTTACGAAAAGCTTGAGTATGCTTAACTCTTGAAGGTAGCGAGGCAAAGAGAGCTCATGAAGCAGATGGGATTTGAAGCTCCCCCTTCATTTTGTGCACAAAAATTTAGTTTCCGAAGTATAAACCGGTCAGGCCGTTTGTACTCGTATTTAACTTCTCAAATATGCCCTAGAACTTTTCTTACTGTATTAAAACGAGAAACACTTTCGTTGTGCAAATAAATCGATGGTCAAATGTTGAAAACAGGAAATATATTTTTTAAACGAAAGAAAATGCTTTAAATTTTGCTGAAAACGTCATTTACTGGCGAAAAAAATATCTAAAAAATCAGATCAGTGTTAACATGTAACGGGTATCCCAAATAATAGTATATTTGTAAATCAAATGTTATTTTGACACTGAGATGTTTTTTCTGTCCGAAATATTGACTATCAGTGAAAATGAGTCGGTTTACGCTTGAACAACGTCTGAAAATATTGCAAACTAATTATCAAACATCGAGATTGGCCGAAAAATAATCGAAAAATCGTTTTATTAGACGTCTTGGCAATACTAATCTACCTCCTCGGAACAGCTATTTGACGCCTGCAGCCTCTTTATTGTGGGCTGCTGCTAAAGACCACCGATATTACGTGAGAATAAAGCAGAAATTATCCTCACTCTTGATGTCATTCGTAAGATAGAACCAGAAACCGTGAACAAAATCTTGCAAAATTATATAGACAGGATCAGCTACTGCGAAGTCAACCGTGCCAGTCACTGAAATGAAATTATGTTCCATAAATAATGGGAATATTTCTTATTTCTAATAAAGCCATAATATACCAAAATAAATCAAATCAAGTTTAGTTAATTTCATTTAATTTTTAAAGAGAAACTTGTACTTGGTTCATCCTGTATCTTTAAAAAAAAGGTATTTTATATATTCTATGAAATTATGACCGTGCAAAAGTTCCGTTTCAATTTATGGAATTTCTAGAATTGCAAATAATAATAATAATAATAATAAATTTAGTGAAAATAGTGTGTTTTATAAAACTCGTACATGATTAAAATTGAGTTTTTTAAAATATTATATGACTATTAATAACGATATGATTCAAAATGTAAAGATTATTATGATTATTATCAACTTAATAAAAAGTGAAAATATTTACTAGATATAAAATACATACTTTCACATTTGTGTATAAAATTGAAATGCTTACAAAAGAATCTTAAATTTATCCATTGAATATTTCGAGTAAGAAATACAGATACAAAAATCAAAGTTGCTTAACGCTTAAATAAATTTAATCTTCAAAGTAATAACTTTTGCATACGACGATCTACTTATATTTTATTTGAGTCTTATCCATATTTGAAACCTTTTTGTACATCCTAGATTTATCACATTAATATCTTTTGTCCAGCAAAAAACTCTTTATTATTTAATATTATGAAGAGTCCTTCTTGCTTGCAGCTAAATCTTATTATGTTAATATATTTTATTTAATATTTAATCTTGATCAAAAGCAATTCAAGTATGTATGGATGTGTTAGTAAAAGTAGAGAAAGGATTCATCCTATATTCTCTTTAATGACACAAAGCAACGTGTATGTGCATGTGCACATGGTCGCCAATATGATAAAATATGGTTACAATTGATGGGGCAAAGTTTTTAAATTCATTATGTATATTTGCATTTGAATAGTAAGAGGCACGAGTAGCTTAGCGGTGCCACCACAACGACAACGGCAGCACCAAAAACACCAGCAGCTGGGCAAGCCTGGATTTGGCAGCGACAAAGTGAGACTGCAAGGATAATTGCAATTTACTATGAAATTTAAATTTCTTATTGGATTTCCAATTGTATTGTAAATTTTTAATTTAAAGTGAATTTAAAATTTTTTATACAGATCAAGTTTACGGTATTCTACACCACAGTTTCAAAGTAGAGAGTTTCATTTTCCAAAAACTTAGGTCGTCCTTTTACGTATTTTACGTACGTTATTCTGCTGTCGGGTCATTAGAAGACGCAGATTTATTACTATTATTTTTGCTATTGGTCCCACTGTGCATAATCACAATCGTATACACATTAATAAAACTTTTAGTTTATCCTTAAAAAAGACACAAAATGAAGTTTGATTAAAAATAAGTATAAAACGAACGTTTGCGGCAAAAAATTTATACACTGGACTTCGAGCGCCCCTCGTGTCACTAAAAATCTTATTTGAAATCTGGAAATGAAGCGTGGCCGGTAATAAAATTTTTAAAACTGAACTTATGAAGGATCGTTTTTCACTTTTATTTTTCTCCATTCCTTCTACTTACTTGCTGCGAAAGTCTTTATTTGTAATTCACTTTAACACACTATTTATTATCTTTCGTGTTTATTTACATTCGTAAGCAGCCAAAGATTTTCCAATACAAACTTCTCTACAAATTGGTTATTTACTTATCCTCTTAACCACTTCTTAAGTATCTCTTACCCACCAATTTGCTTCCTTCTCTTCTCTTCCTTTATTTATTTATTTATTTTTTATTTTATTTTTACCTATTATTAATTGACAATTGGGAAATTGTCGGCATGTACGTAGCTGTTGAACTTGCAGTTTGCCACATTCAACCAATTTGATGAGGTTCAAATACTCTTTCTTTGGGCAACAAATTCGTAAGATACGAGTATTATATATTTCGATGTTATGTAGACTTAATAGTTTGCATCTCCTCAGAACCTTTTGTTGTTGTTGCACGCCTTGAAAGTTGTAATTGTTTGTTGATAGATGTTTTGTTGAACAAATTGATTTGCGTACTTACAGCTCTCAACTTTTGGCACAAGTGTTAAAATGCATTGCACTTTATTGAAAATGTTGCAAAGCCAACTTAATTGAAATGCAATAGTACTCTGCTCCGCAATTAGTTTGCCAAGAATGAAGAGAACATAAAAGGAAAAAAAGGACAGACAAGTGTCTCAAGTGTTCCGAGTATTATACTCATATGTATCAGTGTATATTTGTTACTTTATTAGTTTGTAGTTTAGTTGTAATGATAGTATCCTACTTGTTGTGGTATCTCAGAAGTTCTTGTTTTCAATTTACGTCTTATTAACAAAGAAGAAATTCCAATTAAACACAATTTGAAGAAGTAGATGGTCAAAATTGAAACTCATCATGCAGAATACTTACTTTATCACATTCGAACGATAATAATCAAATCAATATTTTCTCATAACTTTACTTTTTGATAACGAAGTTAGGTTTCGACGACTTTATGTAAAAATAAACACAAAAACGTACTGTTTAATTGCTCGTCAACGTTTCTAAGGCAAAAGGATATAAATATTGTGATTACTTTTTTTTAGCAATGTTAAATCTTAACCCGCTTAAGATTATTGAATCGTAACGAGTTATTTTAAATCTAAAGTATGTGAATGACAGACAAATTTACTTTAACATTTATTAATAGAGATCACATTTGAATGGATTTTAATTTTTTTTACTCTTTACAAAATATAAAGATGGAGTGGGAGATGGTAGCGGGGGTTTAACTCATATAAAACTCACTGAAATTGAAAACTTTTTTCCATTCATGTGTGAATGTCTTTAATATGATAACCCTATTATAATTCAGCTGCATGATTATTTTAGATTAAAATTTTTTTTTTTGAACTTTTCTGATTTTTGCAAACAAAAGAATTTTTTGTTTGTTTATTTACTTGTTTCAATAAAAATTCTGTAGAGCATAAAATCAGAGACTTCAAGTTTAAGTAATTTTAGAAAGTGTTAAAGCAAAAAGTTTACTTGTCAGTAAAAATTTAGAAATAATTTTCCATAAGCTGATATATTTACTATTTTACTACTCTATTTATATTCGTTTGTTGTTTCGCATAAAAATAAAAATTTATTCTTATAATATTTTCGCCTTGTTTTGCTGATATAATAATGTCACTAGCAAATTGTTTTTATTTTTTTTTGTAATTTATTCTCTTCCTTTCGTTGGTTGGATTTATTAGGCTTTTTTATTTTATTTTGGAAATTAATTTATGAAATTTAATTACCAACATTTATATAACAATATTGCATGGAGAAGAGTTTAATGCTAAACCACCCATTATGTTGGCCACACATTTATTTATTAACACATACACACACGCATATGTGGTCGTAGTATGTATTATATACAGAGGCACACACACACACACACCAAGACGAACGATTGTAAACGATTAAATTAATGCACTTTGCGTGCTTGGGCCAAGTTAATTAAAAATGCCCATAATGTGGCAAGGCACGTAACAGATGTATGTATGTTTGTACACATGCCCTCTATCGATAGATTCTCAATAACAACCAAAGAACAACAACAATATCACACAACTGAAACTTTCTTATGATGCGACGTATGTGCCATAAATCGTTTTAAAAAACACTCTCATTCAATGTTTATTGTTGCTATCAATAAAATAGTAAAAATATATGTTTAGATACATACATACACATGCATGTGAAAATGAGTATGTACATATGTATGTGTTTGAAATAACTGTTGTGCTTTCTCAACATACGAGTACCCTGCAGTTCTGATAATTGCAGATGTTCTAGAAACATTAAGCCAATACTTCTAACAAATTAGGGACTATTGTATTGATTGTACTACCCTTCATCTCATTTGGAACGGGCTCATTTATGGCAGGTTCCCATTTCGCTTGTGATTTCTAGTATATTCATTGGGGATACATGGATGCGTGTGTCTTTCTGTTGAATATAACTTTGTGAGTAATTGTTGGACTGAACTCTTAGTTATTGTTCATTGGAATTCTGATAAAAATTGAAATGTGACCACGATATTAAAATTTCCCAAAACAAATGAAAAAATCTAAATTCATAATAAAAGTGTTGTTCTCGAATTCATTATAACTACAATTCAATTTGATTTTATTAAATATTTTTGTCACAAGTATTTTTACACAAATTTTTAGCCTTCATAGAATCTGAAATAAGACTATTATTGCACTATTTGACCGGTTAAACAACTTTTGCATCGGCCAGAAGTCCTCAAACGGTAGATAATCTTCCTTATGACTGTAACTTTATTTAATCAAACTTCTGAAAAACCAAAATAAATATGTAAATAAAATTAGGATTACTTTTTCTAGTTTTTTCTTAGATATGCTCACAGTCGGAAACTTGAAATTAATTGGTCATTTTGATTTAAAAAAATAATTTTGAAAAACACAAAATTTAAAATTGTATTTATTTCTCTGAAAAAATATTTTTACAATTTTATTTTTTGGTTTTTTATTGTAGTACCGATAAACCTTAATTTTCGACAATTTAAATTTTTGGACTTTTTCTCAACTTTTATTTTTAAGGTTTTTTTAGTAGGTAATAAAAAAATCGAATGATATATATTTTTTTAAATATTATCTTTCCAAGATGAATTTATTTATTTTTGAATTATATATATTTTTAATTATTATTGAATTATTTTTGATTTTTATGACCTAAAACTAAAATTTGAGAAAAAGTCCACAAATTGAAATTTGTGCGCTTTGAAAATGATTTCTTAATATGTCGTAGTGGAACTTTTTTTCGCATGCCAAAAGCTACCGAAAAATCAATGACGCAATATCGAAAAATGTTTGTACACAAGATAAGCAATAATTTTTCATATGTGATTTTTGCTAAAATCAGTTTTCAACACATCGAAAAAAAATTTCCTACGTTCACTTCTTTTCTCTAACAATATATGATAATAAAAAAATAATAATGATAAAACATTAAAATTTTATCAAAAACAAGGAAACTTACGTTTCGTTGTTGGCTGCATTTTAAAGCAAACGACAACAATGCCTCATCAAGTTAAACGATGCACAGTTTGCTTATTGTGAACGCGTCGATAACATTTTACACGGTTGCATTTCGGAATGCGAGACTCTTTAAGAGTTTCAATATTAACCCCAGTCAGTTCAATAACTTAAAATTTGCTAAAAATGGGTTTGTTGGTATTGGTTGGTAGTTCCGTTAAAGTCTGCCATGAATTTGCGGAATTTCATGATCTGCCGATCGGTTTCCTCCTCAAAATAACTGATACTCATAATAACCAAAAAAGGAGAGAACTGTAGGGTTATTTTGTATTACATACTTACTGTACGTACTATTTACATATAATTACTTGAGCTTTGTCAATTGCAAATATATGGACACAATTATTCTTTTATTATGTTATTCCTACTTAAGTTTTATTAACTGAAGTACAAACAGCAAAGCATTAAAACACAACAAACGTTTCCATACAATAAATATCGCCACATTTACATAATTAAGGATATATACATATATCAGATATGTCTTATAAGGATCAAATTTACAATGTCTCATTGGAATTGGAGGAATAGATCCAAAATACTTGTGAACGGAAGAAACAAAGTGTCGTTAAATTAAAATTTTTAATAGTTCTGTCTGATTTTCAACAATCTCTGTAACACATTTAATATATCTCTAAATTCGTTTCGCAAGATAAAAGTATCCTTTTCTAAAATTTTTGTGCTTAACACACATCAGAAAATATCCTGAGTGTGGCTGTAAGTTTTAAATCAATTGCTAACAAGTGTGTTAACAAGCTTAACCACTAACAAACACAGTAAGCAGACAGTCCATGTGATGGGCAGGCGGCAGATGGGAAAAACGAAAAGAACATAAATACACTTGCATTTTATAAACTCAATACTCATACATACGCACAAACACACATTGAATAACCAGCTGCTTGTAGAGATATCACAGAAAATAAAATCCTCAATACAGGATATTAGAGTTAAACCATAAAAGGATTGAACTAAGCTGCAACAAGAATTTTGGCAAAAAATGTACACAACTGCAGCAGCAAATACAAAAGAAACAATCTAATAATAAAGAGAGTCAATTTGAAGCTGGTTAAACAATATCGACCGGATATCGACGATTTAAATTTTCAACATGAATTACTAAAATACTAGACTTGAGTTTCTGTGCAGCAATAGAAAAATATGGGGACTACTTGTTTTGCACTTGAGACAAGTAAAAATGAACGAAAAATCAAATTAAGAGAAGTTTATATGACAAAAAAAAGATACAAATTAGCAAAACAAAATATATGAAAGTACATGCAAATATCCACATACATATATGCACATAAGCAGGGCAACCAAAAATATGATTTCAGAACTTCTTAAGGATTTTCACATTGATTTGCTTATTTTTGCTTATTTTGTCTTTAGTAACATTTATCTAGTAAAAGAATAAGCTCAGACAAATATAATTATGAAATTTACTCGTAATTTGATTTGCCAAAAGCGAAAAAAGCATCAAAATAGATTACGAATCCCCAAAACTGACACATATAAATTCGAAAAAATTGTTTGCTTGAAATTATCTAGACTATGAATATAAAACGAAACTAGGAAAATCACTAAATAAAAAAATATCTCTGAAATTTTATATAAACAGGAAGCATTTGGAAGGTTATCAAAAATTAGAAGAGATTAACTAAAAAAGGGAACAACTACAATTCACAAAAACGAACTTCTTATAAATTATTATGAAAAAAATAGTTTTGTGATGATTATTCATACTTTTATTTATTTTTCTGATTCAGGATAATTATAAAATTAATTTATATTAATAATATTCCAAAATATGCAATAAAAATTAGTGAGAGAATATATGCTACAAAAGAAAAATTCCAATTTATTATGAAAAATAAGTTTGAAGAAACTTTTACCGGACTCATTCCATTGATTGATTTTATCTTAACTACTTCGTGTCTTGATAAACATTGTGATTTATTTTTTAATGCAACTTTTTGAGACAAGAAAGAATAATTTAAAGCATATTTCATACAACATACGTAGAACATGTGAAAAATTTTAAGTACGATTTTAATTGTAATACTACAGTCGATTGTTGGCCAGAGGTTACAAATACATCCATCAAGTAATTTTCTAATGAAAATTCTGTATACATTTTGAAAAATCTTCGTATGCCCGGATTCCGAATTCTAAAATGATTAAGAATCGGATTTTGTAAATCCTGTTTTTTGATTTCCTTATTCTTGTTCCAGAGCTCTTGAGCTGCTTTTAATTTAGATTTTTTTATTTTAAATGTGACTTGATCGTAAGGAGATTACGAAGCACTAAGATGTCTTGAATGCTTAAAATTCAAAATCTATTATTTCAAATTTTACTGTCTTAATAGATATAAATTTCTCTGTGGTGAAAATTAAACTGTTGCTATTCACTGCTTTCAATTTTAAGGGCAGAGCAGTTCAGCAAATCAAAGTTTAATTTTGTTGAAAATTTGATACTCTCGAACCCGTCTATCGTCCATATACTTTTTTCCATACACGTACACGTACTTTGTGTTTGGTTACACTCAAACTTGCCCACCGTACATGTACTTCGTTGACCGTACACGAACTTAAAGTATAGATACACTCGATCATGTGCGATTCAAGTGTGTTCCGATCTAACAATAGCCGTACTACTCACGTTCATGTACGCGATCACATATTAAAATAAAACGCATTTATGCTTGTGTTCGGCACCGTACAAAATAAAAATATGTATGTGTTGATTGCTTTTGAACAGTATATTGTGTGTATGATGTGTGTATTTTTTAGCCTGATAGAACTCTGAATTGGCAACACTTCTTTGTTTCACAACCGATTTCACAGCTGACAGTTGCGTTGTGCTTAGTTTTATTTTATTTAGGTTACAATTTTATAATGAATAGATTCACGCCAGATCAACGCTTACAAATTGTTGTAATCTCAAGAGCACTAAAAAATTACAGAAAAAAAATTTTTTAACGTTACATAGTTTTTTTTTTTGTTGGTCATCTAATCACGCGATCTAGATAGATTTCTCTGGCGATGTGTCAAGTCAGTTATCTACGCCGATAAACCAGAGACGATTGAATATTTAGAACACAACATTCAGTGAGTTATTTGCGAAAAACAGCTGGAATTATTGCGAAAAGTGTTTTCAAACTGGACACCCAAGATTCAAACATTAATGGCAAATAATTATCTTTCGAATGAAGTCAAACTCATGGCCAATCAACACAATTTATTTGAGTATTATTTTAATTTAAAGTTCTATTGGGCTTAATGAAACAGCCTAAATATGTGATTGAAAACAGTTACTCCGACACGCTAATGCATGGCTTAGTTTTTCTGATTCACGTCCATGCATGTACACGTGAGTGTAATTAACGATTACGATGTTTGCTTGTCTACTTAAGCGAATTTTGAAAAAACAACGTATTTTATTTTACTGTTTAGATTTTATTCTTAATTTGAATTATCTTTTAGATCTCTTTTTAATAAATTGAATTCAAAATAGTTCTATTTGCTATCACACCTTCATTGACCACACAATTATCGACAAAGGTTTGGATTTCACACGAATTGATTTTCAAAGAAAAAGTCCTGCTGCTGTATATGTAGTGTTGTCCTTGCACATTTTGCTGAATCCATCTCGCATGCAATTGTTGTTGTTAGTTTTTTCTTTTACTATAAAAAATGACATCAAAGAATAAATGCTTTCTTTATGTTTCATAACAACAAAAATGTATTGTAATTGTACTTATTTTAACACTTCATTGATTTTTTATTTGATTCTTCCGAAAAAAAAAATTCTTAAATTTCTCAGTTATTTGTTATCGGTTTGTTTGGGTGGGTGGTTTCGTAGTGGAATTCTTTGCTACGAACGCTGCAATTTCTTTATCCTTCCCTCATCAAACTTATTATTGTGAGCTCCTTTCGTTTTTCATTATCTCTTCCTCTTTATATTTCATTCTTTTCGAACAAACATGCAACTGTTTATCAAATAAATAGTTATTTGTTGCTTGACTTTGGGGTTATAAAAATTCATTTCATTTTATTTCTCACAAAATGGCTTTTGACTTTTTATATAATAAAATAAGAAAAAAAATCCACTCAATACCAGAAATAGAAAGTCAATGGTGGAATTTAAAGTTATTTTTTAAAATTTTCACAGCAAACATTGAGGTTTTTGCTTCTGCAAAAGATTTATAAGGTGTTGAAATCTCAAATACTTTTAAACTTCTAATAACTTAAGTTAAAAACATACAAATTTTTTTAAGGAAAACAAATAAAAAACTGAATCATTTGAAAGGAGAAACAAATTTATTTCTCACTTAAGAACATGGCTGGAATTGAAAACCAATAATGCTTTTATACTTTACCACACACACACACACACACATGTCATAATGCACTCATACAAAAAAGAAATAATGAAACTGACACATGGAAATGACTGTGAACTTTGTTTGCTTTGTGTACTTAAAAATGAAAGCAATAAGTCTGTGGAAAAATGCACAAATGACATGTTCGATTGTAACACAACAATGCACAAACACGCAAACAAAATAGAGTTCATACATGTTGAGTTACAGGCAGAGGCTATTGAGTTTGTTGTTGCATGCACAACTATTTTGAGATTCGATATAAGAAAAGGATTCAGTAAATAAAAATTATTTTATAAAGATTTTTGTATGAGTTTTTATGTTGTTTGCACTGCATGGGAGTTTCTGCATTCTTGTTATTTTATTCTAATATGTTCCCACAATATTTATTTGTCTTATGGAATTTTTAGTTATGATCACACTAAATATTTCACGAAGAAATATTCTTACAAATGTTCATTAAGTGCAACAAGATCGTGTGCATACACATGTATGTACATAAATACTTTAAGTGTGTGCAAATTTTTGATGTAGCAAAATGACAGCCCATGTGGCGTGTATACACACCGTGTGAAAGCACTTTAACCGAGTAACATTTCCTCTCAACATTAGCAGTCACACACAGCCACATACTTTGCAAGAATTAAAGTTTATCCAACAATATTTCTAATGTTCTTGGATTTCACTAAGAAAATTTTAAAATCATATCTAAAAAATAAAAGTAAGAAATGCAATGATGCTGTGTTCATCATTTCTGGGAACTAAACAAAATACTGACATGAGATAAAGGTTGAAGGTTCTTACTTTTTACATCTCTTACTACGACACACAAAAATTTTAAATGTGCATTTCTTACAAACACGAATGATTCTTTCCCTAAGGATTTGTTTCTTTTACACCACATAATTTTTTTTCTTAAATTTTATTTTTATCTGTTTTGAAATTTCTTTGTCATGCACACAAAAACTTTATATTTCATGTTGGTATTTTGGTAACCGAGACAACTTATCATAATGCAAATAATACTTTATAACAGTTCCAACAGAAACATAAGGTGATAAAAATAGTTTTTGTTTTTTTTAGTAATTTCTACAATGAATATCAGGCAGGCAGGTAGTTCCAATATAGTTATTCCGCATCATTTCTGAAGCGGAAAATTTTCTGATTTCTACCGACCCCTTTAAGTTTTTTTTTTATAATTTAGCAGAAATTACACTGTGTTGTTCTCCTTACAGTGTAAACGTTTTGGAACGGGTTTATTTATGTTCATGCATGTCTCACTGCTAAACCGGAAGAGAGAATTTTAAATTCCAATTTTTCTAGCTTATTTCAATTTTTTTTAAGTTTTTAATTAAAAATTAGCCTAATGTATACTCGCAATGCTGTAAACGTTTTGAGGTGGAATATGAATTAGTTTAAAAGACATAATATTAATTTTGAATGCTTTTTTCCGGATGTGACAAGCAAAGACAATAATTTACATGTCTTTTGAAGTAATTCATATCCCACTTTGAAACTTTATAAGTATTTTTTATTATTATTTCAAATAAAAAAAAATTGGGTCGAAGTAAGAAAATGCCGCTTCTTTTATCTAAAACCTGGCTGATTACTTGACGAAGCCTTGTGCTGGATGTGTGCCACCTCTCCGATAAAAATTTGTTGCTTAGATTTCATTCGAGTTTCATGTCGTTGAGGGATGGATGGATGGATGGATGGATGGATGGATGGTGTAGAGCAGTTACTCTTGCCAAATATAATTTATTCCCTGTTTAATATTTTTTGTGCAGAGGCAATTTTTGGAGAAAATATAAATATAAAAAAATAAACTTTTGCTTGTTATTTAACTTTTTGCATTATTTTCTGAAGTTATATTGTTATTTTTACATATTTATTAAAAAATACAGATTTTTTTTTGCTTAGACAATATGCACATCTTTTGAGTTTGTTCAAGTTGTTATTGTTTCTGGCAAAAAGTTGAAATGAAATGTGTCTTTGTTGCATGAGTATTGTGTGCAAAATGTGTAAAAATGTATGCATTTCCCAGATGTCAACATGAAAATGATAAGTTGATGTGTAAAAAGGTTAAGACTTTGCATTCTATAAAATGGAAGATAGAAAATAATAAAAAATAAATAGTTTTTAATAATTTTTATTATGAACTTAAACTTCTTTAAAAATGAGTTGTTAAAAACATCTTACGAATTCGTAAGAAATCACTAATCCCGCTTGACCATGATATTGAAGAAGTTACACAAAAGGGTATCGAAATATTGATAATAAATTTGGATTTTTTTTTATATAAAAGTGATCTCAAGCTCGTTAATCAACTAGAAAAATAATTTAAATTTAATCGGTATCGGTATCGGTATTAATTACGGTATCGGTTGACAACCTGGCTGATACCGAATATCAGGTCATGCGGGATACAATCAATGCACACACACAAATGCACAGACAATTTTAAACAGTGAGAGCGTATGAGTGATGAGTTTGCATGCAACCGTATTCGTATGAAGTATTCGTGCATTTGGACTTTTGAATGAATCTGTCCGAAAGAATTTTTTTTTAAACAATACCCAGTAGTTAAAATATACATTACATAATCGCTGCTATAAGCAATATTTAGTAGCAATCAGTTGTGATTCTTTCGCTCATTTTCCTACAGAGATTTAACATAAAAGTATCAAAGGCTGTTAAATTGCTGTGCTCCCGCTCAGAAAGTAAACCATGTGTCAAATGGGACTTATATCAAAAGCAGACTTGTAAGCAAGCCTGATGATATGCCAATAAAGCCATGCAAAATAAAATCCAGATTACATGTTAATTTGTGGTTGTAAGACTCCTGACAGTCACAAGGTTTTTATACTAAAATGGCCGACCTGAACTAATGAACAAACTGGCTTATAGCTGGTTTATGATATTCGTAATATCAACGTGCCATTTCGCAAAACACAACTATTAGCTGTGATCAATAAGAACTGTGCAAACGCCGTAATAAATTAAACTGTAACTACTTTGAATTTCAATTAATTAATTTTTTCCGCCAACTTTCGTCAATAACTCATTATTTTCTTGGAGCAAACTAATTGCTTTCTCTTTTTTAATTTTCTAATGTTTGTTTTCAAAAATGTAAAAAAAATTGGCATACTTACATACTACATGTATGTCTGACCAAAATAGTATCCATATCTATAATACACATGTATTTTATGTTATTGCATGTAAACCACATGGCTGACAGGGGTATAAGATAAAAGTAGTACATGGTTCCACTAATCTTAGTGACTTTGTAATTGATAGAATAATGTATTTTCATTTAAATTTCTTTATTTCTGCTCGCTCGTCAGCCGTTTAAAGTTTTTGGATGAAAAAGTCTTCATATCTATTTTATTAAATTATAATTTATCTAAAATGCAATTTACAATATTAAAAAGCAGACATGCCAAAACACTTTCGTCATACGATCAACTTGGAACTGACATGAAAAACAAAATGTAATATGGTATGTGTGTTTTTGCGTTAGAAAAATACATTGAACGAAAAACAACAGATCCTTCACAGTAACCGACTTCCCGCTCGAATCGTAATTGGAGTTATAAATAGTGAATGACATATAAGTGAATGATACATACATTTCAAACCATTTAAGTACTTAGATTTATCGTTTTCGAAGTCATAATGACGTCATTGATCATTATCTAAGTACATTGTTTCATTTACCGCTTGGTATTTTTTTTTTGAAAGAGAAGTAACATTCAGGCAATTAGTATGCCTACCAACCAGTAGGTGTGTTACCTTCTTTGGGAAAGGGATATTGAGAGAGGACAGATGGCGTTGTGTTAGTTTTTAGATCAGTGTTGCAGCGACTCCGATGTCAAGTAGGCGCATTAAATGTGTTTGAAGCTGAGTAGCCATTTTATTAATTATTTTGCTTTTGACTCTGGTTGTTGTGCTCTCATCAAAAGTTGAAATGTACTTGTACAAGGTGGCGCAAAAATAACCTTCCGATGTTTTTTGGCTGTAATTTAAAAAAAAAAATGAAAAACTTTGATTCTTCTTGTGGATTATTTTTATTTGATCTTTTAATTTTTTTACATCAAGTCGAGAATATGATGTCATGTAAATGGCAGCTGCCACAGTTGATTGTCATTTGAGCCCTTTTTATGGCATTTTCCATCACTTTGGCCAAAACTTCCAGCGATAGGTCCTCACATTCTTGACTTTGAGCGGGTGTAATGGCTCTTCGTGGGTTACACGCGGATTTTCAGTGCCCCAGAAGCATAATTTTTGCTTATTTACGTACCCGCTAAGATGGAAAAGGGCCTCATCACTCATTTTTATTTTTGATGAAAAATCATCTTCCTGTTGGTGGTGATTAAGGATGGCTTGAGCGTATGTTAGACGCGAATGGCGGTCAGCAGCTAATAGCTGATGCACCGTCTGGACTTTGTACGGAAACATCTTCAAATCTTGTACCAAAATTCGCTGTAAAGACCGTCGACTGATACCCATTTGCGTGGCACGTCGTCTGGTCGAAGTCGACGGCGCTTCCATGACATCCTCGGCTACAGCAGCAATATTCTCTGCAGAACGGCTACTCCGGGGTCTGCCACGCCTGGCAGCATCTCGTGTTGTGCCAGTCTCTTCGAGGCGAGACGGCCAGGAAATCTGCGACGAAATTCACGTTGTGCCAAAGTCACCGACCGATTATTGGTCAAATAAATAGTCACCAATATTCCGCGTTCTGGAGCAGTGTAGCGTAACATTGTTTATTAACGTGTATTTCGCATGTGTTTACTACACAAATGTGAAAACAGAACTGACATTAGGGGCCAATCGCAAAATTTATAGCATTTTCTGATAGAAGGATTACTTTTGCGCCACCTTGTATAAGCTGGGAAAACAGAAAGTCTATACGAAACATAATGCTGGTCTTAAGAGTGCAAGTACTTTCCCGATTTATAAATTTGTTTTTCAATGTTTAAAATAAAATTAATTAAGTGCCACCATACAAACCGAGTCAACACCAACCATAATTGTATAATGAAAATCACTAGCGTATGCCAGTCACTATTTGCGTTTGTCCGCTTGTCCTCTGTTTTCTGTCTGCCAGTCATTCAAATTATTTTTCATGGATGTTGTCCTCTGTTGCATGCTGCACTATAAATGAAAGCATTATAAAGTAATTTATCACAATTAAACACTGACAGTGCGAGTGCGAGTGTGAACAACAAAAACAATAATTATAATAAAAACATAATTCGTACATACTCCGACCGATATTGATGCTGAAAGGATAATAAATAACAAAAAGTTATTTTGATTGAAACAACTCTCATGGTTTCATCAAATAGTACAAATGCAGTGTGCAGCTACATTTCCAAAGACTTAAATGCAAAATAAAATACTCAATTGCACTATTTATCGTTTTTGTTTGTTTATCGTTGTTTTTTGTGTTTGTATGATAATTTAATTATATTAAAAGTTCGATAGCGGCGCATTAATTTAATTTGCAGGAACTTATTTATATTTTATTGCAAATGTGTCAAGTACTTTAATTGAACTTTAAATAATTGCATACGTACTAGAAAACAAATTTTTTGACAATTATCGATTGTTCTATTAGCAAACAGATTTTGTTAAAGTTAAAAGGATTCCTGGACCAGCAAGCAGGATTTACCAAAGTGGGACATACGGATGTTTTTAAGATAAAATCGCTACCGGTGCAAAAAAAGTAGATCGGCTGTGCTTTCAACACATTCCGCTTTTACTATTATTCTGCCATGAATAGAACAGGATACTTTTCTCTGTTTAGTTTTTTATTTTTTTTATAGTCATACATTTTATTATATTTTACTTATTCGATTTTTAAAATTGAAAATAATTTCAGACAACTAAAATCATCTCAATTTTAAATGCAAAATAAAATTATTAAAAGAAAAAAAAACATTTTGAGCCAACAACAAGTATTTATTCTATTTTTGTCTGCAACATAATTAATGCGCAAAGCTCAAAAACTCATATAACTACAAGAAACAGGAAAAAATCGACTCATTTAAATTTGATTAAAAAAGTTTTTTTATCAGCTCGTGGTAAAAATGAAAAAAAACGCGTATAAAATATGCATTCTTCCTGTCGATGGTATAATTATCCTTTGAAATTGTTCAAAACAATAGAAAAACCCTGAAAATAAACTTTTTAATGCTTATTAATATGGGGGCAAATTATTTCTATCGCAAACTCTTAACTCATACGCACCCACCCACACATTAAAATGAAAAGGATAATAGCTTTACATAATATATATCTACTCTGCACACATACACACACACACTCACACAGACATATACTACTTTGTTTTATATCTGAAGAGAAACTAACCAACCGAACCCATGTTTCATTTGCATATTTTTTACTTGGGATCAAATTTAAACGCGATTCGTTTAATCTCTTTTTTTTGGAAAATATGTTCGCTTTGCTCTGTCTGTTCCGTTGGCTACTAACAATCTATTTATATTAATAGAACTTACAAAAGCGATTAATTTTCTAGTAAATTTGCATAGAACCAGAAAGAAGTATTAAAACTTTTCACAGGCTGCTATACATTTTACCCTTCTACTACTTCTGGCATTTTGTGGAACATCTAAATGTCGATAAATGTTGATTTTTCAGGATTTGTTTTTTCTTTTATTAGAATCGTAAAGTTATTATAAATCAGAAAATGACAACTATTGTACGATCAGTTAAAAAATAACAAAACAAAAAAAGGAAGGCCATATGATTTCTTTCTTGCTGCAGGTTTATGAAATTGAATTTTTACACCTTTCTTTTATATTTAAATCCTTTTTTCTGTTCTCTTATAGCAAATAGAGTGAGTCATAGTGAAGTATGTGGTTCGTTTTTAGTTTTGACTGTTGGCTAAATAACTAATATTGAGCACATGTGTAGATTCCTCAAAAGCATAAATACAAATCTTTCAAGTTATAAATCACTTCTGTTGGTGTTTGCTGTTTTTGTCACAATCCTGGCAAATCACTTTTCCAAGGATATCTTGTTGGAAAGTTTTACATTTAGTGGGACGCTTTTGTTTTTTTATGTATTTTTTAATGCTTGTAGTTGCAGTTGGTCTTTTTGGGGGCTCTTCAAATTGAATTCTGGTTAAGCCAGTCAAACATTTGACTAAAATTTGGCATATTTTTCATTTGGATAAAAGAAAAACGACATATAAAAACAATATCAATGTACAACAAAATTGTTTATTGTTTTGACTAAAATATGAATGGCTGGCTCTATCGAGAAAAAACTCTTAGAGGTAGAAAAACAGAACAATTACGAAAGGAAAAAAAGATTTATTTGTCCAACACACAGACTCAAATTAAGATTTATTGGTAAAGAACATATTGGCCATTTTTATCACATCAGCAGAAGACTTTAATTCTTTTGTTTGTTTGTTTGTTTGTTTGTGGTGTGACTGCTGCGGGACAAGTGAATGAAAACAAATATATTATTTTGTATGTAAAAGAATAAGAAAGTAGGAAAAGTGAAAAGAAAATTAATAAAAATGTACTTATAAATATATCAATATTACTCATTTATTCAGTTTGAAGTTTGGTAACGGCTGCCCAGTCCTTTGGATTGTTGGAATAAAATAAAATAAAATAAAATACTAATTATGGGTCAAAAAGAGAAAAGTAAAACGTAGATATTTGGAAAGCCAGGCGTTTGCTTCATTTTAGTTTTGGCAAATGGTTCGCTTGCATTAAATAATTTTAAAAGTTAAAGTTACTCACACAAACCTCAATGCCTTGCTCATAGAGAGTCGAGGGCTACAAAACACTCACCTGTAGCTGTGCTCAACAGAGACAACTGATGCAATTTATATGCTGTGTTGAGGATATGGAAACCACAACAAGAACCTGCTTAAATATTCTTCAAGTATTTGGTGGGAACCAGAAGAAAAGGTGACAAAGTTGTGTATGAACGAAGCTCAAACTCTTCCAAACAGAGAGAACAGGTTCAAGCTTTACAAAGGACAAATGTTTGTGGCATTTCACGTAAGTGGGCAAGGAAACATGTTGATGTTTCCGATATTATCGGTATTTGGCTATTTTGCATTTATCTTCTCGATTCAGAGACAAAATATTTTTACTTAAGAATAATCAATTGGAAGTTCCTACAACACACAACGTATTCCATTGGGTCATTCCTTCGCATTATTATTATTACTTTAGTGTTGGATAAGAATTTGAAAAGATATAAAATAAAAGTCCGATTCCTTATAAAAATTACGGAAGCCTTTCATTTTCGACAAAAAAAGCCAGAAGTAACTTTAGTACACGAGTGACAAAAATAAGAAAATAAATTTTACTAACTGATTTATGAAAAAAGCCATACATAAATCACAGTTACGATCCCTGTTCAAAAGTATTTTACGATTAATTCATAAACCTTAATATCGCGTTATTTGATTACAACAAGGCTTTTAGAGGATATAATAAATTAAAATCTACATCTATTAGATATTTGAATTCAACACAAAGGTTAATTTCCTTTAATGCAAAACCTTAAGCCGAAGAAAAAAAAAGAATAATGAATAATATTCGTAAAAGAAACTATGAAATATAAAAAATCACCTGATAAAAAAAACAAATGTTCTTGGGGATATCTTTACGACAATCTTGTAATTTAATACGGTGCTAAATTTTCATAAGCACTTTTATGTTTTCAGTTAAAAAAAAATAGAACGTTAAAAGCCACAACAAGGACATCTTAACTTTAGACAAAAACCTTCTTCTTTCTCTACGCTTTTGAAAAGTGGACTATTTGCCGCACACATTTACATACATAAATGTATTAAATATGTATGTGTGACTGTATGAACTAATCGTTTGTTCTTCTGCTTGTTTAGCCTGTTTGTCTGGCTATTCCGGGCCCACCTTTCATGGAGTTGCTGCTGGTGCGGCTATTAAACGTTTGCACACACACACACACACACTTAATGTTCTTAATTTACACTAAATGAGGAGGAAAATTTATAAGTAATAGCGTGCCATCGTGTCAATTGTTTGAGGTCAAAATTCATGCAGTTTTTACTGTCGCTGTTGTTGCTATTTTCATGTTTCAGTTATTAACAACGTGGCGTCACATGAGCAAACATGTGAAATTTAAAACGCCAAATTTAATTTCCGTTTGTAATTTTCTCTTGGCTTTTCCACTTTAGAAATGTTGCATTAAATGTAGAAAAAGCAGTTGCTACACATTCTGTATATTCTAACTTTTTAACGAATACATACATATATTTAGATTATGACATGTGTATGTGTGTATATGTGTGTATGTGCTAACTCTAATGCTTCCACTAAACATGACATAATAAATTGTTCATTTTGTTTGAACATTAGCGGGGTCGGCTGGTGTAAAAGTTTCATGTTATTCAGTCATTTTTGAAGGTAGAAAGAGTGTCCGAAACAACATTTATAATGGCCCCTTAATTTGTGTGTTTGTATGTGTGAATGTGTATGTGTATGTGTGTATTCAACTGCTTTATTTGTTGGCACAGCAATACAGTAACAACAGAACGACGTTTATTAAAACAAATTTCCTGGTTGAATATGCACTGTGAATATGTTGGGCGGCTATTTGGGTGGTATATTCGGATTTTATAAAGTTTAATAAACATGTCCATCTTAATTTGTGCTTGTAATTTGTAGCGGCCATTAAAGTGAATTGTGCGGTGAAATGTGAGGTTTGACCAATATTTAGGTTAAACTAATTTCTTTATTAGTTTTCTGGTATTAACGGGACACTTTAAACAAACTTGTTATTTATTAAGTCATAACATCTTGTCATTTATTTTTACTAGTTAATTTATTCATGTATTTATGCCGATTAATGTTAAGGGCGTGCTCGTTCGTGCTCGTTCCTTAGAGTCAAAATAGTTTTTTTCTTATTTACTATTTCAAAAGCTTTCAATAAAAACTCTTCGCCTCCTGAGGGTTAACTTTATTTTCCTCTTCCTTAAATGACATCTGAATTGATATTAGAAATTGAGTTTAGTTTTTATCATTTTGGTTCTCCGTATGACTACAACTTTCTTTTGCCTGAAATATCCTTTTGCCATTCAATTTATCTTGCCTCTTTTGTTTTGTTTCACAACTTGCAACAAAAAAGACAATAACGACAACAAAAAAATTTAAATCTTGCAACAAAGTTTAACTGTTTGTGTATGTGTGTATGTGTGCGTTAAAAGAATAAGTAAAAAAGTGTGTCTGAGTGACAAAGTAATAAAATCTCTAAATTAAGACAAATTCCTTTTCAACCTTTTAACTCTACAACTGATGGCTTTTTATTAAATGACTACGACAAGGGTCAAAGCTGTTGAGTATTCTTTTATTTGTCCCATCTTCTTTGCAACTCCCTTTTCTTGTTGTCCTCGAGAGATATTTTCTTAGTTATTTTTTGCCATGGACATGCAACGAAAATTAATGAATGTATTTAAAACAAAAACATTATTTCTTTAATTTTGCATAAGATTACAAAGTCACTCTAATATTGAAATAAAATTCAACATGATCTGACTGGAGCAAAGTGTACTTAATCAAATACAAAAGAAATGAAAATTTCTAAAATTTTAAATTTTAAAACTCACACACTTAATAAAGCAATTAAAAACAACGTTCTTACAGAATCAGTTTAAAGAATTGTTTATTGTCATCAAATGCAATTTAAAACGAATTGTCTTTACTTCATCTTGAATCTTTTCATTTTGTGTTTCTATTTTTCAGTTTCTTTTCTTGTATTTCTAATTTATTTTAAATTCTTTTGAAGTTTTAATCAAACCCAAATCAAATTTACACTTTGTTTTGATGTTTTTTTTCGTAGATACTTCACACTTGAATTTGTTTTATATTCAGTTTGCTTTTTTGGCACTCGTTTGTTAATTTTTTTTTCATTGTTGTGTTGTTTTTGCAGAAAAATTGAATTAAAAATTGTAACACCAAAACACATCAACAACAATTGAAATCCTTTTTTAAACTCTCTACAACGATATGAAGTTGTATTCAGTAGGGCAGTCCGTAACTTATTTACACAGCGATTTGGTCTAAATATACGACTTGTGCATAAACTGTAATTTCAGTTTTACCAAATTTACGTTCGTTTAAGTAGTAAAAATACAATTTTTGTTTTTAAGGTCGTTGACTCAAATCTCTTCGAACAAATTGTATTGTAACTTGATTTATCGTAGTAACGTAAAGCAGATCACTGCCTGTCGTGGGTTTCAAACCCACTATACTCAGAATCATAGACTGGAAGCCTTAAAAGTCATTGCACATGTACAGCTAAACACAGTTTACTTTCACCCGCTGTTTTATTATTTATGCTCATTGTGGTTGGTAAGAAGAGGATTTTTATTTGTTTATATCTTTCTTACTTCAAAGCCACTTAAACATGATTTTCATTTTCGAATCTTTTCCTCTTTTTGTTTGCACTCATCCTAAAGTAGAGAAAACAAGTGTTTGAGGCGGTCAGACAGGATTTTGTATTTCCCTTTCATTGTTGTTTACTTTTATCCTTTAATATATTTAAAGGTTCTACTTGTGAAATCCTTAATAAATCACAGAAATAAACATGAAGAACTGATAGAAAAAAATTACATAAAATTTCATTATAATGAAACAAGAAAGAAAAAAAGAAATTATGTATTTCCATGACAATGAATATCATCCACAAATCGCATTATCCTTTTTTCGTAGTTTAATTATTTTCTTTCATTTTCAATTTTAATTTTTATTCGGAATATTTCTAATTTAATGCGACATTATTGGTACCATGTACATATAAATAAAACAAGCCTTTATATTAAGTATTAATGCTACTTTCTGCTGTTAAAAAGCTAGAGGATGTGCAATAATTTTTTTATTATTTTTATACAATTTCGGTGTATGCTGCAGTTTTTAATGCTGGGATTACGGGGAAGTTTAAAATTTTGGTTTTTCAGTTAAGTCGTTAAAAGAAGTATTGTTTTTGTAATCAGCAGATGAATCAGCAGATACATAAGGACCAGTAATTTTGATTAAATTGAAAACTAGTTGTTTTGGCTCCAGTTCAAATCATGAATTTACAAATTTATTTTTTTTATTAATTTTTTTCAAATTAATTCAAATTATTTTTATTGAGACAGTATTATTGGAACTTTTGAATTATCAGACCAGCAGAACGGATTGGTCTACTGTTGAGCACACTACACCATCACACTACACTACACATTTGTTCAATTTTATCACTTGTCACGGTGGGAAAGTAATAAAATTTTTAATATTCTTTTTTACAAGTTAAATCAATTTCAATAATTTGAATTTATCGAAAATTTTCAATAAAAAAATTAATTTGTAAGTTTATGATTCAAAACAATAGTTTTCAATTTAGTTTTAAGTTCAAAGAAATAATTACGTATAAATATTAATTTCTAAAAAGTGACATATGTTTTCTGCCATTTTAAATTAACGAACTCAAGTCTGATTTGATAATTTTCAATTGAATATTTTCGTAGTTTAAAGAAACCACAAACACTTTGCGAAGATATTCAAATTAAAAAAATTTCAATTTAAGAGGAAATATCATGCCAAACTGAAACTGCACTAATTGCATTAAATATTAAGTCAAAACTAGTAAGTAATTTATTATTGCAATTTATTTTTAAGAAAGGAAAAAAAGGATACCGCTCCAATGATCATTATAGTGCGAATATTCTTCTCAGAATATGTTAGTGTGCACGTATGTTGTTTGCTGATGCCACAAAGTTTCCCATGGCAATAAAAAGAATATAAATACTCACAAACATAGTTTTGAATTTTTTAGTTGTATATAATTTCGTAAAGCAATTATGCTTTACCATTAACATTGGGGTAATTAAATTTTATAACATTTTCCGTGTAAATTATTTCAACGTCGTACCTTTTGCAATTTAACGTTCAGCATTCGCATCTGTATCGTACTTAATTGCTGTTTATTTCCAGTGCCCTACTCTGTCAATATGGCACTTTCACTTCTTGTGGTGTATGTGGATGTATTTTAAAATTAAATAATAAACAAAAAATACGGGATTACGAATTATAATTTCTGGAGTAAAATCGCAAGGATTAAATACATTTCTGTCAAGGAAACAATCTCGAAAACGCGTACTGTGAATTTAGTTCGGTGCTGAATATTGAGTGCGTTGTATTTTGGTTTTTGTTACGTTCAAAGTTGTTAACGTAAATAAATTTCCACTAAAAAAATAAATTCTTTAACTAAACTTTCTTTTTTTTTGCTGTTAAGTACTTTTGTACATTTAAAGAGAAACAAGAAAAACAGAAATGAGAAAAATCCATACAAAAACATTTGAAAACATTTTACAAAGAAAATAGTTGTGCAGTTTACCAAAATATTTATTTAAGTGTTCAACAAGAATAACTGACCGTTTTTATCAATATTGCTTGAACACTTTGGAACACAGGATATAGACTCATTGTATTGGAATTTACATTTGAACCGAAATTCTGCGGAAATCGAAGAAATTTGACAAACGTAAATGTATATCTTATGCAGGACTCGTTAAATTACGAATATGAGTTGAATTCGCATCAGTCTTGAAGCATCCTTATGAAATCGTGTTGTAAAGTTCTTTAATAGAAAACACGATTCGATTCTATTGCTAATTTTTGATAAATTTTTGAATGCAGCAGTTGTTCTATTTTATTATCTTTGTTTTGGAATGCAACATGTTTTGTTGATGGTGTGATATAAATCAGACGATAAAAATATCCGTCAGTTTAAAATAATCTAAATAATAAATAATGCAAAAAAATTATTTAAATTTTTCAATTTATTTTTCCTTCTATTTTTTCACGCAAACTTTACATTATGCCGTGCTTGGGGGAGGGAGTGAATCTGTCTTAACAATCTGCCAGAAATGTACATGAAGTAGAAAAGAATGAAATCATTTCTGGGTAGAAGCAGCAAAAAAAAAACAAGAAACAAATATATATTTGTCAACAAATCATATGTTGACATCAAGTGCAAATAGAATTGTGCTTCATGATGGTTTCTTCTTTCTATTACGAAAGTCATTATGCATACAGTACAACTGCTCACATGTACATGTTTAATTTATGGAACACATTTTATTAACTTACTTACACACGCATAAATAAGGAGCACATTTCAAAGTCCTTAGTGATGGCTTGAGAATTGAAAAAGTAAAAATCAGTTTTTACATACATAATTAAATGAGAAACGTGGCAAACAAATTTATAATGCTTTCATTGCACAGTGAGTAGTGGGAAGTTATTCACTTTAAGGACACGAATAATAAGAATTTCTTATTGGAGTGATAATATATAATTTTTTTTTGAAACTGCATGAACACCAATAAGTTATTTAAATTATTATCAATAAACTAAAAACTTTCAATGACTTTTGAAATAATAGTTTAGATTTGAGATAAAAATTTATGTCAAGTTCTTCGAGAGAAATCGCCGAAAATATCAATATATTCCACTGTAAGTTTTCTTTACTTCATCTTGTGAAAGTAAATTGAATAGTCCTTTTGTTGAATAAACAATCTGTTTATGATGTGGTTGGGGTTGTTTAACATAATAGTAGAAGGAGTGTCTTAAATTAATTTCATATTTTATTTTTCTTAAAAGATGAAGACAAGGAAATCATAAGTAGCACAATCACTCTTCCATTTATGAACACCTACTTGTGTACATTAATTTCCATGTTATTTACAATATAAATTTAAACCATCAATTTCGCAATTCGTGCAAGAAAATTGCCTAATTTTAGAAATAAATAACTTGTTTCGCTATACCGCCACTCAAACTGTTTAAGAATAACGCCAACGATAACATTAAGAAAAATCAATGATCCTGTGTTGTTATACTGCTCATAAGTCTCCTCACAAATACACACTAACAATTCACACCTTCAAACAATAAAATCTCAGTGGATTTCCTATTCAAACACAAAACGAAAAGGCAGAACAATAATCTATAGTATACTTACGGGGATTATAATGTGAGGTAACATTTTACAACAAGAATTAAAAAGGACGAATGTAAAAAAAACCCAAGCAATGTCTGTGGCTGTTCAGCTTGTAAAAGAAAAATACTTGCCAGAATTTCTCTGACTACTAGAAGCTGTTGGATGAAGTACGTGTATTGTGTGTTGACTGTTGTTTATTTGTTGCGTTTTGTTAGTCATTCATTGACAAATTCAATCATTTTTCCATTACAAGCGAAACCATTACTGTATATTTTACTTCATTTCTATAACCGGAATAAGTAAAATATTATGAAGGCGTAACTGAAGCCACGCACGTTTGTTCGTTTATTTCATAAAAGCATTTTTTATTTACACATTGTGTATTTAGTCGTAAAATAATTAGGGGGAGTCCAAGTTAACTCTTGCTGAGATGTAGTTCATGTCAACAACTATTTGTGTAGGAAAGCAGAAAACAGCGGCACGGAAATGTAACATCCACTTGCCGGTGGACTCCAATCCGTTGGGATAAGCTTTCTTTTATTTTAATGTCGGTTTTCATTATTCTCTCGGCATTTCGTTCTCTAAACAGTAGAAAAGGCTTATTTGAATCTCAGGAACACTTTCAAAAGAGTCCAAAAAAGAAATATGGTCCAAGCAAAGTGCAGCATAAATCGCGTTTTTTTATTTTTAATGTGCGTTTTTTAATTTCTTTAACTTCAATTGCTTCAAAAAAATATTTAATGTTGTTGTTTAATACAAATTTGTATATTTTATTGTTGTCGATATAATCACATACACAGATAAACTTCTTAGAAATCTTCATATTCAGAAGTAACTCTGTACAAGGATTCAATTATTTTGCAGCTTTTCTTTTTCTAACATAAAATCTCTTGTGGAATAAATGTCTTAATTTGACTTACAATTTTGTATATTTCAAGTTGAATATATTTATTATTGAGTGTCGAATAAGGAATCCATAAATTAGAATTAATGGAACATGAAGTTGACAACTTTAACTAGAATAGGAACACATTTCTAAAAATCCACTTGAGAGCTTTAAAGTGTCACAGATGTCTTATAATTTTGTTTTAATAATTTCCTCATTTGACATTTTTTGTTTTAAAAACTAATTAGACATTCTTTCATTTCCTTATTTGACAAATTTGATTTTTCAATTCATCTAATTTGTTAATTGTTAATATTGCAGAAAAGAAATTTCCTGAAGAATCTACTCAAAGGAGTAGCAAAATAATGTAAAATTCATTTTTTTATAAGAAATACAGATGTCAAGTTAAATACTTTATATAAAATTTAAATTGTGCGAACAAAATATTACTTAAGAACTTCACTTTCAGTCCCTTCGGCTGTTCGGGTTTACTAAGAGTTTTCCATGAAACGGTGAACCCCACTAATGTACATAATTTGTTTTTATTTTTATTTCCCTTCCTTCCCCCACTTCAATCATTTTGTCCTTTGGCATTACTGCATGTAACACATTCGGACTAACTTTGGTTCCCTACTTTATATTTGTGTTAGTGTTTGTGTGTGTGTTTAGTGAATGGGATGGGAAGTAATTTTTTAAATAGTTTTTTTTTACATTTTTTAAATTGATTGCCGGTGATTTGTACAATGTAAGACATTTAATTTTACAACGTATCAACGGCTAAAAACCTATTCCTCCAACATCTGCAAACGAGTTCCATAGAGTCTGCTATTGCATCACCTTCTTCACTTTTCACTTGTTTCTTGTTGTTTATTTGCTTTTTTCGCTCTGCAGAAAATCTCAACAATAAACAAACCATTTTGAGCTCTAAAATTATAAATATTAGTAGGGAAAAAAATCGTTTGAATAGGTGCGAAACTCTCTTCTTAACACTCTGCTAAAATGCAATTTGTCTTTTTGTATGTTTTTCACTTGAAAAACATCATTTTCGTTTCCTTTTTTTTTTTGTTCTCGAAGCCAAAGGAAATGAACTGAATCCTTGGCAGCATTCTTTTAACAAATAGGCTTATTTACCTTTGTTGACTTTAAAAAAAACCTCACACACAAATACATACATACTTTAATCCGAACATGTTCAACCTTGATTTTCTATTTGAGTTTGAATAACTGGCTGTCAGTTAGAGCACATTTTGGGTTGGATTTTCATTTTCATAAAGGAAAATGTATGTAAGTATATAAACCATGATTAATATTATAATTTTTATGTGAAAATATATTTACATGGCGTGGATAAAAATTATATGAAATTTTTAAAATTAAAAACATTTTTCTTAGCAATAATCTGAGTGTGAAAAAATATTTAAGGTGCTTTAATGTACCTTAAAGATTTGTGTGGAAATGGAATTTTATCTGAAACATTACAAAAATACATACTTGTGATTATACAGATTCTTTGTTTGTCTTTCGCAATTTCTATTTACAATCTTTTTTCAGTCACATTATAAAACTGGTGATAAAATAATTGCAACGTTCTTTTCCAGACCGAGCCCGAGCACCGAGCTCGAAGTCAAACTTTTATTTCATTGAATACATGGCGGATTCACATCAGGTAGTCGCATCCGAATTCAGCTTGAAAAATATGAACAGATGTGGAAAATGTATGAGAAAATAAAATAAATGTCTGCGAATGTGTGGAAATGTGGATATTAAAATGGCTCATAAAAACTGGATATGGGAAGTATTTCGGATGCGACAGCTCGAACCGTATCTTGAAAGGCACAAATAGAGCACATTGTAAGAATTTTTTTTTAGTGAGAAACATGTTATTTAAAATAAAAAAACTTTTTAGTATTAATATTCATGAATAATCGTTTCTTTTAACATCGTGCGCTTGTGGAAATAAGCAAAATAATGTTAAAAATTTTTACAGCCGAAACAAGCGAATTCAGTCACCTGATTTCTCGATGCCGTCTGTTGTGAATTCGCCTTGAATGAATAGAAATAATTTCAATTCGGGAGCTTTTTACTGGAATTGCTAAAATTTTTGTATTATAAACTTTTATTCGTACTTTTTTCCAAAATTAATATTTCACATATTTAGTAAAATACTAGTAATTTTGTTAAAAACAAATTGAAATTGATTACTGAGGGGTGTAGCTTGTTCCTATGCACATTTCACTATTGCTAATGCAGATCATCAGTGAACTTTACCCAAATATTTCTTAGAATAACTGGAGATACTCGTATTATATTAAACTTTCATTAAAATAAATGAAAAGCTTAAATAATATCAAAGTTGTAGCAAGAACTCTTTCTTTTGAAATTTTTTTCTTTTTTTTGACAAAGTTGTAGTTTTTGTGCTTTAATATTTTACAGGATTAAATTTTTGCTTATCTTTGATGATATACAAAAATGTATAAAAAGTTTATCTAATGTGTCATTTACACCAGACCGAAATCTAGTAGATTTCAAATGAAATCTCTATCAAAATCTATACCGTTTACAACAGTTTATTCGTGATATTTTTGAAGATTTCGTATCCGCAGCCAAAAACAGTTGATTAGAATTTTCATTTTCAAATATCAAACTCCATACGAAAATAATCATTTAAATGCGAAACAGCTGGTGAGCCCACCCTTCAATGAAATGTTCTTGAACAGCGTAGTATTTTTGAGTACAATCTTGGAAAAATCATAGTTGGATCACTAAGTACTACGAGATTTTGAGTAGATTTTGTCAAAATGTAGTAACGAAGTAGATTTTGTTTTGTATGGAAAATCTAGCAGAACTCAATTAGATTTTGCTCAAAATCTCGTAAGTACTACATTTTGGATTGGTGGAAATGTCATATAAATTTCAGTGATTGGCGCACATTTTTCCGGACATCGAACAAAAACCAAAGGCAGGTTTTTGCTGAACTCCAACACCGAATCCAAACGTTCGGTTGTACTATTACAATTAATAAGACTAATTAATTACTTGTACGCGTATTTAAACAAGTCGAAACTCAGAAGAGATTAATTCTTAATTGAGATTCTCGGCAAATTGTTTATCTAAGAGAACGAAAAGCTGAATACTTAAAATTGTGTAGAAGCTAAACAAATGCTTTATTATCCATTTGAGTATAATTAGATTATTATTTAATGTATATAATCTTATTATTGACTACAAGAATTTCAATTTTAATTCCATATAATATAAAATATAAAGCATTTTTCTCAAGGCAAAACATTTTCGTTTAATTAATATTTGAAACAAGAGCAAGAGAAATATTACTCACTGCCATCGATTTACATTTAAATATTAATTCTAATCTTCTTGGTTTATAAATTAAGAAGAGAACAGGAAATATAAGGAATTTCCTAACGGTATTCAATCAATTTTCATTTATTATGATTACGAAAACATGTTCAAACCAATAATAATTATTATAATGATAATGATGTTAATAGTGAAGGGTGGGTGGTGCGGTGCAATGATACTCATATTGTAGAAATCATTTGTAGCATTTGGAGATGGCAAGTATTTTGATAGTGAAAGTAGGAAATTTTATTAATTGTCTAGAGATTATTACCACTAATCTAAACCCCACTCTCTCAATTGCGACAAGATAAAGAAAATAAATTAAAATAAAGATAAATGAGTTTGTGGCTTCAAGAAAATTCATTGGAAGGTTCGATATTTTTCTTCAGCCATAAATGTACATTAAATTGTTTTTTTAAAGCTTTTTAAAAACAGATAAATAATACATTTCCAGCTTATGCGAGTACAGATTTTTTGTCATACTGAATAATAAATAAATAATTAAAATATGGCATGAAGCAAGAAACTCTTTGAATTATTTAACACTTTCAAGAAAATTTTTTTGTGATTATTATTTATGTAAATTGAAAAGTTGAATCCGGAGTCCGCAGCAGCTCATAATCGCATGATCTGCCAAATATGAAATGTGTGCTAAAAAAGTATGGTTGTGTAGACTAAAAATTTAGCTGAGTGACAGACTTTTTTGCCAAGTCATGCGATTTGGTATATTTTATGAAAGTTTTCATAAAATAATAGTTTTCATGCAATCAGAGTTGTAATTATTGTTAATCAGCTCAGAATTTCGTTGGCAAAAACAAATAAGAAATATGGATGGATACGCTGAAAATTATTAAGGGAATAAAAGTAGTTTTTAATTTTTGCTTAATAGCATTTCACCTAAAACGCCATTTCGAAGCGATTTATTTTTAAGTCGGTCAGATTTATGTAAAATTTTCCTGTGAATGAATCGTGCGATCGTGTACGGCCTTTATACGTAAATATCGCTGATACGTGAATATTGCGGCCAGCTGCAGTTAATTACTTAAAATACGTAAACGTTTATGAACAGTGTTGTCAAACCTATAATTCTAAAGCGCAATAGCGCTGCTTTAAAATTGTTTATCTTATAAAAATAAGAAGGGAATTAAATTGAAACCAGATAGAACAAACGACTGTCGCGCGAACTAAAATGTAGAATTTTAACTGAAACTCGTTATTGCGAATGCATAAATAACGGAAAACAAAAACCTTAAGAAATAGAGATGTTCACATTTTATAATCAGTTCTTAAGGCTCGAACTCCAGTCCCGGGGTGGAGCTGTCACTTACTAATGTTTTATTTGTTTATTTTTACTTTATAATAGAATTTGCAAATCTACTCTTTTACTTAAATATAAATTTCTTGGCTAAATGTGCGTATGCGTTCGTTTGTTTCATAAATTTCTCAATTGAATCACATTTCAATATAAAATTTACAACTAAAATTAATAAATATGTTTTCTTGTATGATTTATTCGAAGGTAATTATTTTTATTAATATTTTCATAGGAAATCATCTTTGCATAAAACATTCGTAATTCGTTCATAAATTAAATTATTACGTTTTTCTTTATTAAGCATTAAAATACTTAAAAGTATTTAAAAATAAAAATAAGAAAAATAAAGCTTAAAAAGTTCTGTTGTTTATAAGAAAAAACAGAAAAAAATAAAAATAAAAATAAACAACAGCTGAAACATCAACATGGAAATCCTATTTATACATAACGGATCAACACAAAGGGATCATAATTACTTTGGACCCAAGTGGACTGGTACTCTTTCTTATTTCTTCACTGGCAACCTGTTAACCTACTTAACGGATCAGCTGCTTCGTAACGTATGCGTTGACGTAATACTAATTCTGCCATAATCTCAGGAATATTTTATTTAAATATTTTTTTTTTAAAATGTGTTTAATTTGAAATCTTATTTTTTTTGCGTTGAAAAAAATTAACCCACAAAATTAAAAAAGAACAGAAAGTGCATTATAAATTTAATGAAATTTAATTTATTGTTTCAAAAGTACTCCTGATCAAATTATTTGTATTTCAGATACAATTTGTACCAACTACGAACTGAAATGTTCTTTAATTTCACTATTTGGAAGTTTTATTTCTTTAGGATACATTTTGTGGGAAATGCATGTTTCAACGTGTTTGTTTCATGCAATATTTTTCTGTTATTATTGTTGTTGTTGTTGTTGTTGCTTAAAACATTGCATTACTTGCAAAGTGCTTGTTGCAGTTTATTGTATGCATGTGGATTGTTTAAGCACTCAGATATTCACAGAGTATTCTGATAACATAAAATTCTCAATAACCGATTTCGTTAAAATTCAATTGTTGAATCTTAGCTCCAGGCAACTTGTACAACAACAAGTATGCAATGCATTGTTGAACAGCTGCAGCAGAGTCCAAGTATGATAACACTGGGCCATGTACATAACTAACCCACTCCATTCATATTTCCTTATCTTAGTACTTTTTATGCACAAACTTGTTTTCGAACAGAGTTCATGGAAACAAAGCAAAATCAAAACAGTAGCCACATTGTTTGTGTAAATTTGTGTATTCTATTTTATTCTATTATAGACTATAAAAATTCTGGCCAAAAATTCGTATAAAGAATATTCGGTTGTTGTTGGCCTTCTTTCACTTTGTTGCCCTGCGAAAAATTCTTTTGCAAAAACTATGTTGTGTATTTTGGTTGGCAACAACAATGAAAACTCTATTTGATCGCGTTGAAAATTGTTAATAATATTTTTATTTATTTTAGCAAATTTCATGTATGTATTTTTAACGATAAAAATTCAACGTTTTCCTTTCAGGACGAAGACATTCGTGCTTTTATCTACATAAATATTCGTATGCATGTATGTGTGTTATTCGAGCTGCTGTAGCACACTTCTGCAATACAAAACACTCCCAAATTATTTCAACTAAAACCTCAATATTGTTGTTTATTTATCAATAACATTTTAAACTTCAAAGATAATTTTCCAGTGTGAGTATTTTGTCTATTCGTGCGTTGCTTGTGGTAGTTGTGCGATAATGTTTCCTATTCCGCCCTCTTGTTTGTTATACATATTCATGGGAAGGAAATCCAATGAAGTCTACTAAGTATCCTCGATGTCTTTCGTTTCGGTAGCAAAAGTATTTTAATCTTACCTTTTGCTTCCGGTTTCATGGTCAAGAATATTTTTTAGTTGTTTTAAGTTCCTTTTATGTAGACGTATTTGTGGATACTTAAATAAACGAGTATTATTCGTATTTATTTGGTGATTCTATAGTGTGAGTGTGAGTGTGAGTGTGAGTGTGATTGAGAACTTGTACATGTTTACGTAGCATGTTTAACTTCCGCTATACGAGTATCTAAGGATATTTTCAGTATGGTTTCCGCATTATTTGAGGCAAAAGTTAACTCAACTTATTTGTATTTTTTCATTCTTTTATCATTGTTGTTGCTTATGTTGTTGCAGTTGCTTGTTTTACTTGTTAACTTTATAATAATCTTGATTTCGTGGTCAATTGAATTCTCAACATGACTTAAGGGCGGACGTCAACAACGCTAATTTTGAAATTCTATCTTTTCCTTCTCTTCTCAACGTCCTGTCAGATATTATACATATTACTTGCTATAAGTCTTTGGTGTCTGATTTTGTTTATTTTCTTGGTAAAAACTCAACAGCAATTTAAAAAAATATGCTTATTATTATGTTAATTATTTTGTTATTGGTCTGCATGTTATCGCTAACGAATCAAACATATTCAAATGGTTATTGTTATCAAAATCGCATTTAAACAACAAACAAAAATTTAAGTAAATATTTAATTTTTCTGTTATTATATTCTGTGATATATTTACAGATCTAATGACATAATGGTTTTTACTACTTAAAAATATTTAAATATATTGCGCCGTTATCGCCAAAGAGTCGTTAGCTATTTTCTTTTTCAGTTTTTCCATGACAATCGAAAACTTACGGTCTATAAAATCGTCCTTGAAATGTTCATAACTTTGAAAACAGCCGGTTCAAACACACAGGAAAAACAAAATCAATTAATTATGGCTTTCTCTTTAAATTGTAGTTGGAACTCATAAAAATAGCGTGTTCATTTTAGAACCTTTTTTTTTACCAATTTTAATACATTTTTAAAAAACTTTCAAATTTTATTCAAAAAGTTTAAGTGTCTATCTTTCTGTGAGAAAAAAAAAAGCAAAAGGAAAAAATATAACTAAACATTGTTCAACTTGTAATCCAAGTCATAGTTTAGCTCAATTTGAAGAGAGAAACAAAACAAAATATAAACTTTTCCAGGACAATGAGGACGTAGTTTGCCATAAGTTGGGTTCTACATGTAATGCGATAATGTAATCTATTTGTTAAAAGTATTTACGAGCACAGATACATTTATTTTAAAAAAAGTTGTTGAAACACTATTTCTGATTCAATAAATTTAAAACGTAATGTGTTTCTTGTTTTGCATTACAAAAAGAGTCCCTTCAATATAAACTTATTTCAATGCAATCATTTCATTTGTAATTTGTTTCTATTTTTATTTTTGCTCCTTTTTTAGTTACAAATAATTTGCAGACAACAAATGTAACGGCAGCCTGTTAAAACAAACCAAATGGAATGACCAAAGAACATAATCAAACTTTCAGCATGTTTACTTTAATGTGTTTGGTTTGTTGCGAGGGTTGATTGAAATTTCAACGATATTCGATTATGTCCTTTTTAATTATAAATTATATGTACAAAGTATACAACTGCAACTACGGCACTGAAAATGTTGTTCATTCTGCTTTTGTCTAAGTAAAATTAACTTTTTCTGTATTCAATTAAAAGATATTGAATCATGCTTGAGTTGGTTTCCTCGAATTATTAATTTATATTATTTTTATTCAGTAAGGAATACAGAGAAAGTTAATTAATGCTAACAACAATAAAGGAGCACGTATCAGCATACTGTGTTTCAAAAAGACCACAAATACTCTCTCATCATTTTTATGTTTTTATTACGCTTTTTAGATGGAAGTCTATTAGGAATACCAAACTATTTAATGATAAAGAATAAACGATTTTTATTACTTCTTCCCATTAATTTTATAATACGAGTATTAGCAAACTCAATTATGAAATTCATATTTGTTTTATTCGTCAAGAAAACTGTGAAAAAGATCATGTTAAGAATATGTTTGCCCTAATCCTTTCTGCAGGGATTGATTCTGTGTCAACAATTTAATTTTCAGTGGGTGTACGTTTTAATTTCTTATAGAAGTTCACGTTTGAAGGTCAATATATCTGTCATTATTTTCCTCACGAGCAGAAGAACGCTCGTATAATTTTTCATCAAACCTACTAACATTTTTCTAATACCTTGCAATACGTTTGTCTTGTTCAACATTTAGTTGAATCAAACAAAAATAAAATAATCGGAGATTCCTTGCCACTATTTCACCATTATTTACATCCTTTTTTATTGTAGCATTAATAGTTTTGTTTTCACTGTTTCTCTTTTAAAGCTAAAATTTTCTCGTTATATTTCACAAATACCTACACACGTACACCGCTATTTACATTTATACATATTTGTGTATGTTTATGCTTGTGTGTGTGAGAGTGTGTGCATTTCCCCTGTACATCCTTGATATAAAATATTTCTGTAATTTCAGTTTGTTTTTATTTGGTTTATTTCTTTATCACAAAACTGTTCGACAATGCAGCCGACAAAGTTGGTACGAGTTCGTTTCAGTGTTTGTGCTTGTGAATGAATGCTGGTGCACATAGTTTTCCAACAAACAGCATCTTTATGGGTAATTAAAACTTTTACTCATATATTTTCCAAAGCCAAAAATTAAAAAAAGGAAAATACACAAATTGTTTTTGCCAAACATTGCAATGTGAGTGAAAAACGTTGCTGGTGGTGGAAGTAATTTCAAGAACAGGAGCAGCAGTAGAGGTTTCACTCGAATGATGATTGTTCGATTAATCGAACAATTGAAGAATGAAGAAGATCTTCGATCACATAAATAATACCTGATCTCCTGTAATGGTTCACTCTTTACATGAAATACAGCTCCAAAGCTTGAGCAAGAGATTACGGAGGCAAGATATTTTCTAGACTGTTTCTTTTGAAAATTAGTCTGCTTTCAGACGAGTCATATCTTATTGACATGACTGCTACTTTATGGGCGAGAGTGACGAGGGGAAAAGAAACGAGTACTCAGATGCGTGTACTGTCATAACATTTTGCTCTTTCATTCGTAATTTTAAGCGTGAGTTTTTCTTAAAATTATACTGTCTATATCAACCGATTAATATTTTACTCAAAGCTTATTTTACATTCTTCAAGGACTGTTAAAAATTTATCTATTTGCTTTAGCAGAATATTTTGCAAACACAAAAAGTCACTAAGTACTTTATTATATACAAATTAAAACTCCTTTATAATCATTTTACGTTTCAAAACTGTTCTATCCGCGTTCGCATTGTATTCCTCAATTTCTTATACTCTTCAGGTGTGATCGAGTTCCCGATATCCTGCATTTTTTCTTTCAAACCATTCAGATTACGTTTTGGGTTATTTCGAAAATTTCTTTTCATAACGGTCCATAAGTTTTCCATAGAGTTGCGATCTGGTCTAGAAGTTGGCCAATTCAGAACATAAATTCCATTTTCCTGTTGCCGATTTCTTTTTTTTTACTTTTGGAGAAGAAGCTTCGTTATGTTGAAACACGTATTCCCCACAGTTGCCAAATTGTGGTGCTGATAGAATGAAGACGGTTTCATTTATAAAAGAAAGCTGGCTGAATCTTTGAGGGCAAGTTTGAATACGAATCACCCTTTTTCTTTCATCACCGGCACATAAATCAAACTAAGATTCATCACTAAAGATAATCACTGCCTTTGTAAGTAGTAGTGCCTTTCATTTGCCTTTTCTTTTGGAGCTTTGAAAATGATAAAATTTCGGTAGATATTCTTCTACAGCCAGTAAACGGAAACTTATTCTATAAAATCTAAAACCATTCTTTTTTATCTGCTGTCCAATACATTTACGTTTTACCCGATTTCCCAAATCCTTCAGTCCACTTTGGAGCTGTGTCTCCAACTACTTTGTTCCGATTTGTTGTTTTGGGAATTTGACCCCTCCTGTTGTTCTTATACCCTCCACTTTTATTGTGCTTCTTTTTAAATCAGAAATTGCTTTACCACGCATCATCGATTCACAAATTATATAAAATAATAATATTTCAAGTCAAGTCAAAATATTTGTTTTCTAACAAAAAATTTACGTAGTCTACGAATTACTTGAGTTAACAAATGTTTGGATTTTTTTCGTGTTTGCGAAATATCCTGCGACAACAAGTGAACATATTTTCAAATGCACTCGAAGTATAAAAAATAATTCAAACTTGTTGGAATATAAATTATTATTTCCTGAAAAATTTAGGCGATAAGGTCTCATATTATAACAGATTCTTTGTTTAAGAATTAATAGTGGTTGTGGATTCGTATAATTTAAAGTTTTTCAATTAACTCAGGCAAAGAGAGGATTGAGATGTCAAAAAATTAAGAGATCTCACAAAGAATACTTGAACACTATTTACATTATTATTTATTTAAAAGTTTGATTTTAAGACTTCTAAAGCATTCATTCTATTGTTCGTGATGGGTGTCAATAATGCGTCCGTAGAATATTAATAAATTTTAGTCTTGTTCACTGAAAGTTTCAACAGCATATTTTTTCTTCTTCTTCTACTATGATCCCACTGGAGCAGATGGCTTCAAGCCCTCCAATCTTTTCTTTCCTGTCACAATGAGCAAAGCTTTTGTGAATGTGTGCTTGGCTTTTAAGATACGATTGAATCACTTCTATCATACTGTATTTCTCAAACTTTTTCGGATATCGTGCATTAAAGAATCTCTTCGGAATTCCCCTTTCAAGTATTTTTTGAGACAAAAACCAGGAATGAGACTTAAATATTTCTACAATTTCTATCGTATAATTAAATAAACTTGTGAAGCATATGAAATAAACATTTAATCAAAATTATTTGCAGCTTCTCTAATATTTGCTAAAACTTTATTTAAATTAAGAACGATATTTGAACAAAATATAAAAAACAAATTTTAAATATACTATATAATTTTATTATCCGGGTAATATTGTCTTTTCCCGGAAATTCATGCCGGGAAATTTCCATTTCCCAAACTCAAATTATGACAAAATCAAGGGAAACAATCAAAACTTTTCACATAATCAAACAACACAACTTTTTACGAATTGATTTTATATTTTTTTGTGATACTACTTGAGACGTCCCGTCTAACATATTCAGCAGATCTTAAGTATCCTCCCTTTACGACTTAAATTATGAACAAATATTTGTTTTATTTATGGTTCATAAATAAAGAAAATTATTGAAGTTTGATAAAAGTTCATTAATTTTACATTTTGATACAAAAACTAAAAAAATTTTGAGGAAATAAAACCTTTTCTCGACTGTTTGAGTCATTTAAAGAGATCTCAGTTTCGATTAATTAATTAATCGAACAATTGAAAAGTGAAAGAAAATGGAAACCCCCAGCAGCAGTCGATACGTGCTGTGGCTTCTTCGCTGTGCCACGACTTTTCAAACTCGGGCTCAATACTGAACATTGAAATTACTTATTGGAATGACTCCCACTACTTCACTACTTCTTAGATTCAGCTTTGCATTTTCAAATCATGCCCTTGAGTCATGTGCTTAGTGGAAAATTGGGAAAATGAATTTTTCAATAATAAATTTTTTCGCCTATAAAGGATTTAAAAACTATTTTACGTTAAGAATTATTTTCTTTTAAAAGTTATGCTTTCTTCGTTGTTCGTTTATTTGCAGATTTCGTGGCAAAAATGAAATAAAATAAAATTGAAATCAATGCAAATTTTTGGAACATTTTACAACAATAAATAAATGTTTGATCATTTAAAAGTTTTGCTTTGTTTTTATTCATTTTTATGTATAATTACACAGAATTTGTTCTTTATCAGTTGTTTTTATTAAATAAAATAATATTTAATAATATTTTTATTTAATATTTTTAATATTTACGAATATCTGAAGAACTTCTGGCGTTTAACAAGATATTTACATCAATCGAAAGACTGACCATAAGTAAACTTCCTTTCTTTCAATAGTTAAATCGACTTAATTTGGCGTGACACAATTATATTGCATTTGCTTTGAAAAGGTTTCTGTATGGAAATGATTTACTTGAATTCAAAATGAAAACTAATTTTCTTGAAATAGAAAAAAATCTAGTTTGACTTGTTGCTTATTTGAGCGTTCGTTCAACAAATTGTGAAGAGTTTTTAACAGACTTAAGTCTTAAGCAATCATCTAACCGCAAAATAACGCCTCTGTACACAAAAGCTAAGATTCATGGAGAACCGGAAAAAAATGCAACTTAGGAACAGGCAGGTAAGAGCCTCAGGTGACTTAGGAAGGAGATGGTACAACCAAAACTAATGTCTTTATTAACATCAACCAGACAATAATTCTCATATTTGTATGAAAGAATGTGTGTGTGCTCTGCTGTGGTGTGTGCACTGTGTTCATAGACAGTAAAGTGACCGACCACTGCCCATGTGACCTGAAATACGAAAATAATGAAAAACAGGGAATTCGTAGTAAAACTTTAAGTTTTTAAAATCTGGAAAGTTGTACGTAAATAATTAAAATAAAATTATAATTTTTCGTTCAAAATTCGAATCGGTTCATGTTCGCATGAAGTTAAGCTCTATAGAGTGTTTACCGATCCGTTCAACCCATCAAAAGTTGTGAGAGCCTTACGGCCAGCCGCCATCGTAAAATTACTCACAATAGTTTTTTAAATCCTAAGAAATGTTGAGATCTGATGAAAACTATATTTTATTCCCAGAAGTTAAAAAAGTAAATATGCGACAAACAAACGAAGAAAGCTTAAGAGATAAGAACGCGAGTGCGTTCAGGTAAGTCTTTCTGAATTGTTTGTCTTTATCGAATAGTTTGTAAAAACAACTTTTTTAGGTGTTCGAAGTTGATATTATTGGTCAAGTGGGAGATCAGAATTTGTATTTCCCTCATGCTTTAATTTTCCCCGTTAATGTTAACAACTAAAACATCAATTGTTTACAGCGGCAGTGAAACGGCCGCAACGAAACGTACAGGCTTGCATAAAAAATACTTGCATCCGATTTAAATTTAATGCAGTACATTTGGGGCTGAGCTGTTTTTGTTACATTTGCGCTTTAAAACAAAATATTAGGGGCATTCAAATTTCTTGTATTTAATGCAATTAGTCGGTTGCATACTTTTGAAGCAGAAAACGACATCAATTCTCATAAATTCTCGAACATTTCTGAAGCCTGACAGATGCAACTAATTTATTTATATTATTAAGCAATCTTCATTTTAAGCTTTTTAAAAGTTCTTGTGTGAATCCGATTAACATTGGCGAATGTTGCTGACGTTAGCACAGCATGCAACACGCGACATGCATTCAGTTAGCCAACATAGACCAAAAGGGAATACAATGAAAAAAAAACCGAAAGCAAAACAAAAGCAACAGCAAATGTTCTTCGCTACTTATACTGTGACTCCCAGCGATCAGGGTTTACCACAAAAGTCATTTCATAAAACACGCATTAAAAAAAACCCAACCATAATAGTGGACGTTTTTTTGTTTTTTTTTTGTTACGTAATTACCAGTTTGATGGTTTCACGCGCCTCAGTAAATATTTGTTGCTGTACTCGTATGGTATTTAAATTGAACATACTAAAAGATATATATATTTTTTATTAAAAAAAAAGGAAAAGAAAAAATTTCATTGTTGTTGACCAGCAAGAGCGAGCGGGCATAGATGCGAATGTAATTCGTACACACATTCATAAATGAATTTATCATAAATGCATTTATGAGAATTAAACAAAGTATCTTCTATACAAAAGGAAACAAGAAACACAACAATATTTTCATATTGAGATACATTTGCAAAGGAATCATACTACTTGCAGTAAACAGTAATACGAGGCAGTTATGTTGGCCAACAATATGATCCACCAAATAAGGTGCAGCATGCATCGTTCACATCCATTCATTTTATGAAAGTGTTTTATACACGTTTGTACCTGACTTGTGAAGAGGCAGTGCGTTCAATCAGCTTTAGGCCTGCTGTTGCAGTTTGCAGTTATTCTACAGAAATGTTCTTTCACATAAAGTCAAACAATTTTATGTTCTTGACACCATTATTATCATAATTTCAAACAAGAAGGCAAATTTCGCATCTCTATCTATGCACAACTAATTCGAAGTTAGGCGATATAGACAAACAGCACAAAGGCCCGAAAGTATTTAAAAATCAAAGAAATTTTCAAAATATTATTTTTTTTGGAAAAACATAAAAACAAAATTTAAAAAAATAATAAAAATCTTTTGGTCATATTTAATAGATTAAAAAATTATCCCCAGAATCAAAACTCCAAACTTGAATACGAGGAATATCTCCGAAAAGCGGCTGGCACAGTTGCATCCAGCTTTGTCGACGGGTGACCATTTCTAAGTTGATGTTACCATATATTTCCGGTTAAAGTATTTTTTTCAGCCACTGTTAAATGTATGTATGTATGTATTTATTATTTAAATAGCCCTTCCATAAATTTATCTTCATAAGTTAAGTGAAGAGCAAATGTATGCCGAATTATATGGGAATGATGGTGTCATACGCTGGTGCTTGAATTTCAATGTAAACGTGCATCCATCTAGTGGTTAAATTATTCAAAGTGTCTACATGAGTGACTGTTTAATAAACTTCTGTCTGGAATTCGCTAAGGATGAAACCTTTTAACAACTGCGTGCATCTCATGCTTTCTCGTGTTACGTGTATTACTATCATTAATATTTGTACGTTTTTATTTATTGTATAGAGTGTATCTCATCTTGTCTTTTGCTGTTTTGATGACTTCATTATGTTGGTGTTGAGGAACAACAACTCATAATTATACGAAGAATATGTTCCGTGTATGTCCATCTTCAAAAGGTTATACCTTCCTAATTTTTATTTTTTTTTTGCTTTAAAAAACGTTCGCTTTAAAAAAGTTAATTACTTTGCAAGAACAGTTATGTATTTTAGCAATACTTTTATTTATTTCTTTTTATGTTAAGAGTCAGTTACGGCCAACGAAATTTCGTCAGACAACTGAAATAAACTCGTACAAATTATCCTCTTTTTAGCATTTTTTTTTTCAAATGATTTATGATGATTTTCTTCCGCAAATGTATTAATTACAACAAATTTATTTTTACGTTTTACGTTACGTCGAAATATTTCAGTTAAAGATATTCATAAATTAATATTAAAGTCATTCTAGAATTTTTATTTGATTTGATGATGTTGGGCCTTGATTTTATGAATGAAATAAATTTGTTTTTTAGGTCTCGAAAATATCTAGAGACAGTCTTTGTGTGAAATTAAAATTTCAAATTGAAATGTGAAGTATTAAAAGATTTAACGTTGTACACTTTAGCAGCGGTCTTTGTGTCTTTTCTGGCTGTAAATTGTATAATATCTATTTTTTCGATAAATTCCTTTGTATGAAATTCGTTTCTGTAATTTAATTTTTATTTAGGCTAAATTTTTCAACACTTGTTGCGGCGCGTTTTAGAAAATAAGGGCTCCATTATGTGAAACATACATCTGTAGGACTGAATGAACTAAATAACATTCAAAAAAAAGAATTGAGTGATTTGAAGACAGACAGACAGACATACAGACAGACAGACAGACAGGCATAAATGGATAAAGACATTTAAATAATTGCATCAGTTGCCATAAATAATGATGTATTACACTCGTATTAGTTGTGCATTCATTCCATTTGTTGCATTTGAAACGAAAACAATTCATCAATTCAGAAACAAGAGTTTCTGATTGTTGCCTGTTGCACGTTCGTTCATTCCACTCATTATTTGTTGAAGTTACGATGAAGATGCTGTTGATGTTTGAAACCCACACACGCAATATTTTTCCCTTCAAGCCAAACAGCCATTACAAAATTAAATGCTAACTACGAGTGTTTTTAATATTTTAATACAACTTCTAGTACATTTGGTAGTTACTACTGCATCAGCATACTAAAAAACTAAATTAATTGTGTAAATTGTCCATTTAGGAGAATGACGTCTGCTGTCATTATGAATTCCTAAAAAGTCTTTACTACTCATACTCTGGCTGTGCCGTGTTATTCAACAATCTGTTGTTTCATCACGCCTTTCTTTAAAGCTTCTTCGCAGGTTTATTTATATTTTTATTTATTTTTTGCTTATTTCGTTGCAGCTTGCAAAGTATGAGAAAAAAAAAATATATTGATCTGAAAATAAACATTTTTGTGTAATTTACCGCCTGTTTATTAGTGTTTGCAATTCAATTCAATACAATTCAATTGTTTTTTTTTTTTTCAAATCAATTTTTGTTTTCTACTTGAGGCATACAGATGAAATCACAAATCTGGCTTAACATCTTCTTTTTGTTTGACTCGCCTTCATTTCGTTGTGAATGTTGGCATTGCTTTGCGCCTTCAGAGGCAGAGTCAGAGTCAGAGCCAGAGCAATTATAATGAGCAAAACAAACGAATTGGAAATAATTTTCAATTCATTTGTTTCCACCTTCATCCTTCAAACCAAGCAACTCCAAATTATAAAATATGTTAAATAAAAAAAACGCAAAATAAAGATCTTTAAGTTTTGTTTCTACTGAATAAATATTTGCTTGAGCACCAATCGTCGTAGTCGCATGTGTGCGCTTTATTACACTTAAACAAATCAAATGTTTCAACGTGGCGTTTTTATACCCTTCATGGCAGATATTAGTTTGTTATTTGGTTTGTTGTATCCACAAATATTTATTTGGGGTCCCAGAGAGAATTTGTAATCATGATTCTTACAGATGCTGAAGTCAGTATAATGAAGATGGTTTGCGGAAACTACTGAAGGAGAGCACCGAAGGTGTTCAACATATCGAATGTGAAGCTTATAAAATAATATTTAAGGACACAAAGAAGATTTTTATTTACATAGATTGAGTTTATGATTGTCATATTGAAAGGCATTTTCCCTTTTTAATAGAGAATTAGAAAACGAACTTCAATTTCCGCCTGAGTTTTGATTAGAAAAATTTTCTTACCACAATTCTTATTTTATGTGAGAGAAATTTTATGGAGGAATGGAAAAGTTTTATTTTTCTTTCTCTCACTTTCTTCTAAAAAAAATCCGGGGAATTGATATAAACTCAATGTGACTATGCTAATGCTTTGTAAGAACCTCTTAAACAACAAACGGAATTTCAAAAAGATCCACAATGGAAAGAAAAAGACAAAAGTCATAGAAAATTCCAAAATCTTTGAAAATTATTGAAAATATACAAAAGATACAATAATAATTAATTATTCGCCTAAATTTGGAAAATGATGCAAAAGCGGAAAAATCCGATCTCGATAGAAAAAAATCCAGAACGAAACAAATCTAGAAAAACAAATTAATTGAAAAAGTCAAATTTAAAAAATATTTTTATTGGGAAGGGTACTCTAAGGTGCGGCGCAGCCGAATGAAGCGCTCTTACTTGTTTTTCGAGCAGACTTTATTTCAGAGACAATACGGAGCTGGTCATCGGGGATAGATATGTACTCGTACATTGTTTTAAAAAACTTTATTGAGGGAATTATAATATTTATAATGACTTTTTGTAAATTTTTTTCTCTCCAAATTTTAATATTTCTCTAGTGAGTTTTGATATTATTATTCTAGTTCGCTTATTTACGAGCATTTATGTGCGTGTGTTGCCAGGAGATAAAATATAAACTTTTTTAGGCCAATTCTTGGTATTTATTTTGTTTTGAGACTTTTTCTTCGAAAACTTTAAACAATTTGAAAATAATTTTGTCTTCTTGCCAAAAAGAAAATGAGTCTGTGTGTGCGTATTTTTTTCCCACTCCTGCCTGCCCGCTTCCATATCAAGTTTATTATCAAAACCACATCATCTTTGGCGGAAGTTTTTTTATATCAATTTATTTATTTTTTGCTTTTGGATTTTTTATTATTGTATTTCTTACGTAAGTTTTAACGAATTCATTATTTGTAACTTGAATGAAATTATGTACATACGTATGTATATATTTTGTTGGATTCCAGTTCTTTTGCTGTTGTATTTCTTTCCTATTCTCATCTTCATTAGCATCATCATCATCTCATGCTTATTTGTTGTTTGTTTGTTTGTTTTGCAAATTAAATAAACTTTTTCAATCTGAATCTTTGATTTCCTCCATTCGAATTTTTAGGGAAGTTGTATAAACTGTTGGCATTTTTATATATTAAGTTTTTTTTGTCGTATTTTTCATTTTAACTTGTCCTTGGTATTGGCGTAATAAGATTTTTGTGGTTTCTTCTGCATTTTAAAGATTTTTTTGATTGAAGGTGTAAAAGTTTTAATTTTTTAAATCGGAAATAAAATGAATAAGAAATAAAATTCCCGCTAATAAGGCAAGGTGTGTTTTTTTTTATTCGAAGCAGGTGAATTTGATAACTTTGAAGTCAAACGCCATTTTGTTAAAGAAAAAGCTGTAAACTTAATAACACAGATCGTACGATATTATTTTATCTTTTATTTAATAATGCCTTTTGTTTTCAGCTGTTTAATTTAAATGGAAATTTTGCTTCAACAAATTAGCTTTAAACTAGTTTAGGGAAACAAACAATCAACAGAATATATCTTTTGCTTTGAAGTTTTGAGAGTATGGAATGTTTGTTCTTAAAAATAGTTCTATTTCCAATATTCTGCAGGCTATTTTATTAAAAATCCTCTCATGCAAACACTCCATTAAAAATAACACTTATACACACATATTTAATTATTTAACATACAATCGCGAAAAAGCAACAAATGTCAAAACCAAATTATAAAATTCATCAAAATCAACAAAATACGCGTATGAACAACATTTATTATTTACAAACACACACATTGTACACATTGGTAGCAGTATATGGTTGTATGTGTGTATGTATGTCTTCCTCGGGAATCGTAAGAATTAAACATTTTGTAAAGTTATCTGCTAAAGAAAACGCCGGGTTTTGTAATGTTTCCTAAACCACCGCCGGAGTCGTTGAGCAATTAATCAACGATAATTAGAATCCTTCATAGCAGACAATACACAAACTTGTGGCTTAAATAAATGAAGTATCTTCGTATGTCTACATGATGTGTGTGTGTGTGTGTGTATGTGTAGTTGTGTAGCTGCGGGCGTGTGTGTTTAAACCACAAACCTTTTGTAAATATTTGAACACCGCACGCATTGTGTGATAATAACCACGTAAAACTTCCCGGGCAGTAGATGTTAATGTATCATTAATCACGAAATATTATACACACACATTTATGCAATATCCTTCTTCAGTCTAATAGTCATGGATCCGGGCATCTTAAGGATAATTTTCTTATAAATACATACGGGTGTATCTACATATGTGTGTGTTACTATGTATGTGTGTGTGTTTAGATACATTATCTATTGATATACTGTTCGTACCACAACGCACGAACTCGTGCATTTACACCTTGATATAAATTTTATTAAATTTTTTTTTTGAACGTGTGCTTTGTTTGTATGAAAGTGTAAATATTATTCAAAGTTATAATTATTTCATTAGCTTCTCTAGTGGAATGAATGAACGACGGTTTTTTCATTCTCGTAATTTTATTTAATATTCAGTTAATGGCCGAAGAGTGTGAAAAAGCAAAAGACCTGTTAGAAAAATCTTGATTCGTTTACTTTTTGTTTTTATTTGTTGTTGTTGGGATCATAATTTATTTATTTTTTTTTTATATTTTTATCCAAAAGAAGAATAAAATTAATTGATAATTTTCTATCCATAAAAGATAAAATTGAAATTTGTGTTTTTATTCTGAAGATTTATTGAGATCATTACGGCACAAAAATGAGTCCTTAAAAGGTGCAAATTATTACAGGGTGTTGTTTTTTTGAGGCGGAGAACTTTAAGTTAACGATATTCTTTTCTGAGATATACTTTTTGGGAGTTATTTTTCGTTTTGGGGCTATTTTGGGTCGGCAAGTCATCATTAGGCACTGAAGCGTGGTTGAAAAACGTAATTCAATTCGAGTAACACATCCGGTGTTATTTTGTTCAATGGAGATGTAATCATTTATTTTTCAAAAGAAGAAATGGTTAGTTAGGACGTTGCCATTAATGTTGAGCGGCGGAAAGGCGTAATTTTTCAAATAAAAATAGTTTTAAGGATATTAAAATCTCTTTTCTGTATTTTTTAAACTTAAACTCCCCGGCCCTACAAAATCATCAGATTATTGTAATTGAAACATCATTTGAACTAAATGATGTTTATTAAGTTCGAGATTTATTGCTGATTTGGAAATTTAATTATTAAAATGGCTGTAATATAATTAAATAATAATTTTGGTAACACGGAAGAATTGAGATAAAATTAGTTTAAGGACACAATAATAATCAAAGTCCATTTTCTTCTTTCTTCTTCAGTGAAATATTATTGTCAAGAGAAATGTAAGAATTTAAAAAGCAAATAAGTTGTTGCTGAAGAAAAACTTAATTTTCAGTTGGAAAATTGAAATTTATTTCTCTTTATTTAAGATGAAATTCAATTTTTCGTCTTGTCCGTTTTCCGTTTTTGTTGTGGTTGTTGTTGTTGTTGTTGTAAATGACTGCAGCAGCAACTGTATTGCAACTATTTACAAAAATCCTCTTCAACCACTTCCGTTTTCCGTTTTTGTTTGAAACTGCTGCAATCCATTGTTGGTAGTTTTTGTTACAAGCTTTTTCCATTTCAACTAAGTTTGTTTTGTTTTTTTCCTAAAATTGTTACTATTTTCTTTTTATTGTTGCAATTTGTATGTATGAGTACGGCACCATTTAATGGAAGGTATAATAGAGAAAATGATCATTTTATTTCGTCCTTTTTTCAATTTTTATTTTGTCCATTATAAGATTTTGGTACATTTCAAAGATAAGTTATTTATAGGATTTTTCAGTGGAAAACATGTGCAAATAAAAAGGTACGATTATTTTCTCAACAAAAAGAATAATTCCAGAAAATGTTTGTATTTTAATGAAGTATCAATTTGAAGACTTAAAGTTTACTTTTAAACATTAAATTCATGTGAAATTTTCATTTTCAAAGATGTCTTCTTGCAAAACATGCGAGACAACGAAATGGAAATATGTGATATTTTTCTACCGAAGTTTCTAAATGTTTCTAATGGATGAAGAATGATGGACTAGAAATATAATAAATCAATTATTTTGAATTCTGTGGCCGACGCAATCGGCCATATTCGAATTATAATTAATAAAACATCACACGACTTACGTACAAAAACAAAAATCATTCGAAATAAACAACTTGTCGTACAATCAATGAATTATATTTTGTTTACTACACATTTCCTACAATTCCACAAATCCAAAGTAGAGAAAAAGCTCTGTCTCATTGTTGTTTTTATTTCTTTAGTAGCAAGTTTAAATGCTTTCAGTTCTAAAAATACTGAACCGATCTTAATAATATATAGATTGTGCACATCTGCAAGCAGATAACTTCGAAATCGGATATATAATGTGAGCATTATAGAAAATGGTCTCATCTAATAATAACAAGGAGTTTTATTTAATTACGTATACGTATTACGTATAGGGGCTACTTTTTTGTCGTTATCAACATGAATTAGTTCATGCCACCAATTATTTCGTTGCAGCAAAACTACAAAAAAAAAATATTATGATTTTTTTCTTATTGACTATTGAATTTATTAAAATGCTTAGTGCTTAGTATTTATAATGTTGGCTTAAGTTTTTGCAAATTCGCTTTGCATTTGCACAAAAGGTTCTTCTCCATCGAATTGATAATTAAATAAAATAATAATGAGTTTATTTTCTACCCACTTATGAAATTTCTTTTTCTTATTACCACCACTTTGTTGCAATAAGTACGACTCCAACGATACAATTTAAATAGATTAACGTTAGAAATCATGAATAAGAACAGAATGTAAAAAATAAACAGACATAAACTTTAGCTTGAATTTTTTCTTCTTAAATTTCAAGTTATCTCAGTGCGATGATACTAAAATAAAATAACGCATCAGCTGCTTGTTTTTTAACGGTTTTTGTTTTCATTCATTTGAATGTTGCACGGCTTGTTTATCATTAGTTTCCGGTGGGCTTGTTGTTTCCATTCATTATTTTATTTAAAGAAAGAATGGAAGAAAGAAAAAAATTAATTAGCGAACAAAATTTTTGTTAATTAGTAAAACTTATCAACATCTCAAGCTTAACAAGAAGACAGCGTTGTGTACAAGACAAGTTGAAAAAAACAAAAACAAAAACAATAAAACAAACACAAAAACAACTTGGAGCAGCTTTTAACTGCTATTGTTGTTGCTATTTTTTTTTTGCGAACTTTAGCACATTGAAAATATTTTCTTCATTTTAGTTAAATGTTTTTAAATACTTCCTCCTCATCCTCCGCCCATCACACGACGTTTCTCTTCAGAAAGTGTATTTTGTAATTTTTTTTTTTTTGATCTGAACTTTCTCTAAAACAAAGTATTTGTTTAATAAAACTATGCTCACATTGTTTGCCACTTTGTTTGGAGTTCTTTATATATTTTTTGTGTTTCGCCAAGTTTGGCTTGAGTCCAGTATCCTTTGCTGCATATTTCATGTACCTCTCACCGCTCTGCTGTTCTGCAGCGCGTGTTTTTATGTTTGTTAACATAAATGCTAACAATTTTACATTTTCTAGAGAGAAAAACAATGTGTTTTCCGTAGGCATTATGTTTTCTTTGTTCAATTTATGGCGAATAATTTTTCTGTCCGGTAGTATTTTTGTTTACTTAAAAACTTTCTTATTTCATTTTAAATAGGAAGAAATAAATAATATTTCTGAAATATTTTGCATGGAAATTTCTTTAATTTTTAAAAAGGATATTTTTTTTTTTTAAATGAGCTTTTAATTTTTCCGTCACTCACTTTACGTTCATTATCTACAACATTTAATAAAATATTTTTTTTCTTTTTAATTGCTTTGGAATTTGGAATTTCCGAATTAATTCGCGCGTGAATCAAACCAATCACGTGAGTTGTGAATCGTGAAACGTATTTAAACAGATTGCAAACGGCGATCGCTATTATTGTCTCTATCTGATGGTACCAAAGCAAAGTTCCAATTTAAGATCGCCGTTGCTGCTGTCTATTTGGCTGGCACCATCGAAATGGAATAAATATTTTCTCTGAGCATTCGCATTTTCGTTTCAACTTTCATTTCACAACTTGTTATCAAATGATTCTCAGATGTGAAATTGAAGGTTTGACAGCAGTTTGAGAACAACATTAACATTAAATTGAGACACTTTATTTTTCATAAAAAATCATCACCAATTAGCGCCATTGTAAGCGAAAATTTTCAAAATAATTTTTATTTTTAAACATAAATTGTCGTTTACGATAAAATCATACATACACCTCTTAATTTCCAAGTTAGCAATGTTTAAATTTTGTCAATCGTAGACTTAAGTCCATAAATTTTTAGATCCGATAGCAATACAGATTTTGAAGGTACTTGGCCGGAACACTTACAACCTTTTAAATTAGAAAAAAGTCATATTTATTAAATAAATTTATTAAAATAATTAAATTGTAAAGAAAAGAAATTTTTGTGGGCAAATAATTGTGATTTACATGCAAGAAATGCCACATGTACGGTGACAATCGAAATCAAACAAATGCCATTTATCATCAGTACACAAAGTTATAATTTCGTGTGCAGTCTCGGCCCGAAATTGGTTAATTGTGCTGCAGTCTGATAAATAAAAAATCTTCCATAATTTTTACAGGACTTTAAATTTTCGCATAATTATTTTAATTTTATCTCCAACGTAAAACGAATAGTATTTTTCAAAATTTTAATTTCCTTAATTAGACCAAAACAGAAAAACATTTCGCTTATAAACATTCAAATTGGATTCCACACTGTCAATTAAACATGTTGCACGTTCCACAAAGTCATTGTTTTATTTTTCCACCCAATCACTTACTCATTTATTCCAACTAACTCTTATGCATGCCACGTCTCTTAACTCCACCGCCAGGTTTCTCACAACTAGAATACACTCTTAAATCATGTTTCTTTGTTATCATGAAGATGGGTTCCCAATAAGAGTTCGTGTTGCAGACATTCAGTAGGGGTTTGGAAGCACAACGATGAACAACTTGCAGCGGGCATGTTGGCTGTAAATTTTTTTTTTTTTGAAATTCATATTTACGAAGAATTGTAAATGGCAATTTGATAATTGATAAAAGATTGCAGAGCCAAAGAAGCATTAACATAAATTTTATTTGTAAAGAAAAATATATTTTAAATTTTAAAACAATTTATTTTTAATGAAGATTTCGTTAAATGCTTTAAAAAATAAGTTGATTTTGTTTTCATTCCAGTTATTAAACATTAGTTTTTCTGAGAATTGTATCGTTTCTATAGTGAAATTATTTATAAGAAGCTATTGAATTAAATCCCAATGAAGAAAAGTATAAAATAATTTCTCACGTCCACAGAATATTCTTCAAAGTCAATTGGAAGAAAAAGAATGTTACCAAAACGCCAACGTTAAACATGGACACATTTTCTGATCCATTACACCTGCAATTGGAAAACATAAATTAATATACAAACTGTGTAGTATAACAAACAGTGGATAGAATTGTAAATGCCTCATAACAATATAATTACGATAATTTGGAATTTAATATGAACTTGTAACTTTTTTCACTGCTCTCACCGCTCGTCTTGCTGAACCCAAGTTAAGGCAGAAGGATTAATATTGAACTGCTTAATAAGTGCATCCAGAATTGTTTTCGCAGTACTGTTAACCACGCGATTTCTACTTAAAACGCGAATCATAGACATGCCAGAGGCATATTCTGTGTAACCACATACGACGCAGTAATCTCTCATGCTTCCCAAGTATTTGAATTGTATATTCATATTAACAATTCCGTTGGAATAATGTAAATTAAAATTGCCATTTGCAGCTTCATTCCAAGGAAACACTAACGACTCTTTAGTGGGCTTCCACCCATTATTGACATTGTTTATATAATTCAGTTCCAACGAATAGTTACCGTTTAACTCCGATTCAGGAGCAATCACTTGCAAACAGGCTGGAACATCACTGCTGGGTAAACGGGCGATTTCATACCACTCACCTGCAACCTGAAATTGAAAACCAATTTTGGAATTTCTTAATTCGGACTCAAAAAAAGAAAGAACTCAATATTTTTATGATCCACATTCTTTTGTTTGCAAATACCTGACTGGGTATGACAGGAACGGCTTTGGCATCCTGAAAGCAACTCCAACTAGCGGAATCGCCAATAGTAAACAGAGGTATCAATGAAATAGTACCGAAGAAGAAAATATTTTTATTGTTAAAATACATATTTTTTTAGATTTTCTTGTAGTACGATCCAATCAGAAGCAATAACTTTTTACTACTAATTGATTTTTTAATTTCTTAGTAAAACCAAGAATTCTTACTTATCAGTTGATAACGCAAAATAATTCCATTAAATTTCATTAAGAGTCCGATAGACGCATATTTATTTACAACTACCAATCGATGGTTAAAGAAACATTTTAAACTTTTTAAAATTATTTCATCTAGATAAATACCAATAGAAATAAGACAATCGAATTGGTTTCATATTTGAATTCTTTGAATGGAATTTCCGCAGAAGGCGAAGGCTGTAAGTAGTATCAGCTTATTTATTGTGGTTTGTAAAAAGATTACTTATTTGAAAAGTTTCGTACGCAAATATTACGGATACGTAAACGTTCCGTTGTTAGATTTTTAAGATATTTACACGTTTATAAACACTCTTGGAAAAAAACATTATTTTAAAGTGCAATAACCATCTTTCAAAAACGCCAATTTTCCAAAAATTAAAAAGGTTGCTTGGAAAGTTGCATTAATTTTCAAAATAATCTCTTTAAGAGGCGCCACTAAAATCTATAATATTTCCATGAACAACTTTAATATGGAATGACGTCGTCATTCAGTTTTGATTGTAAGCGTATCGGAAATATACACCGGAAAATAGTCAGAAAAGCGGCAATTCGACCGCGTTCTAGTAATTAAATATTAAGCATTTATATATTTATATATATTTATTTATATATTCGATAAAATACAAAATCAATTTAAATAAACAACATAAAACTCTTTTACTTAGCTCTCTTTTGATACAAAGTACATATAGAAAAAACTCCGTCTCATTGGACAAACACACATGCACAGTTTGTTTATTTTTCAACTTGAAGCTGATACATGCATGTGTAATAATAAGTGTGCATGTATTGGTAGCAAATTTAAACTCTAATAACTCCCAAAATGCTAAACCGATTTAAATAAAATTAAGATTGCGCACATCTATGGAAAACCCCCATTAAAAACATATAAATCTAACAATTGGTGTTTTTTTGGAATTGCTAAAATTTGATTTTTTCAATTTGTAATCCCACTTATTCTGAATGAAAGGTACCCCTCCATAATCAATTTCAAGGTGCCTTTAATACAATCAACACTTTACCGAATATGTAAAATCATGCTAAAATTATTACCAGGTAAGTGCAGTTCAATAAAGCACGCATGTTGTTTGCTGGAACTTTGCTTATAGACTGTAAACAAATTAATTTAATTTATTTACATTGTTGTTTGGAAGGACTCCAGGTAAAGACCCAATATAAATCCATCTACCTGGTAATGATTGCTACATGATGTAAAATATTAATTATAGGAAAAAAATATAAAAAAATAATAAATAAAAAAAAATACTTTAATAATATTTAAAATTATTTAACAATAAAAATCACAAAGAAAACTGCTTGAGCATAAAATGTAAAAAATTAAAGAAATTCAATGTTTAAGAGGTGCGTCCAGCCCGCAACAGTTCGCAACGTTTACATAAGTTTGCTAAGGAAAACGGGTCAGCTGATTCGTAACAGATACATTTACGTAAGAGAATTCCTGTCTTAACCCTTTCGCCAACATTGTCCTTATATCTAATGTAACCCAATAAAGTTGGAAGTATCATCCGTGGTTTTATTCAAAAATAAACTTACAATAACAAGTTATTCGGCTACTTACTTTCTCTCAATAATTAACAACTTATCATTTCATTCGCTTAAAAAAATATTATTTAAATGCATGAACAACAATAGAATAAAATTATTATTTAGTTCAACTGGGGAAATTTAAGATGGATCATAAAACGGCTGCATAAAACATCGCAAAGACAAAACACGCCTACAAAAATTTATCAAATTCTCGTATCACTCAAATGAAAAATCGTCCAAATAAAATGAAATAAATCCAATAATATTGTGGAAATAATATTTTCTACGGAACTACAGCAATAGTGCTTCGCTGAGCAAATATTTATTGTCAAAGGCCGCGTAGGCAAAACCATCTTTACTCAGCTGTCAAGAAACCACTATTCGATATACTGAGAGAAGAAACCCCTTGAGTCTGCTTAAAAGCCTTGAAATTATAAGAAAAAGTAACATGAAATGTGAAAGTAATAAGAAGTGGGAAACAACAGAAACACTTCTGAAGTTTAAAGTAAACTTGTTATTTAAATGATAAATTTCTCAAAACAGAAAACGAGACGGCAAATTACGGCATTTGACATCAATCGGAGTTCATATTCATGAAATTTCGATCGACATCAAAAGTAGTAATTTGGCTTCTTAAGAAATCTTTAAAAAATATATAAATATGAAGAATATCAAAAATATGGGAGTTTTTATGACGAAAAATTATGGGTTGTTTTCATATGAAGTATAACAGAATTTTTATAAAATTTTTTGGGCAACTATTAGGACTAACACTATAGATTCATCGTACATTGGAAACGGAAATACCCACAAACTCAATCAAATTCGCAGGTAAACTGAATCGTAAAAAGGATTCTGCAGAACATATTTCTGACTTATGAAAAGCTGACTAATAAATCTGTAATTTCAGTGCAGAAGAATTCTAAATATTATGTTGCATTTCTGAAACTCATTGATTGTATGTTGTATCTGTCATTTTTTTAATTTTTATTGTCCAACAGTGTTTATTTGCAGTCGTTTGTAATGAAACTCCTGTTGGCTCCAACCTTTCCCAATATCAATCAAGCTTGAACACTATCAACACAAGCCAATTGAAAATCTTATTGTCTTTTCCATAAACATTTGCGTTTGTTGTTTTGACTGTTTGTTGTTGCATTACGAATTCTTTGCAAAGTCTACCTTTTTTTTGTCAATCTAAAGTCGTCAGTTCTTTATCACTTCAACACACAGAACTACACAATAAAAAAGCAACTCACTAACATACATTAATGTTTTAAGTACTAAGTCCTTACACTCATATCATGGCAAGTAAAACAGTAGATATTCTGAAATAACACGAGACTAAGATACCGTCGTTTAAAAAAAGAAAAAGGAATCCCATTTCAATATACTTTCAGTCTAGAGAGTTGAGTAAAGTTGACTTGACTATAATGATGCCAAGGACATTATTACAATACATCTTGCAGGAAAAACAAAAACAAAAAAAGCAAATACAAATACAAATACAAAAGAGGAAAAATGAACAACAAGAAAGGAATGCTTGGCATAGTATTTTAACTGGCAACTAAAGTTCAAGATGCATGTGCAACAATGGCAGCTCATAAAAATTCCTTTACAGGATGCATTCATACCCTCTAGAAGAAGAAACGTCAGACTAAGCGATTCACAAGGAAGTTGTGTGTGTGTGTGTTTGTGGCAGTGTGTGTGTGTATATGTATGTGTTTAAAAGTAGTGCAATATCAAAGAGCACAATTTAAACTTAGGCTTCAGTTTCAGCGCATCTGCTGTTTGAGTTGGCGATGTTGATGTGTTGTATGTATGCATGTGTGCTTTAATTGTTTGCATGTTGTGTATTTTTTGAATGCTGGCAACATTGGCATCTTTAAGATTCTTTCCAATTCGAGCGTAGTGAAGTGTACTGAAGTGTAAAACGGAAAACAAAAGAATCAACTTAAATTGATTTTCAGGAACAAAGTTAAACAACACGCTCAACTAAAACAGAAATTAAAAGATGACGAAAGGAATGCAAAAAGAAAAAAGACACCCGCCCCTCAATGACAATGACACTTCTGTATGCCAGCACGTTAAAGCTAAACGTGGAAGTGATGCATGTTGCGAAAAAAAAGAGATGCCGTGACTTGAGGCAAGTGCAAGTTGATTGCAAATTATTCGCAATAAGAATACAAAAGAGACAAAACAACCAACCAAATACTGTTCCTGTTATGCATTTCTTGTTTATACTCCAGAGACACACTTCATGCTTTAAAATGTAAAATACTACACAGAAGAATGGATGGATATGCATACAAGGATAAAAGGATGGCTATAATAGATTTTTGTTGATAGTCCTCCTCGCGTAAATTGTACATTAAGTATATTTAAATAGATAATAGTGGGTGTGTATATATAAATAATTGTCCTTTGTTCGTAGTGCTGCCGGTATTGTGTTTTTATGTTTCCTTTCATTGTCGTCACCTTGACAGAATTAAAGCATATTTTAAAAACTCGTACAAACACGTTCTAGCTTTATTTCAATCTCTAAAGCTTGTTAACGGTTGATACAGACCATCAGAACAAGCGGCACACTGGCAGCTATGCCAGCATCAGCATCAGCATCATATCACTTTGCCATTCATTTAAATGCACCAACATAGAAGACACTTTTGCAATAAAATATTATATTTATTTCCGTTGTTCGCAATTTTATCTACATCCAAGTTGTCGTCTGTTGATCACAATTGCAATCGCTGTCATTGCCATTATTATCATATTCGCAATCACCAGCATCACCAGCATCAACAGCACTATTGTTCCCATTGTCATCATTATTGCTTTCCATAGCAGCAGACTTACGCACTGCACTCATCATAACAATGACTTACGAAATTGCGCGAATTTAGTTTTTTATTTTTTATTTATATAAATTGCTTCCATTATATGCTCAAGTGTTTTGACGGCGTCAATTTGCATTGAATGGAATTGCTTGACAGTTGTGCACCCCGTCCGTGTTGAGGGTCTAGATCATTGTTGTCATTGCTTCGTGTATTTATTTGCCAAGTAGCTATTCGATGTTACAGAATAAATCATACTGGAATATTTGACATTTATTCATTTATTTTATATATAAAAATCTAATATTTAACAATTGCACTTTAAAAAGTCATCTCGAGAACAAATAATTGCACGAAAATTGCTAAAGTCTGTTAATAACTGAATTTAAAGTTTGTGTAATTAAAACTCAATGAATAATTTCAGTCAGGTTGAAGTTCGGCTTTTCAATTGTCTAATTTAAATGAAAATGATTTCAATTATTTCAAGTGTTTTTTTTTCAAATTAAGTTATAATTAAAAACAGTTCGACTACAATAACAAGTACGGAGATCTGTCATATATTTTATGAGGATTGTTTAATACAATTAAATCATTCGCACAACCACTGAAAGTTACGACTGATCGTGAGTATATTTTAATATAAGTGAACATTAGGGGTCGGTATTATTGTTTTAGGCGTCACCGCTTACAATCCTAACAGTCATGTGAGATACAGTGTTTTATCCCGAATTGAAAAATCACTGAAAAAGCATAAACAACAGTGTCACATCATTAGGAACAACTGTATGCGATTCGTATCAATCATTACACACAATATAAAAAGACTCGGCAAACAAGATTTTTCCTATAATTTTAGAGGCTTCTGGAATGAGGACTTTATTAATGTTTATTTCGTACTAAAGATCCCAGATCATCTACATTTAATTTTAGACGAGAGTCAAAAGAAGAACAATTATATAAAATATTTTGCAATCGGACTTAAAATTGCGATACAATTTTTTAAAAATGTTTAAAATGAATGTGGAGAACAGGGAGCAAATTACGGCATTTTGTATGGGAATTCTTTCGATATCGAATGCCATAATTTGCCCCCACTTGTGTCTCTTTTTTAAATAAGAAAATAACAGTTCTCTAAGTACTATTGAAAGATATTAAAAGTTAAAAAACTAAAGAACAGGAGCTGATAACGAATACTTGTTTTATGTGGGCGTTCCAATGCCTACTTCTATAATCATAAAATTTTAATTAGAATCAGTTTGGAAAGAAGGTGTTGTCGAAATCATTTCTATTATTATGGTGATATTAGTGAAATGTTGTTGTATGTGTGACAGCGACGATGTTGGATAGAAAATCAAAAAATTTCTATTTTTACATGTTTGACAAGCGATTGCGATGAATGTTTTCCTTTTATTTTTCAAGCACGTGTATTTTGTCCCCAATCAACATTCTTCTTGACAATATAAAATAAAATTCAAAATGAATGCTTGACAAGTGTATGCCTTAACTTCAAGCATACGTAAACTAATTTGTTTCAAGCATTTTGACAAATGTATAGTGGGCTTAAGATTTGATAACAATTCTACAAATAAAACTGAAACTCAATAAAATCTTTTAGTACGATTAAAGCAGATGAATCCGGAGGAAATACAAAAAAACAATTACAATTCTAATTTAATTCTAATTTAACTTATTTGATTTTCGTGGTCACTTCGTGAGTGCGAGTTTTCGTGACTGTGAATGAATTCTGCTTTTCTTTTCTGAGAGCTTGAAAAGTTGCCAACGACACTTTCTTCTTTCTTCTTCAAAATGGATAAATTGTTGGCAGCACAAGTTTGGCGAATGAATGAACGTGTCCCAAAAAGAATAGAAAATAAATTTCTTCTTAATTAATATAAAATCTTTAGCGTATTTTTTTTGTAACTTCTAAAATAACCATCTGTTTTTTCTTTTTGAAATCGTTTGCCATAAATTTATGTACTCGTACTATACATAAATAAATGTGTGTATTTACTTAAAAACTTGTTATTTTTATTTGACAAAGTAAATATTTTTGAGACCAATTTATCAAATAAAATTAAATCCTGATGCAGCGTGTCTCAAATACACACAGCAGAGATCATAAAAAGCAGATGCTGCCAACCACGATTTTCATTATACATGTTCGTAGACGAAATATAACAGATTATAACAATCATATTAAGGTTGTTTCTGAACGGATGAGTCAGATGAGTTGGGAGTTGTGACATTTCAGTTTAATGTTATTTTCAATGTATTTTACACATACGAGTACATACATGCGAAGAATACAATACACATACGAGTACAAAAATACATTAAAAATATTCACATCACGTGCAGTATATTTTAAAATGTTTGCAATTGTTTCCATGTGTTATTATTGAGATTTTATAGCACTTCATTTTGGTAAATCATTGTTGGAAAATCGCGCTTATGACCATAATAAAAATATTACAGTTAACCAGGCAGCGAAATGAAAAGACGGACATGCCAACATGTAGGAATCGTATAATAAGTTTAAAAACTCTTGCTCTTGGAAGGATTCATTGTGAGACTTTCAAGTTAATATTGTTAAGCTCATCGTAACAATAAGGAGAACAATAACGAAAGAATCATCAGAACCAAAAGCAACATCGGGAGTTATGAATATGTGTACATGACTCCGTTTGTACTTGTACATGTGTATGAGTGCACGACAGAAGTGTAAAGCTGCCTTAAAATCCACTCATTAAGCTGATTATATTGTTATCCTTTTTATTATCATGCATTCATTGTTTCACGTGTGTAAGTGATGTGGTGATATCAACTTTCAAGCACTCGCAATTACAGCACACGCACACCTTAATATATTTTAGCGTGTGTGTATGTGTGCGTGCGTGTGTGTGTGTGTGTGTGTGTGTGTACATGTGTGTTTGGTTGTTGGGTGGCGATGCCAATATTTGCATTGAGAATTATTTTGATGTTATTGTTGTTTAACCCTTTGACAGAGTTGTTGCTGGTGACTTTGTACTATAAACTTTATAGTCACGTACACGTTGGGAAACTATTTAAAATTTTCTTAAAGTTTAATGGAAAAATCTCTAAAATTTTCCAAACGCTTGAAAAACTTTTTATTTAAGTTCGAAAGTATTTTTGTTTGGTTTTTATCTATTTTATTTATCATCTTCCGAAGGTAATTGCAAAATAAAAGAGTTTTCGAAGGATACTGTGTCATAATTATGAAAATTTTTTTGTAAACATTTAATTAAAAAAATTAAAAGAAAAAACGATAACTTTTTTGAGAGAAATTCACATTCAGACAAGAGTCATTAAGCTGACTTTAGAAAATACTTTTATTAAAGTTTAACAATATTTCTTATCTCTACACAACTTCACTAAAAGCGCAAAGAATCCTAAAGAACTAATACATACAAGTACTTATGCATACATGTATCTATGTGTATATGTATGTGTACATTAGGGGTATAACCAAATTTTGGCCCTAGCACTACGCGATAGATAATATTGTATTATTTACGAAAACATTTTTTTGGGGTCGTTTGAAAATAAATACCTCACCCACAAAAGCGATTTTATAAAATCCCCAAAGAAAAAAATTTTTTTGGAAATTAATTCTTTATATCAAAGAAATAATTTTCTTGAAAAAAATAAGTTTATTTCATAAGTTTTCGTATATAATTAATTTTTATTTTTTTGTATTGGAAATATTTATTTGACAATCAAAATCGAACTAAAGAAAATAAAATTTTCTATTCATCCAAAGAACTTTTCAGGCTTAAGTTTTTTAGACAATTTTTATTTTTTCTTTAAAAATATCAAGATTGTGAAAATTTTACCGACAATCGTGAAGACTTTGTCAATAGAACGCTAATGTACGTATAAAAAAGTCAAAATAAGCGTTTTTATTTATTAATGTGTATTTTATCGAAACCCATGTCCCTGCAAAATCTTCAACTTCTACTACAAAACTCAGAGATATTTTGAACAAAAAGATGAAGACTTAAATACAATCAGTTCAATTATTTTATAACGTTTTTTCCACCTCCAGTAAAATTTAAATAATTTCCATTATATGGTTTTTCGTTTAAGCTGACGATATTTTCTTTATTTACAAATCTCCATCCAGTTACGTTTTCAATTTAATTTCAATTGTTTTCCTTTTCCCAGTTTTGCCCAGTTTTGCCAGTTTTGTCAGTTTTGCTGCCCTTGTCAGAATAGTGCTGGCAACAGCAGAAAACCTTTCCAGCAGTTCAGACGTACTTGTTCGTCTCTTGTTGTCTAGAGGAAGTTATTTGTTTGCTTTTATTGTGACAATAGTTCGTAGCGGGTACTTGTGTTATTGCAAGTGTTCATTATTAAAATTATTTTAGCCAAAATATTTGTCTACTCCTTTTCATTCTTTTCTCTCGACTTTTCATTCATAATGAATATATATTTCTGTTTGTTTATTTGTTGTCAACTATATTATGGTAATTAGATTTTCAGTTTTTCCCTCTTTTTTGTCCAGACACACATTTTAATGTGTTTTCGTTTCTACTCGAAATAAAAACATAAATGAAAAATGATTTTTTTATTAGACTTTTATTCAAATGAAAGTGAAAAAGACGGTGAAGGGGTATGGGGGCTGGTTTGAAATAACAAGGCTGTATTAAAAATATTACGACAAATGCTTACGAAAAATTTCAACTTGTCTCAAATATTTAGGAAAATTTGAAACTATTAACAGTGCGAGTAAAATTAAATTTCTGAATCCCTTATAAAAGCGTCACTTGTACTCAAGCACTATTTTTCTTTTGTGTTGTTGCCTGTGTTGTTGTTGTTTATCTACAAGGGTTGTTTGCAACAATATGTTGCTTTCTTCATCTTGTACATATTTTTATCTTAATGCAGCACAAAGAAAAAATTTAATATTTAAATAAAAAAGAAACAACCGGTACGGCATATTGTTTTACTCGTACCTCTTCTCATACCTCGATTCGTTTTGAGGATTCTTGTCATATTGGAATAGCAAAAGTTAAGAATGTAATGACGATGCTTTTCATTAATGCTGATGATTATGGGAATAGACATATTAAGGGTTGCTTTTGTTTTTATTTTTTTATAAATTATACATATTCATTTACATATTTCATTTACTTTTAATGCTTTTGTTTTCTAAGCTACCACACAGTCACAATAAGAGCTTAAATTCTTCAGTTATTTCCCCAAGCGTCCATCAAAAAAACCTGTAACATCACTATACGTATTATCGTACTTTTTTGGGGGTGCTGCTGTTGAAGGTTTTTTTTTGTAAATTGCCCACTGTAAAAAATTGAGGTATGAAAATGCTCTTTACTTAAATGACAGCATGTAGCAGTGTTCTTGTGTTCTTCGAATGGTCGGTATTTAGGTTTTCTAACAAAATCAAATGTTAAGTAAAAAATTAAATTTTCACCTTTTACCGAAAACAAAAATACCCAAATGAAGCAAAAAATTTAAGAATTATGACTTCATATCCATTCATTCATAAGAACGGTCATATTTTTTAGTTGTTGGTGTTTTTAGCTCTGAAAATCCAAATTCAGCAATTGTGATTTATGAAGGTTTGTTGTTTTTCTTTATAAAAAAAGGAGCCCTCAAAATAAACTTAAAATGGGAAGAAATTATATTTTGTAAATTAACCCTGACGACGGGGGTTGAATCAGCAATCAAGCAAGATTTCAAAATAAATTTACTGGGTTGACTACTAACTTGACTTTTGTGTATTTTCTGTTGTATTTAGATGGGCTGTTATATTGTTGGGCTTTTCTTGTTTTTCCTTTTGTCTCGGGTCGGTTAGTTGCGACAGATTTAAATTTAATTAAACTATGATTTATTGTAGGTATTTTTTAGTTTATTTAAAAGTAAATTCAATTCTTTTTTTGCAAGAAAATAAATTTTATTATTAATCAACATTATTACGAAGCCATATTGTAATTAGTTTTTTAAAATTGAACCTCCAAATTATGAAAATCAAAATAAGAAAATTATTGTCTGTCTTTCTTTTAATTTCAATGGCTAATCCCGAAACTCAAATCAAGTAAAATCACGTTACACTTAATAACTTTAGCGAATGAGAATAAACATGACTGTTATTAAAATTATTCAGGGAATGACTTGAATAGAAAATTATTCGAAAAATGATTATAATAAAAGTTATTCGAATGTATTTGGCGCATATATTCACAAAATTTTAAATAAAAAAAAGTGGCAAGTTTACCGAAGAGCATAAAAAAAGTGTTAGTTCCAAATATATTGAAGAAATAGTCAATTTGTTTTTTTTTTAGATTATGCTTTCTCAGAGTTAGCATGTTTTATTCAAGTACAAACAAGATCAATTATTTCACAAAATGTAACATTTCATAGGTTTCGACTGTTCTATCGAATTACTGCAGATAAGAATTTAGTTTTGTTTAGTTTTCAAAAATGTTTAATAGATCATGAAGTTTTACAGTTTAAATTCAAAATTTTTACACTTCATACTCAAATTGACAATGCGAACCTGATTTAAAAAAAATCGTCACTCAAATGCAAGACGCAATTCTCTGATTTTGGAAACTGGTCAATTGTGCACAGTCTCCTCCTCTGAAGATTCATTTTATTAATGTTGGTGTAAATTTAAAATAAATTAGTTCCCTAAAAATAGTTCTTAAATTATTATTTTCTTTAAACTGGATGTTTTTTTAAACTTATAATATTTAAATAAGTTTATTCGAGCCGAACCAAATGATTCGAATAAACAATTTTCTACTAAAAACTATTCGAATGAAATTATTCCTGCTAAATTTTTTGAATAAGAACTATTTGAATACAATTATTATTTTTTTAGGATTCTGACTCGAATGATTGCAACAGACAGACAATCGCTACTTCAATAACAATTAAATAAAATAATGACAGCGAAGACATAAAGAACTACACTGAACAAAATTTGTCAATTCAAATGAAATATTATCATTCACAGAAATATTAAACTTAAATACAAAAGTATTAACGAGTAAATTTATTCTTCTTTACACACGTCTTTATATAGAATGAAATAAAAAATTAAATAAAAAAAACAAGGACCGTTTGTTATCATCGTCTTAATTATCGATCTATTATATAAATTTTCTGATTTGTAAATTTAGTTGTGAACCCAAACAAGATTTTTTATAATTAAAGGAGGTTCAAAAAATGTTCGCATGACAAAATAAATTCCCCTTATCATGAATAATATTTTTCAGGGATAATTTTTCAATTTTAACTTTGACTTTGTTCACTTTATTTTTGAAGGCCAAGTGAATAAAAATAGCATGTAATTTCAACATTTTCCTTCTAATTACATATTTAAGTTTATAAATATTTCTTTTTAGGACAAAATCAGTAAATACTGTTAATTATTCTTAATAATAATTCCCCACAAAAGCTTTTTGGGCAGAGTATGCATCATTTTGGTAGATAACTATTGGTATAGAATCATTCACTGCACCTAAAATATTTTATTTATTTACATTAACAAACATTTAATTTACAAGCAAAAATGTGTATTTCTTTATTATTAAACTTGAATTTGTTTAATTTATAAACTTTACAAATCTTCTTCCCTTTTATAAATTCACTGAGAACTGATAGCAGAAAAAAAGTTCACGGAAGTTTCACGACAGCAATTTTCCATTCAAGGGGACTAAAAATTTCATGGGAACAAGAATTCCGCTTGTTATTCACGAGAGGGGTGAAAAATCAACAATGAAATAATTTCAGAGTAACGAATGTTTAACAAATAGTTTTTTCTGCGTAAAAAGGGTTTTGGTAATAGATGGAAGCATCTAACTTGTTACTAAACTATTTTTGAAAAATATGTGATGTTGAATATCGCACTGTGGTATCGGAGTACAAAATTTCCATAAATATCTTGTATTTTTTGTTGTTATTATTAGAAATCTAAAAATTTAGTATTTGTGTACCTTTTCCAATAGACTACAAAAGCCAAAAGCTAATAATTTGCTTTTATACAAGCATGATGCGTTTCTTTTAGCAGATGTCACACTTTGGCAAACAAATAACTGGCATTTTTCATTTATTAATAGATATGAAAAATAATGTTTAAGATGTGTTTATGACACGTGTCACAACATTATTTTACTTTATTATCCAAAAAACTGTAATAAATTATTTTATTTTCTCGTTGCGTTGTTTTTGGTTAAAACAATAAAACATCTACGAATGTATTACCTTTGTTTCCCCTTGTGCGTAAAATGAATTTGACAATCAGATTTTACGTAAAATCGTTAAACAAATAAAGGGAATGAATCAAACGACAAAAATAAAATGAAAATAAAGCGTGTGTCAAGTGGGTTCTCATGACAACCTTTAATTGAATTAAAAATTTGTAAATTGCACTTTTTCCATTTATTGTTTATTAATTTTTTTTGCTTCAGTTTATATCTCTTATTTATCTACATTTGAACGTGTGCATTTGTAAGTAGTAGAGGTTTGTCTGTTGTGTACTTATTACATGTGCGTCAATGGATGTACCTGAATGGAATAAATGTCAAATGCGTAGTGTAGTATAATTGTATTTGGATGTATGAAAGTGTATGAAAATTTTTTTTAAAAATTATTGAATGCAGGACGTAATTGTAAATCACGATTAATTTCAAATATTTCATTAGCTTTGATGCATGATGAAGTGGCGCGTGTCGCACGCTAAAGTTCAATTCGATTAGTTTCCTTTCATCCTTTAATAATCAATATTTAGAATTTTAAGAGTAATTTAAACAAATTTTTTATTTAATTTTTAATTTAGTAAAATATACGAATAATAAATTTGTTACCAAACGTATAAAATGTCCTTGCTAGAAGCCAACTTCATAATAAGTTAGTTACGAGGATAATAACTGATAAGTGATTTTGTGTTCGAATACTTTTAATTTCACTGAACCAATGGCTGATTTTTTTACAAGGGACACGCACTCGTTAAGGTCCTTTGAGCGGGTTTGTTGTTGCCAACATATTTGATAAGATTTAAAAGCAAGTAAGAAACAAGACGCTTCTTAATAGAATGCAAGCACAAGAAAAGGATCATTAGTGAAATCGGTGTATGAATAATTTTTTTATTGATTTTGTTTGGGCCGGATGGAGCCCATAGACTTGTTTTGGCACTTCATATGCCATCCATTCATACCACTGGAACCCTTCTAATTCATCTTCAATCAGATTACATTTTTGGAAAAAATAACTTGTCCAGTTCAGTTCAGTTCACTGATGAAAATCAGTGAAACCGGGACACGTAATGAAATTTTGTTTAACTGGAATGTATAAAATAATTCAACTGAAGCGCTGATTTTTTAATTTTATCAAAAAAGTCTTTTCAGGAAAGTCAAATAAAGCAGATTTAAGCTGACTAGTGGAATCATTCGAAAATTCCGCAGCATTCCTTCATAACATACTCGTAACCTCAAGTAACGCTGACATGTATAAAATAATTAAAATTCCATCTATTGGTCGTCCAGGAGTGCTGCTTCTTAAAAATCATTCAGAATCTCTGATGACAAAAATCAAACGTCTATTTAACTTTTTGTTTTCAATGATAACTTTTATTAGTTTCTTAAAATTATCAATTGCATTTTCTCAGTTAGTGGAATCTTTTTAACAGAAGAAAATATTATGAAAACGTGTTACTTCCTCTTCCGAACGAAATTGTACAACACATACATACAAGCTTACATATGTATTTGTATGTATGAGTAGTCATAAAAAAAACTTGTCAAACAAATTTGATACTGTATTTTACTTGGGAGTTGCTAAGCAAATTTTGCAGTTGAGGATACTTGTACAATAAACAAAAAAGGAAACAACAAAATATTGAATGCATTCCAAATTGGTATTTTTCTTAGCAAAATTGGAAAATGCGAAGAAAACTCATGTTTTTCGTTATTATTATTGTTGTTGTTGTTGTTTGTTTGTTAATAAGGGCGAGTTTGTTGAGATTAGTTGGTAACCAAAAACCTAAAATTGGTTTTTGAAAATGAAACTTTAGACATACGCTGTAAATTTGTTTTCTTTATATTTTTCGGATCAAATCATTTTCATTTTTTTCTTCTTCATATAAACGTTACTACGCGTGCACTTGTTGTGTATGGAAAATTGTATCTAACCAAGCAGAAAATTTTGCGGCATGTTTTTACTGAAGTCTGAATATGAAATTATATGAACGCATCAAGACACCAACTGAAACCCTCAACTGTTCCACCATCCACCCACCCCCAAAAATTCATCCAGCAAAAGCCGTCGTCTGTCTATCCATCCATTCATGCATCCACAACACACAAACCATAGTAACCACAAGTTTTTATTTAACTTAAAGCTTTTTTTTCCATTCCCTGCGTTGTTGGGCTTATTGCAGTCACACATACATACTTATGTATATAAACATGCATTTATGTATGTGTGCGTGCGTTATATGGATTACAAAAAATTATTTGTGTGTGTGTTTTGACGCGTGCACTTCTAATATGTTTAATGTATTGTGCTCCTGGTAGTTGGTATCTCTCTTCGTCTGCGTATTTTCTTCATTCTTTTGTTGTTTTTTTCATATTCCAAATATTTTTCAATATTGCAAACAAACATAAACTGCACTGCTAATACAAAAAAAAAAATGCTTTGTATGTTTGTGTATGTATCCTTACCGTTCTCAGCACTGGCAGTCCACTTTTTTCTATTCCCACAAATCGAAAACAACGAAAATTTAAAATAACATTTCATGTTCGTTTCAACGGCATAATGCTAAAATTCACATAAATTTGAATCGCACGAACGTTGGAACTTTAATTAAATTTATATTTGACTGATTTTACTAATGCTCACTGTTCACTGCTCACTGTGTGGTGTGTACAACTCTAAGTGCATGGTTCGGATATTCATAAGGCTCATAAATTGATTTTTAACGCTGGCCAAGGTGATCTTAAATAAATTCCGCCAGCACTTGACAGGGAACAGACTCTTGCAACAAATTTAATGCGTAAGTACTCTCTGAAATAGATTTTTTTTATGCGTAAATGTGTGTATGGCGAATACAGAAACGCACCGTCATGTAGAATGTTGCAAGAAAAAAGGAAATTTAACCTCTTAATCAAGCTGAGTTTGTTTGACATTTTTGTTTTTATATATTTTAACTGATCAGTTCAACAAATGACATCTTTAATTTTGTTACACATGTTGTTTGTCGTTCGTTGTTACAGTCGCACTTTATTAGTACAACTAAATAACGACAAAAGTTAATTTTATGAAATTTTTCTCATTTATATGTATGTGTGTATGTATGTGCCTTTTGTTTGCGAGTTTCTTTTTATTTGCAAGCAACTATTCATATTCAACATTTCATAATAAATGTTTTGCATGCATTTGCATACATGAACGTACTTCATTCATGCATGACCATTTGCCCAATAAAAGTTTGTCCTTTTTTCCGAAAGCAAAATATTACAAAAGGCTGTAAAAAATGCAAAACTTTTTCTTTTCATAAAACAACTGCTTCACACAATAATAGTGTTGATGGGAGTGTGTGTGTGATTGTGTGTGTGTGGTTGAGTGTGTGTGTGTGAGTGTAAATATAGGTTTCTAATAAACAGAAGAAGAAAGCACATGTGTTCTTGTTTTATTTTATTATTATTTAAAAATTATTTAATATTTTTTATTTTTATTTCGAAAAGTATTGTGATTGCAAGTTTTGCAGAGTACGAGTTTTGAAAGTTGATGCTGATGTTTATTTGTGTGTTATTTTATTTATAATAAGGATAGATTTTCAGCACGAAGTTTATAGTTTCACACTTTTTGCCAGTTAACGTGTTGAAAATTACAGACATTCTGATTTCATTTTAACTAAAGAATTAAATAAAAATGAAATAAAAAATGTAGTATTGACATTAACAGAGTAAAGACCAACTGAAGTTAACACCACGTTTTACCAACAGCGTCCTAACGAACAGGGGCACAAATATTTCTAATTAAATCATTAGGTTTTTATTGAAATAAAAATTACTTACACTTTTCTCTCTCTGCACTTTTCTAGAAACTAAATTTTTTTTCTTAATAAAAAATCTTAAAAGGCTGCTAATACGTTGCAGTTCAGCACTGGCGAAGTCAGAAGTTCTCTGAACTCAGGAGCGCCCATTGCGGCAATTCTCCTTCTTCCCAGTCCGGGGCAGTGACATAGAAAATATTCTACACTCTCCTGCTCATCGATATCTTGGCATGTGCGGCAAAAATCAATGTGTTCGGCCTATAAGACAGTGTCCTGTTAGCACGGACACTACAATTGAGATTTGTTTCCTATTTCTTAAAAGCAAAAAAAGCTGTATGCAATTATTTCTTGTGACCCATCTTCTATTTGTTTCGTCTTCTGTATTGCGCATATGTAAGTCTGAGTTTGCAAAAGAGTAGATGTAAGCCTATACATTCCAATTCCGGTGGATCCTGTAAGGTTGTCCAAGTTCTAGCAAGTTCATCAGCCTTAGAGTTCCCCTGAAAGCCTCTATGCCCCGGTATCCAAATGATCGTTTAGAGATGACTGGCAGCCAAGGGCTGTTGTTGTTCTTAGAAGCGGTGATTCAAGGGCCATAATAGCTGCTTGACTATCAGTGTATATGATAATTAAAGTCGTTGAGTAACATTCACTTTTAACCAATCTGCAACTTCTTTTATAGCAAGGACCTCTGCCTGGAATATACTGCAGTGATCCGGAAGTCGCTTTGCGATACGAAGATCTAAGGTCCCCGGAACGACAGCATAACCCACACCTTCTTGTGTTTTCGAGCAGTCCGTGAGAAAATCAACGCTTTTTCTTCTGCCTGGAGTAACATTTCTCCACAATTCTGTAGATAGTATCCAGGATAGCCGGATGCCGAATGAAAACTAATAAATGCCACCAATCAGGAATTAAATCTTTTTAAATACAATGTTTTTTATGTTTTGAAATAAAAATATCTATTCAGAGAGACGGACAGACGGTCATCAAAATTAAATAAAATACAAACGGATCGCGTACCTCCTCATTTTTCGAAGTAGTTTACAAAAAACCTTTTTAAAACTATTCTACGGTCGTACTAATTTTGCAAAAAGGTCCAAACTTTAATATAAAATTTTAATAGTCTTCGTCAGAAGTATCATATAAATAAATCAGCCTGCACTCTGAACATAAATTCAGAGAAATCAATCTTAACACTAGTCGATGATTTCATATGATGACATGTTGCATAATTTTATCCTTGCATTCCTTCCGGACTCTGCGTCCTTAAATATAAGAAATGATTTCTTAATAATTTAACTTGCTTTTGAATAGAAAAATTAAAAATTGCAAACAGAAACATTTGTGCGTAAGAAAATGAATAATATGTATTTGTTATGGACTTTCGTTATAGTTGTAAAGGTACGCCCAGGCGGGGCAAAATTTCGTTTAAATATATTATAATCTTTTGTATTTGCAGCACATGTTTTTAAGTAAGATTCGTGTTTATTTAATTTAACACCGTTTCCAAAAATACAATTCATTGTTTGATAATGTTTATTTGTATTTTTGACATCCGGCAAAAAAACGTGCATGGGCATGTACGTGCATGGCAGATACGCACTTTTGCCAAATGATATGCTTTTATTATTGCCAAACACAGTGCTTGGGCTCATTATATAAAATTTTTGCACCGTCTGACTGCAGCCTAAGTATATACATGAATATGCGTTTAATATCTACTGCAGAAGTCTTCGTGTTGTAGAAACAAACACTGGTCCATATTGTCAGATTAAAGTTTGCAAATTTTTTTTAATACAAGTTTTATATTTTCTACTGACATTAATTTGACATTTGAATTCGTTATTCGGTTTTATTTGTTTTATGTAAAATATAAAAAATATAAACATAAATTCATGTTAACAAATTGTTAATAGAGAGAATGAGACAGAGGAAAACTTACTTAGTACAAGAAATATATTTATTTTTATTTTACAGTGCAGCTTAAAAACAAGAAATAAATACGAACGTACTAAAATTATTCTTACATTAAATAGATTTCAACTCACAAGTCTCATAATAAAATAATTGTTGAATCTCATTTGTTGAAAGGAAAGCAATTTTTAAAATACATATTTGTAAAGCCCAGAAGTTTTTTTTATTAAAACTCGATAACATAAAAGTTAGTGTAAGTTTTAAGTAAAAAGTTTAGAAAAGCAGACCTTAAAGCATACTTTAGCTTTAAGAATCGTTCATGAATAGAAATGTAAATATTTCTAACACGAATCAGCGAGATTAGCATAAGCAACACTTATTTTATTTTTGTACTCTATTCATTTTTTTGATTTCTCATTGACAATTGATTTACATTTAATATATAATATTTATTTTATGCAACACTGTTCCTGCTTTGTGCAACATTGCAATTTGTTTCAATGCAACTAAATAAAATCTGCACAAATTGTTTATATGTGTGCATGTGTGTGTATATTATGGATGTGAGATTTTGTTAAATTTGTAATTTGTTAAATTTTATTACTTCATTTCACTTTAATGAAATGTCACTTTTTATTATTATTTTACTGTTTTCCACAAATGCTAAACGAATTTTGTGAATGAATGAAAAAAGTCAAATAAAATGAAAATAAAACAAATAAAACATTCGAGCGAAATGAGATAAAAACAAAAGTTTTTAATCACATTTAACTTTAGTTTAATAATCATCATCGGCACACACGTACACACACACACAAAACACATATTGTTGCAAACAAGTAAATACGTACACATACGTATGCATGTTTTATGTAGCACAATGTTAAGCAGCATCAATGTGTTTAAGCCGCCACAATAGCGATGGGGGATGTGTTCGAGTGGATGTAATTTTTTTATTTATTTTTCTTTTCATATAAACAACAAAGTTCTTAATGTGTGTTTGCTTTAAAATTCAATTCAAAAAAAATTTCCATATATAAATGTATTCGTTAAGCTCTTGATGGTGTGCGTGTCTGTCTGTTTACATGAGAATATAAATGTGCAAGTGCGTTTGTTAAAAGATTTTGTTTCCAGGGTGTTTATTAAGTTGAAATAATCGCAATAACTTTGAAATCTTCTTCTTTTTTTATTGTTTCAAATGAAATATTGAAAAGTTTTTGATTTAAAAAAATAAATGAATTTTATTAAAAACCCAAATGGGGAACAAGTGTGGAAGTTGAAGTGGTACATATGAGTTGGTTTGCTTTCATTTTTCTCACTGGATACAAAATGTTATTTATTTATTTATTCATTTCATTGCATATGTATGTATGGATGTGTCTCGCTTTAAGTTTTAATATTTAATTGTGTGTTTAAGTTTTCCTACCAAACAAATATAATCTGCTTACAAAAAAGTCCTTGTTTATATGTGTTTGTGAGTACATACGAATGCACTTATTTATAAGTATGTACTACTTAACTCATGTGTATTAAAACAAATAATCTTAATCTGGAATGGTAACAATTAAAAATATGTTTTGTTGCTTTCGCCCAATTTTATTTAGTATTTATTACAAAAATATACTTATTTTTTTAAGTTTTCTTTTTAATTTTCTTCTGAGCACAATTTTCTGAAGACTCTGCCAATTTAGTATGCAACCTTAAAGGATATTAAAATACAGTTCGACACAGATTTCTAATTCTAATTCTAATTTCAACTTCCCTAACTTATCTAATAAAGAGAAACTTATTATTTTTTACTGCAGTCTATGCTGTGTAAAAAAAACAGACCACGTGGGCTAAACATTCATATTTAGATTTTTCTTAAATCATAGCAACAGAATTTATGATTCAAACCAGAAACTAAACATTTAATCTGAGATGGTATAAAAATAAAATTATTTTAAATAATAAAAGATCATAGAGAGAGAGAGAGGAACCTTCATTATTAATCTGAACTTAAGTTTATAGAAGATTTACGCACTAAAACCCCCATTTAAATAATATATCGTTTAGCGGGAACAATTAATAACCTGAGCTGTCTAGGAAAGCAGAAATTTGCTGAAGAAGATTAATGATTTATTAAAATTATTCACAAAAATGAAATAGCAAAAACGATATTAAAAGTTAAGCTGCTGCACATTATAAACGTTCCTCTGGCAAAAGAACGTATCTGTGCATCATAAATTTGACTAAGAAACAACTTAACAGCTGCATTTTTTTATTTTTTTTAAGAAAAACAATCTGTATTTCAGTTTTGGTTATTTTTTGTAGTTTGTAAACTGGGTTAAGAAAATTTCCGATATTAGTTGAATGTTTCATTTTATGTTTTTGTTTTGTTTTGTTTTGTTTTTTTTTTCATTATTATTTTTCAAAGTTTATGCTTTCTAACACTAGATTATTGCTTCAAATTTTGTCCATTTTTCAAAACGTCGCTGTACGTTTTACAAGTACATTATACATACAACTTGATAATATTTTCTTAACGCTGTATAACGTCCTTAAATATGCATTTGGTAGCTGTTTTGCCTTCTCCAAGATGCAGGGCAAAGGTAACGAATGCACACGTTGTTGCAAGTTGTTTAATATGCATCAGCAATATTAGTTTTTTTCTTAACTACACGTTCTTCAATACTTTCCTTTTTGCGTTTTCCATTCTATAGTACGAATACACGTCAAATATGTTTTAAGCACATGCTGTTGTGTTGTTAAAACTATATTTTATAAATGAACTCTGAGGAAAATCATTATTTTTTTTAAAGAAATAATATGAAAAAATGAAATGCAACGTTTAGAAATGTTTTAGTTGTGCAAGGGGCTATTAAGCAGTGACAAATGAAGATCTTAAAATAAAATACACATACCACATCTAGGAAATTCTTTGCAGCATGAGTGATTAAAATGTTGTATTAACTGTATTTTTAAAATTTGAGCATAAGTTCCTTTAGAAAGTGTTCTTGCTGCTGTCTTAAAGAAACCACAATGAAGTACGGTTGTCTGGAACAGTTAAATAAGACACAACAATTTGTTTTATATTTTGAAATAAAAGTTATTTTAAAAATGTAACTGCAATGTAAACTAATTCTTTTCTTCTTTTCTGTAAATTTTCAATTTAAAACTTTCTTAGATGTAGAAAATGAATGTGCTCGCTGTTTAATATTAAATTATTTTTCCATTTTTAAATGATTTACTTTATTACATTTTTGTTTTCCATTAAATTCCAACTTGAGAAAGTAGATTTTTCTTTTGAATTGTTTGACTAACTTTGCTAAAATTGTTGACAAAATACTTTGTAACAATTGTTTATTTACTTTTTATGCCAGCAACGATTGTAGCAGCAGCAGCAGCAGCAGCAGCATCAGCAGTTGCACTAACAACAACAATTGCAACAGCATCAACAAAGAATATGTAATGGAATAAACTCTTTTAGGTCTAGGACAACTTCAAACTGACAAACACATTTATGTTTGTGCTTGCATGTGCTTGCAGCATACAAACGCAAGCAAACAGAGTCATGCGAACGCTGATACCTTTTAAAAGAAATAACTATTTCCTTCCACGACAAAACTTATGGCTAAAACTACTTTCGATATTACTACACAACAACAACAACAGCAGTGAGTGTGTGTTTTGTAGAAAATAGATGGTGAGTGGGGGAGAGGGTGAGAGGCAGGAGTTTACAGTGTAAATGTTTTGAGGAAACTTTGGTTACTTTTTATAAATTGTAGTGGTTCCTCTTCCTTACTTTGTGTGAGTGATCATGGAGCAAGGACAAGGACGTGGTAAAAAGCATTTCATTACATTGCGACTCGTTTCATTTGTTGTGAACAGAGTTTTCTTTTATTTTCTAGTTAAAGTTTTTCTTCAAAATTCCCATACACTGAGCAAAATACTAAAAGTGCATACGAATTTCAACAACAACAATTGCGGGTGGAAAAACAATAATTTGAAGCAAAGTAACAGCACTTATTTGATACTTAGTTACCAATGTCTCTGCCACATTGTTAACATTTTATATGTATGTATGTGTGTATGTTCCTAAAGGGAGCAATTGCAATTAATGGCAGCGAATGAACAGCAAACCAAAATATAAAAAATATAAAGAGCAAGAATGTATGGAAAATGTCGAAGACAATGTTACTGAAACTTCAATTGTTAACAGTTTTGTTTTATTTTATTTTCATTTCGTTTATAATTTTCTATTTTCTTAATTTATTTAAAATTGCTGTTGTGTGTTGCTGTCGAATGGATGCTCAACTAAAGTCGTACATTACGCCAACCTGCAGTCAAACAGCCAGCCAGCCAGTCAGCCATCCAGCCAACAAATGGAAAGAAAAAACTATTGTGAGAAAGAAAACTTTTTAAGTGAATTTTTGATTAGATCTGACCAAAAAGTTTTCGTTTAGTCTTTTTCGTTCATCTTCAACACCAGGACCTGCAATCGTCGTATAAAGTAATTCGTATTTGCAATAATACAACATTGTTAAAGTAACTAAAGCGTTACACAGTCGCAAAATAAAAAACAAAAATAAAAAACATTTTCATAAAATATTACTCGAACTCATAAATATGAGTAGAACTGCAAATGTGGCAGCAACAAAAATAAAGTCGACAATAACTTCAACCAGTTCGTCCTGCAAAATGATTACAAGAAGTTTGAAAAGTTTTCTTACAAACAAATGCACAGTCGTCGTAGTCGTACTTTATAAAGGTGATTTTACTTATTGTTAACATTGTTGAATGAAAGGAATCCATTCAATTAATCAAACTTATAAATTGAAATGAAAATTTAGAAATTTTAGATCGGAGTCGGCAAAAAAATTGCGATCAATATATGATCGAAATAAAGTATTATCTTTCATTTATTAATCTGCATCTTAATATAAAAGAGTTTATCAAAGCGATAATATCTTTCCCACGAAACGCGTGCTAATTATCGTTTATCTAGAGAGTCGTCGCACTTGGTTGAGTAAATTTTATTCCACATCCACTGAAAATTCTTTGTGAACATGTCATAAAATTGTCTGAGATTGGAAATTTTCTGGTACTCCGGCTCTTCACATTTCCTGAAGGCTTTATCCTTTAGAAATTTAACAGAGACGTTTCTTTTCATTTTCTTAAGACACATACAGCATTTTTGTTGCTCGTCGATACTTTGCCGGAAGGTATTTTTTTTAATAAAAATAATTGTTTTATTAATCAGCTTCGACTTTAATCCTACAGATTGTCTGAATTTAGTTTTCGTCATAATTCTTATTTATTTATTTAAAGGCTTTACATACATAAAGGTGCAATTCTCACAACTTTTATAAAACGGCTAAATGTTTTAGGAAAAGCTGTAAAGAAATGGAAATGGAAAATATTATATAATTTTCTTTTGATTTTTTGAATAAAACTTATAATTTATATTTCTTCTTGATATATTTATTTATTATTATTATATTTATCATATTATAAGGTTTGTTTTATAGTCATAATTAGACTACACATAAGTAAATTTAAAATGACAGGTTTATTGAGAATATTTTATTAATAAAAATATTATAATATTTTACAAGTTAATAAACTTTTTTAATTGTACTGGGAATTTTTCAACAAAATTATATTGTATAAATTTATTTATTGTAATCTTGTTAATGCTTACAGTACATATTTCAACACAATAACAGCTGGTTTCCCACAAATTTTAAATTGTTTCTGGAAACAAAATATTGCTGTTGCAACCATTCACCCAAACATGAGTTTTCTCCACGAGTGTACGACATTATTTCTGAGAAAATTTCTAATTTCATGCAGGATTTTTCAACGATAAATCGTAGAAATCATCAGAATAGTCGAAACATTTTCTGAAGCTTTGCCAGATATTTTCAGTCCGAGGGATTTCCAAAAAGAAATTATAATGAAATGTTTTAATATTTTTATATATTGAAACGATTAATTTTGGCTCAAGTTCAAACCCGAATTTACCCATTTATTTATTCTAATTTTTTTTATTTTTTAATTAGAAAATTTTTTGGATAAATTCATTATTATTTTTTATTAAGAGAGTACTATATATAGAACAATTTTTATTATTCATCATGCTAGCAGAACGGATCAGTACTGATTTCGAGGTCGCTACACCATCTCATCAGCGTTCTTTGTTCAATTTTACCACTTTTGACGGTGGATACTAGTGATCAGGAATATCAACTATTTAACCGTATTATTTAACAAATTAGGATACGAAAAGTACAAACTTATTCATTTTCACATGTCAAATCAATTTCGGTTAGTACGAAATCCCATCTATGATGAATAACTACTCTATATATTTCAGTCTCTCTTGCTTATTCAGCGCCATTGGCTGCAGAGAAATAAGCGGTACTTAATCATGTTGTTAGGTTTCTGTCATTTGTAGTTGAATTTCTTTTTTAGTATTCAACCAACTATGACCAAGTAAACATGTAGATTTTGTCGCGTGCCATCGTTATTTATAATTAATGTTTATAAGTAATTAGTCGAACTTTTTATTAATATTTTTATATATTGAAACGATTAATTTTGGCTCAAGTTCAAACCCGAATTTACCCATTTATTTATTCTAATTTTTTTTATTTTTTAATTAGAAAATTTTTTGGATAAATTCATTATTATTTTTTATTAAGAGAGTACTATATATAGAACAATTTTTATTATTCATCATACTAGCAGAACGGATCAGTACTGATTTCGAGGTCGCTACACCATCTCATCAGCGTTCTTTGTTCAATTTTACCACTTTTGACGGTGGATACTAGTGATCAGGAATATCAACTATTTAACCGTATTATTTAACAAATTAGGATACGAAAAGTACAAACTTATTCATTTTCACATGTCAAATCAATTTCGGTTAGTACGAAATCCCATCTATGATGAATAACTACTCTATATATTTCAGTCTCTCTTGCTTATTCAGCGCCATTGGCTGCAGAGAAATAAGCGGTACTTAATCATGTTGTTAGGTTTCTGTCATTTGTAGTTGAATTTCTTTTTTAGTATTCAACCAACTATGACCAAGTAAACATGTAGATTTTGACGCGTGCCATCGTTATTTATAATTAATGTTTATAAGTAATTAGTCGAACTTTTTATTAATATTTTTATATATTGAAACGATTAATTTTGGCTCAAGTTCAAACCCGAATTTACCCATTTATTTATTCTAATTTTTTTTATTTTTTAATTAGAAAATTTTTTGGATAAATTCATTATTATTTTTTATTAAGAGAGTACTATATATAGAACAATTTTTATTATTCATCATACTAGCAGAACGGATCAGTACTGATTTCGAGGTCGCTACACCATCTCATCAGCGTTCTTTGTTCAATTTTACCACTTTTGACGGTGGATACTAGTGATCAGGAATATCAACTATTTAACCGTATTATTTAACAAATTAGGATACGAAAAGTACAAACTTATTCATTTTCACATGTCAAATCAATTTCGGTTAGTACGAAATCCCATCTATGATGAATAACTACTCTATATATTTCAGTCTCTCTTGCTTATTCAGCGCCATTGGCTGCAGAGAAATAAGCGGTACTTAATCATGTTGTTAGGTTTCTGTCATTTGTAGTTGAATTTCTTTTTTAGTATTCAACCAACTATGACCAAGTAAACATGTAGATTTTGACGCGTGCCATCGTTATTTATAATTAATGTTTATAAGTAATTAGTCGAACTTTTTATTAATATTTTTATATATTGAAACGATTAATTTTGGCTCAAGTTCAAACCCGAATTTACCCATTTATTTATTCTAATTTTTTTTATTTTTTAATTAGAAAATTTTTTGGATAAATTCATTATTATTTTTTATTAAGAGAGTACTATATATAGAACAATTTTTATTATTCATCATACTAGCAGAACGGATCAGTACTGATTTCGAGGTCGCTACACCATCTCATCAGCGTTCTTTGTTCAATTTTACCACTTTTGACGGTGGATACTAGTGATCAGGAATATCAACTATTTAACCGTATTATTTAACAAATTAGGATACGAAAAGTACAAACTTATTCATTTTCACATGTCAAATCAATTTCGGTTAGTACGAAATCCCATCTATGATGAATAACTACTCTATATATTTCAGTCTCTCTTGCTTATTCAGCGCCATTGGCTGCAGAGAAATAAGCGGTACTTAATCATGTTGTTAGGTTTCTGTCATTTGTAGTTGAATTTCTTTTTTAGTATTCAACCAACTATGACCAAGTAAACATGTAGATTTTGACGCGTGCCATCGTTATTTATAATTAATGTTTATAAGTAATTAGTCGAACTTTTTATTAATATTTTTATATATTGAAACGATTAATTTTGGCTCAAGTTCAAACCCGAATTTACCCATAGTATGATGAATAATAAAAATTGTTCTATATATAGTACTCTCTTAATAAAAAATAATAATGAATTTATCCAAAAAATTTTCTAATTAAAAAATAAAAAAAATTAGAATAAATAAATGGGTAAATTCGGGTTTGAACTTGAGCCAAAATTAATCGTTTCAATATATAAAAATATTAATAAAAAGTTCGACTAATTACTTATAAACATTAATTATAAATAACGATGGCACGCGTCAAAATCTACATGTTTACTTGGTCATAGTTGGTTGAATACTAAAAAAGAAATTCAACTACAAATGACAGAAACCTAACAACATGATTAAGTACCGCTTATTTCTCTGCAGCCAATGGCGCTGAATAAGCAAGAGAGACTGAAATATATAGAGTAGTTATTCATCATAGATGGGATTTCGTACTAACCGAAATTGATTTGACATGTGAAAATGAATAAGTTTGTACTTTTCGTATCCTAATTTGTTAAATAATACGGTTAAATAGTTGATATTCCTGATCACTAGTATCCACCGTCAAAAGTGGTAAAATTGAACAAAGAACGCTGATGAGATGGTGTAGCGACCTCGAAATCAGTACTGATCCGTTCTGCTAGTATGATGAATAATAAAAATTGTTCTATATATAGTACTCTCTTAATAAAAAATAATAATGAATTTATCCAAAAAATTTTCTAATTAAAAAATAAAAAAAATTAGAATAAATAAATGGGTAAATTCGGGTTTGAACTTGAGCCAAAATTAATCGTTTCAATATATAAAAATATTAATAAAAAGTTCGACTAATTACTTATAAACATTAATTATAAATAACGATGGCACGCGTCAAAATCTACATGTTTACTTGGTCATAGTTGGTTGAATACTAAAAAAGAAATTCAACTACAAATGACAGAAACCTAACAACATGATTAAGTACCGCTTATTTCTCTGCAGCCAATGGCGCTGAATAAGCAAGAGAGACTGAAATATATAGAGTAGTTATTCATCATAGATGGGATTTCGTACTAACCGAAATTGATTTGACATGTGAAAATGAATAAGTTTGTACTTTTCGTATCCTAATTTGTTAAATAATACGGTTAAATAGTTGATATTCCTGATCACTAGTATCCACCGTCAAAAGTGGTAAAATTGAACAAAGAACGCTGATGAGATGGTGTAGCGACCTCGAAATCAGTACTGATCCGTTCTGCTAGTATGATGAATAATAAAAATTGTTCTATATATAGTACTCTCTTAATAAAAAATAATAATGAATTTATCCAAAAAATTTTCTAATTAAAAAATAAAAAAAAAATTAGAATAAATAAATGGGTAAATTCGGGTTTGAACTTGAGCCAAAATTAATCGTTTCAATATATAAAAATATTAATAAAAAGTTCGACTAATTACTTATAAATGTTTTAATGGTATTACGATATTCAGAAGCTAAATTACAAGCGAATAAAAATACAATATTTTATGAATACAAGCATTTAAAAATTAAAGCCAATTCTTTTGATTTATCCAAAACCGGAAGTCTAGAGACATGAAATTCTCGACTAATCATATTCAGTATAAATGTGGAATTGATTCCTTCATCTTTCTGGATACCATTTCATTTCGCAGTTGTAGTATTCATAGTTGTAGTCACTCAGTCACTTAGTTAAACATTCAGTGAGAGTCAGTTGGATTCAAAAGACATAAAAGAAAGCACAAGTAATTTTTATAATTTGCAAAAAAATAAGGAAAAAAAGAAACGAAATTAAATAAAATAGTACGTCTGGAAATGAATTCTTCTTGTAGAAAACTGCTAATAAACTGTGCCAAAGAATACTTTCATCATAAAAATGTTGTTCATCGTCAAGAAAGCAGCTGAAGAAGGTGAAGGTGTGGTGTGGTGCAGAGTTTTAGAAGAGTTTTAGAAAAGTTATTAAAATTATTTGCGACAGGCGGTGATAAATTAGGAAAATCTCAAAGCAAAACTATACAAGAAAGCAAATAAAACTTGCAGAATAGAATGCAAAAAGTAGTTGTACAAAGAATAATACGAGTACAAAAATTACAAAACCTGCTTGTACTTCAAACAAAGTTAAAATAATGAAAGAATTCCCATAAAGTTATGAATTATTTGACAAAAACTTTTATTTTATTGCAATTCTTTTGTACAGAGAAGTTAAAATAATTACATTTTGATTAAAACGAAGTTGGCCAAAAAGGAAATGAAATAAAAAAATCACATCTTTGAATTAAAATGCCACAATAAATTATTGTATTTCAAAGAATTTTGATAAATTTATTAACACGTATCTGTTGTAGATAAATATATCTTTAAATCTATAATTATTGATGTACATATCCAGCAAGTATGTATGTAAGTATGTGTCTAAGTATCAAAGTCAAATTCTTAAATTCCAATAAACATACGAGTATAAAACACAATGGCATTTCAAATATACATTTGCTGTCATTCATGTCACATACATACGCTCATATGTAAATTCAACAAATACATATGTACATACATACATATTTACAACACCAACACTTGATGTTATAAATAAAAAATAAAAATCTGTTTGTTGGTTGGTTGTTTTTCGCATTTGCAACTGACTTGTATGCAAACGATTTTATTTCAAGTATTTCTACTTGAAACAAAAATAAATATTTTCAACATAAATACTTATTTATCCTTTTTTTTCTCTCTCAACAAAAAAACCATCAACATACATATTTGCCCACAGCAAACCAAAGTTTATTCAGAATATTAATTGTTTAAGTATAGGAGTATTTACCTGTCTTTGCCCAAAGAAATTACCAAAGATTCCAGTGTGTTTTTGTGGTATTGAATGGATTTTTGTTTTCGAACATTTATGAAATTCCTGTGGCTGCCTGCTACTTGGCTACTCTTGTTCATATTATTGTTGCTGTTGCTGTTGTTGTTGTCGTTGTTGTTATTGTACTATAGCAACAACTTCTTCTTTGTCTGGTGCAGCTTCCACAACTTCATATTATAATTAAACTCTCGACTAAATGCATGTCATCTGCCATACGAGTACGAACGAGTATTTACAAAATACTCAAAGATACTTTGACATTCATTCCACACTTAATGTATGTACTTACTGTCGGAGTCGCCAAACTTTGAACAAAATCGATAATATATTGAAATTGGCATTAGAAGTGAAGAACAAATTAAAACTAAAGTTCCTAAAAAAAACGATAAAATGTTTAACTTTTAATAGAAAATTCTATGGAAAAGACTTTGAAAGAGAAAAAATGGCTTCCACAAATAAAACAAAATAATTTAAAAAAATTTATATTAAACTTATGAAAAAGAACCGACTCAATAGTGAATTGAGAGTCCTGCAAATTCCAGGCTATAATCTCCAAATGGCTGTATAAATTTTCTAAAGTCTAAAAGATGCTTCTCCATTATGATCATTTAGGTTTAGGTAATCTGAGCATTAGTCTTGATATAAAACATTTAAAATTATAAAATGCTTGCAAATTGGAAGTTTAGATCAGCAAAAAAAAAATCAAAACTATAATCAAAAAATCAAAGTAAACAAAAAATCAAAGTAAACAATTTTTTTCAACTCGTTTAAAACAAAACATTATTTCATCAACTTCAGCTTACTGAATAGCAATCGTATATTTTGCATCAATTCTTTGAATAAAAATGTTATTTTAAAATAATTCTTATTATTAAAAATATTAATTTATTTCAAATGGAAATAACTAAAAGGTTCTTTGTGAATAAAATAAGTTGAGTCCCGAATGTGGCCCTATCAATCCACGTCGCTCTCCATGTCATTAGCATATTGTGATGAGTATCACATGCTCATGTAAACAAATATACAAAATATTACTTTACATTTGAATGACATAATTTTATTTTTAATTCAATATTTGCTGATCCCTCAATATACTATTTCCTTATGAAATTATTCAACATCTAATATTTTGACAAATGAGCAAAAAACAAAAATCCATTCAGCTTCTTAAGAAATAGCAAACAAGCGAGCAGAAATTGTTTGTTCTTTGTTAAGGATAAATATGTAATTGGATTTATAACGAAAAAGGCGCTTTTGTGATTTTGAGCTCTAGTAAATATTGTCAATTAAATTGAGAGCACTTTTAAGTAGTAACGCAGACTTTATTTCAAATAAATTTAAATGTATAAATAATGATGTTAAAACTTTGTACTTTTCTAAATACAATATACTTAGGATACATTAAAGATGAATGAATGAATGATTGATCTGTGTAGAGTTTGCATCGCAACGTACACGAATGTGTCTAATTGTTTATGATAAATGATGTGTTCATTGGTCTGAAGAGCATTCCTCGAAACGCTTCATAATATTGATGGGCGTAAAAAGCCAAAACAAGTAGAATCGAAGGCAAAGTGTTGCTTAGCGAAGCTTTATGAAAATACATTTTCTGAGGGTGCAACTCGGTATTAAAATTTACGCTTTAAAATATGTATCTTTATATTTTTACTCTAATTTATATTGTGTGGAAAAGTATACCTGTTCACATTGTTTGTTTAATTTATACTTCTTAGATTTACTTTAAGTTTTGTTCTTCGTATTGTATTGTATCTAAAATAAGGAAATGCATAAATTGACTTGAGTCCTTAGAGAATTGCCATGACAGCTTACACAAGTGCAATCAAATTTCTGCTTTGACTTGTAAAGGAATTGATATTGGTATGAGTAAACAACCCATCGCGAAATCCGGAATGCTTTTTTTAAAACACATTTACATCTTTGTTCTCTGTCAAAAATAAGGGTGTCTTATGTCATAAATGATAATGATAAAACATTTTGAAAAAAAATCGTAAAAAATAGAACATTTCTTATCCCTGGGATTTTTTTCCATATAATAAGAAACTGAACGTGATTGGCATTCATCTGTGTGAATCGGAGGCAACAATTTCATTTCATTATAAGCCATTCAAAAAAGTAATTTTTCACTTCCGTTCAATACATACTTTATGCCACAGACACATACACTCACAAACCACAAGTAGCAAGCAACGACAAAAAAGTGCCATCCAAACGCAACCACTTAAATTGTCCACCCCAACAGGTAAAAATCCATTTTATTTTTTATGATTTCGGTTGCAATTTCTTCTCTCCATACTTGTCAGTAAGTTTATTAAACAATAAAATTTATTTCCGACTAAATGGAAGGAAGTAAAAATCGTCGTCACACACTTTAATGTTGTCATTTAAATACTCCGTATTATAAATGCGCAAATATTTTTCTTAATTAATTTGAGGACAGTTCCCATTTGTTGTTCCTTTCCACATTCAAGAGAGAGATCCTGGTTGAATGTCTAACAAAAATTCAAAAATTATAAAGATGAAGTAAAATTTAAACAAACAAAAATTCTTCAGTTTATTAATTAATAAAAATTGTTTGTATAATAATTGAATTAAATGAAAATTAAATGAAAACAAAGAAGCAAAAATTTGAATTTTTTAATTCTAAAAATATTCTTTGAAGTTTGGAGAAATTTTTCAAAAAGCTTTAAAAATATACAGAAGTGATAAAAATTATAGTGCAGCAATATTTATGAAATTTGCAATATATGCTATTTGAAAATAGTTTTAAACGAATATTTTTCTTCAACAACTGTTTATTTTTTACAACAAATTTAAGACAAAACAAAATATTGTGTGGCAGACATTGTTATTCGTTCGCATGACAATAAATCAGAGTCTTGTTTTTATGTACATGGATGGATACATGCATGTACTGCACACATACGCATGTATGCATATGCTTTGCCCCGCAAATATTTCCCGTTGCGGGAGTCCCGAAGAAGTGACATCATCGTGATAAAATTGGCTCGGTTGATATCTTCTTGGATATCTGGAAACACGAAAAACAATAAAACTGGCTGAATGAATAAATGTCCAATTAAAAGTCGCCTAAAACGGAATAATTAACAAATAATAAAACATTGATTATTTGCCAACTTTTTACGATTGACGATTTTTGAATTAAAGAATTCATTTGCCAGACCGATGTTTTCGGGCGGAATTAAACCCACAATCTCCAGACCGATAGAATGGCGTGCCATAATATTTTGTTATTTAGTGCAATCAAATAATAGATTTTGTGTTTGCATGTGCACGATATTTATATGATAAACACCGATTCTCAGTCTCTACTGGAAGATACCTGTAAGAAAATTAGCGTCTTATAAAAAGTAAAAACATTCCTGTCTCATTGTTATCAGCTCGTTCCAACTGCTTCGATCACTTGTAGGTGATAGAAGGAAGATAGTCGATAACTTACAAAAATAAAAAAATTGTATTTTGGCATTTGACAGAAAACTGTAATTTTTAAGACGCCTAGATGTTCACGGAGAACAGTTAGTTCTTCCCCATGATTATTGTATTATGTTAAAAAAGCACTTGTTTTACTGGCGGGGGTTGTACTTCATGTATGTGAAAAAATTTGTGTATGAATAAGTGCGATGTCTACCCAGTTGGCCACGTCTGTAAAACAACATCGATGACGGGCGCACCACAATGTTTATACCTCGACGAATATGAGGGATTCCCGGAACAAGTCGTCTACGACTATTTCGAACATATGCCGCATAAATCGTGCGCGATTACAAGACCTTCAGTCTCTTTTAATCCTTAACTAAGTATTTGTCGACGTCTCATCACGACGTCAGTCCACATCAAATAAATAAATTCTTGTTTACTGGCTGTCGGTCATTTGATGAGACGTCGACAAATATGTAGTTACGCAATAAGGGCGAAGGTCACTCCCCGTGTCGTCAACGACTGTATCGAGGGTACTGCCGTCGGTTTAATCGTCAATGGACAAAGAAAATCAAGTCTTAACGGACCAATTTATCACAACGCATTTACTAACTAAGTTGCAGCACCATCTAAAATATCAACAGCGGAAAATTAACACATTCGTTTGATTGAAGGCAAATCTTAAGACATCGTCACGCACCTTGTCCTGAAAAAGTTTTATATAAAATAATGTAGAAGTCATAGTCTGCCATAAGCGATTCCTATTAAACAATTTTTAACCGGAGACAATATAAAAGACTGTTACTACGTTAATGCCCACGACTTAGTCGCCAATGAATAAACGGTGAGTTCATTTGTTATTTGCGAATAGTTAACTCAAGAAAACAATTCCTGATTGACAATACCAACGCAAATACCAGTAAAATAGTATGTTTGCTATCCGACACGAGTCAAAACGTGAAGCAATTCCTGCGTGCAATCCATCGCATAAGCGAAGAGTGAATTATTTGCAAATATTTGGGCGTATAAAAGTAGTAATATTCCCTAAAACTGGTCTAAAAGAGGACAACATGCAAAAGTCGTCGCTCATACAAATCATGCATGAATCGTCGACGACAATATTGCGAGCGACAATCGAGCCAACTGGGTAAGTCTAAGTGTGTGAGCAAATGCATTGACAATATTGTGGATAAAAAATAGGAACACATGGATTTGTTGTTGTGTCTGTCTGCTGTTGATTTTACGGTTACGAAGATTGTTAGATATTACGAATATTGCTGAACGTTGTTGTTTGTATTCGTTTTTATTTCTATTTGTTCATGATTATTGTATTGTTAGATGAAAAAGAAACAATTTTGTAGTCTTAATGTCACACACACTGCATACATGCACATATCCATACACCATACACACATACATACGTACGAACGTAAATATGTGAATATCAATGGCGTAGCGATGCATTTTTTATCTTGGAGCTTGTGCCTTCAATAAGTAATAAAAAATTAAAATATAAAACATTTGTTTTACAATTTTGAAATCTCGCTGCCTTGAGAAAATTTTTCAACCTTAAATATGTATTATAATTTTTAAAACTTGGATATTTTCCCATCAGAATGAAGTTATTAACTCATTTTAAGTAAAAAATTAAAAAAAAACAGAGTGATAGTTGATTGCGAAAGTGTAAAAGAACATCGACGTCACGTCAATACAATATCAAAAATTTGGTGCTTGTCTACCCGTTGTCGAAAAACAATTGACTCCTATTGACAGGTTCATGTTATTTTCTAGATTTTAGAGAACCGCAATAGACTGTCAGTAGCACAAAATTGTTCTTGAGAACAAGTAGACAGGCCCCAATTTTTTGGTATTTGATTGACGTGACGTAGATGTTGACAACTGGAATAAGGGTGAATAATTTGGTAAAAGTATTTTTTGGCCCCGAAAACCTAAAAAGTAGTTTATGCACTCCAGCAAAAGATTTATACGAACAAATAATTGGATACAATAGAATTGAAGTTATTTAAGACAATCGACAGCTGCAAAAGGAATGAGAAAATAAAGGGACACTTGACAACTTGTAGAGCGTATTTAGGTGGACACCTCCCAATTGGAACAATATTCTACGCCTCTGTTAACCATTCAGCTACACATTTACATACATACATAAATAAATTTGTATCCGTGTTTGCTTGTTTTTAAAATCAGCTTGTCGTATACCATTTCACTTTCACGACTTCCGCTGTTAGTTCTATAACTTTTAATATATTTCTAAACATTAGAACAGTAATTTGTTTGTGATTTTGTGCGACACACAAAGAAAACAAAAATAATAAATATAAAAAAGGATAATTCAATTTTTTTTTTCAATGTGTATCTTTATGATTGTACTCGTACATCGATGTTGTATGAAAAACTGTGTCTCTTTGAAATATTTTTATGTGATATAAAATCACGTACAAACATGGTTGCAAATTGTTACGGGGTTTGTTACTTCAAGAACAACCAAAAATTAGTCCCTGCTTTGATTTGTTAAGGAAGTGAAAATCGCGACATTTGTTGCATGAAATCGTTTTTTTTGTTTCCTATTTATTTTTGCCACTACTTTTTACTCAACTTGCGAATAATGTAATTTATTTGTTCTTATTTTACATTCGGTGACTAATTTTTTATTGCTTTTTTACTTAACAAGTTAAGATGCGAATGCTACTGTGATGTGTAGAATTATGTACACATGTTCAGATTAAAAAAAATTATGTATGTGCAAATATGTACATACGTGCATACAAATATGTAACAAATTGTGATTTTATAAATATTTATGTGTTTCTTTATATTAAAGATTCGTAAAAAGTGCTCTAACTTTAAAATGCAAACAGTTTTTTCTATAAATTCAATTATTCCTTCGATGCCAAATTAATTTAAACGTTCGTATCACAGAAAAATTTTGGTGTTTCTTACAATCCAAAATTAAACTAACAATTCAAGCATTCAAAAAACCTTTTTCGTACTTAATTATATCTGATACTGGCCTTGAATCAGTATTTAAAATAAGACTCTTTCGATCAAAGAACCCAGTCCAACCAGGCTTAACAAAAGTTAATTTTAAAAATTCGGCTGCAGAAGGACCTTAAATCTTATAATTTTGTATGGAATTCAGTACTTGCTGTACTTTTGACAAGCGGCACATGAAATCATTATTGAGTTTTAAATACAAATTTTGAATTTTGAATTTATGTATGTGTGTGTGTGTGATTAAGACAACAGTGTAAGGACAACTAAAATTTTGAAAGCTGAACTCAAAACTACACTTGAATCAAAACTGCATTCCATTGAAAATAATTAGGAAAGCATTAAAAATAGCGATTTAATTTAAAAATAATCGTTTTAAAGAATTTATTAGCCCATTCAGATTGCAGCCCAAATTACGATTTTCTTCACCTCGGCCGAAATCAGCTTAAAACGAACAAATTTCCTATGCATGTTGTCTGACCATAAATTACGTTATTTTGCTTAATTCCTGCAAAACTAGCTTGAAATTACAGTGAACATCTCTTAAGCTTTTTTTTTATGTTCAAGATATTAACAAATGCGCGGAATAAAAAGTTGACAGATGTTTGATCTAAAAAAATCAATTTTTAATGAATAAATTTATTAAAACAATTAAACTGTTAGTCAAGGAAAGTTTTATGGGCAAGAAATTGTGAAATTTACCCAAATTATAGCAAATGCACGAAATAGTAAAAGTACAGTGACAATCAAAATCAAACAAATGCCACTTAGAACAGTATAAATACTTTTAATTTCGTGTATAATTTCGCTGTAGTCTGAAAGGGGTATAAGCAGTATTTTTGGGTTATAAATTAAACAGGAGGGAAAATCAAAAGTTTCAAGAATTTGTTTTTGTTTAGCACGCAATTTCTATTATCGAACAAACGCATATAAATTCCGGAATTGCTTTTCGTAATTTTTAAAATTCATAAGAAAAACAAAAATGAATTTAGTTTTAAGTGACGAGAGTATACATACTCCTACGTATTAAGATCGAAAATGTCTAATAAATAGTCGAATATCATGCAGGGCTCATTAATATTTACAAGGTTAAAGGAAAGTTCCTTTGCCAGTTGAATAAATCTGGGTTACCAAGAACTTAAAATAGACACATTTGGAAGGAGCTTATAGCAATAATATAATTATTACTTTTTTAATTAGAATGATGTTTTGAAATCACATCAATTGTCTTCTCTGTTTATCATAAAAGAAAAAAAATGTTTGCCTTGAATATACAAAAAAATCAGCTAAAATTGCAGTTATTATTTTACCAAAAGCAGCAAGCTTTTATAAGCTTTTTTTACTTGGCAACGTTGCTTTTAGCCTTGACGCTAACTTGCAGCATGTGGCAAACATCAAATCACTGTCTTCTCAAGTATCTTCCAAGTTGAGCCCTCCTTAATCTATTTTAAAATCTTAATATTTTCGTAAAAATATATTAAGATTTTATTGAAATTTTTAATCTTAATTGGCGAAAACCCCATTAAAAACAAAAAGTAAATTGTACTTCCAAAAGACTCTTTTAAAAGGGATATTTGTCATTAATTTATCTATTAACAAAATAAAATTTCTAGGCAGAATCAAGCTGTGGCTCGCTAGAAAATGTTTGCTGGGAATTAAAACAATTGTCCATTAATCAAAATCTGTTTATATTACATTTTTTGTTTTTTTATATATAAAAAGTAAAAAAAAAATATAATGACATTCACGGCTGGATTTACAAAAAAGCGGTTTTGATTTTTAAAAATCGAATTATTTGATAAACTTTTTAGAAATCTAAAACATTTTTAATGAATGAGACAATAAACGTTTTGGTGTTGTTACTTTATTTTCATGTTTATTGTTCTTCAAGAGACTATTTTGTGTTGTAAAGTTGCTTAAAGTAGTGTTTTACTATTTAAGGTGAATATAGTACCATGAACCATTGTGCTCAGCAATAATAATATTATTCCATTATTTTGTTTATAGAAGACCAAAATGACAATTGCTGTCATAAAAGTAAAACAAAGTTTACTGATCAAAAAATATCCCTAACAAAAGGTTGAACTTTTTGTTTATAATTCTAGTATATTTTTGCTGATATGAGCATTAAGTTTTATATTTATCCTAAATAAACAAATAAATAGTTTCAAACTCAAGACTATTTTTTTAATCCTTTTTCTCTTCCACCTATGGGAGCTGTAAGTTACTGTAATGGTGTTAGACGGAGCAATAAAAACGGATACTTTTTAAAGTACAAAATTATATTTTCGATTGTAACTTTTGCCTTCGGCTTAAAATTCTTGTAAATTTGTAAAAAAAAATTATTGTACGAAAATATTTTTAAGCAAAAAAAAATTTTAAAATGAAAACTAACTTTCGACAAAATTTTAGATTACAATTTGAATAATTGATTTGTAAGGATAAAGAAAAAGTGGCAGACTGAAAAACTCGCAAAGTATCTATATGACATTGACACTTTGATTGCTTTTGTCTGCTGTATTTTTTAATTGCTGGACTTACAGACACATTGTTTTATGACGGTGCACAAGAGGTGAAGTCTGACCAAAAGCTGAAGAACCTGCGGCTCTCGAGTGAGCAATCAGCTTAATGAACTTATTGATTTTTAAATTATTTTGTGACTTTTAGAACGTAACTATTTCTGGCTTGTTGTGGTCGGGGACTGAGCCATCATATTAATAAATTGGAAAAATATATAAAAAATTTAAAATGTCTTACAACAAATTATTTGTTTTCATGTACATATTTTTAAAGAAATTATTAAATTTTATTATCACTTCTGCATTTATATTTTTTCTGAATTTAATTATTTTTGTATGTCATTTATTTTTGTGTCATTTAATAATAACTAATAATAATGATATGATAAATACTAGTGTATCCAGCGATCGACTCAATTGACCGCATTTTAGAAATTAATATTACACATTTACACGAATACATACGAAAAAAAAACAAACACAAAATAAATTCTAAATAAACAACTTCACACTCAGGCTCATTTCTATACAAAATACACATACAAACATTGTTTATTTTTCAAGTTGAAGCTGATACATGCATGTGTAATAATAAGTGTGCATGTGTTAGTAGCAACTTTAAACGGTTATAGCTCCCTTAATATTGAACCGATTTAAATAAAATTAAGATTGTGTACATCTACATAAAAATCCGTTTAAAAACATATAAATCTATCTAAAATCGATCCAATATTTCCATCGTAAATGAGATATAAAAAACTTGTTTGCCTATTAAATATATATATATGTATGTAGCAGAAGGATCTCGTACTCAGCGCGTTCTCCCTGTCGTATTTTTTTAATTTATATTTATTTTTAGAAGATCTCTTAAGTCTTGAAAACTTTACGATACATTGTTTCTGGAAAAGCAAAATATTCAATATTTGGTGATACATTTTTTCACTTGTCTGAAGTCAACTTATGTTTTGTCCTAACTTTATGTTTTGGATAACCGATCAAAGAAGTTTTAATAATTTATAGAAATAATTTCCAAACGAATGTGCGCGTGCGGTGTCAGAATTCGGCCCAAAACTATGTACGGTGGATGTTCGCCACTCGGTAAAATGTTCGCCGACCAGCAATCTTTATGTTAATTTCTTTGTACATCGTCAATTATAACCAAAAATATTAAAGAGCTTAAAATACAACTTTGTCTAGATAATAAGTTTTTATGTGTGCTAATTTTGTTTTTATTAAGTAAATAAATCACAAAAATTAAATTGTTTCTGTTTGGTGAAAACATAAATCGGGTGAAAAGGTTTTTCGATCGGACACTAGAAATAAATAAAAAAAGTGTTGTTGCTTTGGGTGGAACTTACACTTCCCACTGTGCAGTTTAACTCGATTATTGGATATTAAACAATTTTTTATAATGAGTTGAATATATTTTGCTCTTCTTGTTTGTCTTCTTTGTCTGCCAAAGGGTGGTTAACGAAAAGAAAATTCATCATTAAAAATGAAAATCAATGAACATGAAGGTCGCTTTTTTGTCATCCTCCATTTCGTTTTTATGTCGTTATAAGAAACGGACTAGCAAATGACACATAGTATTTTCTTCTAAAAAATAAACATAAGGAAAATAAAATGGTTGTATGAAACGCTTTCAAATCGTTTAACTTGAAAAACTTGGAGTTCAATAAATATTATCATCTTTATTTACATTTAAATTTTAAGTTTAGCAACCGAGTCTGATTGACAAATTGTTATGAACACATGTATTTTTAGTCAATATGCAATTTTTTTTAAATTTAATATTTATCACAAATCGTGAGCGGAAATGCAAGACCACTTAACCAACGAAAAGCTCGAAAATAGTTTTATTTAATCAATTGTTGTGTATTGTATCAACGGGAATCCCCGGGAAGTCCGCAAAATATTCAATCCCAAAATGCCAAAATGCCCACAATTTTTTTGCTTCGTAAAAAATTAACACTCAATTTAAAATAATACAAATTTATGACTTGGCTTTCTTTGTCTTTCATCTGACCCTTTAAAAATCTAAGTTAAGTTTCTACAATATCCGAGAATGAGAAGTGTATCTTTTGAAAAAAATTTGTTATAGAGGCCACTTGACCAGTTAAGTCGCCAGTTACCAAATCCAAATTGGATAACACGGAATACCAAAATAAAGAGTGGACTTATTTTCCAATTTTCCAATCTGTTCGATTTGAGATGCCTCTCAACCTGGGTTTCCTGAGCAAAACATACCAACACATTAAAATTTAATTCGTCTCACACATAAATAAAGAAAAACCTGCCACTGACAGAAATTTGTTAAAAGTATATTTATGTACTTTTTTTTTACCTCAATACTATGACGAAAAGTTTTAAAGCAAATTTTAGTGGCATGAAAGTTCTAAACAACACAACGAAAACCCACAAAGAGCACTAAATCAGCTTCTGTCACTTTTTGCTTAAAGCTGAGGATGATGGATTACCGGGCGACGTGAATAACGAAAAATATGAGAGCTGCTATTAAGTAAACGTACATTCATTCATTCATACCTGTTTAGGTGTATAAAAATGTATAAAGTGAAAACACACATATAAATTTTACTTTTACTTCAAAACATACGAGCAAAGCAAAGTGAAAGTTTTTGCTCCTTCTACATTTATGAGTCTATTAGCTTCTGTTTTTTTTTGTTTGTCAAAGTTATTTTTTCCTCTGCTTAAATGAAGTTGAGTATGGGTTTGAGCTTGAATGTATGTAAGTGTCCTTTTAAGTAGTTAAACCAAGTATTTTGTGTGTATAGAAAAATTTGTAAAAAAAAGGTTTATCGCCTTTGGGCAGAAGGACATTAAATTTATGGTGCGCATGCGGTCGTAAGATATTTGCTAACTTTTTTGTGTTACGAAAAAAGTTTTGGCAAAAGGATTATAAAGTTAAATGCATGCAGCAGGCTTAAGAAGTTTTTCTCTGTTTCTTGTGGGGAAAAAAATAATAAAAATAAATGTTATGAAGAACAAAACATGCTACAAAATGTAATAAAGTCTAGTAAAGAAACCAAACAAGACACAATTTCAGTATTAAAATACAAGTTCAAACAACAACCATGAAGTAATAAAGTTAAAATGCAAACCGAAATTCAGTGATAGAAAAATATTAAAGTGCAGTTTCCACAATACAGACGATAGACTTGAGTTAAAAAACTGAATGATTTTCATAGAAATTTTATGTTCAAGTCGACTGCTTGGATAGTGAAAACCAGCACTTAAAATAAAAAAAAAACATCTAACATAAATATGTAATTTTTAAGAGAAGAAATTTGATACATACTTTTTAATAAAAATAAAATAAATGATTCCGAAATTGATTCGCTGATTCAAAAAAAAATCATAATCATAATCATAAATATTTTGTGGCAAAATAACTCACACAGTTGTGTAATAATAGAAATATTTCAGTAACAAGTAAAAACTTTTAGCGACTGTCATTCAATCTAAGTTTACGTATGGTACGTTCTGTAAAAAATAGACAGACAATCAGTCAGACAGACATCCTGCAAATTGTTCAAACTAAAAAAGTTCTGTCATAAGAACACTTAGTTTTATTTCATTTTTTTTATCCTTATGATGTTAAATGTCGCGTGTCATACATACATACATACGAGTATAGACTACTCTCACGACAGTTCATAAAATGATTAGAACAAGAAGCAGCAACTGAAGACAAAAAGTTGCATAAATTGTCAGACAAAAATACATACAATTTACAGCTCTTCCAACTGCTCACATAAATACATTAGGCTGAACCTTTTCTAAGGGGTTGAAAGAAATGGTGTTTTTGCTCCCAACTTTGAATTAAAATTAATCTTTCTTACAAGTTGACGAGAAGGACAAGACAAAATAGGAAATCGGAAATAGTTTTATTATATTATCAATCAGTGGATATTTTTGACTTTTTTAGTAGATCTTGGTAGCGAAACTAATTTTCGGTTCAAAGTTGATTGTCAAATTCTGAATTTAAAAAATATTGTAATTGCAGCCATTTAAAGAGCAATGAAGTAATAATAATTTAAATGAAAAATATCACCAGAAAACATCATAAAATATAAATGTAGTTTAAATATGAACTACACATTCTTGGGACCAACCTAATGTTTGCAAATTGTGTACATTTATTTGCAAGTTGTATAAAGTAAATTGTTTTTCTGTGGCACGAAGATGAAAGACAACTGCAACGAAACATGACACATATTTGACATGACATTTTTTCAGCGAATTAAATGTGCTCTCGATTTTACCTAGATTTATTTAGTGGGTTGAAACTCTACCAAATAACTTCTTGCACAATTTACTGATCTAAAAGTAACAGCTGCAAATTCACATAATTGTACGAGTAACATTATGACTCAATAACCTGCGGGAAATTTATGACAATTTCTGTAAATGTATTCGTGCTACCAAAAGTGTTGGATAGTGGGCGGTGACAAGAAGAAACTTTTTATAGAAATGGTTTCAAAATCGTAGAAAATGAAGTTAAGAATAGTGTTCCAGAAAACTGTATTATACAGGGACGATCTGAGATATATCACAGATTGCAGAAAGAGTAACTTCACTATGCTCACAATAGGCCCTTTCACACAAGATATTAGAGGTCGGGCCAGTACTTACCACTTAATAACTAGTGAGTATCCTTCCCTCTTGAGTACTTGCAAAGCAAAGGAAGTAGGGAACAAATTTGGACATGAGTTACCTTCTAAAGAGTTAGTAATAGAGGACGCCAAGGCGCAACTAGTCAGTGTTTATGTTTTTCTATATGTTGTTGGTGTATGCGAATTTCAGTCTTATATCACTTGACGGAAATGAACTGAAGAGCTCTGAACTATCATACCAGTAATTTTGATTTTTTAAAATTTTGGAAAACGGAGAAAGGAATGTTGCAAAAAGGATTTTCAATTCAAAATAATTAATAACTATAAAAGATACTCGTTCAAGGCACTAAAATTATTTCACGATTCTGTTTGTGTTTAATTATGAGTATCTGAATTTCATTAACAACTTTTTAAGGTTGCTACAAATTCAGTAGCTATGGACATCTTTGCTAAGGTGCAACAACTGCGCAAACAGAAATATATTGTTGAGGTGAGTTGAGAATGTGTGAAGACATTCACTAAGTTGTTTTCTGATACGAATGATAAATACAATAACAGAAGCTCTACTAGATAATTTCTCACTTGTATTGCAATCAAAGCACGGATCTCCTAATCTTTGTGCAATATTTGCAAATAAGGATCTCAGTCACTTGGTCTGGCATAATTACTTTTGCAGCTGTTTATTGCGTAATTGTGAATGAGCAGGCAGGTGAAATAAAAGGCGTCGAATGATATTTAATTGCGTTCTATCATGCGATTATAATGAATAGAAATTTCAAACTTATTTATTTACGCTGTTCATTTTATTAAATAAATGAAGAGTTTTTCGGTTGAGTGACTTTGAAAATATTTGCTTTTCGAACATACCAGTACATCTTCATAGTTCGCTTAAGGAATTTTTTAATGAAATTGATAAAATACATTTATTTTAAGGCTGACTGATTTTTAAAACCATCAAGAGTTTCTTCTCTTCAGTTTCTATTATTTCCAATACCGACTCCTTTGGGCCAAATCATTATATGCCATGTGGTACGAATTACTTGGAATCAGGAGATAATACAAAATTAAAATTATTTTGTGAATCAGATCTGTTTGCTATTTCTTGCTTTCTTTACATACTTGATAATTTTTAATAATTCGGTAAAATTGTTACTGAATTTTACCAGATTATGTTTGTTTATAACTAAACATATGACGAGTTTTTTACTTTCTTTAATTTACTGGAGAATTGATAAAGATTCCAAATAAAAATTTGGACCTTTTAATTGAACTCTAATTATTTGAACTTTTTCTGTGGTCACTTGAGTTGCAAATTGTTGAGACTCGAATTTGTTAATAATTTTAATTTTTACAGTAGACGAAAATTACTTCTTGTGCCTGAAGCATTCTGAAATTATAAATAAATTATGAAATCTCTCAAGAACAGTTAATTGTGAGACACATCATTACCTAAAAGCTTTTAAGCCTTTCTTTTGATTTTTGCATACACATACACACACACACATATGCAGTCTGCTTTACAAATAAATGATACAAACACTTTCACAGGCATTTGCATGGAACACACATTTAATTTAATCAAATATAAATTTATTTAAGTGCTTCTTACTCATTAGAACGAGCCAACACTTAAAAATAATTTAATAATAAATTATTAAAACGAAAATAATGTGGAGTGGAGTGAGAATTGATTATGGAGGGGAAAAGATTTCATAATCAAGAAATCATTGATTTCATTCTTCTGCCACATCACATTTTTCTTAAAAAGAAGCAAAATAAATATAAATGATGGAAAAATAAAAAGGATATTGATAATTATCCTTTATGTCATGTTGGATTTTGAACACTCAGCCACAAATACCACTAGAATTATATTGTAAACTTTGCTAAAGCCTTTTCATTCTTGGCAATTTGTGCTGTGTGGTAGTTAGTATTTGTTGTACGTACAACAAGTATCACTGTCTCTTTGACAGAACAGACAGAGAGAGAGAGAGTCAAGTTAAAAATTGTACGAATGTATACTTATCACTGCCACCGCAAATCTTTTACAAAATAAAACTCTGTCACATAATTTAACACCCTTTTTATGGAAAAGGTGCTGATTTTGTGATATAAAGAGTGAATAAAATAAAATTAAAACTAAAAATTGCAGTGACAACGATGATGGTTTACCAGGATACGATACACACACAGTTTCCTTTGAGAATTTCCATGAACAATACGAATATTGCAATGAGGAATAAACGAACATTTTATTTTATTTAAAAATATTCTTATACGAGATACGAACAGTTGAATGTTAAACCATTTTCAAAGTGATACTGATAGCAAAGTTGCAGTTCTTGTTGGCTGGTTGTGATAGTGCAGCAAAATGTGTTCTGCATTTCAAATTTATGCGTTGGCTGGCTTTGTGATGATTCAGTGGTATTTCTATTGCTGAAAAACACAAAAATGTCATTCAAACAAAAACCTTTATTCTCTATTTATGCATCTCAACATCAGTTCTATCTAATTTTTTTCTCTCAATCTTAGAATATATTTTTTGGTTGAAGAATTTCTTATTTTTTACTACTTGGAATTTTCGAAAGAAACAAGGGGTTAATTTCCTTTTGCTTCCTTAAGCTTTTCTCTTTCAATGCAGTTTGAAGCGAAATGTAATTTAATCTGAAATTCGATTTATTCATTTTAAAACTGACAGTCTTTTAACCATTTTAAAATTGTATACAGTTTTATTCGCTTAATATTCTTAAAGAAAATTGAATTTTAAAATAAGAGTTCTCAAATATTCTATTTAAAATAAGATTTAACTTAAAATTCTGTTCTAAAACAGAAAAAAAATATTGTCTAAACTATTCAGAACTGAAACAGAAATGCTGATAATTTTTGTTAAAGTGTCATCTGTGTATTTTTTCGACTGCTATAAATTTAATTACAAAGTGAAATGTGAATTAAATACGAACAAAATCTGTTATTAGTTTATGCTGAAATTAACTTCATTAAACATTCCAAAATATTTAATTGCATGTGGCAATTGCAATGGAACCATTCACTTTAAGAAGAAAAATTATTAAAATGCTTGTTGACGGCGATGTTTGTATGTTTGTTAAACAAAATTGTATGTGTGTGTGATTTGTTTCGTTTTCATTTAATTTAGTTAGTTGTACTTTTTAGTTAAATTTTATACAAATTTTATGTTTTCGATTGTTTTCGGTTGTCCAATTTCACTTTCTTTTCCAAACGATCTGACTTAATAATTATAAAGAAACATAATTTTTCTTAAACAAAGGAAGTTGACACAATTACCCTTTTGACACATTTGAAAGTATAAATTTGTTTGCCACTCCCCAAAATGCAGCCCCTTTTTACGATTTCGATTTTACTTCAAGGGGCGGCGCAATAATCCAAAATTCAAAAAGGCAAGAGGCAACGTAATAAAAATAAGAAATTCAAGATGAATTCTGAAACGGAGTCTACTTCCAGGCAACACACACCTGTCAAATCGGCTGTCACAGAAATTAGTGCAGTAACCATTTTAAGTTCTTCACCTCTAAAAAAATCCCCATACAAAAAATGTAAATTGGTTAATTAATTAATAATAAAAGTGGTGATATTTGCATAAGAAAACATTTTTTTTTAAATTTTAAGTTGATGAGAAATATTTTTTCATCAAATGAAATCACTTCAGTTTAAATCAATTTCGAAATACACACTCACATAAGTAAACAATTACACAGAAAAAAATACGAATGCACAAACTATCGAGAGAAGAATCATTTTAAAAAATCATTGAAGTTCATCACACACAAGAAAACATTGCACTTTTCCATTGGAAAACGATTATTAAAGGGGCCAATTTTTTTCTTAAGTGTATATTTAAAACGATTTACTTTCCGATTCTTTTATTTATTTATATATGTACACACACAAACACAAACACACACACGCGCGCGCGTATGTATGTATATGTATGGGTGTGTGGATTTGTATAACGATATAGAGTTTTTCATTTCGCTTGCAATCATAAACGGAAATTAAATGTATGTCCTGTACAGAGAAAATCCAACAAACGGTGAAATATCTGCTGCATTGTACTTTCACGTTCAAATTATGACAAACACGCACATACACTCTCCTACTCTAACACCCAAATAAGCAAACGGACAGACACAGAAACCTTGTCGATACAAAAGGAACTACATACATACAATTCTGCAATGAAATTTAATACAGATGAACATAAAATTTCATTTCCATAACTGCATACAGATCCTCAATATTATTTATTTCCACTTCAATGATACAAATGAATTAAAAAAAAAACTACACGATGGCAGATGAGGAGCAGGAAAACGAAACTGCAAAGAAAAAAAAAATGAAAAAAATTAATGGGAATTTAATCCATCAATTGCACTTGTGCACAATAATCTCAACGATTTCTTTTCAGATATGCACATATCTTCAAAAAAAATACTAATGCTTTTGCACCCTACATCAACTTTAATACCATCTGTTTGTACTATTTAGGAGAATGAGTCCATTTATACTCTGAAATCCTTAATTTTCTTCGCTCTTCACTTCTTTGAATATATGAAAAATAAATAAGGTTTTGTTAAGTCCTCTAGACTTGCAGCAATGATTTCAATAAACATTTATATTAAACAGGAATGAATACTGACGTTGCCAAAGAACAATAAGATGCCGTGTTAAAATTTATAATTATTTGCATAATTTTTACTTTTGCCAATTATTCAATGGAAGTGGCAAGTAAGCGGTTCTCTTTCATATATTTCAGTTATTAAATCAATACGAGGAGTACAAGTATTGAAAGTCCCACATGCTTCGGTTAAGGCCATAAACATCATGCTTTTTACAATAATGCAAACAGTAAGTCACAAAATTGAAGCTGCTATTTTGGATCATATTTGGAAAAATGAGAGAAGATAAAAAATCTGTTGCATACAATCGAACATTTTGTATCATCATAATTTTTATTTTATAGTTAAACGAGAATCAGCAATCTGTTTGAATTGAATTTTTACGAAAGTGTTGATTCAATTGTGCGAGTAGCTGTACAGACTTGTGGGAGTACATGGCAACTTATTGGTTTCCGTTTCCGTATTTAAGAGTTTATGGTAAAAGCCGGCTGCTTTTATAGCAAGTGTTGCTGTAGTTGTGAGTTTATGTTGTACTTTAATGCTTTTTAATGTAATCATTGAAATAAATCGTAATTGTGATGATAATTTTGCATTGTATGCGGTTTTTCATTGACGCCGATGATTATTGCCAGCCAACAAATCTTCAGCATGCATCGCAAGCGTTTCAAAACAAATATTCATTACAGCAGTAGAAGGAAACTGCAGCGTTAAATTTATAGCAATTTCATAACGATGGAACACATTATGTAGCAGAGGTGGCAGTTGCATTCAGATGGGCAATAATTTTCATTGATTGCATTTGTTTATACAGAATATTTTTTTATATTTTTTTTTGTATTTTTTGTTAATTTTATATTTTTAAAAGCATGTTTGGTTATCTACTTTTTACGCGTACAAACGATTTTATTAATGTTTATTGATTGTGGGCATCGGAAGTGTTGTGGCGGAATTAACACAAATAAATACCAACAAGGAACGTCAGGCAGACAGACAGACAAGCAGACAGGCAAGTTTTGTTGTTGTTGACCTCCTGTCTGTTCCAACAGTTGCAGTGCAGAGAGTCTGGTTGACACGAGAAATGTTCATTGCAAATTTAAGGAGAACTTATTTAAAAGTGTGGGGCACGAGTTTTTTTACCGCCCTTTTGCAATCAACCAGAAATCCAATAAATATTCATAAATCACAGAATAAAGCTTCATTAGCATGTAATCACCATCTTACACAGCCACATCCTTCCAGCGTTGTTTTCACTAGTGAATTTCATATGTTTGAAAGCAGCCGAATGTTTAAAAAACAAAAAAAAATCATATCAATAAAAACAACAAAGCGGGTATTATAATGGCGATCATCTTTATAACAGATTCCATATGGTATTTTATCAATATTTACTTTATTTAAATACAGTCGGATCTAAAGTGTTCTACAAGATGTGTGTGGAAAGAGGAGCGAGGAAGTGAAGAGATGAAGAAGGAATTGTATAATTTGATGGCAAAGTAATGATTACTTTAACATGGTGATGTCATTGAAGACAAATAACAAGTAAAACATTTCAAATAACGATTCAAAAATGTCAATATGTACTAAAAAATTGATTGGAAAAACAATGAAGCATAAAAATTAACAGCGAAAAATTGGCATTAATTTATTATAAGTGTTGAATTCAATTGCCCCGTCACGGAAAACCGTACTAGAACGCATTCGCGATGTAAAAGTTTATTCTACGTCGATTTCTAATGTAAAATTGTTGAAAACAAATTCATTGACAGACGTTAAATTTTTTTACACCTGTGTCAATTTTTCGTGATGCATAAGATTGTAAATGTCTGCTGTGAGTATTGAACTCTTGAACACAATTAAAAAAACACATGCCTTTGCCAACCATCTGCGCTACACTCGTTACTCGTTTATTTTCCAGTATGCAGTTATGTATATACTGCAAGGTAATGCAGAAAGTAAACAGCTTGTGTGGGAAATTATGTTTTCTTAATAGAAGTCTTTACCAAGTTTTTGCTGGGTAAATATCGTTGGTATCAATTAGAAAGGGCTTAACTCAAATAATTGTAACTTTACAGGAGAAAGTAAAAACATTAAAGAAACTGTACAAGTGCTTGTAAAAGCGTTATTTTTTACACTACTGTAATAAATTTTTGTGACGAGGTACATATATTTATATGAATTGTAAAAAATTTCGTAAAAAATTCAAGTTAGGGCCTTTAAACTTGAGACTATCGATATATTGAATTGAATGCCATTGAATGTTTATATCTTGACACAAATAAAACTTCTGCTTCTGCCAGTAGAACTCAATAAAAATAATTTTAGTGTTGATATGCGTAGTTAAATGAAACTCTATTTTCCTCTCTCTTAATCAATTTTCCTAACTGTAAAAAGTTTGAAAGAATTCTTCAAACCTAAAGGGACGACTGTGTAAATATTTTTGCAAAATATTATGCAACGACGGAAAAAAACGTAGTTGCAGAAAGAACATCAAGCAACACAAATGCTGTAGAATGAGACAAGTTCGTTGTTTTAAAGCCTGCATACTAAACAACTTGTAAATGACAACATTTTTAATTTCCATTTAAAGGTTTGAACGTGGTAATGTTAACGCATAAGTCTTCTTAAATCCAGTATTCAGATTTTAATTCTGCAGGCAAGACAAACTGACTGACTGACGGACTGGCTGGCAGACAAGCATGTTTTATAAGTCCCACAATAATAATTCCTTTTCTTTACTCCTCTTAATCTTGAATATTCTTGTAATAATAAAAGTGTTCTCGTATAGAAGATTAAAAGTTCTATTATTTATTTATTTATTTTATTACAGACAACACGCTCACACACACACAAAAACACACACACACACAGAGACACGCGCACTACTCGTATAAAATCTAAAAATTTGTAACATAAAACCCACTTAAACTTGTAGCAACATGTTAAATGAACCAGATTATTTTTCATAACTGAATGGCCAAACTACGAAAAACAGGACGATGCGATTTGGAAGCTCGATTAATAAACTCTGCATCACACCACCCTCCTCCACCTTCTTTTTTTTTGTTTTATTTTTTTGTTAAGTAACTAAAACATCATAATACCTTGAAATCTATTACATCGATACTATTGTTTTTTGACCTATCAGTTCATGGCCACAAGTTTCGTTGTTTTCCGCTCAACGTAGTTGCCAGCCACCTAATGAAAGCTTTTTGATGCAGGATGAGGAGGGTGGCTAAATGTGCGGCATGTTTTCTTGCCGTACTATTACAAAAACATTTTATGTTGGATATCTACATGAGCCACATATAAAGTGTTTTTTGGGGAAAACTTGTGTAACTCAACACACTAATGGTCCATGAAATTAAATATTGTTAATAAAAACTCGGTACATAAATATTATTAAAGTTCAAAAAGGGTGGTTGATTTTTTTTGTTTTTGTTTTTGGTTGGCTTAGTTGTTGGTACTTGAAATTAGTTTTTGCCCTCCGATTTGATAGTGTACTTTTCGAGGCAGTTGCTCGCTCATTCATTATATTTAGTATTTTTAATATTTATGTCTTAAAAAGTATTCCGTTGCTAAACAGCCTCGCTGCAAGAACATCGTCTATGCGAGCTTTCCAATTAACTTCCACTTATTTACAGCAAGTAAATAATTTTCGTTTTAAATTATTTCAATCAGTGGCGTAGACAGGTCATTCTGAGGGCGGGTTCGTTGTCATCCTCTTTTTCCTTTCGGGCTTCGCAATAACTTTAACTTTGAATTTGTAACAATTTTTGAAAAGCACTGAAAATTTATTGAGACACGTGTAGAGATTTTTTTTTAAACTTTCAAACATGATGAAAGATAAATACAACTAATAAATTAAGTATTTGAAATAGCATTCACTCTGGTTTCAAAATAAAATTCAAGAATTATATTATTTTGCTTGAATGTTATTGTAAAACTTTAATATTAAGATTGTTTAGACAAAAATGAGTTTAAGGGAAATCTGAAGCATTCGAAAGATTAAAGTGTTATCGTAGCATAAAACTTTGTACAATTTTCTCAAAAAGAGGAAAATAGCTGCGCCAATGGTGTTCATGCAAGTTTGTCATTTATCATGACATTGTTCACTTGCAGCTCTCATTATTGAAAAAGTTATACATATTTGATTACCATTGTTGGAACTGACGTCTCTTTACTCTAAATTATAAAGGAACTCATTAAAAAATATATCAATAAGTGTGTGTTTTTAAAGAAGCGAAAATTAAATAACTGTTTGGAAGTGCTGAAATCTTTATCAGATTAATTTAGACTTCAAATAAAAAAATATGAATGATATTTAGTTCTTCCCCATTTATTCCAATTGAATTCGTTTGTATTTGTCATTTAAAATCCATTATGATTTTTTTATTTAGTTATTAGATTATTATTAGATAAGTTAGTCTGTGGGTCTGTACGACTAGACTTTTGTGGAAGTTTTATAAAAAATATTTTAAATTACAATAGAATCTCGATAAGTCGTTAACGCAACAGACACCCCATTTTTACGAATTGCAGAGGTTTTCGATTTAATGAGATTTTGGCTTAACACGGTTCAAATAAGACAAATAGAAATCAACGGGTTGTTTTTATTTATTTATTAGAACAATCAAATAAAAACAAAAACGCTAATAAAAAAACAATAAAATCGAAACATACATATACGTATATACGAGTACTCATGTATTGCATTTACTTGCTTATGTATGTGTACTCTTTTTTAACTATTTATTGATTTTGTGTTGCATTACGAATCAGAATAATTACGATTAAACATGTTTTGTATTAAAGCAAATGTCGAATTGATGAGGGGATCGAAATTTATTAGATTTCATATTTTACAGGGTACAAATTATCGGGATTCTACTGTAATATGAATGTTTAAGTGTTCTTTTTATTTATTTTTTTTTTCAATTTTAATTCAAAAGTAAAATTATTCAAGCTTAAGTGGGTTAATTTAATTTTTCAATTAAATTATTTTCAGTGCTTTTTATGGGAATGACTGAAATTTAGCTTTTTGAAATTTACAATCGCCTTTTTTTCAAAATTAATAATTTAAATATTCAGTAAAATATTAAATGCTTTTTTATTAAAAATACATTGAACTTGATTATTGAGGGGTATATGAAGTTCCTATTTTTTATTTCTATTCAGAAAGGAATTCCACATTATATAATAATTGAAGTCAGAGTTCTTGTGTTTTTAACTTTTCCACTCACTTACAACTGCTGAAAGTTACAAGCGTGTGGTGAGCGCTTTATGAAACTATTACCACACGCTTTTAACCACAACTTTCCAGGCGATCAAAATTTATCACGTCATCATTCTCTTCGCTATTTGTTTAAAGAAAATTGTTAAAACTTTCTCACTGTCACACAATGTTGTTCACAAAAACATAAATAAGTTCTGACAAATATTCATCTGGGCGGATAAGGTCACCCAGATAATTTCGTCTGTTTCTATAATAGAAAATAAAAACAAAGCCAAAAAACAAATATGCTACGAACTTTAAGGATAAAATTTAAACTCTTTATTCCGTCAAATTAAATGGCAGGATAAAGAGTTAAATTCTATTTTATTGTTGGCCAAAAATAAAATAGCACTTTATTTATTTTTGTGTCTTTGTAACATTTTTTTTATTTTAATCTCAGCAGCGGTAGCAGTTTGTCTTCCATATTGTCTAGACAAGAGAGATTATCATAATAATGTGTGAGATACATAAAAAAACCCACCGATGGGAGACGTGAATGGCCAAAAGCACTGAATACAGCAAACGTTATAACAGTAAAATATTCCAACTGGTCTTGAAACATTAAACCGGCTAAAAACGTATTTTTTGCATATTCGTATTACTTGTGTTTGTCGCAACAATTACAACCTCCGTATTATTTCAGTACATTCCGCAAAAGCTGTTTTTAGGGAATGATTCCCCATGAAGTCTTCTTAAATCAATTCTTGCATAAATATTTAAAATATTATATATTTAGAAGCAATTCCCACTAAACTTGTTTTAATTGTATTATACTCATAATGTTGATTACGAGTATTATTCTTTTATTTTCTATGGAAATCCTTTTTGTTAAAAAGCATTCAGGATAATGTTCATCTTTTATGCACTCCGCAGACAAGTTTTTCTACTGCCTGTGTGAAATCATGCAGTATGAAATCTCTGTTAACGCAATGGAAGTAACCAAAAAGGGAAAAGTAAAGAAATAACATTTGAAACTATTTCACAACTGCTAAAATTTGTTTAACCAATTGACAAATGCAAAAAATTATAAAATAGAAACGAAGTTTCACAGTGGTTAAACAAATTTGAATTTTGGAAATAATCGGGAATTACAATTTGCTTAAGACTTTTTGGTTTGTCTGCAATTCAAATGTTATAATTTTTTTTATACTCCTTGGAAATAAAAACAATACGTAACAGTCTCACGTTCTAATTTTTAAAATTTTTTTTTATTTATTTATTTACTTCTGTTTGAAAACATTTTAAGAATCAGTGCGAGAGAACAATTTGGTGAACGCAGATGACGGCTCTTCCTTCAAAGCGCCAATTGTGACAAAATTATATTTGTATTCAGTTCAACTAATTACGTATAAATATTAATTATTCCTCAGATGTTAAGATTTTGATCAATCGTATCGGAAGTTATTAAGAAATCATTCACTAATTAACGGGTGGGTGACAAATTTTGTAAATAAGAATTATTTTTTTTTTACAATTCGATATTTTATTAGAAATACTGGCAAAAATAATTTGTTCAATACATAAGACTTGTTAAAATTGATAATATGAAACTGATAAATCTCAAACTTCTGATTAGAAATAAATTTAAATAGTTGAATATAAATTCTGTTTTCCAGAATGTCATTAGTTTTGTTAGATATTAGAAGCTGCACCCGCAGACATTTCCATGCGGTGAAAGGAATACAAGGTACTAACGAATCGCCACACCGAATGTAGTCAAAGTCCATTCTTACGTGATGTGTTCTCCGGCAGATTGGCAGAGAGACAGGTTGACAAAATTCAAAAAGGTAGTGATTTCTGTTACCATTCGACACCTACCACCAGCATTTTCAATAAATATTTTATGAACTGGTATTTTAATTGAAAACTACATACATATCGTTATCTGAAACGCGAAACGCCCTAATTAACATATAAAATATTTTGCAGGTCAAGCAAAAAAGATGATAAAATTAAAAGTCCTGGAGGTTTCAATGCGAGTTTCTCCAGGAAGTTTTGCGCTTTCGGTAAACTTAGTTATGACCTTCTATTATTCATAACATACTTTTGAATTACAAACAACATACGGTCTGCATGACATGAAAGCAGCTGTACTATTGCCTACGAATAAATAATCAAGTACAGCAGTGGCAAAGCAAGCGTGTCGGTTCATCCCGTGCTGAATCAGTGTGAAGTTTTTGAAGTTGTGTTTGTTTATGAAATAGTTGTGCAACAGATAAGTGAGGAAATCATTTCACGATCATAACTTGAAGAGCACGAGCTTAAATCGCATCTAACGTAGACTTTTATGTCCTGATTGGCATGAGGTTAGAATTGAGCCCGATCCCAACAACGTTTTCCACACAATTTGAGATGGAAAAACGGCAGCAGGTATTCCGGGAATATTGTCTTTTATCGGTCGCAACGAAAACAGTAAAGATTTCTTAACTTTCTCTAAACAAACTGCATGTATGTGTGTATGTATGTGTGGCATATATGTGTAAGTAACATGACTGTTATTAAATGTCTCTTTATTTTATAGTCCAAGTACTTATCTGCTCATGTAGACTACTATTGTAAAAGCAATTAACATTATGAATGAGTGTTTATTAAATATATTCATATCTGTACACTCATGTATGTATGTGTGTGTGTGTTATAGCTATTTAATTCATACGTATGTATGTATATGTGTGCATGTATGTATATGTGTGTACATACATCCGCAAAAACAAAGAATATGTTTCATGTTTAGTAAATCTGCTCCGTTGATATTGTTTGGTGTAGTTCGTAGTTGGAGGGTGTTAACACAATGTTGTCGTTAACGTCTGGCTAAAGTCCAGAGGCGTTACTTTCTGTCTGGACTTTTGTTTGCTTTTGTGAAATGTAAATCACAGAGTTTCAATTACAATTTCACAAACACACATAAAAAATACATACGATTTGTTGTATAGAAAATCCTTTTTTAAAATATGGAATGGATTCCAACATGTAGTAGAATCACCAATTTTCAACGAAAATACCTGCACTTAATAATAAATAGCAAACGAGATCATAGAAATTTTAATTTTTTATAATTAATACATACTAATAATTTTAAATACACACACACGCACACACACACCTACATACATGCATGCATCATTTATTTATGTGAGGACTTTAAAGTGCTGGCGTTTTCATATTATTCGTTTTTGTTTAATTGTAAACGCTAAATTAATTACTTTGTTAATGAGTTAATTAACAAACATATCATATACTCAATTTAACAAACTATACTACATAAATAAATAGACGAATGTTTGTGTATCAATGTTGCACACGTACACGCTCACTGACATTGAATCAAAAAGTAAAATAAAAAAATCATATCACTTTGCACCCTTCGTTGTGTGTCAATGCGTTTTGAGGACTATTAAATGATTGACTCAATATTTTTCAATTATTTTTATGATTTTGCAAGTGCACCGGTATGTGTAGGTGAATTCATAAAGCATGAATAAAAATAATAAAAATGTATGAGTGTGTGTAACCAGTTTTACATTTGACCGTTGAAGTCAATGACTTCAAATGCGTGGTATATTCTGTTTATGTTTATTAAAATATGACAGTAAATCCTCGCTTCTCTTATCAATACAATTGTTGCCAAAACGGAATGATAGATGTTGTCTCAATATATAATTTTCTCTTTTTAATTTAATTTTAAATTTGTAACATTCTATTGTTGCAGTAATCCAAGAGTTTCTTTAATGGGGTTCCCTCTGTAGCATTACATACTACTTTAGTTAATCATTGGTCACGCATGTTAAAGCATGTTTATTAACCACCAATGATGCTTTTTGCGGTTATAATAACAACCCTTCATATGTATGTTCATATAAATATTTATGTACAACTACACAATTGCATACATATCGGTCCATTAATGAAAAAGATATTTGTAAATACACGCACATACTTTTGTTTAAAATTTACACATTCATACAAACATATCTGCACGTGTATGTGTTTAAATTCAGTACAACATATTTAATTAATGATGGTTTTGATCGAGCCACTTAGAGCCAATCACTCTCAAACACTGGCATTCAAATATTTATACGCATTTAAAAAAAATTGCACCTTAAAATCAATTTGATGTGGCTTAAGAAACTAAAGTTTCCATCACTTATTTATATTTAAAAAATAAAATAAAAACAGTTAATTTTTGGCACATTTATTAACGAATGACTGTGAGCAGCCAAGATAAAATAAAAGCAACGTTAATTTTGCTATTTTGATTTTGGAAGCCTACCTAATTTCCTATTCCCTTCCTTATAGAAACCACAACAAACAAAATAAAATTTATTATGTTAAGTTTTTGCTTGATGCTGACACATCCATACGCATTGAACATGTACATCCATATTTAATTCTCATCTCTTTCAATATTGATCTCTTTTTCTTTTTCAACTTCACTCATTTGCAAAGAAAAAATCTTATTACCAGGGCAAGTTTAAATCTGCACAAAAATTATTAAAATATGCATGAAAATATTCCTAAAAAATACTTTAAAATATGCACAAAAATATGAACCAGAAAAAACACAGACTAATAATTTTTAATCAGTTTTATTTAAACAAATATTTATTACAAAGTATAATTATATGTTTTTTCAAGTTTTCAAATTAAAAGGACCTTCGATTGTCGGAAATATTGAAAACATACATTCAACATCAGCCGAAGTTACTGTACATGTTGTTTTTAATCTTGGCCAACGTTTCAAGTCCAACATTTGGATTAAAAGCTTTGTAACGTTTTTAAATAAATATTTTAAAGTTTTTCTTTTATGTCTTCTTTGACGGATAAACTTTCATGTAAAGGAAGTCCTTTGGTTTCCAATTTGATTATACTGTGGAAAATCCATTCATTCTGTAAATAATTTCTTATGTATTGTTTCTATAAAAATGTCGCAATTGGGTACACAGAATGCATTATATTGATACCTTAAGAAGAACGGCTTTGCAATTTGCAACAAGTGAATTAAAATTGCAAAATGTAAAAGAACAAAATCTGCAATTCTATGCCAGACATGATGTAACATGCAACATTTTTGGTAAAGAATTTTTAATGATCGCATTGTGGAGACCATATATGGAGCTGCGTCAGTTATCACAAGCAATTTTTGTTAAAAAGAATTGATAAAAAGCAAATTATATCAAAAATATTTTTTTTGGGAAAGATTTTAAAAATATGCAAATGCTTTACTTCGTTTCTTTATTCAAGCAACCAAGTTTAAATTGATAATTCTTATTAATTTCGTTACTTCGCGAAATTTGTCAAAATATATTCATGAAATTTAGATATGTAGATTTAATTTTTGCAAAGCTAGAAATTTGTATTTAATGTGATAAGTCCAAAAAAAAGTTGGTTTTTCTACTGCAATCCGCTACTGTAAACTTAATCAGCAACCAATGCTGAAAATTGGGATGTGGGAAATATGATTTTTCCTATTTTCCTATTTCTTGTGTGATGATGTAAGCGGCCCTTGAGCAATTTATTAAAATCAATGTTTTCATTTACTAATCGTAAATGGTATAAGCAATTATAGAGTCATATTTGCCATACAATATTCTTTTATTTGTTAAACCCTTTTCAAAATAAAGGCATAAATAATTTAAAAAAAGCACCTAAAGTCTTTAGTGTTTTATTGTATTGGATTGTTAATAAATAAATAAAAAATAAATAAATATTGTACGAAAAATAAGTAAACCTTCCATTTAATTTTATTAACATCCTTTTGTTTTACATTTTACAGACAGTAATAAACCACCTTCATTTTTATTCCAAAACTTTAAGAAAGTATTTTAGAACTACGAAATTGTTTTTCAAAAATTTCGAATTATGATCGGAGTTTTTCCAATTCTATGCTGGAGCTTTTCAATTGTGTTTAAGGACTCTCGAATTATTTTTCAAAAGTTTTAAATTCCACATGTTTCCAGATGCACATTTTACATTTAATTTGGAAAAACTTTTAGTAAATTTTAAAATTAAATTGTTTGTATTATTGTTCTGTAAAATCAAGGGAAAGCCGAGCAGTCGGAATGTTGGAAAATATTTAATGAATCAGAAAATATATATTTTTTAATAAGAAAATATTCGAACGGGAGGCTTCCAACTCCAATTGTTAGTGAAAATACAAAAATAAAAAATAAAAAATGAACAGTGATTGATTGATTGATTGAGTGCCACTGCAAGTGGTGTTGTGGCAGCCGCATAAAAATTTTTCACCAAACTACTCGTAATATTCACTCTCCACTCGCATATAAATTGTTACAGTTCTTGTTTGCGTGAAATTGTTTGAAGACAAAAATATTTTCCAAATGGCATTTGGGAGTAAATGAATTTTTTAGAGTTCTTATTGTTTTTATTTGTTTTCTTGTTTTATTTAAATATATCTTTCCTTTTTATCTACGTCACGCGTGTCTTGTTCAATCTTCCAATAAGTTTTGTTTATTTTTTAAATTTAGATTTCGTAAGAATTGTGAAAAGAAAAAAAATGCTTTTTGACGTCGGGCCACCAAGATGTGGAGCAAGCAACACACAAAGTAATTTCATAAATATGTATGTACATGTGTTTGTTGTAATTCCATTAGAAATCCATAATAAATGTGAATGCGTGCATGAGTAGACGGACAGACACTTGTAATTTTGTTTATTGTTAGATTATTAGATTTAATATTTTGAACATATTTAAACAAAAACAAAGTAAACAACAATGGCCCATGTTCATGTCAACCGTGTCAAAAACTTCAAGAGTGTGCGTCTTGTATGGATGACCTGGTCATATGGATCCAGCATTATGAGTTAAATAATTGGGAAGAACAGCAGATCAGTATTCATGTATGTATCCTCATGTGTATCTGTAATTAAATTTTGTTCTTCTATTTATTCATTCGGTTTTAAAATATGTACATAATTGTTTTAATCTCTGCATGTAGTATTTTTTTTGTTCACTTGATATGTAAATCCAGTCACGTTTTTACTTTCAAGCTCATAAAATGTAATTAAAATTTATATAATTTTATTGATTGTTTTTGTTGTTGTTGTTCAAACTTTTCTGAAACTGGGAGTCTGTAAGATTCATTGTTTCATACATTCCAATCTGTAATCAGTTGGGAGTAGAAGAAATTTATACATTTTTTACTTGTTTACCTTTTTGTGTTTTTAATAAAAAAAAAAAGTTTTATATATTTATTGTTTCACTCGTTAATTTTCAGTACGTGCTGTAAACAGACAATTTATTATTTTAAGAGTCATAAGCCAACATCAGCCGTTATAATTCAATCACATAATGCATTCATTCTTTCATGCATTCGTACATTAACTCATTCATATCGACTGACAAATAAAACGTGTTACATTCGTTCGTTTACACAGCTGAGGTTGGATTCAGTATTGATTTCATTTGGTTTTTATATCAAATAAAGGAGGTTCTTTGCAACGAATAGATTCGGAATATAAATAACGATAAGAGTGTTTGTGTTTTTAAATTAAAAAAAATATTATTTTTATTAATTACAATAACGATATTTTAATCTAAAATTATTTTATTAACAGTTCAGAGCCCAGAAATGTCAGCGTTTTAGAAGAGAGACTTTGGGCCGTGGTCTTTTTCAATTTATTTATGCAGTTTCAGGTCAGTTGTTGACCTTACGGTCGCTTCTTTGCAGAAAACTATTTTAAGTCTTTTATTTTCAATAAAATTACTTTTATTTTAAAATTGAAACTAAACATTTCATAATTGAGACATTTTCAGAGATGATTTTGTTGATCGCGAATAATCGAATTATATCTATCGGTTGTATTTTTTTTTGGTAGTCAGAGATTGTTATATATATCGGACGGTAATTTTGAAAGTGTTGTAAGTCAAATCCTTTTGAAATATAATTAATATATTCAATAAATGTACTGGAAACTAATTTGTTATATTTTGTTAATAGTTTGCACGAGCACTTATTTATTTTTGTGGTTTTGAGTTCAACCATCATCAGACTCCATCGGAGACTAAATATTTTTTTGTTTGTGTTTTATAATGTTTTTATGATTCGAGAAGACTGAAAATGTAAATTAGATCACGAGTTTGCATAATATAATCACGTTAAATGTCGCCGACAAATTCTTTTTACCACATCAAAATTATTATTAATATTAAGGTTCTGGCAAGATTGAAAAAAGGCTCAATACTCTCGCATTCATTTGTCTTAAAACATATTTGCCAACAAGGATGAAATTTTATAAATATATTTTTCGCTTATAAGAAATACATCAGTTTTTTTAATACAAAGTATTTTAATTCTAAATTTAACTCTGAAGGTTTCACAGAAAAATATGTAATTTCTACATCACTTTCAGTAGCGAATTTTATTGTTTTTTTTAATGTACACTCTTCCTAAGTGATGCTGCCCAGCAAACACTTTGATGGCGAAGTAATGAGTTAAAATGTATTTAAAATAAAAACCTAAGAATGTCAATAGTCAGAAGTCATTGAGTATACAGAACACAATTAAAATTTAACTCGTGCTCTTTAAGTTATTTTCCTGTTTGAGGTCAAGTTTTATGTTCGTTGCATTATTGCACAACTATTTGGAGGGCTCGGAGCTGAAGTGAACCAAGTCACAAAAAGACAATTCGAAGATATTTTGATTTTCAGTAAATGAGCTGCCGTAAATAAAATATAAAATGAGAGCCATTGACTTGGGATTTTTAACATTACCATAAGAAATTTTTCATGTTCAATGACTTGGTTCTCTTCAGATCTGACCCAACCATATGTAAAGCGCTAAAAACACAGATACCTTCACCAACGGTGCATCTGTGCGATCTGTAGTTAGAAAATAACTTACTTCTTGATTTACTTGTAACAAGTTACATACTATTGTAAAGTAATGCAGGCAGTATTTAGAATTCACAACCAAGATTTTGCTGGGTGTGTATACTCTACCAAAACACACCCAAATACGGAATGTTCGAGTTATCAATATGTGCATAATGTATGTACATATCCATACATGTGACCTGCGGCCATACTGTAATTAATACATTCTGCTGAAAATGCGAACGAAATATAGTATAGTAAATGGTGACCTCAGAACTTTCGTCCTGCTGCGGTCGCATCCCACGTTTTTCGTTGAATTCGTTAGAGTCCTTCATTATATGAAGTTTTTTTTTGGAATTTTAACAGCTGTTGTCTTTTTTTATATTCAGTGTTTTTAATGCGTATTAATTTAATTTGTAAAAGTTTGTGTTTATTTTAGATTTTGATTTTGAATCCATTCAATTGTTTTGCTTTTCCTTCGAGGTTTATGTATGTAATTTAATTTATTTCAATTCTTTCGCTCTATTCTGGTAAACTTGCCACTTTTCACCCAATGTTGTTTCAACCGCCATTTGTCTTTCTTTTTTTTTTGCCACAAATTGGTTGTGTGCCTCTGGCATCAATTAAGCAATTTTAAAGTTCATGGTATATTTTTCTGATATAATTTTCAGCATAAAATTGCTGTAGTTTTATATGGAACAGTACCATTTACGTTTTAAATCAAAAAAGGAAAATGCTAAATATATACACAATTTATATTCAAAATTTGTTGGTTTCCGTTGAGTTGTAAATTTTAATTTTAATAGAAGAATTTATAAAACTGTCATAGATAATAATTGATTCTTCTGTTACAATTAACAATCCATAAACATTTTGAAATCCATCATATTTTAGTTTTACAAATCATTGAAATGATGATTCAGCCTCTGCAAATACACTCCTCATATAGAACATCCATTTTGTAGGTTTTAAAAAATTAAATTGAGAATCATTAAATTAAAACAAAACAAGTATTTTAATATGGAGCGCAATTAATGAATAAAATAGACAAAAAGAAAACGATAAATTTAAAACAATTGAATGTTCGCTCGGAGGCATTTAAGTATTCTCTGATAATATGAATTCTAAAAGCAAAAGGAAACAAAAATAATTCCTACCAGCGCAACAGTAAATGTCCAGACGGTTGAGCAGAGTGTGAACTCAAGTCTTTTTAAATTGACACCTCTGCTAAAATTAAATTACAGAAAATGTATTCCCATGTGGAAAACCAGTGCAAGGGAATGATTTCGTTAATTGTTAAAGGTACCGGAAAGTATAAGTACATAAATACAAAAAGAATTCTTTAAAATAAATATTGAAGAATAAATGTTCACCGTGTGAATGTGAATGTAGATGGCAGTGGATTCTAGGGGATTCAATACATTAATTAAAATTGTATTGTTTGTTAATGAGCAAAATAGCTGACAACGCAGAGTTCAGCCTGAGATACGTTTCTCCTAAAGATAGTTTTTGAATTATTGGAAAAGCATGCGCCGGTAAAGAAACCCTAAAAAGATAGAGTTATCAAACCGGGTTACAAATTATTTGAAAACCAATTTTTCTGTTGTTTTAAACCGGTTTTTATAAAGTTATGGTTTTCAAGTTATTCGACAAACCGGTTTGTTTGTTTCGAATTATTCCACAAAAAACGAATATTTTTATTTCTTTATTATTATTTTTTAGATTTTATGCGATTACTTTTAGTAATCAGCCAATAAGTAGTAACACTGTTTGTGTTATCTATTCGTGGTGAATGTCATTAATAAGATAACTTTATAAAGACATACATCGGCGAATTCAAGCCGACATTTTTTGTACATGATGTTCGACAATCAGGGAACATGGCAAATTTGTTCAGCTGATCTATTTCATTAGGATGGTATAAATAAAATATATTAATTCATATCCTTTTTTTGATTTGAAATTCTGCATAATTTTTATGTGAAATAAGATGTTGAAAATGTGAATTTTATTTTTAAAACCTTGAGGAAAGCTTTTTGAACTTCTTATTTGTTTTAATAAAAAATTTATTTATTCGAACCGGTTTTTAATAGTAAAACCCGAAATTCGTTGTTTAAAAATTACGATTTTTCGAATTATTCGAAAACCGGCGTATTGATTATGTCGGATATGTGATAACTCCACTAAAGATGTAACAGAATTTATCAAAAGCTGTATTAAGAAGCATTTGCAAACATTTTAGAGTCCTGCACAAATTTGCTTGAATAATTTTACAAGATACTGGTTGTCTTTGCAAATACTTTCATTGAGGTAATGTTGTGATGAAGAAATACTGGAGGTAACCTTGATATGAATATTGAAAGATAAAACAATTTTAAAACAAATAAATATGATGCTTTATACCTTTTGCTTATATCAGCAAAAGCGAATTCTGTATTCAGTTTTAATAATATTTTATATATATTTGTTTTAATGTAATTTAGTTTGAGAAGATTTATGTTTCGCTTCCAAGACCCAGCAACAAATATGGGAAGATGTTCGGAAGCCATACCGTTTTCATTGTATGCCAAGTACAAGTGCTGAATTTAATATTTCAAAAATGTGACTTAAATGTCAGACTACGAGCACGTTTGTAAAGACCACAACTGCGCAATAATGAAGGTCTAGCGCTTGAAAGCCGTATTTGGTAATACATTTTTTAGTTAAACGTTTCTTTATGCACAAAATTGAGAACGCAGCCAAACATTTCTGCAGCTACGGCAACATTTTATTTACTGTTGCAGTAGTTTGCGGACAGGTTGCATGACTTTACTGCATTTACGTTCGTTCAGCACACTGGATCGCTACCGTCCTATGACAACTACGTGTTGAATTCATTGATGTTTCACTAGAAATGTGTTCACTTCATCGATGATTTTACTAATAATTGTTGTTCTCATTCGTTTGCTGTGGAATGATATCTTATTATTAAATACAAACTTCATACTGTACCCGCCGTAATTTTCCATCCTTACAAATTTCCAAATAGAATTTACAAAGTATTTGTGTAGTCGTGTGTGTGTGTGCGTATAACTTTAAATTGCATGTTTTCTTTTTCTAAGGAGTGTCGCTCGCATTGTAGAAACAATTATTTGAATTTGACTTTTCTTTAGATTTTGGCATGAAAATTTTTCATAAACAAATTTGTAGAAATACTTGTACTGCATACTAATGCAATTGCGTAGTTCAATTTTAAACTTGCTTTCTCATTCAATGCTTTGCTTATATTCTAAAGAAAATTCAAGCCATAAATATGTTCTATTTCTTGTTCTTTTGTCTTTGAAACCGCAGAAACAACTTGGGCGCCCACATAAATCCCATAAATTCTTGCAAAATTTGACAGTTTTCGCACCTCAAGTCATATAAAGTCTGATAATTAACTTACACTGCCCACGTGACCAGAGATTCGAAACAAACGGATATTCGCTAAAGCGAAGACTTTTCGAAACAAAATTGTTCGTTAAATGCTCGTGAACAATTGTGATCTGTCGAAAACACACAATCGAAAAATTGCGATAATTTGGTAATGTGTAAACATCCGCTACAGTGAAATATGTGATGTGGTGTGATGTATCATGTCGATAAATTATTTTTAACCATCATTTTATGGTATCGAAATCTTACTACAGATTCGTTATTGATATTACAAGCGAATTTTCGAAACACATGTATACACAATTCACCATAGATGCAAAAAAATTCAACAAATTAACGATTACTCTTAAGATTATGAATGACTTTTGAGAACTCGATATTTTCCCGACAATGAAATTCCTGGGGTTGTTATTTATAAAACAATGTTGAACTCTTTTCGATACAACTTCGAATCATTCTTTTTTTAGACGTTTTGAAGGAAAAGCTTTTGTCACACGTACAATGGTAATTTCGTGAACGAAAATCTTGGCCAAGTGGGTACAAGGATGCATTCATTCACAAGTAAAAATTCAAGAAATCACAGTACGAACGATCCCTAAAATGAATGAGCTATTTTCAATTAATGAAATCATAAGCGATTGAGGAAATGTAAATAAAACAAAACGATAATGTTTATTAATTGTTGACAATTTTAAAAGCTTTTATTTCCTGGCAGTGATTCTAATGATTTGTGTTGTGCGCATGCCCATCGGCCATAAGCGACATGATTGTACGTGCGTAGATGGAAAGACACTTAACCTCCGCACACTCATATGTGCATAAACAAAATGCATAAATATTATTATTTATTTAGTCAGTCGTTCAGTCATTTATAAATGCATATTTGGGCATTTATGTTACTATATTTATTTATTCATTCACGTCGCACATTCATGACGTATCACGTTACAAGAATTATAGTCTATTCCAAACTATAAGCCACACCGTATAACACACTACGTACATACGTACATCATGTTCATATGTGCAAGTGGTTTCTATGTAAGTAACATTTCTGTCTGTCATACGGTCGTTCAGTTACGACTGACATGCACATCGAATGCACCAGCATGTTCCAATACGAATACACGCAAAATTTCAATGAACTAACAAATGTGTTTGTGTCTGTTTTTGATTCAGAAATGTAGACAAGTTTGTTTGCACATAACAAAACGTTGACGGGCATAGATTGGCAGTCATAAAACATGCCACTAGAACACATGTTACTCGTGCTCGAACCATACCTTTCTTTCACTTTTCTGACACTTGCGGCTATCGTTTGATTAGTTATTGTTTAAATATCATGCAATTTTCAAGTAAATTAGTTTTTTCGCCTCCATTTACATTGCAGTCGTATTTTTTTTGTTTATCAATATCTTATCGCAGAACAATAGCCACGTCTCCAATATAAAATTTTTATTCCAAATCACAAAAAATCCGCGATTGGGTGGTAGATGGTTTAAATTGGAAACACTGGAATAACAACTTTGTCGTTATTTTGTTTATACATATTAAATAGTATTTAGTTGTATTTATGTGGTTTTTTAATGCACTATAATATTGTTAAATTAAACGAAAATTTTAAAAATTTCCTTGTTGATTATTAATAATTAAGTTTTGTAAATTTTTTATGTTACAATATTCATTTTAACTAGAGTACACCTAGTGGTCGAAATTCGACCGCCAGCTTAAACGAAAACTTTTTTAGTTCCATTTATTTAAAGAGAAAAAACTATTTAAATACTTATTCCCTTCCCCATGGAAAAAACAAAAAAAGAAATAAAATTGCATACAAACAAGCACATTTATAAAATTTCTTATTACACATATACATATGAATGTCGGTACTCTTAACACTCTCATTGCTTTGCTAATGTTTTAATTTGAACCAATAAGTGAATGCGCGAACGTGTGTATTTTTAGCATTTGTAGTGGTGTCAATTTTATGACCCTTTTATTCCTTTAATACTAAACCGATTCAAATAATATTTAGTCGGGTCACTAAAGCTTAACAATGCTTACGATTTGGTAAAAAAATGAAGAAAAGCGGTTGGCAAACAAAGGAGAAAAAGGATCTAAAAATTTGTCTTTGCCTATTTAGATATAGATTATATCTAATGATATTTTGTTTGAGAAAATGAAGTTAAATTTTTTTTGCACCTTAAAGTGATGCATTTTTTATATAATTGAAAATGTGAAGAGTAATGAAAATACATATTTTTAAAAGTTTTATTTTGTTCATATTATAACTGTTGGTATGGAAAAAATCTATTGAATCATCTGAACCTCGTAACGATTATGATTAATGTGTTCTATCTATGATGTGTTAAGTGTGGACTATCTAGGTTAATTTGTTTACGAATCTCTATATCGGATGTAAGTAATTTTAAGATGTTAAACTCATCATACTAAGATGGGTGCCACAATTTAAAAGTATATACTCAGGAGTCATTGGGGCTCGTAGAGTAATCCATTTCTTAGGTAAACCAGCATCATTTCGGGCTGATTGTATCGCCTGTTGAAGAGCGAAAGCAACATTAACGGGCAAGCAGATAGAAGGTTCTCCAGTTGCTGAAAAACTCAAGTTGTTAGTAACGCCTCCATTGTAATTAGAAGTTGCATTAAACTTACCTTTTGATCTCATGAAACCTGCAGGGTTCGGACTTTGTGACAATAGTTCAATACGAAAATCAATTGGTATGTCCTTTGCGCCAGGAGGCTTATAATTCCATGTACGATTCGTTTTTAGTTCTCCAGTTGCTTTATCTGTAACACATAGTTCAGTTGTCCAATAGCCCAGACCCATTATAAATGCACCCTCTACTTGACCAACATCAACATTTGGATTTAGACTTTCTCCAGCATCTTGCAAAATATCAACGCGTCGCACGACATAATTGCCTGTTAAGACATCGAGTTCAACTTCCGTAAGTCCGAGCGAGCATACAGTATACGGATCCATTTCACCGGTCTTGCATCCATCACTGGCTATCAAATTAATATTACGATTGTGAGCCTCAGCGATAACGCTTCTCCAGTCAGAATCTTTTAATTCTTCTTTTACTGGCTTCAGAAGTTCATTCAACGAATTGCAACATTTGCGCACGGCCTTTGAATAAGATTTTTAACATTAGAGCTTAGAATTTCTACAATTAATGAATTTTCATTAAAAATAAAAACTTACAAAGCAAACAGTTTCGCTGCCAATTGATCCACCGGTTACCATTGAATTGGCTCCATTTATGCTATTGCTGCCTTCAATTCGAATCATTCCCAAGGGAATATCCAATGCATGAGCTGCCACTTGGGCAATTTTAGTATTCATCCCTTGTCCCATTTCTATGCCACCGTGTGTAATGACAACTGTACCATCGCCATGGTAAATAGCAACAGTCGCAGGGAATTGGCCGAAGTAGCCAATATGGTATTCCATTGTTGCCAAACCTAGACCTCGTTTGATCCACCGATTTTGCTTATTGAACGCAATAATTTTTTGTCTTCTGTCTTTATATTGAGTAGATTGAACAAAACGTTCTATCATAGATTCCATTTTATGTCCAGCTATTAAATTGGCTAAGCGAACCTCCAGGGGATCTCGATCTAATTCAAAAGCGGCATGCTCTACTATGTTTTCTATCATAGCTATTCCTTCTACGGAGCCAGGTGCTCTACATGCCGTGTTATTGGGGGAGTCTGTGAGCACCATATATCCATCCAATATAAAATTCTCAGAAGTGAAATCATAGCAGTTTTTAGACACCAACAAAGTGTGACCCATGGGTGATTCATTTGGAGAGTAACCAGCATCTTCGTAAAATTTGGAAAAAAGTTTTATAATTTTACCAGATTGTCTGGCATAAAAACTGTAGTCAAAATTACAAGGCCACCTTTTCCCTAAAGTAGTCATAATCGACTCAATCGATTGGACAAAACGAACAGGTCGATTCAGTTTGTATGCTGCCAAAGCTGCTCCACAAGCTACAGGATTACAGCGCGTAGCCTTCCCTCCATAACCACCACCCAGACGACGGGTTACTACTTGAACTTCATTATTTCTTAAATTAAGTAAATTTGCAACGAGAATTTGAGTCAAGTCCATCCACTGCGTAGCAACGTAAAGTTGCATGCCACCTTCAGCCGGTATAGCAACAGTAGAATGAGGTTCCATGAAGAAGTGATATTGGAGACCCATTTCCAATTCTCCTTTCATTTTAACATCATATTCATCTAACTTCGGCTCTTCCATTACACTGTCTGACTTAATGGTATGCTGAATTCTATTTGATGGCCCGCCATTCAGGACATCCATGAGAGTAGAAAATACTTCCTTGGCACCGCCTTCATATTTCAGTTTTATCATACTTGCAGCTTCATTTGCTAAAGCATTTGTTTCAGCTACGACAATACCCACCGGTTGGTTATAAAACTTTACTTCTCCAGTTAAAAATAGTTCTTCCTCTTGTGTAAAAAAAAAGTTTCCAGATACGGAAATAAGATTCTTTCCAGGTACATCTTTGGCTGTGAAGATCGCAACAACACCTGGCAGTTTCAAGGCCTCCGATGCATCTATATCCACCACAATAGCACCAACCTTCTTTGCTGTAAAGAAAGCAGCCCAAAGTTGTTGTGATTGGGGAGGTAAATCGTTTGAAAACATTGCTTCACCAGCGCACTGCAAAAGACCTTCGTGCTTTTCAACAGGACTTTTAACAGGATAAACAGTTTCGTGTTTTTCAAACAGTTGTTTGCCGCTAGAAACAGTTCTCTTAAGAATTTCGCCACCAGATGCGAGCTTCGAATCAATTTTGTTTGGTGGGGCATGAGCTAATAAGAATTTGTAAAATAAACCTTGAGCCAATTTGATTCTGTACTCGGGGCTGGGCTCCGCTAATATAACATCTGCTTTAAGTTCTGTCTGCATTATTGTCAGCGCTTTCTTAATTTGAGCCACTTCATATAATGGTTTGTTTATTAGATGCTTTTCCAATTGAAGAGCTCTAGAGAATGAAGGATTAATACCTCCGTAGCAAATACGCGAGGACTTTACTTTATATTCTGGCTTTTGAATCTGAACCAATAAGGCTGCATTTACGAAAGCATGTGCGTTTTGTGCTCTGGGCATTATCTAAAATTTACAAAAATTTAAAAGTTTAATTATGAAATTAAGTATCGTTTCATTTCTATTCGCAAACAAACCTTGTAGGTCTCGAAAATATATTCTTCACTATTGTATGGCTGCAATACAAAATATTTGATTATTTTGTACATCATGGAAGTTTTCAGGTACTGGGCAAGTGAAAGAATGCATTCTTCTCTAGCTGACGTCTGTACAACAACTTGAACGTTGAGAGCATCAAACACACAGAAGATATCTGACGGAAACTCAGGGTGTTGATGTTTGATAGATAAATTACCTGCTAAAGTGCCCATCTGTAAGAATTAGAGTTACGTAAATATGACAGTTAAATAAAATTTCATTGTAAATTATCTTTCCTAATACGTAGATCGAGTTTCGCTGAATGTCGTTGGCAGTTTTGAAAATGTTTGATTTTTATAGTCACGTTACATGACACGTAAGAAAAAAATACTCATGCACGACTTGTCTTTTTGGTTCAATTGGTTCAAATAAGTATAAAGACAAATTATTAACGTTTGCAAAAGCTCACATCAACGAAAAAATTTGTAAAGTTAATGATTTAATTTTTATACTTTTACCTTAAAAATAAAACTTGTGTAAAGTTTTTGATCTCCCGCGATAATGAGTAATTCCCGCTTATCACGTAGCAGTGCTCATCTCTGCCATAAAGCTCTATCACAATATTCTATTTATCAAATGAAATACCAATTCGTCTGTTTGTTTAAAATTGGTAGACACGACGAAAACCGGTTTAATTGTTATGTTTTCCAAACTTTGTGCTTCTTTTTTATTACGTACAAAAATAAAATAAATAAAGTAAAATTTGAAGAAAATATTTTTAATATTTTTCAAAAGCAAATAAATTGAATTTGCACAGTTTTGATATTTGTGGATTCGGAGGAGCTCACCAATAAAAAGGAGAGTTTAAGTGTGTCATCAAGTGTTAGAAAGTCTCATAGAAAATATTTTAACATTCAAAACAGAATGAAATACTAATTTGATTAACAAAATAATCTAAAAACCCCACATAATGAATATTCTTGTATTGTCCAACAAAACGCAGTTAATAAAAAGTGATAATTTTCCACAAATTTATATGAAGTGAAAATATATCACGATTTCTTGGATCAATTAAATAACAACAATTATAAGGGCCGCGTGATATTTACAAAACTACAAATGAAAAAACAAAAATAGTTTTGTCTGATTTAGTTTCCCAGTACTTGAGTCTCTAAGAGAATATGCAATTCGAAATGTAGTTCTGCAAACAGTCTTAAAATGTCGATAATTGTGATTGCATTTATAAATTATCTTATCTTAATAAAATGCAAAAGCAATTAATAAAGATAAGTGCAAATGAAGGTCAGATAACTTACATTTCTTACAGGTACATTTGCAATCAAATCAAAATGTTTCCACAGTTTACTGCAGTACTCGAAGCCTTTTTTCTTTGATGCCTTCTCAAATATGGCCATCGTCTCGGTGAGGCTTAGGTTTCCACCTAATTTCAAGCAGTCTGCCGTTAATTCATGTTCATGTAGTTCTCGTACCGAATTGATATCGATGAACTTTTTAATAGCGGGAGAGCGTCGGTAAACGCCATGAGCTGTATTTCCAGATATTAAATAGTAGTCGTCACCTTTTAGTTCCAAAAATATTTTAAATATTTCTTCTAAAGAGTTGGCCCAGTGCCATTGTTCTCCGTGGGCATAAATTAAATTACTCGGCAACTTACAACTGCCAATACAATTTTTTCCAGTTTTTGGACAAGTTTTGTTTGACAAATCCTCAATATCCTGACATTCCGAAGGGATGTCAATATTTGAGTCCACAGCAAATGATTTCATGGCATCAAGAATGGGTCTGTAACCAGTACAACGACAAATATTTCCTCCAAAGGAGTTCTCCACCTCCTCCATTGTGACTTTGCCGTTTTTGCTTTTGAGCAGCCCATACATGTTCATAACAAACCCCGGTGAACAGTAACCACACTGAGTCCCATTCATTTTAGCTAACCGTTCTTGTATGGAATGAAAGCCATCGCGTTTATTTCCAATACCTTCGACTGTGCTTATTTCCAAGCCCACACAACTGTTTAACAGAGTGAGACACTATAAAAATGAGATTAAAGAAAAGTTATTCGATCTTAAACTAAATACTATTCAAACATATTACAGAGTTGACCGCCCATGTCTTAATTTCTCCAGTTACAGGATGTTTTCCGGTTACAACGCATATGCAAACACCACAGCCACCCTCTTGGCACATAAATTTGGTACCAGGCAAACCAGCATAATCCCGTATGAACGTATTCAAAGTTATGTCGACTGGTAAAGTTGCCAAATTTACTGCACAATTGAAAAAAAATCTCAAGTTGGCAAACATTTATCGTCAAATTAGTTCCAACTTACCACTGAAGGTTTGACCATTTATTGAGAAGTTGGTGATCATTTTTGAGAAACTACAACGTTTTATTAAATTGGTTTCACTTCCTTTAATTTGTCATATAACAAAAACTAGAAATGTTAATTGAATATTTTTATTCGTTTCACGGTATCAAGTAAAGAACTAATGCGCACAAGTTCAAAACGTTTAATGAACGTTTGTTCGGGGAACATCATGCATTATTATTAGATACTTGTTTCAATATTTTGATAGTCTATTGACCGTAAGAGCGGTAACAAGGGGAAAAAGACCAGTGATGGTCACGACACAATGTACTTTTTTCAATATCAAAAACTCATTGATCACAAGTTTTTTCTATTCATTCTATTTACGAATGTGCGTCCAGGGAATACTTTAATATGCAAAAATTTATTTTATTAGTGAAGATCTGTCAATATTTCAGGCAAGTGATTAAAACCACATCAAACTATTGTGTAAGCAGTTTCCACATGGAAGCATTTTAATCTAAAAAAATAAATTTGTTGTTACCGATTAAGAAGACCGCAACACAACCGGCTTCTTGTTCAGGCGGAATTGTAAGAACGAAAATTAATAAAGGATTTACATATAATTAAAAAAGTAAAAAAATTTACTTTTAAAATAAAACAAAGTACTTAAACTGTTTTTCCGTGCTTGAATTTGACTTCTAATTCCAAATGATAATACTAATAAAACTGTCGTTGGACGTATTAAAACACTTCTAATAAATAAAAAGAAAAAATAAATGTACTCAACTCACGTGGCACACAAAAATTCAAAAAATCGCATTACAAACACTAAATTATAGTCAAACAAATATTGTATTTTGTTGTTCTCATTTCAACAGTAAGTTCCGTTCAGTATGAAGACATGACTGACTAATCGATGTATTTACATACGAGTTTCATTAAAACAATTAGATCGTTTAATTAATCTTGATAACATTGACGTCATGCGAACACAAAACGTAAAAATCGAAAAACTTTTCTAAAACGGATAAAAAATTAATTGAAAGAATTATATAGAAATCTTTTGGCATCAGAACCCTTTACATTAAAATTCGTTATAATCAAATTCGACTGTTTATAGAGGAAAGTAAAAAGTGCCACTCACGAGCATTTTTATATTCTTCACTACAGTTGTTGGGAGTATTTATAAGTTTGTCATTTCGTTTGCCATTCATACAAAATTATTTGGCCATCCCATAAAATATATATATTTTCCATCCTTCACAGTCTTTTCCAAACTTTTGAATAAAATAATTTTTAGTGTTTTATAAAAAAGTGGCATTTGACGCACATGACTCAAAAAATAGTCTTATGTTGTGTTTCTGATTTCGCATTTAAATGTGACTCATCTTTAAGTTCTATTTAAATACAAACTGTACAACTTCAAATTATATTTAAAAGCCAACCGTGTCCATTTGCGTTTTTGAACTCTTGCTGTTGTTTTGTGCAAAACAAAGTGAAAAACATGTTTGTGGCCACCGAAAACTCAATTTCTGTTGGCATGAAATTCGGTCTTCTTTTATTAATATTATTACGAGTACCTTATAAGTTTTTAAAAATTGTTTTTAATATTTTAAAACATTGAGCCAACATTTCACTGTTTCGCTGCTTCCTGCCTGTAAGAGAAGCCACATTAGAAAATTTTCTTTATTTTTGTAAAACATTTTTTGTTGAAAATCTGGTGCTGCCATTTTTTATCATAATTAAAACAATTAAGACTGAATAACTGAAATGGTATTTAAGCGCAACTTAGATTTAAAAATTAAGTAAAAAATTGTCATCAGAGCAAGAGTAGTGTGTTTTGAGCAAATTGTAGATAAATTATTGTATTTGGCAGCAATATGAACATTGAGTTCAGATGGATTTGTTCGAGTGGGCTCAAATTTTCACAAATAAGATCAAGACAAAGTGTCACAATAATTCGGCTGGGTTTTTTGAGAATCTAAAGTGAATGTTCATTGCTACTCTGAATGTTCATATTTATTATTTAATATCTTGACGAAGGGTGTATAAAATGCGACATAGATGAATACATGCAAGTCATTAATACTAGATGGAACGTTTTTTTTAATATTTTTTAACTGTTCAAAGCAATTTGAAAAGTGTTTTGGTAATATTAAAGGTTTTATTAATGCAAACAATCTGATAAGACTAAAATAATAATAAGTGAGTTCGAGTACCCAAAAGTTTTTACAAATTTTTACTGCATTTTACTAAATTGCGTTCGTTTGCTCGAGTTACAGTAAATGAGAACACAAATCGAGAGCGTAAAGTGATACTTCATGGCTGAGAGAAGTATATTTTGGTGTTTATTGATAATGTTAAAAGAGCTCAAAGTGACTTAAGTCAATATGTTTTTTTTATTTTTTGAACAAAAATTAAGTTAGAGAAATGAGAGTTTGAGGAAAAAATAAAGCCTTTTTTGATGATCATGATAGTACACAAAACTCATTTCCTTCTTAATTGAGTTAGGCGGTTTATGTTTGTAACCACAGATATATGAAATCAATTCATAATCAAAAATTCTTTTCTCAATCGATCAAGTAACCTTTAAATATAATTGCTCTACAAGCAAAGAGTTTGAAGTATTTTTAATTGCTCTCTGAATGTATGTATGTATGCGAATATGTATATCGTCATATGAATTCATAAAAGCCCTAAATTACATTGAAAAAATTTTAGAGGACAAGCAAAAAACTCTCTAATATGAAAATCTAAGCAATATTTTTCAACATTTTTTTAGTTTAAGTTTATTTCTTATTGATTAATTCGTACAATTTTAATAAACAAAATTTTCCAGGGACATGCATTTTGATATGGTGGATCGAAATCTACCAAGAAGTCGTTTTTAAATTTTTTGTAACTTAGGGCTTTATTGAAATCATATGACGATATGTATGTTTTATATTTATATCTGTTTACGAACGAATGTGTGTAGTAGACACGAGCATATTTTTGTAGTTTCATTTGTGAATAAATATACAATTGTAACAAGCGGAATGAACGATTTTGTTATCATTTGATAGAGTTGTTAGGAAATATGTGCGTATATATGTATGTGTAAATATTTTTATGTTTGTATTTTTGTAATAAATTAAATAACTAATTTCACATTTTGTGAAATTTCAAATATTATTAATTTTTTTTTAAGAGTTTCTGTACTTCATATCCCAATCGATTTAAAGTTGAAAAAGATTTGAAACGCAATTTTAATGTTGAAATAATATAAAATTATTTTCACTGTATTTAATTTAATTATAACCAACACCCTCCAATAAATTTTGAATGATAAATAATATAATATTCCAGTTTTGTAAACAAAAAAAAAAACAATTGTGAATGTGGATTTTATTTAATTATTCCAAAGAAAAGGCCGATGCATCATTTCCAGCGTTAATTACAAAATTTTCTGGTGTAGTTGGTGCTCCGAATCGCACCCATTCTCTCTTCACGCCGGCATCTTTTCGTGCTGAATGTAATGCGTGCTCTGTGGCAAAGATGGCACTGACAGCTAAACAACTTGGAGGTTCGCCTGTTGCTTTTGAGCGCAGAAAACCGGCTGGATTTGGACTTCCAGGCAAAAGTTCAATGCGAAAATCAATTGGAATATCCTTGGCGCCGGGAGGTTTGTAATTCCAAGTACGATTAGTCATAAGTTGGCCGGTTGTGCGGTCGTAAACAAGTTGCTCCGTCAGCCAATAGCCTAAACACATAACAAACGCTCCTTCTATTTGACCAATATCAATGAATGGATTTAAACTTTCACCAGCATCTTCTAAGATATCAACGCGTTTAACCAAAAGGTTTCCCGTCAATACGTCAACTTCAACTTCGGTAAGAGATAACCCGTAAATATTGTAATTTTTCATATCTCCCACCTTATAATGGTCGCTGGCAATAAGATTAATATTCTTTGCCCAAGCGGCCTGCACAATCTGTCCCCAAGAAGCGTTTTTCTTTAATGAATCCTTTACCGGTTTCAAGCGATCATTCAAGGTATTGCAAGCTTTTTTTACGGCAAAACAAACACTCTCACTGCCTACACTTCCGCCTGTCACCATGGCATTGGCACCATTCAAAGTATCACTGGCTTCAATTTTAACTTGATCTACTGGAATACCCAGTACGTATGCTGCAACCTGTGCTACTTTTGTATTCATACCTGTAACATAATATGGAAACAAGTTAATCAAGTTAATATCGTGTTGAAGCTTGCTATCTCTACCTTGGCCCATTTCTATTCCACCGTGAGAGATCACAACAGAACCATCAGTATGATAAATGGAAACGGTTGCAGGATACTGCCCAAAATACAGTAAAGGATAATCAATGATTGCTAAACCTAAACCTTTTTTAATCCACCGGTTTTTCTCATTAAAAGCATCAATGTCTTGGCGCCGTTTTCTGTAGTCAGTTGATTTGAGAAAACGTTGTAAGAGTTCATTCATTTTATGGCCTGGGATTAAATTGGCCAAACGTGCATCAGCAGGGTCCACATTAGCCTCAAAAGCAATATGCTCCAATATATTTTCAATCATAGCGATTCCTTGAAAAGAACAAAAAAAAAATTAAAATATTGTGTTCAGAAATGCACTCAGAGCATCAAAATTACCTTCAACAGATCCTGGTGCGCGACACCAAGTGGAACTTGTGGCATCAGTTATAACACTATTTCCTTCTAACTTGTAATTATCTGCTGTAAAGGCATAACAATTTTTGGCGCATAATGTTGAAAGATCTGGCACAGGATTTTCATTTAATGTGCAGCCAGCATCTTCATAAAATATATTTTTCAGACCCACAATTTTGCCATTGGACTTTACGTGAAATTCATAATCTGAACGGCATCCCCATCTTTTACCATTAGAGTTCATCATTGATTCGATGGTTTGTACAAAACGAGCTGGCCGATTGAGCTTGTACGCAGCCAAAGAAGCCGCACAAGCAACAGCGTTTCCCCGGCTAATCTTACTGCCATATCCACCGCCTAACCGCCTGACTTTCATCTGAACGTCCGCTGCTTTTAGCTGTAACATTTTCGAAATCACACTTTGCGTGTGATCTATCCATTGAGTAGTTGACCAAACCTCTAGTCCTCCTTCGAACGGTACTGCTACACAAGTTTGTGGCTCCATGGTAAAGTGATATTGCAAGCCCATTTGAAATATACCTTTGCCAACTATTTCAGCGTTGTCTGAAAGCTTAATTTCCTTTAGATTGGACGGTGCTACTTTATGCACCCGATCCATTGCATTGTTAGCGAAAATATCTTCTAGAGTTGGCATAACGATGTCACTGCCCTTGGAATAAATGACGCTTACTTTAGAAGTGGCTCTATTCGCAATATCGCTTGTAATGGCCACGACCATGCCCAGAGGCTGATCGTAATATCGTACAGTTTCTGCCGTAAACAATTCTTCAATTTCATATCCGAACGCAGGATCAACGGTGGTATTTGTGCCTGGAATATCTTTAGCAGAATAAAATGCAATCACTCCAGGCATCTTCAAGGCCTCAGCAGCATCGATCTGTTCAATAGAAGCACCAACTTTTGTGGCATTTACAAAAGCACAATAAACAGAATTTTCAAGGGTCACAATATCGTTCATATAAGTTGCTTCCCCGGAACATTGAATCAAAGCTATTTACATGAGAAAATATTTATAAAATATCTTTGTGATGATTTTGGTGATTGGCAAACAAATTTACCTTCGATCTTCTGCAAAGGCTCCGTTAGAGGATAATTCTTCTTTTGGGACTCAAATGTTTGGGTGCCCGAAGAAAGATCTCGTTTCAGTATCGATCCTCCACTTTTAAATTCCGGTTTTACTTTATCAGGCGGAGAAATATCAAGAAGACACTTCAACATAAGCCCACAGGCAAGTTTCTGACGATATTCTGGAGAAGGGTCCGGAAGAACGTCATTGGGATGCAAAGCATTTGGTAATTCCTCAAATATCTTCTGTACAATAACTTTGTCATGGAATATTTGTCCTTTCAGAAGCTCTTCAACACTCGAGGCATGAACAAAATCTGGTGCTATTCCACCAAAACAAATCCGAGCCGCATTAACTTTTTCCGATTTGTCAACATCAAATAAAAAACCGGCATTGACAAAAGCATGTGCGTTTTGAGCACGAGGCATAATCTATGGAATGACCGGTCCTGTAAATGATTTTGAATCGAAAATGAAATGATATTAAATTAAACTTGCCTTGTACGACTTAAAGATGAATTTATCCTTTGGATAAGCCTTTAATTCAAATGCAGCAATAATCATTTTCGGTGTATTGTCCTTAAGATATTCGGAGAGAGACATTGTTATCTGTTTTGTTGCATCCAAATTAACCACAACTTGTGCATCTAAAGTTTCAAAAGTTAAAAATATATCAGACGGGAACTCGGGATACTTTTTCTTAGTTGAAATATTTCCAGCCAAAGTGCCATTCTAAAATAAAGCATTTTTCATTGTAAAAATATATTATTATACAAACTTCTGTATCGTTGTTGAACAGCATCATGAAAAAGTAAAATTAATTTTTTTCTTGAATTTCAGCTGCTTAAATAAAAAATTAATTTATCAATTGATTTAGCAAAAAAAAATTGTTTTTCAAATGTATTCGTAGATGATTAATCTTTTTGTTTCACTTTATATATTTTCAATGCGCATCTAATAAAATGTTTGAAGTCTGTTTATTTTTCCAATGCAGTTGTGAGTGGTGATCAGCCTTTAATATTTTCATACTTACATTTCTAACTGGAACATTTGCAATTAAATCGAAATGGTTCCACAATTGTTCACAATATTCAAAGCCTGATTTTTTCGATGCTTCTCTAAAAATTTCCATCGCTTCAGTGAGACTCAAATTTGCACCCAATTTTAATTTTTCACCAGTGATGTCATGTACTTTTAAATCACCAATGGCATTGATGTCAATGAACTGTTTTATATTTTCCGATCTTCTGTAGACGCCATGAGCAGTGTTACCAGCTACTAACATGTATTCGTCATTTGCTTGGACCTTAGAAAGGATATCAAACAGTTCGTTTAAGTTTTTAGGCCAATGCCATTCACAGCCGTCATCATAATTCAAAAATTTGAGAGGTTCATGGCACGACCCTGCACATAATTGTCCGGTTTTAGGACATTTCTTATCCGTGAGGTCTTCAATATCTTGACATTCTGCTGGTATTTTTATATTGCTGTCGACACCGAAAGATTTCATGGCTTCGAGAATGGGTCTGTAGCCTGTGCATCGACATATATTGCCTCCAAACGAATTTTCAATCTCTGCCATGCTAACTTTGCCTCCTTTGGATTCAAGCAAACTATACATATTCATAACAAATCCTGAAGTACAAAACCCGCATTGAGAGCCATTCATTTTCGCCATCCGCTTTTGTATCGGATGGTAGCCATTGCGTTTATTTCCAAGTCCTTCGTTTGTTATAATTTCCCAATTTGCACAAGTGTTTAACAATGTCAAGCACTAAAAGAGTTAAACATTAATTAAACTGTTTATATCGTCGGAATTTTGGTCTTGTATTTACCGAGTTAGCTGCCCATGTTTTTAGTTCACCGGTAACGGGATGTTTTCCTTTGATAGCGACCACACAGGCACCACAACCACCTTCCAAGCACATAAATTTAGTGGCTGTAAGCTGCGCATGTTCTCTTATAAAAGTATTCAAAGTTATATCTGGCGGCAATGTTGATAAATTGACTAGACAACGAATTCGATGATCAAACTAATTATCAGAAGTAATTTGTAGTGTAATTTGAAATCTTATATACCTGTGTAGGGCAGACCATTAATTTTAAAAGTTGTTGTCATGTTCCTTATGCAACAGCAACAGCAGCAGCAATTTAAATGCAATAAACTTATATTTTAGATTTGCTTTTTTGTTTAAACTTAAAATTCACTTTTAGCGATGATGAAAAAATGTTTTACTAACTTTTGTGTTGTCCGATATTTTTTTACTTGAAGACCTGTTTTAACGACATTCGGTGTAAAACTAAATGATTGAAAAACAGTCTCAAACAGTTGCAAGCTGCAAACACTTGTACGAGTATAGTTAAATTGTTTTTCTTCTATAGTTTTTTTTTCTGGTAACAATGAACAATAAAAAGGCACAGTAAAACTACACTACTCGACAAATTCAAAACGTAGTAATATTTCTTATACACGCACTGGACTTTAGCCATCCGAAATCAGATCTGGCAGAATACAATTTTCATATTTGTCTTTCTTTGAAGCGTAATCATGTCACTGCATGTCTTGCAAGGATATTGAAATTTGTTTGCAATCTACAAACTGGACAAAATGTTGGCCATCCCTGGAATTCCGGTAGCACATCCTGATCAAATGTTTCCATGATCACCGCTGAAACATATACATACATACACTTATGTGTACATTAATAATTTACTAAAACATTTTGTTCCGAAAGGGATTTTGATTGGTTTTTTCAGATTTGAATGCAGCGTATCAAAGTCCGATAGAAAATATGAATTAAGCAAATTGTTTTTTTTCGTATGTCGATTAGTGTAATTAATCTGTAGTTTTTTTTAATTAAAATAATTGTTGTTTTTGTCGAATTATTTTGATCATTAAATATATTTTTTATTTTTAGTTTTTGTATGTCTGGCGTACGTACGAGTACATACGTTCACCAAATATTTGATTTTTTATAAGGAACGATCAAGCCAACAACACGTTAATTTCTTTAATATTTTAGATTGTCTCAACAAAATTTTTTGTTTTTATTTTTCTCAAAAGTTCGCAATAACTCATCAATCTATTCACTCTCTGTTTACGTTAAATTGATTAAATAACCAAAAATTCTCTGGGCAGTTAAAATAGAAACCTTTTCACATGAAATGCGGGAATAAAAACAAAAACAATAACGCAAGTTCGTACTTTTTTCACATGAAAGTGTTTTTTTTAGTTTTAATTAATTGTCACGTAATTTTTTCATGTTTTTTTTTACAAAATAAGTGCAACAGAGAAGTGTAAATTTGAAACACGTATTCGAATGGATTCAAAATTAAATAAATGAAATGTTTAAATTTCAGTTGCAGGGGTACTGCGTTATTTCATAAAACAAAATCAAAATGTACTGCAAAAAGTGGCCCCAGGAATTTTCCAAGTCTGATATAAATATGAATATGTGTATGTCGACATGTATCTAGACTGCAACTGCACATTATCTAAACAATGAAATGCATTATTTTAAAATTAACAAATGAATATTTTTAGATTTTACAAGCATGTTAAAAAAATGCGAGCATTTGAAAGCCACTTCGGAAATTACATTAATTTTAAATGAGATACTCCCGTGTAGTTTGTTAAATAAATATTTATTAAATAATTGAAGTTTTATTGAGAAGAAATATATAATACACAATCTGAAATTATTTTAAAATTTAAAATGAGGTCAGCTTTTCGATTTTGTGGCACATTATTGGATTATGCGTTTCAAAATATGCCCTAAAATTGGACGACAAATTGGGCGTTGAATTCAAAAATTGACCCAAACAGTCTTCAAATCTATAAAGAGATGCACATAAACATAACACATAACAAAAACAAATATAAAGTTATGAAATTGGACTTGAGGTCGTTAATTCCAATTATTTAAATGCATAAAGGAATATAGAAAAATCGAATTAATTACAAAACTAGAGTAAAGTAGAACAATGTAATAATCACGCTGTTTTCGGATGCCACAACAGTTCTTTACTACGTTCGCATGTTTGTTTTTCCCACTTTTTAGGTGGCTCTCAGTTTTCAAGAATATATTTTTAGCCAAATTATTAATTGATAAAGAATACCAGAATTATTTCATTCTAATATTCTTGATAAATATTTAATATTTGTATTAGACTTGGTATTCGTTCAGTAGCTTGTTTTAGATACAAATCTATGATCATTTGAATTTTATGAACGAGTTCCACCTCAGACTAATTTTTATTAAATTAAAACAAACATCTCCTTAAGGAGTTTGGCTTTATTTTTAAACGATATTTGATTTTACCTTCCAAATCTTATTATTATTTATTCTCAACTCTGGTCAACTTTATTGAAGAAGTTTCCTAAATAAACACTAAATAAAATAAAATAAGATAAAATAAAACAAAATTATAAATTTGAAATGAATGAAATCACCTTAACAATTCCATGGTTTTCAAAAGCGCACAGGAGAATAAAATATAGTGTAGACCTACCACATTGCAGACTTCAAGGTGCTGCACATAAGAAAACGCAATCGAGGAGTCTTGTTTGTTAAAATGCTCGCCAATTGCTGACGTGCCTGCCTATTAATTGGCAATCAGTTAAGCGATCTTAACGAATAAAAAACCTGAAGTTTATTGCATCATTTGTGATGTTGCTGTTGTCTTTTAAGTTGGAGATTGATTTTACTTTCGGTCATGGTCGTATTTAATACGTTGTAGTAAAACTCACAATCGCTTAAATTAAATTCTAAATGTTAAATGTTTTTTAATCAAATAAAAATAAATTCATAATAAATTTAATTAGTGCATATTTTAATGTACATAGAAGCAATTATAACGACGTTGTCCTGATGTCTATTTCAAACTTAGTGGAACTCTTGTTTCAGTGTATCTTAACGCCCAAAAAGGTAAACAAACATACATGAACCTGACCTGCATGTTTTCATCATGTAAAAAAGACATGCATGCTTGCTTGAATGCTTTCTGGTTTGCTCATATTGACTGATACATCTGTGCACTCAAGGCACGATAAATTATTTTCAAATTAAGATGACTTATCAAACTAAAAATATCATACCTAAAAAAACAAGACAGACGGAAAGATCCAGTGAAAAAACACACGCCTCGTTGTTATGAAACACCAAATAAGAAAGAAAAAATTTAAAAAGTTTAAATTTTCTGATGGTTGTGTTCATATTGGTCACGAGCAACAAGACTTTAATAAAAATAAATGTATGCACATATTAGGAGGGTCACATTTTTAAAAATAATATCCAGGATACACGATGTGGAAAAATTTTCGAGCATTATCCGCTATTACGAAAATAATATCTGATAACAAAAATAGCTAAGGAACTGGCTCTAGAAATATTATGGATCCCTCATTACCCCATCAAACACTATAACAAATTCTCCAAACCCCATGTGAACTCAGGACATATTTTCGGACTAGATGGGAGCCATTTTAATAATTGTATATTGTGATGCCCCCTTCGACAACTGATCGCAAAAATAGGTTGTCCCTCTAATTTGCATACAAATTTCGAATATATGTCCGTTCATGTCTTATTCAGGTTGGTTGTACGGTTGTTGTACGAATGTATCTACTTGATTACAATTGCAGTAAAAGAAGACGACAAACAGATTGAGAGACATATCTCAAGTTAAGAACTCGAATAATTTTTCAACACATGCGACAATTAAGATTCTTGTCAGTTTCGTGGGCGAATGTTTAAATGAAATTGAAATAAGATATCAAGGCTCATTCATACGCACACACACACACACACACACACACACACACATACACACGTTTGTATAATGGAGGATTCGACAAATATAAAACCGGAAAATGTTGTGACACACATAATAAAATACTTGTACGCAGTGGATGCATTGTGGCACTAGCCGCGAACTGAGTGATTAAAAAATGAATAAATAAGGATTGCAAATCAATAAGAGTACAAAAATATTAAAGCCGAAATTGAATTCATTATTTTTTTAAATTAAATTGATTGCGGCTACAAACATTGAATGATTGAATTAATGAGTCTTTACAAATGTCTGCAAATTAATGATAAGTGAAATTGTGAATATTTTCACGAATGATCCGTGTTCGAACAAAACTATAACATACACAGAAAACAAAATCAAATTAAGTTACACACTTTTGAGACCAGTTAACATTTGCAAGGCGCCAGAACGCCAGAAGTTTTTCTCAGAGCACATCACTATCGATTACTAATTAATATACTTGCGATACTTGCGATTGGCGTGCCCTTCCACACAAAAACTTAACATGCCGTATTACTTACTTACATGTAAATTCAAACGTATTAATTTATCCATCTCTGGGTCATGGCATCTGCCAGAACGAAAGTGACGTGGGTGAATATAGTTCAATTTGTTGGAATGTTATATTGACCAATTTTGAGGTTTGACATTGTTGGTTTTATTAACTGGTTTCGCTTGGTTGACGCGATCTGCGTGTTCATAACAATTAGATTATGCAGTTCTCCTATTAAGTTTGAAAAATTATTACACTTTGTTCAAAATATGTTCGTTTTCTGGGTTGTTAAATGTTTATTGTTCATTCTAATGGGGCTTCAAATAGTATTCTCATAATAGAAATTTAATGAAAATTGAAATGTTAATTGAAAACTAAAAATGTATTGAATGAATGAACAATAAAACAACAATTTAATTTGTTTGATTTTCATACCAATAAAAGCAAAATATTTATAAGACAATTATTTAGTGGTTACCATGGTGAGTAGAAGTCACGTACAGGTGGAGACGGGCTGAAAAATCATTTCTAAATTATATATTTAGTAAAACACAGTGAGCAAATATTGTTTATATTCTATATACTTTTTCATTTTGTTTTCATCCGCAGATTAAATATTGAAGTTGAATATTGAGTTTGAAAAAGTCTACTATTTTATGGAATCGGTTTTAAATACCGACTTGAGCGACTTGGATTTAAATGAACATATTTCTGGTGGGCTTGAGGTTCGAGAGCAATCGGACTTAGTCGGAAAATTATATATTTAAAAAAAATTATTTTCGGTGGCGCAACACACTTTAGTAACAGCAGAGTCATACACTTTAGTTTTATTTAAATATCAGTAATATTTAAGCTAACGTTCATTGAAGAAAGAATATGCGTTTTACAAAATTCAAATACATCTCTCCCTTCATCGAGCATTTTTAGTTAGGAACGTTCTGCGTTCCCGTTCCCCTTTATAATTCCATTTAATCGTTTGAGTTACTCGGATTAAACATACGACAAAAGCAACCGTTCTGCCGATTTATTTTGCATTATAAATTATTCGAAACTGGTTGGTTGGTGGAGCAAAAACTTTTACAATGATTTTTGAATACTCTACTGCACTAATTTTATGTATTGAATGTACGAATTTTCAAAATAAAACAATGTAACTTATGCTTTTCCGATATCTAAGTTGCAAAGTTATGATCGTCTTATTGGAAATGACCGATAGACATATTTACTCTTTTATATCAAAAAGATTTTTAGTTTTCTATTTACTTATTTGAAGTTCGGTTTAGAACACGTACTTCGAATGAGCTTAAAACTGTAAACTTTATTTATACCTTGACCAGTATTAAATTACAGTTTTTGAGTTTCAAGTCAATCATATTCTATTAAGCAAGTTTAAAGGGTGTGTTGGCTCTACTTCTGCCACGTACGATCAGTGATATTATATTATCGATAATGTGTTTTTTTTTGTATTTATATTATTATATTTACTTGATGCTGTAAATCATTTTCATGCCTGCCGTTTATGATAAAAACTCCTCTGCATGAGATGACATGGAAAATATTTTTCAACTAATGAAGTTGTTATTTTACGGTGACAACATTCAACAGATTTTTTTTTTCTGTCTGTGCAATTTTTTATTGCCAACTCCTACTGTAACCTGCCTGCTTTACTCCTTACAAATTCAAGCCATCAACCAAGAAACATACAAACAAATTGAAAGATCGCTGACGTATTTTTTCTGTTTCATGCTAAAAACATAAAACCCACATAAATCACGATTATAGAATCAAATTTTATTGCAAAGCAGGATCTTGCATCTCGTCCCAACAATACCTCGAACAAAGTATTCAGCTACAAAAGTATTTTGTCTTGATTTCATCTAAACTAAACAAAATACAACAAAACTTTGGCTCAATTTCAGGCGATGGCGAATGGGATCGTGTCTGTATCCAGCCGTAGTTGTATCTGTAGCAGCACCATTAGCATGTGCAGCTTATCTTAATGGAATAATGTTCAGTATTTTGAGTGGTTTTATCTTTGAAAGATATCTCTTGTAGTTTTTAAAGAAAATAAGCGATACCTACCACTCGTATTCAATAAATGAATTTAAAAAAAACTCCACTTACAACATTTAAAATAAATGCAACAAAGTAAAAAAAACTGATCGAAATTAAGTTGTTAATATTTTTCTCGTTAGTGCGGCACAACAAGAGTCCATGGACTTCAATTTATTGGATTTTTTTTTATTAAACTGAATGATGAAGTTTAACATTTAATACTCGTAGTTTTATTGTGATTTGCATCTATTTTGTGGGCTTTTCATGGAAATCGATTATTAGATTAGAGAGTGGAATTCCGAAGTTAATGAAAGGAAAATGAAAGTGCTTAGATTTCTAGTGGTCGGGAGTACCAGAATGCATTAAGCATATCTGAGCTGTACCTGAATTTAAGCTAGAATTCACAAGTACTTAAGAGGTCTTGAACGTAAAAAATAGAGTCTTGTGTTAAGTTTTGGGGACATTTTTTATAATATCTACGAAATATCAAATAAAAAATATCTCCAAAACAAAAAAGAAAAACTTTGGTTTTTAGTTAAAGTTTTGCTAATAACATTTTTGGGAGTTTTAAATAAATTAGTCTGCATTAAAACCAAAAGCGAAAACTATCCAAGATCCGACCTATTCGCATTAAAACGGGGTTTTTCTGATAAAACTCGTATGTTAACAATCGTTTATGAATACGACTTCACAGCCAATATTTACTCGTACCTTATTTGAGCTCTCACATCTATACAAATGTATTTGGTGGGTGGACGGGTGTGTGTGTGTTTGTGTGCGTGTGTTTTTGTTCTGTGTATCATTTACATTGCTGCTTTAGCTACTTGCATCTGTAGACCATCCTGTCTTCTTGTGAACTTTAGTTGATTAAAGGTAATTTGATACAACATAGAATTAGAATAGAATTTTGATAAATTCAGCAAATATTTGGCCAACGTGTAATTACGTATGTATGTATGAGATTGTGGACGGAAGGAAGGAAATATGTAAGTGAGGCCAGACGGACGGACGTCCATCTAAAAGCTAAAATAATAAACAAATACAAAAATAGCAACAACAATAGAAAAACAGTATGTGTATGTGTGTAGCATATCGATAAGGGTGGAAGGATATACAAGTCCTTCATTTACTTAGCTGGTGTAACATTTTTTTATTGTAATTTTTTGAATGGATGAATAAAATATTTCACCAAGAATCTGTGTATGTGTGTGTGTATGTGCACATGTACGTACATACACAAGTCAGTAAGTAAATACTAATCAGTTTTTGTTGGTTTTATAATGGAAATCTCATTGGCATATTTGGGGACGGACGGTCATGTAATAACATAGTAGTAGTAGGAGGGGTGCTGGTGTACTATTACACGAGCTGAGATGGGTGGGTGCATATAAATTGCGTAATTTGCTTGGATCACGTACTTGAGTTTGGGTTATTATGCTTAAATTAGCACCTCGGGAGTGTGTAAATTCTCTGTTTCAACTTAAAGGAAAAGTGTATTTAAACCACTAGACGATGAAAAAATAAAAGCTTTAAGGGACTGACATTCAGATTGTTGCATATTTGTCTTTACTGCTGCTGCTGGGGTTGCTTCAGTAACTGCCACATTTCTTTTGATAATTTCGAGGGATACACGCAAATAACTTGTATCCAATTTATGCACTCATTTCATTTAATTTACTCAAGTGTTAAAGAAGCAAGAAATCACTGGGGATGTCAAGCGTTGGGTGCATGTAAGCAGCAAATGCCTGCTGCTATATTTTTTCACAATCTTTCTAAGAATATCTCATTCATGAAATTTTTATAAATATTTGTTAAATTATATTATGAACATTTAAAATGGCTGAATATAATTATAATGTTACATGAAAAATATATTTTAAGTGCTGTAATTAATGATAATTTATTAAATTAGTTTTATTAATAATAATTAGTAGCAATTGAACTTAATTAATTGGGAAAATATGTCAGTTATAAGTTCGCAATAGAACGCGAATGAAGAAAGCAAAATAAATTAGAAGCTGCCGTAAGAAAGTTTTTGTTTTTTATTCTAAAATGTGGTTGCATTCAATCTTTCTAATTCTATTGCTTATTTGACAAACACTGTCACTTTTTTGATTCAACATAATTTAATTTTAAATAAAATTTATTTATTTTCATGCAAATGTAATTTATTTCCAGTCGTCAAAATAGCACTGGTGTAACCAACCATGTGCTGTAACCGAATTCATATAATTTTGCATCATGACTTAAATAAATTATGGCCAACAACTTCAAATGTGGAGTCATTTTTATGAAAAATTCTTCATTTTTTGTTTTTGCTTGTTTTATATTTATGTGTGTGTTGGTGTGTGTATGTGCAAGTAAATAAAAAATTCATAAGGAGCAAAGAAGAAAACAATGAAATCTGCAAGCAAAAAAAAAATAAAATTGGGATTTTCTACTTGGCGTTTTGGGGTGGGAAATCATAAAAACAACGAAACGGAACTGAACTGAGCATCGAAAAAAAACAACAACGACAAGACATAATAATAACAACAATATCAGCATATGACTTGTTTGATAAGAGTCAAGAGTCAAGTTGACATAATGCCATTCCAAAATGCTCAAAGTAATAAAAATAACAGTTCGAGCAAAAACTGAGTGCGTTGGAAAACTTTGTCTCAAGGAATGGCATTTGCCGATGTACAAGTACACCAAGGAATGAGGGAACCAAATAAAAACAGGACCAACAGTTTGGCCTTTATGTACATACCCGTACACATGCATGAACATATGTTTTCTAATAATAATTTTTCATTTTTATTTTCAGGTGATCAGCCATCTCTGTGCGTGCTCCTCATTGTTTGTCATCCCAAGTCTAAACTTGTTTTAACTTCCGAAAAACACTTAAATGGTGAATCTTACATTAAACGTTTGATTTGATTCAAATTTGAAATGAGCCCTCTTGTGTATTTTACAAAATATAAACAAAAAATGCTAAAAGTCGTAGTATGTATTTATAAAAGAAAACGCGTGCAACAGTTTGTGTTGAATTTTAAAATGTTTTTTTTTTTCATTTGTTTAACGATTACGAAAAGCATGAATTTCTTATGAACTTAAATGTAAGAGTTGTGTTGGTTTTAATTTTATTTTACTCTTTTGCAACATATTCGTAGTTTGTCACTGAGAAAATGCTGTTTGACGTTGCTTTATTGCACCCGGGAGGTACACTAAGCAATAAGGGGATCTTAAGATTTTTTTACTCATGACACAGGAATAGTCGATAAGGAACTGTGGGTGGGAGTGGGGACTCTAACCATTGTATTAAACAATTTCACCTCAAGGGCTGTTTTGCTTACTTGTTATTGTTCCCTTTTTGTATGTGCGAGTTTCCTCCTTTACACTTTTTGTATAAGTAAACGTGAATGCATGTAAATGACAAGGACATATGTTGAAACAAAGTGTTTGTTTTTGTACAAAAACTTCATCTACTAAAAATTTATCAAACAGAAAACAATGCTCAACTTGTTTACAAGTTTTTCATCTACTTACATATTAATATGTGTCATCATTTCGCTTAGTAAACGCAATATGTGTTCATCAAACTTATTTCAAACAGCAAAAAAAAATAAAAACTCCAAAATTTAAAAAATTGTTACAACATTATTATAAACTTGAGATTATTGATAATATTTTCAGAAAAAATATATATAAAATCGTTTATATACATATTTTAAGAGATAGTTAACAAGTTTTTGTCCGCAAAGTCTCAACAAAATCGTTTTATGTCGAAGTCTTTCCATTTCGAAAATTGAAAGTGACAAAATTATTATCTACACCATCTTGAACATCTTATGAGGATTTAACAGAAGCAGAAAGTTTTCACCATTCATGCAGTGACAGCAAGATATGCTGAAACAAACACCTGAATAAATATTTAAACTAAAATGTAATTTAATTAAAAGTCGGTTTTAAGTCTACAAAAAAACCTAATAATTTGATACCTGGTTTAACAAATTGAACAAAGAGCGTGGATAATGGAGTATCTAACATAAATTGAAAGACGAGATATTTCAAATACTATATTTTGTAAAATGTCGTTGTGTCACATTAGAATCCAGCGTATTTGAAACTATTGAAACTTCACAATTATTTGTACGCAGTTTGTAGGATCGCGTTCTTGTGTAGCAATCACGGTTGTAAAAATGGCTGTAGCGCAGTGTTATGAACTAATAATGATAGTGACAATATGATGTACAGAATTACGACTAAAACATGTTCATACTACCTAAATTTAAAATAATATAATATGTGTTTTTTTCTTTTTCCAAGCACGCCGACTATATGTGTAATAATGTATTCATCGTTAGTAAGTCAACCATAAGTATGAGCAGTTGTACCTTCAATAAAAGATATTTTACACTTTTATTGTTGTTACACTCTTTTAGTAAATGAACGTTTTGTTATTCATAGTGTTGCCAATGTTGTTGGCATGTTGTGGTTAAGTTTGTAATTTGTCACGCTTCTAGGCGAAAAAACTAATTTGAGATTTTTAAAAGCCATTTTTATTTAGATTGTAATAATTTTTAGGTATTTTTTTCAATTCGAGTCTTCTTTTATAAAATAATTTAATTCTATTTACAAAATAATTACAATTCATTATGGTTCATTCAGCTGTGATATTTCTGAGGCAATTTTTATTTATAACATTTTGGCAACAGTGGCAAAAGACAAACATTTCTTATCACACAAATATCATTTGTTTGCTTAAGCATTTTTGTTGGTTTGAATGTACGAGTATGTTAAAATATGTTTAAAAAGTTTATCTTGAATAAGTAATGACATCGCTTAAAACAAATGCTCGAATTAAAAACACTGCACAATTTATATACTCCATAACATCGTACACACAAACATAAACACAAACACAAACATAAACACAAACATGAACATAAACACAAACAATACAAGCTGGTTTATAAATTAAGCCAGTTAAATATTGTTTTGGAGTAAATTGTCATCGTAAATGGCAGAAGCTTTAATTCAAAATAAATACTAATAATTTGATTATAATTATTTACGAATTCTGTTTTGTTCAGCTTAAGAGTTTCTTCTCACTTTTGACTGAAGGATGTACATACATAAATAATCTAAGCTGGATCTATTTTTTCTAAGAGATGCTAAAAGAGATTGCATGGGACAAATAGCCTCAAAATCAATCCATAGATACAGATTTGTAAACCAAAATAGAGGTGGCTCAAATTGAACCGCAAATTATTTTAACAAACAATACTTTTAGCTTTTATTTTCCTGTTACCCGAATTCAAAAGTAAAAACACTTTTTTGATAAAAGATAAAATAAAATTAAAATAATTAAAAACCAATAAATCGATAAAAAGATTTAACTTAATTTAGGAAGTATTCGCCTAAACTGTTAAAAACGCATCGCACTTGTACGAAATAGAAGCCTAAGAAGTTCCAACCGGAACATCCTCTTCTTTGCAAGGACACGGAATAGAAATATGTTGCTGCATTATACAGATCAAATCCAATGAGATAATTTGTTGAACACCTTATTTGAAACTGCTTTGAAAATAAAAGAAATTGTCTATCTTAAAGAAGACTATAAATTATTTATTTTGCCAAATATTTGAGCAATCTGATTGCACCTCTTATCAATAAAATATATAGAGTTCAGATTCCTCGAGCCAAAGTAATTTAAAGTTTAAACAAATAAAATAAAATTTATACAGTGAAATAAAATCTTATAGGCCCCACGTTTTGTTATGGTATACTTTTAAGTATATTATTATCCACCAACAATGATGAAACATATTTGGTTAAAAAGGTTTTTTTCTCTAGATATCCACAATATAAAAAATTGTTTCAAAATTGTTTCCATAAAAGTGCGAAAAAGCGTTTTAAAATTGCTTGAACAACAACAACAACAACATGTTTATGCACATTCAAATAAATATATTATTTTTAGATAAATAAAGGACATATATATATATAAATACACGTCAGTCTTAAGGGAATCACCTTTTCGTGGGATACCCTGGCAATTTGCGTACTGCTATGCCATTTTTTATTTTTAAATCAATCAATCAATCTAAATACACATGTCCACAACTTTTGTAATATTCATTTCTTTAGTTCAATAATACAAAAAACACTAAATTGAAGAAATACGTGCGTGCATTCACTTCCAAGTCAAGTGGTCGCATTTCGACCAGCAAACGAATTCAATATTATTAAACTAATCATGATTAATCGATTAATTATGAGTTTGTACAGTTTTATTTTTTAATTAATCAAGTAATCACTTCATTTCTAGAACCAATTCTGATTAAAGACACATACAATTATATATAAGATATCTTGTTTATGGTTTAATTCAATTCGGTTATTGTAGTTGCAAAAATTAATCGATTGTACGCCGAAGCCCATCACAGTTGTGAATTGCCGCTTGCGTGAATTACTCTTCAATTTCACAAAAAGTTTCCAGATAATAACAATTGTCGCAAGTTTTAACTGAAAACTAAACGAACTATAAATAATTTAATTAACCGGTGTCATCATTTATTAATATGTTCGTGTATGAGTTCGTAACTTTCTGCCACATAAAAAGCAATAGAATTGTATTTGTTTTCATTTAGCAATTGCCATTTTTCTAACTGTTTGCTAGAGGCTTAAATATATTTTGAAACAATTTACAATATCTCTGCAGACCCGAGTACATACACAACACATCATCGAATACCAATAAAAGTTTAAAGCTTTCATCCCTTCTCCATATGAAAAAGCCAAACCCCAAACAGTTGAAACTGGAAAATGTTTGTTTGTTTTCCCTGCTAATGACAGCCGTCTTTTTGTTTTTGCTGCAGGTTGCAATTTGTCGCGAACGAGGAAAAAATAATTTCTATTTGCTTTTGTTGTGCCGTATCTTTTTTTATTCTACTAAAAGGGTTAAAATCGTGAGATAAAAGTGATTCTAACAATAGAAAGCGCAAGCAAAAACATAATTTTCACTATCGCTCATACGCATACAATGAGATAAAAAAGAAAATTAATGAAATTATTAAACGTTTGTACAAGTAAATTCTTTCTCATTCATTTAATTCATTCTTCGTTCGCTCAAAGGCATAATTTAATTTGTGTTTTATGGAGATTATTATATACAAGACTCTCAAGTGTGTAACTGAGCTTGTTCGTCTGTCTGTCTGTTCTTTTGTCTAAGGAAGTGAATATGCGATTGGCACGAATGACGGAAACTTATTAAAAGAAATAAAATGGAAGAACTTTAAGTATTAAGTATTAAGCTGTTCAGTTTCAGTGTCACAATCTGCATTCATTCCACCAAGAACTTCATACATCCCCAATAAAATTAAGCAGCTTCAACGTCAAAGAAAATAAAACTTTTCATTTAATTATTGTGCTGCATACAAAGACTTTTGGATTAAACTCTGCGTTAGTTTTGGATTGAGGATGACGAAAATCAAGAAAATAGCAATTAAATAAACTGCTGGTTGGCCACAATTAGCACTAAAATCGTTTAAGTGTCAGTTAATAAAGAACTTACGATAATTTTTTGTGACAAATCCGAAAAAAAAATTTGTTAAACATTTGTGTACTCGTAAAAGTGTGATTTGAGTGATTGTGTTTGTGAAACGAACGGAAAGGAAAAAAACACAATTCCAACTCTTCTAAGTCTTTTGTAAGTAGTTTTAATTCAGGCAACAACTTGTTTTGATCCGTGTTCGATGAAATTCTAGAAATCAGATAAATACATACGAATGAACATATTCTACTATACATACATACGAATACATTAGGGTGATTAAGTTTTTTTTTAAATTTTATACTTATTTTGTATATAAATTACAATTTTAACTCGTATTTAAGAAAAATAAACCCGCTAAATTAGAGTCTTTTATCGTAATAATTTTACTTAAATTGCGAACTCTGGCTGCCAAAATTGAAAGACTGTTTCACTAAATGTTGGCTCAGAAAATATACAAAAAGTCTGCAGCTCCCATGAGATTAAAAATAGATTTTGATAAAAAAAATGTAGAAGTGTCTCAATAAATCCGAAAAGTTCGTGGTCATTAATATCAACCAGAAGTAAAGTAACAGCGCTGTTACGATGGTTTTGAGATGTTTTACTTGAGCTTATTCGTGATTACCTGACAAACGAGTACAATAAAAATTAAGCTGCCCATCTCGAAATATTTTTTTTATTTTTACTTAAACATCATTTAATATTAAGTTGTTATAAAATATTACAGGCCAGCAATTCGCTACAAAGTCCTTGTTTTCAGGATGTCATGGAATGTATAACAATCTAAATATGACTGCAGCTGTTAACAAAGCTGAGTGTGAACAAAGTTTTTCTTATTATATTTTAATTCAATGTGTAAGACAGAAAACACAGAACTTCTGAGAAAAAGTAAAAAGAAAATGTGAGGATGAAAACTTTTTTGTTTCTGTCCAAGCTTAACACGCTTTGAACGTAAAAAAATTAATTTGATTAAAAGTTCAAATTTCTTTTGCGTTTCACATGATTGGAATAAAAAAATAATCTTATTTAATTTGCTCTTGGCCAAATGCTCACATGCGATTTTTGGGGGGGAAAAATGATTCACACAGTTGTGTTCTTTTTAATTTATCAATTGAGAAAATCGCCTTAAATAAATGAATGATACATTTTGTCTGTTAGTTTTTTAAATTTTATTTTCATCTAAGGAATTCGGAATAACTATTTTTAACATTGCTGAGCAACTACGAGTACAAAGTAGCGGGATGGAACACAAATGCTGGTCAGAGATGAATTTATGGGGGTTTCATGAATAACATCGCATGTCCATTTTTTATCGATCAATTCTATTATTATGCAAATACGTATTGTAGTTTTTATCATTAACGATGTGGTTCTATCTCAAACATGTTTCTCTTTCTGAGCTTTTAAACACAGAAGACCACACGTTGCCATTTCTGAGCACGTTTTGGCGGTTTTGTTTTTTGGATACTTTATCGCTCTACCAGCTATCATTTCTACAACTTTTGTACACTTAATTTAAGTAGTAAAATACTTGTGGGTGCTAAAAAAGTTTCAAATAGAAGGTTTTACGGCTCCACAGAATGGATCAATCTGAACAATTATTAAGTTATCATTATATTTGTACTGATGATTGTATTAATTAATCAATAGAGTAAAAAAACTTTTTTATCGAATTTCCGTACTCAATTAAAATGATCTTGTCATTTTGTATAAAATTCATTATAATTATCATAACCAGGATTAGAAGTAATGAAACGATACTTAAGCATTTAAAAAAAGAATCAAAACTTGTAATAACAGTCAACAACAAACGTAACAATTATAATAAAGAAAGAAAAAAAACGAAGAATGGAATATAAATATGTAAATGAAATAACCATAATCATTGCCACCAATCAGAAGTTATTTTCTTTTGTTTGCAAGAATATGCAACAACCATAGAAGACTTTTACTGCACATTTTTACATACTAAGTAGACGACTTTCAACTTACATTCTTGTATAGCATTTGTCTGCTTTATGAAGCACAATTTATATGTGAATTTGTGTGTCATTCATTGCAAGAATCAGAAACAGCAACAGCAACAGCATCAGTTCCATGGAGTACTTAACATGAGAATGCAATTTTATGTTGATTTTACTAGACCATTTGCCATCAACTGCTGTTTTGTACAAACCACTCGTACTCGTACACAATTCATATTTTATGGATTATTGGCTTTTGGAATTCCCTGTGGTCTCCAGTTCATGTACTTTCTGCAACAATAATTTCATCATATATCGCATAAGCATACAAACAAAACTAGAAAATGCATTTTCGTTTGAATTTGAGAAAAAGTCAACATTTAGAAGAGAAAAACGAAACGAAATAAAATTACGTAGTCCTTGTCCTTGTCCTTTTCTTTTCGCTTAACATTTCCAATACTGCAAAACTAACGGCTTACCGCTCAGACATTTTAGCAGGGTTCCCGGATATTTTCTTCTATTAAAATTAATTGCATTATTTTGATTTAAGAAGGTTATAATTTGGAAAAAATCGATAACTGGTGAACACTTCAAATTACGTGAATATTAACGAATTGTTAAAAAATGCACCACTGGAGGAGCACTGATTTACAATCTTACAGTTTTTAGCGGGCTTGGAGAAATATTTATTTATTTATTTATTTATTTATTTATTGTTGTTCCAAATAATTCGTTTTTTCATAAACATCTTCAACCTGCCATTTTTTATCATTTTACATACTTATGTGATATATTTAAGTAATAGACTCAATGATATTGAAAATGATGTAATTAATAAGATATAACAGTCTAATTACAACGAAAGTGAGTTTGTATACAACGCAGCGCAAAATATCAGCAACCTGTTATTGAGTATCTTCGTTATGCCAATCGACTTCCTTCAGTCAAAACGACATGTTAAAGTGTCAGATCGGTTTCATGAAAAGTGTTAGAATTAGAAGCGGCCCCTTGACCCTGGGTGCTGATCACTTGATCCGTTTTGTGACAAATTCTTTTCCCTCTAGATCAACTATGTGGAAACCCCGAATTAAAGTCAACCAAAAATTTAAAAAATAAATATTTTCGAATAATAAAGACAGTGCTTGAAATACAAAAAACGTGAAATTGCGCACGCCGCAGTCATACGATCTGATTGTGTGAAATTTCTTTAAGACGAATTGGTTTTATAATAAATAAAACGGGTTTCAAATTAAAGATTTTTGAAGCCACTGTGCATCACCTAAAAAAGGTTTCCCATCCGATTAAACTAAAACCAAAAATAATCAAAACAGCCTGAAATATCATAAAATTCTTGCTGAATCTTTTGAATATGAAATGTTTTATATTTCTTTAAAGACTGACAATTTAAAATTTAAGCCGGCAAGTAATCGCAAATGGAGATACGTGAGAGCTCTAAAGTGTATTATTTTGTGTGAGTGAAATGAAACAGCAAAATGCTTTCCGGTTTTTAGTCGGCCACATGCACTTTCAGTTCTTATTTTAAATTCATTTTTATTGCAAACACGAGAGTATGGTTGATGGGCTTAAATCTTACGCGATAGAAGGGAATGCATGTGGGATTTTGTTGATTTTCAGTCGAACTGCTTGACTTGCGTTCATGATTAAGATTTATTTGCCAATTGCTAACTAACATGGAATTTTTTTCCAGCATTTTATTCCCAACTGGTGGTCAAACAATATTTTCTTGCGTACCTTTTCCATTTAATTCTTTTTTCAATTATGGAAAAAATATTGCTCACCAACAAAAGGAATGAAAATTGCAGTCACCTCAAAAGTTGACCAAATTGCAGATACATTTATGAGTATTTTTTTCTATCTGTTACTTTCTCATATTGTTTGCTTGATGGCCAAAGGAATTAAGCAAGAAAAAAAGAAAAAAAACAAACAAACAAACATGCATGGTTTCATATGTGTTCGGATTTATGTTTATGGAGTTGAACGATAAATGGAACTGAGTATTGCCTCTCTGGAGAAATGAGAAATATGCAAATTGCCTAAATCTTTACAAAAACATATTTGCATTGTTGTTATTGCTGCTGGTGGAAGATTAGGAAGACAAGAGTGGTCAAAAAGGCGAACTGAAAAAAAGTAGTAATTGATGGTGGACTGTCTGAAGTTTTCATGTCCGCTTGAGTGTATCAAAAGAATCAAAAACAACATACAAAACAAATATTTAAATATTTCCTATTGAAGAACTTGCACTTACACATACACAGCTACAGTTTTTGTTACTTTTTGTTACATTTGGGAATTGTTCACATTTCGGTTTTCTTACATACTCGTACAATTACTTGGCTGGGTTGTGTGTATATCCTTGCTGTTGTTTTTTTTATTGACCATCATGTTCTGTTGACAGTTTCTTCATTCATGTGTAGTTAAAGAGCGTTGGGAAAAGCCCGCACACTAACAAACAAAAACTTATTATGTTCTTTTTTTTTTTGTCTTGACTTGATTTACAACCACAAACCCATAAACTTGTTGACTCCATTTGACTTGTCAATATGTAGATTTGTAACATATTGACTCCCAGGATGCCGTTTGTATAATTTCTTACTCACTACCATCATTCATTGTTGTTATCATCTCTGTTTTTCTGATTTTTGTGTGTTGCTTCATGTTTATCCAAACACAGTGGCTGTCAACTCGTTCGATGTAAGCAAAATCGAAAAATTAAAATCACTGTAATTTAAAAACAAACTGTGAGTTTGAAACATTCAAAATTCACATTATTAAGATACATTCTGTTTTTGAAATTACAAATTTTTTTATTTCAAAACTTAAATCATACACTGAGTCCTCCTCATAATCATTTTTGTCAGGACAACAGAAAACACAGCATTTGAAGCAAAAACCAGTGAGAAAATCTGTTTTTAAAGAGTGATTAAGGATTATCGCCAAAAGCATAAAGCAGTTTTTGACTACTGCAGGTAATCGATAAGGAGATAATGCATCAAATAAGTCATTCAATTTATAATAAAATTTAAAAAATCGTATAATTTTTTTTTCGAATAAAATTATTTTTTTATGGTTTCGTTTGCATCAAATAACTGACAACCACTGTAATTATGTAAATAATTAATTTGAATTGTAACAATGCTCGTTTGTGTCAATGAAATTGCAAAACTTGATGCATTTTCTGTACTCTTAAATATTCAAAACAATACAAAATATTAAGGGATTTCTATATGAAATCCTTAAATTGTGTTTTAGAGTTAAACGCAGGAGAACAAAAACACTGGAAAAACTTTCTTTAGTAACAAAATATTATTAAGTGTAAAGTGTAAAATAAAATTCGTATTATACAGAAATAAGAAGATTTTATTTATAAAAAATGTTGTTTTGAAGACCACAGAGATTAAAACAATAAATAAAAGAAATTAAGTATTGAGGCATAAATTGCTTTGAATTAAAAAATACAAATTTGTTTTGCATAAAATCTATTCCGAGAGAAGCATTTTTCTTGATAATAAAATAAAATTAAACAAGGAAACGAGAAGGATATTCTTGTTATGGAAAACCCCTTAAACACTTAATAAATCATGCAAAAATAAAATCAATTCTTCTGAGAGTTTATTAAATCTGAAAACAAGCGAAAATTTTTGTTTTTATTTAAAAATTACCCAGCAAATCTTTTAATGATTTAAAGAAAAATTAAGTTTATAAAAATGCTTGGGATTAAATGCAAGGAAATGCTTTACAAAGAAATAACTGAAGACAATTTTTGTCCAGATAGACGTATGTATTTAATTATTAGGAATCGTGTAGTAGTATTTATTTTGCTGGGTCACGTTAGAACATAAACACATTTAAAAATCGATTGCAGTGCATTTGAGAACAGTTTGTTATTGTACAGTTTACTTCAATCTTGCTTAAAAGAACAATTGAGTTTTTTGGTGTTCAAAAATGCTTCTTAAAATCTGCTCACATGTTCACTGGGGATACTGATCTTTTGTTGTTCTAATTTTTGCATGATTTTTTTTATTTTTTTAATTTGAATAATAATTTTTAGTCGTAGAACGATTGTGAATGTTTTCTTTAGTTTTTGATCAAATACGAATATGATGTGTTTTCCATATTGTTTTGTTAGTGTTTTCTTTTTCATCTCGTTAACAAGAGTGAACATCATTGATGTTTGTCTAATAACTTATTTCATACAATGATATCCCAGCAACACTTCCGGAAGGAGCAGTTTTTAAAAGGTTCATGCATACTCTTCAGTTGTATTTAATGAAAAATTTTGCTTGGTTCTTAAACAATTTGCATGTTTTCAAATGAAGGTGCTCAAGGATTGCAATTGATGTTGCAAATGAAAACATTTCTGTATTTGCCGTTTCTACTGCTTAATTGAGAAAAGACCATCCATCATCTATCAGTCGATTTGTTTGCTTTTGTTCTTTTCTGATTGCTTAAACGTTAAAGTGCCATTGATTAGAATACATTTGGAAAATATTATCTTTTTATTGTATAAATGAAAATCTTTAAAACTAAATATACAGAAATATGTTACTGAGCGAGTTTTAAAAATGCTTTTTAATTACTGACTGCTGTTAAAAAGAATATTAAAAATTTTATATTATTGAACTTTTCTTTATTTATTTTTATTGAACCTGATCTTTATTAGTTCATTCATGTAATTTAATGAAAAAAAAAATAGATCTTAAACACTGTCATTATTTGAAACAAAGAAGAAATAATTCTACATAGATTTATATGCATAAACGTTCATTACTAGAAAATTTTACGGTAGCGCGAACTTCCGTTCAACGTATTTGATGTTTATATTTTGAAAATATTGTGTTTCACTTCAAATTTTTCTTTTCAAATGCGAGGGCTTAGTGAATAGTTTTACTTTTCGTTATGTGATGAAAAATATCGCTAAATTGTACAATTCAATAAAAATTCTTAATAAAAATTATTAAAATATTTATGCTTTCATTGGCGACGATTTGGCATAAGAACCAATGAAATGCGTGTAAAAAGCAAATTTGTAAAACTTATATAAACATTTTATTGATTAGCACTTTCCCGCAAATACTCATACGATCCAGAGCGAACTGTCTGGATGATCATTACTAACATGAACTTGGGGAAAGCCCTTAAATTGGACTAATGAGTCTCCTAGATTCGTCAAGACCGTGTGGAGTACTCTAGGTATCATCAATCGAACTAACTTTTTCAATTACTTATTATCGTACATCGTGGTAACGCTAATAACCCAAAAGATTTATGCGAGGACTTTATGACTCTTTAATAACTCCGTTCCCTTACAACACATCACTGTAGTAAAGATGGGTTTCGTGCTTAAGGAATGACCGAGCGTGCGTGAGTAGAACTTTTCGTTTGAGTTCTCGAGTGTTCAAATAATCGAAAAGCTTTACAGAACAACGTTTAATATCAAATACATGTCTGTCTGCGCAATTCACATAATTGCATGTTTTGAAAAACTATTGTTGAAATTTCACATGTTCTGGATGGATCTGACCAGATTCCACTATACAAATACTGTTTCACTGGGTGTCTGCTCGTGAGCTTGTGCTAAAAGTTACTCACATTCCCATCTCTACCTCGTAGCTCACTTGATTGCACTCTGTGTTGATGGTTAAATTGCTAAACTATCTCAAAAGAAATAAGTGAGCACTTTCGAATAATATTTTAAAATGTTTAGTTTTAAACTCAAATGCACTTTAAAAGTTCACATGGATTTGAACACAATTCAATTAAAATACAATTTCCCATGCAGACAATTTTCTTAAGTCAGAATAGAGTTTTTCAGAACTGCATCCTTTTTGTTTTTTGCAGAAAATAAATACATTGGCTACGACTTTAGTTTATGCACTTGTTCCATTGTGAGCGTGTAACTGGAAATATTATTATTTTTTTGGAAAATATTGATTCAACTGATTCAATTTATGTAAATGTGTTCAATCTATAAGTTTACCAATTAAGTTTTATGATATTTTAAAGATTTCTCTTCGGCATGTCACCTTTCCTCTCTCTCTCTCTCTCTCTCTCACCATCCTTCTTCAACGAATAATGTTAGAAATTCAAGAAAATTTATTTGTGTTGCTTTTAGGCCTGAAGCCTGCATTAAAATGTAATACTCTCCAGTTTGTTTGTTGATTTATCTGTCGGTTATTTTTGTTTGTTCATATTTCTTCGACAACATTTACTTTGTACTACAAGTACTTTTAACAAGTGAAAACTTTTTCTAATATTTGTACTCACACAAACATCGAATGCAACGAATGCATTATGGAAAATATTCATTCAAAAAGCCATTTACTTAAGCACTCGTTTAGGTTTCAAGCTTTCTGCAGGACAAAATATGGATTCTTTTTGAATACTTTGTTTGCCGACAGCATAAGAGTTTTTAATTGAAATAAACAAACAATAATAGACAGACATTTTTAATAAATTAGAAAATTAAATTAAGAATTTACTTTATATTCAGTTAAAACATTTCTTTGTGCGCATGTTAATGTTTTACAATAGAAGTTTTCTAATATATTTGCATTTAATAGAATTTTGTTTTAATGAAGTTAATAATTATTGTTTATCATTAAAGTTTGTCTTTTAAACGTTTCACAAAAGATTCATACCTTGACTTAGACTTTAAAGTAAATTAAAGTTTTATTTAAAGATTAGAGAAATAACGATGCCTTTTAGCTTTGTTTCACTCGTTGCCAGTATTAATTTAGCCAAAAAGGTGTTCTTTTAATGTCTAATTTCTCATGATATTGAATCATTTTATTTTCGTTTCTCATCATCTCATCATTAGTGTCTTGACGCAATTTTCCTTCGCTAGTAAAAAAAACAAGAGGTGCTGAGTGGCACTGGATGCAGGATGGCTGATACCTGACACCTTGAGTTTTACAACTTACTAAAATTGTTACAAATAATTACATTAAAAAATAACTGTCTTCCAGCTCAAGACTCCCTTTGCCATTTAGGGCAACATAAAGGATCTTAACAAAAAACATTGAAAGCAACAAAAAATGTAAAATACATTTTGAAATCTAAAAAAAAAAATTATAAAACGTAAAATGTTGGATAGAAAAGTGAAAAAATAATATCCTTGAAGGAGTATCGTTTTTTACACTCTAATAATGTCGAGCGAATCTCCTTGCGATACAGTTTAACTAAACATATGTTAAATAACTTGCCTAAAGGATACAACAACGACGAATATGTATTAGCATGGATGTACTTTGTGTGAGTACATATTAGCATACAAATGTGTACCACCTCGTCTATTGTATATTGTAAACATATCTCTCCTTTATTGCAACGTAGTCATATCTCAAAAAACGTGATTTTTGACTTATGAATGTAGAATTATTCGCCATTTCGCTCTTCATTTTGTGTAAAAAATTTTAACAAATATCTTGTTTAATCATCTCTGGAGAGGAGAATACTTTTTTAATTTTCCTTCGATATGCAAAGTAAATTAAAAACTTTAAATGCGTTTTCTGGGGAACGAGTTTTTTGAGATATGACTGCGTTGCAATAAAGGAGCGATATGTAAATATGTTTGTAAAGCTTCATTAGTTACTTTTACGAGAACATAAGTTTGGTTATAAGTTGCTGTGTAGGTGCTCGCTCTCTTAACCATATTGTGTGCATGTACTACACACACATATACAAAAACACATACATTCATACATACATAAGTGCAGAACTTTGTGTAGGTGTGGAAGGAAGTACTTTTAGCAGGTACGTACATTTATTACTAGAACATCTGTCTGGTGAAGCTGGGGAATGAGTAAGATTTCCTCCTGTCTCATACTTTTTTGGCATGTCTTTTACCAAAGAATCTTTGTGTAATATAATATAATGTTGTAGAATGTCTGCCATTTCGTTTACGAGCACATTGAGAATTTTAATTTTATTTACATGCTCGTACTAACAAAACTGCAACCAGATAAAAAAAGATCTACTTATACAGCATCACATTATTACAGACATGATTTTAATATAATTTTTATTAAAGAATACACGTGTTCATACATGCATACACATACGCACACACTCCTTGCCTCATAACAAACTGTATTAGAAGTTTATTTTGACAAAGGAAAACGTATGTTTGTAATTAAATTTAAATTTCCTACAAAATATTAAACTATTTAATATTTAAATAATAAAGCATAAAAGAAATTGAGAATAAAAAAGATACATGTTCATATAATAAATTATTATAATTTTGGGAATTCGTCAATGAAAAAGCTGTATTTCAACCAGTTCGAACGGTGAAAACTTTTTTTCGTGTCTCCGGGACGTATGATTAATAATGATTTCCAGTTACGTCAAAGCGTTCTTTATAACGTACACCACCTGTTGTTCTTAAAGTTCAAGGTTTGATGGTCATTTGGTTCTACCTGAACTAAAGTTCAACTTCAACTTTTGTTTCACTAGATTATTAAAAAAACATGTTTAAGTTTTTTATGAATAAATTAAAATATTTTTTTGTTACCTCCGCCATTCCACAATTTAAAAATCTCTGTCCATAACTCTGTTTTTATTATAATTATAATTTATAAACAGTTTTGCGAAATTCCGTTTTTATTTGAAAGAAAATATTTACAAATTACCCAATTTTTTATTTTTAATTTTAATCTCGTTGTACTTCCATTTTCAATTTATGATTCGACTTTCTACCTGACATGCTTTGCTTTATTTTTGCAAATGGTATTCAAGGTTATTATATAAATTGTGTTACAAGAAAATAAATAAAATAATACTCTTCTGGGACTCAGTCATATTGTTATAGTGACCTACTAATTTTCTCATTTTATTTTCATTGATTTTTTTAACCGCAGAAAGGCTCAGGGTCATGGCATGGAATCGATCCTGCTACAACCACAATAATACGCTAGTGCACTATGTATTATTATAAGTAGGAATCAATTATAATATTTTAAATAACTTTATGTTTATTTAAAAAAATTTAAATTTAAAGGATGTTTTTCAAATAGAATGATATGACGATAAAACATATAAGGAGGTTGTGAATCAGAGTGAAGACAGCATTTCGGAAATGTTTTCATAGAAAAAGCGTGTGTCCAAACCAACTGTTGGGAGAACTTCTTTCAGTATGCGTATAAAAACTGGATCTTAAAATAATAATTTATTGTATTTTCTATATTAAATTCAAGTTTATTTTGGACTTCTTTATTTTGTTGTGGCTTCAGTTTCTATCGCTGCAGTTGATTACTTGCATTAGGAAACTTTTTATTAACCTTTTGCAATTTTATTACGTAGTTTATGAACAGTGTTTAATTCCTTTTTTTCGCAAAACAAAACCACTCTTAAAATATAAAACCATCCAATGAAATGTCTCAGTGTCATATGGAACAAGTAAGAAAATTAAAAAAAAAACGAAAATAAAAGGCAACAATTTTTAACTTAAAAAAATAAGTTAACGTCGGGCTTTTAAAGTGAATCTGCATGTGGAAAGTGTGTTTTCTGAAACTAATAATTACAAAAAATATTCAAAAGATGGAAAGCAAAAAAGGAATTTTTGGGCTGTACAAACATTATAAAATGTGTATAAATGTTTGTATGTTTGTGTTTCTTGTGGGTGTGTGTGTGTGTGTAGTGGGGGAAGTAGTAAAAATTCTTAGCATTTACGGGTTTTTTCTTTGATATTTAATTAAGTTTCTACTTCTCATATTTTATGAACAGGAGGTTAATGTGGCTTTTATATGAACATTTTATTAAAATCATTCTCATAGAAGCAAAAACGAAAATGTTGAGGTCTCATGTACTTCAGAAATATGTGAATAATTTTTATTGCTGGATCTTTTTTTTTAATTTTTAAAGAATTTTAATGAACATTGTTCCATTCTAATTTTTCTAACAAATTCAAAAACTTGAAAAATATTTCAAACACTTGGAAGATTTATTATCACAAAGTTAAAAAAATGAATAACTTTTTGAAAAGAAAACCTATCATTAGCAAAAATAAAATTTCTGGTAAATTTCTCATTTTTTTCACACTGAGGAACTCATTCATTTTAATTTCTAATTCATTGTAAGTGTTTCATAAAGATTTTGTAGCACTTTTAGATAACATTTTAAGAGAAGTGCAATTAGTTTGAAAATAATTTTTTGAGTTGTTTGCAAATTAAAATCCACAAAAACCCATTAATACTCACTCATTGTACTAAAAAGCAACAAACATATACATGGATATAAAACACATCCTTTGATCTTCTGTATGCATAAAGCAAAAGCCCTTGTGGCCATCGCTAAGCGAATTCAAAATTTGTGAACGCTTCGTTATATTGAGATGTTTCATCGCATCATACAAAATACAAAAACAAATTATTACTAAATTATAAAACTAAGTAGATGGATTTCCGGAAAACTGCACATCCTCGTATACCACAATGAATATCATTGGCGTGGAAGGATTCGTCCGTAGAGGATTAGCGAATCTTAAAGGCGTTCTTGCAATTAATAAAATTATGGGAAAATAAACATGTTTATTTGAATTTTTGCTTAGTCAGCTGAATTGTCAATATTTAACAGCAATTCGATTATCCCCTCTGATAAATGGTTCTACTACTCCGCTGATTAAATTCTATTGCAATCTTAATAAGTCGTCGCTTGCGTTTTCTATTTATTAATGCGTTCATGATATTCTATGTGAGTGAGAGCGTCTTGAAAAAGCAATCTATTTTTAATGCAACTTATGAATTAAGCCTTCTTACTAGAACGTAAACAATTTACGATTATATTATTTTTGAGTTGTATTTTGTAGATGGAGTATAAATTATGGTTTAGCAAGTACGAGTACATTTCAAACAAATCCAGATAAAATGTTTAAGTCAAAATGACTTGACATAATTGTTTTAATATGAGAAAGCATATTAGTTTTCTTAAACATTGAAGGTTAGGAGAAAGTGCAAAAAAATTTTCTTAAGCACGATAATACTGAGGATATGAGATTGAATGATTCGCTAAAAGGAAAATATTTTTTTCCTCTTTAAATTACTTTAAATGGGACGAGTACACTTACAATTTTCATTCTTTTTTATTTTTTCATAATCATTATTATTGTATAAGAGTGCATGTAAAATCTTAATATTATTGTTCGAAAGCGACGGAAAAAATACTGAACGTTTATGCTGTTCTGTAGTGAAACTTTTTCCATCGCCAACCCACAAACCCACCAAGCAACAAAACACTTCCCTCTAACATCAAAATAAGAAAAAACAAAATCTGTCAAAATTCTGACAAGTACTTGTCAAATTTATGTATACAGTACAACAGTATAATATTTATGTTACATTAGCATGAATAGTTTTGTTGTGCCAGATGTTTGAAATAATTGAATCATTAAATCTTCAAAAATTAATCGCTAAGTACATGAATACCCCAAGGTACGAAAAGGCTTTTCTAGAAAATCTTCTTTCTTTATATATCTTCTTTCTTTATAATGCAGTTAAGTAAAATACAAATGGAGACAAATGGGATATTTATTTAAGCAAACTTAATGATTTTTTGTTTATAAAAAAAAGAGCATGACATCACCAATGAAAGCGGCATATTTTTCCGATTTAGTGCTTTTGAAGCAATTTCGAATCGAAATTTAATTAAAAATGTAATTGGGTCCTAAAAAGTCTGATTTTAGCTTCATCCAATAACATCAGCCGTGAGAAAGTAAAAGTCTTTTATTTCTTGCAAATAAAGGATAAAGTGCTTTTTATTAATTGTTTGAAAGAAATATGAATCATCGAACAATTTTTATTTTTAAATCGCAAAATATAAATTACTGACTGAGTTTTATATAAAATTACAAATAACTTTTATGAAAAACTTAGTAAAATCAAATTTTAAAATAACTGTAATTTTTTTATTTCTAAAATAAAAATCGTAAAATATAAGTTTATCTGTGAAACATTAGCAATATATTTGCATTCTCCGATTGTCTTCATACTGGTTTTTGTTTGAAATTACATCATTATTTTCGGTTTTTTATTCCTTCTTTGTGAAAAATTAACAATTTATCATTTTACATTTTCATTTTTATATTGTGGTAAAAGTTTGTTCACACGACGTGTATTTGTCATAAGTAATGTTCTTTTTGGAATGTATATCGCTCCCATAATAATAAAATAATCAAATTTTTAAAGTTACTAAAGAAACAGCGTTATTTACTTCCTTCTTCAGCTGTTAAAAAATTGGAGTTATAATAGCTCAAGCTAAACTCCAGTTGTATGGGAAGTGTCAACTCCACAGAGACTATAACATTAACCCTTCAAAACCTCTAATTGTATTGTGTCATGTTCATTATTGTTATTTTTTTTCGACATGTGATTTCATATATTTTTCGAAGCGTGTACCAAAATCCGCGCTTTTCATGAAGTTTATAGTTTTATACTTGAGCAAGAATAAAATGCTAAAAAAATATGTACTCATGCTGTCAAATAGTTTACAACATCTAACTAGTGTAACGTCTAATTGAAAGGATGTATGTACACATGCAAAATACACCTGAGATATTTGAAGAGGATCAATCACATCCCAAATAAATATTTTTTTTTTATTGAAAAGCAATCTGTCGCACTGCAAAAACTTGTCGTGTAAGCGCGTTTTAAGTAAACAGACAAGATACAGCCAACGTTTTCTAAGTGTAAGTTTTTGTTTTTGTTGCTTGTTCAAATATGTCATTGTTTAACTTTAGTGTCAAATATGATATTGTGTTGGAAAATTAAAATGAGTTGTTTATGAAGTGTTGCCTGCACACAAGATGATGAACAATTGTTATCCGTGCTTCCTTCAAGTAACTACTACTGCCACTTAGAAAATATTCGTATGGCAATAACAATAATAATGATAATAAAAGTTAAATAAGTAGGAGTACGTGATTACAAGATGAACTTTGGGAAGATAAGATACCAAGAATGCGAGTATTATTCATATTTTAACTAAATTACAATATTATAAATAATTTGATTTATATAAAAGATTCTTTTTACAGACTTGTAATTTTTTCTTAATATTTTTTATTAATTACTTGAAAAGTTCCATGTTTTCATATTCGAAAATTCCACTTTTAGTTTAAATATATTCAGTATTAAAAGTTTTCAGATATTTTTTCTCGTATTATTTATTGTATATTCAATAAAACATGAACTAATAAAAAAAAATAAAATTTACTCCAGCCAGTGCTGCTCTGGTGTTCGGCTGTAACTAAGGTTGTCTCTTCTGCAAAAAAGTTAAGGGGATACAATCCTTGCGTGCATCGAAATTGCTTTAAACGATTCGATTTGATTTTTTTATTATAAAATCAACACAACTTGATTTGGTCTTGTTCTAATTTTTTATATGCCTACGAGTACATGCACAGAAATATTTTTAACTATTGAAAATTAAATTATTTTTCATAAATTTTTGTTTGATATTATGTATTTGTAATCTGTGATCTACCAAATGAATGAAAAAATAAAACTTTTTGTGAAAAATGCTGTTTATGCATATTATCACACGTTCGTTTTATTTTACGTTGTATGTTGCTTAAATCGATGACAGTGTGAATTGTTGATAAAAGTTTTTTACTTATTTTTTCCAATAGACTTTTATTTTAACAAAAGGAAAAAAAGAACGAGGATGAAAGTGTGTTTTTTATTATTTTTTTATTTTGCTCTTGCCACCAACTTGGTGATATGTACCACAATGGCCACTCTTCTTGAATGATTCCCATTGTTAATGAGTTTCAATACGATAACGCGTGATTTATTTTCTGTAAAAAAATCAAACCTTCATTCGTTAGATCCCAGGCTCTTATCATTTTTAAAAATGTATGTAAGTAGTTGAGAATGTATATTTGTTTTGCACTTGAGGACATTAGACTTTTATTATCAAATTATTGTATGAGAAAGCGTAATTGCATGTTTAAATGTTTTGCGAAAGGAACATACTCGTATGTATGTATGTAAGTATTTACTATGTGTGTGCATTTATAAAATCATTTAAGTGTTAAATGTCACAAACATTTGTACTCACAGTCGTCAGTTATTTATTTTGTTTCCAATACATTCATAGATTTTTCTCATGATCTCACGCATTTTTGTGGAGTTCCACACAAATATTTTGGAAAATATGTGCGGATTTATATTTATGTCTGTTAGTCTGCCACTTCCTTCCGCTTATCGGTGGCATCGTGCACACGCGTTCAATCTGTTTTCTAGCAGATTTCATTTGAATTCAATCAATTTTTAGGGGAGAGCGTTTTCCAATATTCCCAAACAGCATGTTGATAATTTGCTACTAAGTGAACACAACGGACATGAACTCAGCTGATGATGATGTTGTTTTTGATATGTGTCGAACGGATTCGAGTTCTTATCTGCAATAACATGAAAAAACACTTATAAATACTGCATAAAGGAAAGCAAAAATACAAATAAATTGCATTTAAAAATAAGATTGAGCATGTCCTTTTCTGGGTGCGTGTTATTGTATGAAAATGAAAATCACGCAAAACTTTTATTTAATTGTTGTTAATGGACATTTTTTTAATAGTACTCTACACATATTCCTGCAACATTATTTCTTTTGGCAGTGGGTGTTTAAAATTTATAGATTATGGCTCTTTACAAGTAGACTTTTAAGCGAAATAAAATTTTCTCGAAAACAAAAAATTTTAATAAAATTAGTGAGAATAACTAAATTAAAAGTTTTAAGTGACTAATTAAAGAATGAATTGACTTCAATGAACATTTACAAATGAGTTTCAGTTGCTCTTTCAAGCTGCATAAATTTATCATTTTATTAAATGTAATTTTCCATGCATTTACTAATTGAATTTTATTTGTACTTCAGTTATTGTTTTATTTATCTTTACAATTTTATTTCCTTTTTTCGAGAGTAAATACTGCATGACACAGGAGCAAACATTATATTGTCCCTGTAAATATTTACTTGAATTTATAATAATTTAACAAATCAATTTGCTTTTAAATACCAATTCCTTAATATCCTTGACTATTCTCTAGATATTCCATTCATTCTTCTCAATTGTTTGTCTATCATCTTATTACAATGTGTGCAAAAGGATTTGTGAGTTTGCATGTGTTTGTACATACACATGTATTTATGTACAATCATAAGTAAATAAGCACTAACAATTGTTTGCAAATAAACTTCTATTGAAGTTGTCGTTCTTCTAATTTACCCTTTAGACTTTCTTAATGAAAGGAACTAACTTTTCTTCACTTCTTCTTCATTCTCTATAAATTCTGGTAAATATTTAAAATAATAAACATCTGTCCGTCTTATTATGTACATGCATACGTATTATTTATAAAGAAAGGATTGAACATTAATAAATTAATTTCTTATCTACAACAAATTGCTTACAAGAAACTCAAATAATGGATACTTAAGCAAATCTTTGCGAAAACTTTAAGAAAAAATTGTTTCAAACTACGAGTACATGCGTCTATCTAATGTTGGAATTTGCTGAGTCAACACGCAAACAGACAAACAGACAGAGTGGAATGCAAATATTTACATTAAACAAAATTTCCTTTAAAATGCACAACTTCTAGTGACAAACACTTTTGCTTTTAAAATGCAATTGATTTAATTTAAAATTCAATCGAAAATTATAATAAAATTAAATTTACAAACTATTATTATAGATTTTACAATAGTTTTGAAATATTATTGGTAGTTTCAATGAACGATGTTTGTACAACACATACAACTTTGTTGTAAATGTTTTTTAAATGCCTTTTGTCAAATTTCTGAAATAAAAATCAAAATTAATTGAGGATGATATTTTTAATTTTTAGAATAAATAATTAATAAGACTTAAGAAAATCTAAAAAATAAAATAAAATTTAAATAACTTTAATTAATTTCTAATCGAATCTCTTCTTTTGTTGCATAAACTTTCAGCTGACTGTTCAAAAGTTTCTCATTTTCATTTGATACAATATTCATTTGATTACAACGGCTGTGAATTTGTCAATAATACAACTTTTCAATAATTCAACATATATCTTCTACAAATACACATTCAATTTTGTTTATGATATATACAAAACTAGTTTATTGTAAATGTATTGATATGTTTGTATAAATGTATGCATTGAAACAAAAGTACTAATTTGGATGAAAGTTTTTTTTTGTGGAATAAATGATAATAAATTAATATGTTGTTTAATTTGTTAAACGGTTTAAAATTGCACTGCAGCTCTTCTCAACGAACCATTAAAGAAAAGAAATCTTAACTTTTTCTTGCTGGGAACTGTAAGAATAAATCACTCGCGTTTGTTTTACAATATCTGAACATAAATGTGTATATTAAATTATAACCATCTTGCGTAGAGTAAAACGATGTTCAATCCAAATGATCAAATCTATAAGAAACATTTAAAACATGTCAAAATTATTTAATACATAAATTATATGTACATACATAAAAAATACATTGTACACATGCATAATGTTTGGTAGTTGCATTTGCATTTTCTTTGCGAGAGTGTTTGTGTTGATAAATGAGGTGAACAAATATCTGCACGTGCATGTATGCCAATTAAGGATGTAAAAACTATTTTTTACCGCAAAATATCAGAGCGCCATCTTTTGGGAAATAAAGTTGGGCTTTAACAAAATTTGTAAATGTAATTGTAACTTAAAAAAGTAATTGACTTCTCCAAATCCGTGGCTTGTGAACATTTATCGCAGTCGCAAACATAAATATAATATTTCTCAATAAACGTGATGGGCATATGTCTCAATAATTAATTTACTAAAAAAAACAAGGGCCTGCGATTGTCTTTTCGAATTTCGAATGACTTGCAAAAATATATGTATGACCCTAATACATATGACTTGACTTAGACATCTTGTGGCCTTAAAACAACAATTTGTCAACATTAATATTCCCATAATTTCCTTGAAGCATCAGCATCCCGCATTTAGTAAATACATACTCGTACAAATATTTATATCAACATAAAGTAATTCAACGTGAAGAACGAACACAGACATACATACATGTAGAATTAATTTTGTTTGCTGTAATTAAACAGTAACAAACTGACATCTAACATTTTGTACACCCAGTCAACATTTGTTCTAACACTTTTCATATCAAGCAAAATGTGTAGCTTCATCAGACGATAAATTAATTTTAGATAATTAACAAAATATTTTTCAAACATTTTAAGCTCTCAGAGACTCACAGAATACAAATTAAAAATATGGGTATGAATTTCGTCTCATCTCGAAAAGGTGTATATGATGTTGACTATTGTAAACATTACTATTTTCTTTTAAGATTAAGTACGATGCGATGAAGCATATATTTTGTTATTTGATAAATTCACTATTGTTGCACATGATGATCTTATTTCGTCTCCTTGGCGAGATTTCCCAGGAAAAGACATGAGAACTTTTTGGCCATTTGCAGCACACATTTACATATACAAATATGTTAATATGTTTTTTATGTTCTTAATTTGCCTTTTTACAAAAACATTTACAGTTGGAAAAAACCATCCCATGTAGAAAAGTAAAAAGTCCTTGATCCCAAACGCAACTTATGGCGAATAAATAGTGTAAAATTTTTAAACCTTGAAAATTTATGATAAATTTCAAACTAAAAAAGAAAAATAGTTTTGAAAATTTTGTATTTTGGCACATATGATGATTTGATGATAAAGGGTCTATATACATGCTTGTATGTACACTCATGTACTTATATTAACTGTTTGAATGTATGCTTAGTATCCTGGAGTTTGCTTAAAAGTTCTTGTCATTTACTTAACAGTTTCCTTAATTGTAAACAACATTTCAACCAAACAGTCAAACAAACAGCACATTCACTCCAGAAATAAGAACAAACAATGAAAAAAGATTTTTGAATTTTGTAGCAGCAGTTGTAACAGGTTCTGCAGTAAATAGAGCGAGTATAAGCAGCAGCAAAAGCAATGCCACTGCTAGTGTAGCAATAGCATCCAACAGTTGCCACAACAAGGAGATGTGCTGCAAATGGGTGAATCATTTAGAGCATAAAATTGAATTAGCTTTAGTTGTCTTTAAGAAGACAACACCAACATCATCAGCAGAGACAGCAAGAATAGCTACGATGACATAAATAAATGAATAAATAACTGCATATTTAAAATAACATTTATTTTTAAAGTTACAAGTTATCTGCCAGGATAGAGGGATATCCTTGCTCAAGGCAACAGTAAAACCGATGATGAGTGTGTGAATATCAATTAATATCAATAGAATAAAATCATAAATGAAGTACATCGTGTCATCTGAAAGTAGCGACTAAACTCTAAATAAATTTATAAAACAGTTTATTTTCAGAAATCTAGTTTTTCAATCGGATTAAATAAAATAAGAACATAAAAAAATACTAAAAACACAGAATTGATCTCAAATGAAATGCAGTAATTCTAATGTCATTTTCATACAATTACACTACTCGACACTTTTGACCTTTTCAGAGAACCCAATCTTTTCTTGCAGATTTTAGGGGCAGAGTACAAATCTTGCCAATAATTTTTCTCAATTAAAATTTACACATTTTCATTGCTAACCAAATTTTGTTGTTTTTATAACCCAAAATCTTTTAAAGAAAAAAATCTAAGCAAACTGCCAGTCTATCGTATGGACGAAAGGACATTTGTTTTTTTAATATCCATGAAATCGGAATTATCTAAAATATAATTTTATGACATTGATGCTTGAATAATAATTTCACATGATTCAACAAATAAAAACTGGACTAATCCATTTTTCCATCGTCTTGTTAAGCTTCAGACAATTTTGCTGGCGAAATAATGGGCAGCGGGTAAAACTTCTTGGTAGCGCCAATAGTTTTGATGCTCTGTGATTTGATTGTGAGCTTTATTAATTTATTTATTAATAACTTTTCTATGAAAATAAAAAAATTACTATGTAGTTTGCGTTTGTTAACGTACATATTTATTCATCATGACAATATTTTCTTAGTTTCCTTGAGCAAAGCTTTAGTTTGGTCTTGTTACAGAAAATGTATGATAGTTATAAATTGTCCCACAATCAAACAAAAATGAAAATACGTGTTAGATGACTCGAGAACCTGAAAATTCTGTAATACATAATAAAAAGTTCGCATAGAGAACTTAAGGAAATATTAAATAAACACCTAATTTTGATGAGCTACACTTTGCCTTTAATTTCTCCCACAAATTCAAGCATTTTTTCGTTAATGCTTCTTATACACTCGTGAGTAGTTGCTGGATTATTTTATGACCAACAATTTTAGTTTTATGATTTTTTTCTTGTGGTCTAAGATTAGTTTACTGTCATTTGGTGTTTCTTCTTTCGTTGTAGCTGTTTGTGATATGCGTATTAAAAATTGTTCACTTTGCATTTACACCTGATCTTGCTGTTTGTTGGCCAGAACTCATTAAGTTGGCCATAAAATTGAAGAGAAATAAAAACTTTAACTGTTAAATTTTTAATGTTGGATTCCTGTACCCCAAAACACTTTTACAAAGCCTGTTCATGGGCATAAAGTCAAATGCAACGTTTTGTAAAGAAATAAATTAACAATATCTGTATGAAATGGGAATAAGATTTTACCGAGGAGATGTTTCCAAGTATTTTCATTATTTTTTTAAGATCAGAAAACGTACTTTTTCTTAAACATAATAAAAAAACTAACAAAATACAGAGTCCTGCTGTATGCAGGCTTTCTTCCGAATCTGAACCAATATATATTTAATAGTTAGAAGTTTTGAAATTATTAATCTCTGTTTTAATCAAATTTATTTTATAAATTTTCACGTGAAATCTTTGTAATCTTTGTTGCAATGTACGTACTTGCATGCAGATACACTCGCATATACAGAAATTCGAATTCAGTGAAATATTTACAATATTGTAAATAGTACATTTTTATTATTTGTTTTTATTTTTCATTTTAAAAGTAATTATTAACACACACTTTTTGTGAAATTGTATTAACGATTTTGTGGATTGTAAATGATTTTATGGCCACTTAAAGCGGTTTTTTTTTAAATAATTCGATACCATATTGATATTTTTAAATGAAAATGGAAAAACAAAGAATTCTTAGAATTTTAATAATATATTTTATGTTCAAGATTTTTTTTCTACACAATATTGTGTATCAAAAGTTAAAAATGGTTTTATTTAGTTAATTGTTTTTGCTTGAGGTTGCTTCCATTTTAGTTGTGTATTTAATTAAAATATATTGAGTTTATATTAAAACTATTTATTTAATTGAATTTTTTACAGTTTTATATTTCATCTGCTGTTATTTTTATATTTTTTCAATAACATCCTGCAATTTAATACAATTTCCATTTGCTCCTTCATGTTAAATCAATTTAAAGTACAACTGTGAATAATGTCTGTTATTAAAATACATATGTATGTATGAGTGTATGTATGTATCTGTGTGAGAATGTACTTATTTGTAAATACGTGGTATGTTTAATAAATCTTTAATGGATTTATTTTAATAAATACGTTTATTAATGGGATATTCGTTACTTCTTCCTTTATTTGGGAATGCTTTATCCTGCTGCGACGAATTCGAAGGATAGAAGATTTACTTGGCTGATCCAATCGGATATAGCGATTTGAAGATTCCTCCGATAGTTTAAAAAGTGGAAATTCAAAATACTACCGGACCATATGAAGTGATTTTTTTTCAATTAGTATTTTTTGGATAAAATGGCACAAAATTGTGCTCTTAAAATATTTTTTTCAAAGCTTAAAAAATAGTTTTTTTTACAATTATATTCGCATAGATATTTTCTAACATCATTGAAATATTAAAGTCTCTTAATTTATCTGCAAAAATAATTAAGCACAAAATTACAGAAAAATTCTTAGAAAAGCAGCGAATAAGCAAAGAAAGTCAGTGTTAGTCATTGATGCAGAAACCCTTCATTTACTATTAAAAATAGCTGAAGAATTAAAAAAAGAGGCTTCATGAAACAAGTCTCGCAAAATTACATAATTGCAAAGTCTCGTCGTGTTTTCATCAGATCTATTCTGTTCTGATTATTTATACGATGATGCGTGTGTGTGTGCATGTGAACCTATCGTTTTTTAAGAATTGCTTAACAGATCGGAACCAAATTTGTGGCAATCCAAGGACACTGGTGTGGCCCAATATTGAGTATTGCAAGTGACGAATGTCGCTTGATTTTGAAAAAGTTTTATTTCTCGTATCAAAAAGCTGAGCAGAGCTCAGTCCAGTGATGTACAACAAGGCCAACTGGTTTCCATCTTTTTTTCTGCGAAAGTGCCCTTCTCAGCAGTATTTAATAAATTATTAGTTAGTACTCGTAAATACTCTTGTTAGCGTTCTTGTAAACACTTTTATAATTTTGCTTAACCATCTCTTTGCGAATTTAGACCAACAACTTGCGGTCACTTTATTTAATTATATAACGTTCCTTCCATGTGTGAGGATATGTAAACAAAAACAAATACTTACACATCCACACGCACACATATATATATATATAATTTTTAATTTTTTTGTATGTGAGAATAAAATCTTTACACAGAAAAAAATGTTAAATGTTTTCTGATCACGATTTTTCAATACTTGTTTTATCTAAATGTTTGAATACGAAGAGTGTACCCCCAATAAAAACAAGCTCTCAAATATTTCCCTGATGAAGAATTTTGCATATTTGACAAACGCAACTGAATGAGTTTTTGCTGAAATTTTTTTTTTATTTTCCTAATGAATTTTTAAAATGTTTTATATTTAAATCGATTCTATTTTCAAAAAATACAGTTGCTAAAAATTTTCTTTTCTGTGTAATTCATTGCACTTTTTGCAATAACTTTCCGTTTGGCTTTTTTTGCGCAAAATATTGTTTAAGGACTTTTAATACTGTTTTTCTGGTCCGTTTTAGCTCTACTCGTCCTTAAATCCATGAAGTAGCAAAGATATTTTTGTTTATTTATGTTGACCATGTTTCTGTGTCATTTCGTGGATGAATTTATTTTGCCAAACCTCAAATATTTTACTTGTAAATAAAAACAAAATGTGACTTTTAAGTAGCAGTTTAATCCAATTTTCGAATTAATTTTAGGTAACCTTATTAAATTTAAGATTATCAGTTTATCAATTATAACGACTCTCTTATAAAACAAATAAAAACTTACATTGCTATTCTATCAGCATTTTCTTTTCATGTTTTAATTAAGTCATATTGACTAACTGACAAGTTAATTTTTATGAGTGCAAATGATTGATATATTTATAAAGGTATTGAAAATATTTTAATTACTTTTAGATTCTGTGATTAAAATATTGAAAAATTTTATTTATTGAAACGATATTTTTGTACATCTGCTAACTTTATTTTACTGGATTTTTTTATAACTTAAACAAACTATTTTTACAGAATACGAATACGAAAGTTTTCAAATTACACACAACTTAATGGAAAAGTTAAATACTTTAGTTCTCTCAAGACGTGAGTAAAAATGATATGTGTACATTCTTTAACCGGGATAAATTACAATATGACGATTATTTCTTCATTGTAAAATCAAAAAGAGGTTAACCGTGTTTTCGCATATTTGAAACAATTTTCCGAATAATTGTAAAACCGGTTTCCAAACATAATCAGTTTTTGGTATTCCATACTCACAGTTATTCACGAAAATATCAACTGTTAAAATACCATCAAATGAAGCTGAAATCATTGAGAGATGAAAGTACTCTACAAATGTCAAATATAACAAAATATAAAAAAAAAGTTTATACGTGTATCAGAGGATAGCAATTTAAATTTTAGGAAACCAACAACCAGTTTCAGTTAGTTAATTTAATAAATTGATCGTTTGCTGAAATGATTCAATACTTCCGCGAAGATCACTTCAGCTTCATGTAAAAGAGAATTCTAAAAAGGTGATCAGATACTGAGAAGCCGTGGAAAACATTTCTTTTAATCAAATAATGAAAAAGAATCTATAAAAGCATCAAATACTCAAATGAAAAGTATACACTTAAAACTATCACAACTTGTCACAAATTTTTTCGAATCTATTATTGGGCGTTAAAAGGTTGTCTTTATATTAATTTTCGTTTCTTAATATTCCTGTAAAGAGTTAAATTAATTTATTTGTGCTTCTTTTAGCATTTCAAAGCATATCGAATTAAAGATTGTTAATTTTAATTTGATTTCTTGGAATTTTTCTCACATGGAAAGAGGTCTACTTTTGGGTTAAATTACATTAAATAAAGGGAAGGATCAAGACATCCGCTTAAAAGAATCATTTCATTCGTTCTTTACCTGGACTTATAATACAAAAAAAGATATTTATAATTTTGCTTACGTTGGTGGCCATTTCCAATGAACGACCTGTCATTGGGAATACATTTTAAGATGTTAATAAAAATGGTAACTGAAAATTAATGTGTATTTAAGCACAAATTTGTTTTTATTTGTTATTTCTTAATAATCTCTGGTTAAACTAAAGTCACACATGCGCCGAATCATTTTGTTTTTGTTAGACAAACACGCAACCATCACATCGTTACATCAATTCCGATAACATTGTTGCCGGAAAAATCAACTCACGCAAAGATTTTTCATTATAATGATGTTGCGCGCAAATAAACAAATACAACAATTAACAAGTGAGAGATTTTCACATGAAAAAAGTAAAATAAAAATAACAAAAATATTTTCTTTAAATGTTTAATTTACATTCACAAGAATTAAAAATACATATATTCAGGCATATGTATACACACATATACGCACACATACATACGTACTTATGTACGTCTTGACAAGAACTAGTACGTCCCCGTAAAATGCTGGGAGTTAATTTGAAATGTTTAGCTTTCAGATTTGAATGCTTATTATAAGTTTGGATAAAGTGGAACACATAACAAATAAAAGTATTGAAGTTGCAATAAAATCATTAACATTATCAAATCATTTGTTACCTGTTAACAACTGATATCGATCAGATCAAAATTTCGTTATCCCACTAATGAAAATATTTTTTAAACTTCTTCTCTAATAAAAAAGTAATTAAGGCGGATTTTTCATGTAAAAAATTATCTATTTTTCTATACGTGGAGCCCCCGTAGAGTTGTAGATATCCGACTAGACTATTAGTTTGGCGGTTATAGGTTCGATTCCTGCCTCGAACATTTCGAAATGAGATTAATATTCAATATCTGTATGAAAATATATTAATGAATGACTGAAAAAAGATTTAGATTTGGAATACTTCTAGGGGAGAGATTAAGAATTTGAATAGTTTTTTTACACACATTAGAAAGAGAGAGAGAGAGGTACCCTAATGTGCACACATACTTATATGAACTTAAATGGAAGAAAAAGTAAATAAGAATATTTTTTTTCAATTTAAATTTTTCTATTTTATACTTACGAACGCATGTATGTTTTTCAATAATTTTCTTTCTGATTCATCCTGTAAGCATCTTCTTTGCATCATTGGCACGTTGGTAATTTAGCCGTGGATTGAAATATGTATATGTTTGTATGTGTATGTGTATGTAAGTGTAGATATTTTTAAATTTAAAATTTTCAGGTAAATAGTATTTGACAAACAACAAACAAATGTCAACAACATCAATGTCAAACAAATAATCATCATCGTCATAACAAGCTGCGAAGGAGATTATCCTTGTGCCGCTTATTTATCAAACACTTATTTTACATTCACATTCTCACATGCATTTTTCTAAACATTTGTAAATACTCGTATTTATGCTCAAGGCTTATTTTTGTGACATTTCTGTCTGCATAAATATGGAAGTAAGTGGTGGGGATCGACCGATTCACCATGTTTAAATAGGAATTAAAAAAGAAAACCAATAGAATTTAAAAAAAAAAACATAAGTCTGCAGAATATCATTCAATTGTTCAAAACATTCTTATTCGAGTAACAAAACGTTTTGTAAATTTTTAAATTTAAAAGACAGTTGTGTTTCTTTTTTTATTGGATCAATAAAAAATATTTGCTAATCATCCATTGGGAAGGAATTATTTACTTTACGGTTTTCCGTTTTTGTCTTTAAAGTACTTTTTTGTATTAGAAAGAAGTCCTTCGATTCAACAGTAGAATATCCTTATTAAAAAGGCCTTTTTCAATCACTTTGACCATATGGCTCATTTATATCTTTTTAATGTTGGGTATGTATGTGTGTATGTATATTTGTGTGTTTGTATGTATGTATATTAAAACCTTTTCGATTTCTTCAAACATTTTAATTTATTTTTTATTTATATCCTTCAAAATTTCTGTGCTTTTCCTTAAGAGCTCAGACGACCAATATGTATTTATGTAAAAATATTTTTACGTTTTATTGAATAATTGTTCCTTTTTTTAAGGTGAGTGTAAAGAAAAAATATGCACAAAAAAGATAATTCTAATTAACAGAATCATTCCATTCTTCTTGCCATAAATATCTTTCAAAATTAGTGGCTGCCAATTGCAGCACTTCTATTTGTAAAGGGTGGAACAAAAACCTTCCGTAAAGTGAATAGACGCAACTTCAATCATTGAGGACGATTTCGAATAGACTCATTTAGGCCTTCCTCCATACTGCGCTCAACAGCTTCTTCAGTATGCAGATGCTTTTATGAACGATTATCCTGGCCATAAAATGAACGGAGGGGTCGGCGAGTTCTTGAGGTATCAAGCTATTCATGAAGAAATGGCAAGACAAACTATTGCCAACTTAAACTTAAAGTTCTAAAAAACCACGAGTAATTTAAAATTCAAAATTTTAAAATTTACATTTCATACTTCTCCAATCACGAAACAAGCGCGCTATATATATTTTTCGCATCGCACGAATACTGAATCACGCACTTTTATTCACGTTCTCATGATTTGAGATAAGACAATTTTTAATTTCAATAAAATTTTAATTTAGTTATTAACAAAACATTTAAACAAATGTTGTATAATAACTTTTTGTCGTTTTCAACTGCTGTTTACAAGCACTTTAGTGAAAATGTCCTTGTTTATTTTTAATAAGTACAAACACTGAAGGACACCGAATATTAAGTACTCGTATCAGGATTTATTTATTTTTAATTTAAATCAACATATTGAGAAAAGGGATGAGATGAAGGTTCGGGAATAATGAATTGTTAAGTAGGACTAGACATTATCATTGACATGCACTTAATGTCATTTGCACCCTAATAAAATGCTTTCAATGACTTAATCCTGCATATTGTCCTTATTGCAAAATGCCTAAGGCACAGTTTCATACTGATTCTGTTTCTTCTTCCCCTTATACTCATACGTAAATTTATTATAATATTTTTTTATATTTTCTTGAAATAATATTTGAAAGCTTCGAAGCTGCTGTCTGGCACACAGAAATCTGTGAATGAGTGCTTTATCAAAAATGAAAAGTGGAGATGATTGTTTTCCATTTATTGTGTGTATTTTTATTTATTAGCATTAAAATGAAAATAATTTTAAATTAAATTTTCACACAATAAACGTTTCTCAAAACGAAAGAAATGTCATTGCCATAACACTCAGGAGGTTTGTCACCCATTATATCATTTTCTTAAATATTAAAAGTCAGAAGCTTGAGATTCATAAATTTAAATTGTTTGACTTGTTACGCGTGCCAAATAATCTGCTTACAATCGTCGATTTCCCATTTCCGCTTGTTACTTCTTTAAGTCAAAAAATAAATCTATTTAAATTTTAAAGACATTTAATGTTAACTTGACGACAAGTTAAACAAATAATTAAATAAAAATCTTATTTGAAATCATCACCAACCAACAACACGGATAGAACTTCCATATTCCTATAAAACTCATCACCTCTGCATCAGTGCGAGTGCTGCAGTGACTAACGTTCGGACTAGAGTGCTTTAAAGTACCTACTTAAACTCATGTTGTGGGGTCATGTTATATAAATTTTAAAGAAATACGATGAAAGATTAAAAAATAAAAAAACAATGCCCATAAATCGTAGAAGACAAAATTCTTGTTCACACATTTATTAATTTTTAAATATTTTCCATTTTGCTGTTGTTGATGTTAAGCATTGTATTATTTATTATTATTGTTTTTCTCAAGTGATTGCAAAGAATTTATTCTTCCAGGGCTTTAATCGAAATCGAAATATTCATCATTATTTATTTGGATATTTTCTGACGAGTTCGTTGCGGACCCTCGTCACTAATAATATTTTTAGAAATATCCTTACAAGCAAAGTGTTAAGAAACGTGGCCGGAAAAATTTAACTTATGTTTGTTTAATTTCAAAGATTTTATTCTTTTAAGATCGGATTTTATAATTATGTATATTCATATTTATTTATAATTTATTTTATTGTTTTTATTATTTGTTTTTTAATATTCTTGTAGAATGTTCAAGTTTCTTGGGTGGAAGTGTATGATTTTAATGGGCTTTTAAACTGACAATGCAACAACATACACGATTAAATATTGTAAAATGCTACAACAAACTGTCAACATTTGGTAATTTACGACAAAAGACATGTAAAACGAAATGAAAAGAATACGCCCCTTTAAGTTTCAACAGATGGACTGAAAAAAACTGTTCATTGTGGCCTGCTCTTCATCAATGTGCTAAGAAACATTTTCAAGAATTGGGCGAAGATCATTGCCTGAGAAAATACACATTTTAGCTTAAAAAATATATATGTGCATATATTTTTAGTAAAAATAGGCGTAACTCTATACTATGCGAAAGAGTTGGTGTTTTGTTTTGTTACTTCTTTCAATTCTTCTTATTGGCTGAACATTTTGTTTATTTCTATGTGTGAATGAGCATGTTCTCTAGTTGTTAATATTTATTTTTTAAGAAAAAGTTTAAGGCGTTACTTGCCCTTCTTTCATATATCACACGGTGTTGAGTGTGTTATTGCCCGATCTTTTGCCAAGATCTTGTTTGCTGTCAATGTAATTTAAAATACGCCACTACTCGTCATGCTGTCCGTTTAAAACTGTTTTGAATAAAATTTAACAAAAAAAGTTGAACTCTACGTTGCACATGGAGGCAAAAGTATAAAAACAGAGCGAAAAAAATCACGATTGTTAACCTTGGAAAGATAATTCTGTGTTGATTTCAAATATATGTTTGAATACTTTATTTACCTGAAAACCTGTTGACGGAAATCACGACTTTGGAAACCTCAATATATATACTTTTTTATTTTGGTCTTTATTAATGAATCATAGGAGTAATTAATTAATCTTTAAGGAGAATTCAGCCTCTAATGAAGCAAATCGTCAAGCAGGAACTCTTTACTTAATCAGAAAACAATCACCACGAGCAATATATGACATTTTTTATATTTGATGTGATTGCATGCTACCGAAAATTGTAAAGCCTTTTGAAAAAAATAACTAAAAAAGCAAAAACTATTCCCATTTATTCTTATTAGCAGCATCTTTTCTTTTTATATTTGTTTCTTTCTTTATTTCCATAACAAGTAATCGTCAACAACAGCTGATTTGTATCAATATCACAAACGAATCACGTTTACACCGCGCTGTAAGCAATAATAGATTTCCAAACAAGTCCTTTGTTTACTTGTCAAAAATTTTTTTCATTTACATACGTATGTACTCGTCATATATTTTGGTTTTGTTTTGAATTTTATTTCGATCATGTTTTAAAAATAACTTTTGCTCAGATCTATTATTTCTTAAGTACATTTTGAAAACCAAATAAAACTTCCTTCATGACAAACGTATTATATCAACCGAAGAAAAGACAAATTTTTTGTAAAAATTATCAGCCCAATTATAAACAGAAAATCCTCATGAAAATTTTCCATTTTTCCGTTTCTACTATCATGTGTAAAAGTTCCCTCATTTTACTTTTAGTCCGTTTTTATAAGCCGTGCAAAAGGGGAAATAATAAAAACCTAAAGAGTAGTTATTCTAAATATATTTAAGTTTGGGTTTTTCCTCGAAAAAAAATCCATCACAAAACACGAGGGAGTTTGAATTAATTGGAGAAATTTTTTCTCGATAAAAATCTTTCCTCATGAAACAATATCTTGCGAATATTTATGATTGGGCTGTATATAATAGTTCTGTAATACGAATATTAACTTGAAAAGTTTGACTACGAAATTCTCCGTTTGTTACTGCTATTTAAATTATATATAATCGTATAAATGTGTAGTGATGTCCATCTCTTTATAATTTACTTAATGATAAAACTCAGAAAATTAATCAATTTATAAAAATAAAAAATAAATAATTTTGCCTTATTTGCATCTTATATAAAAGAAAGAATTGACCATAATTAGCCAAAATAACACAAATTAAAAACAGAAAACTAAAATTGGTTAAAAGTTAAAACAAAGATGTAACATTTCTTTTAAAAATCTCATTAGTGATTTCTTTATTTATCGGCAATATCTGCCCCTGTGTGCATTTCACTTTTTGATTAGAACTCGATTCTTTGATTTCCATTATAATCTAAATGCTGGTGTATTATTATCTTTGTAGTTTGGAATTTCCTTAATGATTGTGGTATTTCAATAATATTTCTGAGAAAAACATTTGCAGCATTTTAGAATTTCTATTTCATGAGTTTTCAAAGTAAACTTTTTTATTAATTTTTAGCATTCAGCCATTTGAAAGATTTGGAACGTAATTTTAAAAAACCTGCAATGCATTAATCGATTTAAAAAAAGTTAAAACAACGTCGACATTTAAATAGAAAAACTAATGAAGTAAATTAATGATGACATTTTTTTCTTTAAATTTATAACATCGGCAAGAGAAAAGAAAATATTAACATTTTATTAGTATTCGCAAATTTAAAGTTTTATCATCTGTCTGTCGAAAAAAGGGATTCGTTCGTCTGCAGACGGATTCATATGATTTGTTCTTCTTCTTCTTAGTACAAACATTTATTTGTGAACTTTATGAGGAGTATAAACACAATTTTTTTTAAATAAATATTTACATAAAATGCAGCTTTAGTTTGTCAATCGTAGTCATCAGACGGTTCGTTTTGTAACAATCTGATTTGTGTAGAAATCCTCGGTATTGAAAATCAAACACAACAATGAACATTGTTTTGGCAATATGATGAATGATTATGGCCAATAAACAATACAACACAATTCTGCATCGTGGAAAAAGTCAACAAACTTTGAAATGCTCAACATTTTTTTTGTAAACAAAATTATTCATAAGACATGAAAAACATTTATATATAATTTACTTTTTCTTCATTTCTACATATTCGGGCCTGTTCTGTAAATTGAGTGACTTCAAATCATACGATTTCATAGTTGATAAATTGCAATTTCTTAAATCGCACTTCTGAATGCAATATTTTGAACATCGAAACCCACAGAAAAAAATTAAAAATATTACAAATAACTCAGCTGCTTTACTGAAACTGTTTTTTGAAATCGTGTGATCACAACAGTCGATTTACAGAACATGGCTGATTGTTAATTTTGCGTGAATGCGAGTAATCAGCGTTTCGAAGAAATTTAAATTTCATAAAACCAAATATTAGTTAAATTTATTGGATTTGAGTGTTTGTTAAATATTTAAACAACTTCAGAAACAGAAGGAAAAGAAACAGACTAGTTTCACTTTTGTTTTTGAGTCTGATTTTGTAATATTATTTTGCTTATGATTTTTGCAATATTCAGAAGTTTTTTAGATTTCCGAATATGACTCAGATGAATTTAATACGATTTTGCAATTTCGGCTTTAAGAATGTCATTTTCTTAATGATATTTTCATGCTCTTATTTTCGTCAAAATGAAAATCTTTGAGAAAGATTGAGGATGATTTACAAAAAATAAAAATTTTTTAACATTTTGAAATTCATACCTTCTGCACCATGGATTTGACTTTTGGATGAATTTCATATTCCCATAAACAGTGTGAAAAAAACTTACGGAAAATCGAGTTGCTAAATTTTTCAATCAAATTTCCGAAGTAGTATTGAGTTTAAAAGGAGAGTACGCATTAATTTTGATATATATTATCTACTGCATCGATGCGAAAACAATAAGTGAAGGCATTTTTAAGCTGAATCAGAAATTAATGTACAATTGTTTGGTCTCGAAATTTAAATACTTATTTTTGTATTTTTAATAGATTCGCGCATTGCATTTTAACAAAATAAATAAATTTCATTGAACAATTGCGCAGGATTTTTTTTCCCTGTAGGAACAAATAAAAATTTTCAAGCCAGAAGCCAGTACCAAGAAAGAAATTTCTAGAAATTATTACAAACGCTCTTTTTATTTAAAAAATTTTTATAAGTAATTAATGTAGTAAATTTTAGGCAAATAGTTGACCTAACCATCAACAAATTTAGAAATTTGTTAATATTTGATTTCTGTTTCAATTATTCAAAACAAAACTTATCGTTTTCTTTTCTAAAAAAATTTAATTTTTTTTACTTTCTTTATAAAAAAATTGATATTCAAAGTTTTCTTAGACAAAAATCTTCTCTCATAATTTCTAATAGACTCACTATTTCAAAAAATCATTATACTGCAAATTTTCAATAAAAAGGGCAAAAAATGTTACACTTTTTTTTTTAGAAAAGAAAACGCCATAAATTGTGACTCAGAGTGTAAATCGTTTTATAATTAAAGAAGTATCTACAATATATTTTGGCCTTAAACACATTTTTCCAGCTGCTTAACCAATTAGCTTTCGGAAAAACATGAATGTTTGTATGACATTTAGGATTCTTTAGTAATAATTTTAAGTTAATGGCCAATTTAAAATTCACTCACTGTGAATTATAAAATAGCAAACTGTCAGTTACTGCGTGCTTTTAAATTTAAAGAAACAAATAAAAATTAAAGACAAACTGCGAATAATTGAGTTAGTTGCACATAAAGCGAATATGTGCATGGTGCCCTAAGTTTTTTCATATTTTATAATTTAATGATGTTAAACAAAATCAATCAAGAGTATTCTAAAGCAGAAAAATTTCCATTTCTAATAATTTGCAATAATAAAATTTTGGATCTGTTTTTTTCATAAGTTCTTATAGTTCAGAAAATTCCTAATTATAATTTTGTTTAAAGACGCATAATAAAATTAGTGATATACTGAAGTGAGTGTGATTAGATCAATCGTATTTGAAATAAAGAATAGGAAACTTAAATAGCTTCGTTGACTTTTTTTATCAAATAATAAAAAATTCCAAACCATTCGAGTCATGTGTCTTTTTTAAACACGCAGTAAATTTGTATTCGGAACATCTAAATACATTTTGACTACATCTGCACAGTACTACGAATGACGGTTTCATTAAAGTTTTTGAGTTTCCAACCAAGAGACAAATGTAAAATAGGAAAACTAGCACTGACTGCAACAACAATTATGGCGACGCTAAAATATTAAAAATAAAAATTGCTTTTACCCTCCACAAATTAAACAAAAATAATAATTTAGCGGTGTGTTATTGTGTAAACAAAAATGGAAAGACATGAAATACGATAAAAGAAAAATAAATTTTGAAAACAAAAAAGAAACTAGGAATCACACATAAATGTGCTCTTGTTGATTTTATATATTTTTATATTTTGCAGTTTTGAATGTAATCGCAAAACAAAAAGGGAGTATCATTCGAACAACATGCCAGACACTACGGCATAAAAGTGGTTGGAGTGCTTTCACGGATTTGCAATTTGAAGAAATAGTTGCCAGATTGGTAAATAAAAAGAATGGAAGGCATTTCCATGACGATATACACTTTACCAGTATCTATGCAGTGCCCTTTTTTCACTTTTATACTTGAGAAAATCTCATTTAGAAAATGCATGCAAAGACATGAATATTTTTTTAAAGATATGGAAATGGAAAATTCTGGGAAATAAAATTGTAAAGTTCTCAGATGACTCAAAATTACAAATTTAAAAAAAAATTCTAAAAATTAAAAATAAGTATTTTTGTCTGAAAGTTAATTTTTTAAATAGAATGAACTTATTAAGATTATATAAATAATTTGAATAATAATTGAGCAGATTTTGTTGCAGCCATTATCAATTTAAGAGCAATTTAGTTTTCAATTCTGAAGAATTTTCTTCATTCCATGGTCGCCGATTTTATAAGTAAATTTTGTTACTCGTGGTTGAGGTGATGTTAATTATTAAATCTCTTACAATAAACTATTGTTACAAACTTCATTTAGTGTAAATTATTTATAAATAATTGAAAAAAGGTCACAAATTTTATTCGCAAACACTAAATAAACGAAGTACTCTAAGTAACGATAAATTTTTATATCTGGCAACAGTGTTGACAAAAACTATACGCGCTTTTATTTTTTATTTATGTGCATTTGTGGGCATCGTCAAATATGTACATCGTCACCAGCATCATTGAAGATTTGTCTGAATGAAGTAAGTGGCCTTTTCAGTAGGATGCTTCAAGTGTAAGATGATGATAAAGATGATTTGGATGTTGCTGTTGTTTTATATTTATTGCTCAATTCTAATGACTTTAATGAAATTTTAATACATTTTGAAGTTAATTTATTGCATACAAAGCTTTTGCAACATAAAACACTTAAAATAGTTGTGTGTGGCATTAATGTTTATTTGCTCCTTGTTTTCATCGCGTTGCCTTTTTTATTTTTTTCATAAGTCTGAAGACAATTGCAGAAAATACTTTTAAAAGTAGACATAGTATGCCTTGAAACTACAAATAAGTTAACTTGAATAGTTTTTTTTTTAATAAAACCTATAAATTTTATTTTGAAATCTGCGAACAATTTGAGGTCGGAGTTCGCTAACGATTCAAATGCTCATTTAGATTTTATTGATTTTTGATAGATTTCGCATGATGTAATTTGGTTGCTGTTCTATAAATCGACTGGCATAAAAATATACCTTCTATCACTTGATTTCTTTAAAAAAAATCCCTATTTTTAAAACATCAGTCTGCATCCTTAAAAAAAGTCAGATACTTACATGACTTGCTAAATGTAAAAAACAAAGAAGCAGGAACAATAACACAAAGTACTTTGCTTGATAAATTACTTACAAGACTCTTGTTTGTAAAAGACTCTATTTTATAAATAAATTAACAATGATTAATGTTTATAAGTAATTAGTCGAACTTTTATTAATATTTTATATATTGAAACGATTAATTTTGGCTCAAGTTCAAACCCGAATTTACCCATTTATTTATTCTAATTTTTTATTTTTTAATTTTTATTAGAAAATTTTTTGGATAAATTCATTATTATTTTTTTATTAAGAGAGTACTATATATAGAACAATTTTTATTATTCATCATACTAGCAGAACGGATCAGTACTGATTTCGAGGTCGCTACACCATCTCATCAGCGTTCTTTGTTCAATTTTACCACTTTTGACGGTGGATACTAGTGATCAGGAATATCAACTATTTAACCGTATTATTTAACAAATTAGGATACGAAAAGTACAAACTTATTCATTTTCACATGTCAAATCAATTTCGGTTAGTACGAAATCCCATCTATGATGAATAACTACTCTATATATTTCAGTCTCTCTTGCTTATTCAGCGCCATTGGCTGCTGAGAAATAAGCGGTACTTAATCATGTTGTTAGGTTTCTGTCATTTGTAGTTGAATTTCTTTTTTAGTATTCAACCGACTATGACCAAGTAAACATATAGAAAAATTTTCTAATAAAAATTAAAAAATAAAAAATTAGAATAAATAAATGGGTAAATTCGGGTTTGAACTTGAGCCAAAATTAATCGTTTCAATATATAAAATAAATTAACAATGTTTATTATTTTTTCTGTTTTAAATTCTTGAATGAATGTGTGTATTTTTGTTCTGATAATTAGAATATCTCATGTAGTTTTGGACTTATGAATTTGAATCTATTTTGTTTAATTAAAATGCCATTAAATACGATACTCTGAAAACACTTCAAAAAACTACATCGTTTTTAATGCGGACATAAAATAATAACGATAATTAAAAATAGCCAAGAACCAACTCCACTCATTAACTTTATTAATTACTTAATTAGATCTTTGTCAGCTCTATTTTGTGGCTAAAACCAATTTTAAAATTATTTCAAAATGTTTTTCCTTTTATTTTCCACGTTTCCATTAATTAGAGAATCATGTATCAACATTATTTTTAATTTAGCTGATTTGTAACAATTCAATGTTAAATGTTATTTTATTGAAACCTTCGTTACTCTTTTCTTCAACAAATTTTAGTTTTTCTTTTTTAAATTTTTTACCAAATCATGTTGTATAAATGCTGCATCGAAAAAGTATTAAAACTAATGGTCACATTAGAAACATTAGAGGCTGGCCAGAAGAAGAAACAAATAATGAGTTCTTTCTTTACTTTTAGTGATCCACTTAAAAAAATTTTTTAATGAATAAAGCCTTGGCAATAAGGAAAATCTTTCTTTGTAGTTTCTAAACATCTATAAACTTGTACAATGATTTCACGAAGAACAATCAATTATTGAAATATTTAAAACTTTCCCAATAATTTTCTATTGATACATGTTTTTTAAATAGAAATGGAAAATGTATATATTTTTTTAAAGTTGTGTTCAATATAAAGATGTAACACTTTCAAACCTCTGCCGTGTGATACTATCTGAAGATTTTACAGAATGCATTTAAATTTTAATTGTCCCTTTTTAAGGCAAAAGGTCGGTCATTGTGTACGTCATCACATTGTGTGTATGGATGCATGTAAGCAGTGGTAATTACAAATGACTTGCATTATATTAATATTTTTAACGAATACGTACTTATGATCTACTACTACCCGTACTTTAACTATTAATTTTTTTTCTGTTTCATATTCTTCATTAGTGTTTGATAAAAGGCCGCAGTTTCTGCGCCTCTTCCGTTTCGACTAATAAAGTCATACAAACCTTTAAAATAAAACTCGACTCATTTCCCTTTTAAAACCAAATAAATACAAGACTTAAATGGATTTTAAACTTGTCTACATTTCGTGATTTGAAATACGATTTCGGAATAGTGAAATGAGTCTGTCCATTTGAATGTGTGTTTCAGTGTCATTAGAGGCACTTTTTCTTATGTGCGGAGTATTTATGTTCGAACATGTCTGTATGCTTCAGTATGTTTTATATTCATGTTAAAATTGTCATGATTATTTATTAGCTGACATTCGTTGGTTACACGTTGTAATCAGTGTTGTTTCTATACATTTCTAACAAGTTTAGGTATTTTCTATTGTTGTACTTTTTGAAGTTGACCGACTCAACCGCTCTGTGGCTTACAAAGGATACTTATTGTTAATTGGCTTTTATTTTACCTTTTCGGGAATGATTTTCGTTTTGTGCATCTACTGTATTATTTTATTCACTGGAAGGGTTTGGTCGATTGTTCTTTGAAAAGGAAAGAGGTGTTACACATACAAAATTAATGACACTTGCTTTATGTTTTTGTAGTTGTCTTAATAATCACTCGAATATTGAATACTTTTGGTCTTGTTCCTGTGATTTTAGTTTTCTTCTATTTCGTTTAGTTAATGGTAAAAATGATTACAGAACACTGTCATGCTTTTATTATTTAAAAGCACCAAGTAATTAAAATATTATTTCACAATGACACGTTTTTAGTAGAGTTGTGGGCGAACAAAATATTTTTGAAGGACAGACAATTTTTTTCATTTGGAATAAAAATAGTTTGATCAGTTCCTATAGCATTTTCGAAAAAAACGAATAATTATGATTCCGAAAATCATGCCAGTTTTTCTATTTTTGTATCACTCTCGTTGTGCCAATATCCATCCAAAAAATATCTTTTGAATTGTATTCGATTTGTTTTTATTTTTTTAACCATTTAGTTCATACGTACCCATCGCAAAATAATATAAAACAGTTCTTTAGGAATGACTTATTCATCGTAACAATTATGTACACATGCAGTTGCGTATTTTTGGCCAAAGCTCTTCAAAGGATATTTTATTTCTGCGAAAATCTCTGACAACAACACTTACTCTCTCAATTACTCTGCAATTGATTTGTTCTCTGTCGATCTAGCTGTGTTGGTAAAGGATTTGAATCTTAAACATGTCCTGAAAAAATCCTGAGCTAAACCCATTTATTTACGTTAAAATCTGCATTCAAATAAATAAATAAACTCACCTTGTAGTTCTAATACTACATTTACACATGAAAGCAATTTCTTAATAAAATATCAAATAAATAATTTAATTTCGTGAAAGTTATTTGAAAGTTTATGCACAAAAGCGAAATATCATTTTGAAAATATCGTCAAAACGTTTAGCAACGATTGCTATTCTTCTTATATTATTGTTGTGTTAACTTGATTTAGGGGAAACACTGAAATTTTTATTATTATATATTTTCATGATATTATTTGTCTTTTATTCATTTGAAAAGAAATTATTATAATATGTGGTAGATATACACAAATCAAGTTAAACTTAAAAATATTATTTAACACAATCCAGAAATTTCGAATTAAAGTATTCAATGGAGAACACTCTCTGTCATTTTGCTTTAAGGAAGTTTTACAAAATCAATCTCTTTAAAATGTCGATGAAAGCTGGGCGCTGCGTATGTCGAATTAAAGTTGAAACTAATGAAATCGTGTTCATTTATTTGATTTAAAATACATATTAAAATAAATATCCATACTGTTCAGGCTCAAAAAAAAAAACAAACATAAAAATGCACATTCGCATACTCATGCATTGTATTAATTGTGACACATTTCACAGCACTTAAAAAATTAATTAATACAAAATGTGAGTTCATCCTTTAAAAATGTGCTCATGTTTTCCTTAGTGACTTAATTAAGACATTTTATTTGGTAAATTAGAGGTTCCGATAAATCTGGCATCAGAATAGCAGTGCAGTGCAGTGCAGTGCAGTGAACAAATGCTGGATTACACATGTTGCTGTTGCACACTTAAAAAACATGCTAAAAAGAAATTGCTTTCATTTAATACGAAATCGCTTTTGTGTGCCAAAGAAGCTGAACTGTAAAAAACAAAATACTTGCGGAAACAGGGAAAAACAGAAGAGGAAATCTCTTTAATCTTGAAATTTCATCATCAAAGTTGTTTTTCAATCTGTTGCAATTACGGATGAGACAAATGATTTTCTTGAAATATTTTGACATTCAGCGTGCGGTTTGTGATCAAATGTTGAATGCTGTTGAATTTAATCAGCGATAGGAAATGTTGACAATATAATTAAATTCATATTAATGTTAACTGACAGGTGTGTAAGACGTAGTGAGTACTTGTGTGAGTGTTTGCATGTAGATGTATCTGTGTCTATGTATTCAATCCAGCAGGGATATTAAAATGTATTTTTGCAGTACGCAAAATGACAACACGTTATTCATTGAAAATTAACAAACAACTTTCTTTGGGTGTAAACTGAGATGTGAGTTTCTTTAACTTGATGCAATTTAAGGTTCTTCATTTGCAGGTTTTAGGTTTCCCTTTGGGGATATTAATTATTCAGTTGTTTGTTTTATGCAAATTCACATAAATCAAGTTTAATGTACCATTTTGTTTTGTGACTTTTCAACGCATTTAATTACCCCTAATATATGAATGCAACGTCTTTTGTGGTGTGGCTGTTGCTTTTGTTTAATATGTATCTTTTAGTCTTCTAATTGAATTTGAATTGTTTTTACTGTTGTCTGAGGTCAGCAACAAACTGTCATACATTTTAAATTTAAAACAAAAATATTCTTCTCAATTTTGCTGGTTGGTGTTTGTTTTTTCAGTTCTATATTTGTTCAAAACGCCGCTCATTAAATCTTTTTAACGACTTTTTGCGGTACGTTTAATTTCTTTCGACGTCAGTCTTCACAAGCAAATGTTTTTTAAAAGTCTTATTGCAGAACTTTCCGCATCGAATCTTCGCATACGTTTACGTATTTTAGATCCTATTAGTTTTGTGCGAATGTACGAATGTATGTGCCAACACGATACCATAGAGATTTAGAGACTTCCCTTTTTAATGTATTTGCGTATAAATAAAACAGTCAGCAATGAAAACGGCGAAAAATATCTCAATTTGATTTGACGTAGTGAAGTCAAAGATTGAACTTGTCGTCATTAGTTTACATTTTGTAGACAAGAAAAATTTATTCACCATTTAATTATTCTCAACAAATTATTTCTTAATAAAGGATTTCAAATAAGTCCACAACTTTTAAAATCTCTGAATTAGTTACAGTACGAATTTTAAAAATTTTATGAATTTTTGAACGTTGATTTTATTTTATTTATTCAAACCATTTAAATAAATTCTTAGAATTTTATTTGTCATTATTATTATATTTTTTGTGTATTATTATTATTTTTTTAATTTTAGTATGAAATGCATACGAATACATATTTCCATAATGTTTTTTTAGAACATCTTATTCAAATAAATCTTCAAATAATATCTATGAAAAATGCATGCAAACGTTAGTTGAGAGAAATAAATTTGAAGACGATGTCTTGTCTGTATTTATTCGAGTACTGGTACACGCGAGTGATGGAAAAATCCATACTATCGTAATTTTTTTTTGATACTTTTTTGTATTGAAAAACACCATGTTATTCCGTTGATTCATTTGATACTTACAGATTTCTCAGCCTTCAAGTACTTGTAGTATCGTCGTTTTATAGTCATTGGAATGTAATTTAAGAAACCTAACAATGTCCGCAAATTATGGGACTGATTCGGAGACAAAAAATAAAATTCTCTTCAAAATTTGTATGAAAAATACCAAAAAAATTATTGCTTTCCATAAAAATTTCCAAAAATAAGTTTTGTTAGCATTTGTAAATGAACTGGTAAGAAAAATTTGTTTTTAAAAATAAATTTTCCTTAACTTATCTTTTTATTGAGATTCTACAAAAGTTAAGAATAAAATAGCAAGTAAGAATTCAAGCTTTATTTCAACCTGTTGTCTACATTTGTAAAAAAGATTGCGAATAAGATTTTATATCGAATGATCAGAATTAAAATTTGTTTTGTTTGTTAGTTTGGAGAACGTAACATGCACAAAATATCAGCTGCAATATAATAAACATATTGTTTTAGTTAAAAACAAAACATTTAACAAATTCCTTTAAAAATAATTAAAACAAAATTGATTTAGTACTGTGGGTGTCAAAAAAGTAGTATTTAAGTTTTGTTTTATACCCAAGAAAAATTAAATTTTCCATCACTGATACACAAAAAACTAAAGAATGTGTATCATCTATAACGACGACTGCCACGTTGCTGTCTAGTGTACAGAATAGTGTACATAAATGCATATAAAATAAACAAAAATCGCATATATTATGGCCAACAAAAGATGTTAGGAGTGCACATTAGACTGGTCCAAAATTTTAAAATGTTACAAAGCTTCACAAAGCTGACATATTTAAAAAATCTATATGTATATATTTTATCGTTATAATTTAAAATATTTTTTATTTAATCCGATCACTCAAAATTTTGTAACTTATTTTCATGAATAGATTAGGGACAGGCAGATAGTCCATGAAACATACCAAATAGTTGTCCCACGAATACCCAAGTACAAACAATTGAGCAAAGTTTTGCATTATCAATATGCACTCCGCAGATTTTGCGTTAATTTTGTTCTCTTTGTTTTTGTTTTAACTTCTTTGTTAAATAGTTCCAGTTTGCTTTTATATTTCCGTTTAAGATTCCGCATTTAAATTTTTTCTTTCTTCTCAACCATTTTCTAAATAGTTCAATTGAATTAAAATGAAAGTTATTTTGATTTTCAATCAAACCACTTTCACTTGCTTCGCAAGCAGTATTACGCAAGACCTCATTTAAATTTTGGCCATAAAGAGATTCCCTAATGTTACAACTTACACAGCATTATTGTGCGATTATATAAGTGTGCGGTGACTGCAGGCACTGCAGATTTTTCATTTTAGTAAATATTGTAAAGATACAAAAAGCAACTGCTCAAACAAAATGTAAAAATGCAATATTTACTTTATGGGAACAAACAAAAAGCAAATCCACACACAAGCTTAACATTTGTATATGTGTGTGTTTGTAACCCCTTGTTTAATCAAAGGAGTCTTTTTCAAATTTTCACACTGCGAGAATTAATCGAAAGCTAAAAGATAATTTCAAAAGGTTTTAGTTTTATTTCCAACAGTGGTCTTAAACTATTTGTTTGTATAAATAAAAAACGCCTTCAATAGTATAACGAAAGTTGTCGAGCTTTATTCACCGAAACTAATCACTTCGCTTCAAGATGGTAAAAATATCTTAACTCTGCTTCCAACATTCAAAATATAAACATTTGTGATCTCAAAGAGTTATTTATATTCTCTTACATTGTTAGAAATTAGAATAGTTTAAATCTAAAATTAAACTGGAATTTCTTTGTTTTTTGATATTTTCTTTATGTTTTACTAGAGCAAACCCGCAAATCCTGCTTTACTGGAGAACACAATAATATACGGTTACGTCTTTTGTATTAAAAATGGAATCTTCTAAAAAAAATGGACTTTCAAATGACGCGTGCAAGCAGATCATCGATGTTGTCTATCGATAAAATGTATTTCTCATAAGGAAAATGTAAATGAATTCACACACATTTTGTATGGGAAAACACACCATCGCCATCACATGTCCATATAACGCATATGGCCATTTTTCGATGTTTGTTTTTGAACCATCAGTGAAAGTAGACCTTTCCGACGCATTTATTGGTTTATAATTCGGCTCAGTGGTTCTCAAGTTATAAAATGTTGAACATTGGATAACTTATAAAATTATTTACTATTAGGAATAACAATTGGCTTAGATTTCCAAGCGTGTGGGTCGAATAAAATGTGTATCGGATGGAACAACTACATATTTAAACTTTAAACTAAAGGATTTTATTTTAAATTTAGATTGAGAAAAAATTTCATTTTACACTGAGAATTTTAAATGGTCAACTCTTTAATAATAATAATAGTAATAATATATTTATGCAATACAAATTATAAACTAAATTAATGTGACCCATCGTAGCCTGCATTCAAGATATGCAAACGCTTTCAATTTCCTTTTACTTTTGTTAGTTTAGCTTTATATGCGTGTCTGATGTTCAATATGCACCTGCTTGAAAAATGGGCGTGGCGACCGATAACTTGCTGTTGTTGCATTTCGCCCTCTATTGACAGATTAACAAAATGGAGTGCACATTTGCTTTAGTTTTGTTGGTTGGTTCATGGACACTGAGTTGTTTTACTCATGTTGTTGCCTCTTTGGGAATGTTTCTGACTTATATTTTTTTGTAGTTTGTTGTTATCTTTGGTTAACCCTTTAACTCCATTTCAACACAAAGCAAGAAATTCACCGAAGCAGCGAAGCGTTAAAATTGCTAGACGCCATTCTTGTTGCAAGCACTTTGCTGGTGTTGCTGCTGATGTTGTGTTGTTTGTTTCTGAGTGTTTTTGTTGTAAGCAATTTGCTATTGTTGAATTTTCATCGTGTGTAAGTAAGTTGTTTTATTGTATTTTTTCTCACTCTGGTAGCTGCCTCAACATTGCTTTTGTCGACTGCAAATGCAGAATGTTTTGTTTTCTTTTTGCAAAAAAAAAAAAACGAAATAAAAATGTTGATGTTTCTGTTGATGTTTTGTTACACCCACTTCCTGTTTATGTTAATTTTTGTTTGTTTAAATTTTTGTTTTGTTTAATTTTTTGGCGAACTGTTTCACACATTTTCAAACAATATTTATACACTTAAAACAGCTACGAGTATTTAGTTGATGCGTACCAGGCTTTGGGATTTTCCGTACTTTTTGGCTCAGGATTAAAAAATCCAATTCTAGGGAATCCTGTCAAATATAAACTATTTTATTATCAAGGAAAAGTGAATTGGACTAATAGATGGAACAATTTGAGCACAATTTTTTCCCCACAACACAAATCGTCAGCCACACTTGGGTGGATTTTTCTAAACATTATAAGTATTGGAACAAATTTATATCTCTTCTGAATCAAGTACGAGTATCCAGTTATGAACGAAGTTTCCTTGTTTTACTAATAATGAGAAAAAATATGAGGATGGAGTGGTTAAAGAAACACATTTGAGTAGTTTTCTTTTCAATAATTACTCATCAAATGAACCGATTAATACGTTAATCAGAATACTTCTTCGTAATGCATTTCTTAAAATGAATTTGAAAGATGGAAAGAGTTTGAGCGAAAATAAATCCAAGTCATATTGGCGTACAACCAATATCTTCCTTAATATTTATAAAATTCATATTCATAACACCCATAATTGAAGTCTTGCAGAAAAATCTGAGAAAAGTCAAGATGCTTTTATAACCTCGAAATGGATTCATAATCATCATTCAGGTATTTCGAAGGCAAATTTTAATTTCCAATAATTTTTGATCGATTTTATAGGAAATTTAAATAAACTCGATAAAATATTTATATATTTGACTTAAATGTGCACATGAACTTGTGAGGGAGGTACACGTGAATCGTTTCATTGAACTAACGATGTTATAAGGACAAAAAAAAATTGTACGCGTAAACAAGGAATGCAACGTTTTTGTTGCTGCTGATGTTGTTCGTTGTTTCAGTGTGTTCATATATTGTTCATTTTATATGTGCAAAAGATAAACAATTTGGTAGGCGTTTCATTCCCATTGCTCATTGTTGTACTAACTTTAGTTTATTGCAGTTAAAATATTTACTGGTTGCGATAGTGTCGTTTTGAAATTTACACTTGGTTTCATGCTGACGGCTGTAAAATCTATAGTTTGTTTGATATTGTAAAGTTTAGAGTCCACACTCATTTGCAAGTAGCTGAAGTTTTGATTTTAGGTATCTTTTGAAAACAAATCAAAAGTATTAACACCAATTATAGTGATGACTTTTAAGCTGAAAAATAATAAAATTATAAAAATAGTCAGACAGGTGAGACATTTGTTTACATTTTCGCACTGAAGTAAATCATATTAAGCAGCAGGTAGAGCAGTGAATGGTCGATAGGGAATACGATTTAAATCAAAAAGTAATTAATAAACTTAATTCTTTTCTAACAAAAAACGATGTTTAAGTCGACACTTAATAGGGAAAACTACAATCTCGCTTTAAATTTGTTTGTAATGATTGATTAAATAAATGGAAGTCATTTACAACTCTTATTAACAAAATCAATTATTCTCGTTTAAGAATATTTAAAGTTTGTATTTTTTGTTGGAAAAAGAGAAAAATAAAATTTAAAAAAATAATGATGTACACCGCAAGTGTGTGTTCAATGTTATTGATAATGATTCTCTCTAATTCTATTCTTTGAAATTTGTTTGATTTTTAAAATTTAGCGAAGTGGGATTTTATTTATTTTCAAGTTGAAAAAGTACGAAACATATTGGTTTTTTTAAGTTTCGTAATGTAAATTCTTTTTTGCCTTTCATACGGCGTGTGGAAAAAAACCACTTTGCCAACATTATTGCGAAAATCATTAAACAGAATCACGAAGCAAACTAACACTATTTTTGTGATAACATGAAAACTAAAAACGCCGGAGAAGACCTCCGAATTCAGAAAAAACAAACAAACTTAAAAAAATACTTATAAATAAATTAATACATTTTCTTCAGATCCATTCTATGAGAACATATGAAATACATAAAATTTTTGTGAATGATATGCATAAAAATAATATTATTTATTTAAGCTTTCGTTTTTCTACCTACAGAAATTTTTCACAATAAAAAAATTTTTACTTTTACGTTCTTTTATTAACGAAATAATGCATTATTTTTACTTCATCATGTGAATCTTTCTATTGACATTTGTGATCCAACAAGAACAAAAAAAAAACAATGAAAATCGCTTTAGAAATGTCAGCAAAACGTCAATCAAATGTCAAAATAAAATGTAATAAGGGTTAAATGATTGTTGTTTTAAACATAAATGCGCAAAAAAGGAATACATTCATACACTTAATCAAGCGTCGCTTTCATGATGTCGAAGTTCATTTGCTACATACATGCATCATATAATCCTTAAATTATTATTTGTATTTCATGTGACGCAACGTGTGAAACTCGTAAAATTCAAAAATAAATATTATGTCACATTTTTGCTTGTTGTAGATTGTCATTGGATGAGCAAGGATTCGATCATATGCTATTAAACTTACATAAAATTTGTTCGAAACTTAACAAAATATACATATGTAGAATAATCTGTCGGCTTATTACATCATTTAGCATTCCAACAAAAATACTTCAATCACAGTCAGTTCTAAGACTCGCACTTCTTGCTGATATCTTCACTATTTGCAGAAACATTAGTCATTAGCATACAATTCAATTTGAATATCCTACGAATGTTTTGGGAGTTCATAATTATCTTTATAATTACATACATCCAGCGTCTTCGATAACACGCCGACTGTCTCCCCGTATGAGTAACTGCTGAAATCAGTGTCATTTGAACATGTTATGTAGTGAGTAGTGCACTCTTTAGTTTAAATTGCGAAGTCTGTAGTGGGTTAAATAACATATTGATAGTGAGTGTAAGTTTTCATCTTATAATTGTTGTCTGTATATATTTATACATTTACTTAACAGACAACACGTTTTCATTTTCCATAACAATTTAAGGATTAAAATTATAATCCTTGGAAAAAGTACGCTTCAATATTGTTTATTATGTGCAAGTTTTGTCACACAAAGCGATGTGTGTAATTGTGAATTGTGGTAGATATTGAAAATGTAAATAAATCAAATATTACCAAATTACTAATGGACAAAAACTTAATCATCCCGGATGATATTTATTTTAGGCCTTATATTTAATATAAACACACGCACACACTCACACAAATGTAGTCATGAACGCATTCAATTTAAACCAACAAATACAGACATAAACGCTCAATATTTTGTCTTTATTACGCATATTTGCTTGCTCGAATACGAATGCGTTGCGACAATTTAATCTCTAATCAAAATTCAAAATCATTTGAATTTGTACAAAATTTGTACACAAATACAAATAAGCTTACTCACACACACGCGCACACACTCACATCAGTATTATTAGTTGTGTGTGCGAGTTTGAAAATTAACATTGAAAACCATCGAACACTGTGCAATATTATTTGCCATAATGTCCATTAATAACAACAGCAATAACAACAATAACAGCTTAATTCCGGCGTCCTTCCATCAACATATTCATACGACCACTCATCGGTTTATTTGTTTGTTTGTATGAGTAAGAACACACACTCTTTCATAAAAGCGATATTCTTAACAAATATTGCACATTGTTTAGCAGGCGTTTTAATCCCTTGATGACAGACAGTTGGTTTTTAGAGAATTATTGGCATAAACAAAAACAGATTTTAATACTTTTTTCCCCATACATTCAGGAGATGAGTCAGTTATCGCACCCACCCTGTTTTATATGCGTTTATGTTTGATTTTTTAAACAAATTCTAATAAAATTCTCTACTCCAAATTTAACTTCCACTTGTCGAATTATATATAAAAATCATGGATGTACCAAATTAATATGTACGAAAATATTATATATGAATTGTTTCACGGTCGATGATTATGGCCCATTAGCTCGACCTCACTGCAAAATTATTTTTTACTTTATAACTTGTAGGGAAATATTTAAAGGTAAATTATTTCCAAGTCTACTTTGCTTAACACAAAAGATCTCATTTTTTCAGTGGAAAATTTTTATAATAAATAAAAATCTTAAAACTTTCAATTTCTAAAGAAATTTTAAAGAAAAAGTGGAATCATAAAATCTTAAATGATACGAGTGCAGTTTCTGTTGGTGGAATCAAATTATTCAATTGTAAGCATTTGTATCATAATTAAAACTTTATTTCATTTTATTCATTCCCTTCACTCATGCTCGAACATGTTTGACAATTATCTATCTCCCTCCCACACTCACATGCACACACACACACACTAAAAAAGGGGTTTGGAAAAGTTGTTGAAACATAAAAATGCGATTGTGAAAATATTCATTTCGTGAATATTTGAACACATTTGAAGCTGGTCTTCACTGTTTTCATTCAAGCAATTCTTAATGAAAAAAGAAACACACAAACATTTTTTTAGTGGTATTAGTAGTGTTTTGATGGTATTGGTGCAGGAAACAGCAAAGGTCGCTGTTTAAAAGTTAATTTAAGTAAATTATATGTGCTCCACTGAGTGTAACAAAAGGATTGATTGTGTCAACTGACATTCGTGTTGTAAAACAACGAATTTTTTATGTTTTACAAAAAAATTTCAGCTAATAAAAAGTGACAGCTGCTGTTAGTCACAAGAATTTGTTAAACAAATGACAAAGTGAACGTTTTAAGAACAGTTTTATAGGCAAAATTAGGACCAGAGCATTACAAACAGTGCTGCCAATTTAACCAAATAAAAATCATCACTTAAACGGTCAACCAACATTTATTTGCAATCTTTACTTTCGAATTCAAATAAGATACCAAATAGTTTTACATCGTGGATAAAATCAATATTCTTCCATCCTAGCAATTCTCAGTTTCGAAGTTTTGGCAACACTGACTAACAATAAAGTAGAGCACATTTTTATAAAAATTGTTTGGTCTTTTAAACATTATTTAAGGGCATGTTAACACATTTATCTTTTTTACTTTTGCTTTCTTAGTATTCGTACCCCTTTATTTTTTGGGTAAAAAAGCGTTAATAATGATTAAATAATCTTTATCTCTTCTATTTCCCTCCAACTTTTTTTCACAGTCTTCAATTCTTTTCAATGGTCTTTAATAAAATTAAGAGGCATGCGTACATAAATAATACTTACAAGCAGAACAAGACGGAAAGTAAATTTACATTAACCGGAAATTTAAATTATAAACATTTTTTAAAAATGTGTTTTTTTGTGTATCAAGTTGTTGTTTTAATACCAACTTCTTGTCCATTTTAAGAGGCATACAACTCCTGTGACACATTATTTCTTTTGTTGTTCTGTTGATATTTAACATAATGTCTTCTGTTATTAGCGGAAGAGCCGTGGAAGGTAAATATAAAAAAGGGTTGCTGTTTACACTTATTCAACACTTTGGCCAGTGTTCCATTTGAGTTGTCACTGGCCCATCAATATATGATAACTTCATTGAATTTCATCATGTCACGTGCCGAATTTAAGTTACAATCGTTTTGGTTCCTTGCCGCTTAAATATGTCTTTAACTAAATGTTTCGTTATTTAAAGCTGATGTAGTTCAAAAACAGTTTATTGAAATTTATTAATATAATCATTAAATGTCCCAACGTTATACTTTTTATGTAAAAACATAAACGTTGTTGTGATACGGCTGATTGTTTAATTAACATCCAACAATTTAAGATGTTTATTTTCGTATAGAGTCAGAAGACTCCATAGAACAAACATTTAGCTACTGAGCTCTTCGTCGACATAATCAATGTCCCTTATAGACATTTATTGAATTTTAATTTCCCTTGTTAAGACCAACCAAGCAGAAGGTTAATAACAACTCTTAACAGCAGCCGCAACGCTTTGACTTTGTCGAGTATAAATAAAACAACAATTGTCCTTTGGCAAACTGCAAACTGTACTCAAGCATTAAATATTCAACAATTTCAATGTGCCCTTCGTATGGAGATTCGTATGAAGATCCAATGAACAATTTCTTGATTTTTCAGTACTCTACAAAATGTTTTTTTTAATAAAACAGAAGATTTAAAATTAATTTGAAATAGTGGATGAAAGTTTTCGAAATTATAATATAATAAGGGCCGAAATAAATAATAATCATTCAGTTAAAACAAAAAATTATCAGCAATAAATATGACATAGTTTTTCTAGAATAGTGTTTTGTATACATTTTATTCACATGAATGTTGCTTTCTTTTTCTTTCAATAAATTGTTTTTGGTTGTTAATGAAGTCTTAAAAAATGACGTAAACGGTAAGGATTTTGATAGATATTTCAATTGATATCAAAAAGGTTTCGTGCAAGTGCTAATGCCCTATAAATGTTTTTTCGAACATATGCTTTTTTAATATTTAGACGAAGCGTAATAAGATTCGGCAAAGCTGAATATACAGATGAGCTACCTTTTACAAAATCTATTGTTAAATAATATTGTAATTATTTTTAACATCCTTGACGATTTGAACTCAAAAGCTAATGTTTGCTGGGTATAAATTACATGTCCATGTGTAGGTATGTATGTTTGTGTGTGGGCCTATACAAGTGGTCATGTTTTACATAGAGATCCATGTGACCTTATCCATAGTAAATTGGTTTTTGTAAGGCCATTTAATTAAATATATTCTTGCAAAATATATATTTGAAAGCGTAACCACTAAATTAAGAACTGACTTATTTAATTAATGCGAATATTTAGAAAGACCTGAACGGATAGGCTAACGCTCTGCCCACTAGTCTACCGAGACAATACGTATTAACTTTTGTATTATTCTACACCAAATTTACTTAAAATAAAAGAAAAATATTTATTGTTTGATGGAAATTTTTTCCCGATTGGCGGAAAGAGGTAAAATTTGTTGATAAAAAGATTATAATTTATTTCAGGCTTATTTAGCACACAAGGGGAAAATACAACTCAAAGTACTCACCTCTGGTCAGAAACATTCGGCTCAAATAATATGCATTTTGGCATGCGTTTCCTACAAATAGAATTAATAAATATTCGAGATATTCAAGAAATCAGTTTTCAAATAGTTGGAAAAAGCGTAATTTTTAAAAATCGGTTTTTAGTCTTTTATCTATATATAAATAGCCAAAGACTAATATTTAGATCCCTTTTTCTCCTTCTTTTGTGTTTGTATGTTTGCATGCAATTTTATTTGGTTTATTGTTTTTTCTATGGAGAGGGGAATAAGTAATTAGGAAGTTTTTTTCTCTTTAAATAAATGCAACTAAAATAGGAATACGTTTAAACTGGCGGTCGAATTTCGACCACTAGGCGTACTCCAGTACTAAATTAAGATCTATAAAACAATTTAAACAAATCTTTTATTAAAAAAAATAAAAAATTCAAAATGACACACTTGAGTATTTAAAAATTAATTAACTTCCTAACATAACGTTAATTTACATATTGAACATTTTATTTTATACAAAAAATTAAACAGCATTTCATACCCATGGAAATGGTATTAATATATTAATATATTTTATTTATATCAAGTACATGCAGAAGCTCAGCAGGTAAAATTCTACGATTGTTAAAAACAATGTACAAAGAATGAACAATAATTTTGTTTTGCAAATAATTTGAAAATCGGTTCAACATTTCTAAATACAAACTTACCTTGAACAAACAAAAATTTGTACATAATTATTTGTACAATAATAAATTTATAAATAATAAATTTAAATAATAAAAAAAATTAACTTATGGAAAATTGCTTACAAATTTTAAACACATTTTGCTTTGATTTGTTTCTTATTAAGGCGAATTTACATCAGGTGGCCGCGAGGGATCGGGTGACTGAATTTTCTTAAATTTTGGCTGCCTTTTTAAATTATTTTGTTTGTTTACATATTAATATTAATATTAACACTAAAAATATTTTTTATTTGAAATAATATTTTTCATATGAAAATAACTTCTTACATTTTGCTCTATTTTATAAATTATTTATTTGCTGATGCTTATCAATACCAGCCGATTATAGAGTTGAGGAAGTACCAGTAACCAGTGTAACACTAATAGTACCAACTGAACCACCTGCGGAAACTGGAAAGCTACTAATACCCTGAAAGATTGTTATGTAGTTGTCGGGATTGAAATGGTATGGGATGTATTATTTGCACTTGGGAGAACCAGCCGCCATGCATGTAGTGCTGGTGATATACCTGTGGTGGCAGGTGATGAACTGTTGCGACTTACAGATAAGCCATGAACAAAGTTTAACGTAATGTTTATGACAGTAAATGTGTCCACAGAGCCTGCACCTGTAACCGACGCTGGTGTAGTGCGAATGGGTGTAACTAAACTTTGACTTGCAGGCACAAAGCATTAGTCTAGGCTGCAGGTACGCCTAAGCCAACACCCATCATTTGTGTGGCCGTAACATTAGCATGGAGTAGATAAGTGGCTAGCGTTGATGCATTAGTAACGAAGTATCTTAAACTGATATGGGTAAAGCTATTGGAAATGCAACTGCTATTTCTGCCCTCTGTGTGTTCAACAAACATTTCGTACATACATACATATTTTTATTTATTTTTTATTTTCTCATAAATGTGTCAACCGTTTTTGACACATCTGTCTAATTTTGATGTGGATCTGCCAAGGCAAATTCACACCAGGTAGACATAAATCATAAATCAAACATAAAACATTTTGACAAACAAATCAGATCAAAATGCAAGGAGATACCAGGAGCAAAAATGATCAGCTGAATTGTCGAGACCACCTGTTATGAATTCGCCTTGTGGATCTGCATTGTTTCTTATATTTCTTCTAAGGCGAATTTAAAATTTGTTCACCTTACTGATCTGTTTCGAAATTTGCTAGCACAATCAATTTGCTCTGATGGATAAATTCGCCGATAAGTCTACCATATTAATGCGCCTGAAACCATTTCTTATTTTTTAAACTAAAATTTTTTTCAGTAAATTTTTCTATATTCGTTTCTTCAAATGTTTTACCGTTGTTGGTCCTGACATTATTCATGTTGAAGGTACACTACAAGATTAATAGAGTTTTTTCTATCACTCAAGCTGTTTTATGATGTACATATTAGAATTCGCCTTGAAAAGAGTGGCAAATTCACTCAGTTTGAAAGTGAAAAAGATTACATCGATTCCTTTATTTTTCACTTAAACTTTTTTTATTCATTTAATTTTGTATTTCTTAATTTAATTTTCTTTAAAATATTTCTGTTTTGTATTCTTAAACAAATTTATTACAATTTTATTAAAAAAATTTCACACATTTGATTAATTGGCATTTTGATTAGTCAGAACTCCTTGATTAATAAAAAATCTTATGATATTTGTAATATTAAAATTATAATAAATAATCCAAATGGCTGGTTATATATTAACTTCCTGGCTGGCTATAATATCCGGCTTTCAGCACAACCCACTCATATATAATTACTTATATTACCAACAAATTTTTTTAAATTACAAACGAGCAAATGTCTGCTAACTAAATTAACCCATTTGGATTTAAAATTTGTGCATTGGAAATTCAATCAGACATTTAATATTTATAATAATGTCTGTTTCAGTGAAAGCAATGGAACATTAACTTGTAAGTAGTGAGCAGAAATGTCAAAAACAATAGAGCAATTTGCCATCTACAATCCGACATTCAACTTCTTCTCTACTGTCGCTTCTAATAGAATCCATTAATTCAACTTCAAAGTTTTGTGAAGCGAAATAATATACATAACTTTTTTTACAATTCGCTAAGTATGAGTTATAGAACAAGTGAAATGTTCCAACTTAAACAAACGCCTACGAATGAACACTTTGTCAATCTTAATTACAACCACGTTCTACTTCCAATCATGTACAGTACAACACATGAACTCTTCCTAAAATATTTAAGTTAACAAAAATGTTGTTGCTTGTCTCTTCCCAAGTAGATGTTACGAAATTGTTTAAACCCTTTCGAAAATTTAAAATTTCATACACTTATTTAATTATTCGTGTAACTCGTATAAAAATGGTTGTTGTTTCAATTGCTGTTGTCGTAAACAAAAACAAACATGTAATATTAATAAAATACATAAGTTTTTGAATAGAATCCTTTTGTGTGTGTGTGTGTGTGCGCGCGTTTTGATAGAACAAATCAAAATAAATTCAATGTTCTACAGCACACATATCACTACGTGGGGACTTCAATATCCTGTATTTAGGTTTCCTGTCTTGAGTTTAAATTAAATTTTTAATTGCCAAATGAAAAATGAATGAAATTTCAACCATTGTGAATTCAAATTAATGAAGGAATGGATGAATGAATGAATGTACAGATAAAATGTAATGCACAACACATTTTCACATTCAACAAACATTCACACAAATTGTGTTCATGATTTCATAAACATCACATTATCATTACAATAACAACACAACAATAATCCTTAAATTGTTTCTCTTTTACTAGCAATAATAACACTGGGTGAAGGGATGAATGAGTTGCTGTTTGTTGAGGAAAAAATGAGCGGAAAAACTTTACAACAAAAATGCAATTAAACATTTTAAAAACCACAAAACGACTAGACTCGTCTACAAAGAAAAATTAATTGTGTTTGTGATCTCTGTCTGTTTGCTGAGTGCTACGGAACAATACGAAAAAACACCATTCCAGAATCAAACACCTTAACGTTTTCAATGCGCTTGATTAAATGTTTTACGGTTGCGGCATCTTCTTATTGTTATCTAGAACACACTTTGTGATATTTTTGTCTCCTTTTCATAAGGAATTAACTGACCATTGGAGTACCTGTACGCTTTTGCTATGGGGCAAATGCTAATATTTGCATACGCATGTTTATAGTTAATTTTGTTTTTCGAAAACTTCTTTATTAAACGACATAAAAAATGAGGAGGTGTGAATTCAAAGTCTATGTGTTCGTTTCTATGGCTTTGAAGCCAGGTTTCTTTTATTTCTCTAGTTTCCTTATTTAAATTTGTCCTCGACTACGCAAGAACAAAGAAACCAATCTTCAGTTAAGCCCTCTAAAAACAAAAAAGAAAATGGGTTAATGCGTATGTAGGGATAACATAATTCTGTGCAGCCCGATTCCAGTTCTTTCAACATGAACTTTTTGTTTTCGTTATTTTGGAAAAAAGTGGTGTACGTTGTCGGAGAGGTGGTGGTTGTTACCAAACGCCAAAATTACTCATCTTGTTAATGGTTCACCAAAAAGGTTTGCACGTGCGTTTGTCTGTACATAACGAATGACAACCGTAGCAGAATTTCCAACACGTTACATTTGCAGAAAAAAAGTAAAAAAATATTTGACAGCACTCGTATTGCATTTCTAACACGTGTTGTTTGTTCCCTGCTTCGTAATGTTTACATATCCATTCCTTTCTTGCCATGACCTGACAATGATTTCCACTTTTTTTAATTAAAACGTGGTTCTTACTTTTTATGGCATTTTAAATAAAAACTTAATATAATACTAAAGCACAAACACTGTTTGTTTACTTTTATATTTATGAATATTTGAAAAGATTTATGATGCTATAAATTTGTTTGCAACTCCACTTTCCTTTGACGATTTATTAAATTTATTTGTTAACTAAGAAAATTAATTCCTATATAAAATATTTAGTGTTTGGCTGCATTTTGATATTGTTTTATTAACACTTAAATCGATTTAATTCAACAGAATTTTTTGTTTATCATCAACGTGGGACTGACGCGTTTTCTTTGGTATCTTTGAATAATTCTGAATGCCTTGGAAAATTATTATTAAGAAAGACGTTACATTCTAATGTAATTTTGATTACTATTATGTGTTATATCTGTCAGTAAGTGCACCATCAATATGTACTTTCAACATATTTTATTTGAAAATTGATTTTCCTTTTTAATATAAAGATTGCGAATCATATGAGAAAAATTAGAGTTTTTAAAGCAGCAATATAGTTGACCAATTGTAATAAATTTACAAAATAAAAATAAACACACAAACTGGACGGATTAAAAAATGAAATATTTTGCAACAAATTTACGACAAACAACATTTGAATAGTTCAACATGCATGGACGAACGATTTGTGTGGATAAGTGCTTTGAAAGCTCAACAACTCCCACTCACACTCTCACATGCATGTAGAAAGGGATACAAACACAAAAAGGCACGTGAATATTTTGAACATTGTGTCCGTATTTCAAAGTTTAGGATTTGGTAAAAACAACCTTGTTCTTATTGTGGTTTACATGCAGAGACAAAATTACCCTCTTTTGTCTTTTGGAATGTTGAAAAGGGTCATTTTGTCTTGAGTTTTTAAATAAAATTAAATGTTTGGAAAAAGAGCTGTAGAATATTAGAAAATATCTGTACAAGTTATTTCTCTAATGTTTGTTTTAGTCCCATTTTATATAATTAACTTTAAATCTTTTGCAATAAAAATTTTTATAGATCGTAATATTTTTCACATGAAATGATTTCGCATGTAAATCTTGAAAGTTGATCTGAAAAATAACTGAATCTGCATTAGGCTCTTAAAAATCTGCTCTTCATATAATAACTAAATCATACCAAAACTTTTTGTGGCTAACAAAAAGTTTTAGTGTAATAATAATATAAATTTGTTATAATGCAGAAACGCATGTTAAATAACAAGGACCTCTAAAACATCTAGAGTGTTAATGGACCTGCTCCTTTTAATGAAATGTTCTTCCCGCTGTCATTACAAATAACAAAAATAAAATTTAAAACGATGTTTGATATTCAAAAAACAGTGGCAACAATAAATTAATTAATAGCAACAAAGTAGCAGCAACATACACAAAAATGCAGCAAACAGAGCTTCCGGCACAATTCTCACTTCCACCTTTAAAACATTTAGAAAGTAAATTCATATTTTTTCTTCTCTAAAATTTAATCTAATCGCATTAAACGACGAGGAAACCAGCAATGGATAAAATTAAATATCATACTCGTATTATTTAAATAATCACAGAGCCATTCATTACACATCCATGTGAATGTATGTGTGCACACATATGTACAATATACATACATACAATCACACATTTGTACATACATATGAATGTTTATATATTTAATGGTCAAACGAACACAAAATATTTATCACTAATTATTCTTCCTTCGTCCTTGTGAAAGCGCGACAAAAAGTATTTTCAATTAACATCAAAGGATAAAAAATAAAACGAAATGCATGCTTCTCTAATCGTGGTTCTATTGACTGGAAATATGAAGAGGACTGCGATTGACTTTCAATTTATTTATTTCTTTTTTGTCTAATTAGATGGGGCGGAATTGCAATGAAAGGAGTTATTCAATTGAGTGGCTTTTGAAATCTCTGTAAATAATCGTGAGCATACTTAAGAATAAGCGGATTAAAATTAAAAAGACTAAAAGACAAAATAAAATAAAATAAAATAAAACTATACAAAGGGCACAAATATAAATAAATTTTTCTTCAAAGCAAAACGAGAAATAAAATTTCATTATTTAATGATCTTGTTATTTCCAATTTCTATAATAATAAGTATGTAATTTCTATTTTTTTAACTTTTTAACAAAGTCAAATCAACTTATGTCCGTCCTTAGCTTAACATGTATGAACTGTGCACATTTATTTTTGTTGTTACTGTTTTCATTCTTCATTCTCATTTTAATTCATTTAAGTGCAAAATATATTTCTTCCATCTGACGACTATTCGGTGACAATCCAAGCCCAAGTCCCAACATATGTTCCGATATTTCCAACCATATTGCACGCACGCATGATTTTATTTTTGTGTTGTTTATTTTCGATTTCAGTTTTTACAACGCACTTTTCACAAAAACCAATAATAATTATGTTTATTTTATTTGATTGTCTTTTCTATTGCGTTGCACCGGAGACGGATTCGGTAACTTCGTTTACATTTAATGTTCTATCAATGGAAATCATTCAATAAACTCATTCTAATATTTTACTTTTCCGTATCTATTGTAGTTGTGGTGGTTGCATTTTTTTATGCAATTTATGTTTTCAAATGTACGCATTTGAAAGTGTTAGTTACCCTCACACATGTTTACATTTACTTGTGTTAATTGTTGCCCAGCAGTCGAAATTATCAGTATCTGAAGTAAAATGTCAACTATCGGCTACCGAATTTCAACCCATAATGCTATTAATTTGGGGAAAAACAAAAAAAACTATCTATAAATATAATAAAATTGTAAATATGTATATATAAAATAGTTTTTGAAAATTTTTGTTGTCGTATAGTTCATAATCGAATCAGAATACAAAACACCATTCACGCATCACGCAAAAATTACTGAATGGATTTTGATCAAATTCAGTGTAGAAATACGATACTTCTCACCGCAAGAAAATAATTATTTTTCAACAAAAATATAGTAAAATGTAAAAGTAAGCAGTTTTATTGATTTAAATGATACTGGAAGGATAAAAGAAACATTGTTTTTAGAAGTTGATGGTACTTTTAATATATTATTTCCTATATGCACGGGACATGACAGAAATATATGTTCAACACTGGAAAAATTTAAGCCATATTTATTTGGAATTTAGTTTAGCACGCATTCAACAAAACCTGAAAATGTGTCGAGCTTATTTGTGAAAGAAATTCCTCTTCTTTACGGTGATCGAGAATTGATCAACTACAACACTTTTGCTTACCTGTCAGACGTTTGGGACACTTGTGGGTGACTTCAGTGATTCCATTCGAAAGCAAAAATGGCTTACGAGTAATTGCAAAGTGTTCATGGTCCTATTTAATACTAAAATAATAAACAATATTATGAAATCAAAAGGAGCGATTTCAATTAAGAACCTCTTAACTCATTTTCCTTTACTACTATTCATTTGGTTCAACTACTCCGAAATTATAAAGATAATAATCATTACATTATTCGTAACTCAACGACTCAACAAATGTGTGTGAAATGCTTAGAATTGCTGGGCTTATAATAAATGCATGTGTGCATCCCAAAATTCGAATAATAATGTTGCGACCGCTGCAACTGATAATTTTTTTTATTGAATGGTTACAGCAATTAGACGGGTAATAGTGGCATAAGCTATTTAATAAATGTCCCACTAATCCCATTGTTATTTTTTAAGCGACTGCATACTTTTCCCTCCCCTGAAATTTAGAATCTGAGTAATATTTTATTTCGGTTTGTACTGCAGTATAACGTTTTTGTTCTTTATTGAAAATTCTGACGTTTATTTATGGATGGCACTTTAATGTTTTAGAAGTCGCTTGATTTTATTATATCTTTTCTTCAGTGGTAGTTCTAAAGTACTGACTAGAACACGATAATGGACCATCGCGTTGTTCCACGATGAGCATTCGCGCCATAATTCAGCTAACAGCTCGTGGAGGCTCCATTTCATAATGGGTATGTGCTACTCCGGTTTTTATGATCCTATCTTCAGATATTGCCAGTATTTTCAATAGAGCTTCCTGATTATACATACGTCCTCATCATTTTAACTTCATTTTTTTGAAAAAGCTTCTTTACTTTGGCGGCATTTTATTGCAACACTATTTTTCAAACAAACTGCTGCAAAAGTCCTTTTCATATTTTACGTAAGGCCATGTGTAACGTTTTTCATCCCCCTACATCATCGAATTGCTTTAAAGATCGATAAATTATAAAAATTTCAGACACTTTGGATTATGTAGATTTAAACAAAATATTAAGATAAAATTAGTCAACGTAAAATCATAAAATATACAGATATTTTTATTTAAAATCGACTCAAAATCATTTAGAATTAAGAAATCGGTGAGAAATAATTTGTTTTTTGTCAATAACTTCTGGTTTTTGGGGGGGTGAATTGATATTTCTAAAAATTACATAATGGTCAACGTGAAAATAGGAAAATGTGTTTTGACACCCACCTAATGACTATTTTTGAAGCTACAAAATCATTATTTCACATTTAGTACTGAATCATTTGTTACATTATTCGGGCTTAATAAAAACTACCCGTAACAAATTTTCGAACTGTTGAAAGTGAAATATAAATGTGGAAAAGCGTGAAATGGGATTTTACTTTTTTTCTTCTTTTCTATGAGGAATTCATGCACATCCATTATTTACAACTTCACTTTTACTTCTTTGCATAATTTAAATAATTTTTATATCCTACAAAATTGTTACAATAATAAATCTAATACCCATATTTTTAAATTAGATTCGAGAGATTCAAACAAATGTAAAGGATGTTATATTTGAAATGCTCATGAAAATAAAATTTTATAAAATGTATGAAATACATAAATATGAAAATACATTTCAGCCCACTTGTTGTACCCAAATGGAAGGAAAACATACTCATACATAATAAACTTTAAAAATCTCATCAAATATTTCACGTTTCATAAATTTTTGTTTTCTTATTTTGTTTTTATCCATCAAACAAAAACAAGAATTGCAAAGAGTGAATTCATTTGAATTTTTTTAGGCTGCAAAAAATTTTTAAAGTCATACAGAATGTATTGGGATTTATTATCTACTAATAAAAAAACCTAGAAAGCTAAAATTTACGAAAAAGGTTGCATTTAAACTTTTATTGCATTTTGAACTGCAGTTTTTCGTACTGAAAATTTTTTTATCATATTTTAGAAAGAGTATTTATACTTCTGACAAAGATATACGAATTTTGTTATTCTTTCATTAAATATAACTAATTTAAATCCTTTAATATAGGCTGTGCCAATTCAAATTAAAAAAAATCGTACTAAGAATTAATTAACAACAATTTGAAGGCGTGGAATCCAATCATAATTTCGCGCTAATGAAAAAAAGAAACCAAATACATTCTCGTTCATAATTTAAAAAATTTAAATTTTCATTGTGATTCTTATAACAGGAAGCAGTTTAAAAAGTCTTGTTGATTCTAAATGACTCATGATTTATTTTTTGTTAGGAATTGTTTTTTTTGTCTCAAGTGAGTTTTGCTTTTAAATTTCAAATAAATTTTTTTCAATTTCTTATTTCCCTTTGCGTGTTTATTTATAAAAATAAATCCTTTAATATGCAAAGCTTTGACTGTGATTTTTTTCTATTCTTTATGCATACAGTTGATAAATGTTATTCTGTTTCCAGTTTTTCACATGCACACATTCACAAAACAAAAGTGAGCAGAAAAGGACTCACAACTTGAAACGCAATCAACAAATCCTTAAATGCAAAACAAAGCAAAGAAAAGCCAAGATTTACGAACAACCGAGAATAAAATCAACAGAGAGGCATAATTCCAAAAAAGTAACAAAAAAGAACACAGGAAAAAACTTCTTTTATTCCTTCCTTTTTTTCATAATAAATCGGTTTTGATGTGAGAAAAAAAGCCCACATGTGTGAGTGACGCACTCAACTCAGTCAGCTAACCAACCACTGACTGAGGAATGATTGAATGGCAGGAACACTGAGAATGTGATAGAGTATGAGTGTGGCGTATTTAATGTGTGTTTGTATGGGTGTCAGCTTGATTGGGTTCGTACGTTAAGAACTTAATCCTATTTCGCGGTAAACTGCATAAATAACTGACTGACTCAATCACAAAATGATAGTTGCGGATAGGAAACTCAAATAGACCAACCGTAAGGAATTAAAAACTTAACAAAACAACAACCACAAGAGCATCTATATTTAAAAAAAAGTTTCAATATTTCTCAAACATGATAACACTGACGAAGAGGAAAATGATCTATGACAAATACAAAATGCGTAATTGTAGTAAAAAATATATAATTACTAAAATTGTCAAAAAACACACACGCATACATAAATACTATTTATGCAGGTACCCAACAACTACAGAAACATACTAAAAAAACTACCAAACCCAGCGGATGAAAGCCAATTATTGCATTAATGATTCCATTTCCTGCGGAAGCAAACGTGTCTCGATTGCAATACCCTCAAGCAATATGAAAGCGATTTTTCTGAATGAGAAACGATCAATATACATAAATATTTAGAAGAAAATTGGAAGATATTAACAAAATATTATTGGAGAGAAAAATCGATTATTCTGTTCATAAATATTTTTAATTTTTACACTGAAAAATATTTGTTTTGAATTTTTGGCAATAAATTTCGTCACTTATTTTTTATTTACAAAATCAGTTCATGGTTCCGCGGGCATTTTAGAAGAAGTTACGTCTCTACATTCATACAAAGCACCAAGGCGAATTCAGTGAATGAATGAATTCGCTTCGAATAGTACTTATTTTTCCAACAAATTTATTAATAACTAAATTGATGACATATTTTTTGTATTTTTATTCTGCAAAAAAATTATCAAAAAATAATAAAAGGAAACAAATAAACACGTTACTTTGATAATTATCTTCTTGGTTATAATTTAAGGACATTCAAAATATATGTATTTGATTTTATAAATATCGATGTTTGAATTTTGTTTCAATAATAATAATTGCAATAATTAATACTTGCAGTATTTAAATTAACTTATTGAATTTGTATACATTTTTTTAGACACTAACTTCGCTGTTATTCATTTCGATTTGAACTTTTTGTTATTCACAGAACAAGCACGATTATTTCATATCTACTTACAATATTTTTCAAATAGGATGTAACTCAAGCCAATGTCGACGTCGAGAATATAAAGTTAACCGAAAAAGCACCCTGTACATGAAATTATAGGACCAATCCGTTTGTATTAATATTTTCCACTTGGGGATGTTTTTTACTGGAAGGTGGTTATTTAGCGTACCTTTTTATCTTTGCCTTCGTTTTTCATTATCTTCATTGTTGTTGTTCTTGTCCATACACAGAGTGTAAACGTTAATTCCTTTTAATGACTTCAAAGTCCTTCTTATGTAAACAATGGCATTAAGAAAATTTATGATTCGAAAAAATAACCGCATTTAACATATAAAAATATTTTAAATACCAAAAAGTGCTTTTCATTACACATTCTAGCGCACATACACCCATTTGGTTGCACCCAACAAACATATCAAATGTAACTCTCTAAAGTGCTATTCACACACTACATAATTTCAGTTTCGGAATTTTTTAATTGTCATGTCGAGTTACAATAAGAATATTTTAATTTATTTAAAACTTTAGGACATGCAACGGATACAATAATTGTGAAATCTCTTGTTGAGAATGCTTATAAATAAGAAAGAGATTAAGCCTAAAACAGTGTGTTTGCTGGGTAAGCATATGCTGAAAACAACACATACGCATATATTGTTTAATTGTTCGGATGGGTTTGGCAAAACTAAAACTATCCTTAGAGATAAACACAGGGATGCGTTTTTAAAACAAATTTATATTTATTAGATATTTATTTTAATTAATGAAAAGCAACAACAATAACAACAGCAGCATCGGCAACAAGGACATTAACAAAAAAAAACACAGGACGAAAAAGTCTCGTAAATAAATAGAAGAGACGAAACCCCCAATGCAAATAGTTGTGTCCACGCATGAAAGGTTTAAAATATGCATGAATTTAAATTTATTTATCTTATATTTTTCTATACGTGTGCTGAAGGGGGTTGCGATAACAATATGCAAACACTTAATATGGCCATAATCACTCTACGGGTGGGCATTAAGTGCAATTTACATTTTACTGTTCATTTTTGATTCCCCTGTTATCGGATTGACGTGCTTGTAAGGTGTGCTTCACTTCTCATTTTGTGAAAAAGGTGAAATAGAAACACAACAAAAGAAATATCTTAACAAGCTACATTTACAATTTAATTTCATTCATATTCAAATCATGAAAGTTTTTATTTTTCGTTTTCAATAAAAATTTACATAAAAATAAAGTTTATATTTCATATTTTTTACGGACAATATGTAAGATTGAGTTGGAGTTTGTGTATACAACAAATTAAAGGACATTTTTCAGAAAGGGGACAACAGACGCACACAAATTGTATCGCATATTTTATTTTTTATATTTCAATATTTGACTCAGTTTTCGGATACACTTTTTTCAGATTTGGTTTCTCTGTTCGATTTCCTAGTATCTTTTAAATACATTCTTTTTTAAAGTTCTAATGACTTTGAAGAAAATACGAAACATTTTTCTAAATTTCAATCACTATTTCTAGGAAAATCTTCCATCTTTTCTAAAAATGTCGGTAAATATTTCATTATGAGTTGGTACCAGCGAAATAAGCATTGGGACTTTAACATTGGTTGGGACTTATTGCAACATCTTGATATTTCAAAATCCGAAAACTTTATCTGTAAAAACGTTTCAAAATTATATCTTCAATTAATCCGAAATTATTCAAATTAAATAGCTAACACTTGTTACACTCGTATGTATGTGTCAGCTAATATTGATCAAACTTTATTTGCAATCAAATTTCATTTTGTTTTTTTTTGCTTAAATGAACTTGTATATAAATGGAATATACTTATAGATGGTAAAAACGAATCTTTATGATGGACTTTGGTTTTTTCTTTTATAGCAACAAAATAAACACGGAAAAGAAAATAGAAAATGATATTAAAGTAAAATAAAATTTACATAAAAATCCTTTAAAGTTTTTTATTTTATTTTTGTTGTTCCTTTTCGTCTGTATAAGAGAATATTTTATATTTCTTTTATGAACTCAGTTAAGCAAACAGCAGTTCATTCGGTTAATTAATTTCTTTCCATTCCCTTTATCACAGTCGATCCGACATCGTTCTCTCTCGTAGAACATATTTATATATTTTTATATCCATATTTTTATATATTTAAAATTAAAATTTTACGACTAATGTCCTTTCGAAATGAGCGCTTGAAAATCCAAAGATTTTTGTTGGAAGTAGTAATTTATCGTAATCATCATATCTATTCTTGGCTGAAGATGCAGAAGTTTTTTTACAGAGTCCTGTACATACCGTGACCACAATTTTTAAATAAAAATACCGAGCATTTTACAATAGTTTTTTATTATTTTATGGTAAGTAAGTAGCAGACTATTACTACAAAAAAATTAGCTTGACTTTGAGACCTTTATCGACTTTCATTCATATAAAAAAGAAGGAAATTCAGAAAATTCCTTTTGATTTGTAGAGTGCCCATCAGACTCCAAGTGAATTTTGAGTGGTGCTCCATAAAATCGAATATTCCAAAAGCAATTGAATCGATTGCATGTGGTTAATGAAAAAACCCTAATTTGGTACAGCTAATCGAAGCTTAGATATTAAACAATGAGATCGAATGAAAATCAAGCATGTTGAAACGCAACTGAATAACAATTTAGTTTCAAAAATGTAACATCATTTTTTCAAAAACATATTTTACTTATTCAGTAAAATATTAAATGTTTTCTTAACAATGCAGTGAAATCGATTACAGAAAAGTGAGCGAATTCCTGGTTTCTTTAGATATCTTATGCGATGAATGTATCTGATATAAATATTTATCTCACATCCCAAAATTTGTCTTTCCTAAGCGTCAAAACATAAAAAAAATTTTAATATTTTGGTTTATAATAGTTTTATTTTTTGAAGAATAAATTAGTAATTTGTCATGATTTATGATAAAATCTTAGAGAGAAATGTATTTTGAAAGTTATTAAATTTTTAAACTGTCGATAGATTCATAATTTTTTTTTAAATTTTTTTTATTTTATTATGTATTTTATATATATAATAAAGAATTTGATAAAATTTTATGAAGTCATCGTACTCCCTACAAGAGCAAATAAAAATTGTTGAGGTGTATTCTGTTTTCAGGTGATTAATTGTTGGAACACAGAGAAAATATCGTCAACAACTTTGCAAATAAGGGTAAAGAGACAATGACCCACGACAAAAAGTTGCTCGAACAGTTTGCGCTGAAATAGTGTTGCTACTTTGCCAGAATATTTTTAAAAATATAATACTATATATATACAATACTAAAAAATACTTAGTTTCTGAAATCAAAATTGATAAGAACGCTGTGCAAGGGAACCGAATATTGCATTTTATTTACTTCGCTATTGATAATAAAAAAAAATTAGCAAAAAGTTAGTCTTTTAGCTCAATGTAATTAGCAATCAGTATTGATGTTTTTATGGGACGTTTTTATATAAAAATGTTATATCTTTATTGAAAACAATAAAATGTCACTCCACATGAAAGTTACAGCTACAATTATCGCAGAAAAGTGAACACGAAGATGTATCTTATTTACCTTCTTTAACTTTGAGCACCCGCCACTGCCGATCCACAAATGTGTTCATGTTCACTTATATGCGAAGAGCAGTTCAATAAATGCAGCTACTGAGAAGAATGATAACGTTGCGCGCATAATAAAACATGCCAGGTTTCACAATCCCGGTTAAAAAATAGCGATGGAGCGACGGTGAAGCTCAAAGATTTAATAAAAAAATAAGCAGGTAATAAAAATGTACTTCCAAGTGAATAATTAATTTATAATGTGCACTTAATACATCAGTGGATGCAAAAAGTTCATTGGTATCCCCAAAGAGACATTTTTGTTTTTAAAAATATGTCCCTTCATTTTTAATTTATGGGAGCAACGTTTTTAGAAAATAACTGCTTTATTTATTGAATAACAGAATATTTTTATTGGATTTCATTCTTTATGAAAGAGCTCTAAATATAATTTTAAGTGCTTTATTTTGTTTGCTCTAGTAATAATAACTGCTGCATAACTGAAGAATCGTTAAAGAAATTAATATTGCACCAGCTGGGAGGTATGAGATATCGAAACACCTTCAATTGATTGCAACTGCATGCTGTTGTGGCTTCTGGGGATTTTAATTATAACAAAATAATAATTTCCTATTTTCAAATAATGTCTATTTCAATTGAGTTAAAATAGTTGATATATTATTAAACGATTGCCTTACTCATTTTAGCAGCTGAAAAATTAAGAGATCTAGTTTACATAAAACTTTGTTCTAAATCAGTAGTGTATAATTAAAATTATGTATAAGTTTTCCTAGAGAGAAAAATAAATACAATCATGTTAAATTATATCGCACCTGCCGGTAACGCCTTTTCTGCCATTTCCAAAAAAGCATTTTTTAATGTCTTATCTCTTGTAGTCGTGACACGCCCCAATTCATACTTGTACATAAACAAATGTTTGCGCTAAAGATCATTTTAAAATAATGACTTAATATAATTGAAAAAAAGGGAAACAAATAATTAAAAAAGAGTTGTACATTTATAGTATTTATATGGAAGCATGTGTGTGCTCTTTTGTTCGACCATATTAAATAACTAACTGAGTTGCAGAAAGGAAATAAAACAAATAGGTTGAATGCAAATGCCGCCTTTCCCCTCATTAAGACTCTTTATCATGCATGAAGAAAGAACATATTTAACGAACAAATGTTTAACTAAAAGAAAAGCAAATAAAGAAGTTGTCTTTATGTCTGTCCACTGGGTACACATTTCAGATGATTAAATTGTGGATTCTACAATTAAATTGTCTCAAACCAATGAGTTCATCTTTTATACTTCACATCAGTATGTCGATCTTATAAGTTGGATGAGTAAACTAGTGTAACGTGCTCACTCTCTAACCTCCACTGTTATTATTTTAGAATGAGAAAAAACCTTCATTTAATATTTTTGAGATTGTTTTTTTTAATTCATTGTTAACAACAAATAAAAAGTTAACAAATGGAAAATCAAGAAATCTGCTACTTGTGGCGCGTCCATTTGAATCTCTTCAAGGTTTATTAAGTTTTCTAAAAAAAATTGTTTACAGAAAAAGGAAATATACTCTTTTCTTTCATGCAAATCATATGCTTTCCCAGCAAAAAGCACTACTTCGAATTACGTTTCCAGAAGGTATAATTTTGGTCCGCATTTCTCGTTAAAACCATCAAAATGCAATAAAATTGTGTCTTTTCGTATTATTGCACCATCCAATTGTGTCACCATTAAACTTCGATGTTTCTTATATGACATCGTTAAACACCAAAAAATCAAATCGTGTTCACTAATTTGAGTCTCTTTCTCTTCCAGTCAATAGTCTGAAGCGCTAAATGTTTATTTTTGCTGGGTTTGGTCTGCAAGACTGATGTCGTACTGCAGAAAAGCAGTAAATGTGTACGTATGAAGGTGCAAATTTTGCAACAAACTTTTAATTTGAATCGCTTGATTCCTTGCTGTAAATTAAGCAATTGTAAAAAATGATGAGCGAAAAAACTAAATTATATACAACATGCATTTTGGTTTTTCCCATCTACTTAATTTTGAAACATGATCAGGCGAAATTTTGTTTGCATCGCATTGCATTTGTAGAAGTACACGTATAACAACACATGAATGTTTCTGTGTCTGAAATAAAATTTGCATAATACTTTACATTGCAGCTGTACTAGATGGTAGCATTGCTTATAATTGCACAAAAATTACTATTTAAAATACAATCAAAAAAACATTTTAAAATTAGTTGAACTTTTGTTGTCGTTCTGCATGAGAGCTTGAGGCAAAAATCAGTGCAAATTCACACAAAATATGCAAAAATCTTTGTTAAATAATCGCCAACAGCACGGGTAACAATCACCAGCATAATGAAAACATCTCTTTGAATAAATCAAAGGCATATGCACATTTCAAAGATATTTATACATGCATAAATTATAGATTATAAATACAAAAATGCAAATTTGTCGGCGATTTGAAATATTGCGTTTTCAAAAAAAAGTCATGAAGGTTTGAATTTAATGACTATTACAATGACAATACATAACTGATTGAGTCTAATCACTTTGAATTCAAAAATCTATGAAAAATAATCATTTAAAAGGGGATTTTTGGAGAAATCTCATAATTTTATTCGGGGTAGTATACAAAATTACGTGCCAGTTGTGTTTCATATCATTTATAATCATACGCAGAAATATTCGCAGTGAATATAGACATTATCCCGCACATCCATATAAAATTAAAAATTTTATTACAAAATGAATTGTTTTTATTAAAAATTGTATGCTGATTTTGTATTGATAAATTGTAAAGGATAACAATAAAAAATAAATCATATAATCATGCAATCTGAAATATATACGAACGAATATCAACGAATCCTTTAATTCCTTGAGGGATTCTCTTATAAATATAACATTTGTTTGCCTAAACTTTATCGTGATTTATCGTGAGTACTTATTGCTAAGCTAAATTTTTAAAAGGACTTTTTATGAAGTTTTGCCTTTAGTACTTGAAAGTTCTATTTAATAAGTAGCCACACACATCAATTTCCACAGTGCAGAGATTTCTTGAAAGCACTACAATTTCGATGAAAGTCCTTCTGGATAATGTGAAAATCTTCTCACAAGTATAAAAACTATTTTTCAATATGCATAAATACTGAGGTGATATTTATTAGTTATACAATATTATTTTTCTTTTTTTCCACACACCCACATATCGCAGTAGCAGCAGTTTCAAGCTTTTTGATTTCGGTAGAGAAACACACTCACACAAGCACAGAAGTATTTTTATATACGAGTATCATATTTTTAGTTCTAATAAAAATAGATAAATATCTATTGAGTAGAAATAAATTCTTCTATAAAAATATAGAAGCCACTAGTAAAATTGATAAAATGCCGTTCAGGACTGCCAATAAATAGGAGTGAAAGGAGGAAGATATTCATTTTTATTATAGAACTACTCTGGATGAAATAATAAACTAATCCGATCACGAACACTTTAGTGTTTTCTTTTTCATTTTAATAATATAAAAATATTCGAATGTTTGAATTGGAATATTTTTTTTAATATTTAATAAATCGAAGTTTGAATAATAAAAGAACCAACATACGAGTACAAATGCTGAAGATACAATAAATAAGCCTTTTATGAAATTGCTAATCTATTTGGTATGAATGATATTTTTTTCGAATTAATTTTTAAACATAAAAATTACTTTATTTACTCGATTACATAACACATATTTCGAATTGTTGAATTATTAGAAGCTTTTGAAAATCTATTAATTTATAAATTCTAATTTATTAGAATGTCATGGATTCTTTCAGTTAAACCCCAGGATATGTAGTGTAATATGTATTCTTCTCAAACAGTATTTCGCAGTATTCTTTTACTAGTTGCTCGATCTCGTCCTCAAACAATTTTTATTAGTTTGAATATCATAATACAGATCGCACAATTAACTAACTGCCAATTTGTCTAGGAGATTTCAAAACTATTTAAATAATATTGTATGAATATAAGATGAATTCTCTTATTTTTCAAATACGATTTGTTAGATTTTTGTGGTTTTTGTATTGCATTTGAAAACATGTGCATTTGCTTTTGTATGTTTGAATTGAAAGAAATTCTTAATTAAAATAAACAAAGTTTCAGTTTTTGCATGTCTAATGAATGTTTAGTTATTTACTTAGCAAACAAATATTTCACAAAGTGACGTGTCAACCGAAGGAGAGGGAAGTATATGAAATAGTATTTATTTAATTTCAAGATTTAGTGCAATAAAATACATGTACATATGTACTCCGTTTACTTACTTACGTTCGACCAATAATACAAAACGATTTGAAACAACAAAGAAAATAATATAGTCACCATCTTACTTGTGCTTCAGTTTCAGTCACGTGGCTTTATCCTTCGGAAGCGAATGTTAAAAGGTAATCATTTTGTTTTGGTCTCCAGGGTAAATGATTTTTTTTGTATGTTAAATTTTTATAGAAATCACGATAGAGTGCATTATAAAGACTCTTATTTATTGTCAAGTGTTTGATCGAAATCTCTGTTAACTCTTTCTTAAACCGTCACCGTCATCATCATCGTCGTTGTAGTTGCCGTTCGCATCATTATCATATTGTGTGATGATGGGATTATAGACCTGCTTTTGTTGTCAATGTCTTCGTCATATACAGTCCTTTGTGTTCATCCTAGTTTTTAACGTTTGTGTTTGTTTGATGATGCACAGTGGGATGAAAGACCACAAATATTGATTGTAGAGTTTTATATATTTCAATTGGGAGAAATAAATTTATATACATATTGTAATTAACAAACGTAACACAAAACTATCTTAAACGATATTTGTGTAAAAATTTCGTTTTATTATTAAAATTAAAATATAAATATTATGGGAATATCGATGAATTGAATCAGCCCAAATGTAAAAATTTGTGATAAATTCAAAAACGCAATGTAAATGCATGAGACATAGTGTCCAAATGTTTGACGACAGAAGTCTAACAAGTATTCTGAGGTGATAAATTCAAGAAGGTGTTAAAGTTAAATAATATAATTGTTTCGCAAATAAAATATATTTAATTTTCAAGTTCGATATCCTGTTTTTATATGTTCAAAATATAACATGCTATTTTGGCCACTGTATTTGTAGGTTGTACGTTATTTTCCTTCTTCTTTAATCCTAGTAAAGAGTTTGTGTTGGCTTTTACCCACTTGGCACACGTTCGCCTTCTCTCCCACGTACTATTGTACTTCTTTTATTGGAGTTTGCTGTTACTGTTTTATGCAAAGTTTATTTTGCGTCAAAGCATCTTAAGGACCTCTCATCGCTTGCACTGTTGCTTGTTTTCATGCTATCCTTTCAAACTACAGACATAATTTACTAACAGAACTAAATGTAAATACATTTTTATCAAAACGAAAAGATAAATCACAAATCCATAACTTCAAATATAAATATGTTTAGCGCAAAAGGAACGAATTAAACTGAGAATATTTGCTTTTAAGAAACCATTCTTAATTGAATCTTTAATAGTTAATGTATTCGATGTGTTCGAAAAAATATTTATTATCAGTACTTCAGCAATGTAAAAAATATTTCATACATCCAATACAATTATATATTTTTTTTATTTTATTTATGTAACTTTTGCTTAAAAATTCAAAACTAAACTTTTATACATTGAAATCCTATTGGATTTGTCTGCAAGTCATCATACCATCCAAACGGCTAAACCGATTTTCTTAAAACATATCTGAGAACACTCTCGATAAAACAGAAAATATAAACTTGAAAATTTGACTGGCAGTAGCGTTAAGAGAGCAAATAACTTGCAATTCTTCTTCCATAACTCGAACGAAATAATTTGCTTATTTATCAGTTGGAATATTGCAGCAACATTATTGTTATGGATTGATTATATATTTTTTTTATACAGTGGATCCAATCTTAAACGGAATGGCGAAGAAGTCTGCGCCAGCCACCAATTAATATACTGCGATCAATTTACCTCAGAGATTGCATTTTATTGAGCCATTTAAATGCAAAAAACATTCGACTTCAGATTTCGAAAAGAATTTAACTAAAACCTGTGACAACAAGTTTTACAATATTTTGTTTAAGGGATTTTCGGAGTGAAGAAGCACTTAAATTAAATATACCTTTATATATGCGTGTTTGTATGTATGAGTAAAATAGAAATACATTTGTGTACATATTTTCTTTGTTTATACAAATTTGAGTTTTATTAATAAAAAGTGAATTAATAGAAAAAATTTTCATTTATTCCGTGATGACGACTTTTGTATGCTGTTTAAATACGAAAACTGTAGATAAATTGAACAAATAGTTTTAAATTTTCAGTGATGACGTATTTTATAAATTTGGTAAACAAAATTGTTTTTTTGATTTTTGAAGATATTTTTATTTTTTGCCAATAATTTTTTCAAAATTTGTATTATTGACACGCATGTTTATTAAAATAGTACAGAGTTTATTTGATTTTAATAATATTTTCATTTCTTTTTTTTCCTTTTCGTTGACCAATAAAACAATGTCTTCTTAATACATATAAAAAAAATTGACAATGGGATTGCTTCTCTCCTCATATCTATGAATATTTGGTATCGAATCGTAAAATGCCAAAACTATTAAGAATATATTTGTGTAATTTTATGTCAAAAAGTTGTTAACATAAAAAACTTAATAACTTTTACCGTTTATTCACAAGTCTGTTCTGATGAATTTACAATAATAAAAAATCTATCATATTCAGGCACTGACTGGATGACAACATACGAGTACATACATATTTACATCACTATATCTTATCAACCCAACAAAAGTAGAATAAATTTTATTTTTAATAGATATCCAAGCATATGGGTTTTTTGACGCTCACGTACTCGTATGTATGTATGTACTTATGTATTTGAAGAAAAAGAAGGATACAAATCAACTTTCAAACTTATGACACTTTTGTCTCTGGGTGTTGACAGAAAGCGGGAGAAGATGAGCATAAAATTTCAACATAGTTAACGGACAGACAAGTTTCTAAAATAAAGATGATAGAAATAAGTTGGAAAAACTTTGATTTCTTTTACATTTCAATATTTAATAATCGACAACGTAAAATATCTAAATATGTGAGTGGTTATGTTTATTGTAATACTTTTCTTAAACAAAAGTAATATTTGAACAATGAAATAAATTTTGTGAAAGCGATTTTAAATAAATAAATAAATAAACAAATAGTGAACCAAATCAATATTGATTTTGTCGCCGTTATTATTTATAGCGTTTATCGCCGCAATTGTTTACGAATTGATACACAAAAAATTACATCTGATTTTTCACAAAAGATTATAAATTGTAATTTAGATGAACTAAACTAAACATTTTATTTTAAATTAAAAAAAGTACAAGTTTTTAAATTTTAATTTAAAAACGGCGTGGAATGAAAAATAATTTAAAATGAAATTTGTTTGAGTATTAGAAATACAGACAACTAAAAGGAAATTAAAATCTATAAATTAACGTTGAAATTTTTGTGAATATAAATAAATATTTGTTTTTATTAAATAGCAAGTTCGAGTTTCAAAATATGAATATAAAAAGACAATTCATAATATGAATGCGTGATTCATTTTATTTTGTAGTCAAGCTAATAAAACATCCTGGCATTGACATATTCAAATGATATTTTTTGTTATTTGTTGTTTTGTTTATTTTGCTTTTGAGATGCAAATATTAAAAGTTAATGATATTTTTGTTTTATGTTGTTTTCCCGATAAAACTCAAAACACACACTCACACACACACACATACACATGTATTTGTACATTTATTTGTTTTTTATTAACAATAAACAAAATTTCATAAACCCATTCACCATGTTCATATGAACTTCTAGAATTTATTGTTTTCGGTTATTTTTTAATATTTCAAAAATATTTTTTTAGGCCAGTGACACAGTTAAAAAAGGTTTGTGAACCTTTTGCCACCCACACAATATGCATAAAGATTAATTAAAACAACATCATACGAAAAATGAATAAATAGTCGCAAATAGAAAGAATTTGTATTCCATAAAAAGCAACGAATAAATATAAATTTGTAAGTACAACGAACAGTCAGGACAACTACACTCATAAGAAATGCGTTTTCTCAAAAGATAGTGAAGAATTATTTGAGTTTTTATAAAATATTATCACAAATGCAGAGTCCTTGAAAAGGAGTTTATTTAATAAAGTCTAATTTAAGTGACATAAAGCAAGCATTTCATAACCTTATTTATACGCTAAATTTCACTGCTAAATAAAATTTGACTTAAATCGGTTTTAGTGTAATTCGACGCTCTCCTGCCTCATTATTTTCCCAGCTGGTTTTCCAAGTTGTGTTTCAATTATTTTTAGCTTTTTTACGTTTTGAAATTTTGTAATTTATTACACCACAGTTTTGGCAAAATTTACAGTTGTTTTACTTTTGTTACTTTCTTTAATTTTACTTTTTATTGTTGCATTCAGTATTTGCAATAGTTTTTTACATCATTTCGCATAAACGTAAATGTAGTTGTTTCATTTGTATCTGGAATGGAAGTTTGTATGTTTGTTATTATTATACGGATATAGAAACATAAGCCGGAAATAAATGCGAAAAAACGGAGTTTATTATTAAAAAAGGAATGAGGAAAAAAAAACCGTTTGCTCCCTGTAAAAGCGCAAAAATATATAAAATCTATATTCATTGAGCAACAAAAGCCAAGAGAATATTTTTTATAATATTTATATTTTCATTTCTTCTGTTTTTACCGCCAACGTTTTGCGGAAATCAAGTGCACTTTATTTCCTAGTCATATATTCTAAAATTCACAATGAACATAAACCAGCCAAATGCTCACCGTAAGTGTTGCACGATTTTGCTAACAAGTGCTACGAACACATTTACGTATGTATATAATCATGTACATGTATGCAAAACACATATGAATGTATAAACAAACACAAACGCAAATACATTTTTGTGTTTAAAAAATATGCAGACGTAGATTTGTACACACCCAGTGAACAGTTTCTACCGAAAATCGAAAACTTTGGCAGATAATCAACGGAGTCGTCTAAAATTTATTTAGATATTTAGCAAAGTAGTAAGATATCTGACGGTTCTTGAACCATTCATTTTCTTAAAAACACATTCGATATATCTGCGACTAAAAGTATTCTTCAGATATTTAACAGAATACTCTGAACTGTTTTATAAATTAGTTTAAGACTTTTATACGAAACGTCTGCACATTATCTGATCTTAGTTCCCGTAATAATTCTCACTTTATTCTTGAGAGTTCGCACTAAATCTTAAAGATTTGCAAATCTTATAAAATATGATATTTCTTGATGAGCTTCAGACACGTAGGAAATTCCCTCAAGAAACTTCTTCAGAATTCTTGTCAACTACTGACTAATACTTTTTTCAGTTCATTTTCTGACCGACTTCTGATACGAATTCGGCCACTTGTGCAAATTTTTTTTGCCTGATTCTGACCGACTTCTTCAACAAATGTTCGGTATGCTCTGTATATGCACATGTACGTAGTTAATGCATATTCATAGAGAAGTAAATAAATACATATGCATTTGCGGTAGTGCAGTCCACATAAATATTATATAAATGTATGTATGTATGTGTGGATGTAAAGGAAGGTAGCAAAAGAAAAATCATTTACATTTTATGTTTATCGAAAAGTAAAAACTTCGGTTCTTAAGATATCTTTTGTTGTATAAATTTGTTTAATTTATTTTTTATTTACACGTTGCAGCTGGAAGGTTGCTCTTATACATTTTAAAGTTTCGAATTTAATTCAGGCAAGAATTATGATCAGAAACGTTTTATTTCTAAAATTATGCGTTGTAGCTTTGCGGCAAATTTAATTTCAATCAATATAAGGATATACGTACTTCGCATACTCCAACTATCAATATTGAATTAAGCAAAAACTAGTAATTAATTATGAAATTGTGCTGCTAGGCTCTGGAGTAAATTTTATTTCCATCGGTACATTTTCGTTTTCAATCTCTCCAAAAACTCGGCTCAGTCCCAGATATCACTTTTGTTAAAGTTTTGTTGTTTGTCCTTTTAAAGATATTCTAACATTTTTTAAATTTAGTGCCGTCGCATGAAAGTTCGCAATACTATCGATTGCAAATTTAAATAATAATTATAACTATATTTTAGATTTATTATGTAATATATTCTCATATTATTGAAATTCTCACTGGCATTGAACTTAATGTATCCGTTTTGATTTAATTATTGTGTTTGTCAATAAAAGAACTTTTTTAAAAATTATTAGGAAAAATAAGAATATTTTTAAAAATTAATCACACAAGATTGCTTATCAAAAATACAAAAAATTTGAAATTTTTTGTTTATAGAACTACACTTTTCGGTTTCAAATATTAAAATTTACATGAAACAGTATTCGATAATCATAATGATAGAAAATTTAAAAATATTTTCTTGTTTAAAAAAATCAAATTTTGGTAATAATTTTCCTGAGACACCCAAAAATGTTTAGCTCTTCATCGTAAATTAATTGGATAAAAATTCGTAAATGGAAATATTTAAAAAATATATACATATAATTCATAAGAAGCAGCTGAAAAAAAAAATCACCAGCATAAAAGCAAATGTTTTGAGTTGATGCATTAGAGAGTTCTTAGGAAAAATGATATAAGAATTAAACTTTTGAGTACACCTCGTTGTTGCTCTATTCTCTATTGTATACTATTATATATTATGCATGCATATTCATGTCTATTGAAATAAAATTTATGTTTGGCAACAACTTCCTGATGATTTGCATTTTTTAATAGAATGAAATACATACATATGTTTGTATGTGTGTGTTCCTTTCCCAACAGACCATTTCATAAGTAAAATGTAACTGGATTCTAAAATAAGCTTATCGTAAGTGATTTTCTAAAACTTTATAAAAACACACTTATTATAAGCTTATTATTATTACAAAATGGTAACAGTTTTCAAATTGTGGTTTAGAAATGCTTCGCATTACAAAAGTTTTTAGAATAAAACTTGCTTTATACTTAATTTAGATATCAATTTAACAAATATGATTTCAAATGACTTATGCTCGCTAGAGTTTTGTAAGTTTTTTTTGAGAATGATGTCCAGTTATTTGACGCCAGCCTAAATTTTGTACTATTAGTTAAAGTTTTCAGTTTTTGTGTTTTGTTCGAACAGTTAAACAGTGTAAAATTAAACAGAAGAAAACTAATTTTTATGTTAAGGTTAGCCGGTAAAGCATTTATACTGGAAGAGACCGACAGAGAAGACAAGTACGTGGAGCCTATAAGAAGTAAAGTATTTCATATATTGTATTCTTTAACATATTCATTTAATTTTTCATTTTTACAGATGCTGCAATTTTTATTGAAGTGGGAGAGGACGAATTTCTAAAAAACTCAAAATCTTTCCTTCACATCTTCAAAAACCAGAGTCCCGCAAGAAATATGTGGGTAAACAAAAAAAAATTATAATTTATAAATATAATATTTTATGAAATAAAAAACAAAGAAATTTCTAATGAAAAAAATTACTACAGTTCTTCATATATTATTTGGTTGGTTAAATTCTTAAGCTTCATGAAATATTACGAAGGTAATCTTATTATAAACATGATTAGAAAAGTATTTTTCTGTAAGTTTATTCTATAATTAGACTTTTTAGCTTACATTATATTATAGACCAGTAATATTATCGCAACGATTCAGTTTTCAATATTAAACAATTTTTAATAAGTATTCACAACACTTTTCTAAACTTAAGACTTATGTTAGTTAGTAAACTTGCTACAAGTTATTTCTAAATTGTTTGGGTTTGTTGGTTTTCTTATTAACTTTTTATGTTCAACATTATTTTGAAATTTTGTTTTCGAATTTAAATTGGATTTTTCTAGATACTTTAAAACAAATTTAACAGTATCTTAATATAATAAATTTTGTTTAATAAAATTCAAAGATACAAATTTATTACCATTAGAGATGTACTCAGCAAATGCTTTTCCAACAAATAATACTTTTCAGCGATTATATATCAACACAAGGTCAGAATTATACACATGAGAAAAATGGAATTTAATATGATTCGATTTACATAATTCGATGATGTAAAAATATTGCCAGAAAAGAAAAAGTATTTTTGCAGAAGATTTACTTTGAAGATGCTACACATACTCAATGTGCCCTCAAAAAAATACTAAATTCTTAACAAAACACTAAATAATGCTCTCAAATTTACAGCAGTATGAAATATAATTTTAGCTAGCTAGTTTTTGCTGTTAATGAGGATTCAACATTCAATTTACATGTAATATACATATATAAAAACTTGAAATTTAAACACTGTGTTTTTTGCATATTTTTAATAGTTTTCTCTTCAAGACGAACAGCGAAGCAGTTTTAAATATTAAGACGAAAATAATAAATAAAATTAAATTAATTTAAATTGAAATGGAACAAAATCGCTAAAGCTTTCATTATTTTTATTAAGAATCCGATCAATAGCATGTTTAAAGGAATTTCAAGCTCTAATTTACTTCGCTTCTACAAATCGTTCAAGTCTTTATAATTATGTTTTCTTAAACTACCTGAACTTTAGAGTTTTATGTTTCAACTGTTTGTAAATATTTTTTTTTGCTGCGCATATTTAAATGGAATATCTCTTCTTCTGCTGAAAATGTAAAATTTAAGGATGCTTCCTGGTCGATATTTGATATGCCTTGATTTCCTATAAGTATTGATGTGCAGAATATGTAAATAGATGTCCAGACAAGAAGTTAATACGATATTACAAACTTTTGTTTGTTTAATAATATTTAAGTTAAAAACTATAAAATTCTTTTAACATTAAAAATTTAAATAAATATATTTAGTGGCCTCTAGATGATACATAAATACTGGAACAAGGAAGTCGCGCTCTTGTATACATTTTTAAAAACACATTCCAGATGGCTTTACAAGAAGGTTAATGAGTAATTTTACACCTAAGTGTCGCCTACATTTTGGCGTCTTCAAGTGGTTTCTGTGAAGTGTGTGTTCGTGTGTTTGTTAATGTTTATGTAGTTAAGGAGCAAGAGAGTATTTATTACATATAATTGATCCTTTTAACAATAGTGTTTTACATCCATCCTTATTTCAACACCATCATTCAAATAAGTTCACATTAATCCTGTAAATCAATCAGAAAATCATGGGCATGTGTTGAAATGAAAACGCAACTGAAATTTGAAACTATTTTTATGAATTATTATTATTTCGGATTGTCCTGTCCGCATACCTAAATAAATGCGTCAAAATGACAAAATTTAAAATGTTCATTGGAATGCTTTCATTATTTTTAAACAAGTTATCTGTAGATATATAAATATGTAGTTGTATATGTACATACATATACAAATTGTCAATTAAGATAAACTTTTACAGCCAATATTTTATACAAATTTTTGAAATTTTTGGCATTTTGCAAATCCAGCTATCGGTGTTTCCATACAAATTGAAATTAAATAATAAAATATGTTTTAAAAAACTTTGGCTTACGATAATTTGACGCTAAGGAGTATATATGTTCAATTTAAAGCAGCAATCTATTTAAATTGTACTAATTTTATTAAAAATTATTGGTATTAAAAAATATTTTTATTATTTGTTAAAAAATTAAAACTCAGAATACAATGAAATGGCTTAAAAAGCACTACTTGTCAATTAAATCGCATTCATATTATTCCATATAATAGTAACCATTATACGATATAATATTAAATACTGAAATATCCAACAGAAAAAGTTTATCAAAATTTATTTATGAAATAAAAATAGCTTTAATTGTTAATGTTTGTTTATCTTTTAAAATTATTTAAGAATGCATTGTTTTAATGAAATATATCTATAATATATTATTATCCCAGCTTATCCTTTGTTAGACAGAAATTTGAAACAGTTTTATCTTTCTGTGAAATAAATTGACGCACCAACGCCTTTAAAGTTGATATGTTGAAGTTGAACATTAGTTTGTATTTTTTTGTGATTCCATTAAAGATTTTCTGTTTTAAAGGTCTGCAGATAAAATGATTCTAATGTCTTTATGTATTTTTATTTCGATATTTCACTTTGTTAAGTCTTAACATGAAAAATCTACTGAAAAAAACTAATAAACGTTAAATCTTCAAGATTCTTACGAGATGATTTTCTCTTGCAATTCTATGACTTTTATTTACCTTTAGCTTAACTTCAAAGCCATAATCTTTGGAGGGTAACTTTATAAGGACACAACGCACACATACACAAGGTTTCCAACATACTGCCTGAAGAATCCCCAAAGGACTTTCCTTTTTATTTTGTCATTCGGTTTTTTTTATTCTTTTTTCCTTTAATATGCAACAATGGCAAAATCCAGGTATTTTTATGCGCCACTAATTTCTATTCAAGTCACATGTCTTATAAGGCCGGCAAACAATGTTGGTTACTTGCCAATTGTGTCCAGCCATTGTTCTCATCTATGACATTGATAACCTAATAAAAGGTCTGCATGGTAAGATATTTGCTTGGCCTTCCTTTGCTGTTGTCCTTCAATGAATGTACAGCACGCCAACCAGAAGAAACAAAAATAATATTTTCTTTTTAAAGCTTTTTGCGTGTGTTTTTACTATTCTAAAAATTTAATTTAAGATTTTCATCCCTTTGGAATCGAAATTTCAGAAAAAACCGCCAAGAATGTTTCAATACATTTTTCTTATTATTTCTTTTTTCTCCTTTTTAATTTATTGTATTTTTTGAAGTTCTAAACTTTATTTCTGTTCGAAATTAGAAGTGATATACTACTTGTCCTTAATAGTATTTAATACAATTTCTGTGAACTTCACATGTGTCTGTCTGAAATGTTAAAACAATTTCACTAACAAATGTTACAAATAAAACGTTTTATAATGTAAAAAAAACACATCAGTCAGTCGCAGTGTCCATATGGGATACGAAAACATGGTGGTTGGCACACAAGTGTCGTTTTCCGGCATCTTCAGGATTCACTTTGTTTCAATCATAAAATCTAAATGTTCGTATCATAACTACTCGAATGAAAATACATACGTACGTATGGTGAGTTCATTGTTTATTAGATTTCTTATTCTTATTGTTTCTTATTTGTACAATTAATTAAATTAATTTTTAGTTTTTCTTTCGTTGTAAATATGTTGAAAAAATGTGGAGCAGCAAAATGATTAAAGATGGTGCATGTGTATGTGTGTGCATTAGTTTCTTTATTTACAAATCTAATTGTAAATAAATGTGTTGCGTGCGGCCAGTAGGAATGTGTAACTGACATTTTAATCAAATTCGAATTAATTACAAATAGAAAGAAACTGAAACGTAATTAGAAACGATGCATAGGTTTTTTTCTTACAAACATGTTTTTAAAGGTTAATGTGTGTGTGTGTACAGTATGTCCATGAACTAACTTTGAAGAGTGCGAGTCCGAATCACGCGTGTACGGTTCCTTTTCTCAGCTGTTTTTCCTTTGCCAGTAATCATAACAGCGTTCCTAATTTAAGTTGACACTACTACTCGCTAGATGTTGCATTTCTAGACTAATTTTACTGGAAATTAATAACATAAATGATAAAATGAAATGTATGTATATCAACAGTAAGATATCTTATTATATCTATTATATGTTGTTATGGCCATTCGTGGTATATACTCGTACGTATATTGTAAAAACTTCATAAATGTTTACCAATGTGTACGGAAATAATATGCTAAAAATTTTATTAACTTTATTGAAACTTAATTTAAATAATGCTAGAAGTGGCAAAAGCTTATGGCTGAATATATTCTACTTATTGGTTTCCAATAAAAAAAGTTCTTTAACTGGAAGATTTCTCTAAATGGATTTTCATAAGAAGAAATTTGAAAGTGCTTCTTAAAAAGCATGAACCGCTTTATGAATAAAATAATGTTAGGAAAACACTACACTTTCTAAACTCTTGACAATTGCTAAACAAATAAAAAGAAACATTCCATACGCTACTTGAAAATTTTTTACTTATTATTTTCCGATTCGCAAGTAAAATTATTTTTTTTATAAAAATGCACCTTAAAAAACAGATGGAGCTTTGTGGACTTTTATTCTGGTCCACATTAATGGATTTTATCAAATTTGATTTGCATTAGTATAAAAATAATCTTCTTTTTTACTTTTTGTATCTAAAAATCCCAAAGCAAGTTATTAGGAAAAGCTAACATGCAACTTTCCTATCAACGCCGTAATTTGCTATATTATATATTAAATAATTAAATATTTCAAAAGAATTCACTCAAATACAGAGGGATAGACAAACAAATAATCGGACGGACAAAAACTCAATATTAAAATTTTAGAATGAATGGGACCAACCTGGCAGTGGAATAATCACTTAAAAAAAATACAAACGAATTGGTGACCTTCTCATCTTTCTACATAAAGTATGTTAATAAGTTTTTAGTTTCAATCATAATTTGTACATTTTCTTTGAAATACTTTTATGAAAAGAACCCACTTCTCAATTTGAGCACAAAGTATAATTTTTGTTAGGAATGCTATGATTCTCAAATTATATGCAAATTATTTTTAAACGCTTATCCTTTGAGGAAGATCTTGATTTTAGACCATTCTCAACTTAAAATGCTTGCATCTTAATATAACTTAATTACATTTCAAATACTTCCTTGAGCGCAAAATTAATATCATCATGAAATTATAAATCTTTTTACAACTATATTTGATTGTTGAATTTTATAGGAGACTCTAATGCGATTATCACTGAGCATTTTGATTAAAGTATATTCATATAAACAGCCCTCCTCCAATGCACATAAAATATATTACGAACATAATTTCCTGAAAAGAAATGTACGAAGACAAATGATCAATTGACTTCTGATACACCCTGAGTCGAAAATATCTTAGTGCATCCTTAAATTGGCACGTATCTTTCCCTGAATGCATCATAACTTTTCTTCCATTCAAACAGAGCAACGAATAAAAATAGTTCAAATCTAAAATAACTACTTCAGAAGGTGTATTCTACTACACAACGCCCATAATTTTGCAAATCTTTTAATATATTTGAAAGAATAAAAAAATCCTTTTTTAAACACATTATTGAACAAAGATTTTCCAATTTTTTTAACAAGTTCATAGAAACATGTATCAAAGAAGTTTTTCCACAAAAATTTATTCATCTTTGAATCGTTTGGAAATAGGAATTGTGTTGAAATGCATTATAAACCACAATCAATCATTTGAGTGTATGCGTATGCATCCTCATCCTCATCCTTAACATCTATTGTTCGGTTCTTGTATGAGGTTTTTTTGAGGGTTTTCCACAAAAAAGAAATGTAGTTGTAGTAAAAGGATAATGGTAATGTAAAGAAGAGTTTTTCGTTACTTTGTTCTCTTCAGTTCAGTTGAATTCTTTATTTTTAAGCCAGCAACACACAACTGGTTTGCATGATATTCCATTTTACTTTTTATTTTCTAATAATCGACACCTTTGTTAATAGTTTGTGTAGCATTGTATACTTGGTCTAGAGGGACGCTACTTGTAGGTGTGAAATTCTATCATATAAAGATTGTACATCATGCATATCCTGTTGACGTTTTTCTCTAAGGGTTTATTACTTTTTTTTCTATTGAAAACAAAGTTTTTGAAAAGGAAGCCGCTGTTGATTCTTTTTCATCTATCTGCCTGTCTGTCTGTCTGTCTGTGTATATGAATGCAAGCATGTATCTATGTGCATTATCCTTGATAACATATGTTGGGCAAATGTTAATAGACTCATCATTACCACGTGGTTTTTGTATCGCCATATCGTAATATGTAACACAATGGGATTGGCTTACAATTTAAAAGAATTTGTTGTTTGTTGACAGCTTGATTTGTTTAAAAGGCTGACTTTGCCATTTCTTCTGTTTGTGTTCTGTTTTAAAGGAGCATTCACACATTCATAAGTTGATGCGTATGTATGTAGGGATGTGTTATTGTAAGTTATCCTTTTTTTATTATAAACCTTTCTTTTCACAAATACTTTTGTAGTAATTATTGATAATTTATTGCTTTAATTTTAATAGAATATTAAGATATTTCTCTAGCAAAGAAGTAAAAAAATACAGGCAGCTGTTCATTTGACGTATTTTGTCTTTGTTTGAAATAGTAAAAAAATATTGCGGGTTTCTTTTTAATGTTTGTAAACCACATTATGCTTGACATCAATTTAGACCCACAAGTAGATTTAATTCCTTATATTCGTATCGTATAAATTCACAATATTTTTTAATTTTATGACGGCAAAGAAGCCAAAGAAAGTCTCGGCAAAAAAATTGTTTCTGCAGTTACATGTGATGATGTCGTTCACGTTTCTCGTGACCGGTTTAGAGTAAGAATGTCCGCTTCTCCACCATTTGTAGTCCGTATAAATTGCAATACTTCTTACTGAGGATGCACATTATTTTAAAAAAATTAAATAGGTGAATTAAAAGATAAATTTGACTATCACTGACTCTAGTTTTGAAATAAAATTGTTTAGTTAAATTATTTATAATCAGAGTTGGCCAGCAATCCATAAACAGAAATAGCGAAATATTGAACAAAAAGTGGCTAAACAACAGTGAATGCAAAAACCATGAGCATTTAACGAAAATCAAAGATATATTAACGTATTATTTTGTTGCAATAAATTGCAAATTAGAGATTTTTAGAAACAAATAATAGATAAATAAGCACTTTTTAATTCATTGATGAAATCGAAGTAAGTTTAGTGAATATAATTTGTTTCATAAAATCGTGTTAATGTGATTAATTGGGATGAAAACATTTTTTACTTCAGCAGTTGATTATGAAAGAGGATATATTTACTGTGTTTTCAGTTTTTCTCTAATACCTGCTCGTACATATTTTTTTATGAGAATTTCTAATATTCCCACATCAGCGTGAATTTGATTTTACCATGCACAGTTTAATGTTTTGTTGATCAAAATGGGGCATTCGGTTCTTGAGTTAGTGTGAAATTATCATCGACTTTTATATATTCGTTCAATTCACAACATTTTTTATAAGTTTTTGGTTGTTTAAATGTTGTCAGTAATTTATATAAAAAGATTTGCTTAGAAACATGTTTATGCGGAAATTATCAATTAATTTTTTGAATATTCTGTGAATAGCATCTTCAGTGAATGCTGAAAATGCTTAATGTTACGTTATTGTAATTTTTACTTGTTTAGTTTTGATATTGTTTTGATCTTTAAATTGTTGTTTTTAATTTCAGAAAAGCCCTGCTATCTACAGTATCGTACAAAACATAAGTAGTGGTTAGAAAACTGGCGAAATGTGAATTTATCAAAACAACGTTGTCGGTGCAGTTTATATGAATATATTCAAAGAAAAATTTTTTTCTTGCATGTTCGCCGTTTGTGGACATTTTCTGGAATATTATCCGGTTAACATTAGAGTAGGAAGTTTAGTATAGATTTTAATTATAAAAAGTCTGCTGGCTTTTTTCACTATTTCAACAGCCGTTTCTGCTCATATTCTTAAAAAAGATTCAGCATTAACTTTTAAGGACATTTAACAGAATTTCTTTATATTTTCTGAACTCTTTGATCAAATAATTACACATTGTCAGATTTCGAATGTCTTAATAATTTCCATTTATTTCTTGAGAATTCTTATATAAATATTCAATAATTGTAACTTTTATGAAATATGGATAAATATTCTTTGATGAGGTGGCGTAAGCACCAGCAAGATCCGTAGCTATGCTAAAATTTTGTACTACTGTAATACGAAAATTATATTTAAAAATTCTAAAAGGCTAAATCCTGTGGAGATCTAGTGAAAACTTTTTGGTGTTAATAAACAAAATCCTTTTATGTAATATTTTTATAAACTTGAAAAGAAACAAAATAACACATTTTTAGATAAATATGTAGTTGTACAGATTCATACATACAAACTGAAAATAATAACTCATCTGTATAAGAAAATTTGCGAACATGTTCACACAATTAGGATTTAATGTACTTTCTTTAAATAAAATTTGGTTTTAGGAAAACACTCTGCCTTTTAATTATTTTACCTGCCAAAATAAATCCTTTACTCATTCAAAGATGCAAAAAACAACGTCCTTTCTCTTTATCTGACATTATAATTAGCGCTACGCCCTCCAGGCTTAAGATTTAAAGGAAGAAAATCTCCTGTCTAAATGTAGGTTAATTCAAGGCTGGTGCTCTTTATTTATTTATTTTTTTATATTCAAGTAGCAAAACTCGAATACGTAAGATAAGGATTAAATAATTGCAATTAAATTCTAAATGCTTTCAAACAACAATAGAAAAAGTAGTAATTTGAAAACAAAAGGAAGATGAAAATGTGTGCGGGAAATATAAATGCATTTTGCCACCACGGCCCTTTCTTTTCTGCCACAAGTATTATGTGCTTATTTATTTTAAACTTCAACAATAATACCAAACCGCAATTAGCAGATTTACAGGTGGTTTGCGGAGTACTTTTTGCAGTTTACAGATAATAAAAATATCAGACAAAATAAAGATCCAAAAATATAAAACTTTATTCACATCGCAATTGCAATACAACTTTGTTGTTAATGTCGATTTATGAAACTCCGTCTTTACTGAACTCAAATCGTTGTTCTATTCTATTAAAATTTTATCCCTTTGTGTTTGGTAAATTAATATTTAATTTATTTTTATTTCTTTTTTTTATAATAATATTCAAATTATTTGTATGCATTTGGGTTTAAATAGCTTAAAATAAATTTGGTAAAATGTTACCCGCTGGGCTTTTGAAAAGCGTTGTAATCAACACGTGGAAATTAACACCCACCTTATCAGACTAACAAAATAAACTAAAACTAAACATGGAAGGAAGACTGACATTCAGGTAGAATGATTATAAAAACAACAAGAAGTTTTGAAAAATCTAACAATTCAATTTAGAAGATTAACTGAATATGTAGATTGAAATGGTATCAAAAAAAGAAGAGGATAAGACAAGACAGACAGACGCACTTTTGGAAACAACTTATGCAAATCAATATAGAATAAAGAAAATTTTAAAATACGTCTGGGTGCACAGCAGCAGCAATCCACGATTATAAAACTTATTAAGGCGATGATGATGTTGATAATATTCTTTTCTTTTGGATGATTACTATAAAAGAATAAACGTGTAGTATGTTGCATATAGAAATATGTTTGAATGTATAGACAAAATACATATTGAGTGTGTCTAGTGTCCGCCTGTTACCCTGCCGTCAGCAGCACAGTGGGTTATCTTTATCAGCACTTAACAATAAATCGAAATCATCTTGTTTTATTTTTATAAGTTTATACGACTATTTAATGTAGAATATGGTGAAGTAGAGGAATAAAAGCGGATACAATATTTTCCTTATGGAGGGGAAAGTTGTACGAGGTTCATAATGTTGATTTACATATTTTTACAAGAAAGTTTTTAATTCGTGTTCTTTTGTTACTTCGTTACAAACATTTTTAAGCTCATAGAAACATTTAACGTCTGTAACCTTTAATTAAGCTGTTAACTGTGTTATTAGCATGTCTATTTTATTCAAAATTGTTGTGCCTTAATCGTCACCTAATCTTAATTAATAAGACGAGTTTTAACAAGCCACCACTACCAACCAACGTGATATTCTACCATCTATTCGCCCATACTCATCGTGTAACATGTTCAATTCAGTGTTTTCAGTTTGAAACAAAAAGCATGTTGCGTTCCGAATTAAAAAACTGGCTTTGAGGTTGGAATAGAGATGAGCAGCGCTCACATGGTCATGAATAACTCTTTCCGTCTGTCACTTGTGCACTCATGGAGTGACTATAAAATGTTTGGCCAGAGAGTGCGTGGTCAAATACATATTTTGTGTTTTTTGCTCTCCATATGAATGACACAATTTCCAATAGAGGAATTCAGTGTCTTGTACAAATGGTCTTGCAAAAGTGAAAATGCAATCCGAGCTCCCACAGAAAAAAGTAAATTTTCGTAACCGTATTTAAAAAAAAAATGGAAATGAAGCCCAATAAGCTCTTCGTTTATTTTTATGTTATGTTTGTTAAAAATGCAATCTATAAAAAAAAATCATTATTTGAAAATAAAGACATTTTAAAAATCACACATACAATTATCTTCATCAAATGTAAAGTGTTACCCATTCAGTGGTTTCAAAACCGCCGGTCCAGTTTACATTAAATATCTATCATTTAAAGTGTTATTTATTTATTTAAAAAATAAAATTATTCTACTTTATTCGAAAAATAAAAATTAGAATGCGATTACCTCTGAAACTAAAAGTGATGTCTCACGCGTGTAAGCGCGTTTTTGTTGATATTTTCAGGATCTATTTTTATATTAAAAATTTTACCATTTGGACAATAAATTGAATTTTAGCGATATTATAGTCAAATTAGACATCCGTTTTTGTGGGTCGACCGTAGATTGATCTTTAATTCTATGCATTTGCAAGTGAAATCAAAAACGTCACATCCTGGTCTGTCTGCAATTTCGTAAAGATATTTCAAATAGCTCACGAGCTACCTAATTATTTAAGATATAAAAAGTTTTAAGACCACAGTAAGCAGTTTGAAATGAAATAAAATAGAAACTTTTTGCGAACGACCGAATGCCAGCAATGCAGAAATAGTTTAGTAAGGGAAGTCGGTTTTGGACACACTGCGGAGGAAACAATTCTTAGGCAGAAGTAGATTAGAAAAATTTTGCGAAAGAAAAAATTTTTGCTTCCGCTCGAATGTTGGAAATAGAGAAATGTTTCTGCAGTAGAAGCCGGTTTTGTACATACTTCAGAAAGGAACGTCTTTGCGCCCGGTCAGATGTGCTTTAGTAAGGGAAGCCATAGGAAAAAATCCTGGGCCCGGTTTAATGCCCGCAACGTAGCAATGCTTCAGTAAATAATTTAACTGTTGCTGAAAAACTACAAAATTAAAGGATTCTTTTCTCGATTAAGTAACACCTTCTGGGTTTATTTTAATTTTCTTTAGAATATAAAATAATATTATAAAAGAAATTATTTCCAAAAACACTAAATAAATTTTAAAAATTTGGGAATAATTTTGTGTGTGTAAAAATAAAAATTCATGCATGAGTGGAAGCGATATTTTACTCACAAACCATCTCTAGTTTAGACTCGACTAATCGCATTTTGAATCGCTTGTAACATTTTTTAGTTTTTTTTTTCAGATTGTTTTCTTTAAATACAAAAAAATTAACATTTTTGATTACGTTTCACAAGAGCTGCATCACCTCAGCTACAAATCAATTTCTTAACACTTGCGACAATGTTTTCAACACTTTTTAAAGTCAATAAAATACATAAATATTTAAATGTAGTGGGAAACAAGTTGTTTAAGTAATTAAATTTTACTTGTTAATAGTTATTAGTTTTTTCTTATTTTTTTTTGTTTAAATTAAAGTTTTCATTAATTTGCCTTTGTTGTAATTAAAAAAGCTAACAATTTTCCCTTAACAAAACTATTTTATATTAACAAATGCATTTTTAAAATATTTCTTAATTAAAATTGTTTTATATGTGTTTGCAAACTTATTTTACAAATATTTAATTGACTCGTAAATGTTATGTGAATTTCCAAATTTTAATAAAATATAAATATTATACTTTAGTTTTCTTTATTTTTAAGAAGAAACAATTTTACTTACACCATCCTCAGATGCGTCAGGGTATTCACAGGGGTCTACTAACTGTTGTATCGGTTGTATGAGCTAAAGTTTTATATCTACATAATTTTTTTAAATGACAATCTCAACAACAATATATAAATTTTATAAAAATGTAACACATGCAGCCGATAGACACAAATGTCGTCTTATCCTCTTGTGAATTGCATTATTGAACTCACTACTGCGTATAGTTGACAATAAAAATTTAATTTTAATTTAATTTCTCCGTTTGCTGCGTATTAAAAGAATAAAACTGAAAACACAACACAAAAAATCCTTAAATTTTTATTAATTGTTATGTCAAGAAGATGTTCAGTTTTATAGTTCCACTGAAATTAATTTAATCTACAATATTATTAATGGATTCGAAATTGATTTTTAAGTATGTATTATCTATTGTAAAAAGATTTACTGAAATAATAAAATTAATTAGTGGAGAAAAGCCTCTTGGTATTTTTTACGACTTTGCTGTTTTATTATATAAAAGTTATAAGTCCGGTTATAATCTATATTTAAATTCTTTTGATAAATTTCAATTTCTAAGAAATTATTTACCGTATACAAATATTCTTAATAATGTAAAAATGTGAATTTTATAAGCTGTTTTCTTAGGAAAATGAAATATTAATTTTTATTCAAACGCAATACGATTTCTTATACCTTTAGTTATACTTTTGCAATTTGATTGCAAGAAATGTGTTGTGTATTGAACAAAACATCAATAATATCGACAATTGTGTGGTACATGAGTAACTTTAAATTTTTCAATAAAAAGTCTAAAATTTCGACACTGATTCAAATGCACGTTTCATCGTTAATTAGTTTTATTACGTTTTTAAGTTCAAGGATCCTCTGCACTATTTTTATTTAAATCAAACTCTGCATATAATTTAAAATTTCTGTGGCTTAATGAATCAATTTAGAATTATTAAAAACTAATGTAAAATTTAATTGAAATTTTATCATTGTAATTGCAGCCATTGTACTGAATGAAAAATATTTAATGTAAATGTAAATTGAAATGGAAAACATATTTGAATTACAATAAGTGGAGACTTACTGTTATTTTGTTTATGTTAATTTTTTATAATTTTAATGTGTTTTGTTTAGTGATGTGGTTTGTTTTATTTCTCATTTCGTTAATTTGTATTTTAAAACTATAATTTAATATACAAACAAGAGCATTTGTATAAGCAATTAAAAATTCATTACATTTAAATGGAAATCATCCCTTTTATTTAAAAATAATCAGACTAATGATACAAAATTTTGCTACAGAAATCATAACTAACGTGAATTAATTATCGCATCACTTCCAGTCGCACACGAAACGTACAAGAGCAAAACGTTGATATATTAAAACAATTTTTGTACGAATGTGAGCTTAATTTTTTTATTTAAATTTAATTATACGATACGACCACAAAGGAAACGAGTATGATGGTTCAGAATTTTAAAGTATCCAATTTTCTCGTAGTAAAAATCTTGTTTTCTACTGCAATTTTCTGTTAAAAGAATTGAAAATGAGAGACCTAAATATATTTATAATTTATAAGACAGAAGAAAACTAATTAATCTTTTTCCTGGCAGGGAACTTTAAAGTTGAAATGAAACACAGAAGAGTATTTTGAATATCAAAGAAATTATGAGAATGATGTCTGAATACGATGTCGGTCTTGTGGTATTTGCGATTGGCGTGGACCGAATGATAATATTTTCTTGCCAAAAAGTTGTTTTCACAGCTGCAGTTATTGACTACCATCGTCCTAAATGCGGCAATTCTGCTTGTTAATAAATACACCCACAATATGACCAGATGAATAAACAGCTTCCGATATAAAACATTATTTAGATCACTTTGAATTGCTAAATAATTCATTTAAAAAAATTTTCTTATACAAAACTCGAACACAAATTTGATTTTCCGTAATAGTTCGCTTGTTTCATATCAACAACTTCTTGTTCAGAATTTTATTTTCTTCGTCATTGAATGAGATACGAATAATAACTTCAGGACAGGATTGAAAGAATGTGGCGGTTAAACAAGTACTGCTTTCATATTACGATTTACAAATAAAAAATAAAAACAAACAAACATGACAAATAAGATTTTCATTAAGATGTGATGTCTTGCAGTTGAAGTTGCAACAAATGCTTGTTTTCTTCTTCAAACATTTGGTTGATGTCAAATACTTTAAGAAGGATTAAAAAGCAAACGTCTACAAAGCAATGAGGAAACAAATATTGTTTTAAACAAATTTAATCACGTTATTACGCGATTCTCAATGGAAGACTTACTGAACTGATTGTATTGATGTTTAAGAAATTTTTTATTTTATTTTTTTTTTTTTTGTGTTTCACATCGATGATTCGAGGATTACTTTTGCTGTGGTTTTGGGGATTTTAAAGCTTTAGGCATGTCTGGTATGTAGACATTTTGGGTGGTTCTTCCATGTTATTTACACACTCAAACGTCATTCAAGTTGATACTTCTTTACGCTTTCTGCTTAGTGAATGAGTGTCACTGTCAGTTTGCTGTCAGTTTTCGTCAGGGGTTTGATTGTTAATAATACGTCATGTCGCTTATGATGTTACTGTCGCTTTTGTTGATTTAAAATCGTGTTTTCACAACAAATCAAAATCAAATAATGCGGGTGCCAATCCATAATATTATCAAATAACACTTTGTAACAGAAAAGAAAAATCTAGAGATGCTTTTAAAATGACCTTTCCTTAGCTGTTGACCTATTCGAGTTTATCTGAAATTTGCAGCAGCTCAGAACATTAATAATGAGCAGTTGGTGTGCACATATTTATTTAACAATAAAGTTTTCTTTACAGTTCCAAATCGGTCTTTATAATCAAGGATTTATTTTAATATCTTTTAATATAATCAGGTCTTCAATCAAAGTGGTTCCAATTATTACGACAATGTAGAAGAAAACAGAAAAAAATTTTAATTCAGCAATTTTTTATATTTTTTATTAAATAACTTTCAAAAATAAAAAGTCTGTAAAAACGTGACTAAATTAAAAAATTTAGGTTTTTAAAGTATTAAAAATTGTTTTTATCAATCCCTTGAGGATGCATTAAAATTTCTAAAAAAAGTCATAGCAATCCAACCAACAAGATCTGCAGCCTAAAATAAATTATTTTAAAAGTATTTTTTTACTGTTACACAGTGTAATTTTTGTTGCTGTAGTAAATTTTATTTTATTACAAGTTCAAATGTAGCAAACTCCTCTCTTGTGAAGTAAGTATTTGATACGACATTGACGCGTAACTTCAAATATAACTCTGATGACGATAATGTCAATAAAGTTTTAATGGTCTCAAATTTAATATTCCATGAAATTTGTATTTAAAAAGCCATTAAAGTTTATTGGCCTTTTAGAAATGCATTATGTTACAGTTGTGTTTGTTATTTAAACTAATCAATTCATTTCATTCAGAAGATATTTTTTTAGGACTAACAGGTCGAGAATATATTCAATATTTGTACATCTGTGCAGAGCTGGAGATTAAAAAAAAAATACAAATAAATCCATAAAATTATTTGAGGGATTTTTCAAAATCTAAGATTTCAGTTGGGATACGCATCGCAAATGCTTCTAAGCTTAGAAAAAGTTAGTAGAAGAAACACCCCATGAAGAATACATTCAATCCGCTCTCTGGACTAAATTTTATAACACACATTTTCGACAAAATTAAACTTATTAATAAATTGACATGAAGCCAAATGAAGAAAAACTGTCGTTTATCCAATAATTGGAAATGAAAGGTTCAATTGATTTAAGCGCTGCTTACTATCATTTACTCGCTTAAATCTGAAGTTTTATAAGACTAATATGAGTTCAGATAAATATGGACAATTTCATACACAGACATATCGTCTAATAAAATACAAAAGGTCCAAACAACATTTTTAATAATTATACAACTGAGTTAAATAACTTGATAAAAGGTAAACTATTGTGGTCATGGAAATCAATTTTTCAGAATAGTGGCATTAAACAAGTTTGAATTAATAATACTATTTTGCGTTTTATCAAATTATTGATTCTGGAGTAAAATTATGAAAAATTTTTATGCGCTTTTGCAATTCATATCACGATATGTACATATGTATACACATATTTATTTATGCATGTTGGAATGTTGAGTAAAATAAATATGTAGGTAATTATAGATAGAATTAAAGGAAGCAAAATGTATGCATGTATGTATATGATTTGTCGTGCATGGGAGTTTTTCATTATCATAAAACGCTAAACATTTTATTAGTATGACATGGTGCCGATTTTTTGTTGTATCCGAATCTTTTATGGTGTATTTTTAGATGTGGATAACTCTAAATTCAAACGAAAGATAGAAAAATAGTTTTAGGAATCCATGAAATTCCAACTAATGGTGACTTTTCCAAGATATGGTGCCATATCAGCAATGACTTCTACAATTTCATTGATTTAAATGGATTTAATTATAATTATTTCTCGAATAGCAACATTTTGTTTAATATTTTTGAGCAATTTGCTCCGGTATAAAATTCATCATTATGAATTGCCAAACCAAACTGTGTAATTCCGAAGCATCTGAACACTGTAGAACTGTGAAATCGACAAACAGTAATTCATTCTCAATGAATGTCCGGCTCAAAAAATTAACACCCATTTGATTTTGAGGAGACCATGTGTTGATCATTCAAAACTAATTAAAATTGTTGGGAATTGTTTTCTTGTCTCTTGCTTTATCTTTGATTACAAGATTATTGGTTCAATTCGAGTTTTTTTTATTCCAAATACTGAACTTGCGTCCAATGTTGGCGCACATTTTAATTCACTTTATGCTTTTGATTATTGCCAACCTTAAAAATTGCACGCACATCGCAGCTCTGACTACTTAAACCACATACTTACATACTTTTGTTCATAAGTCAATGAGAACTGTTATTTTGAATGTGATAATCAGTGTTACCAAAATCTCACATCAAGATCAGTTCACTTTTCCAATTTTAAGTTTAAAAAAAGTTCATATTGTTTTTTCAATAGATAATTATTTTTTATGTCTAAATCATGATCCAATAATACAGGTCTGTTTAATAGTAAAAGCATGAATTATTTTAATAGTGACAAACAAAGAAATAGTCAATTATTCCTGAATCTTGGCCTCGACATTGCGTATACTTCTACGTAGAAAAATAGTCACGTTGACTTGTTAATTACAACTCCCGAGAAACTACGTAATTTTGTAATTTCAATAAAGTACTTTTTATGTCATTAAGGGAACTGCGGCATATCATAAATTGAAAAGTACTGAATCTGCCATCAGTGATTCTTTGCGACAATCTTTGTTGTCCTCTGTCTCCTCTTATCTTTTGTTTGTTATCAAAACTCAGAAAACAATACTCTGATCATGTTGGCGGTTCATTGAATATATTGTTCCTTTTGTTTTAAATTTTGTCTCCAACCACTTTATTTGTTATTAAACTTCTGCAACTTCCGTCATCATGATTCACAACAACATTCACTTCAATATTTTTGACATGATCTTCCTTTTGAGAAAAATTCCTTTCAAATTTTTTAACAACCTAAAATTGAAATTCAGCCACAGATACTTGTCTGAGTTAAGATTTGATGGCGCTGAAAGTGACACAAGTCACAAGTCCCAATAGTTTATATAATATAATTTACATTTACTGCTGCCAGTCAGTGTTTTGTTCACGTCCGTGTTTCGGTTATAAAAATATTTTTTATGTTATTATATTAATTTTTTTCCTTTCGCTTTTTATATTTTGTTTATAGAACATTTTTTTTTGTTTAAATTAAAATTTTTCAATTTGTTGTTAGTGGTTGTTGCAACTGCAAGAGTATTAGAAGATCTACAACTCTCTATTTTTCTTCACGCAACGGAGGGACACCCTAATGTGCATACGAGTATCTATGAAGTGTGAATAACCGATTGAATTTAGCTAATTCGTTTTATCACCCAAGAGCAATAAAATAGCGAAACCAGTGAAATGATTTTTGCATTACAATAAGGTAAATTTATTGCTGCGCTTATAGCTTTCGATTACCAGGAAACTGCTTGTATTGCAAGGACTTCCAAGTCGGTTGCAACAAACTTATTCTTCGCTTGTTATAATTTACTGATGAAACAGTAAAGTATATACACCTCAACGCCATCTCCAAGACTAATTTATACAGACGGATATTTTTAAATCGAGTCAGTTTTTTGAGAATATTAAATTAAGTGTAAAAAAACAGTGAGATTCATGTGAATATTTGATTTTTCGCAATATTAATATTAAATTAAATAATATTAAATTTTTAGTTTACTTTTTGATGAATTGTTATTGACATCACAAGTAAGTAATGTAAAAATTAAAAAGAAGGCGAGCTTAAAGCTTTTAATTAAATCACGCTGCAATGGATAAATAAAAGGTAAATTTTCCTCTCAAGAGAAAAGTAAACAAAATATTTTGCATAAATTTTTTACAAACTATGCAGGACGTTTCGAAAAAACCATTCTGATTATCAATTCAAAAACCTGAATTTTATGACGTCGGTTGAGTAAATGATAAATAAAGTCTTTAATAACATGCTAAATTAACTTAAACAACTTAGAACAATTTAATAAAAATTACAATTTTCTAAATGTAGTTTGTAAATGAATGTGTTTTTAAAATTTACACTTACAATTGTTCCCTTTATAACGGAAACATTTTTACGATTGTTGTAAATAAATGTCTTTGAAGATTAATATCTGTCTGTAAAAAAAATTGGCATTCTTTGTTTCGATCGTAACAATCGTCAGAAACAAACAAAAAAAGAAGATGTTAAATTGTTTACAAATTTTCAACATTACAAAAGAAAAGTAATAAACGAAATATAATAAATTTAAACAAAAGAAAAGTAATAAAAAATTATAAACATAAAAAGTTTATTAAAATACAGCAACTGCAAGTGCACTTTATGGAAATAAAAATAGACAAATAAAACATAAGCATGTAAGAGTACGAGTATCTTATTTATAATAAACAGACAAGGAAAAAGTAATAATAAAAGAAATTTAATTATTTACAAACAAATTCACACCTCTTGTCACAAACCAACGAAATGATAATTTTATTAAATTTAGAATGACTTTAATTATCGCTTTTTCTGAAGAAATGTAAGAAATTCAAAGTTTAAACACTCAATTTCAAAATTCAAACGGCAGACAAAGAAAATGAGGTTTCCGTTTTAACAATTTAATGTTTTGTATATTGAAATAATGAAAAAAAAAACCAAACATTAAAAGAACAAGTGATAGGAGAAGTGGCGGCGCTTCAACAGGGTCAGGTGTGAAGAGAACATCTTGTGAAAATGTTCGATTGATGATTGATCGAATGGAGACTTTTTACAAATATTTATCACCTTGAAATCTATTAACTATTTATTTATAAACTTTAGAGTAGTAATTTGTCTTTTATAACAAAAGTGTGAAAGATGTCTTCACATCTTTAAGCGCCATGATTTCAAACAAAAGGTTTAACAACTGTTGGATGCAGGAAGTGTTAATAACTTAATTTTTACAAAGCAAACTGATGTGCGTAAGTAAACATCCAAATGTACACATTCCTAACCGAACCATATGTCTTTCATCATTAAATATGGTTTGTTTTATTAAATAAACTATAAACTATAAACTATTATTTTTTTATATATTGTGGTTACTTGCAGTCAGTACAACCAATTGCTTCTTGTGAATTGTCTTTTCTATTCCATATCCATACATACTTTTTCACACTAATTAGTGTAATAAAATAATTTCAATTTTTCTCTAAAATGTTTGCGATATGGAGTGCTTAATGCCTGACACTGGCAGACTTTTCGCGTTTATGGCTAATTTAATTTGCAGTCTCAATGTCTGTCCTTTTTTCTGTCTGCAGTCATTTATCCCCATGCAATTCGTCTTCAGCATTTATTATATTTTTATTTTCTGTTTGCATTGCAAAACATACTCGTATATCAGCATATGGGACATATTTTTTAATTACTTCATTTGAAAAATTGACATTAAAAAGTCATTTGTTTTTATTTTAACCAACAAATTGCTTTAAAGGTTGAATGTTTTTATTTAAAATTTTTATATTTTTAGCTTTCTTTGTGTAAACACTTTGCCGTTCATAATTGGATTGGTTCGTCGTTTGCTTTTCTGTTTTATTAAAGTCTTGGAAAAATCATAATTCAAGTTAAATGTGTAGGAAAAAATACTCCCATAGGAAAATTATTCCATCTTCCAACATTCATTCAAAATTTGCAATTCCAGTTTCTGAAGTTTGTTTCTGTTTCTATTTTTATTTATTTTGAACTTTTTAGAATTCGTTAGAGATTTGCTTCAACGTCTAGAAACATAAATTTTATCTATGAATTAACTTTTTTTATTGGCTTAGGATTGTAGAATGAACAATATTTAATATGCACAACACAACAACACAAGCCTAAAATATTATAACAGGGTGTGGCCAATTAACTGTTTTTGCCGCAAATCTACTATTTAAATAACATATCACTTGTATAAAGCTTGTTGTAAAGCTTGCATTGTGAAAATATGTATGGAAACCACTTGAATAACTGAGTGGTTTTCATACAAATTGTTCACTCAATTCGATTGCTTGGATTCTAGAAACAGCACATATTTTTAGTGAAAATTGTCACAATGCAAGCTTTACAACAAGCTTTATACAAATGGTATGTTATTTAAAATTTAAAATTTAATTTTCATTGATTTTTCATTTTATTTATCATCCAAAATTGAATAGAATTGTGAGTCTTAGTATTTCTTAACTACAGAACAGAGAACTAAAATTATCTTTTAGTGTATAATTATGTCTACATTTACAGTGACCCTTAATTCCAAAAACTAAATCGGGAACACATTTTTATAAGTTTTGAAGAAAAGTACTAAGAAATGCATATTTAACTGTGTTAGAATTCACACTTTAGTTGTGATATTTCATTACTGAATCTATTGTTTGCATAACACAAGAAAGTAGTTTCGGGCATTCGATTGAACGAAATCGTTTGTATTGACCCAGATTAAATTTAAATCAGAACATCACCAATATGTATCCGTATTATGTGTGAACCTCCAAAATATTTTGGCCACAAATTGTTTTAATAATGGAATGTTATTTATTATACGAATACAAACATTTCTGTGTACGTAAATATTAAAATGATTTTTATGTATTTTTTCCATTTATCTATTTATCTCACATGATATTATTTATTCATGCTGAAAATTACACTATTGAAAAATCCCAAAGTCCCAAAATTAATCGAAAAACATAAAATGTTTAGTTTGGCTGTTTGTACAAGGAGTACGTACGTACGTTCTCAGCAATAAAAATTCATAAATTTATAAATACAAATAATTAATGGATGGATTAACACAGAATTATCTGTTATGATAGAAAATTAAATTTTAGACATTAAAGAATAAATAATATTTAAAAACAAATAAATAGATTAATTAAATAGGAAAATATTAAAGGTTTCTATTTAAATGTTTAAAATTGTGAAATTTGCTTTCTGAAATCTATTTTGCTGTTGTGCATTTTTGAACAGCTGATGTAAATGTCACCAGCCACTTCTTGTACTCATTAAATGAGCTGCTTTAATTCTTCGCTTCTTTCTGCCTCTTTCGGAAATTTCGTGAAAATTATTTATTGTATTTCACTACTCACTTTGTTTAACAAAATTAATAAAATGAATTTAAAAAAAGTTTTCAATAGTCCATTTACAGTTTGCGAGCAGTGAGGTCCCTGATTATGTTTTCTTTCAATACGGCCAGGTAATACATCCTAGAATTTTCCACGCATGTGATTTTTTGAATCATGACTCAGGATAAGAATTGAATTAAAATTTTATTTAATTAGAATGAAATAGAGATTCTCGAATCATTCATTTCCCCTAAAAACATGAATGGAATTAAAAATTTAACAATAATTTGAATTTGCATAAAACACGAATATGATGATAAAGTTTTTAAGCTAAAAAGTTATAAAATCCTGCAAAGTTAGGAAAAGTCATTAAAGATTTTCAAAAATTAGTTTACTTTTTGTAGAATGTCAAAAAAGTTTATATATTGCAAAAATTCGCGAAAAATTGCACAATTGAAAAAAAAACCCCAAAAATTTATTGAAACAGAAAATCACAACAAATTCGAAAAAAACGCAAAAAGACGAAATTGAAAATGAACATCTGTAAAATCGTAATATTAAATATCGACTAAAAGTCGCTACAAAGTTCATTTATTAACAAGATAAAAACTAAAATTTAATTAAAAATCTACATGCAAATGCACATTTAAGGTCCCACCACAGATAATTCGAAGCAAACTTTGTTCAACATTAATTTTAAATATTATTTTTAATCTGCTCCATAATTTTGGAAAAACATGCAGAAAAAAATATTCTTAAATAAGATATCTAAGTGGTGCCGTGGTTATTTAACGAAGTTGTATTCAGTAGTATTTTATCAAATTATAAAATACAACTCCTAAAAAACCGATTACCTGCTCATAAATATTAAGTACGCAGAAAAAGAACAAATTCTCGGTACCCACAACTCATTAATTTTCCAGCAATAAAAACTTTCCTTAAGAAGCACTTCTTCATCACCTGTTTTATGGGAAACAATTCTATGAATTAATTTAAAGATTTTTATCATTTGACGAAACTAAAACGAAAACAAACAGTGAAAAGTCCCATTGACTTGTATCGAATTTCTGAACCATTTCAATTTAAGGTCAATTCAAACACATGTCTTAATTCGAAAATTGTCTAATAATTTGAAATGTTTACATAAAGTCGTGCTATAGTTCGTATCTCTTTCTCAACTGTATCATCTTAAAGATCTTTTTGTTTTATCCACATGATTTTCGTGTTAGTTGTATCGTCCTGTTTCATAAATGCCCACAGATCAGTTGATGTTCATTTAAAGATAATTTTATATTTATGTACTTAAATTTTTTCTTACTCAGTCGTTAAGTCACAACGAATCATCCTGTCTTACAAGTGTATTCCTTTAAATGTTTAAATGTGTCTATCTAGATACATGTGTATAAGAATCAATTGTCCTGTTTATAAGCCATGAATATTTATATTGTTTTGTATTGTTAATGATTCGCTGTTTATTGACATTTAGTTTTTTCACTTTGTTGTTAGAAAAATGTCAGTTATCTTGTGCTAAAAGTAAATTCACTTGTAAAGATCGATAGAAAACGAAGATATAAAACGTAGATGTATTTTTTATTACCTATTCAGCAAAAGAGGTGAGCATTCTAGGAAAATATTTTAGTATCAGGGTATTTTAGGTAATAATCAGAAAATATTCCGAATGGGATTTTTCAAACTGTCTTTTTTTAAATAAATTTTATTTTAAATCAGGGTACTCGTTAGAACTACTTACTAACTTTAGCAACCCTTAAATTGTTTGCGTTGCATAATTATATTATATAAAAAATGTCATGGCATTCTGTCACGTATATTTATCAGGCCCTTTAAGAGAAAAAATTATTGCTTAAAACTTCAAGAGCTCTTAAATATTTACGACCTCATTCATAAACGATTAGTAAAGTTAATGAGTGTATTAGAACCAATTTTCCCTTATACAAATCATACAATAAACTTTTAATAACTTCACGCCTTTTCCACTATTCCACAGATCCAAAGTAGAGAAAAATCTCTGTATATGGACAAGCACACATGTAAGTTTTATTTATTTTTCAACATGAATTTCTAATAAGTGTGCATGGATTAGTAGCAACTTTGAATGCTTATAGCTTCCAAACTACTGAACAGATCTTAAAATGTACACATCTGCCAGCAAATAACTTTAAAACTGTATAAGTGTTATCGAAATCGTGTGTATAATTTGAGCATAGGCAACGTTCCAAGAAATGGTCTCACCTTTTATTTATATAGATAAAGATATTCGTTTGCTGAAGCGGAACCTAAAAATGATATTTGCAAATTACTTATATTTATCCTTAAGAGCATGGTCCAAAAGGGGTAACTCATCGGCATACACGCATGTTTTTCAATTACAGTAACATCGGGAAATGTATAGTCAAAATCTAAGCCCATAATCCATAAACTTTTGATGTCTTAAAAGTCAACATTCGACGCGTTATTTACAACCCGATTAGCTGTGAAGAGTGTATGAAAATTGGCCCTCCATATTACGCAATTCCTGAAATCATATTCAAAAATGTCATGAAATTTTGGTTTTAATAAAAACAGTTTTAGAAACATTTTTAAAAATTCATACCCTGAAATATTGAAATATTTAATATATTTATTTTCCTTCTGCAAATATGTTTCCACCCAAAAAGTATTGAGTCTTGCAATAAGAGGTTTAATTTTGATATGTTAAAAGTGAGTATTTTTAAACGAAATCATTAGATGTTTATTTATTGATAAAGAAGAAGGTATGTCATGAGTAATAGAAAACAAAAGCAGCCAGGACAAATTCGCATATATGCGGCTAAACGCTCTTGATAACTTCACGAATGCCATCTTTGAGGCCTAGAATCGATAGTGAGCCATTGGCATAGACATTATTTTTCACGGAACTCCAGAGAAAAAATTCTGAAGCTGATGAATCGCAAGATCTCGGTGGCAAATTGAGACCAGCTTTTCGAGAAATCACACGAAAGTATTAAAAATTACGCTTTTTCGAATTATTCGAAAACTGGTATTTTGAATATGATGAATATTTGATAACTTTTAGGGGGATTGATGTAACTCGTAAAGATTTCCGGGGTTTATTTTGATTTAGCTTTAGAGAAACTATTTAATAAAATTTAATTATATTTTTAAAAAAATTCAAGTATAAATGAATTTCGAATAGATAATTTGAAAAATTATCTGTACTTGGAACTAATCTAAGCACGGCGATCTAACAAATGTTCTTCTTTAAAATGCGACAACTCTCATCTTATGAGTTTATTACACTTATGATAAGCATAAGTACCAAAACTAATTAATGATTACATCGCTTTTTACTGACTACGTTTACATAAATTATACACTTGAGATACTTTTGAGCCTTTCGCATTTTCTATTAATTTCATACGTTACAGTAAAACATATTAGACGCACATACTTGAAAGCAATTAGCGGCTCAATGCATAACAACATCAACAATAACATATGTTAAAAATAACTCTTTAAAACAAATTATAAAAGGCAACTCCAACTCAAGGATAACTGCAGCCTAAAGCCTACGAAACATACTTTACAATAATGACTTCATTAGGGTCCCTAATGTTTTTAATCTGATAACTTAAACAGAGCAGAGTTATGCTCTCAATAAATAGTAGCAAAGAAATTAAACTAAACTTCAACACAAAACGAAAGAGGACAAAACATAAACAGAAACTACTTAATATCCTGCGTATAGAACACATGGAACACATGGAAAGAACATGCAGATGATTGTTCATGTGTGTGTTTTAATGTGCAATAAATACTTTTAGTTAAGTTAGAAGAACTATCTAAATTGCACACAGCGAAAACCAACCAACATTTGAAATAAGTTTTCACAAAATGCTTATAGATCATCTTAAACGCAGAGATAACTGAAAGAAAGAAACCCGGCAGATGCCACATTATGGAGGAGTATCAAATGTTTAATTATCCTCTTATTGAGAAAGAAACATCAAGATCATGAGTGGCCTGCCTTTTTCAATGTCTATTATATATAATGTTGCTGATTAAAACTTCAAAATAACAAATTGCCCAAGGAAGATATGAAGACAAACAGATTCAAACTGCCAGTTTGTATGATGCGAGTACAAATCATAATAACACCTGAATGTTTGATACAATTCTAATGAATTTTTTCGGCTTTTATTTTAATGTTTAAAGAAAATTTAAACTTCTAGATCTAACAAATGACGGACATCGCGGCGTGATCTTGAAAGTTACAAACAAACATATACAGCTGAACAACAATTGAATTGGAAATGATCACAATTTTGCACAACTCGATGTTTTTCTGTTTTCAAACACAAATCCGAAACGAAAAGAAATACAAAATTAAGAAGCCCAATAAGTTTTTTTTTAAATGACGACAGGTTAGACACATAAATATGTATTCATTGATACGAGTGAAATACACATTCATATGTACATACTTGGTGGTTGTATTGTTCTGGAAACCAATTATCTTGGGATTTTGGTAAAAAAATGTATATAAAAGGAGAAGTGTTTACCTGGTCGACTACCTGTTCGTTTATGGATGGATGCCTTTGTATGTTTATGTGTACTCGTTAATAACTCAATTTTTTAGTTTCAGTTTCTAATTCTGTTGTTCTTTATTTTTAATATTATTGTTGTTGCTCTTGTTGTTATTGCTTTTCAAATGAAACCACAGGTCTATAATTATTGGCGTCCGTTTTATGGTTACAAATACTATCGAACTATGAGTTGTCTTTATTTGTACATGTTGGCATCCTTTCGTATTTAACAACTAAATTTACTTGCTGCCCGCCCGTTGTAGTCCAAGTTTTAATGAAAAACGAAATGTGTGGACGAGTTTGTATTTGTTTGTATCATGCATTTGTAAATTAATTTATATCGTGGTTTGGTTTGAGTTCTCCATAAGTCATGTTATCACTTACAACAAAACGTATCGTTTATAAAAGAAGTCTGTCTACCAGTGACGCCAATGAGTTTGTACTGAAAGTGTTTTCGAACTAATTTTTAACGTCAGTACTCTCCACAGGGGTCTTTTAAAAGAAGCAGTTTACTATAAAATTAAAATGAAATTTTACTGGCTTTATTAACTAACACAGGGATACACAAAATTTATTCTTCTGCAGTCAATTGAAATTAACTACGAGTATAGAGTTCTCAGTCTCTTGTTTCATGATACTTTCAGCAATTCGATAGAATTGGTCCATAGTAGAATGCTGTTCTCTAAAGCCGAAGTATTAGTTGCTTAATGAAAAATATTTTAGTAAGTTAGAGAAATTGTCTGGTAAAACGCGGCTACATTAGCATTTTCCCAGTTCTTTGTGTCATTATTACATCAGAATAATTTCATCTTCAGAAATTCGCACGTTATTATTACGGTGAAATAAGTTGGTTACAGTGCGAAAATCTTCTGTTTCTTCAACACAATAATTCTCAGGTAATTTTTGTTGTAGCAATGAGAGTGGGATGTTATAATCTGAAGCCCACCTCTGAGAATGAATATGCTTCCAACAAGAATTTATAGAAGAATTGCAACAAGACATAAAGTATACATATGTACTTATAAATGATTACATACATACAATATCAATCATAGAAGGCTCTGCATCTAATTCATGTCCCTCTCGTTAGTTTTAAAATTTCACAGATGGTTTTGTTAAAAAAAAAAACAGTCAAAAAAGCAGAAAACTAAAAGTAATAAAAATTCGGTTTAACGAGCTTGCAACCAATTCGGATTATAAAGTATGTGATACTTCATAACTTCAATTCGGATTACTGGATAATTCGAATTACATACCTTCAGATTAGCGAGCTGGCACTGTAAATCTTTCCAAAATTGGTTCAGTACTACGGCCGTAAAAGGTATCTGAAAAAAAGTGTTCTTAACTCGCAAAAAATCGAATGGGGTTTTTGATGCCAAAAGACTGCGTTTGTCCTTCTGCATGTTAGTACGTTTCATTTATATTTTTAAGAAACTTCCTTCCCTACTTCTCCTACTAATTTTGTTTCTTTTATTTACTTCCAACACGGTTTAGTAACGGAGTAATAACGTTTTTTTGTCTCCTGAAACCTGAAAAAAAACATGTTAAGGTTGTTAACCTATGACCGACGATATTTTTATTTTTGCTAGTAAATTAAAAACTTTAAACTCGTTTTCTGAAAAACGAATTTGATTGAGTTTTGACTACGTTGCATTAAAGGATCAATATAAGATCGTAAAATACTATAACATAAAAAATGTGTTTTAGCTGATAATCATTAGCATAAATCTTTGGACAAATTTCGTCAGATCAAATGAAAAATATATGAGGCTTCATAAAATACATTTTATCGTCGGATAGACAGACAAGCGGGCAGACGTGCATCATTAACTTGACTTTTCTATCTTCAAGACCCCAAAACATATAAATATTTAAGTATTTGAGGGTTGCGAATTAATACTGTAGAAGTTACAAAGGGAATAACAAACCTGTTTTCAGATATTTGTGATGAAGGGTACATAAATAGTAAATTGTTACATTTATTTATTATGAAACTGTTTTCTAATGTATCAAATATTTAGAAGGTTTTATGTTCCACAGTATTCTAGCACTGATTATTTAAAACAATACAAATCATTAATTATTTAGATTGTCAAAAATAAAATAAAAATATTTTATTTATGAAACTTGATGCCATTTGTATCTGTTAAAATATGAGATAAAAATAATATACAGAGCCGACGACACGAAATAAGACAATTGAAAAAATATAAATATTTATTTGTTTTTTAGGGAATTTTCTTTTGTCTTTTCCTAAAATGACAACCATCCATCCATCTTTCAAGATCAATATAAGACTGTGACATTTTTATTTTAGTCAGTGGTAAAGACCCCCCATGGAACAAGTATGAAATATTTTGTTGTGTGACGAAGGAAGTGATGAGAGATGTTTCTTCCCGAAAACATTATAATTGAATTTGTGAAACCGCTTATAATTGATTTTGTGGTTGAAAGTCTTTAGACCTTTTTTAAAATAACTTAGTTTTCTGCAATGTTTGTGTTTTCTCTTAAAATTTTAGCTGTTCTAAGCATGTGCTAAGCATGAAAATTTTAATTTTTGTAAGCCAAATTGCAACATTTAATTAGTTTCAGTTGACCTTTTAGAACTGTCAACAATGAAAAACTACTAAACAGTCTTACCCCTGAAACTTCTGTGCTGAAGCCTATGTGCTATCGAAATAAATCTCCAGCAGAGTTAAAGTTACGCATTTAAGAGGCCACAATATATAATTAAAATATAAATGCATTAAGGCGTGAAAAGGCCAAATGAATATTTAAACATTTTAAATAGGAATGCTGTATGTTTAAATAAAAAATCCTTTCGAGTACCTGCGGAAATTTCTTCAGAATTTGCATGGTAGGTCATCCGCAAATTATTCTTAAGTCCAATTTAATAATTGGATGGTCACAGCATTTGACATGCTTTGCTAAGCAAATTAAAGTGAATACGTTTTTGAAATATCATAGACTATGACTCTTAGTTGATGTTTGCTTAAAAATATCATGTTGAAAAAGTTATCATTTTTTATAAATAAAAGAATAAATTTATTCACTACCAACTGTCGTGGTCATTTACAAAAATTCAATAAACCACTCAAACAACTGAGCATTTATTCATATTTATCAACCCTTGTCAATCCATATGTTACTTTTCTGCTTCTTTGAACAACAAATATTCTTGTTTTGTCTCCAATAAACAATTAAAAAGATTTCTTAATTTGTTTTCACTATTTTATTTTCTTCTTGCACATGTATTTATTTATATGCACGAGTATGTATGTATCTTAGACCAATCAATGGCTTTGTTATCTTTACGACTGTATCCTTAATATCTTAAGACACTTAAAAAATCTTTCAGTTCCATTTTCATCGATAGATCCCATTTAATTCTTTTGTTTCCAAAATTTTCATTTTACGCTTCTTCAAATTTCCAAATTTTCTTCATTAGAGAATACTTTGAGTGTTATTTTTCTTCAAGTTGTTTTTCTTTTTTTTACTAATTTTGTATTTAAAATTAAAAGTGGTTTTCTTTTTAAATTCTAAATTTTGTATTTGTGTTCCATTTGTTTAAAATTTGTGAAATGTATTCCAAAAAAAACTGTTAATATTGAGATGTTTCTATTTCAGTTTCAATGCGTTTATATTATTTATCACTCAAGGATTTATAAAACGTTTAAATAATAGAATCTTGTGTTTGATCAGTTTAGAATAAAATTACGTGATCATACATCAAATTCTAAAATTGTATTTTGACCAAGAGTTTAATCAAACATTGTAATGCATAATAGTTACATAAATATAAAAAGATTGAATGTTCTTTTAATAGTAAAAATATAAATATTCCTGATATAATTCAATATAAAATCCCAAGAGATTTGCATTGAAAACGTTTTGCTGTTTTCTGTAGCATTTTACTCTTTTTCGTTTAATTTCTTGTATACAAGTTTCTGATTGCGAGTACGATTTTTTATCCATCTTACATCTAAATCCAATTAAAGTAGCTGTTAAGCTATAAAATGGTGTATAAATGTGCGTTAAATGTCAGCTTGTTAATCTTTTTCAACCCCATGTAATTTTTCATACTCAGCATTCTGCTCCTGGTCTGGTCTGTTGCGCGAGAATGGATGATTATTGGTGGGATGAGAAAGAAATCTGAAATTAGAATACGGACAGAGAAGTAGCTGAATGTAGGCAATAGACTCGTATGATTTTTGTTTGGTAGTTTATCAATTCATGCACACAGGAATTCCCAAATGACTTAAACTTTTTGCTTTTGTTTTCTTGTTTTCAGTTCGATTTGATGTTTTGGTAGAGTCTATGAGAAGCTTTTTAACAAATTCAAAACACGCACTGGATTCACGCCATTCACTGTAGACAGCCACTTACTCATTCCTTCACTCATTCACTGTTTCATTTACTTACTCACTCATATAACTCAACTTATCATCAATTTAAGCTCTTGTGATAGATTCAACATACGGATCTAAATGGAAGTGCGATTAGGTTTGTTGGATAGAAAAGGAGAGCATTATTCAAGTTTTTTTTTGACAATCAACTGACATCCATCAAAGTCAGCATGGAGATCTATCTTTTGGGGCATCATCGTCTCCCCGCCACTATTTATGCTGTGATGTACTTTACTTTTGCTGCCGGATCTATTATACATACATTCGTACATCCTCACATACATCCATACATCCATACATGTGTGCATATGTATGTATTTTCATTTAATATGAATGACGTGAATTTATATGAAACTGTGATTGTAGGAGGGGGGACCTCATTTAAATACTTGTAGTACATTCCTAAAAAACACAACAGGACAACATGGGGATTTTTTTGTATTGTTGTTGTTTGGCTTCAGGACCATTATCATATCCACATGTTGCATGTTGCCGATTAATGTCTTCCAGATGTGTATAGAATGCAAAGAAACAATAAAACACACATTTAATGAACACAGTTTTGCTATTTTGTATTTTTACTTTGTAAACATTTTTAATAACATCATCAGCAACTGAGGAACATCTCATGTGTTTTAAGATAAATACTCATAAAAGAAAAAAATATATAATAATTTATTTTGATAAATAGTTTAGCATGGCAAATTATCGATATGATCGAACTCGTCACAGTTGAATGTATTTAACCTCTTATTATTATCAGGTTGAATATGACGCACTCTATTCGTTGTCAGAAATCGTTAATGCTATCAACAGCACTATTATTTGCTTTGATATCATCGTCATCAGCAGCTTGATGTTGCATTTTATTTAGGAGTGGAAACACCATGTCTACATTTTATTAATTGTGGTCACTACCAGTGATGCTAAGATATGCTTAACAGCATATTTCTAATACAGATTGAGCTACTTAATTTGCTCCTTAATTAATTTAACATATTTCCAAGCTTCAATTACATATTTGAAATTCGTTTGGACATTTCTTCTTCTCCTTCTTCTTGTTCACTTTCTTTATTTTATAATTAAACTTTTATTCATTTATTCAGCCTAATTTCTTTTACGTATTGATCTTTATTTTTTAAACTTTTGTTTTTGGATTCGACAACGTATTTCGATACATTTACTGCCTGGCAGTTAACAGATAAAAGTTTCTTTAAAATTTTAAATTCTCCCTCACTTTTTTACCAATACAGTCACACTTTTGAAAATTTGCCGAGACTTTGCTTACAAATTTTCTTTCCATAGAATTTTTTTAATTACAGTCAAGAAAACAGCCGATTGCAGTGTTTTCATCCAAATTTTAAATTGATGGCATTTTGCTAAAAAAAATTGCTTTAAATTTGCGTACAGCTTACGTCACAATTTAAAATTTTTGTGAATTTTTATAAGCAGTATTTGTAAAAATCTTGAATGAGAATTGAAAAATAATTTGATAATGTGACTGCAGCGTAAGAGAAATATTAGAGTAGACACTAATTTGATCGTAATTAATACGATGTATCTATAATATGCCAGCTCTCGATATATATGTAATATGGTCGAACACCTAATTCAGTTGCATTAAAAAAAACATTTGTCTGATAATTATTATTTGAAATTTCTTTTTTGCACCAAGAAAATAAAATAAATTTTTAATCAATTTTACTTCACTGTAAGTTACTTATCATAATTAGTTTTCAGAAATGCCTGTTTCAAATAAAAAATACATATTCATCATTTTATATACGCACATGATTGCAATTGATTTATAACGAAGTTTTCGTAAGTCGAAGTTTTTTTTGATTATGTGGATTTGAGTTATGGAAGGTGGACTGTATTTAGTTTTGTATGCAATAAATAACAAATGTTTCTGTTGTCCCAAAAAGGGCTTATAAACGTAATTTATAATTTAGGAGTGTTAGAAAAGTCCCACGTTTATTTCAAAAATAATCTAATTAACACCAATTATGGGTAATAAATTTCGGATCATTGAAGTAAGTTTTTTATTTATTTTTTCGTTCAATGTATTTAATTTAATGTCTAACCCCCAACAAGATTTTTTTTATCCCTATGGTTTTTATTCGTACTGACTCCCCAATTTTTAAAACGATATAATACCACATCTTCGTAGACTTATTTCGAAATGACAAAGTTTGTAAAATGCTTTAGAAGCGCGAACAATATATATTTACAAAATATTTACGTTTTGATTGTTGTCTTAAAAGGCACTAAAATCAATGTCAAAAGCACTAAGATGACATTACTGGCTGCTCATTTCAAGACAAGGGAACATAAGAACGATATCTACTCTGCGATCATTTATTTAGCTTCAAACCGCAAACCGCAACATGTGCTTGTTATTCGCGTTATTCAGTCTGTCTTGTCTTACTGCCTTGCCTGCATGCACACTTGTCTATGGTTGCACTAAAAGATCTATATTGTGGATCAAAAACAGGGCGATCGAAGAATCATTTTATGAAGAATGAATGTGTACAAGATTATAGCAACAATTGTGATCAGATCATAATGATGACGTATAAAAATGTATCTGTTCGTACAATATTTGAATTATTTTTGTTTGCGCGTTTTTTTTTCGCCCAATGAATAAAAGAAAACTCTTGGTTGTTGTAATTCTTATTTTTTCTTTTATTTATTTTTATGTTTTTCTTCTTTTACCTTTATCGTTCATGAGCCATTGGTTTCGTTGCTGGATGGTTTGGTATAAATATTCATACATAATATCTACTTTATTGTTTTATGGTTGTTTGTTTCTCAGTGAACTCTCAGTGATAGTTTTATGCATTGATGAATGTTTATTATGAGTATCAAATTGAGACATTAAACGAACAATTTAAAATGATAATAATCTATTTATTTAAAGTTTATACCAGTAAGAAGATTTTCTAAATATAGAAAAAGCTTATGAATTATTGTCATTACCGAGCTAAAAATGTTATATGTTATATGAACCATATATCTTTGCATCTAAAAGTTGAGGAAATATGTTCCATGTATATTTAATATCATCGTATGTATGTATGTATATGCTACATATAACACATGTGACATGGGACCATTTACTCTCAATTTTCGGATCGAAAAGCGTATGGTCCAACTAAATATCTATAACTTTCTTAGCTTGGTAACTAAATTTTTTTTAATGTTTAGAAAGTTCACATACTAAAGTAAAATATGAAAATGTTTCTCAAGTTATACAAGTGGAATATCAAGAACTAATAAAATTTTTTTTGATAATTTTGTCGTCTTTTTATTTTTATTTTCTATTAAAGCTAAAATAATAAATGGTCATTATCTATTTCGGTTTTCTTTCACAAAGACCTTGTTTTTAATTTTCACCATAATTTAAAAAGCACACATATTATTATTTATGGATATCCGCATTGGTAAATTTTCTCGCAGAAAAAAAATAAATAAAAAAACATTTTTATTTTTCTGTTTTCTGTCTTGTTCGTGCATGCACATGAATAAGTACCCCCGTAAACTTTTGGAAGACGATAGTAGTAAACGTCGCATTTAGGCATCTTCTGGATGATAATCGAAAGAAAGTTTAAGTTTAGAAAAGCAAATTCCGTTACTGTCGTATTATTATGTACGTGCACTTTTCGACCTCGCTTCGGCCAGAAACAATTCTTTTCGACGAAAGATTCCTTCTTGCGATAAATTTAAAAAAAATACGGAAATTTTTGCAACCAAATATGCACGAATATAAAGTTACATGCAAAAGTATATACATAAGTTTTTAGTGTTGGGTTTGCAGTGAATAAAAATATCCTTGTGCTCCTGCAGAGTTTGGTGCACCACACTAAATGCGGGTTTCAACACAGCAGAAAATATAAAAAATTGTTTCTCTGTTTCCTTTGCAAAAGTATCTGCAAGCAAATGCAATAAGAACTACTTAATATTATGCTTACCTTGTAAAATAAAAATAAAATAAATTAAATATCAAATAAAGCAATTGACCACAAAAAGTGGCTGCCAGACTTTAAATAAAATGCAATAAAAAATATGTTTAGCCATCTTTTAAATGTCTTAAGCCGCAAATTGATTATGACATGACATACTTAATTCACCAGGCTTAAACTATCAATCCTGACTCCGGTAGATATGCAATTGGAAAAGTGTCAAGGACTTTGATGGTAACAGAGGAAATACGAACAGAAAGTGTATGCAATTATAGCGTTTTGTTTTATAATTTGTAATTTTAAACCGAAAGCTGTCTGCAGTTACAAATGCTAGATTCAATATACTCTTACTTCTGCAAACAAATTTTCGTGAGAAACCAAAAGCAAGGAAGCAAAAGGAAGTTTATAAAAGAATAAGGAAGTTTGCAACAAGAGAACTTTCATAATCTAAACTGATACAAAGATAAATAACCTGCAGAAGCTGTTGCAACCAAAACATGGATATCTTGGAACAAGTTGATCTGGTTATTTGGAATCAAAAATAGTTTCCTAAGCTCTAAATCTTCCTATTACGTTAGACTACGATACAAAATGTTATGTGGCGACCATGGCAATCCATAATGCACAATGGCGAAGTAAAAAACAAAGTTTAACGAAAACAGCAAAAGGACAGTAACAGATTATATATTATACATAAATATTTAACTGCGATTTTTATTCCAGATGAATTTTTTTTACAAATTTGTTGAATGAAAACATATGAATGGTTTTAAGATCGGTCCATAAAAACATTTCTGTAGTTGTATTCAACGCTTAATGTTGTGCTTAAGAACCTGTAATGTAATCTCCATACACTTTTCTAAAATATCATATTGGATTTTCGCTAAGTGAACTTTAAAAGGAGAGACCAAAATATTTCATTCCGTGTCCACAGTTTCTAATTTGTAGAAACTGTTTTTGTTCTACTTAAAACTGTTTTTTTAAGCCGATTCTTTATGAAATCTTCTGATGCTTACAAAATATATTTACATATATACACACATACATATGCAACATACGCGCATGTATCTGCAAGCAAATATATGCATATATATATATGTACATGTGCTGGATTAGTGTTCACACTGTTGAAAAGTAGGAAATTATGATGTTTCTTTTACGAATCAAAACATTTTCTACTGAAAAAGTATATGGCGAGTGAAACCAATATTTTTATTGTGAATTGATATTGCGAGAGAATTTCTCTTTTTGCAATTTGTGCGATTTTTCATCTTAATCCTTTTGTTGTCCTTGTTAGTAATGAAAAAATTATTAGCGAAGAATTCACTCAGCAACGTCCAAACTTGCAGCAATTGAGATCAATCATCTTTAAAAACAGATTAAAATCCAAACATATTAACTCTCTCTCTCTCTCTCTGATGTAAAAGATGCTAAGCAAAAAAATGAAAAATTAAACGTCTTTCTTACAAATCAATTTTATAGAAATATTTGTTTTTCATTTTATTATCTCTTGAAAGCCTTCATAATGGGAAAATTATGATGGTGTTTACAGCATCATTTAATTAAAAATAAACAGCGGGTAGGTAGTCTTATTTAGAAAATTATTCAGTAATTCTAGAATAAAACTCCTCGATATTGCCTTCATTCAGCATTATCATCAATATTGCCAATAGAACAATTAACGAGATACGTTTAAACATGCTGGGACAGCAGAAGCAGAAGCAAATTTGTGTCGGATGACAATTATATGTTGTTTGTAAATGTCACAGACTTGGACGTTCAGACAAACTACTCACCATGCACAAAATGATCGAAAACCAGTTTTATTAGCTGCAATTAGAAGAGATCACAAAATCACATGCACACACATTTGCATGGGCTAGTGCCGGCAACGTTTGTGTGTATTTTACACAAAACAATCATATTTTGATATCTACATGCAAATAAAATGTGTATAAGGGTCCCTATTTGAGTTTATTGTATATTTAAATGTTTATTTTATAATTTGTATTTCAATATACAAAATTTACACACTTGGTGTCCTTATTTTTTCAATAGTACGACGTGATGACTGATCGTATTTCCGAAAATCGAATGATAGATCTCTCACCAACTCAATTTCACAAATTTCCAAAAGAATTACATGCACACACACACTATTTCCTTTTGTTTGAGAGAAAAGCATTTTTGAACAAATAATAACACTATAAAAGTAAACGAAATAAATATTCAATAAATTGTGGAGAGTTTTAATTTGAATTAGAAATAGCAGATTGTTGTTGCATGAAAATATTGCCGGAATGTTTATAACAAAAAGAGGATTAAGATGAATTTCACTCAACAAAGGAGCATCAATCATTAATTCTGTTGATTAATATAAAATAATTTACACATACATATGAATGAATTACGTATGTATGTAAGTATCTACAAATTTTTATGCGTGCTTGCATTTCATTACATTTCATTTCATGGAAAGTAGAAGAATAAAATAAATACTTGTGCGTATGAAAGTATATTTACTTTGTCATTATAACAATTTGTCATTCACATTATAAATTTCATAATTTTTATGTTTTTATGGCTTATTTATTACTCTACCGTTTCAAAGCGTTGCTAAGGCGTTTAAACGTTGTTCTCAATTATCATCAGTGTTAATTTAATTATGAATAGTTTCAGCTCTTATTTTCGCATGATATTTCCCTGGATTAGGTATCACGAAATTTGGGGAAACATTTCACTTGGATGGCATAATATTCGAGGAGTAAATCAGCATTAACACGAAAAATAATTAGTCTTACTGCATCGTTATACCAGCAATGTTTCTTACGAATTAAATCGCCAATATCTTTTCCGATTTCTCAAACTTAAAGGTTACAGCTTTAAATATAGGAGGGGAATAAATTTTTGAAATGACCAAGTTTTCAAAGCAGACATTTAAAATTATGGTTTCTGTTTTAATTCTTAACTTTTCTAACAAAAATATGAAAAGCTTCATGACTTAATTTTTGGTCACTATGTACAAGATGAATTATTATTATCTGGAAACTTCGTAAACTTCAAGAAAAATGTTCCACACTGATAATACTTGTATACTCATTTCAGTTAATAAAAAAGTAAGTATACACATCTTGCTGATATATTTTAATCTTGATGATATATTTAAGAACAACAATAACATCAACGTTATGATAATTGTGCGGGTATTGAAACTAATATGACCCTTAACGGTTTAAACTGACCAATTGTATTTATTTAAAAAAAATATGTTTATAAAGGCCTGGAGAATATTAAAGCATAAAGTCCTTAATCCAACCATAATATTTTTTGAAACATTCGGACAGTATTGTACATTTGATTTTAATTTTTTTTATTCTTTCGAACAACCGTAACTACATTAAAAAAATATCTTAACACTCCCTAAAAATGTGAAAAATGTAAATGTCATCTTGAATATTCATTCCATCAAATTAAATTTCCAAGAAGACTCTATAAGTATCTTCTCCCATGCTGTATTCATGTTTGGAAAACGCAAGCAAACGGCGAAGCGAACAGACTATTCACGCTTTAATGACTAATTATTGACAAACTAATCAATACGTGGCCATAATAGAATGTCATGCTATGATGAGTTGTCATAAAACAGAAACCATATAAAAACATCAAATGTCAGTAAAGGAAGACACAAAAGCAAAACAACAACAATTACACGTTAAATGACATTTTCTTCTCATTTTGGTTGAATACACATACACACATTTACTATACATACACATACACATTGTATATAAAAATCAGTGACTACTCACACTATCTGACATTTAGTTTCAATTTATGACTTGGTAAATGTTTTCAAAAAATAACAAGGCTGTAAACAAATTGTGTATGTTGTGTATCGATAGAAGACTTTTGTAAACCTACACATCCAACTCACCAGTTTTACCAAGGAAGATGTCCTGCGGCTTAAGTTATAACAAAGGAACAAAACTATCCTTGAAATGGAACCGTATATAAATTAATCATTGACGGCTTAACATTCTGGCTAAAGGTATATCTGCTACACTTTTGTAGCATTCCCTTTTCACTGCATTCTTAAGAAGCTTCGAGATTGATTTATTTTCCAACATAATTTTTAATTTGATTACTCGCACAACCGGCCGTGGAACAGTAATGAATAGTATTCACTAAAGAAGTCATAGAGTCAAAACTAATTAAAAAATGTTTTTCTTTAGATTTTTTTGTAAATTTTAATTTTTCCAAAAACTAACACACAAATATAACAACACATATAAAAGAGTTTTCAATCCACATTTATTATAAAAATTTTTAGATTTTATTAGGTTTCTTTGTTTAACGCAAAACACTTTTTATTTTAATATCATTTGTCTGATAGTTTATGAGCTGTCATCTCCTTTTAGATGGTGGTAATTATTTTACACATGTACGAGTACATAATTAATGCACACAAATTTTTATAACTAAAGTTAGACAAAGTTTATGCCACTGCAACTCGAAAAATACAGGGCAACCCCCAAGTGAATTAGAATTTTACTTTTACATGTTCTAAGATGAGATTCTCTCGTACATCGGGATGGGCGCCATCTGTTCATACAAACATGTACTCTGATGATATCTATTAGTTTGATAAATTATTTTAATAAATTTTATTTTTCATTGTGAACATCAAAGTAGTAAGCGAGCGTTTTACTACGCAAGCCTGCTTGGGAACGCCAAGGTATTTGTTGGTGATGTCCTACTTAACAGCTTTCTCCAGAGCTGTGAATATGCATGGTTGCCTGTCCAATGAGCAACCCGAAAAAACCCAACCGGGTTTTATTGGGTATTTTATTTAAAAAAAAACTCATGTGGCCTTTTTTCTTTTACTATATTCATTGAAACAAGAATAATTTTCACGTTTTACTTATTACAAAATATTAGAAAAAAGTGCTTCAGGCATTTGTATGCTTACATGGGTTATATTCACCTAAAAATCTTTGATTTCTTTTGATACAAATTTAAGGCCTCATTTTTGTAATTCTAATTAAATTTTTTTTATTAAATTTATCAATGCTGTGCGTTGCGTTTTTCAAAATAAAGCCATCAATTTTTGTATGTAATAAATATTAGAAAAACACAGAAAAAAATATATATGTAAGTCGGTAACTTTTACAAGGACTCCCAAAACATTAAATATTCTTGTAGTTTTTCGCATACTTTTTATTTTTCCCGAAGACAACATATAAAGATTTATATATCATTTGAAATGTCTTTTCAACACAACTACTCCAATGCTGTTATCAGTAATGTAATATTCCCTAAAGCCCTTATTTTTAAATAACTATAAGTTGTTTACGGATAAAGGAGAAAAAGTTACCCAAAAAATCAGGAGAGAAATATGTTTGAATCGAGTCCACCTAACGATAGGTCATTCATTGTACAAGATATCTTAAGAAATAAATAATCGAGCCATTGATATTATTAAGTTATATGTGGTAAATTAATTTCAGAAGAATTACTTTTTTAACGATCATTAAATAATCCAAGCTATTTAGAGGGTAAAATGGACTTTTTCCACCTTCATGCAATCGCACAATTCACAAGCTATTAATTAATATATGACTTGTATGTTTAACACCTGCTGCTAATAATTTCCACATAAAAATCTAAACAATTCTTTTTAAAAAATTTACCGACAATATTTATAAAGCTTACAGATCAGCTCAATTCACAAAATTGGACTCATATAAAAACTACGGAATATCACATTGCTGATGGTACGAATAGCGAACTTCAATGCACAATTGGACGCAGCAAGAAAACTCTTTCTTATGTCATACTATTTTGTGGCTGTTATCTTGGGAGTAAATATGAAAATATAAAAAAAAATGATTATCATAAATTTTAAAAACAATAATTAACTCAATCACTTAATAACAAAATAAAAACCCTTGAAACGCATTTAAATCAAATATAACCAAGGAAAGAACCGTATGTGTTAGGTTTTCTCATCCTTGAATTATACATACTATTTTTTAGCCAATTCTGTTTGTAAATTTATATTATGCATCTTAATATCAGTCATACTCCAGCACTGTAAAGCAGGCTTATGCATTTTTTTATAAATAAATACTATTGCACATATTCAGGCAAGTATGCCTTTACTACAAAGAGAATGAGTAGACTAGAAAAGGTGTTTGTTTACTGCTTCCAAGATCACAATTAATTATGCCGTGCAAAAATTGCAACATTTTGTTTTTGATAATAATACACAAAAAAGATACCGAAAAGTGTAAAAATTTTCGGGTTGATTTGATTTTGTGAAGACGTGCGTACTTTTTCGACGTGGTCAAAAATCCAATTTTATCTAAATTTAATTTACATATATACGGATACATGTAGCTCAAATACAGTTGCCCAACCCGAAACAAAGTATATTTAATACCGTAAACGGTACAGTTGCCATCCATTGCTTGAACAACTTGGTCTAAACAATAATTCAAATTGCTATACATACGCTGGATATCAAATACGTTTCTGTTATTTGTATGCCAGAATAAATTGTAAAACGCCCAACATCTACATATTTGAACAGAAGAAACGTTCCCCAATAATTTTATATTCTTTTCGTTCATCAAATAATTAAACAATGAACTGAATATTTGTTTTATTTGTAAATACCGCAACAATTTGCAATTTCAACCAAAATCAAGATCATCTTCATCTACCACATTCGAATGATAAAAACGAAAAGTTGTACAAGAGAACAGCGCTTAGTGATTGCTTTGAGATCAGCACAATTGCTCAGTGGTGCGGAAAAAGAATTTATACAATATTTATAGAAATTTGCAAAATCAAAGATGTCAATTGTTCATAAGCCGACTTTCTTTAGATTCATCTACAAAAATGTTAAGAAATAAATAAAATAATTTCAAAATGAAAGAAAATAATGATGCGGTAGTGGTTGTTTTTTACATCTTTTAGACAAAGATTATATTGTGAGCTACCTGGTTTTATCTTTATTTCTTTTAGAAAAGTATTACAAGATTGTCAACTTTTTTATTTTACTGGGTGCATCATCATTGTTAAGAAAATTATTGTTCCATTTCGTTATTAATGTCATGTCGGCTTTGAAATGCGGCTTCTTTTACTCTCTTGATTTTGGTCTTGCTTTGAGGAATTAAGTTGTTTTCTGACAAACACTAAAATGTCGCTAACATCACAGACTTGATAGCGCTGCTTTATTAATTTTTCTAATTGTTTCATTTTTCTACTATAAAGGTATAAATTCTTGTATAAAAAAGAAAATAATCAACTGAGATTAAAATGTTTGTAGCAATTGATCTAACCGCTGTGAAATGGCCCGTATTGATCTGTCTAGCCAGCACATGGTGGTGTGAAAGTGGAAAGTCAAATAACAAGTAAAAGGATTATGGCGTCATTCACGAAATAAAGTCATTTGTCATCGTAATTAACTGAGTTGTTTTCGATTAGGTGTAAATAATTCTGGTGTCTAGAAAAACATTTCAATTAAATATAAATAATGTTTTTTGTTTAATTTGCGCTGCCTGGTTATTTGATTAGTTTTCCTGTTTTCGGATGGATGATTTCAATTAAGGTGTTCTTATTCCAACTGGAGAGAACACACTTTGTGTTGAGGAGGTTTACACGCTACCTAAAAAATTCGTTCGAGGATCATATTAAAACCATAAACTTTTAACAATAGATAAGTGGACTCTTCCTCCGTTATCGGTCAGTCCAATATGTTATAACGTACATACAAGTGATCTACCGCGATTGCATTGATATTTTCAAGCTTTGTCTGATATATCTTTAACAATTTTTTTATCCACTAGTCTACCAATTGTAATATCTATTGTAGATGCAAAAGTTATAACGTTGTTGTAATTCATGCCTACAAAAATATTTATATGCATATGCTGGTATGCATGTATCACCATTGTCTAAAAAAATACCTTCGACTTACAAAAACTTTGAGTTATGGAATTTTTTTTGTTGACAAAAAATAAATCAATTGCAATCACGTGAGTATGAAATGATGAATATGTATTTTTTATTTAAAACAAGCACTTACTGATAAATAATAATAACGAGTAAGTTACACTGAAGTAAATTTTTGTTATTTTCCATAAAAAATTACTCGAATTCTTTGAAAGCCCCATAGTGATCATCAGTCGTAGTGTCATTCGGAAGGCTGATGTATACTTTTTTCCTCAGAACCCTCGTCATCCCTTGCCATCCCGGTTAAGAATGGACCCTTCGATTAAAAAAATATATTATATAAAACAATCCACATCAATAATGTGTATACAATATTCCAGCTGATAAGTAAGCCAACCGAAATTGTTCGAGTTAGAGAAAATTCGAGTTATGGAAAATTCGAGTTACGGAAAATTGACTGCATCAAGAATAATTTCATAATTACTCACAACCGATACATCAGTTAGTATGTCCTTGGGAATTCCTCAAATCATTACTTAAATGATCTTAATGATGGCAATTCCTAATCGAGGAATTTTTTCTTTCTTGTAGCAATTTTTAAAAATTTACATTCATAAAAGCATCTGCAGTTTCAACAAGTTGTTCTTATTTTCGCTTCTTACCTTTAGCTTAAAGAATGCAAACAATTGTAAATACTGGAATTTACATGTGTTATCACTTTTAAGAAACAAAAAAATACACCAAATATGGCAACATGATTTTGCTTTTCAACTACAAAAACTTAAAAATTTAATTATTATGTCCAAATAATTTGTTTACACACGACAATGAACGCAAATCCATATTAGCCATTCATATTTGTTTGTTCGTTTAACCGACGATATAAATATTCAGACTTAAATATTATTCATGTTCGTACTATTTGAACGTACATACATACGTTTGTATTTGCAGCTTAAGTTCATAATCCTACATATGACATACACAAATATTTGCCGACGTATGTACAAACAATCGTACATATGTTCACAAAAAGTTTATGATATGAGCAGCAGCAACAATAGGAAAACATTTTTAATTGTCAACTAAAAACATCCTTTAGAAAGGAACACACCTTGGATCTTTGTCATGCCACTGCATACTCGTACTTGTCATATTTTGACCATTATCCTCATATTGTTACTGTTGAAATGAATCTCTTCCTCTTCTTGCATATTAACATGACAGAAAATATGCATATAAATTTTTATAATTAATAATACCAGAGGATAATCCTAATGTTTGTTAAATGTATTCATGTATGTACATGTGTAAATAACCAACCAAAAAATAAAACCAAAAAAAAACTCCAAAAACTAAATCAAAAACAATTATTTGTTTATGTTAATTTAAACTACATTAAGTTGAAGGTAAAAGTAAAATATAAAATACAAGTATTAATCCAGCAAAATCTTGATAATGATTTCTATTTAGAAAAACATACTTTTCCACACAGACTACATACCGTCTGCATTACTTTACAGTAGTTATATAACTACTTACTAGTAAATAAATAAATAAATAAACTAATCTCTGATTGGTGTGTTCGTGAAAACAATTTTTTATTTCGCAATAAAATGGTTGCGCAATAGAAGAGTGAGTAAAACAGTTGTCTTCAAACAACAACAATTACTCCAAAAGTTAAGTGTCGTACAGCAAGTTTGAATCCTATTTTTACTCTGATTTAAATTCATTATGTATTAATAAAAGCTAATTTTAATTTTATTTTTGATTTTAATTTAGTCACTTCTAAAATCAAAAACAATATTAAATTATGTATATATAATTCTTTTACATCCATGCAATAAAATTTTACAATATTGGTTGCGTTCATAAGATGTAGCTGTCGAGCTCAACTGTTGTGAAATTGTTGAGCCCAACAGTTTCGTCTTAGAAACGGCTTGAAGAATAATTGTATAATGAACAGCTGATTAATGTAAACAATTGAAAATAAATAAAAGTGTTGCAAAATAAATAATTTAAAATTGTTAAATTAATTAGTTTGGCTTATACTTAAAAGTATGGACAACACAAAATTTACAATGGAGTTTTCTTGGCAGGAATTTTTCATTTTTATTTTAAAACCTGCACCACAATAGTATTTATATTTCAACGTTAAGCCGGCACTTTGTTTAAAAAACCTGTTAACCTAATTATGTAATTAATATAAATAGGCACCATAATAAACCGACGTATATAATGAAAATAGTATTCTAATTTTATTTCTTTATTTTCGTTACTATATCGCTTTTGTAATGCCAAATTTAGCAAATCAATTTGCAGTCGCCACCTAACAAAGTGGCGTTGCAGTAGAGTATAAAAGCGCATAAATCTCTTGATCAGCTGTGGAGGCTAAACACAACATGTTGACTAAAAGTAGCGGAAAGAATTTATGATGGAAAAAATAGCAGCAAATAATCAACTGTTGTATGGAGCGGAACTACTCAACTCTGCGTTTCTAAGACAAACACTCAACAGTTACGCCTTATGAACGCGACGATTTAAAAAAAAGCATTTTAATTATTTTTCTTGTATGCATATATTTCCCGTTCAGTTCTTTAAATATTTGCCCATGTGGATCATACGTTTAGTGTACAATTGTTATTTATTCCTGTTGGTGTCAAAGATTCTATAGTTATGGGCATAAATATAAGAATAACATACATACTATGTAAATATATTTATGTCTATTTGTATGGATGAATAAAAAATTAAAATCAAAAAATTTCCGAAAGTTTGAAATCCATTTTAGACTTAATGGATTCAAGAGAAAAGTTGCTAAGAATTCAAAGTAGAATCATTTCACTCATACGATTTTTCATAAAAAACGAACCGCCCTTATGTACATGTATGTATTTACTTTCTTAACATAAAAGAAAAACATTCCGGTGTATGTGCGAGCATATTTGTTATTACTGGTCCACAGGTTTTCCAGTATCTATGAGTCTGGTATGGCTTTCATTCGTTTGCGTTTTAAGTTTACTAGAATTTACATACCTATAAAACAAAAATATATTTACAGATATATTACATAATTTTATTTCTAATACTCGACTAATACACTCTAGATGCGTAAGAACATAATTGTTGAAATACCAGTGAGTATGTGTGTGATTTGGTGTATCTGTATAATAATTATTACAGCAATAAAAATAAAATGAATAAATAAATAATAATGTTTGTAAGTATGTACGACTGTGTGGATATACACATACATAAATAGATACATATTTACATACATATAATTAAAAGTTGGGATGTACGTCTTCCCAGGTAATATAGAAATAAAAATAGATACAGGAAAACTAATGTGCTAGTTTTCACACTTTGATTAATTTAATTTAGTTTATTGTATGTAAATTGTTTCTTTTTCTGCACGATGAAATAACTTAGTAATTTAAAGAAAAGTACCCAAGATACGATCCTTTTTGTTAGATACAAGTCCTAAATACACTTCTGACCATAAAAAGGTGTTTATTTTCATCTGATAGTTGTGGTGCACCGATGTTTATATAGTTTAAATGAATGTCGGTACTTATTTACACCATTTGTGTATGTATGTATGTGGATTTGTATGGAAATCTCTTAGTAGTTTTCCAGTAGAACATGCCTCAATATGTTATACAAAAAGGATGCAAGAGAAAAGAAATGCGGCCAAGAAATTAGTTTAAACGATTTGCAGAATTTGCAAGAAAATTTGAATTTTTAATAAAAAATCTTCGTAAAATAATCAAAAGTTCATGATGCCACAAGGATTAAATTCGGTTAATTGATACAAGAGTATATTAATACATACATGTGGATATGCTTACTAATATAATACGAAATATGTTTAAAAATGTTAACAAACAACTTTTACAAAATTGCATTTAGTTTGTTATATGCCTCATTAAAGATAACCCTTTCTTTCCATTTTAACCTTTGACTTGACCATTAATTTGTTTTATTCGGGGTGTTCCCCTATTGACGCTGTTATTCAACACTTGCTGTGAAGTGATGTTTCCCCCCTTCGAGAAGAGCTTTTTCTTCAAACAAAAATAATAATTGTATTAGAATTGATTTTCCACATCCATTCTAATATCTATTCTTTAAGAGCTGCGCGTATATTTTCAGCCAAAACTCGTACATAAATGTACACTAACGCCTTTTTTAATCTTTTCACAGATTTTTAATAGTTGGGGTGGTGGGTTCAGTCCATCTGTTTTTCTTTCTCTAAGTTCTTTTTGGAAGAGAGGGTGACTGAGTTTGTTTTTTTTTGCAATTTGGGTGGTTAAACTAATGTTTTTGCTTTAGCATTTACGTTTGGGGTGTTTTTAAATTAGTTGATATGGGCTCGAGTAATGGATTTTATTTGTTAGCCAGACTCTTTATTTAGTTATTGTGCTCATTGTGTCTTAAAATAATGTTTTGTAATTCTATAAAATGACTTATGTATGTGCATGTGAAAAAATTAAAAGTAATTCGTTAGGACAAGTGTCCTCAAACTTTGTTAAAATCTCCTAAAGAATAACAAAAAAAAAGTTGCACTTTCCTGGCGCCATTTGCATTGGATATTTTTAACATTTCGATAGCTTTTTGCTTTTAATCATAATATGAGGCGCGTATAAAAAAGAATAGAACTTTAATTGATCACATTCAAAAAACCACAACGAAGAAATTAAACAAATGTAAAAATTATTTTTAAATTTTTTGGTTAAATTCTTCACACTTGATAAATAAACAAATTATTGGAAAACACAACAAGTACAAGATTGAGGTGTTGAAATGTTGCAACCGATAAAACTCATGCCAACGAAAGCAAAACAAATACGTTGTATACATTTACATACTTACACATGTATTGCATTAGAGCATTAGAGTATGTTTGTTTAAGTTTCGAATTTCAATCACAAACAACTAATATCAAGACTTAATGAACGACACACTATGAAAGGATGAAAGGGAAAAAACCTTTTAGATAATTTACAGACACATTTTTTAAAAATTCAACGTCATCAAAAAAAAACATTCTCAACAATATTGGCAACATTTGTGCTCTTCGAGAAGACAAATGTTTCAATCAGCTTGTGGCATTAAAAATAAATGTTCTCTTAAAATCAACTCATCATCTCTTTTTTAGTTAAATAAAATCCCACATTTTTACAAATTTGGGGCTTTTGGATATGTTCTCATTGAATATAAACTTATTTTAATTCACTCTGGATTGCTGTTTTGTTTATGTCACATCGAGTTGTATGCGATTTCGAGTTCATATGTATGTAAGTCTTTTAAATATGATTGCGGCAGCCTCTGTTGTAATATTTAAATGATTGTTTATGTGACTGGTGGCTGGCTGCCTTTTTGTTGGCACTTTTACTTGATTTTGCATATGCATACATACTATAGACTAAAGACATTGACCTTGATGGTTAAAACGGAGTGTCAGTCTCTGTTGATTTTTGTTTTTTCGTTGGCTTTATTGTGACTCAGTCGCAACTGACATAAAACCGTTTTATCATTATAAAAGCTTCAAATAACTATTTCTCGAATATAATTATTATTTTATATGTATGTATATCTTGCATTTGAACAATAACTATTGACGATATTATTGACTTTTAAGATCTACATATCAAAATTATCATATGCGGCATGATTTAAATTTTTAAGAAAATGCTTTCCGTGTCTTAAAACTTAAAACTTTGGAAATTTTTACAGTTTTAAACTATTAGAAAAAATTTTAAATTCAATTACAAAATAAATGTCAAAGAAAGTTTTTGTCTCTTACAGGTGTAATGCATTGGAGGCCCAAGTTCATAATATATCTTTGCGTGAACTTAGTGCATTTATTTTCACTTAAATATGTTATATTAACAAAACTGATTACCATGAAATTAAAACACATTCAAAAGTGCAAATTAAAGAATATTTCTAGCAAAGAATTCAACTAAACTAAAAGCTAACTTACTGCAGCTTAAAATTAAATAATTGATTTTTATAATTCAGATATTTTAGATAATTTATCCGGACTTAAAAGAATAAAAAAATACAAAAAAAGTAACCACTACCTGAAAAAAGTGTAAGGTCAGCAATGAAGCATTTTTTATGCGTACTGTCAGGAACTGCTACATGAAATTTGAATTTAGTGCCTGTTCGTCGATATCGAAAGAAAAATTTATTTCGAATTATAACATTTGAAACCAAAACAACTTTAAAAATTTTGTTTTTATTTTAAATGTAATTATACGAAAGAAAATTTTCTTTCGATATTGGCGAACGGGCAGTAAACCCGAATAAATACTGCTTATTTGAGCTTCCAGCATTATTAAAATATGATTTCAACTAAATAAATAAAAATATATTTGGTACATTAGTTTTCCAAGCCTGTGACGAAAAAATATGCTCATGAAATGTTTGTATCCTCAGAATATTTTATTATTACACGCCACTGTTGGGATCTGAAAATTTTAATACTACATCTTCTAAATGATAAAATTTTACCAAATTAACATCAATTGTACCAAACTACTTAAAATACATAACAATTCAAAGTATCCGTCTTAGTTTGAATTGTTTTCAAAAACATACAGAGTATTTGGAGCGAATCGATCCCGCAAACCCACACTAATGATATAAGTCAGGGGCATAACTGCCCCTTTAACCAGTTGTATATTAAAAAAGAACAATTATTTATTGTGTGTAAAAATCTATTGACCTAATAAATAAATTGTCGTGAGTCCGAATATAAATACTTTAATACATAATATTTTTTGATAACTGCGAATCAAACGTCCCAAAAGCACTAAAATTCGTACAACAGTAGCATTAAGTTCAGCAGTGTCAAACGACTCACTTTCATAGTATGCGTGTTGTGATAAATTTCTCGGAGATTTTAGAATATTCTCTCTCTCCCTCTCTATCGAATGTTTACAATAAACGCTTTCCTCAGAGAATGGGAATAGTATGGATTTCCTTTTTTCAGTTTCCTGCGATGCAGTAAACAAACGAGAGACCAGATCTGTCGTTGTATGTTACTCGTATATGTTTGTTTGGTAGTGTTTTAAACGTACACATGTATTTTTTTTATTTGTTTAGAGAACCAGAAACATCACTGTTGTACGAATAGCATTTAGCATCCACAAGAAAAGTTATATTCTCTAAATGTGTTGGTTCAATGCGACTGAATGGTGTAATGCAGTGAATTGAAATTTTAGTCGTCTGTGTGACTCTCGTTTTCTGAATGTTTATTAAATAGTTATTGACTGCAAGTCGCCGGATAAAGACGTGTTTACGGGTTGATAGCGTTCATTAGTTTAAGAAAAATGACATGAAACGTCAGATACTAAAATGAATAAAGAATTTGGATTTACGAAAAAAATTATTTAATAATTAAAATTATATTTAAAAAATATGTATTCATAATCAATCAATAAGTATATCTCATTTAATAAAAAAGTAATGAGTGTATAAAAAGTGCAACAAAACCTAAATTAGTTCGTGTATCTGGTAATACGTTAACAAAGGAAATACACTCACATATGTAAATCACACTTCTTATCACAAACACTAATTTTTTGGATTACACACATTTTCAAACACACTTCATCATTACAACCAGCAACTGTAGCTATTTAAGGATATTTCACTAAATATTGTATTAAGAAAAGTAAGTTTACATATAATCAAAATTTTAACATTACAAAGAACAATTAAATTTACTTTAGTAAAACTTTGTTCTATGAATATATTTGATTTGCATGTTTATGTTAATGTATGTCTTCTGAATTAAACCGCGTTGGCGTCTTGTTTTTTATCTTTAACATTTGATTACAACATGTTTCTCACTACTCTAATCACATTCACATTCATCACAACAGTTTCATTTAATTATTTTTATTAGAATTCTACCATTTTTATTACGAATATAATAAAATACGTTCACGCACTTATTTTCCAACATTAAGGCACACTTTTACGAACTCCATATTAGTAATTGAAATTTTTTGTAAATGCTCAAAAATTAGATGGATATTTGGTTGAGTGCTTATCTTTAAATGTTTTTTATTTTAATTATGTATTCAGGTATGAACATTCTTCTTTTTCTTCAAATGCATTTAACCTAAATATCAAAAGTCTTTTTTACTTTCTTGTTTAAGCACTTTAAAGTTTAAACATTTCATGAAAATAATAGAAACAAGTGCAAATGATTAAACATTGTCTTTGTTTTTTTATTTTGTTTTGTTTTTGTTTATTTTAATTATGACAACTAAATGCAATGTTTACTAACGCTATAAAACACTCTTCAAATACCCAACAATACAATCCGTCCTCTGCTTCACCTCTTCGCATTCGTTTGTTGTTCTCCTTTCCTGCTTTTCTTGCCAAGAAATAATGAAAAATTATTGTTTTATTTCAGTTTTTATTTTAACATTTTTTTTAAACAAAGTGTATTTGCTTAAATAATTACTTAAGAAAACGGCGGTATTTCAGACTTACATGCGAACACACACACGGCACATAAGTATGTTCATATATGTATGTATATGTATGTATGTACAAAATATGTAAATAGAAAACATACTAACATTACATTTGCATAAAGAGTGGCATGAAATAAAAAGTACATTTACACATAAACTTACATACATACATGCATACATACATAAATGCATAAATACATATTTTTACATTTATTTAGCAACAGGTCCTTTGAATTCCCAGAAGATGGGAATTAAGTCTGTAGATCTTCACGTGGATTAGTTTTTTTTTTGTTTTCTTTTTTTATTTTGTAATTTCGCCGCCTTCAAAGCTTTGCTTTATGTAAATACTTGTACAGAGAGCAGAAATTAAAAGCTTCCAATATATTTAAAAATTAAACAATTTGTATGTGTAGTGATACACTGAGATGAAAATGTATATAACTTAGGATATCATGCTAAAAGACTTCAACATTATTATAAAGTGAACTACAAAATATGTAAAGCAGGAAATTGCTTTAGTCAATTTTTTTTTTGAAATAATTAATATGAAATATGTTTAAAAGTTATTTGCATATGAATGTAATACATATGCTAATGTAAATAAAAAATGGGCAGATTCAATAAAAGCTAAAGTGACATCTCAATATACTTAAATAAGACGACAGCCGCATTTACATATATACAAACAAATATGTATGTAAATATATTGTTGACGTCGCCGCCAGATTTCCTATTTTTTAGCAGCGAATTAACCTTCTCATCGTCATATCTAAAACATTGATTTGTTTTAAACTTTAACATATTAATTATGAATATTATATCTGCTTGTATGTATCCATTTATTTATAAAATTTCTATATCTATTGACCAAAAATATGAATTACAATATTATAGATATATGTATGTGCTATCTGTGTGTTATATTGTGTGTGTGTGTGTGTTAAATGTGCATGTGTATGTATTAATACATGTACGTAGTTAATTTTATGGATTTGTTTTTACACAGGTAGTATTATGTTTTTCAATAGACAGGTTTATATTAAAATGAAACGTGCTTGTATTAGATATCTCTTTCCAATACACACTTCAGCGTGTGAACATTTTATAATTTCCTTTCTATTAGAAATAAAGTTCAAACGTAAAATTAATTAATATGCAGAATTGGTTGTTAGAAAAGACAAATAAAATTATAAAACTTATAACTTTATTAATAGAATTGATGGTTTAATAACTTAATAGAATCACAACTAAATTAAAAAAATATCCTGGGAAAAACGCATTTCCTTTTCATTTTTAAAATAATATTATTAAATTATACAATATCATGGAATAGCGCCGACTTACAAGAAAAATTGTATATAATCGAAAAAGTCAGCAATGAAATGCATGTATGTACATATGTCGTGTATCACAAATCTTTTATAAATTTTGTTTTTAGCCAGCAGAACTCAGCAAATGTTATTTCATTCGATCCTCAATTTTAAAATGAAATATGTTTTTAATATCACAACTTTAAGGCTTTTATCCAAATTGTAATCAACTATAGAATCCGATTAACGATAACTAGAGGTCTAATCGACGTCACATATTTTACGATTCGATCAGGTAGTCACAATTTAAACACTTTGTTGATCCGAAAATAAAAATACGTTAGTTATCGAAACCGACGATTACACTCCAGTTTAAGGAAGTCTATTATTTCGGATCAATTGCTGTTAGTATTGAAATGGTAGTTGTTAATGTGCAATGCATTTTAGAATATAATGGAATTAATAGTTTAATAATATGACAATATAAATGGGTCATACGTAGATTACAGCACCTTCTTGAAAATGCTAGTAAAACCAAAATTTTGCCATCGTTTTCGTGAAATCTGCCATTAGTGTCGCTGAAATGGTGTAATCACATGTCTGCAGTATTAATACCTTTTAAATGGATGCATGAAAAGCTGTTACGAGTAATATTGTAATTTTTTAATACATTTATGCTAAGCACATGTACTCGTATACATACAAATGTGTATATTCAATACGGAAATCGTACCGAACGGTCACTTTTTCAATATGTCATTTTGCTTCTGAATTGACATCGATCCGAATCGGCCACTCTGCTTATAGAACGAAGCCATTTAACTAAAAGTGTCTTTGGTTCATCACTGAATATGCGCAAAATAGCAATTGCGCTTCTGGAATCGATCTATGTGTTTGAAAATATATATGGAAAACTCAGGCATGATCAATTTTCCAACCTAATTAATTGTACAAAGAAAAACACACCCAATACAGACATATGTATGTGTGTACATATCGAATGTGTGTGTATCTTCAAATGTAATTCTCATCAAATTTTTATTTTTATGTAACGTTTTTCTTTAGGTAAAAAAAGAAAGTGGTTTTTTGTTTTACTTGATGTTCCTAGGTTTATGGGACAATTCATCAGTTGACTAAAATAGAGACATCTATTTGTTGTATTTCTTTACGAAAGTGATATTCTAATTTTAAGGGTGTTTCAACTTACCCTCCCCTAATGCAATCTATCACACTTATGCGTCTATTGTCTGAATTTATGTAACTTTATTAGAAAACAATTAAAAAATCTATGTTTTATCGACTAACCACTTATTTTGTACAAAGATTTAATTATTCTTAAATTTATGATATTAAAAGTACTTGAAAATAATTTAGGGCTGACTGTAATAAATGAGCAAACAAATGATTTAATTAAAAACAATGACAACTCGATAGAACAGCAAGAAAAATTGTACTCGTACAATATGATAAACAGCTGGGAGGGAAATCTTAAAGAAAATTATCTTCAACTATTTAAATTAAAAACACTAGAGAATTTAATAAGCAGCTGTTGACGATGGAAAGCCATGAAAATAAAACAAGTTTTTTTTATTTATCTTTACCACTTTTTGAAATCGGTCTATTGAAACGCTTTTCATTACTTCTTCTAGTTTTAATTTTATTTTTATTTATAATTTCATCTTGAACTTTAAGAAAAAAAAATCGTTTTTAAATAGCTTTAGCAATTACTTAATTGGATTCATTTTCTCTGAGTTTTTTATCAATTTATTTCATTGCGAGAATTTTTGTTCTTGTTGCTTTTTACTCCTACTCTTTTCTATACATTTTTTCTTTAAACTGTTTGTTAAGAAGCATCATCATGATACTCGTATCTATACCTTTTGAAATTGATTAATTTTGGGCAGACATTTGGCAGTATATTATTTCGTTGTATTTGTTGTGTTGTTTCTTTCTTTCTGATTGTATGCATCTTTTTAATGTTGTTTTCGGGGAATGTTTAAGTAGAGTATTTGTGTAGAGCTTGGTGTGGATTTTTTATGTGTGTATTCATCTTTTGTATTAATCTTGGAATCTTCCTTAAGGGATCTTAAAGTCACATAATATGCTCATCATGACTTAAGCAATTTAATTTTTTTCATAACATTCATGTCGACGTCTGCTTTTATAATTTAACACACATTCTTATGATATATCTCTTTTAAACTAATCAAAAATGTGTAATTATTTATATGTGTAAGTATAGTGCATCTCATAAGTATAACACTACTGCAATATTTGGGTTCCTCGTAGAAGTGATGGGTAAACCACATCGAGAGGAAAAAACAAAGTAAAATGTAAAATTTTTGTACATCAAGACTTCACTTGTTTAGCGAGTGCAGTTTCTTAATTGCCAGCTCATCAATAGATCTGCATGCATATTTTTGAAAATCAAAAATGAAATAATAATAAATAATAATAGTTTCGTATCAAACATGACTTGTTTGTTGCGTTTTCTTTATAAGTCTTTAAACTCAAAATTTTTTTATTTTAGTAGTTCCCATTCCTTCTTCTAAAGGTTTTTACATAAACATGTTCTAAGTTAAGCTAATTTATCAACTGGCAATTATGAAAAAAATTCATTGTTTATTAGAAGTACCATAATTTTTTAATGCAAATTAATATAAACAACAAACAAAAAATAAAAACTTTAATTTTTTTTAAGTGTATTGAGGAATATTCAAATATCAAAAAGTAAGAGTTCATACAGAAATCAAGTATTCTCTTTACTATTTACACTAATATTTATTTTCAAATTTAATTTTAAAACGGCCAATGTATTTAACAAATCAAAGCGAAAGAGTAATTCTTTTGCCTTCCACTGAGACCAGTTTTATCGTTAAAAATGATTTGTAATTTTGGCCGAATTTCACTGATTTCACTATTAAATTTTTAACTTAATTTTGCCGGTGCAATTTTTTTAATAATTAAATCAGTCGACTATTAAAAAATTGGAGTAACGACGACTCAAATTCTACAGTATCTTTAATAGCACTTAAAGTAGCGAAATGCATTCAAACCCCTCAGTTCTCAGTTGCAAAGCTTCCCCTAAACTTTTTAATTGTGTGCTTTACTTTAAGAAACGATCAATGCACTCTAATCATACCATCTTCTGATATCTCAATAAAATTCGTCTTTCATGTATTTTTGGAGTCAGGTACTATGAAATTCTTCGAGGTTTCCCGTTTCACATTTCCCAACCCCAAGACAATGTAAGCTTCATTTACAAATGTATAAATTGAGAAAGAGTGTGCACAGGCTAATAGTTCAATGCAATAGTTACAATACTTCTTTAGATTATGATGAACCAATAAAAAAATACAAAACGGAAAATGGCTTTTAAATAAATAATACAAGTTATTGTGCAAAAATGTTGATTAACTATACTCACATGGGTAGTGGATTAAATCTAAAAAAGAAATGTGTAGAAGAGGGTGAGAGGCTAAATTAATGTCAAACATTTCACTTTTTATCCTTGAGCTATGTATGACCTTATGGTACGAGTTTGTTAGGTTTTGAATAATCTCTCTGATGGTTCTTTTCCCGCAACTTTTGTCTTTTAATTAACATGTGTTGCAGATTTGCTATTTTTGTTAACTATTTTGAATAATAATGAGGCAGACGTATTTTTCATACTGAGTAAAACGCAATGCGACGTTACATCATGAAAACGGAAGAAACGTATAAAGAAATAATCGGCAGACACAACACACATACATATGAGTATGGTGACCATGCTCTACACATGCATTTTTCTTACTAATACTCATAAATAATATTTAATTAAAAATTTAAAAGACCCTTAACACAGTTGACGATGCAGCATAATTTTGAGTGCCCTGTTTTCTACTAATATTATTTAAGTAACACACTGACAAATATCACAATGGAATTATAATCATCAACTTGAATAACGGCTGGATCGATTTTCTTGAAACTTATCTAAGAACAATTTCGATCAGGTCACCTTCCAAACGAAAAAGCTAAATAAAAGTCGGTCAAAATTTAATATTTGGATGCAAGCATTCCTTTATTTTAATCCGGCTAATTCTAACGGATGAAATTTTATTATTCTAAACATCAAATTTATTTAAATTTTTTTTGTACTTGCAAATTTTCTAATAATATTTTCTTATAAATTTTTTCGTTTTAGAATCCATCCAAACCAAGGAACTAAAAACAAAAGAAAAATATTAAAGATGTGACAAAACTTTAGTACTAAAAAACAAATTTGTTAAGAATTTTAATTTTCGTTCACCACCCAATTTCCTTTTTTTAATTTACGTTTATGAAAAGTTCAACGTTTCCACTTTATTGGTGCTTAAAGGCTTAAGTTGAATAAATTTTTTGTTACAAATGTGGAAAATGTTTGACGATATTAATGAGTGCAATGAATGCGGTGGACCTTTGGGACCGCCGCCAACATTCATGATACCACCACCTCCTCGACCACCCTCATTTGTTGGCTATGAAACCTCAGCGAGTTGCAACGAAGAAGATATGGCACTGAAAGCACAAAAGGCCTGGGATAATGATATGTGCGAAGCCATACCGGTAAGTAAGAATCTCTTGACTTTTAATCAAACTAAATATACGAATGAAAATTCTTATCTCTAGCATACTTGTTACATACATAAATGAGCATAAAAAATCATAAGAAGAATAGTTTACAAACTGCCTCAGGGCTTGAACAAGAGCAAATAAAAATATTTTTCCAGAAATTAATGAGAAACCCTTATAAAACTTTTAATAATCATAATAGTGAACAATAACCCTTATAATTTTGTTGGTTATCACCAACACATCTGTTGCGATTGTCAAAAGTCAAGTATTACTGAACCAACGAGAAGGGATACAAGTTGTTGTCAGTTGCCTTTTCAAATGTGATTAATAAAAATATATTTTGTATTTTTTTTCATTAAACGCGTTTATGAACAAAAGCTTATTAAGGAATAACATACATTTTTGAATCATGTACAATTTCTCGACTGTTGCAATAAATCCTTGACTTCTAATTTTTCTTTTCAAATTTGACAGCTGTCATATTAAATTAAGTTTGCTAAAAAAATATCTTCAAAACAAAAACTATAAAATTTGTTTAGGAAAGATACACTTGCACAAACTGTTAACAAACCTTTAATGTTTGATGTCAAAAAGTTTGGCAAAAATCATTTCTCTTCATACGTACGAGTCAGTTCGTATCTAAAATGTTAACAAAAACGAATGTAAAAAAACTCAAGTTTTGAATTGAGACCTTAAAAGGCCTATTTTGTAAAACGCAACGTCTACCTTTATGAAATTTTATATGGAGAAACTCCAAAATACAAAAACAAAACTTTGTAAAATTTTGTGAAGGTTTTGTTTTTCGTTTTCTAAAATAAAGTTCTACATAAATGTTTCGTTTTTCTTTTCAAAGAAAATATATCAAGAAATAACATTTGAAGGTTAATGTTTATTTAGGATAAGTTTTGAATTCAAATCAAAAACCAAAAATGTAAATATAAGAAAATTGAAATGGATTTCCCAATAAGTCATCAAGTGTCACTTCTGTTAATAATGAATGAGTTTGTAAAAAACATTAAGATATGCATTCATTTATACATTCTTATTTATGTACGTGCATTTTAGTATTGTACTCAAGTACTACTCTCTTTTATTGAGAATTTTCTATTTAATATATTTTTAAATTAAATTCATTTGGCTAAAGTTTGCAGTAAATAAAATGATTGGTTAATATTTACGTAGCATTTTTCTTGTTAAGAAAATCATACAACACAGAAGGTTAATATCCCAAGAGTATATTTTAAGAGGGGAGAAGAAACGAAATTTAAATTTATCAAAAGCAGAATTTTCAATCCCTGCTAAGATTTTTATAGCAAATCTTCTGGGATTTAAAAATATTTAATCTAAACCTCTTTGAAGGAAAATATAAAAATGTAAAAAATTAGGATGTATTTACTACAAAAAATGTATGAATTTGCAATTTGAATTAATATTCAATTGCTATTTTATATAAAATGATTACCTTCGTTTATTTAAAAGGAATGAAAATCCTTTATTTACTTGTCTGCTCTTTATAAAAATTAAGTTTAAAACTTATTTTTCAGTATTTTTTGCAAGGAATGACAATGATATTTTTAACACGACGAGTATATTTTGCACACACGTCTTCACTTGTTATTTACGAAATAGTTACTCGTACTAAATTCATTCTTTTATTTCATTCTCTCATTCATTTCACTTTTTTTATCTCATGTGAAAATATTTAACAAATATCCGTACATCTTATAAAGAAAAAAACAGCAAAAAGGATACAAATGTACACATGTATCTGAGAGTTTTTAGCTGGTTGCAAAAAAAAAAACGATAATAAATTTTAGAAAACGAAGAAAAATAACAAAAATGATGTGACAATAGCATTCGTATTCGTATATAAGAAAAATGAATAAAAACATGTTTGAGAAATATTTCTTTATGTTTGTATTTGAAGATTATTTGTTAAGCCAAATAAAAAGTTTAAATTTTTTAACCTACTTGTGATTCGAGCTTCAGTTCAAAAATACAGATTGAAATGTGGGTTTTAAGCTTTGATGCATGAGAGAGGAGTAATAGTACATATAAATCTAGCTTAAGCAATTTAAAAATTAAATAAATTTTATTTCCAAAAATTTTAAATCTCTTTAAATCTATAAAAGAAAAAAGGTGAAACGTGCAGTTTCAAATAAAATGTTGATAATAATTTCTATTGATTTTTTTTCGTTTCTCAATTTTTTTAATAAAAGAAAGAACGTAATAGTGCACATTTTAAAATTTATATAAATATTTTTCCAATACAAATCGCTACTAAAGATGTATAAATTAGAATACTTCACTTTTAATATTCCGGGTCAAGGTAAACAGCAAAGATGTTTTTAATGTACTTCATTTCATATTTTCATCTTCGTCGTTGAGTCATTTAATTTTTATGTCAAACCCTTTTTGCTGCTAATTTTAAGAGGATTTTCATGAAAAGCCCTTAAGTAAAAATATACAGATTCAAATGAGAAACATTTCACTGTTTTACAAGTTGAGTAGTCAGCAGTCGGCGACATAAATGTCATAAATTCTTAAGCAGGAGTTGGTTAAATAGCTTAAAAAACATTTGATTACCCACCGTTTGTAATCATGAAATATAGAAAAAAAACTGTTATCGTTATAATTAAAATAAACAACTGTCTCCTTTTTAGATTTTAATTGCGATATTATTAAAAACACACTGCGACGACAGGTCATGCAGGAATAATTAAAAGAACTTTCCTTTACACATAAATACATACTTACATTTATTTTGTCAGTGTTAAACGAAATCAAATAACAATATCTTTTTCTATTTGCTTGGACTTGAAAATTTCCTAACGGTAGTCATTTGACTAAATTATACAACGCCTGGCCAGAATTGTGATAAAAATCTTCAATCAAGACTTAAGATCAATAAAAATGTTATTTTTTGTCCACATATTTCTTCAATCCGAAGCTAAAAAATTACTCTTCAACATAATGATCAGAGCAACCAAAAATATGCGCATTCAAAATGCTATAGAAATATGCAAGATCATGTTTCTTCAAATCCAACATTTTATTATTTTTGTTCATTTCTTTTTTCAAATTACTTTTTTATGAGATGTTAAAAGTTGAACACTTTTGACATTCTTCGAATATTTTTCTCATTATTTAGTTTTTATTTTTTTGACATTCGATGTGAAATAACCAACAAAAAGGTGTGCCTCATCTTTTTCAATTTGAAAAAAAAAACAGTTTTGGATAATCTTGGAGATTACCAGACACATAAAAGCACCATCATTTAATATTTTATTGTATATCTTCTGATTAGTAGTTGCCTCTAAAAGCACCACGAGGTTTTGTATTTGACCAGTTAAATATATTATAAAAATTTAAGGAACCATTTAAGTGGGTTTTCATTTAAGTGGGTTTTCCGATTTTTACTACATCTGCCGCTGATGCATTTTGAAAGCAATTTAAAACCTGTCGATTAGGCAATTTTTATTCTTTTACTCACGTTTAGCCGCTGATATCCAGTTTATCATTATTTTTAATAAAAGAGTCTGACATACTGAAATTTTCTGTTTTTCATTTACAGTTGTAATATTTGCATCCAAAAGATCACTAAATATATTTAAAATCAGAACTTAACGAAAATAAATTGTGAAAATTACAATTAATAAAAAACAAGCTTTTAAAAGTATAATATTACAAAATATGCTCTACAAAAGCGATGCCAAAATTCTTTAAACATTCTCATATTTTGTTGGTTGCCCTGTTAGTCATCCTTTTTGCCGATAAGCTGATCAAATAGAAAAATGAATAAAGTTAAATGAAAACATGTTCCAAACTGACTTTCGTCATTTGTTCGTTCGTTCATTCTTTCATGCATTTATTCATTTATTTATTGCATGATACAACTGGTAGCCAACGTTATTAAGTAAATAAATTCTCGCCCTGCATTCATGTTTAATTATGAACCGGAGTTTTTGTTGATTTCGTATGTTCAAAACCCTTTATGCTCTACTTTAAATAAACAAAACGTTAAAATTGTAACAGTTTTATTTGTTTTGCCTCGATTCTTTATTTTTACACGGATTCGTTTGTTTGCTTTTCTTTATTTGTTACAAAAACTTGAATATGATCGATTAAATGTTATCAGAACGAAAACAAATTTTATTTAACTGTGTCCCCATAAATAAATTAAATATTTATAATACACTCCAAAAAAAAAAAAATAAATAAAACAAAATGATTAATTACCAAAAATCTGTCGCGGCTTCGATCATGGATTTCACAATAATGAAAGACCGACCACAAGTATTTTTACAGTAGTGAAGTAGTTTTATTAAGTTTTACTGATAGCACTTTTATCATTTTTTTATTTACAAATATTCTTAATTTGAAGTCAAACTTCTATGTAAAATATAAATAAATCAATTTAATTAAGTATTAAGAAATTAATAATTTTTTAATAAATTTCTAAATTTCCAAAATAGAAAAGCAAAAATAAACTTTAACATAATTAATTTTAAAATCAAGCATAACCCAAATTCTCGAAGAGTGTGTGTAAAAGTACGTATAAATTTATTGCTTTTCCCTGGTGACCTTTGTTTGCAACATCGACAAACATTAAACACACAAATTTGACTAAGAAAAAGTCTTTGTATTTGACGACTATGAATTCAAGAGAACAAAATATACAAGAAAAAAAGAAATAAAACTATTTTGATATCCGTATTATAATTCGTGAAAAATATTTTAGTACGGCGTTCTAAACGTTACAAAAACTAATAATTTAATCAATTTTTATTTGCAGATTCTCGATGCCAGTCTCTACAGCAGCCAATCGTTACAAACATCAGCCATGATTGCTGTTTTTTCGTTGCTCTTGATTTTGATTGTTCTGATATCATCTCTTTTTGTATGGAAGTAAGTACGCCCTCTAATGGAATTATTCTTAAAATGAAACTTGGCATACAATAACAAAAAGTATTAACATTTTCCATACATATTTACATAAATGGAAGATTCAAAGCCATCAAGACAAAACATTTGCCAGTTTCATGTTTGCAATATAAATCGATATGATAAATAAATTTTTACCACAAATCAAGTATTAGAAAGGTTTTCATTTGCTGTTGAATTATTAACTCTTAATTTTAAACTAGCAATTGCATATACTTGCATTTAGTTGTATTTTTTGGAATGAAATGTGTTAGAATAAACACTTTTATATTTAAAGATGATCAAGAAAGAAGTAATTTAAATTTAATCTCATGACATGTTAAACGCACAACAACTCAAAATCTTGCACATCCATAAATAATTTACTTTAAAAAAGATGAAGAATAAGTAGGAAAGCATGTCATTCGCATAAAATGTAACATAACTAAAACATTAATAATTTTTTCAAATTAACAATTTGGAACAGAAATACTATTCGAACAATCTTAAGCATATTCGAAAAATTTTTCGATTTCACTTCCAATCGTAACTTTTTACAATGAAGAAGGGAAATTTCTTACCAAAATTGAAGGAGATTCTAGCACTCCCTTCTGACTATTTCATGAACATCGGTACACTGTAGTGTCAAAATTCAAATCAGTTGTTCCCACTTGTCGTCTAGACTACTCCACCAATATGATAAGCTCTTCTTATGGAGTAGCTATAGGTTTTGGGATCTGTTGCAAAACAGCTTAATAAATCGTTGCGTCTACTAGACTAAATACGGCTGACCTTGACTCACCGGAGACTAGTGATTTAAATGATGTCTGACTTCCTGATATCAGATAAATGTTTAACACTCATTGATATTTTCTTCATACGTTCTCTAACAAAAAATTAATATGACGCAGATTTCGGAAGTCGGTTGTATTTAACCTTTACCGTAACACATGGACCGTTCACAAATCATTCGGCTTTCACCCACAAATTCTCGGTAAACGAAGTGTATTCTAGGCAGGCAGGTCATCAACATCAGCAATTAATTATTCATTTTGTATATAAAAGCAATAAAATTTGTTCATTAGTTAAATGATTAGATCATGAACTTTAGTTCGAATAATTTTGAGATCGAGTAATTGACAACTCTAATATTAAATTGTATTCAATATTTATAAATGTTTGCATGAATGTATATAAATGCAGAGAAAAATTAAGCAAAACAATGACTTCCAGCAATAATTTTTAAAATAAATCGCATTAAAGAAGAGAAATGTAGTATTTGTCTAGAGCCAATTTTGTGCAATCTTTTTCTTATTCTAATAAATTTTGGTTAGTTTAAGTTAGTATTATGGCCCTGTTTATATATAATACATATGCATTTATGTATCTCATTGGCTTAGCAACAATAACAACGAAACACAACAACATAATAAAAATAATAATAGTAATATTTCTTTTACACGCACAAGCAAACCATCTATATCCATCCATACTCGTGCATACATATTAACAACCTTTAGGCATAGAACGAGTACATAAATATTTAGATGTCTTGTTAACATAAGACCATATAAATAAAATAACATTTAATTTTATTTATGAGTAGAGTTTTTTTTTCTTTAATATAAAAAAGTGTGTGAGAAAAGAGAACAACCACTCTGTACAGTACAAGGACTTTTTTAAAATCGTCCTTACATTTGCAGCGATTGTTTCGTTCATAGTATGTGGGCGAGCATCAACATATTTAAGTTTATTTACATTTGCAGACAGAAAAAGTTTTGTCTTTGAAAATTACACAAACAGTCACACATAAAATTGTTAGTGTATGGGGGAATTCGTCCAACTCTGGACAAACAGAATTAAATAAATTCTTAAATAAGTTTCCCAAGTAAGTTTTTTTATATATTGTTTACAGCATTTCTTTATAAACATAATAGTAAGTACGTCGATACCCGTGGATATAATTTTGTTCTTATAATTTATATTTGTTTTTCTTCCAAATGTCCACAAACGCTTAGGGAAACATGTCACAACCATACACAAACACACAACTAGAACGAAGGCAGGCAGCGATGCCACTTTCAGAACAATTCCTCGAAAAAGGATCTTTTTATCGTAAAAGTTTATTTTCATGGAATATCGCTTTCCAAACTTATTCTATTGCATACAAAAGGGTTTTTTCGATTTTCGACATCGCAGAAACTAATTATTATATTTGCAGTGATCATTTATTTTTAAAACAGGTAAACTTTTTTTTAACAAGACGTTGTTGTTTGTTATGAGTTAAAAGCTGGTCCATATTCTTCATTTCACTTGTACTTATAATAGAGCATCAGTAGACATTCAGCTTTTCACCAGTGGAATAAAGCTCATAACAATAATATTTTTTAAGCCCATTTTTGCGGAATTCAATTAGGATTTGAATAATTTTTATACAGAAGCTCGCTATTTTTGTATTTTACTTGTGGCACCACAACAAATTGTGTATGAAGGAAAAATGTATCAAAAGCAGAAAATTATATTTTTTTTTTTCTTTATAAATGGAAAAAACGATTTATAGGTTTTTCCCGAGGTTTTTGTTAAACTGTTTTGGAATTGATTTAATATATTCATAATGATGTCTATGCATTCATATTGAATATTATTATGTGCTGTATGGAACTGTTGGTATTTATTCAAAAATAAAATCAATTCACAAAAACCACAGTGAAATTCTTACTAGCAGAGATGTAGATAATTGTCATCAAATATTTATGAACTTATGTGTTTGTTTTAATTCAAAAAATTTTAGTAGAATATAAACAAAAGCAGAGGGGCACTTGGAAAATTTAATTTACATTTGTACATATTTTCAATAGTCGTGCAAATTTGTACAAACACTATTTAAATTAAGTTTTTCGTTTTAAATCACACAATTTAAATGTTTGAATGTGAAAAAGAAATGTACACATTTTTGTACAAAATTGTATAATTTATCATTTACCTTTTTACTTTAATCTATAATTAACATAAACTTTAAATTGATATGAGACCATGCATGTAGATAATGAAATGTATTTATGTATGTACAGATACGAGTATGTATGAAGAAAAAGCTCATGTATTGTATGAGTATATATATCATTATGAAAAAGTTGCATTTCAAATTATGCTAATTAGATGCCAACACATTGTAGTTATAAAATGTTTCACTTTTTTATTTTATTTAAAATTCTTCGGTTTAACATGTTGAGCAGAGTTGTCAACAAAGACCCACCTCCTCGAGTTTTAAAGGTCGATTTCAAAACTTTGCACGTATAGATTATATGGATTGTTGTTGGTATAAGTAAATTGATGTTATTGTTAAAATGCCATAAAAAATATGTTAATCAGGTAATTAATATTATTAATGACCCACTGCAAACAAATAAAATAAAAAAGTAATTTGAAACCCCGCCAAATCGTTCATGTAAACAATTTATCAAAAACTTTAAAGAAAATTTTGAAATCATATTATTTCCTTATTTTACCATTTAATTTCTTCTTCAATCGAAATTTAAGTAAACATACAATCTATAAGTTTCAGATTAAATGTCTGTATATTGTTCATATATTAAAACTTATTAAATACTCATAGCAAATTATTAGTGAATTAATCGTTTTATATCACATGAGAAGAGTTTATTGAGGATAAAAACAAGTAAATATCTTGCAGCTATAACTACTCGTATGAGTGTGTATGCGTGTAAATTAAAATATGTAGGATATAGATTTATTATGCACCTACAGATCCATAATTACAAAGAAAATATGATTTCTTTAAAAATTACTTAGTGTATTTATGCTTTAATTTGCTTATATAAATATCCACGCATGCAGTTAAACTTTATTTTCCTTACACATGCATACATACGAGTAAATTTCCTCATTTAAATTGACTTGGCATAAGAAGTTCTTCTAAATGTTTTAATTGATTGTAAATTTATTTTTTGTGTTAACCAGCACATTTTCACATTCTTCCAAAAATGAAAACAATGAATTTCCTCGCTTTTGTTAACACTTCTCTTCTTCTTTTTGTCTCAATTTTGTTTAAGCAATCTTCATAAGCATTATCCTTGAGAGATCCTATCCAATGTCTGTCACTTTAATTTTTCAATTTTGTTTTTTTTTCGAAGAAAAGATGGAGTGGTCAATTCTATTTAAGTTGGTCATAGCACGTTGTGTTTGGATACTTCGACTTCGCATACATAATTTTTAATTGATATTTACGTACATGACGTGTATCAGTATGAATGTGTTAAGAATATCTATCTTTTATTTCACCTTTGGCTTTATTCATATTAGAAACCTGCTGTAACGCGTTGGTTATATTTTTTAATTATTTTACTATATTAATGTTGCGAAGAAGAAATACTGGAAATCATTATCGGAAAATAAGTAGTTGAATTTATTTTACCTCTAAAAGGTCTCAAACTGCTCTAGACATTTAATAATTCTGTCGCTTTTATTGTGCTTTCAAAAACTTCTTCTCGCAATACGTGTTTAAATGTGTTTGCGCAAGGCTCTCATATGTAAATATATTTGAAAACTAAAAGATAAACAAAATCTAAAATGACGCCCAGACAATTTTGGTAACTAAACAGACATCTTACAAAGATGTGCGTACTTTTTAAGGAATTTCCTTTTTAAAATTTTAAGAGAAAACAATAAATTTAATAAAAACTGATTTGAAGGCCGAATTATTTTTATAATTTCACTGCAACACGTGTTTCAAACTTAATACAATAGTTAAGTAAGTTTTTGAATCAACAATATTGTTGATTTCATATTAAATTTGCTTATTGTTGGATAAATAGACTGTAAATAGAGAAAATTAATGAAGAAATATTAAATGTGTTTAGCTTCAAATATAGGTTTCTGAACTTTAATTAAAAATTAAAAATTATATACTGTTTTCTCTGATTCCAGCAACATAAACATAATTATTGTTGAACAAACTCTTAAAATTTTTAACAAATAATAAACATTAGAAATCGATTTATCTTCTTGACTTCGTCACTTTTCTCTTTATCATGCTCTTGTTCGTTGCTGCCACTGCTCCTACTTCTGCTGCCAAGAATACCTTGTACTCAATACAATGTTGCTGCAATTGTTGGTGAAGTTGAATCCTTATAACAAGAAAATATTCTATGAAATAATAATCTATGAAGTGATGCTCAAAGCAAATGAACATCATCTTACAATGGACAAATAGTAGTTTGAAAGACTGGTTCAGATGTCTAATGTATGAATCTTATCAAAGTAGTTAGAAATAAGGGGAAGTAGCAGTTGTTAGTAAAGTATTCAATCTTAACATAATGATTAGAAGATGACATGGAATAATAGAATGCTATTAGATAGTTTTTATTCTGGCCAAGTAAAATGTTCACACTGTGCTAATTTACTAAATTATGAAGACAAAGTGTTGGAGTGAAAGTTTTGCAAAAAAATTATTTGTTGTGGGTTGATTTAGTCCATATACCTGCATGCATTTCATTGGCGCTTATGCTAAAAGATCAGTAGATATGGATTAGCTCAACCCATGACAAATAAAAAAGATTTTGAAATTAAATATCAAATAATGAATTTATTGTCTATTCTTTATTTCAGAAACAAACGAAAAGTTCAAAATTTGTTACCCTGCAAACCACCCACCAGAGGACCACACATAACAGGAGCACTATCTGCTTTGGCAACTGGTCATTCAGTTACATACGAGGATCCGGATGTTCATTTGGGCCATCATCGTCCTTTGGTAATGAGACATCATCACAATGTTGAGGTAAGTGTGCTTGCTACTCACAATATTACGACAATCACATATCAAAATATATGTCAAATTATTTAGACTTTCTGCCACTCATGCCGTTCTAAGGTTTTTGTTTGTCATAAAAGCATTTCCTGGCTTTGAGTTTTTTCTTTCATATTATTTGTATTTTTTCACTTTGCTTTTCGCTGGTAATGAAATTCGAAACGCTTTTAAATGTATAGAATTTCTTTCTTTATTTGTCATTAATTGAATTCATGAACTTATACACATTTCCAAAACACAGCAGAATTATCTTGTGTGATATTCTATTCTTTTGTGTTGACATTTTTATTTCCGTAAATAAGACACTTTATTATTGTTTATTATATGGGTTTTAATCATATCGTCTGCTTTTCCGTCAGTCGAAATCTCGCCCTATTTAGCTTTGTTTCCGAGCATCATAATTGTCATGTTTAATATCTGCGTGTAAAGTTCTTTTCATTCTCAATTTGTTTGTTTCGCCACAAATATTGTTCTGTTAAACACTTTACACAATTTTTTTTTAAGTTTAATTGCTGTGACATGATCCTTTTTTAAGCCATTGTTTTCCAATTGTTTTTTTTTTGTATTAATTTTGCTTACTGATATATTTATTTTGAGTGAAAAATATATTAAATTTCATTCTAACCAACGAAAATTTGTCGTTCTTTTTAATAAAATCATTTTTAAACAACTTTAAAAAAGAAGAGCTCCGACCTTTATTTATAGACCGAGTTGAAAATATTTATGAGCATACCCTGTAGAATTGGCTCCTTCGTTTCTTAGTTTTGTTTAAGAATTATTCTTAAATTACTTAAACTAAGAAAAAATGTATCATGAAATAGAAATGATTCAAACGATAATAAACACATTTTGAAAAAGCTAAATTTTTCACTGCTGTTTCTTTTTTTCTATTTTTCTTTTCGAATAATACGAGTATTTACTTTCCGAAAAGTAAAAAGGGGTTAAAAGTTGTTGTTAGCAGAAATGGCTGTGAAAGCATAAATAAGAATAACATTAAAAATATAAAAATATAAAAATGTGTAAGTATTGAAATAGATACAGTAACATGCAGAAGTGTGTGTACTCTTTTATTGAAATGATAGCTAGACATACAAGTAAATACATACATAACTGATGCAAATAAATGTTAATTGATGACAAGGAAAATTCTGAAGTCATTTAGGATTTTACAGATACATTTCAATTGTGCATTAGTTTTCTGTGTCAGTGTGTGTTCGTTTGTTTGTTCGGTAGTTGACATTTTTCTTTTATTTCTGTGTGCGTTACATAATCATTTGTACAAAAATATAAAATAAAATCCAAAGATTTTGAAATGAGTTTTAAAGGACTTTAAAAAATCTGTAAATTTAAAAGGATATGAAGGGTATTTGTAAATCATTTGACAGTATTTTAGAGGCATTAAAAATTTACAACAATACTATGACCGTATTATGACAAACAAACAGGCAGAATAAATATAATTTTTTTAACTTTACTGTTAAGTAAATTAATTAATTTACTCGTATTTTACCGTTCGTATTTCTTATATTTTACATATTTTTCTTTTCTTTTAGATGTTACACAGTAAAAGTATACATTATCCAAGTGGTTATCCAATGACAAGATCACCACCATTTTTGGTCAGCAATTCTCCGGGTCCCGACCCATATCGCTCAAATGACAATGTGTATGAAGAATTAGGACCAAGTCGGGATTCAGATGGAGAAAGTGAACCACCAATGCAATCTGATGATGATTTTGCCGAGGACGAACTGTCTTTACCTGGAGAGCGTTCTTTCAATAAGCCCACAGACACAAGCAACTCTGACAACACAATGGCAGCAGTATATTCAGATAGAACAGATAATAACGCAGCATCAATCAGCAATGGCCCAGAACGTCACAGTGTTTTATCTTCGACATCCTCGTCACAAGATGCATCTACTGCTACAGCAGCTTCATCCGGTTCATCGCATAACAACAATTCGAATGCAAATAACGGCAACATTTGCGCTACATCGACAACATCAAGAAATGGCGCTGCGGCAATTCTTTCAGGAATGATAAGACATACTACGGGCCAAAAGTCATCAACAAATGGAGCCAGATCAAAAAATGAACGCAGAGTTCTACCGACAGAAGACTTGAATACATCTACATCTATAGCGGAGATGGGAAATCTTAAGCCCATTCAACAAATGTATGACAATTCTAGCAACTTAATGTCATTGGGATACCAGCAGCAGCATCATCCAAAACATCATGCACGAATTTATCCGCAGTCTCAAAGTTATCATCATAGCCTGCATCATACGCATCACCACAACAACAACAGGAATCAAAATTCTATTCCTGTGCCTCATTTTTACAATACAATAGAGAGTGAAGTGGAGAGAAGAAATCTTATTAATTCACAATTGAAAAACTCATCAATTCCGGCGGTGGCTACTATATTTCGCGAACGCATTCAATATCCCGGCAGTGGTAGATATCCGCAATACTTTTATTCTACAAATCCCCAAAACGGTCCTCTAAATGCTTCCTTGAGGGCGAGAACGAATCCACGATCTATGGACAGAAGAAGAGGTCGTGTAGCAGCACCATTGGATCCAATTGAACCAGCATATGGATACACGGAGCCCGTTTACCACCAAAACTACCACTACGAGTCATGTGACGCGGCAAACAGCATGCAACAACGTGTACCGCAAGTTGCCGCTGCGTATCCTACTTACATTGTGCCCGAATACACTTCAGGCAGCATGTTATCATACAGACAACATCATCATTCTCATCACCCTGCCTCACAAACTTATCAAAACTCAACGTCGCTTTATGGTCATGGCGATTCCAGTTTCGGCTCGGACTCAGGCTATAGCCACAATACACCTGCCTCCTCAATAGGACGGCATGATTATGACATTGCGATGCCAATACCTCCAGCTCCACCCGCACCCACGCAAAAGCCACCCAGCAAACTAGCCAACGCTTTAAGCTTTTCGTGGAACAAAAAACAAAAAACAACAAACACAAATTCCATGAACATGCAACCCAACACAAACAAAACACCTGCGCTCTCGACTCCCTCAACAACTGATGCGTCTAGTCCCAACAATAACAGTGGTTCATCTACCATAACCTCAACTCTGGAAAATACGTCCTCATCTTCGAGTGTTGGCGGCTTACAATCACAAAACAATAACGAACTGATACATGCGTGAGAGTAAAGAACAACTGATTGTGGTATAACATTTTTAAAAAATATTTATACCTCAAATGTCTCTGTACACTCTAAGTCCTTCTCCCAAAAAACCGAAAAACAATATAGTCAAATCTAGAAACCAATATTATCCGAAAATGTTGTTTAAGACGGAACAGAATCCAACGTATCACTAGATTATTTTAGAATTTAAATTTAAGAATATTGTAAATATTAAAAACCAAACAAACATATTATTTAAGCTTAATGATGTAAATATCAAAAAGAGCTCCTCTGACTTTGCTCTTTTCACTGCTCCATCAGACGACAACTATTGAGAAAAAGTACTCGACTCGACTCGACTAATTTTAATGAAACCGATTAAGCAATAACATTTAGTCCAAATACAAAAACAAACAAATTAATCTTTTTAATCATTGTTATTGTTTAACTCATGTGTTTCAATTTCCTATTAATCATATGTGTATCTATTATCTCTCTCATCGTCCTATTAGTTATTGCAAAATAATTTAAATTTTCAAGTTTTTCTTTTATATTACATGCGTTTGATTTCTTTTCAAACCGACTGATTGTGATTGTTAGCTTTGTGTAAACTTTTTTGTTTGTTTTAAGATTTTTAGATTAAAAACAAAAACTTAATATTTAGATCCTTATTTGTAGTTATGAACATTGCCATTTTTATTATTATATTAATAATAATTTTGTGTAAAATTGTAGACTATTTTAACGTTGTTATTTTATTTACAATGATTATTTATTTAAACAAAAAAAATATATATATGAAAATATAAAAATAAAAACTAGAAAAACTCTATTCGTAATGAAGAAATTTAAAAATTTTGTTTTGGTTTTCCTTTATTTGTATGATTGCACTTCACACCAGACTATAATTCTAAAAACAAGTCTGTTGCACTTTATGGATAAATTTCTTTTTGTTAAGCTTTACCAGTTTCTGCCTTTTGAGTTTTTGATTTTTATATGATTTCCAACAAAAATTATAAAATAATCCTGCCTAACATGAAAGACAACCAGTATCAACTCTGTTGTTAACAGAACCAGTGGGTTTCACTTTTGTACATATTTATGTTAACAATACTTCCTGTACATGGATGGACATACAATAATATTAAAGCATACTTTAGAGCATTTGCATTAAAACGATAATCATTTTCCAAACATATCACCATAATACCGCATTCATTATTCAATCATTCATACTTAATTAATAAACGTTTTGATTTTGGAAAATATTTCTATACATGCGTACATACATACTAACATACATACATACATACCTATATTTTTATAAACTTATAGAAAGTAAAACATAATGAATGAACTAATAAGTATTTAAGGCTTCCTAAGACTGTTAACTATTATTTAATTTTACAATAACCATTACACTAGAAGAACCACTTAACTTGACATACTTTTTAACTTTAAAAACATTAACTACGAATAAATCTCTTAACAACTTCATACTACTTAATGTACAAATCACTATGCAATACAAATTGTAAAACGAAACTCATGTGAGTGATGATGGAAATCCTGAAATATTTAAATTAAAAACATAGAAACTCTATTTAGGTTGTAAACCAATGTAATATAGCATGAATCCTTTAACTATAATAAATACGTACATTTTATTATATATTAAACTAGTTTTAAATCTTCATCTGATACTTGAAAACCATCCCTTCCCAAGTCTTCCCCAAAGCCCTGACCCCAAACTTCGATGAGCACATTCAGTGAATCCTATAATTTAATGAAAATCAAGTAACTAAATAAATAAATAAAATAGTGCATTCGCACGACGATGAACAACATAATTAAATTAGTTGTTAACTCTTAAAAATAATTTCAATGAATTGAAGAGAACTGTACAATAATAATCTTATTTAAGAGAAGTTGATGTTATTTTTGTATTTGCATTTTAATTTCCTTTCCCTTCGGCAGCTCCTTTCCTTCCTTTCGTTGACTTCTTTTTTTTATACAAAAAAGTGTCTGTTGCATCTGAACAATCATTGATATTGTGTCGCCATAATATAAAAACAAAAACTTGTAATCACTTATCAAAAAAAGCAAATTTATTTATTAAATTATATACGAAAATGTATTTCTCAATATCTAAAATTATAGAAATACAAACATATCTACGTTTACATACATACATACAATCAGATATAAATTAATATTTTTTTAAATTTCACAGAGGATCAAGAATTGTTGAATTATCAGTCATCAGGGCTGGGATTATCAAGGAAATGTAATTTGTCAAAAGGGGGAGAAGGAAGTCACTGATGTGTTTTTTCAGCAAACACATACTTCTTAAACCTTTTTTGTTTGTCTAAAGAAACACTCACGAACAGTCTAGCACACTATTTAATTAGCGACGGGTATCAGCCTGAGTGAGCGTGAATGAGCAGAGAATTTGCGTGATCAATTCGTTATTGAAATATTCTGTAAATCCTTTCCAAAATTCTGAAATACATGGATGCATGTGTTAAAAAATAGCGTTGATAAGCTTTGATGGTAAAAATAATGAAATGTTTTGGTTAATTTATCTGATTTCTTTTAATTATGTTTATGATTTAAAAGGCTGAGTGACTGATGTTCACAATGCAGCTGCAGAATTTCTATCGGGTGGAATATTTTCATAATAAAATGTTATAATTTGCCCGAAAACATACGATATTTAACGTATTTTAATCTTCTTTTTTATTTACTCATCCGTTATTAGGACATTAGTGATCGAATAATTTTATATTTATAAATATATGTGATCACTTTATAAGTTTGAATTTATGCTCACATCGTCAGCTCTCGGTTCTCAGCGTCGTGTAAAAAGGTGTTTTCGTCGATATACCCTGCCCAGTCCTGGACGTTTTCCATCCATGATATTTCGTTTCTGCCTCTACCTCGTCTTCCTTCGGTTTTTCCTTTAAGGATTCGTTGTATTTATTGTTTCTTAATACTTGTCTTAAGTATGAAGTTTTCCGTTTTTTTATTGATATTAGTTTTCTAAAAAGTTAGCTTGGAAATTTGCTGTTTATTCGGCAGTTTTAGACGGCCAAATTGTACACCTCTAATAAATAAGAAATAAATGGATTGCAATTCATAAAATTCACAGGCATTTCTTCAAAAGAAAGAAAACTGCTTTCCTTTCGTTGAGTTGTTAATTTTACAGAACAGAAATTTCTTGATTCTCTACTGAAATTCACTTATAAATACTTATTGAATAGTTGAGTAATTTCCTTCTGATTTGTTCCACTTTGAAAAATTAATATTGATAAATAAAGGATAAAAATACACCAGGTGTGAATCATATCAAAAGAATAAAACAAAATAATAAAAATAAATTAAAATTATATTCCTACTTTGATAAATACAATTAATCTCTTCATTTTCTCCAATACTTACATGTGTATTTTGCTAATGTTAAGTATTTTTATATAAAATTAAATTATAATTTCAGTAAACATTTTCGCCACTTTTTTGTCGTTGGTTCAAAGAAAATAAGTTTAAACAAATAATAATGAATAATGAAACGATTAAATCGAATTTATATTTTCAATAACGAGCAATTCAATAAACTCACAACATTTTCACGAATCAACTAATTGTTAGTAATAAAGTAGATAAAATTTATTATTATAATTTTTGTGTGTGTCTGTTTTGTTTTTGTAAAAAAGCCTATATGCCCCATAGATACATACATATACATATATCAGGTGTGGACCCATGGGAGAGAACGCAAAGGATATTTATTAAATTTTCCCCGAAAAGCTCCCAAAAAGCTTAGCCTGGATCCGCGCCTGATACACACACACATGCAAACATACACACATACAAACATACATATGTATCTATGTACTTAAAGAACGCCGGAGAAATTTCCTATTATACAAATCATAAAGAATATGAAATAAAATCTTAATAATACTTCAAATAAGATAAAATAAATTCTAAGAAAGTAAAAACGAAAATATAAATTAACATAAAAACGGAAATCAAATAAAAATGAAATTTTAATATAAAAAATAAACTAGAAGGCTTTTCAATTTTTCAAAATTTCAACGCTCAAGGTTTCCAAATGTTTTTATTATTATCTGTTATATTTATGTACATATTCGAAAATACTTGACGCATTTCGTAAATAAAAACTCAATATATATTTCATCACAGGTTCTTGGAAATGAGTATTAAAATCTTATTTGAGAATGACAATTTTTTACGAACACACATTTGAAATGTGTCTATGATTATTATCTTTCTTTTTATTTTGGTTTTGTAGTTGTATAAAAAAAACCCGAGAATGTCATCAATATATTTTTTTGTGTTCATGCAGCGCTTTTCGTTTTATTTTTGGCGCTTTTTCAATAACCCTAAAGTGAAATTTTTTCGTTCGTCGCATTTTCAAAAAAGCACTAAATTTAAACTTTTCGTTTTTCTTATTCGGCATTTTGCAGCTTTTTGTTTAAACTGTGCAAAGCGCACACCAAGCGCGAAATGTAATTTCTTTTGAAAATACGTTAAATCTAACTGAAAAATATAAAATGTCGAGCCTACGTTTTGTTTACTACGATTAATATCCCTAAAAGTACAAATATTTGCAGATGAAATACAACTTTTTTATATATTCAGGAGGGGGTCTCTTTACAAATGTCAATAGAAGTCATTAATATCCTGAATTTGTGATCCGAAAGTATGTAGTGCAAATTTATATAATTTCGAATTATTTGTATATGTTTTTATATGCCTGCCATTCCAGGAAGTTCTCTTGTTTTATGTCTATTGACAGAACTCGGTTGTATGTTTAGTAGATACAAACATATCGTTCCTTTATTGCAACGCAGTCATATCTCAAAAGGCCTGATTTTTGAGCTGAGAACGCAGAATTATTCGTCGTATCGTTCTGCATTTTGTGTACGAAATTTATACAAATTGTTTGCTCATCTCTTCAGGGGAGAATATTTTTTATTTTACCATTGAGGCGGGAATAATTTAAAAACTTTAAACTCGTTTTCGATAGAACTAGTTTTTTAAGAAAGGAGCGAAGTTAAAAAATATTTTTACCTTGAAATCCTCAGCTAAAAATAATTATTAAACATTTCACTTCTTTTCACTAACAATTGAAACAATACATGCAATTAGATTAAGCAATAAAAAATAGTAATAAAAATCTTCAAATATTTTAGAAAACAAAAAGAAATCAAACACTTTCTTATTTATTCATGAGTGCAAGTACAGTAGAGTTCGTTTATTATGAACGAACAACTTCTCACCTTCCAAGAGTTTTGTTTTAATATTTCATTCAAATTACTACTGTTTTAACGAATTTAGATTTTAGCGAACTTTTGCTGATAACGAAATCTTTTTTAAACGCCCAAATAATTGAGAAGTTAATGAACATTGCTAGAGCTCAGGCACTGAAGTTGGAAAACCCAGTTAAAGATTTTGTAAACTATTATTATTAAGCACGGAGTGAGGAGGAGTTAATTACAGCAGCACGTACGCACGTACGAAATATTTCGATGGTCGCCACGCCATCATGATTCGCACTCATTTGTCTGTTTGTTTCCACAAATTTTGAGGTGGAACATCAAGTATTTAACAGAATTATGTATGAAAAAACCATACAAAAAGCATAAAAATTCCTTAAATTCATTTTCATATTTTTTGTCTTTAAAATAAAATAATAAATAAATTCATATGAAAAGTTTTTGTTTTGTTTTTGAAATTGAAGCAAATATTATACTAATAAACTATAGAAATAATTTCACAAATACGATTGTTTTTGTGCAGTTTATTACAGGATCCCCTGTGTTATTTTATTTGTACCCCAAAAGCATCAATATATTTAAGGTTTAACATAAATTAATAGAAATACTTCTTTCTTCTGCTGGATAATTGATATGTTTCATAAACATATCGAAAAGTTAAAAAAAATTAAAGTGCTCTTTTTTATTATTCCTTAGTTTTGCCTCTTGAAGAAGACCATATTTTCTCTGGTGGTAACAAACTTCCTGGTCCCTCGAGTTGTTATAACCAAACTCTACATGAAAAAAGACTAGACCACATTTCCCCTCATGCGTTTAGTTGTTCAGTTGTATCTGTATGTATGTGGCAGATAATTGTTATCTCTTTGGTGCTACCACAAAATAAGCTTCAGTGTGAAATCCACTTGTAGAAAAGATAAAAAATGAAGAATATACTGATATACAGAGATAACAAAAAATATAAGAAAATATGTCTGTATAAAATATTATTCATATTATACATGGAGCTTCAGTTACATATTTGCAAGTGAACGAAAAAGGCGATCACATCGAATAGAAGAGGAAATTTAGAAATAATTAAAATATATTTTTTACTGTATAAAAATCATTTGAAATGTGTCAATCACAATTGCTTGCCGTTGCATTACTCACAATTATGAGTGTCCTTAGTGCTCAGGCTCAATCCAGCCCATTTATAACATGTCAAAATGCTACTGGTATGTCGAATGTCAACGCCACTTTGGTAAGTTTAAATTTTATTTTATTTTTTATATAAAACTTAAAACTTCAAAATTACTCTTATCAAATAAACTATTTATTTAGTTTGATGGTCGCTGGTATGAAGGAATTCGAGCTCCTGCTAAAAATGTTTCCTGTGTTCATATTAACGTCAATGTTGTAAACAATCGCACACTCACTGTAACCACAAATTACTCTCCCACTAGGAATGGTTTGATTATGAATAAAAAAGACATTGTTAACGTTAGTATAAGTGAGATTGCAAACAACAACAGCAACAACGGATTTGTTGTAAGCAACAACAATATCAACACAACATACAAAATATTAAGTACTGACTATAGTTCAGATCTTGTTTTGTGTGGTTATACAAACGCTACTGATCCCAGAACATCATTCGGCATCGTTTTAACACGTCACGAAATTTTTAATTCCACCCGGTTAATGCAACTTCAAATTAGTGCTGCTCAGATGCTTACAGGCTTCAATGACTCCACCACCGCGAATATAACTCAATCGAAATCGTAAGTTACGAAATTGAAAAACAATTGCTTACAATTCAACTTGAACATTAATTTATATTCTACATTCTAGTTGCAGGCCGAGCTCTGCTGCCACTTCAGTTCCTGCTCTTGCAACATTGTTTGCCGCTTTCTATGCTCTTCTCAAGCTTTCGTACTAAAAATTGTATCCACTTATTATAATATATGTACATATGTATATCAATTTCAAATATATTATATATTAAAAATGTTTCATTCTCAAATAAAATAATAATGAGGCGACATAAAAATAAATAAATAAATAAATCAGACAAATTTTAACTTAAAATTTACGCAATTGGTATCAAACGTAAAATTATTATTCCTTTAATATTTTACACTTAAAGAAATGTGCAAAATATTTTTCTTTACCATTATGTACTTTATATCACCTTGTCGAATGGTAAACACGGGAGTGTTTTATTTATTCATTCGTCTATACATTCATACATACACACATTCTTACTCACATACATACATGCAAACATACATAATTAATTACGAAACTTTTAATGTTGTGTTTTCTTGAAAATTTCTTCCTTCCAGTTCTCAGCGAAATAAGCCAATGTGATGTGATGCAAACAATTTAAACTGATAAGATAAGAAAAGCAATCGAATTCCATAACAAGAACTAACAAGAAAACAAATTGCATACTTGTAAAATGTAGTATGTACGTAGATACATGTGTAGATACAAAGTATATCTGATTTCAAACTAACACATTCAAAATTCAGACAACCTCATGAATAATAATCTTTATGAAATTAATTTTGTGTTTCTTTTTTCGTTCTGAATATTTGATAAGAGTGAATTAAAAAACAAAATTCATAGAACAAATATTTCAGAGAGTCAACAATCAGTTGACGATCCGAATGATGTTGATCAAGATACAAACTATCTGTGAGATCCAACAGTGCAAGGAAAACAAAAATATATAAATCGTTCAAAAAGCATTTAGTGCTTAATAACATTTATTTATAATTCAATATTTATTACAAATAAATGTTGTTGTTGTATGTTTTGCCGTGTAAATCCATTTCACGTTAACCAAAGGTTTCTATTTGTATCAAGGATGTAAGGAAATTAAGGCTTTCAGTTTTCAGCAGTAGCACCTATTTTCTCGTATCTATATATATACATATATGCATCATTCTGCTATTCGAAATATTCGCATTTCATGTTCTCATTACTACTATTGCTAATATCGAATTTATTAGTTTTGTTTTCTTGTGCTACGAATTTTCCTAGCAACAAGATATTTTTTTATTTGTGTAGCAGTAATTAATAGTCACATTTTTTCCATTATTATAGATCTTTCCTTATGTGGAAAACAAAAACAAAATTTCAATTATATAAATTTGTATTTGTTGTTCATACAAATTCCAAAAATTTTTAAAGATAAACAAAGCAATGCTTGAATTTCGTGTGAACGGAGAAGAATTTGTATGAAACAAAAACAAATTTATACAATATTTAATGGTTTGCTTTTGTTTTTCATATAAGGAAATATCGATAAACAAATAGCAGCAAAAAGTCGCATAACGACTGCTAATTGGCGCTGTCAATACTACAAACACAAATAATTAAAATTGCTGCTTGAATTATTCGTTCCACAAGAAAATAAAACTAATACTTGTGCCGATGTTAGTTCTAAAATTTCTATAGCACAAAAATATACTTTGTTTATTGTGTAGCATTAACAATTTGAATGCTATTTAATGATGCTACTAGAAATTGTAACTGGAAAGTTTTTGGAGATGACCTTTAATATAGTGGTAGTTCTAAGCCCTGATTATAGATGTTGTTGTGTTTTTCTTTAAGTTTTCGAGCTTAAAATGTTTGTCCATTAAGTAGTTTTCAGAGCATATTTATCCAATCCCTTTTGTTTCTACCACAGTAATAACAACAAGCATTTTGCGTTTGCTATTTCTAATGAATTGTCATTTCAAACGCAAATGAAATTATTTTAGAAAATTATTTTTTCGCTCGAGCTGCATTAACCCATATATTCCGGACAAAATTTTGGTCGGTCTTCTTGAAAAAAAGGGAGAGAAATAATTTTGTTCGGACTCTTAACTTGAATTGTTTTAATTTTAATTTTTGTCCAGACAAAGTTGAAATGAGAAACTACAGGTTTTCGTGTTGTTTATTTATACAAGAGTAGCATGTGCATATCTTTATATTTTGTTAGTGTAGAGTAAAAATATGCTACACCACTTTGCAAATGCTACGATGCAAAGACCATTTGCACAACATTGTGAATCGGGCTAATATATTCATAGGAAATCTTGATGCAGAGCTGATTTTTAACGAGTTTTTTTATATTAATAAAACTTTTTTATTCATTATCAGTTTTTTCTCAATAAATTAGCTTAAATTAATCTAGAAATCCACGCTTTTTATTGTAAAAGTCATCTATATGAAATCGTGGCTGAAAGAGTTAAAGGAATATTTAAACATTCGCTTCTGATTTTAAATTTACTATTTCGCGATAAAATACTTAAGATATGATAAACCGACACAAAACTAATGTCGTCGTGCTCACAGTATCATGTGAATGGTAAATGATCAATATGGACAGAAATGATTTATTACAAAAATTGATTGTGATTTTTGAAATTATTTCCCAACGATACAGCGAAGCCAATTTAACCCTCCTAAACTGAAATTTATGGCCTATAATTTTGTGGAGAAACCGTAATTTTTAATGAAATTTACAAAAAGTATAATGTTTTTTTCTCTTCGAAAAAGGGGACCTGAGTTTGATAAGACGGTTCTTTATAATTTCGTTTGTCTTTTTAGAAAATATTTTTTTTTATGTTTTCTTTTGGATAATCTCTTGTACTGCTGACACTTTAAAAATATTATCAGACTGAAGGTTGGTCCACAATATCAAAAATGCTATATTAAGGACAGCCATAAATAATAAAATATCAAATAAAAACGTCAAGTTGCTTTTCTAAAAGTTGTATATAATTACGTTTAATTAAATGAACCATAAACATACATACATTCATATGTATGTAAGTCTAAATAATTTAGAAATCGTAATTAGATAATGAAGTATTGATATAAAAATAAATTACGTAGAATTTCGAAATGTGATATTTAAGACTTTCAATTAACAGGATATTTTTGTTTCGTATAAGTACAAGGCACAGGAGCACTTTTTCAAAGTAATCACGTTGGTTTTAATGCCATTCCACAATGTGCAAAACAAAAACTTAAAATATTGCCGAAATTTAAATTTTTACTAATACAATTTTTTTTAACGAACAATGATACGGAAATGCGACTTACAAACTTTATTCAAATATCAATATCAAATATCAAAAACGCAGTTCCAACCGCATAAATATTTGTGCGTTAATCAGACCCATGTACTATTTGCAAATGAAAATGTTAATGTTAATTATCACTTGATTCGTATTATTATTACTGAGTGTGAATGTGGCTCTGCAAATGCCACCAATAAGGAAAGGCCCTTTAATATAACAATGACGCATGAACACATTCCGAATACGAAATTCAACTATATGATGTAGAAGATGCTGCCTCTGCACTTTATGCGGATTTCACCTTTGGCAATATGCCATTGGTAACTCAATTGCCAACGTGAGATTCCAGTTGAATGAAAGAAGAACCAATTTTGCATGTTCAATTTCAATATTTATTTCACAGATGTTAAGCTCCTGTCACTGCAATGAAAAATTTAATATTTTCTTCAGTATTTGCACTTCTATTCTCTTATGTTCTTTGAATTGCAATATCTAATGAATGCGAACTAATAAAACACAAACAATTCTATTACACCTGTTTTGATTTTAGTTTCAATAAAAACTGATAAGGGGTCTTAAAAAGGCGACATGTTTTTGCTAAAGTTTGTTTATAGACGTACACGTACGTATCCGTGTGTATGCGTCAAAGCCTTCTTTTATCGATAATTTAGATTTTTTTTGCTTGAAAAATTGTTAAGTGTGATTAAGCAGAATATTGAATTGATAAATTGTTTTCAAATGCTGCTTTTGTTGAGTAAAATAGTATTAAATCGGGATTTCACAATCTAAACGGTCCGACTCGTCAAGAAATTTATGTAGTATTTTCCTCTACTTTGGAGAAATGATATTAAATTACAAACTCAAGCTAAACTTCTAAAAGACCAATCGTAATATTGGTGAACTTTAATACATATATTTGTATTTTGAACGAATTTAATTGGAAATAGAATCTTTTTTTAATTTAAATAATTTAAATAGGAAGTTTAACTACAATCTTCTTAAAACTAGAAATTGAAATCAGAAGATAATCCAAACTCCAAAAGAGCTTTTAGACAAATAAAATTTAAATCACAATCACTTAGTTTTCTCTAAGTTTTTTTTAACAGTTTTTCATTTGGTGTTTTTAGTTTGTATTATTTGGACTAATTATGGTCAGATTGTTCTTTTACGTAAGATGGAAGTAAAAGAAATGAAAATGAAATGTATTATTTCTCATCAGCGTTCTTTCTTCGATTTTACCACTTATTACGGAGGATACTACTCCGGTTAAAGAGCAAAAAATGGTGCAGTGACCTCGAAATTATTCTCACCCGTTCATCTAACCTTATGAATAAATATTCCAACATTACATGCGGCGATTTCATATGCTTCCTGGCTCCTCGACATATAAAATATATTGAATAAAAACAATATGAATGTTTGTGTTATATTTTGCAGAATTATTAAAAACAATTTTTCAAACACTAATAAAATTATTTAAATACTTCTTTTCTATTATTTTTTATTTTATTTAAAACTTTCTCAAGGCACACACAAGCTTTTTATCAATTGTGAACAAAATTTGACCACCCAGAAGAGAACAGCTGCTAAATCAGCTGGCGACCTGAGTGAACCTTATAATTTATATATGTTCCTTGCAGGCATACATATTTTTAATACAAAGAAATTTTAATGTTTGTACAACAAATTTAATAAAACATAAAAAGAGTTTTATTTAAATAATTGGTATGACCTAGAGCCTGAAAAAAAGAACAAACATTTACAAATTCTAAGGTCGAAGAAAATAATTAACATAAGAAATTTTAATGATATTTTGTCAACAATATTTTGATATTCTGTGTGTTTTTAGGAAACATGATACGATTGTGTAAAATAATATTTGTGCATGTTACATCACACTTCACTGAGGCATTCTCATATGTATTCCATTGCGCAAAGTTAATTCACATGTCAACGTTACATTGTTGCTCTGATGCGGGTGTTGCGGCTCCTTTTTTATTTTTTTATGTTATTCTTCTTCATACGAACACGATGTTGTAGTTTGTTTTTTATTGCAACAAAGATGAGCTTTTACTTGTACTTTCGTTGCATCATTGTAGATATTGTGGAGTGAATTTGTTGATGTTTGTTACTTAAGCTTCTTGGTGTTGTTCGTGGGACAAGCACTACTTACTGCACTCAGTTACTTAAGTTTGGTGTCTGTGTTGTGTATGTTTTCTAGCGTGCATGCATGTTGTAATGCAGATGATGTACTCAGAACGCCACATTAATATTAAATATCTTTTCGCATGTTCTTGTCATTTTTGGCACTTTTCATTTCGTTTTTCATTTCGTTTTTCTTTTTAAGCATGAGCAGTTTTCCCAGTAAAAATATCAAACAAAGTTTGGATTTCGTTAAAAATGTCTCTGAAATTTTTAACTTCATTTCTGGAAGGAATTCGAGGATATTTATTAATTTATTATGAATTCGCTAAATATTTTCCTGAATGTTTCGGTTGTTTAACAACATTATATCAAGTGCATATAAATGGAAAGCTGTTTTTCTAAACGCATGTAGCTTTTCAATAATACATATCAACATGTTGTTAAATGTAACTCAGAAAATGTGTACAACTTGTTTTATTCCCAAAGGAAACACTGTAGTAATTAATATGCAGGCAGAAGGAAACTACGCCGTCCAAAGAATATTGTTGCAAATCATATAGAAACATTCAAAATGTTTATACTGAATTTGTTAACTGTTTCCACACTTACTTTTGTGAAAACAACCAAAAGTTTCCTATAGACTTATATTAAACATTATTTTAACTTTAATTAAAATATATCTTTTACTGTCCAAAAATTGTACTTGTACAATTCAGTAAATAAGATTTTGTATTTAGAAACAACCAATTGGACATTATTGGCCAAACTCTGCAGTAGTTGTCCAATCCATTTCTGATGCCGTTAAGACCAAGTACCGAAAATCAAAAAAAGGAAATTTTTTTTAAGAAACTTCCTTGAGAAAATTTATAACAGAACTCTGCAAGAACTTAAAAAAAAACTACGAAAAAAACTCCTGTCATATAATATGTGGGCTTAAGGATCATAATTGATAACTATTTTCAGAATTCAGGATATATTATACACATAAGAATGCCGTTAAGAAATGTTTACGTCTATTATTTTTTTCATTTATTGATATTATGATTTCTTTGAATATTTTATATTATTTCTGATACCGGAATTATCAGAAAAAGATTTCTAGTTTTTTAGGTTTCGAAAGAAATGTAAAACCGTTCTTCGGAACATACTAATGGAATTTTTTCTTAATAAAATTGCAACATATTTTCACTTTTTATTAAGAAAAATGCAGTTCGGTGTTCTCTTAAGAGAAAAATGTAATCTCACAAGAGATGATAAAGTTACTTGAAATAAATTCTCTATTAAAAGAAAATATTAAATTACAAATTATTTTAAAAAGTCCAACAAAATTTTGCATTTTTTTCTAGAAAAGAAAACATCATAAATGTTTGTGGTACAGATTGCAACTGTTTTTAAATAAAAATATGTTGTTTGTCGTTTTTGTACACTTCGCGTTTGTGCCTTTTCTTTGAAACATTGGAAGACAGTTCCTTTTAGTTTTATGTTAAATGATTAAAATTTCATTCACGTATTTATGGCCACGATGTTATGGCTGATGTTGATATTGTCGATGACGTTGCAAAAAATCCTTTACGTTTTCTTAAACAAAATAAACTTTTTGAGCTTTTCCCGTTTCTTTTCTTTTTTGTTTGTTTTCAACGAGAAAAAGAAAGACTTGAAAAATAATGTCTGTCTATACTTAGTTTTGAAATAGAAATGAAGAACAGACAAATCATTCAATTATATTTTTATTGTTTTCTTTAATTTTTTCTTGCAATAGTCACTCCTAGTGTCATTTATGTATTAAGATTTGGTGGGTACTTTTATTTACACTCTCATATGTATAAATGTTTGTGTGTTTGCATGAATCAAATAAGGATCCAAATAAAAATTTTTATTGAAAAGATGATAGATTTTAAATTTTTAAACCGTTTTTTTATATTAAATGAAAAACAGATGAGAACAGCTTTAATTCTTCAATCAAAAATATATTTTTTCGTACTTCTATGCTTCTCAGCAAGTTTCATAGAAAAAATCATACAGCACCAGAGATTGCAAATTGTATTGTCTTTGAGAGGATTTTTATTTTTAAATATTTAGCAACATTGCAATAGTTTATATCTCAAGAATTTTCTATTTCTGAGCACACTTTGTTGTGGCATTATTTTAATGACTATTGCAGCAGAATTCAACTTTTACCTGACCAGCATTTTTAATGTTTGAATAAATTGTTTGGGAGAGCTTTGTAGTAAGTAGTTATATATTTTACCATAAATAGAATGTGTGTGTTTCAAATGGTAGTAGTTGTATTTAGAGATGCCAATCAGGGTTAATTCTTAAATATCTTCGGTTATTAAATTTTCAGATAATTTCCAAAACACCGAAAAGTTAAAATAAATCAAATTGGTTGATTATTGAGTTCTTGTTACAATTTTGATATTGATTAAACTTTTCATTTATTTTAATGAAGGTTTAAGGAAAGGAAGGAAAGTTCCCCGATTATCTGCATTATCAACAGTGAAACAGTGTCATTGCGCTTCTCTATTTATACCATTTATATTTAGCGTATAAAAAATAATGCGAAGTAGTGAAACAAATCATAATCTTTTGAGCAATCGAATCCACATTCGCCCCACTGATAAACTAACACATTAAATACCATCCTACCATATTTTAATTGATTGTTTTAAGCTTACAAGAACAGTTTGCACTTATTTATTATTAAGATCTTAGAACTACTAAGATTTCTCTTGATAAAAAACCTTAAAAACTACGAAACTATGATATTTTTAAAATCGCCGCTCAGGGTATTTTGAACATTTTCTTTTGGCATCTCTAGTAATATCGCACAATACTTTTACAACTACTGAAACACAAATATCTGTGTTCGTTCTTAGATATGCTTAAACTATTTGAAATGCTGGAAGGTAGTCTGTGGTGCAGTTGGATGGCAAACGTTCAATTGAATTGAATTTAGAAAATCTATAGAAAACAAAACTCATTTCTATAGTAAATTAAATTTCATAAATCGAACACTTAAAGGGTTTGACCTGTAAAAGAACAGTAAATAAACAATTAGGTATCACCGCGATACTTTCAAAATTAGGTGTTTGTTTCCTATGAAAGCTCAAACAGTTGCTTATTAAGAAATATCTGTAATTGTGCATTTTGAGCAAAATATGTAAAAATATGCATTCATAAAATAATATGCAAAAATATATACCAACACGTCGAAGCCAAGCTATTCTTTCTGAAATAATGTTGACGTCTTCGAGCTTAAATTAAAGACAAAAAGCGTGAAACTTCCAACTGCTTTAACAAAATTAAGTGTGAATACTTTTTATCCTTTTGGAATGATATTGGAAACAAACATCTGAAATATAATGGTGCAACAGTTTTAAAACAAAAACTGTATTGAAAAAAATTTTCACTACGCTCTTTAAATTGATTTAAGTGCTTAAAGTTGGTTAACAAAAAATATATATATAAAATATTTTATATCTGTCGTAAAGTTGACTTTATTAAGTGTTATGAGCCACTCATTACTCGAATCGAATGTGGGTCATGGAAGCGTATGAGTAACATTCAATTCGCTTCAAGATTTTAATAAACACAATATGTATGTTTATTTTAAGTATTTATTTAGCACAACATTCTTTTTGGATACACCTACACACAAACAATGAAACATACATAAGCGCATTTATGTGTGTATGTATGTATTCCAACACAGGTATTTGCTATTTATCCTTAAAAAAAAATTTCAATATGAAGAAATGAGTGCATGAAATGTATTCAAAAGCACGTATTAACCAAAATACTCTCGCATTCAATCGAATACAGGCCCGCAGACACACACACATACACATATACACACACACACAGTGTGCAGTAAATAGTTAAATATGTACAAAATACTTACATACATACATACAAACAGCGCGTTTTTAGAACATAAAAATGAATGTTTACTTTATTATTGAGCATTATTGAGAAATTTTAATGGCTGTAAAATAAGAACGTGTATACATCAAAAGTTTATAACTCTGCAAACGTGTAACGAGTGTAAAAACTCAGTGAATGCTTCTGGGTACATATAAAAAATTCTTACATCAACATGATTACGTATACGAAACGTTTTTGTAGAATATCCATTCATCGAATGTATTCTTTCGTTGGCAACACGAATAACAACTTTCAAGTGGAAAATTCATTTGTTCAATGCACAATCTGCTGTCAGAGTTTTATGTCAATCGATTCTACAATAGTTTTGAAATTTTGTTTGTAATTTCTTTGAAAAATATTTGTACACCACATACAACTTTTTTCTTATGCTTATCAAATTCAAAAAAAAAAAAATATATATATATATATATAATAATTGATAAGATTTAGACATTAAGTTTTGCATGCGCTTGCTCAGTCTTGAGTTTTTAGTTTGCTGGTGAACGGAAAGGTGAAGCCAACGGCGTAGAAAAAAGTATAGATTTTATTTTTCTACTCCAACTTGATCTTTTTTCTATACTTTGTTATATGATAAATGTTTATGATTTTGAATAGCAACTTCAAAAGCAATATTGAAATAGTCTCGTCTGAAAACTCAGCGTCTAAATGCAGTCTGAATACTTAATAAAATACTTATGACAATAAACAAAATGTTTTTAAACTTAATTTATTTCTAATCGAAATCTATATCGTCTCTTTTCATTTCTTCTTCATAGTTTCATTGATTTAATTGATACAATATTGTAGATAATAATCTAATCGAAAATCTGTAAATACAATTTGTTATGACGAAGGACCAACATCTTAACAGCATATAAAAAACACTTTCAAAACACGAATAATTTAAATCGCAAACGGAAATCAATATTTTACCTACAGATTGCAGCTCAAATTTTTCAAGGAGAACATTCAAAACAAAACAAACAGTTTTTTAAATTTTCTTTCACAACGTATTAGAAATTACGGATGTTTCATTCAGTTTAGGATGCTGGATCCTCGCCTGTGTACCACTGCTTATGATTATAAGATGTTTTCTAAGTGAATACACAAGGATGATAAAAATACTTAATGGAAAACAATAAACCATATACTTAGCTTTTTTAAAAAAATCCCTTAGCAAGAATCATGAAGCAATGAGTTTCTAAAATAAAATTTTATATTGTTTGAACCATTTTACCAGTTCATGTTAAGTAGAAACTATAAGGACTTGTTATATAGATTTGTAAGTATATAAAGTTCTTTTTAGAGTCATATGCTCTCAAAATATGAACATGTACTTGCACATATATGCCATTTGAAAAATTGCTAAACAGATTTTGATGAAATTATTTAATATGTATTATAGTTACTTATATATAAATGTATATAAAACTTAATTTAAGATTTCATATTCTGCTGGGACATCAATAAAGTGCGACAAAAAATATATCTAAAGAATTAATTATTTAACAGACCTTTTCGTATTCATATTCAGTAAAAATATCAGCATGCAGGGAGGGAATAATGCGTTTTTTATAAGTCTGTGATTTGAATTTGATTCTACACGAGCAAAAATGTGTGCATAGACTCAAAAAGTATGTATTTCAAATCATTGTTCATTAATTTGTTTCTTTCACGCAAACATTAGAAACTCTTGAATAGACGTGTTTTGGATTTAAAAAATTCCATTCTAGTCCTAAGCAGCCAATAGCATGTCTTGTTCGAGAGCATTTGCATGCATTATTATTTATTATATGAAATATGAAATAAATAAAACTCTTTTAAATTTGTGGGGCTCAGTAAACACATGTACATCTACTATATTTTACTCCAAGTACAAGAAATGTACAAATCGCGAAGAAGTACAAATCTTCGAGAAGTGAGTTGAAATGGTTGCACCCAATTCATAAAATAACAATAATTTTTATACATGTAAGTTGAATGTTATAGAAAGTGTTTAAAATGTTTTATGGCCACAAAAGAAAAGCTTACATGAGTACATGTATTTATCGGTTTATAAATACATTTCCTTGAAAAGAAAATATTGTTGTGAATCGTCTAAGGCAGAGTAGAAGCACCTTCACTTGAGCTGCCTTACAGGAACAAGGCAGACCTTATGGGCTTTAATTAGAAACCAGCAGAATAGAATATGTATTTTCTGTACTGATTTACCCTTACCCAACAGTTTAGGTGTGTTATCTTCTTGACTTTCGTTGAAACCTTATATTACTCCTTTAATGCCATCATTACTGAGGTAGTAAAGCGGACTATTCTGAGCCCTAAAAGAAACTACATATCTACAGTCTTATTGATTAGTGTTTAAATTATGGATCTACGAATCCAGAAAACGTTAAGCAATACTTCCACGAAACAAGAAAAAAGTGAATATATTTCGCGAAAAGTTGGCGGCGTCAAAAAAATACAATCCAATAAACGAAAATAAATAGACCTAAAACTAATATTGTTTGATCAATTCCGTAGTGAACATCCTGGATATTATTAACTTATGGATTACCATCAGTCCAAATCTTAACGATATAGCCGTACAATTTAATCTATACCCTGCGAGTTTTTTTTAATATATGATGAATAGCAAAAAAAAACTAATACGGTCACAGAAAAGTCTGAAGCATTTAAAAAAAAATCACACGATACGGATACTACCATGGTAGAATAATAAGGTAGTGGCGAAGTGTTAAAGGACTTTTTTTGGTTTCGAAGCTGTCAAAATTTTATTATGTACTAAAAAAGCACATACATATTAACATTTGTTTCAAATGTAAATGAGAAAAGAAAAAGAAACAAAATTCTTTATAGAACAGAAAATAAAACCAAACACACACGTGAATTACAATTTTTAGCCATTTTTCTTATGTACTTTTTGACAGCTTCGTACCTAAAAGCAGTGTTGTTGTAGCTTCTATACTACCTGCATTATTCTAGAATGGATACTACGATGAATGATTAAATGGCAATTATTGTTTGGTTGTAGACATAAGTGCACACATTCATGCTCATAACATATCAAAACCCGACGGCACAAAAAATAGAAGTAAAAGGAAACTTTCAATTTGAACAATTTTTTGTACATTCGATGCATTCATTTGGTTTCCAAGTCAACATTTTATGAAATTATTGATCTCATTCGGGTGTTCTTGAAGAAACACTTATTATCCACTCTTCTGCTCAGTGTCAACACATTTTCGAGTTAATTTTTCAACAGTTTTTATAATCATCAGAGAATCTTTTTCGATTAAGTTCTAGGTCATATCGACCATCGTTTGGGTTACAAGAAATATAATAATAAATTGATGTACTCTCTAATTAGCGATAAAAAATAAATAGTATATCATACAGTACACTAGGTTTGGTCATTCGCATGTTCAGACCTGTCGAATGATATAAAATTTTATGTCTACATATCAACAAAAAATGAAATGTTAAAACAGTAAACGAAGGGACATCGATAGACACCGAAAAAGTTTTGCGAAGACTCATAGAACATACAAAGCTATAATTTGGAGGGTGTAACAACTATTTTATTTCTGTAAATCGCTCTAATGATATTATTTACATATTTTGTAAATGCTACAAATTGAATCAAAAATTGTATTATAACTCAATTTCAACAACGATATTGGAGCAAACTATAATTTCAGTTAAGAATCGAACACACATCTTCCACACTGACAAGTTACCACTCAAAATTGTTTCTTCAAAATTGCTAAAAACATAAAAACAGCTGCGTGGAAAATCATTCCACTGTCGTGTATTTATTTATTGCATTTTTATTAAATATATATTTAAGCGTGAGTTTGAATCATTTTCGAAATATCAAAAATAGTCGAAGAAGAATCAGTTATGTGATTTTTGACAAATTTATCTTCCAAATGCTGAGTGGGTTGATACGTGCTCTTACACACACACACACACACACACACAATAAAGCATTCGAAAAAACTAATATTTTTCATGCTCATATTTTGATGCAATTCAATTATTTGTTGTTTGACCCAAAAACAACATGCCAACGAGCTTACCTCTAATTGCAAAAGATTTCATACCACATCCATCTAGATTCCATTCGGTTCCAGAAATACATACATACACAGACACATATGTTTGCACATATCTCACTATTTCACTCAGCCTGGCTCTGGCGCATAAACGCATTCATGTTGTTTGCATCATAATTTTAATGCAATTTAGATAAGTTTTTGTGTTCCGTTGTTTGTATTTATTTCCTCTTTCTTGTTTTTCAACTATTGTGTTTCACTATTTCCTACAATCCACTGCCTCATTGCTTATCAGCACTGAAGTGCTGGCGCGTGCCTAAAATTGGAAATATAGTTTTATTTTCCACTTATTTATTAATTTTTTTTGCTTTTCAAATATTTGTAACACTTTCTAATGTCTAATGCAATCGAATTGGTTATTGTTGGCTGTTGTTGACACACTAAAAACTTCTGAATTGTTAATTACAAATTACAGACTTTTTTATAAGACTCTGACCACCTTCCATCTCTATCTGGTCGGATTTTCCAGCAAAATATGAAAATTATTGAAAACTTTAAAACTTGGCGACTTTAATAGAGAATAACAAGACAAATTCTTATGTCTCTTACATTTACAAGAACACATAAAAAATGTTTGAAGAATTAATTAATTAACAAAATTTACGAGCCCAGATATACATTGGAATTAAAAATATGTTTATCTTTAAAAATTAATATTAGCTTTTGATTTTTAGAATTGCATGGACTAAAGTGATGTCAACTCGGCATTATTTAAGTACGTTGTTGACAGTAGGAAGCACAGTTTCACAATTATTATCATATATTGATTGCTTATCGGGTTTTATTGCAAATAAAACAGAAAGGGAAATTTCAATCATTGCTGTAGAAATAGTTTTTAAGTTAGATACACTTGTGTACAAATAAGTAAGAAACAATGTATGCTTATAAACGATATTATTAGCAAGATTTGTTTTTTTTTCGTTTCAATATTTCTGATTTATTCGTTACCAGTTGAATCAAAAAATTCCTCGGACTCTGTTATCATAAAAAAAAATTGCTGAGGTACTTGAATCTTTAGCTCGGTCTCTTTTCTACTGTTTTGTTTTTTATTTATAAAATTTATTGACGAAGAGATGATGTTTTTGGTTGGGAAATCTAATAATATTGTAATGAAATTATATTGTTTTTTATATTTTGTATGTACATAATTGTAAATTTTGTGGAAATTAAATGTATGTACTTGATAATAGTTGAAATATTTGTTCTTGTAAATTTCGTATTATCAAATAATCAAATAAATAAATAAGGAAAAATATATGTATATCTGTTCCTCAACGCTTTGATTTATTACCACACGCAATCGTTCGTTTGATTCTCAGGAAACTCGGACAGAATAAAAAAAAACAAAAACCAAAAGCTACACTATTACAAATGAAAAAAAAACACAAATGGTTTCGAAAAATGCATGTTATTTTATCGTTTTCGTTAACTAATTTCAAAATTAATAAATAAAGCAAACATTATTGTTTGTCGTATAAACTGCTCCAAGAATTGCAACTCCGTTCGTATGGAAAGTATCTTTTTATAAAATTTTTTATAAAATTAGCAAATCAGATAGACAGAAAATCTGTCACACATATTCAGTTTTAATACACAATATCATATTTTTTGAGCACATAGGATTTTTTCAAAGATCTAATGACTAATATGATAGTGAATCGGTATCTTAAATATTATTTGCTCATTCTGAATGCAAAAGATACGCATTATGTGTATTAAATTGTTACACCATACTATTTTACGTTCATAAGTATATTTATCGGTCTTTTGCTCAAACAACGTAATAACTCAAATAATTCGTTCTTCAGAAAAATAGCTTAAATTTTTTAATTTACTCACATCTCAATGGAAAAATAAAAAAACATTTTCCTGAGAAGTGAATAATCAAGATACCTGCATGAATTTTCTAAAGAAAATGAATAATGATTCGACAGATAATTCCGATATAATTAATTTTATAAAACAATAGGCTGCGACGACACCTAAAAAGAATATGGTTGAGTTCAAGACAGATAAAACGCCTTTATTTTATTTTATCAATAATAGTCTCAATTAAATTAAATAAAAATAGTTTTTAACTTCTGTGTACTTTGATACAAATGTTTAAGTGTGCACATAATATACATTTTTGATGTAATCGTCTTAAATTAGTTTAATGAGATGAATCAAGAGTAGACAGACACACATATCCAAATACAATAGTGTTGCCAGGAATTTACAACCAAAAATTTGTTAAATATTGAACAAAAAATGTGGATAAAAATGGCTAGAATACTTTGCAAGAACTTGATTTTCTGTATCAACATCCGCAGCTATCTGCAGCATCAGAAAATAAATTGAATACTGATGTTCCGCTGATCAAAGACCTGATCCGATGCAACATGTCGACCGTCTGCATATATCCTTGCAAAACATCCTCGTAGCTTACAGAACATTGATATAAATTCTGGCAGATTAGCACAAATGTAAAATAAACTTCTTAACGATCATTCGTTTTTGAAATAAAAGGAATCTTATCAAAATTTTATGAAAATCGTTCCATAAATTTAACTACAACACGGTCATAAAAATGTTGAAAGAGCATTTAAATTTAGATTCTTACTAACATCAGTCTTATTTGTACTTAATTTCAAAACGAATACTAACTACAGACCAACATATCGCTCGCTTAAAATTCAAAATGACTTAGAAAAACTAAAAACAAAATCTGTTATATTTCTGTGATCGTTTTTCCGATTTTTTACATTTGGATCTTCAGTGGCTAAAAAAGTGGCAAAAATTGCTAATAAAACGTCTAATTCTATCCACAAAATTACTAAGCTGGCAACAGTCACAAACATGAATATACACCCAGTGAATATATTTTGCCGAATTCATTCAGAGTTCTTACAGGCACTCCGCAAAAGTTGATGAACTCCCATCAGATGTCAGCAAGACATCGTATAGAAAATCATATGGGTGCGATTTGAAGGAAAGTTAATTTGGAATGAATTTCCGTCATCCCACGTCAAATTTGGTTGATAAACAGACCGGTTTCGGCTATGTGCCATCTTCAGTGTTCTCTCAGTAATTTTAATTTTTAATTTGTGTAATTTAATTTTTTTTTGTGTAAAGAACTTTCGAAAAAATTTACAATATGTCTAATAAAATTCTATATAAGTTTTGAGAGATTCTTTTGGGAGAATTTCTGAAGAATTTTCGGAATAAATGAATAAGTGTTTTCAGATTTTCCGACACTTTTTATGATTAACGTTGGAGAAATTTATCAGATACTTCCTTATCTTTTTGTGATATCGTGAAATATATTTAAACAAAAGTCTGACATGACAACCAAAAAATTGTCTATGTTTTTTCTGACGTCCGGCTCTAGAAAAGATAAAAATATGACAGCTTCATTATAATTCAATAAAAAAGTTTAACCAGGCTTATATTTGTTTTTCAATTCCCTATTAAGAATGAAACGTTTTCATTAAGGCTGACTGATGGCCGATTATAATAACAAAAGTAATTTTGTAACTATCCTTTATTCTTAGTTTATTCAAGAGGGGCATTTTTGTGCCTCTAAATAAAAAGTTCCCGTTTCAAGTTTCATTATTTTATGATTGAGTGCAGCAAAAAGTTATGAAGGGCTAAACACAGCGTGATTGGTTTCGTGTAATAATAAGTGTATACGACTGAACCTGAATACGCACACTAGAAGCCCATGGCTTTATTGCGCCACTGTTCTATGTCGGGTAATGTTTTATAGAAAATGTTAAATGTTTGAAGGAGCTCAAAAAAAAACTCGTTTGATTGTCTGATAAAGTTTTATATATTTATATCTGAGACCAGGCATAAAATGCTTACTGGGTGCACACAACAAATTTATTATAACGAGCGAGTTTATGAAAATATCTTTAAAAAAAACCCCCAATCATTTTGATACACTTAGGAAAATCACACAAATAAATATTTTTATTTCATTGCTGACAAAGTTTTAAAAAATATTTTAGAAATAATTTTTTTATTGCTTTTAAAATTTTTGATATATGTATTACGAAAACTATATGTTGAGTGGATTTTAGAAATTTCTTCAAGTGTAATTCAGCAGAAGCATGCTAAATTGATTATCTACTTAAGAAAAATTCTAATTTTTCAAAAGGAAACGCAGCATCCATAATTATTATTTGTTATTGTCATTAAAACTCACGTTTAGTAGTTTTTTGCAATTGAATGATACCACACTTTTGCTTTACAAAAAATAAATTTAATACTAAAAATTAAAAACTACTGAAATTACAATTTGTTTAACTAGTTTTTATATATATTTTAATATTAATTTACACTTTTTAGTCGTAAGTATGAAAGTGTTTACTTGTAGGTGTAAAGAAGCGTTTGAAATTAAAATAAAAAGAAAAAAAGTGCAAACTCAAGTGACAAAGGAGATGCGGACTTATGGTGATGATTTAAAAAATAAACACAAAATGACAAAACTGACTCAATTTACTTGATTAAATGATACGAATACATAATATCACAATCAGTTTAATAGTGAAACATGCCAGACATGTTTGAAAATTCGATAGTATAAAAGTGTTAGAAATTTTAAATAAAATAAAATTATAAAAATACTAATAAATCTACTTTGCAGTAAAGTGTAAACAAGAAACCCCCCAAAAAAAAAGACCAAGCCGAAAAATAAATTAAGAAACCTAAATAAAAATGTCAATTAATTCATCTCGTTCATTAGTTACATCTCCATTGGCGTCTACGGAGCCTGTCGAGCAAACTCAAATGCTGCGTGAGGATTTCATAACGTCAAAGCCCAAACAAATTGTATTCACTTCAAAGTCTGATCAATCACCAGCACAGAGAACAAAAAGATTTTTTCGCAAGCGAGTTTGTATTCTTAATTGGATCGGCAAGTATAATGTAGAATGGGGAATAAATGACGCCATTGCCGGCATCACCCTGGGTCTAACCATCATTCCAGAAAGTATCGCTTGTGCTCTACTGGCAGGACTACCTGCTCGTTATGGCTTATGTTCCGCCTTCATTGGTTGCTTTATTTATCTTGTATTCGGATCAATCGACAAAGTAATTATTGGTCCTACCAGTCTTGTGGCTCTGGTAAGCGTTCAATTTACGGTCGGCAAACCAATTGAATTTGCCTTCATCCTGACCTTCCTGAGTGGTGTTGTACAATTGATAATGTCAGCACTTCAAATGGGTAAGATCAATAATATAATTAATTTTAATTTGCAACGTGCTGTTCTCCTAACTAAATTTTTATTTATTCAGTCATTAAAAATACTTTGAAATTGTTAATTTACTCTTGGAATAATTAGTTTGAACAAGACTCGATAATCAATCACTCGTTTGGGAAAAAATATGTTACAGTCTAAAATTAAAGTTATTAAAATTTCCCAACTAAGAAAACTCTTAATTAATTAATAATAATTTAATTTAAGTAAGTTCCAATAAATTTGTTGCAGTTCTCCTAAATTGTATGAACTAGACAACAGCTTGAGGTCGTCACTTTAATTTATGCTAACAAACGTCAAATGTGTTATATAACAGTGACTTCAAACATTGAATCTAATCTATTACATTTGTTACAAAGTGTTATTTTACGTTTAAAAGAAAAAGCTTGATCAAATTATTACAATTTCTAACGACTATTTTACACATAAGCACAGCAGAAACAATTATCAAATCGCTAATTCATTTTATACCGGCAGAACTGTTTATTTTTCTAATAAACACGATCACAGATCATTAATTGTAACACATTTAGTTGTTGTTGTTGCTGTTGTTGTTGTTGACAGAGCTTCGAAATTTAAACGCTAATTCGTGTGACAACTTGAACGCAACTAATACTTATTGTGACACTAAATGTTCAAGATCAGTTATGGAAAAACACAATTTTCTTCGGTACCAAATACGATGTTGAATAGTACTTTTCTTAGTACTGTTCAGAGTACTAAATTCTAATTTTTCTATTTTTCTTTATTATATTACGTTCCAAATATGATGATTTATCACTTGATGCAATATGTTCAGTTAGGGCCAGACGTGCCGTATATTCAGGAAGTAATTACGTGAAATTAAGATAAATATTATAAAAACATTGATATATCCGCATTTTATTTTAAATAAACTTAATGAATCTATGTTTAAAACTAAACAAAGTATACATTGTTTAGTGATTACGCTCTTTTCGTCAAATGTTCATGAAATCAGTAAGTTTTGTATCAAGGTGCTGTTCATTTATTATGTAACACAATTCTTGCGCTTTTAGACCCCATTCTAACCCTTCGCAATGCATTTGAAATTTGTTTAAGTGTAAATTATAAATCCCCTAACAAATCAGTAACCCCTTCAGCACTCCCCTCCCTCTTTGTACGTTACCTAATACGTGAACAGTCCTCAACTGCATTTCACTAATAACATTTCTAATGTTTAGTTATTGAAATCATAATGCCATAAAAACTTTTAATATTCTTTAATGGCACTGATTTATATTATTCAGTTTTATTTAAGTTAACACCTACGAGTACAACGTGATATTGTAAATATAAATTTTAGACTAGAATTAGCATGTTAAAAAACTGTATCGTTTATCCGTTTATTATACACATCGTTCACTTGCTGCAACAATGCTAATAACTAAAAACAACGCAATTTTGGATTAATAATGCGAAATTAAGAATAAGAATATCGATCTTCTACAAACTGTAAAACTACAATTTAATACTTTCTCAAAGACCGTATAATCATCTGCATCCAATTTAACTCCATAGAAAAACATTGCTTTTGTCCCTGGAATTGTCGTTTTAAATAAAATTAATTTTCTTTGTCCAGGTTTTGTATTTGAATTCATTTCGACTCCAGTGATTAAGGCGTTTTCATCTGCAACTGCTGTGTTGGTTATTGAATCACAGATAAAAGTGCTGTTGGGCATCAAGTACTTAGTAGCTGGCTTTTTGGAATCACTAAAGACACTCTCCCTAAGATACCAAGAGGCAAATTGTGGAGATTTGGTGATGGGAGTTTGTGCAATAGTTTTTCTCATTGGATTTGAGGTTGGTTCATCATAATCTCTTACACTGCATCAATTTCCCGCAGATATTATCTATTGCATGTTTCTTTTATTAATTTACTTTTAAACTTTTAATTTATTAACAAAATTTTATTTGCAGCTATTAGAAAAAATAAGTTTTAATTCTAAAGTAAATAAAGTCGGTCAAATATGTTGTCGTTACCTGTCATTTTCTCGCAACACCTTGATCGTTCTTATAACCGCGATAGCATCTTACATTTGGCTTGAAGTCGAACCTGAAGTGCCGTACGCGTTGAGCAAGAATGCACTTTCTGGTTTGCCCAACTTTACTCTACCAGCTTTCACCGTTGTGTCGCCAGAGAAGACGTACACCTTCTGGGACATACTATCGGAATTAAATGTGGGGATACTTGTTATACCAATAACAGGTGTTCTGACCAACATTTCAATAGGAAAATTGAGTGAGTAAATACCTTTCAATTTATGCAGTTCATGAAAAACCACAATGTCACACCTCTTCATAGTTTTGAGATATTGATGCCAAATTTCTTTATTTTAAACGCTCTTTTTTCAAAAATAATTAAAATACATCTATTGAAATAGCTTTCAGCACTCAAAGTTCCTGCTGAATGAATAATGTTTTTATGAACACAATAATTTCTCTGCAGAAATTTATTTTAAGATTGAAGTGGTTTTCATGAAAACTGCAGTAATGTCCATTTAATACTTTTGCATTGTAGCTCCCAAGGGAATGGTGGATAGTAATCAAGAGTTGGCTACCCTGGGCTTGTGCAACATATTTGGATCTTGTGTACAGGCTATGCCATCTTCTGGAGCCTTTACGCGCTACGCCATCAGTACAGCATGTAGTCTGAAGTCTCCGATGGCAAATTTGTATTCAGGTGATTTCGAATTTTTGCTAAATTTGTATTTATCTAATGTTCATTTGAAATGAGCGCATTTTTAGGCATCATTGTTTTATTGGCTCTCAGCTATTTAAGTCCATATTTCAATTACATACCTGAGGCAACTTTGGCAGCGATACTGATTTGCTCCATATTTACTTTGCTCGATTTCAAACTGCCTATTCGCCTGTGGCATGAATCGAAACGTGATTTTTGCATATGGATGGTGTGTTTCGTCGTTTGTGTTTTGTTCGGCGTTGAAGTGGGCTTATTTGTGAGCATAATAATCAATGTTTTACATTTATTGTTTCTGTGGGCTCGTCCAGAAGTTTCTGTTAAAATCAAAGAGGTTCGCATATTGATAACTACTCTTATAACACAATCTATTTATCATCATCACTTAATTTACTTTTTCCGTTTTATGTATAGATTGATGACCTGCAGTACATTTATGTTACGCCTGGTAATGGCATTTATTTTCCAGCCATAAATTATTTGCGCGCAAAAGTTTTAAAGGCCGCCACACATGCTGAATTCAAAATACCTGTAGTCATTGACTGTCATAAGATAACTGGTTTAGATTTTACAGCAGCGCAAGGTTTAGTCAAACTAGCAAGCGGCATGAGGCCAGATACAGATGAAGGGAAGAACGACTCACCAAACGATGGAAATGGTGGAGGGGGTGAAGCTTTACTCATCTTATATCGAATGGAAGTGACTTTGCAGAAAATGATTGATAATGTTGATAATTTAGTGTATTGTGAAACGGAAGAAAAGATCCGAGAATTTCTTACACAAGAATCTCTACGGAATGGCTTCATCAATCTAAAAGATCACATAAGAGCCTCCATTGACTTGGGTTATAAAATTAATGTCGAATAGTCCACAACTCTATCCGTAAGACTGATCAAGTTATTTGCACGGTTTTCAACATTTAAAATATCCTTTAAATACGAGTAATCTTTAACCTGGCTGCCACCATTGACACAAATCCTGATGACATTATAAAGCGACATTTCTTTAAATATTCTCAAAATTCCCTTTTAAATGATTCTGCCACCATTCATGAACATTGCAACCCAACTTGAATACATCAGTCTTTAAGTCATGCTTTAAGCACCATCCCCTGTTTCATCATAAAGCACCGTTATCTTCACATTTTTTTTCTTTCTCTTTTTAATGTTTTAAAGTGTTAGAAGGGAAATGGCAAAATGATGATGAATAAAAAATAAATATTAAAACAAAACGAAGAAAGAAAAACGACATAAAAAATGGACAATAATTGCTGACTTAATGGATTTCTGTTTACTTTTTCACTTAGCTGTGGAAAAAGTGGAGCACAAAACCAACTACACTGTGAGGGAGAACTGCCGGTGAATCCTATTAAATAGAATGAATGAAAAACAACATTCATCCGCAACCACGAAAGCAAAAATGTGATTAAAAAAATGAAAACAAAACGAAGTGCTAATGCAAAACACTGGCAAAAAGTAATTAAATCTCACTAAAGTAAATGAATATTTAAATATGAAAAGCAAAAACGGAAATCTTTGATTTGCGCTACTTTCAATTGAGTTTATGAGAATGTCAAGAAGAACGGTTTAAATGAGTCAGTGACTTTTCCAATTATTTATAGTCAAAAGACAAAGGCTTTGTTGATCTTGTTCGCCAATGTTGATCCTAGCAATACGCAAAGATGTCCGAAGGTTCTCTCCAAAGCCTATTTCGATAAGGATGTATGTATTTTCCAATACTTCTTCTTCAAACACAAATACAAAAAAAACTGTTCCATACATATTCTACTACACTTTAATACAGACGAAATTGGAGAAACAGCATAATTTTTTTTTAACATCAATTGCTAATTTATATAAACAAATTACTAATTATTTTCAATGTCATTTCCGCTACAGCCATTATTGACATTTTTTATTTCATTATTTTTAATATTTATATTGATTTACTAAGAAAAATATCATTTAATTTTAAACATTACATAACGATACAATCGCTTTCTTCTACCTTATTGGCATCAAATCAAGCACATTAATATGGAACTCTAAAGATTTAAGTTTTCTAATTCCAAGGGTTTTGCGGTTTAGACTAAAAATAAATTTTTTTGATGGAATTAAATTTGCTGTGGTTGGCAATTGGAAAAAAATAAAGACATTAAAATGCGAAAATATGAGAAAAACGGTCCAGTCTACGGAGGGCCGTCGCTAGAAGCTTAAGATGTTTTGAGAATCTTCATAAAACATACCGTCCAATATAATTTATAGAATCTACTCTACATATGTTGTTAGTGCTGCAAATTATTTTAAAATATTTAGAAGTTACGGTGCATTCAGCAGAAAATCGAAATTAGTTTATGTGATCCCAAACATGTTACACCGCCTCAGAGCGTATGAAACAAGGAAATTCGGTATCAGTAAGTCAAAATCTATTGGCGTGAATTAAATATTTTTGAAAAATTTATTTTTTATCAACTATTTTGTGTTTTCGATTGTCTGCACACGCAGTGCCTTTCACAGAAGTAGACCCCACAACGCCCATACTGATAGTGTGGCACACTGAATACCATCCAACTAGTAAAAAATTGTAATTGTCCAACATAATCTGTTCTTTAATCACTTAAAGATCACTACAAAATTCTTTCGCTTTTTTAAATTTCACTACATCATTTGGTGGCTTGTTAGAACTCGTGAACAGTAATTCAGAAAAGGTTTTAAATGTTGCTATTGCATAACACTTGTTTTATTCGATTTATCTTTAAATAAATAAACACAATATTGTATGAAAACAAAATCTTAACGTATTATGAAAAAAGGCAGTAAATATGTATTTAAGATTTACCGATCTAGAACTAGAACGGGACTCTTTTCATTTGTAATTTTTAATGAATTTTTTTAAGAGTAAATTTTTAAATTTTAAACAAAATTTTCAGCCACCAAGTGGGAAATACCTCCAAAATTACACAGAACAAAATAAAATGTTCAAGGTGTTGGTTGATGCAATGAACAAAATAAAAATAATATTCGAATCAATACGGAGCTTATCCTTTGTTGCCACATGCAATTAATTACTTGCAGATACAATAAAATAAACTGTGGAAATATCTTGCAAGTTGAATAAATCTGAGTTCCCAAGAACTTATCACGGACACATTTCAGATTTTTTAATGAGATTGATGTTTTAAAATGACATCAGGAGTCTTCTTTGTACATATTTGAAGAATAAATTTCAAGTATTTTTAAATATTCATAAAATAATTAATTAATTTTATCCACAATCTAGTAAATTTGTATAAATGTTGTTAATTGGCAACACACTTTATTATTTTTTTGACACTAAATTGCTGCAAGTGTCGAAGAATTACTGTCTTCTAAAATTTCTTGCATGTTGTCCTGCAAACAAAGAAAATGTAAGTGTGTTAGTAAAAAAGTGTGAGTGTATTAAGATTTTCGAACATGTGCATGCATGAGGCAACGAGGAATTTTTCGATTTTATTTATATTTAAACAAAAAATACAGTTGCTACAATTTATTTTTTCTGTGTATAAATCAAATGTAATAATTGAAAGGAGTTTGACAGCAGGTTTTTTTTCATTTTTTAAGTTATGCTAATTGTTGTTCGAGTTTTTTATTCCCCAAAGCCAAAGTCAATGAACAAAAACATACAATGACTTAAAAATTACATTGACATATATTTTACAATTTACTTCTAAGTCCCGTGCAACAAATTCATTATGTTCTCTTCGTAATTTTAGACAGTTTAGATAATTTTTCACTTCTCTATTAGGAATAAAAACGTTATAGATTTTAAAGAAGAAAGAAGAAGTCGAATTAATTTTCTTATTGAAAAGTTATTAATAAAAAAATTTTCATTATTTTTCTTTATTTTTTAAATAATTTGTCTTGTCCAATCAAAAATAAAACAGAAGAAAAACCACGAAACACAAAAACAAATAAAAAAAGATACTCAAAATATTTGTAATCATATTATTTCTTATAGTACAAAAGGAATTTAACTGTTTATCGTATAATAAGTGAAATCGTTTTGTACAATGTTGATCTCTTTGAGTGCTTTTCATTATTGGTGACTGAATTAAATCCTATAGACTAGGCGATCTTACCCTTGAGTGCGCTTTATGCTTTAATGTCTAATATGATTATTTCACTAGAACAAGAATTTTAAAAGAAGGGCATCAAGAGTTTGTTCTTACACATTTCAGCCAGCTGAATCCTGTTGCAGCCTGAGGGAAACTTTACTTTGGATATATAAACAAACATACATATAATTGAAAAAAAAAATAAAGCTTCCTGGCAAAATATTTAAATGCACTTAACAAAATACATATGTACGAGTGGGTATGTATTTTTCATTCTAAGAGGGTGAATGGTAACTTTTCCAAAGATAGAAATAACTCAAATAATAAATTCATAGGTTTTTTTTTACAGCAAAAAAAGTTCTTGCACCCTCATAATATAGATGATGTTTTCTTTAAGGGGAAAAAGCAATAAAAAGCAGAAAAGGGAAACTTCTTTAAGTGATATTATGGAATTAAAAGAGCTACTTAAGCACTGTAGTACATACAATTTTGTATTTTTATCCAAAAGACTATAAAGGATCTGTTGTTGTTGATTTGTTTCCTTTTTATTAGACTACTATAATACCAATAACAAGCACTGCTTCCATACATTTTGCTCTTGATTTCTATTACACTCAATGTTTGGCTCTTCTTGTACTTGTGTTTGTTACATCATAATACAATCGCTGCGTTCGTTAGTTTACTAATAAATGAGAGCAGAGCTTGAATCAGTAAAGTGCTTCGATGAAACATGTTTGCTTGAATATAAACTTTTCATTTTAAATGTGTATAAAAATATAATTTCCAATTTGTGACCTGGGAGTCATAGGTTCGCTTCATGTTCTCAAGAATAACTTGTTACTTGATGTGTTAATGTAACTGCATTTGTAAGGATACTCATTATTTTTGAACATCGCGATCTAATTTACTTAGTTTTTCAGTCAAATAGGAACAAGTGACGAATTAAATGCTAGTATACTTGCTAGCACACCAGTAAGCAAAGTTTTTGCTGGTCTTCTTCTCCAGTAAGAAAAATTTCGGTCCTGAAATTTTTCAAATTACTAGCAAATATTCTTCTTTTAGCACCTAAATATGCAAATTTTCAGAAAACGACATAAAAGTTTTTAATTTACACACATCTCAATGAAAAAATAAAAATATATTCTCCTCCCAAGAGACAACTAAAGGAGATATTTATTTGTTTGAATATTTTACACGAGATGAAGAACGAATACGAGGAATAATCCAGCATTCTTAAATCTAAAATCACGTTTTTTTAATTATTTCACCATTAAAGGAAATGAGCGATGTGTACTGTGGCCGAAATGAATAATCTCAATTTTCGCTTTTTCATATTTTAACATTTAATCCCCGACAGTCTACGTACTCTCGTACAAATAACATATTTTCATATTCGCAAAATAATGTACGATTTTTAAGAAACAAATGTTTTTGTTATCCAAAAGTGTTTGCGACTTTTGTTTCGTACGCTTTTTTACAAAAAGGCGTAAAAGCAACTACGCTCCGTCTTGCAGTATATTTTTGTGAAAACAAGAGATGGGTGCAGCCTCAATGTTGCTTAATATATTTGTATCATTCTGTATGGATGTAAAATTTTGGAGCAATAATGTGGGTTTTCAGTTATTTTTTCATCCAGGTTCATTTTTTTTTAAAGTTGCATATAAATTACTATATCTTGATCGATCATTTTGTACACTATAAAACGCATAAATTCACCGACTTGTATAAATTGTGTTCAAATAAAAAAGTAAGCGTATTATTGTTTTCTTTTGTTGTGCTTTTGTTTTATTGCGTTTTCGTTTTTGTGTGTGTGTGCAATATGGATAAGCATTTGCCCAAAACGCTAACGGTATTTGTTCATACATAAAGGACGTTCCAATAAGGGTGGGTTGCTCATGTGGCTTGTCCACTCTGGCGTTCGGGGTGCAGACATTGCGCCGTGCTGTTGAAAACAAATGTCGTTGACGTCCATATCACTCAGTTCGGTGTTAAATAAATTGGTTATTCTTCAGCTTTAGTGCTCGTCATTGGCGGGAAGCGGTAATGTTCACGATTGATCTTGTTCACGTGAATTCTTCTGCAAATCTTTTGAACTAACGAACACTCATATTTACCAAAAAAAAATACCAATTGAACGTGCTTGCCATGGTGACCGAATACTAAACAACAGATTTGATAGCCGCTGGCAAAACAACATGGCCGCATTCCATAGCGAATGTCGACCCGCCCCTATTGGACAAATCTTTACTTGCATATTAATGAAAATATAATGAAAAAAAAAACATATTTTAAATTGCTGCTTCATCCACACAAACTACAAAAGTTCTCCGTCAACAAAAGCACGTTGAAACCATTGGTGATGATGGTCATTAAATTGTGGTCATTTGTATGCAGACAATGTTTATCAAACATAGACAAGCCGGCTGTTGCCTTTAATGCTCACACACACACGCACGCTATTTCTCTTGGAAGCTCTATCCTTTTTGATCTCAAAAAGTATGAGAGTGTGTGTGCGTCACTAATGACAAGAGAACTTTTATCAAAATATGAACAGAGGTACAGAGAAAAATTGACATTAGGAGCATTCCTTTTTCAAAATAAATTTGTGCTTAAAAGTTTTTTCTTAATTTTTCCAAAACAAATATTATTTGCTATCAAAGAATCGTTTCAGCTCTTTACAATTAATAATTCTAATTCTGCGTCTAAGCAGGAAAACTTCTAAATTATTTTAAGATTCACGGAATTTTAAAAACTAAATTTTGGGTGATAAACAAATTTGAGTCAAATAAACTAATTTACCAAAAGCCAAAAAATCCTTTTCAAACAAATCCCCCTAATACAAACCTTCAACACGTGAATATCTATCCATGGACTACTTCCAAAACACATTAAAGGGAATGTTACCACAATGGGGATTTTAATAAGCAAACACAAGAGCAATAATAAATATTTAAACAGTAATAAATGATATAAAAGGCAAAAAAAACAATGAAAATTAAAAGAATCAACTCTGTCAAGATTGTATTACTTGTGCACCTGTATAAGATGGTTATTTGCCATCCCTCCCCTCTTCTCATCGACACAGTTGAAATTTTTATGTCCCATAAACTTTGCGTTCCTTTTGTAATTAAATTTAATTAAAGAAACAAGTGCTTTAGTGTTAACTCGTGAAATGCTAATAAAGCTTCGTCGTACATCACTCACGGCAAACACAACAAGCGACAACAAAAACCAACAAACATACAACAATCAAATTAATAAACGTCTGAAAGGAAGAGAAGGAAGGTGTAGTGTGAGCAGCCATACTGCAGAAGGTGTAACATTTTTTTAATTATCCTTATGTAATTTTTATCGAGAAATTGTTGAAAACATTATTTTTTTTTATAGTACAATCATTAGTAAGGTGACCATAAATATCACGTAAAAATAGTGTTCACATTTTTTTCACAATAAAAATATAATGAACAGTTTATTTTTATTTTCTTCAACATAAATATTTTCATAAAAAGATCTTATATAAACAATTACTTTCAATGTACTATTTGTCAGAATTTATACGTTATGAGAACTTCTAATATTTCTCTACTGAATGAATTTTTTTTCATTTCAATTCTATTGAAATTTCGATTAATATTAAATGCCGCGATTCGGTTGCAAAGTTTCCAACTTCATGAGAAGTCCAAACTTCAAATATTGCAAGTGTTGAAAAAAATTGTTTTCTTGGTGTATTAAATACGGGAAAATAATATTAAAAATCAACCAGCTCCAAAATGTTTTTGTAAGAAACATTTTTATTTTAAAAGTTTCTAAATATTTCAACTAAATTTTTTAGAATTAGTTTGTATATTTTTCATTCCTTCATATTTCTGATTTTAAGTTTTTGATAAATAATAGCAGAAAAAAGTGAACAATTGCGAGAATAAATAATGTACAAAAGGCGGCAGTTGGTAGCATGGTACACAAATAGCGTACATTAAAAATAAAGTGTACAAGAAGCTAAAATAGTGAACTGCCCACTATAATAATGAACGGTTGGTCACCCTAATCATTTAATCATTAGTCAAGTTGCCCTTTTTTCGTTAACTTATTTTTTTTTTCGTCAGCGATATAAACAAAAAAAACATAAAAACGTTAGAAATAAAATATTTTAAAAACAAAAACACCTACGAATACATGGTTCTGGCATGATTACTATAACTGGATTAAGTTCCCTGCAACAATGTATGATTACAGTGCTAGTTTACACAACATAAACTAAAAAATACATCTATACATGTAAATAAATAAATAATAAAAATAAAACAAACGAATACAAAATATATATATGTTTTTTCTTTAATAAATGTTTTGAATTTGCATTTAAAAAGTTACGGCTTACGGCTGCGGCGTGTTACTATGCTCTGCTAATTGAATGCCATATTTAGACTCCATCAAACGTCTAGAAAATTGTATCATATATTTACTATGAGTTGATAACCATCAAACGGTTGAACAGATTTTATGTTGTCTTAGCTAAAAAATTCCCCCATTTAAAAACTTCATTTTGAAAAATTTAAAGGTCTCCAATTTCTACGTTTAGAAACATATTATTTTACAATATGAGACTATAAGTCACTACGATACAGATACTACACTTTCGAGTTGTACTGGTATTATAAATTAAAACACTCGTGGAGTGGTACTCGTAATAAATATTTCCAGGTAACGAGAAAAAATTAATTTGATATTTGTTTTTTTTAATTAAAAAGTGCTGTATACTGAAACGTTGATATCTGTTTCTTTTCAGTTATTTGACGAATTTTTTAAATTTTTGTTAAATTTTTTCTAAACGAACATTAAAATTGAAAAACCCTCTTGTCTTCACAAAATTATAAATTGTTAATGTTCATTCAATGATGTTTTGCAGAAACATCAAGGCTGTTAACATTTAACTCTTTTTAGTTTTATCCTTATAAGAATAACGTTTTATGAAAAATGCTGTGAATTTTATAAAAATGTGTGATATTATATTTTTCAAAGACGGAAAAGCTTCTTATACCGAGAAAGTTCCTGTCATACAAATTACAATAACATCTGCTAGGAAATTTCGAAAGTAACTAATGAGCTCGTCCAAGTGGGAAAAGTATTTTTGTAATTTTATATTAAAAGAAGATCATATATATATATATATATTTACACGCCCACATACTTCAAAGATATTTTATTAATTCAATTTATTTTCTAAAAAATATTTATAAAGAAATTCTCAGCGTTTTGATGGGCAAAAGTTAAATAAAATAGGTTCACATTACCTTAAGCTCTGTTGAAAAAGTTACAAGTCACACAAGATGCCTAAAAAAGCTAAAGTAAAAAATAAAGAAACTCAGACAGTCGTCAGTATCTACGAGTCAAAAACAATCAACCAGCAGTAAAAAGCCTGTTAAATATTTACTACAACCAGGAGTTTAAATTGTTGGCAACAAAAAGTGAACAATTTATTGTTGCCGTTGATGTTTTCTTGTTTTCTTAAAGCAAAAAATGAGTCTGTAAGTTTGTAGGCGCACAAAAGTCGATTTTCCTGCCCCCCCCCCCCCAAAGGAGAAGTGCAACAAAAAAAACTATAAGCAATTATTTTTCAGACATTTTCAGACTATTTCAACTAGACAATTTTTTTAACAAGAATTGATAATAGCTTGAGCTTGAAATTATTCGATTAAGAATTCATGTTTAAATTTTCTTCATCCGAAAAAAATAATTTTAGTAAAAATAATTAAAGCTGTAAAAGTATTAAGTTTTTAATGTAACGTACCCCGTCCTCTATAAAATAAAATTTGTGAATAGGATATAAAATAAATTCACTCGCCTTTATATATATTTTTAATGCAAATAATGATACCTTTAAAACATAATTTCGACCAGTTAAATAATTTTCATTTTAGGTCATCAGTTTTTGAAATGACAATTTGCGATCAACAAATAAGATGATTTTCCAAAGACACAAGTTCTTGTGACGTGCCTTAGAACACATAAATATATTTTTATGAAATTGCACTTTTACGTTCAACACCTGACATGGTTTTAATTTTTGTTTTGTCTTCATTTTATCTCACCATGATGTGCTCTTGAGAAATTTTTTGTTTACTTATGTCACGTTTTGGAAAACTTTTAGGTCTTGCATCTTTTTTGTTTTTCGTTTGGTTTGAATTTGAAAACATATTTCAAACTTTTTTTTCTTAAGATGAAAAGACTAAAAAAACTACGTGCTTAGATGATATAACCAAATGACCTACATACATGTTAAATAGCTAGTTAAGACCAAGCATTATTCAAATTTCGTTTAATTCGATATATTCGCATTAAAATATACACATTCACAAGCGAAAAAGTTTCAACAAATACACTTTTATTAAGGGGCAAGTATTTTTAAAACTCATAATGCGTTATGCAACCCAACCACATGAGCAGTGCACATCCGCATTCATCTTGGTTTTTTTGCTAATTAGTTTATAGCTAATAATATGTATGTAATTAAATAGTATTTGCAAGTGCTAAGCTTTTTGACAACCTTGACTGAGTTCATTATTTGCTAAATGAAACTTTTTGCTGGGCTATCATAATATTCCACATTGCTCACATTAAAATTACAACCAAAATAGTTTTGCATTCAAACAACTGCCAATTTGATAACATGTAAACAATTTTTCAATAAACTTTTCTCCGCACATTTTCCAGCATTTAAAGAATTTTAACTTTTCCTCTTTTCGAAACGCTAACTAAGCATAAAAAATTTTCTCATATCTTTCTTTTAAAATCTATTTATTTTGCTCACGTTTTTCATAAGTTCGTCATTAATGTGCAAAAAGCAAAACAACGTCGCATCAACATGAATAAGGCGCTAAAGAAGAAAAATGATTTGAAATGCGGGATGATGATAAAGACAACATTTATTTTAAGTATAAACTCTTTGGCTGTCCCAAAAAAGTCAACCTTAGACGGTCATATTTTGACGTGACTCCTACCAAACATTATTAACCACCAAATACGAAACCCAAAAATTAATTAATAAATACTGTTAGATGATTTCGTTATATCTTATTTGCTCTTTACCAGAAAAATTATGAAGTGAGAAAAAATAACACCTACCAATACATTAAAACATAAATTATATTAATTACGGAGGCTGATACTCCCATTGAGTTCTAATGCTAATTTTCTAAGCTTTCAACTTAATTTACATGAATTTTAATTATGTTGCTTTTTATCAAAGGGAAAAGCTTTAAGCATATGTAACCCAGAACAAAAAGAAGCTTTTGTATCATCAAAATTTTATTTGTTACAGCTTTGTGAATGAAAAAAAGATCCCTGAGAGAAGAGTTATTATTATTAGATAGTTAATTTTTACAGAAAGCAAGACATATTTTATTTTACATTCAATAATCGGAATTTCTAGAAAGACTTTTTTTATTAATAAAGGCTAGATTCAGTTCATATTATTTATTACAAAATTCTTAAAGGAAATGAAAAATTTGTATATAAAAATTCGTCACAGTCTGTCCGTTAGATATCAAAGAGCTGCACCTGACATAATGTATGTTCCGAACTCAACTCTCAGTATTTTTAATGCTTTTTTTAAAGAAAACATTATGATTAGCTCATATTGTTACAATGCTTTTGAACTGAATATGTAAATATTTGTGAAAACACGAAAGTGCGATCGATACCTACTATGTACGAAAAATTTCACCGGATACCAATATTTCATTGTTTTTTGTAGTGTCCTCTCTTCAAATTTATATATATCACCTTCTATAAATAGTTAGGACCTTATAATAGCGTCAAAATTCCATAGCATCACATGGCCACACACTCTTTTACTCTTAAGCAGTACATGTGTACGTATGCGAATAAGCTTCTTTTTTGTTGAAATATAAAAATTCTATATGCTTCCATATAATACTTTGTTTTTCTTCATAAAGTGCTTTTCTCACCTTCTGCATATATTTAACTTAATGGAAAGATTAATTGCGCGAAACTCTTTCTACTCCGTAATACAAAAGCATGTAGACAGATATGGACACAAGCCCAGACAGACATCATGCAAGTTTTAAAGTCCGACAAAAGTGACAAATGCAAACGTCAAGTGGTAGATTTACTGCGGCAGACCACAGTTGGAGTGTAATGCAAATACATGTGTGTACTTGCAGCATACATACATTAAAGACACGAAAGTCTAAAAGGCTACAAAAACAAATGAAAACGATAGAACAAGGCAACAAAAAATTCACAAATAATGAAAAATTCCACAACAGCCAAAGTTAAAAACACCAGCACGTATGATTAATTTTGGCAATATTATCATTCTGTTGTTGCTGTTGTTTCACACTGACTATTCTACGATTTTTATTGCATTACATTTTATAGTATTATTAAATTTATTTGTGTAAACTGCATATGTGCCATTGAATATAAAACAACTTTTAAGGATTTTTCGTATAGAGTTACACGTAATTCGTCACTACCAAATGTTTCCCTTATTTGTCAAGCACCTTTTTATTATTTTGAACGCAAAATATCAAACAGCTTTGAATTTTTATAAAAGTCAACAAAACCAGCTGCTCTTTAAATTTTAATAGAAATCACTGAACAAACACTTTATTCATTTTTTATTTTAAAGCATTTTCAGAACGAAATGTGTATTTCATAAGTTGGTTTACTCAACAACAAAAGTTCTTATCGCAATTGTCAAATTTTGATTTACTAACACATGCACAGCCAGAAACTAAAATTCTTATACATTTTCAGAAAACTTGATTCAATTATGAGGTTGAAGTCCTGTTTCCTATTGAATATAATTTTTGAACAATCATCTTTATAATTTGGCCTAAAAAGTATGAAGAAAAATTTATATTACGTAACTTCGAAGATGTCCAATATTCTTAAATTTACGCAAAGTCTGAAAATAAAATTAGAAATTATATTAGAAAAAGTCAAGCAAATTGATTTTTTTAATTCTAATGATTTTTACATGGATTTGTCAAATGCAAGAAGTTCTCTTTTCTGATTCCTATTTACCGAAATAAATACAAAGTTCAGAAAGCTAAACAAATAGTTTTTGGTATTCGATAATGTTATTTTCCGATTGGATTAGATATTAAAATTCCATAATTCCGCACCTTGTGTTATATTTTGCAAATGTAAATGGAACACAGAAATCTTATTCTACAAATAAATATTTTTTTAAACAATATCTCATATAATTTCTTTAAAACTTATAGTGAGTATTTACAGCAAATATAATTCAGTTGTACAGATTTGTAGTAGTAAAACTTCGCTAATAATCTGCATAACTTCTTCAGATGACAAAAATATGCACATTAGAGTCGGTAAATTTTTTCATTACCAAGGGGTTGTCAAAATCGTAATCTACGATGAGTTCTAAGAATGTTTGCCCAAGAAACCACGGATCTAAAATCAAAATCGAGCTTTCAGGTTTTAACGATATTTTTTTTTGTACTTTGTATTTTTTTAAATATGCTTAAATAAAGATAAAAATAAAAACTTATAAGCAATTATATATGAAATGATCCATCATAGCATAATTAGGGATATCAACCTTTTTCGTATACGGACCGCGCTTAAGATCTTCATCAACGTCCATGTTTGATGGGTCGGTAAGATGAATCTCCACTAGCAGTCGAATATGATTACAAATCAACAATTTCCGTCAGGACTTCTGGAATTGTCAGCTTTCTTACGGAATGCTGATCAATGAAAAATTCGTGTAGTTATCAGGCGTCAAATATAAATCGCACTTGCTTCTTCCGTTATAGAATAAGCTATTCATTGCTTCGACAATTGCGATGTATTTTTTAGATGTAGACGTGTCTTTTGTTTCTTTGGAATATTTATTAGGAAAGGTTTTCAGTTTACTTATTATGGTTTTCTTCGTCATTATGGCAATATTAAATTTGTTCCAAATTTCAATCAATTTATTCGCTCCTTGTGAAAAAATAAATATTTTAACACATTGCGGCAACTGGGAAAATTTATTTCGTGCAAATCCATTATCAAACCAAAAGTACTAAAATTCGGATCTGACATATACAGTAAATTGGAGAAGAAAATTCAATTGATACGAGTATATCAGACTCCATAATTATTCAATTACAAATATCAAACCGAAAAGAATAAAACATAAAATTCAAATTAAGTATCTTGGTTGTCTTTTTACTATGCGTTTTTTTTTTTAATAACTTTAGGTCACTATGTTAATTGTTGCTGATACAATTTTTTAATATAATCTAAAGCTCTATTTAAATATAACAATTTTACAATTATCTAAATTCTTTTTAAAGAAAACAACGCTCTTCAAATTTTTCGTATACTATTCAAATAATAAGTCTTGCGTTTTCCCACAATCTTATAGCATATTTAAAAAATATATAAAATACGAAAAAAAAATTTCGTTAAAAACCGGAAACTCTATTTATTTAGACTCATGGTTTCTTGGGCAAACATTCTTAGAATTTGTTGTAGATTACGATATTGACAGCCGATTGGTGAATTTTTTTAATACTTACAAATTGGCCCACTCAAATGCACATCTTGAAGCAATGAAAATGTAATTTTTTAACGGTGGCTCCATTTTTTTACTCGGCTATTTGAATTGAAATAATTATTTTTTAATATTTCCTTGAAAATTTGAAGATCGTAGAAAAAGCTGTCACGCTGTACAAATATTTCTGAAGTATTTGAACAACTACAAAGAAAGAAACGTTCCCTTCACAACTATAAAGTTAAAGAAATAATTATACAAAAGCTCTCATGCAATTAATAAAAATATTTCTTAAGTATTTTTTGCGAAATCACTAAATATTAGGAAATAAATCGCACATTCGATATTAAAAAATATAATTCAAAGAATTTTTATTTGCAAAACTTAAATGTAGTTGTTTATACATCCATACGAGTATTTATGTAGATGTAAATCTGTATGTATGTATGTTATTACAATAATTTTGTAATAATAAAACAATAAAATGATTTATAACAGAATTATTTATGGTCTCACCTTAAAACTATTAATAACTGATAAATACAAAATGAAACTAAAAAACGCAACTCGTAATAATTCATTCTCTTATTTAGCTTTAAGCCCCATCACATGAAAATAATGAAAAAATTAAGATAACCACCCATAATTTTGTTTGGAAATAAATTAAATTAAATTTAAAAAATCATTTAAATCATTTAAATTTGTTTTCCGATTAATTCAATATTTGTTTTAATAACAATATCTAGTTTATAAGCATAATCGTTGATTGAAACAAAATTTGAAGAATGGTCCATTAATACAAAAGTTTAATAATCCACTAGTTAAGTTAAATAAAGAAGTTAAAGTGAACAACACAGAATCCTTCAATTTTATGTTCATAACCAAGAGTTTTTTTTATTGACGACGTTATAGAAATATTGAAGGACTAATATATTATAATCATCGCGAAGCTAAATTTTTCATATTTCCTTTCTAAATGAATATAATATGGTTCAAAATAACAACATGATAATCGTAAATATTATTAAAATAACTTTGCCGTGACGAAAGCTGTGTGTTTAGTATATAAAGTTAAATAAAATATTATTTGGGAAAAGCTCATTACAATTTAAAACTTATTTTTAATTCAATATTAAAAAAACCAATTGTAAATATAATACACTTCAAATATTAGTTTTTGTGAAATCAATATTTAGCTGTTAGAGTTTTTACAAATATTTCCAATTGCCTGTTACAAATGAATATTAGAATTGAAAAATGAAGAATAATGGAAAGTAAGGAATACGCGTAAGAGGCAGACCCTCAATAATCAATTTTACTTCAAACTTTAAAGCAGTCTTAGTTTATTTGCCGCAATCGCAAAACCATTGCAAAGAGCATAATAAATGCAGCAGTCATTCCGAAGGCGGGTGGGTACTTTGTTTCCGCGCTCCTAAAAGTTTTGGACTTTTCCTTATAAATTAAATATGTACATATATTTTTAAATCATTAAAAATGGTTCTAAGATTTTGTCTCACATGAACTGTGAACATGAATACGTGCTTCAACTGATTGCTTACGCATAGTTTGTTTTCACATTTTTATTTTAACTCTATTTAGGCTGCTATTTATGTAACACTTAATTACCAGCTATTGAAATATCAGGCGTTTTGAAATTGAATCGCTTTTCTAAAATGGGGAACTATTTTAAAATATTTTCATACAAAAATAGCACTTTGAAATATCGGTTTCAAAGCCTCACAAGTGTGGGCCAACCAGTTACTGGGTCGCTATTTCATTGGTTTCTGATTAAAATTACCAAACACATTCATAAATATACAAACGTACATACATAAGTTATAACTCACACATGAAATAATTTTTTGTACAACCAAACTTTTCAATGTTTGCTTATCTAACTTGGTTTTAACTGTTGCAATTATCCAGGCAATCTAAAACTCATTTATCATTCGTTGTTTTTCCGATTAAAGGGATTTGCAATGGAGTTCTTTAGCGTTTTTGCTCTGTGAACGTTTTAATAAATATAAAAATTGTAACAAATATTTACATGTGAATAAACAAACATTTGAACACGTAAATAAATGATAATTTTACGAATCTAAATCAAATGCTTTACGGCAAAAAAGACACAAAAACAAAATATTAAAAAAAACGTACAGGTGTCGTCGCTATGTACTACTTATACACATGCATACAGCCATACATACATATGGACATACATATGTACGTATGTGTGTACAATGTTTAAACAAACAATGTTTTAATGTTCCCTTGTTAAGCATGCATTAACAAGCAAACATACACAATGGATGGAACTTTTATACCTGCAACATGTATTTGTTGTAATGTGTTTGACTGTGTCATGTTTCACAAAATATTATAAATACTGCATAAAAATCAACAAAATGGCAGACAAACACCCATATGTACACATACATACATACATAAGCTCATTAGGGTTTATCATCCACTCTGTAAAAAAATCAAATATTAATATTTATTCATATTTATTATGTGTCAATCGAAAAACAATATTCAAAATTGTGATGCAATTTTAATAATTTTAAAATCTTCCAAACAATATTTGAAATACAAGCAAATTTGTTGCTGCACATACATAATTAAAAATTAAAATGAACCACATTAATGTACTATAGGTATGAATTTTTGATATCCGCACTCATACTTCCACGCAGAGCGATACATATTTAAAGATTTATGTATGTGTTTGTATGAATTGTGCACGTGCAAAAATCACTGTATGATTTGAATGTTTTATAACTAAAAATCACAACAACAACATAATAAAGCAGAATTATAATTCATATATGAACGTGTACAAACACATTTACATAAATAAATGCACATTCTACAGATGAGTGAGTTTGAGTTTTTAATGTGTATCCCAGCAAACATATTGAACAGTTTAAGTAATGAAAATAAAACCAAATGTAGAAGAAAAAATAATAACGCATTCAAATCTATATTCGATGTTTACGGGTACATTTTTCCAGAGTTCTAAAATTAACTACATATAACAATAAATTCTTAATATAATTTTGTAAAAATTAAGGAATGAAAATGAATTGATGTGAAATATTTCTTCCAATGTTTCGAATTGTGTTTGTTGGTTGCCATTTGATTTGTATGTTTGTGCGTCTTTAAGTAAAAATACTAAAGTAAAAATTTATGATTTATGATGAATGAACAAGCAAATAAACGAAATACTGCATTAACTGGCACTGCCTGCAAGCAACAACAATGGAACCAAAATGAACGCTAAGTTCCTAACGTCCAGCTCTTGTCTATGAACGAATAATACAAAATTATTCATTTTTTCACAATTGCATACAATACATTTATATATATATATATATATATATATATATATATATATATATATATATATATATATATATATATATATACATACATACATACATATATACATATATATCCGGCAATACTCATGCAATTTTCAAGAGTAGCTATTAAATTTAAATTTTCACTCAATTGCTCACAAAAATATGCTGTTCTGGCAATGTGCTACATACATACACATATTTTTAATAACTTACAACACACATTTGCACAATGGGATGAAGTCAACACAATTAAATTATTGGTAATTTTCATTCAAAACTCTGATACAAATGTAAAATTTTATATCATGTGTTTTGAAAAGATGTAAGCCACTCTGGTATTACGGATGTATGTACGTATGTACAATGTTATTTTGATTTTTTTGGAATTCATGCATACAAATTTACTTACAATACAGTTAAAATTGAGTTCACAAGCAATAACGAAACGTGTATTTCAATACACTAATTACGGACGATACAATGGTGGCTTGTGAATTGGGCAATTGTCAAACTATGGCGTAACACTATTGGTAAGACCCATGGTGATGAGAAATTTTCTTTTAATATAAAATACATACATATATATGTACAACAGATTTTAACAGTCATTTGTACATTTTCATATACGTTTTCGTCTAATATCCACATGAAAGTTGTAAAAGAGACTGGACAATTGTTGAAGAGCTCAAAAATGTAATATCGTTGCGGTTAAGCAAATGAATCGTAGTTGATTGTAATTGTAAATTACTTAAATTTGCATGGATGCATACATATGTGCATATAAAATGATGCATGTAAAAGTGGCTCCTAAACTGTACACAACTAAATGCAATATAGTAAGCAGACTCTTTAACCAAAACAGAAATATTGTTTAGCCTTCGAGCTAAAATGATAAACTCAAATGCAGCAAACTGTGGATACTTAGTCGAAATGCACATACTTCATAAGCAATGCACTTCTCTTTTATGCACTCATACGTTGAGTCATGCAACATGGAAAATACAAGCAGCCATGGCAATCATTATTTGTTTGCATCAGTATTTATGGGAGCATAAGCGACCTGTGTATTGTGCGAGTATGTGTATAAGCACTTATGAATAAATCAAAAACATACCACATACAAATGTACGCACGCGACTGCAAGTACACACAAGCATACAACATCTTGATGAATATTTGGTCACTCGTTGCTTGCAATTCCATTCATTAAACCATGCACACCTGTGCTCATTGCATTGATCCACCCTTAACATGGTTGTCTTGAGGGCTTTATATTTACCCACAAAATTTAAATTATATGGAGGCTAGTAGTAATAATAACCATTTTTTTTCTTAACAAAAAAGGATATAAATTCAAGCAAACTCCAATTTATTAGGTGGCATAAATCAATGATTCAATCTTTTCTAAGGCGAATACCTCAACTACCATCATGTGATTTTAAGTGTTTGTTTCTGTGTCGATCATTTGACTTTGAATATTATTGTTCAAACAATTCGAATATGTACCCACATAAATGAATTAAAGTACTTGTATGAACAGGAGAGTAAAGTCATTTCTATATAGATATTCTTATGTCTAATGAAACAGAACAGAACAGAAATTTTATATGAAACTTATGTTGGGGTTTCTGCCACTTACAAAGAGGATTTCAATTAAATCCTTGTGGAAATGGTCTTAAATTAATCAAGCTTTCTTTAGTAAGAGGAATTCAAAGCAATTGCATTCTTCTCCTATAAAATATGACATCTGAACATTAATTCTCTTCTTGAATAAAATAAAAAATGTTATAAATTTCAAGTCCATTATAACGCTACAAGAGGATAAATAGATTCTACAAGTACTTAAAAATTTAAGCCTCCAAATTTAATGTTAAAAATACATGAAGATGTATAATTTTTGTTTCATTTTACTACACTTGCGATTGAGTTCATAGTTCAAAAATTAACTAAGTCGGTCATTTGTTAAGACTTCTTCAAATCATCTGTATTGAATTCCTCTGTTTTTTAGATTAAATAACTTTTTCTCAGTTAGTTTCATAGTTTGAAGACTTTTTTATATTTAAAATAAAATCATAAATTTACTATCCATTTGTTTTAGGAGCAATTCCAAATATTTCAGTAAATGATGGATGGATAAAATAATACAGTTCAAATGAATCTTATATTTTATACTTGAAATCTGAAATAGTGTGATGAGCTTCAAGAAATTCTTAATTAATGCATTTGTATGATTTTTTTTATTTAATATCATAAAAATATTTGCAAAAAATTTTAAATTGAGGACAAACAAAGTATGTATCTAGATTTTAAAAAGTACCGGTGATCGGAATGTATGTAAAATACGCATGGAAAAGAAGCACATTTTATTTCATTTCCGTTCGTTTGTTTAGGTAGACGATATTTATTTTTATTTTTTATGTTCCATATCAAAATTGAAATAGTGACCGTCAAAGTTTGATCTAGTTCGATTCGCTCAACGCGTTATGTCATTCAATAGAACTAGTTCGTTTGTGAGTTTACATTTTACTCATTATTTTATTTCATTGCACTATAAACACAACAAAAAACTCGTTGAAATTATATAATAATATAAATGCATTTTTAAATGTTCTCAGTTTTAGGAAGTATTTTGTATTCGATGTCGAAAATTTTACAATTTTTTAATCATTTTTGTATGTACATATACGAGTACATATACATATGTATTTGAGCTAGAAATTCATTAATTAAATCATAAGCATAAAGAAAAGCTCGCTAATAACTTATAGATATTAAAAAATATACATGTAGATTTTTTAGAAAATAGTTTTTGTAAAAAAAAAGTAAAAACTTATTTGTATATCTAATGGCATAAAAATCAAAGAAACCTCGTCAAACATTTTCCAAAAATCAATCAAATCGAATCTTTTTAATTAAAAAAAAAACACGTGAATCTATTAATTTAGGGAAACACAGATGAAATTGCATCAATAGTTTATAATTTGTTCATACTGTTTACAAGAAGTAAAACTGGTGAAAATATTGTAGAAGTTAAGAGTTTTTATTTCTTTGTTAACGTTATGTATTCGAACATTAATACGTGAAATGTGAGCGTATGAGTGATGTTTCTTAAAGATATTCTTGTTGAGAAAATTCTTTTTTACATTCTATTTTATTGTAATACTAAACAGTCTTTACAGCTATGAAGTGCTCTGTCTGCTAATCTTATCAGACAACCTCTAGCTTTCATTTACGAAAAGCTAGAAATATAAATATCTTAAATTCAGAACCTGCTCACACTAGATACAAAGCAATAATTATTCTAATATAAAATAATAATAGTTAAAAATAATAGTGTATATACAGTAATTTTTACTTAACTGCTCAACCAACTTTGCAAGATTTTTTTGTGCAGATAAGTCAAAAATGTTGTTATCTTAAATGTATGTATGTATGTGTGTATATGTAAACAAAGTAGATGAATGTTAATGATGACAACTTGCGATTTGTGTGACTTGTTTGCGATTTTTAAATTACAAATGACTTAAGTTTGACGTTTACGTGAAAAAGTGGCAACCATATTTTTTAATGTGTGCAGCTAACTTTGATTTTTTATGTGAATGTATGAATATTTTAAAACTTCCAAAAAATATGGTAAGTGTACAGGTATACAAAATGCACTTAAACAAGGTTTAGGAAGAATAATAAGATAAAATATATATTTTTGAGCAGTTAAGTCGAAACGCAGCTAACGTTGATTTTTTGTATGAAAATAATTTAAAAATGCCAAAAATGTTGGGCATTTATCTTAAATGTGCAGGTACAAAAAGAAATTTGTATGAGATTTTAAAGAATATTGACAGAAATGATTAATTTTATGCGGTTAAGTCAAAAGTGCTCTTAAACAAAAGGCAGCTAAATCAATAGCATATCTTTTTGTAAAAAATTACTGGCGGATACGTACATATGACCACTGTAACCCATATTATGAAATGGAATTATCACTCATACGCACCAGCTTTTAATTTCTATGATTATCATTAGATTTAAAAGATTGCAAATTAATTTGTGTATTTTTTTAATAGCATGACATCATCTGATTTCATTTATTTGGACATTGAGTAATTTTGATGGCATGAAAATAGAATGTAGAGTGTTAAACGTTATTTTGTAGCCCACTACATTATTTTTCTGTAGATGTGATATAAATTGTACTTAATTTCGGGCGTAAGTCCGCTATTTATATGAAAATATAATAATAGTTAGTCAGAACAGTATGTTGTATCATAGCTACATACATACATATTAAACTTCTTGTTTTCCTTCTAAAGAATATTTAAATTAGAGTTTAGCTGTTTTTGCATCCGAACTCTATCATTTTGCACGCAGCTTATACTATTATTATAACAAAAAAGCGTATATAAACAATTGGGTTTCAAGCTTTTTTTATGATTTACGCTGCAGACACATAAATTACAAAACCATAAAATATACACACATACAAATGAGTTGTTTTATTGAGAAAGAAAAACGTTTACTTTTAAGCCCTTGAAAATGACAAACAAACGTTTTCACTATTTATCTCTCTTACACATAAAAAATGAATGTTCTACCTTTAAATTTTCCTTTTCATATTTCGAAACTTTTTACTAAAACTTTCAAGTTCACGTGTTGTTAATAAATCATATGACGTGAAGTCACTAGAACTTTATCGAAGACCCTGTTCAATGAAACATTTTGTACTAAATAATGTTCTAAGATTTCTGAAAGTTTCGCAAGCGCTTTAATACAAAAATTAAAGATTGTCAACATGCAACTAAAATGATGAAGGAAAAACATGAATCTTCTTTGTACGTGTCTTTTGTGTGATAATGTAAAACGAAACAGGCGAAGTTATAGATGTGGTTAATACAAATAACATGACATGACTTGTGAAAATTTCATTTGTTTTAAGTGGACAGGCGTTCGTAATAAATTTTACTTCATTTGATTATAAAAGCAAACAAAACGCCTCACGACAATAAAAATAGTAACAAACGTTTTATGCTCCCAACTATTTTTCGGACTTAGACAATAAAAGTACAAATTAACATATTCTTTGCTTTTCTGGTTCAAATTTTCTTCTGTCTCATTTGTTCTAAGAGCACTTAGTTCATCCCAATTCTCGTCAACAAAATTTATTGCAAAATAATACTAGATGAAAATTCCGGCTTTGGTTTTATCTATGCTCCTCAATTTCTCTCTCATAATGTCTGCAATAAAGTTTTGGTCCAGTGCTGTCATAAGCTATAAGTCTTTAGTGCTAACTTAGAAAAAAAGTGCTAAGTCCAGCACCAAAAGTGCTAAAATGACAAGCCAGTTTTGGTCTTAAGCTGGTTGTGCACATGTACTATTTGAACAGCATACATGTTTTCTATATTAATAGCAGTTAAACAATTATCCTTTTTACATGTTTGTCTCACTGAAACTTACATACGAGTAGATGTTGTTTTTACTGAAATCTTTGAATTGCAAGACATCATAAGAATATATAAAAACTAATTAAATAAAAGAATGTATTTTTAATAATAAACTTTAAAATTTCCAAAAAGCTTGGCCAAATTACTTGCATCTTTATGAAAATACCCTTTTTCATCTTTATATTCATTATATGATATTTTATACGCAAATTGAGTAGCTCACACATACACATGTACATACCTAAATATTTACACTGGAATTCTTTTTTTCTGAAAATTCGTATTTGGTTTTCTTGCTTGCAGCTTATGAAACTCTTGTGTTAATTGGTATTTAATCTTTTCGAGTCTGACCTTAAAATCTATGTTATTGTTTATGTAAGTAAGTGAGCTTACAATAAAAATTAAATGACCTTTCTACAAAAAAAAAGACAAACGTAAAAACACTTACTCAAGTTCTTGAAATAAGTGCTAACAGTATTAAACACACCGAAAAAATAATAATTTTTCCTTTGACGGAAGTAATTTTTGGAACAATTATTTTCTGTTGCTTTAAACTGGTTAATAATATATTTCCTACTACGAATTAATATATTTATAAAAAAGTTCGAAAATGAAAGTTTGATTTGCCAAATCGATTAACTCCAATTTGTGAATCTTTGTAAGAGTTCATTTCAAAAAACAATTTCCAAAGCTTAACAAATTTCTCTTATATTTAATGAATATAATCATTTCGAAATCATAAAATCCAGAGAAAAATAATGAAAACTTAACAAAAGAAGGTCATCATTTGTTCGCCTACTTAAGCTTTAATGTTTTATTGGATTTCGGTAGTAAATTCCTCTTTTAGTTAGCAGTTTGTTTGTATGAGTGTTTTAAGGAATAATTTTCTATTGTACATCATATTTTATTGTGACTATTTTAATTGATTTTTGCTTTTAGTTATCGATTACCTTTTAACTTTGTACATACATTGAAAATTTAAAATATATATATAAATATATATATATATATATATATATATATATATATATATATCTTCGCATTTCATTTAACAACTAAACTAAACGGCAAAAAAAGTTTTTTTCACAATTTAGGAAGTCAACTAATTTTTTAAAATAATGTATGAAATTTCATTAGTTTTATTAATTCTTAATCTTTTTCAGTGTATGAAATATAATCTCATTGGCATATACATAACATCTCGCTCCTTTTTCTTTTGTGTCTGCAGGTTTATTGATATTTTAATAAAAAACAGAGGCTTATTTGATTTGCTCATTATTTTTAGGCAAACAAACAGATGACGAATTAAATTTCTTTAGAGAGAGTTTAAGTATCAACGCATTTTCTGTTTCTTTAAGATTTAATTTTTTCTTTTCACTTAAAAAAACATATTAAAATTTCAGCAGACAATATTATTTTATTACATTTATTTAGTTTAATGCTTTTATTATGATTTGACAATTTTTCAAAGCAAATTTTGTATTCAACAGTTAATTTCACTCTGCGTACTCAGTTTTCATAATCATGCCTGGCGGCCCTTTCAATCTTCAAAGGATATTCCAAAAATAAAGGCTCTCTACAATTACATTGAAAGTTAAAATAAATTAAGGCTATCCCTAATAAAATATCGAAATAAATAAATATCGAAAGTTGAGTTGTTATTTTCAATGAAAAATTGTTTATTTATAATTGTTTTTATAGTAAAAGTTACAACTAGAAAAGAGATACTCATCGTTTAGCGAAAATTAAAAAAAAATATTCGAATATGAGTTTTGTTTATATAATATCAAATGTGTTGCAACAAAAATAACATTCCACAGATAATTTAAAAATTAACCATTTTATTTTATTACAAAAAAATTAAATCTATAGCGGAATACAAAATGCTCTCCCCTCTGCTGGTGTCTAACAAACCCAAGCCCGATTAAGATTAATTCATTTAATAATAATAATAATAATCTCACTTCAAAAATAGTGGATTATTCAGCTTTTTTTAAGACAATAATGAATGTATTTCTCTTGGCTTTGTAGAATGACAAAATGAAATGCGAAAAAAAAGGAGGACAGACAGACACTTTTCGTGTAGAGTCGTCTGGTCTTTATGTTAATTGTAGTTGCTGTAAACAATTCATTTCATTTTTTTTTTGCTTTTATCTTTTCTTTCGCTGATATCTAAAGCTGATTTGTATTCGGCTTTAATGTGACTCTACCAAATGCAATTAATCAGCTAAATTTTAAGGGTAATTTAAGGTGTCCTTACGTCTTTCTTGAAATACTTTGTTGAACTTGTCATCTTTTAAGCTCTGAGCTTTATAGTATAAACTACTGCAATATTTCTGCTATTAATTGTAGATAACAAAAAGTAAATTCATGTCATACATTTGTGTTGATTTTCAGAAAACTACTTGTAGGAGTATTTAAAAATGAGAAATGGAGCCTCGATAAATTCGCCCGAATATGCATGAAGAACACACCTAAGCGTGTGTTATGTTTATTTTCCGCAAATATTGTATGCGAGCATTTATAAAGTATATTTTATACGTTTTTGATATTTACAATATTTAAGTATTTTCCCCTTCTTTTTATTTTCATCACTACTTGAAAATTGTGGAAATTCTGTTGAAGTAAAACTCATAAAGTGTTGCTTGTTTTTCCTCTTTTTGTAGATTCTTTTGGACAACAACGTGGGTCTGCTTATAATAAACTTCCCCAACAATATTGTAATAAATTGAATTACTTTTTTTATTATTTTGCCAACTAACGAATGAATATTCGCAAGCTCAGGTGAAAAAGTGGATTGAAATTTTATTACATATGAAAATTGTGTAATTTGTTAAATTGATACTCGTTTCCCAAAAAAAAATGGGAGAAATAAAATTGATTTTTTTAGTCGCTATCAAAAGATATTAATAAATACATATGTACGTTAAATCATTATTCAAGGCAATTAAATGTGTCCAAATATCAAAACAGATATAGTTCTCATTGCATTCCCAAAAATATATAAAAATTATTTTTCTACTACTGTTCTTCTAAAAGTTAAAACAAAATATTAAATGGCTCTATTGGCAGATTTGTTGGCTTTCTAGATCGTTTTTTAGTTAGAAAGACAAACTTTAAAATGGAACAGTTTGAGTCATAACGACATAAAATTGTTGCGCAACATCTACTTGAAAACATCAAATTTAATTTATTTTATTTTTTGTTTTTTTCCACTTCAGGATAGTTCACCATAAAGAAGCATTCAAACACTCTTAGCATATTTGATTAATCTTTTTCACAAAACGAATTAAATTATTTGCCATTTCGTTTTTCGCTTTCCATCCACTTTCACAATTTTAATTCAATTTCTAAGTAATACACTTAACAGCAGAGAAAAAAATTGGTATTTAAGAAATGTCTTTGCATAATTGCATTCAGAAGCAGGACTGAAATCAAAAAGTACTCAATACTAAAACAGTAATCCCTTCAAGAGTATGTTATAAATTATACAAATAACGAAGCAAACGAAACCTTGCCATATTCACATCCTTCAAAAACAGTCCATTTCTTTCGTTTCAAGTAAAAGTTTTCTAGTCATTTATTTAGCATTAATTGCGGAGGGGAACTTGTACAAAGTAAATTAAATATTAAGGCTGCCCTATTCCATTGACTATGAAAACAAATTTGTATGACAAATCCTGTATTTATTTACTCAAGAACAGCAACAACAACAAAAATATTGAAAAAATTACTTAAAATCAATCTCAGCTAATACTATTTTAAATCTCATCTTTTTACTAGCAGCTAAAAACATTTAACATCCAACAGCTGCGTCGAATTTACTTAGTCCAACAACAACTAGTTGTATAACCAAACAATTTACCATTCTTAACAGAAATATTATATCGTGGTAGTGTATTGGTATATTGGGGAGGAAAAATGCGTTTGTACTCAAAGGAAGTCCGAAAATTTCAAATGTTTCGACCGCCAGTCATATGAAAATATTTTCAGCGATACTTATGATTCAAATGAAATATTTATGAGTTGAGATTTTATTTTAAATAAATAAATAAAAAGCGAAAAATGTTATAATTGATCGAGATCTACGAGCATATTGAAAGACTTCTAATTTTGCATATTTTTTTTATTTAAAAGAAAACAATTTTAGTACTGTTTTGCAAGTGCGGTTTCTGTAATCCATACGATAGGCTCGTCCAGAAAGTTTATTCAGAACTCACAAAAGATTGTTTGTTTTTCGAATACATTTTCTAAACGACTGAGAAATGAATTTTTAGAATTAAACAGTGCGTCAGTTGGTTTTTCTATTATTTAACTTCCTGTCCATAATTTATTTAAGCATTTTTGTGAGTATTTAATATTTTTTTTTTTGCTGTAGTATATTGCAATTTGTTTCAAATGATTTGCATAAATGAAAATTTTTCACGTGGCTTATTTTAGGATTTATTTGTCAATTCAATGATCTAAATAACAAAAAATAATTCATCACAATTACACTGGATTAAATGAGAAAGAAGTTTAACCAAAATACCAAATGGCTTACAAATGATTTTACAAATCGTTTAACAATATATCTCCGCAAAAAAATATTTAAAAAATAAATAGAATTTAATGTAAGCAAATACATATAAAACAGAAATACTATTAAGTGACATTTCTATCAAAAAAATTAAAAAATGTTACTTTAAAACATGATGTCTGTATTTGGTTACAAAATATTTTCAATATGCGCACTTTTTTTCCTTAAATATGTATTTTATACGATTTATATAAAAAGCTTATATGTACATTAAATATCCATATCCAAGAAATTTACACAAAATGTCCGATACAATTAACAATTCATTTTATTGTCAAAGCCAAAATACTTTGTACAATATTCGCATTTATTTTTATTATTTTCCCAAAACTAAGATTTATGGTTTTTCAAAAAAATTAAAAAGCCATTTATACACACATTCAAACAAATCCTCTATGACCCACAACTCCAATAGTAAAACGTTCTCTTTACAAATATAAAATTTACCACAAAAGTTTTAAAAATATAAGTTTTTCCTTTATTACCAACATCACACCCACAATTTAGAAAACTGAACCCTGGCATCTACGATTATCTATGTAAATGCAATCAACATTCCACACAATACTTTATTTACAATTGCAATCTTATTGAGGTCAATATGAAAATAAAGTGTTGAATTTAACATTGAAGCACTTTTACTTTTTGTCCGAAAGTTTTCGAAAACACTTTGGGATTATTGTAGGCTGTAACAAATAACTTTCTGTTTTCATTATTAGTTTTTCACATTAAGATAAGAATGAAATTTAGATAAAAGTGTTGGGACTTCTAGAGTGGAAATTTTAAACTTTAGTGGAAGTGCACATTTGTGGAAATAAATACGAATTCGTATATTTAAAGTGCGATATATGTGTTCTGAACCCCAAACAAAGTTCACTTGGATGCTAACTGGAAATCAAATGCTTGATTATTTCAGCATATAAAACAATAAATGGAACTAATAACAGCATTTTAAAGCAGCAATAAAAAAAACATCGAAAAAAAATCCAATTCCAACACATTGACACACAATAATTGTTAGACATTGTATAATCAAAGGAAATCCATATACTCAGGATGTAAGCTGACAAAATCCTAGAAAAGGATAAACGAAAAATAACGGATATAAAGGTAATTTTGTTGAGTAAATACAACCAATGAAGTGTCGAGACATTGAAATCCTTTTATATTTTTTATAGCATTTCATTTATTTTGTTTTATTTGAGTTCTTTTAGTCCATTGATAGAACAAACTTTCATTACACTTCCGAATATTCTGTAACCACTCATTGGAAGAAAGAGAATTAAAAGAAGAAAAGAAGACTGAGAAAAAATCAAATGAGGCGTTAAAGCATACAAAGTGCAATTATTCGAAACAAAAGGAATAAAAATAACAAAAAGCGCTTATCAATTGCTTAACAATGAACATTTATAATAACTGGGAGTCCGGCAATCCAAGAGTCTTTTCAGTATCCTTATTATATTTATGGACAAAACACTTAACAAGAAATAAAGAAGAATGATGTGATGAATAAGGTAACAAAACTTAACACATGTAAATGATTTATTTTAAAATACCGATCATTTCTTATTATTTTGAAAAATCTCTATCGATATTTCTAATCATTAAAATGATTTCAGTTTGGATCGGGTACATCTCTTTTGAATTCAAAACTCTTTGCAAGCCTAATAGAACCTTTTGCGTTCAACTCCCTACAACTACTAACACTTCATGTTAATAAAACCATAATTAAACTCTATTTACATCTCTCATTTAATAATATATCCTTTGGTAAGGACATTTCCTAGATTATATAACAACAATGCGTTTGATAATGCTTCGCCCTTTAAAAAATTTTCGTTTTACAGTTTATCCAATATTAAATCTTTAAAAGAAACTCAATAAATTGCAAAATAAAGTTCAGAAAATTAAATTATTAAAATAAGACCAAAAAAGTTAAAAATATTTCAGTAACTGAAGTTATTATTATTGAAAATAATATAGATAATTTTCCGACAGCGCGTTGACTGATCCTAGAACAGACCAGCCAGAGTCAGGAGGGCATAACTAACATCAAAACTAAAAACATGTCCTATTTGTACGTACGACTGTACGTTTTCCATGTCTATTTTGTGTTAAGTGCTTAGAAAATCATCTTTTAAAGGTTTTCGTACGTGTGATTGCGAGAAAAAGGCTTTCTAGAGATTTCTATTAAGTTCTTCTTTTGAATTGTACGACCTTTCGCTTTTCCTTCCTTTTTATTCATCGCCTAGTACTGTGTGTTGTATTTCCTTTTGTATTTTTTTCCTTTCTTTTTTTTTGTATGAGGGGCAGAGTGTATGTATGACAATATTGTTGTGTGTGTTTTGCTTTTTGTAAGCATTTTGCACGTTTCAATTGTGTAAAGTTTTTATGGCTTTTTGATTTTTCACTTATTGACTGCAGAGTGAATGTTTTGAGACAATTTAACAGGAAACAGCAAGTGGTCTTCAAAATCATGACAATAACAAAAGATTTACAATACTATTATTGCCTCATAAGAAAAACCAAACTGCATGTCCTTTTTTTATTTTGCCTCAAAGTGAAGGAAGTTAAACAAAAAGAACATTAATGTTAAAAGCAATCAAAATAAAGTTATTTTTATGTATTTTTATATTTATTATTACTAAATTTAAATTTTAATTTGACTTTATTTCAATGCAAAAATAGCAATATGTCATAAATACATATTCAACACACACATACATATCTATGTGTATATATCGCTCCTTTATTGCAAAAAAAAAACTCTTTCTTTAGAAAATAAGTTAAAATTTTTACTCGAGAAATGAGTAAACAAGACATTTGTATGAATTTTTACACAAGATGACGAACGATACGGCGTATTCAAAAATCACGGAGCGGTTTTATGTATCTGGATATTTATAAATTTTTCATTTATCTACATATGTATTAAATTTGTCATTTGAAAAAAAAAAATTATGATCTAATTTAAAACAATCTTATAGAGAATTTCTAATGTCCATTGGATCTCTTTTTTTGTTTTTTATTTGCCAACCGATTTTCTTCATTCTTTTACCAAAGAATTGAGCTTTAGTGACCCAACTATATATTATTTAAATCGCTTCAGTATTTAACGGAATAAAAGGCTTATTAAGTTGACATCAATGCTATTACCAAAAATACACACTTACATTCACATATATTTATAAGTTGGTTAAAGTTAAAACATCAGCAAAGCAATGACAGTGTTTAAGAGTACATATTTATATGAATAATAAAATTGTTTCTTTACAAATAAGTGAAGTTGAAAAAGAAAAATAGATCAGAATTGAAAGACATGAGATTTAAATATTATTCGGGAAGAAATTTGTTTGTTTGTGTAAATGCTTAATGTTTAATTAATTATACCTAGAATATGGTCGATTGTGTCGGCCATAGGTAATTCTAGTACAAATGACTATTTTAACATTGAAATGTTCTTAGTGAGCTTTAAACTAAATATATATCCGTGAGCTATAAATTAAGTTGCAAAAACCAATAAAAAACGTCTAAAGTTGTTTATATTTTCAAAAGAATTTTATAAAAATTATTTAATAAAATTTTATAAAAAATATTTTTATAAAAATTATTTTATATATATATAAAACCCAACTAACAACATTAAAAACTTTTTGTTGTAATATTAACTATAAAATGTTTTTATTATTCTTCGATACTTATTTACATTCAATGGAATTCAATTGGAAATTGCAACTGATTCTTATAAATTAATAATGTTCACCCTGTTTTGAGACTTATTGACTCTATTCATTTTGAACTTTTGACGTGCGCACATACGAATAATTTATTTTTTATAATTTAACATAAAAAGAGAAAATATAAAAAGCGCAAATAAAAATATGAAATGTGAAAGACATCCATCAAAATTTAGTGCAGATTTTCCTGCATGTTTTCAAAAATATGCTGGTGCCTATTCAAAGTGCAATCCAGGAAATATTCTGGAATTTCACTGCTTAGCACATCGCATAAAACCAACACTTTTCGATGGTATCGAATTGGATTATATTCATCGATTGGCTCCAAATAAATCAATAATTGCAAATTATGTGCTTAGCCATAATAAGCCATCAGGATTTCGATTTGGTGGTATTTATACAGCACGAATGCATGGTGACATCATGGTGAGTATCAAACATTAAGAAACATATTTTCACTAACGCAAAAATTTCCTCAAGCAAACTCCAACCATTCGCGCTGACATAAATCCTTCTACCTTTTCAACAAACATTGGCTTTCTTTATTATCCTTTTCGTTGCTTAAGGATGGAAGCTGAACTGCAGAGGGCAGCTGAAAATGTTCCCATTCAGACGCAAACTTGCATAGAGTTGTGCACTAGCAGCTTTACATTGACGGCCAATTTTTATGATGTGCGTAGAGAGAGAGGGCGTGCTACATTGTCATGTTTACGATCAGCAAGCGATCATTTATCATTAGGTTGTGAACTACTGATGGAGTGGACGGACCCCAAAACAAGAATGTACGACATAGCTGTTGCGGGCCGTTACAAACGTAATTCGTATTCAGTAGCTGCCACGGCCTCATGCCAAGGTATTGATATCAGTTATTGGATGCGTATGCATCATCGCTTACAAGTAGCAAGTTTGTGGGCATGGCAGCGTAAAGCTGACAAGTCCGTTGGAACAATATGCTATCAATGGGACTTACAAAATGCCCATTTAAGAGGCATGTTCGACTCTAATCTTTCGTTAGGTTTAATGTATTCCAGGTAAAATTATATTTTTCACAAGCTGTTGCATACTTTATTATTGAAATTTCTTCAGATATCTACAACAAGTACCTCTTTCGGTGGCCATTAGTTTATGTGTATGTCTTCATACGAATCGATATGTTTTTGGACTAAAACTAATATTGGATCCCGGTGGATTGCGAAGAGGAGGATAACTCTATTTAATGCAAACAAAACTCTCAAAGACTTCAAGCGCCAAATTAATTGTACATTTATTTATTTCATGTAAAAAAGAAATCGCTCATACGTATACATATGACTCTTGTAAAGCGAAACCTGGGTTTTCATTACAAACTTTTATTTAGCTTAACAAACCGAAACTTACCACTACATACATACATATTTATTATATTGTTTACTTTTCTAGAAAAATAGCGCTATGATGCAGCAAACCAGAATTTTCATTATGCTATTGTCCTTATAAACTATTCTTAGGGCTGACTTTGACAACAAAAGTTTTGTGTACTTTACATATTTTTAAAAATATAACTGTGTTTACGTGTTACTTTCTTATGTGTATGATGAACACACATACATATCTACAAACTCAATTCCATCCCAGCTAGCATTTCATGAAATTAATAATCATATTCGAGTCTATTGACTCCTCAGTTCGATTAAAATCATCATTTATGCGCTCATTTTCTGATCATAAAAGATACTTTCGTCGGTAGAAAATGGTACCCTACGTACGACTCCTCTTGAGGAGTCTTTTATTACCCGCTTTTCAAATCAGTTTTGACTCATTTTTTAGTCATTTTTAATCCGTATTTGTGATAATTTTTTAGTATTTTTTAACCCTTTCTTTAATCTTATCTATCGTTCGGGTGTCTTTTTTGAGTCTCATTTTAGTCTTATGTTTAGTCGTTTGGGAGTCTTTTTTGAATCATTTTTTAATCGTATATGCTATCGATCGGGTGTCTTTATGGATTCACATTTTAGTCTTATTTTTAGTCGTTTGTGGTTCTTTTTCGATTCAATTTTTAGTTGCATTTGTGATCTTCGATCAAAATTGGAAAAGCTCATATGTGTATATTTTAAATATTTAAAATATTAAGTAATTAATTATAAATATTATTAATTAATTTAATATATGCATTTTAGTAGCAATAACAGGAGTGCATTAATCGCAACGAAGCTTATTTTATATTGGATAGCTCAACTAGCTAATTCTTCGCATAAATTAAAATCATTTTTTTCATCTTCACTATCGAAAGAACACGTATTGCTTAAATTGGAGGAGTCACTTAAATCATTTAAGTTATAATTAATTTTTGTGGAACAAGGTTCCACTTCCTCCTGGAAATTCTCCAGAGAATTATTGGTTTTTCTTTTTTTTTGCCACATTAATTTTTCTGCATCTTTTCTCGCTAATCTTTTTAGTTGTTTGGCTGACATTGCACTCTATTTATTTTCACTTGCTTTCACTCACTAAGTTTAATTTAATTATTTAATTCAATTAAAATATATATTTATATATATATGTACATAGATATATATTTTTTTATATAGATATATTTTTTTAATCTTTTCAAAATTAATGACACTATAGTAACTGTATAAATATTAAAATTATTACTTTTAAGTAGAAAATATTTTAACAATCATTTTTTATCGCCCAACAGTTTGAAACACGTTCCCAAATAATTTTCATAACAATCACATTTTAAACATATCCAAGATTTATTTACGATTGCTGTAATTTTTTATTGTATTTTCAATAAATCATGTTTTAAATATAAACATGAATCGTTATCGAGTCTTTTTTTAAGCGCGGAAGCGACTAATCAGTTTTTGGTTATCAAATGTACTCGAAAAAGACTCAGTTGGGTGATTTTTTCAAAAACAATCTTCCAAATGCTATGTGGGATCATTCTTGTTAATGCCTTTAACATGCAGCTTTATATATTTCTACATAAATATTTTATGAACTTTATATAGACTAAATACGAACGTACACGAAATTAAAGATTTGTATTGATTTTTGAAGAAACAAATACATAATGAGAAATACAAACAAATTAGTTAGAGCACAGTAAAAACTTCAATCTGCAGATGACAAACACAGATACTCTTATTCCTACAAAAAATAACATTCCCAAGAAGCCACAAAAGCCACAGGCAAACAGATATATTACGCGAATATCAAATACACAAACAAACAGCACTATAATTGAATGTATTTTCAATAAAGATGTACTCGTAGGTAGGTGTTTGCAATGCTTTTCTATACACAAACATAGATAATGTCGACCCGTTAGCGCCAAATTATCATAAGCGACCTTTTTCCAATACTTGTTTTGTTAATCAAATTTTATGAATCTATCAATAGTTTAAAATATACGGAATAATTAATCATAAGAGATGGGAACTTCGTACTAACCGAAATTTATTTTACTTGCAATAAATACAACCAATTTTCCTTTTTAATTTGTTATATTATATGGTTAAATATTTGATATTAATAGTCACAAGTATCCAAAGTAATCACAATTCTCAAACTAAAATGAAATCGGTAAAGTCGGATTTCAGATTGAGCCAAACAAAAACTTTCCAATTAAATTGCCAAAATTGTCTGCAGAATATCATTATAAACGACAGTTTATATCCATACATACATTCATACACATGTACTTATCTACGCATATAATAAATAACTAAAATCAAGAAAAAACATTGATTATTTCCTTGATATAAGTATAAAATTTGTCGCTTACGATAATATGGCGCTATGGGGTCGAAATCGACAATAAGACTCATACATACTCTATTTATCTCCTAATGAATCAAAACTTAAATAGAGCAACAGATAAAGAAAATATTTTAGCACTTGAACACAATCTCACACAAATAAACACACATTTTCATTAAATGAGATTTCTATACCGCAAATGCGAGGAACAGCACAGTCTGCGGCTCCATCGAGCAGAGTGAAAAGTTTACATTCAAATAAAATTATTTTGAAATTCAACTTTAGTTCTGGAATCCTACGATGTGAATAATTAGTAATTTGTACGTTTGTAGTGGTATAGTCGCGGAGGATACATATGAGAAAATTACAGCAATTCTAAAATATATTGTAATTTCCATACATACTCGTATTTTCTACTCAAGTCGATTGCTTGGATTCTATGAACAGCACATAAGAGATAAAGACAGATTTGTTTCTTAAGCGGAAGTAATGCCTGACCCACGCAAAACCCGCCCTTGCGGCCAAAAAGGCCAAAATAAAAAAGGTCTCAAATTGGAAAACAATTTCAAAGTTCTAAGCTTAAACCGCTAAAGCTTTTAATAAAGGCTAATACCCGAAAAAAGCAAAATCATTCACAATTATGACTAAAATAATAATCATTATAACGAGTGATCACGCATGATTCACTTAAATCATGTGTACCGTATGCTTTTTAGTCGTAATCAATCAAAAAGTAAGTTTTTAATTTGTTTATAATTACGGCAATTTTTATTTTAGTCAACGGCATATTGCAGAAATGCATTTATGCGCTCACACATACTACTGTAGTACTCTCACGAATATGAATTTTAGAGTATTCGTGAATAAGAATAAATATCGTCGGTCACAGGTTGACAACTCTTAACTCGAAAAAGATCGAATGGAGTTTTTGATGCCAAAAGGCTGTGTTTGTTCTTTAGCATGTTAGTACGTTTCATTTATATTTAAAAAAAATTTCCTTTCCTGCTTCTCCTAATTTTGTTTTTTTTATTTACTTCCAACACGGCTTAGTAACGGAGTTATAACGTTTTTTTTTTGTCTCCGGAGAAGTACAAAAAAACATGTTAAGAGTTGTCAACCTGTGACCGACGATATTCAATTTGAAGTTTAGCGTCACTTGTCTATGGAGCGATTTTGACATCTATAAAACAAATTTTTCAAAATTAATTTAGAAATCTAGCTCGCATCAATCACAATAAATTTAAAATGATATCACTCTACTTGTATTTAAAAAACAATAAATCACTTTCTATGAGAAACATGAAACGACGCCAAGTTCGATTGAATTGGTTTACTTGAGAGAACAAATGTTTCTCCCACTTTCGTTTTGCTCTTATAATTAGTACTATATTTAAAAAAGATAAGCATTAGAAATTATAAACTTTGATTTGCCTAATTGTATTAAAAGTATTGTAGTTGATGAATGGATGATATCATTTTGTGGAAAATTGTGCATTCTTTTATTTCTGCGACATTAAATGACATCAAAGCAACATAGTCAGAACAAGTGACAACTACATTCTCAAATCCTGCTCATCCTTACTTTATTCGTCTTGTCTCTTACCTTTCTGCCAAACAGATTTTAATAAATGAATTTTATTTTTATTTCACATAAATGCATATTAAACAAAATAAGCAAGACCATTTCTAAAATAAAAATATTTGTATTTAGTATCTGTCAAACAAACGGCATATTTAAAAAAACGCAAAATTCATAATCAGTCCTGTTTTGATATTTTTCAAGCTCAACACCTCTGATAGTTAAGCATTTAAAAAAATATGTTCATATATATTCTACAAAATATATAATATTTAGTTTAATCAGTCCAACAAAATTAACCGGTTTAATCAGTCACCGAACAGTTATTCTTTTAGTAATTGGTTTTTTAAAAGATCAACAGCTTTGAAAACCGATTGAAAACCCTAAAGTCCTGTCTCTTTTCTGTGTTCAAAGAACTACATAAATAACGCAAAAAATCAGAAAACGACGGATGCTAAATCTAATCAAAAAGCGAATCAAGAAAGAGTTAAGAAAAATTAATACCCAAAATTCTGCTATATAAATACATACATATGTACTCGTACATGCACACATACTCATATTGCAGTTAATATTTAATTTAAGTTGGATTTTATCGGTACCAAAGCGTAAAATCAATAAAAAAAGAAATAATATCAGCAACCACCCATCCATCCACACATCACACTATTTCACAGTTCTAAATAGTACTACGATGGATGGTTGCCATTAACACAACATCTACAACAATAACCTCTTAACATGTCATGTCAATTTATGCAAACAACAAAACATAATAAAAGAAAAATTCACACACAAGCAAATTTCATAAATTCAATGTTTGATGAAAAACGTTTTGAAAATACTTGGCTTTACACAAAAGAATCGAAAGACACACACGATTCAATTTAATATTTTTGCTCCTCCAGTTCACAAAATTATCTCCATCCATCATCGGGTTTTTATTTTCAAACATATTCGCTACACACGTTGAAGTTATTAAAATATGAATGTACGAACTGAATCAGTAGGAGTTTCAATAGCCACATTAAGTACTATTCCATTCTTTCAAATGTATGTATGTATTGATATATGTGTATGCATGTGTATGTTTATACATACATACATACATACATATGTATATTAAATTATTATTATTTTTCATTGAACATGGGCGAGTGAGTCCATGAATAAATTTAATGAAACATACATCCATACGTACAAATTCACTCACACAATAATTGATATGTATATTCAATACATGCGCAAATTTCCAAGTGGTGGTGACCACTCCGAGTTCTTGCAGTTTCTATTTTATATTGCCAGGACCTGTGAGGGATCAATTAGTATAATTAATACACCCTTCAGTTGCTATTCTTTTACAAAACTTTTATGAAATTAAAAAAAATTAATTCTTTTATTTCTGTTTGTCAGGAAGAATAATAACTACGCAGAATATATAAATAATTGTACTTTTTTGTATTAGAGAAAATATATTTTTATAAGTTATTACAGTATTATAGATGCGTTAATCCTATTTTTATTAATAAGCAAAATCACCGGCAAAGTAAAATAATTAATAAAATGGCTACACAACTTTAACACATTTAAGGCGCCTACTTGACATCAGAGGCGCTGCAACACTGATCTAAAAACTAACACAACGCGCAATATCAGAGTTGTAAAAATTATAAGCTTTCTCACTTTCACCATCTGTCCTCTCTCACTATTCCTTTCCCAAAGAAGGTAACACACCTACTGGTTGGTAGGCATACTAATTGCCTAAATGTTACTTCTCTTTTAAAAAAAATTGGTTTTATGCTGCCCACTGTAGACGAAGTTTGTATTAAGTAAGGGGTAGTCATTGATAAAAAGCTATCATTCAATAATCATCGGAATAATATTATTCCATGCTTTATTTTACAATCATTTTTATAATCATTTTGATCGCTATACTAAAAAAATTTTGTATCATTCTTATGGTTGGTCTAAATTATAATATGAGTACAAACATCGTATAGAAAAAAAATTCAAGTTAAATTTATAAAATATTATTTTTCTTTCTTGAACTTTTCTAATTGCACCACTTTGAATTCACCTCCTTATTATTCTGATTACTGTGGGTTGAGTTCGATGACAATGAAGCCGCAATATCTAACTGTTCTTCAAGTGCGTAGCGTTTAGAAAAAAATCAATTTTAACAATAGAACAATAGAAGTTTAACAATAGAATCCACATAAAATTTTTTTATATTAAATAAATTTGAGTTATTTTATATTTATATTTTGGTTTTAAGAACGAACCCATCAGACTATGGCTCGATATTTGTATAATATCTCCATTAAATTTCTTATAAGGCCTTTTCAATGGCTTGATTTATTATCCTGATTTATTGCAAGATATTAAAAATCATATTCTCGCTAGAATACGAAGGAGAATTATAATTTTTTCGTGTAGATATTCATAGAACATCTTATGCCAGAACTAACCCTTTGATTTAATTATTTTATTTTATTTATATTTTGAGAATTTGAGTTTTGGTGCGTCTTTTTTGAATCTAAAAATATTTTAAATAATCTTTATTGTTCTAATTCTTAATAGAGAAATTCAAGATGACATCACATAAATAAAAAAATTTAATTACAGAATTTATCAATAAAAAACTAAAAATTTTCTTCTCGCAACTTTAAGATTTTGAATTCATAAATACAAAAATATAAACGTACCGTGTATGTATCCCATAGTACGTATCCCATTAGAGAAGCGTGAGTGATCATTAACGATTTGTTGCAGAATTTATAATTTACAATCACAAATTGTTAAACGCAAAACATCGCCTTACGTAATATCCGAAAAGCCTCTTAAAAAAGACTTATGGAAACATTTCAAAGTTTTTTCTTTGTAGTTGTTCCTAAAAAAAATTTAATTTCATTGAAGTATTTTTATAAAATCAAAATAAGAAAAATATTTTCGAAGATCTAATTTTATTTGACATTTAAAAATCTCTTCAGCGATTTATACTTCTCTGTTCTACATTCCATTTAACGTTAAAAGTCTTATGGAAGATATGTACATATTTACCTGCAAAATTTTTGTTACGTAAAAATTTACCTCATTTATTTATCATTTCTAATAAAAAATTACAGCAGAAAACTTTTCCTTAGTCTTTTTCACTGACTGGCATGATTGGCATTAAATAAAATTACACAAATCTTAACAATATTTTGTTTACTTAATCGACCGTATAAGTGTACTAAAGATTGAACATTTCTTCAGAAAATTGTTCAACAAATAAGCCAATAATAACTTCAAGAAATTAAATTGGACCAATGGAACAACCAAACAATAACAACAAAAGTAAATGTGAACTAAAATCAAAATACGATAAATCGAAAGAATACCAACAAAAAGTATTGAGGAAAACACAAAAAAAACACATTCAATGGTGCTAATACACAGCCTAATGTGTACATTAACTGGAACAGACAGAAATGCCATTAAATGCCAGTTCAAATACAATCGCACATATGTATATTTCCTTCATTTTTTTTCTTTACTTATTTTCGGTTTGTGACTTTAACCAAAAGTATTATGTTTTGCTGTAATACTTGTTCACGTATTAACAACTAACTGGCCTTTAATTCTTGAGCTATTATGAGCTCATACAGATACAAATGAAGAGCTGGACATATTCATGTGAGTGCGTTTTGTGGGATATAATTAAAGAATTAATTCTTCTTTAGTTACAATATCTATCTGTCTTTCCACTAAATACATATTTGTATGTGCGTAAATAAAATGATATTGAAATGCAAAAAAGATTTGCAAATTAGGCAGCCCTGCCGAAAACTCTGTCACACGTACATACATACTTTCTGCACGCTCATACTTTTGGAGCGCACGTTTATTTTTGAAAAGATTTAACGACTAATTTTATATCTTTAGATGACTATTTTATTCTTTCGTTAATAGACCCAGCAAAAAAATCGCTTGTTGTTTGAAAGTCAACATTTTCATTACATATCAAGAACAACATTTACTACAGACAAACTTTTAATCGCTAAACGTTTAGTTCTTTGGATAATTTCCACGTGCTAAATTAATGATGCTTCCCCGGAATACAAATACTTTGAGTTTAGTTTCTGAACGATTGGGACGCACTTTTCTTAAGGTAATTAAACAAATTTTTATGAGCAAATAGTCTTAAAATATATTATTTGTCATATCAATCAAATATCAACTTTTATCAGTCGTCATGATGAAAATATTATTCACTATTTTATTTTTCAATAACAATGCTGCTAAAAATTGCTATAAATAGTAATATTCAATTCGCACATGTTGTAAAATAATCAAAATATATTTTTGCTCTGTAGCACGCAGAATTCATTGGATTCATATCGACGCAAGTATTAATTTTATTTCCTTGTGCTGCGAATATTTCTAGCAGCAATTTGAATTACTTTCATTTGTGCTGTTGGAAGCGTCAATTAATAGTCGTACTTTTTATCAATATTGGTTTATTGATATCAATCAAAATATATTTAATCAAGTGCAAAACTACAGCCATTTTGTTTTTGTCGGTTTCCTTAATTGTCAATTCAAGCAACAATCAAATAGTTTAAACATGTTTCCCTCTCTTCTTTCAATTTATTTTTTCACTAAATGAAAACAGTATAATTAATATATGTATGTATGTACGTACATTGATATTACTATTGAAAACAAAAACCAAATTTTAAAAATTTGTTTTCCCTCTAAAAATGTTTAGAATTTGTATGAAAAATAAAAATAAGTTTATAAAACTGAAAATTTTGTTAATGCTTACCAAATACATATGTACATACATACTACTTATAACCAAATAGCAGCACCAATAGTTTCTGCTAGAAATATTCGCAGGAAAAGAAAATAAAAAAATTAGTTCAAAAAATTATGTGAAGGAATTTTGATTATCGTGAAATGAGAAGAACATCTTATCTAATATAAATTGCAAACACAATATATTTTTGATATATTGATTGTAATACGAAAATGTAGTACAAATATTTGTACTACAGAACGATGTGGAATGAAAATTTGGTGCCACGGCTGAATATTTAATTCCTGCAACCATATACATACATACAACTTTGGTATTCGAACCTCAAAGCAAAAATTAAAAAAATTGTTTTCTAAACTCTTAACTGAAAAAACTCATTCTTCAAAAACGATATTTAAGTATTTAATTTACTTACACCTTAATGGAAATATAAAAATATTACGCTGCTTGGAAAGAGTGTTATAACAATCTTTCAATAAGAGAAAGAAATTTGTAGAAATTTATTTTCCAATGTTTCTTTCGGCTTTTCTTTTTGTGACTAATAGAAACATGACAATTGTTTTAAAATCTCGCCCGAAGACATGTAAAAATGGGACTTAAGAGTCGTGAATTGCGAAAAGACGACTTATCGTGTAAATTGTTATAAATCAGTTGCGTGTTCTCTCAATCTCTAGTGAACTTAATTACGACTCGTGTTAGTAAATTGTTAGCAGCACAGTAACAATTTGGCAGCAGGCGCTCTTGCAAATCATAAATGCAAGCTTTATTGTAATAATTACAATTATCTAGTGCATGTATTTTATAAATATTTTTCAAATATGTTTTTACCTTTTTTAGAACAAATTAAAAAAATTAAGAAGAAATATAATACATAATTTTATACGCAAAATATTTTTAGCTAAACAAAAGTTTAGCTAAAACTATATTCAAAACAATATGTATGAAAAATAAAAAAGGTAAAGGTAAAATTTATCTAATTACCCGAAAACGATTTCGAAAAATCGGAAACTGGCATAGTCTATAATTAATTAAAAGTATAGTAATTATCTTAAAGTTCATAAATCTAATGACAATAAACTTCAAATTTTCTTATATTATTCAAAAACTTTTGAAACAATATTTGTAAAAATGGAAATAAAGATTTCACCACTTAAAAACGTTTGCTATGATAATCAATAAAAAAATTTTCCTCAAGTATTTAAGAATAGTGGTCCAAGTAATTTTCAATTACTGGTTCCTAAAGTTAACAACAAAATATTTTAATTTTTTGAGAATTGTGATATCTTTGCTTTAATATCTTTTCGGTATTAATCTAAAAAATGTTTATCTTTATTCAGGAAACCATAACAAAGAGAAAGAAAAATCTGGATATGTACGACAGAAAAATATATGTTTATATTTTTTATCGGTTTCTCGGTTCTTCATTGCGCTCTAGACCATTTTCTCGACTATACACCCAAGTACGTTGCAGTTAACAAGAATAAAATCTTATTGAAATCAAAATAAAAAAGAGCAAAAAAAGAGCACTTAATTGAATGCACCGTATTTTGCTGTACGAAAAGCTCCCTATAAAATTACCTTATAATATTAAATATATACAATAGGATGGCTCGATTTTTTTGAACGAGAAAAAACGTTAAACCGTAAAGGGGAACTGACTCTATAAAGAATTCTCTAGAAGTCATATGTCGAGGTTGGGGAAATTTTTTAAATTGTTTTTTTGCATATTATTTTTATGTATTTGCTGTTTCACAAGGTTAGTGTTGTAACTATTGAAAGCAGCACTTCATCAGATTAAAGTATATGCCACATTCAATATATTGATTTGTAATTAAAATTAAAATTAAATCAATTTCATTATTATTCATTATTATTTCATTATTCAAACTCGTGAAGAGCTGCTTACAAAATATTTTGGAATTTCCGAAAACTCGATATCCACTTTAGATCTAATGGTTTCTGGGGAAAAATCGACTCACCCAAATGTACAATTTGTTTTGTAAAAAAAAAAATTTTAATAATAATTCTGTCAGACGTTTCTAATAGATGCGCCAAATTGTTACGTGATAGTAAGACTATTTACAGTTTCACTCCACCGTAAAATAAACATACAAACTATCTATATAGATAATTTTAGGTGTTAATACTGAAAACTTTGCGTGACACCTTTATAGAAACACAATCTCATACATACATAAAAATAAACTTCAATGGAATATAAAAATGTAAGATACTCAATATTAAATAGTAGAACAAGAATCAGAAACGAACTGCAGCAAAAACTTAAAAGTGTACGTGTCTTAAGAAAACTCAACATAAATGCTGAAACTCAATATCTACAATATATAAATATATATTGTTTACACTGTAGACATTAAATAAGTCAGAAAACGTTTTTTATAGTTTCGCGTTTTCTTTTTTACAATTACAACAAGTAAATTTTGTTTAGTAAAACGTTAATTGCAAGGTGGCAATTCAATTTAATTAAAGACACTAAACTAATATTTTCTTAATATTAGTATTTTAAATCTATTTGATAAAGCAACTAAAGCATTGCCTAATGTTAACATTAACTTAAAAAAATATTTCAGTGTATTTATATATTTATTATAAATCTTTTGGATATTTGCACATTAAATTAAATAATTTATTTATTTATTAATGTATATATATTTATTTATATATGTACTTATTTATTATTAATTTTTTATTCATTTACATATTTATTTATTAGATACTCGTAGGTTTCCTAATGCAACAAGATAAATTCTTTCATTCCTTTTGCTATTGAAAACTTTCTATCGAACGTGTTATAAAATAGTTTCAAAGTATAAAAAATAAGAGTGAGTAAAACCTAGTCAAAAGATTCAACACATTATTTAACAACGCACGATGAAAAAGAAGTTTGAAAAAAAGAATTATTCAATGAAAGATCATTATCACTTTTGAAAAATAGTCACCACGAATACATATACAATGTCTGCTTGCCACTAAAGCTTTTGTAACTTCTTGAAATATTATAATTGTTATGTTTTTATCTTGATATATTCGGGCTTGTTCTGTAAATCACAAAAGTTACATATACAATATAACAAACAAAAATGCTTGTGTTTTTTATATTGCGGGTTAATAATATAAAAAAGTATTAATATTTATAAGTACAATATTTTTTATATTTATCACCCAGCAAAAAATTAGCATATCAATCATTAAAAAAATCATGGATGAACTTCTGTTTCTAGTAAAGCATCAATGAATTTAATATTTATGCATCCTATAGTTGTCATAGGACGGAAGTGATCCAAGGAGCTCAACGAAGGTTGTCTGTCTTAAGTGTTGCGGAAAAACGAAATTTTTATTAAATTTAGTAATTGTACTTGGTGTACAACAAAAACGGTATGCATTTGGAAAGTTTTTGGATTTGTCGTAAGTTGTTTTACAAAGTGTTTATTCAGCTCAGAAAAATATATAATTATAAACACATTAACAAATAGTTAAAACAACCACTTTACATATTTAATAATACTTATGTTATTTATTGCAATTAAATGATTAGTTAAAAAAATATAATAAATAATATAAATAAAGCAAATAACCCAAACACTCATATATATTTTCGTTTTCGTAATGGACTTTTATTTCATTTAAACACTGAACTTCTTTTTAATTAAAAAATAAAAAATAAAAATTTTTTAATTTGAATTTAACTTGAAAGAACGAATGATTAATATGCAACGATATCAATTATGAAGTAATTTTTATTAAGTATACGGTTCGTCGCACTTTTCAAACATGGTTTGGTCCTGAATAATATATAAACGTCTTTTATATTGAATTTCAATTGCATTTTATTAAATTAGTTTTTTAATAATAAATGTATGTATATTTGAAAATATTGTAAAAAATAAATAAATGTCAAATCTGCTTTGCGACAAATAGTGAAATTGTGTCAAAACGTGTTTAAAAAAAATAAACTGTAATATAAAATTTGTAATCACTCTTATCACAACCTTCGAATTTGGAATAACTAAAATTATACTTATTTGAACCGGGGAATTGTAAACCCTTGTAACAACAAGTAATTCTAATTCAAAGGCAACTCTTTTAGCTCATCATCACATTTACTCATTTCTGTAGCAACTAAACGTTCCATTTCCTCACTGTACGTGCTAAAGTAAACGATAAGCAAAATATTTTGATAAAAAGATTGGTCTACGTCACACAGTAGACCAATATTCAATTTGGTAATCGAAATAAAGACATATATGTATGTACGTATACGTACATAAGTGTAGATAGGCCGGAACATGGCCTAAAATTAAGGAGGTCCAATTTCTAACTGACAAATTTTTCGAAATCGATTTTTTTGGTTTTGCAGATCCGGTTTGTGTACTTAACTCATGAAAAGTTAACTTTCTGCATCCAATATTATCTAAATATGTGAGTGCAACTTTGTAATAGCCTTTAAGAAATACTGCAAAGTGTGCGGGAAGACATATTCTTAGTTTGTGATTTCTCTCTTTAATTACACTGCATAAGCTGCTTTCGATTTATTCAACCATTAAAATTTATATATCCGACATGAAAAGTTTCCTTTGGAAATATTTCATTTTGTTGTAGTTCATGAAACAAACACTTTTCTTAAAAACAACGTGATCTTCAAACAGCGTGGCAGCCATCTATTAGTATATCATTCCAACGCACAAATACACAAGTGTACTCATTGAAAAAATATGTATACTCGTATTTAGGAAGATTTTTCGTATTAAAAACTTGAAGTAAATTATGTAAACAGCAGCTGTTTGCGCAATAACAATAACAAAGTAGCAGCAACAACAAGAACCCAACTACTACAACAACCGTAGAGAATAACAACGACAACGGCATCAAATAAGAATTTTAGCGACAAATTTATGCAAAATTATGTTGAAAGTTTACTTTTTGGACATGAGGCGGTCTGCTACGGTTTTAAGCCTTTTTTGACATTATTACCACGAACTCATTTGTAATAAAGAGACAAAATATACAATATAAAGTTAGCATTTTTATATGTATCTTTTGTAAAATGCAACCACACAAACACACAAACACACAATCACAGTGGTTACTGTTTTCATTCCCGTTAACCGAAACAATACTCAAACGCTCTTTAGTTAAGTGATAGTGGTCGTTGCTTGTCAACAATGTTTAGTGTTTGTGAAACTACGAATCTGAAAAAGCCATGAAATGTAACGATACTGCAAAAAGAAAATATTTGAACACGTATAAACACATCCATACATTAAAATATGTTTATTAAATTTAAAAAAAAATCTTACTTAAAGAACATTATTTTGTAAATATTTGCAACCTTATGAATATTGAAGTTAGTACAAGTGAAGAATTATTGCGTTCCTTAACGAATTTGTTTTTTTCGTTATTTGACATTAGAAATCGCCGAAGAATATTTTCTTCACTCTCGACGAAATTCTTGTGCGAAATTTTAATGAGAAATTATATGGAAAAACTTTATAAGACGTAACATGAAAACATGCCAATTTTTCTTTATTTATAAGGCAGTTAATAAATTAAAATATTATTAAATAAGTATTCCACTAGGAATTCATTCGTAGCGAAATACTTCAAGGCAATAATTTTAAATTAAATATACCACTGAATAGTGTTCGCAAATCATTGATTTAAGTTCTTTACAAAGAGGAAGAAACAAAATTTCAATCGAACATTTATATTGAAAATAAAAACAAGTATAAATTTCTTGCATTTAATATGAATGTTTGAATGAAATTTTCTTTCCGATTTTGAGAAACAGTCACCTAAACATTTAACAAAATTATAAGCAACATTGTTTTTACATTACAGTGGAGTTCGCTTATGTCGAACTAAGGTTATAACGAACTTTGGCTTATAACGAATAGCTTCTCGGGACCCAGCACTTTTCCTTGAATATTACATAGATATTTTTATGGCTATAACGAATTTCAGCCATAAAGAAATTACACTTATAACAAACACTTCTTCCGGTACCCAATATAAAAATGCGCCTAAATTTGCGCCTAAATTTGCACGCATATAACGAGCAAACTAAATCGAAAATTTTTTCAGGTAATTTTCTAAGCCGATAAATTATGATTTGCTATTATTTGTGAAATTTGAGAATAAATGTGTAAAAAGGCTTATGAAAATATCTAAAAGTATTCCCTGTTTTAATATATTTCTTTCTCGATAGAAACATAAATATATTTAAACGGTTAACACTAATTCCGCTTCAAGTGCTCGTTGCAACCGGGCTTCACTGTATTTTAAAAAAATACATCGAACTAACGGTTCTGTCTAAGAAGTTATTTTTCTCTAAACTAATAGCACATACGAGTAAATCTCCGAGGATGGGCTTGAAAATAAATAAAGCAACACAAACTAAAAGTACGTTCTTTCACTACAAAAGCAAACTTTGAAAACCACATTCACACACACGAACAAACACAAACATACAAAATACAATATTTTGGGTATTTCGAGATAAAACGATGACGACTTCATCGAGTTGACTGTGATGGTGGTGCAGCCCAATACATTTTCGATGAGACGGAAGTAGTTGTTATTATTGTTTTCCCAGTGTCCTAAAACAGACACAGTAAAAGTTGACTGAATGTCAGCTTAACAAAAGCAAACTTTATGTAAGGAGTTGTCAGTATGTCTCTTGTGAATACAAATATAGGAAGTGGGAATGCTATATTCGGCTCTGCCGAAACTTATACACTCTTCACTAGATTTGTGAAAGATTTAAAATAAGAACAACATTATAAAACTTTCTATTATGCTGAGAACTATCCCGCTAATTCCTTAAAAGGACCTTAAATGAAATATTCAGAAAATATTTTAAATAATTTTGATCATTCTTTTAAAATTAATTTAGATCATTCTTTTGAGACAACATTATATGAGCATAATCATCATTCTGCCGATGGCAGCCAGTGAACGACACACATGTGTATTAAATACTCTTATAACTTTTGACTATAAGGCGATTTAGTAATTTCAAGCAAAATAAATAATTGACCATCATATCTTCAAAGGACAACTAGTTTAAGGCAATGAGAAAACGACACAAATTTACTATGCATTCGAATATATCGCAGATGCATATGATGTGAATACAACAGAACGGTTGCTTATCTTTTCTTTAAATTAATATTTTCTGAATTATGATTAAATTAAATGAAACCAATTTTAGGTTTAAAAAAATATTTAAAATTTCTATATTATCAAATTGCATTAATAATTTTCTAGTGTTTAGAATAGTTACACTTTATTTCATCTCTCTAACATTGGAATATAATTTCTTTGTCTTTTTTTCGTCTGTGGGCTTGAAAAAAGCGTTTTAACTCTCTTACAAGTTATAGTTGTTTTTTTTTAATGTACTCGTATTTTTAAGTCTTTAAAAATCAAAAGTGCATGACCATTTCCATTCACAACTAATTCTTTTATTCATTTATACCCACAAGTCCAAACACAACCAAGTGAATCATTCAGACTGCAGACAAAAAGACAGACAATGAATATTTAAAGACACATTTATACAAATACGAGTATATAATAGTGTTAGTGTTGCTTTACGTGCAACTAACTCATAAAGATACAATTGCATAAGACCTTTTAGCTCAGATGCAAATTAGTTTCGCACATTTTATTCCCCGGAAAGCAGACGACTCAAGTAGATGGTGGAATAGATGTACATTGTAGAAACAGTTTGTTGGATTGCTTTTTTTATATTATTATGCAAACATATGAAAATTGCCATAAATACTTTTCTACATCTAATGAAACGACTACAGATACTCGTACTACACAATTTCATCTTTATGTCAAACAAAAGAAAAAAGAATGTGTCTGCTATTAGATCTCATAATTTTAAATGCTTTCGTTTTTTCCTTTGCCAGTAGCGGTCAAAGGGTTGAACAATGTATTAACACACATATATATGTGTATGTGTGTTCAAAATAAAAAAAAAAATTGCATTTAAACTAAAGCTTAAATTAGAAAATATTGATAAAAAAAATCATAGATATTACTTTCACTTGCGAAAAACTGTGGCATCAGGTTGAATAAACTAATTTTATTTGTTTATTATGCATAAACTGTTTTTTTTGCGAATAAAAAAAGAAATCTTATTCGGGGGAGCCTTTTAAAAAAAGTTGAGATATAAAACTCTTAAGTATATCTTTGTGTGGAAACGCCAAAACATTTTACAACTTAAGAATGGTTCATATACCCAGAACAAGTGGATCTACTGAAATATGCAAAAAAAAGTTTGGGAAACTCGTAGACGTTACAATAACTGATCGTAGAGATTTAATGAAAACATCGTGACCCAAGCCAGGTAATGACTTTTTTATTTCAGTAATGCATTCGATTTGTTAATCGTCGATATTTTACATGAAAAACGCCTGTCATTTTGTTCGTTATAATCGTATAAATTTACATGCATTTTAATATTTGGTACTTAAGAAACAGTTCGTTATAACCGAAGTTCATTATAGCTGTATTAACTTGTATGAAATATTAAGACAAAGTTGTTGGGACCAGAGTTGTTGGCTATGAACTATAATTCGTTAGTATTAGAACTCAGCTTAATTTTTTTATTTTCACCAACTTTCAAGTTGAAAATTTCCTGATCAATGTCAATGTTTCTTGGTAGCGATATGTAGATTTGAGTGAACAGAAAATTCAACAACGAAAGTAATTAAAATAATTTCATGGTAAAAGAAAACGACAGTTTTATTTAATATTTCTTATTCACTAAAGAATTTGTGAACAAAATTTTTTATTGCATTAATTTCTTTTAACTTCAGCCTGTTATCAATCAAAGATATATTTGAAGTACTGCAGTATTTTTATAGTTTTAATGATTTTCGGACGTATGCACTTTTGATTACAAATGAGGTTAGTTGATTTCAAAAAATATATTAACAGATAAATATTTTCTTCTGTTCTTTGTTCTCCTTTAAGTGAGAACCATGAACATACTTACGAGTAGTATACTCGTATGTGATAATTCTTATTTATTCTCTGCAAAATAATATAGAAGAAAAGCGCATTCGTACACGTACAAGTATATTTGTATATACTTATTGCAATTGTTACTTTTTGTATATTTAAAAGCGGTAATTGCGGGTTTCCGCTTCCGGCTAACTCTACTTGTTTCCTTCCTACTTTAAAAACTTTTTTCTATGATGCTTTGTTTTATGTTGTTATAAACATTTTTTTTGTAAAAATATTCCTCCGGCCTTCTGTGTTGATTGCTTTAAAACATTTCGTGTTGGTGTTGTTGTTTCTCATTTAGTCTGGTTGTGTTTATTTTAAGGTTTTTTTTAAATTTCATTAAACATACTTGAGATACTTTTTTAATGTTTAACTTAACTTAAATGCGAGACGACATTTTTTTATTAATTTTTTTTACTATTATTAAAATTTTTGCCGGTTTCTTGCTTATAAAAACGAGAAAGTTACTTTGCTCTATTTTAATCTTTTTAATTCATAAATTCATTATTTAAATCTAACCTTTGCTTAAGGGATTTTTCTTGGCTTTATTTTATTCAGTTCCCTTTTCTTTTTCTTTTTTTATACACTTCCCTTGGTTTAAATTATAAAAAAGTTTTTAATATTTGCAGAGCTTTAATTAAATATGTTTTTGTTTTTTGCCTTTAGTTTCCTTCCATATTTTGTTGTAGGTTTTTAGTCCTGATGATGTTGGCTACTCAACGACCCCTAAATGGTTTATAAGATTTTTATTCCTGTTTTTTTGTTTCGCTTCTATTGTTTTCTGAGTGCTAAAAGTTTTTCGAAACAGTTTTGGATAACAGATTTCATTTATTTGTATACATTTTTCAAGCATTGCTACGATTTCTTTAGTGGCCTATATTTGGTTGTGAAACTTTTAAGTTTTGTAGCTGTTTTTAAGGGTTATTTAAATAAATTTCTGCATTTATTATAGTAAAGTGTTATTTGAACACATAAATTTTAAAACTATAAGTTCAACGGTCGAATCGGCAAAGGCGAAATATTTTATAAGAAACCCAAATAATCAAAAATAATATGAATAAGTTTTATAATTTTATTTTATCTAAAAATCTATCTAAAAAAATTTGATATTATATACTTGTATTTTGTAGTTAACTATTTGTCCACATTATTTAGATTATTAAGATGAAAATACGGAAAAGGAACATATGAATGATCAATAGGAAATAAAAATAAGCAAAATACAAGACGATTAGTGATGGTAAACTTAAATTTTCCACCACTCATTGGAACTGCACACTTTTAACTTTTATTGTGTAGAAGCAGTGAAAAGTAAGCATGTAAGCATGGGCTAGAATGAACTGGATTCATTCACTTATTTTAGGTCTTGTCCAGTGGGCTGATAAAATAAAATATATCCAGTTAAAAATTCATTCTATAGTTATAGAAAAGAGCAATGCATATACATTCTCATATAAATAAATAGGAAACAATCTTAAATACAATACATATTGCTCGATAGTTAATTCTGACTTCGATTTAGTTTTAAATTCCAAATTTGTACTTGAATATCAACACAGCGCTCTCAGTTCTTTGGCCAACAATGATAATTTATAAATATCATTCAGCTAAATTAATGATTGGGTATAACTGGTAAATTAAAATTGTTTTAATTATTTAAAATATACAATAACTCTAATATTTATGCGACAACATATTAATTATTTCATTGAAAACGATGAGGTTTTGCTAATTGTGCCAAATTTAAATTTGTATTGTATATGAAAGTCTTGAGTTAAATAAACACATCCACACAAAAGTTATCAATTAAAAAACATTAAAAACAAACAAATTAATAAACATAATTAATAATAAGTTTCAAATATTACTATGCTGTTATATTTTATGTGATTCTCGTTTGATTTTTGAAAGTTGTTATATAAGGTATGTTAAGATTTGTAACTTTTCAAGAAAAGAATATGGTTTAAAGTGTACTGAGGATTTGTTATAAGCTTTTTTGAAATTTAATTGAAGAATATCTCGATTAATAAATTTACTAAATATTAAGAAACATTTTTCATGTTAGTATTTTACGGCATGTTATACGAGTATCTAAGAAGGCTTTTTTATGAAATAGTCCAAAATTATGGAAATGACCTAAAAAGATTTCCCTGGTTATAAATATGAAATATCCCTACGGAAAAAATTTTTTAGTATTCTACTTAAAAAAAATATATGTATTTTGGTTATTAATTTTTATTTTAACGAACATTTGTTTTTTGGTTAGTTTAATATTAATTCAAAATCTATTTGGGCGAAAAAATTCTTGTACAAACAAACATACAAATGTTAACACTGAAAACAAATTGAAGAAAATAAAATTAATGCAAGTGAAAACAAATGGAATGACATACGATAAAATTTTATGACTTTTTCGTTTAAAAGTGTGTTTTTGATGATTTTTTTACTCATACCTTCGTACTTTGAGTAAAATGAAATTGGTATTGTTGTTTTTGTGGTCAACAATTGCTTTCAGAATCGCAGTGTGTTGCTGGTAAAATCCTTAAAAATCGTATAAACAGTGGGATACAAATTTTCTACATACATACATATTTAGATATGTACATATTTATTTTCCATCAAACAGAAAGTCATCATATCGTCACCTAAAAAAGGTGGAAGGGTTTTAAGTATGATAAAATGTAACCATAAACATTGGAGTGTAATAATTGTCAACCATATTGTGGTTACCACAACCGTATTTATTGTGTGTTAAAAGCTAGTCTATATGGTGGATATCACTGGTGCTTAAATTGCTATATCCTTAAAATAAACGGGGTGCCAGGTATGTTCTGTTATAAAGTGATAGAATTTTAGAATATACTTTAGTCTAATTGTAAATGTTACAAGTTCTAAAATGCTAGGTAGTCTAAAAACGAAATCAAAAATTATTTTTCAGTAAAAAAAATATTTTAATAAGAAAAATCAATATTCTTACGAAAGTGCTTCCAGATCCTCGAAGTCCAAGGTATACTTTGATACCCAGAATATTGAATATTAAATTGCAATAATGTAATTCTGTCACAGTGTTAATACTACTACAATGATTTATCATAATAAGTCGGAGTTAAGAAATTTTCAATTATAAGACTTAAGATATTGTTTTGATAAAGGAGATTTCTACAATTTTGTATTTCTTTTTCTCAGTAAATGAACACCAAAAAATATTCTGCTTTTGACTATAAAATTTTAGTTTAGCCAAGGCGCAAAGGTATTGCGATTGCAAATTCTTATATTGGCCCAATTCACATTGGCGGTATTCAGTGTTTGGTGCAAATGCTCTTGCGAAAGTGCAAATGCAAAATATCGTAGCTTTTTTGTGAAATTTAACGGCAACTCTGTGTATTTTGTTGTTGGATTTTACAAAAAAGCTACGATATTTTGCATTTGCCTTTTCGCAAGAGCATTTGCACCAAACACTGAATACCGCCAATGTTGTGCATTTGAGATTGTAAGTTTATGAAATTGTAAATATTTGCAATCAATTATGAACGCTGTTTTCTAAAAACATGTTGCAAAACATGAAATTCCTCTCTTAATTTTTTAGTTCGCTCAATCTTCTTTGTATTCTCTCAATTGGTTGTTGCAAAATGAAGTGTAAATGTAAACTACAGGTTTTTGTGTTGTTTATTTATACAAGAGTAGCATGTGCATATCTTTGTATTTTGTTAGTGTAGATTAGAAATATGCTACACCACCTTGCAAATGCTACGATGCAAGACCATTTGCACAACATTGTGAATTGGGCTATTTTGTTTTTTGATCGCAAACAAATAATCGTTGCTATTTGCATTTGCACCTTTGCAAAACAGTTCGCACCAAACACCGAACGCCACTAATGTTTAGTGCGAGTATTATATCTCAAGGCGTTTTCACGTTTTGTTTGGCGATATGGTTTCGTATGTGCATGCTCGTTTATTTCTATTTGTGTACCTATTGAATGTTTGCTTTTCTTTTTTATCTTAATTTTTTTTTCATTTATATGGTCTGTCAGCACCACTCTTGAAATCAATCTGTTTTAATGTGCAAGATTATTTGTGCACATGAGTGTGTGCGATTCTGCCGAACTACTGAATGACACTCTGTGTGACTGTATTTAATTTAAAATATAACATTTTTTCATAGTACTCCTTTCACAATTTTAAAAAATAGAATACAAAATTAAGTTTTCATTCAGAAACTACCAAAAGTAAAAATATAGAGATTATTTAGACTTGAAGAGTATTTCAAAAACTTTTTTTAAATTTATGGCCTTATTCTCAAACCATTAATGGAGTTGTAGTAGGTTTGATGTTGGATTTTTATATGGAAAGCCCAGTTGTAATGCACACATTAACTCTATTAATCGTTTGTGAATAGGGCCATTAAAGTATATTTTAAATCATAATATGTTTTTAAAGCGATAGTATAACTTTAAGTTTTGAAAAATTAACAAATTCCTTTAAACGCTTTTAACAAATCTACCAGTTATTGCAAGCGCGAATTCCGCAAGCGGAATGCGGGTTTTAAGTTGATTCTGATTGGGAAGCTGACCGACCGACCACATGTCATAATATTTATTATATTAATTTTGTTCACTTTAAGAAACACGTAAAGAGTTTAATCTTCATCCGAATCAAAAGTGAATGAAAAGTTTTGCTATTTCACCTGCTTGTACCATATTTCATTATGTTGGATTAAATGACTTGTTTTACTTTGCTTATTCGCTAGTATTCTCTTATGGTTTGTTTGCTAAACCAAATTAGTCTATGAGATACAAATTAGTTCCAATGAATATTTTTACATACTCACTCACACGCAGGCTAAGTTTCTCTAATGCACTTTCTATTCACACATACTACAAACATTCCATCAGAACACCTAAAACTATGTACAGAAAATCGATGTTAAGCCAATCCAGCCTGTTTGGGATGGATCTCTTTGTTGTGTGCAAGAAGTTGAATTGCAGTACAGAATCAAACAATACCGTGTTTGTTTGATTGTTAATTTTATTTTGTTTTGCATTTTTGCGAGTTGATCGAAGGACTGGGTTTGGTATGCGGTTTTCACACTCCTGTTTAAAAGAATTTTGTATTTATTTGGCAAACAATTATTTAACTTCAGCTAGAAGACTTCTGAAATACATATTTTAGAGAGAAATATAATAACTAAGTAAATTGGCTGCAATTTCATAATATTTTCAATTATAAACTTATTGGAAAACTTTAAAGTCATTTACGATTTTAGTTTAAATAATATTGATTTTTAACACATCATCTATCTACATACATTCTTTACAATTTTACATACTACTCGCAACAAAACTTTTACTTCCTTCATTGTACGCGTGTGTGTTTCAAAATATCGTTAAAAACACTATAGTTATGAATGACAAAGTCTAATGGTTTGTAAACTGGCGATAAGCCTAGACATTAAAAAAAGAATAAGATAAATCTTAAGGCGATGTACGCTATCGCCACTTTAAACTCAACTACACATTTGTGAAAATGTTATTGGAAATAAGTTTTATTAAGAAAATAATATTTAAGTCATTAAACATTTTTTATATGTTCACTATGGATGTGCATATGTACACAAACTTATATGCAAGAGTTTTCAGTGTGTCTCTTGCAGTCGTACAAATTGACAAAAAAAATAATCAAACCCAAAAATTTAATTCGAGAAACTAAAAATATTTTAAATTGAATATGGTCTTCCTGCAAACGCCTAATCAAGACTACACCATTTTCCCTTGAAATTGAGAAAATTCCATGTGAAATTGAGAATTTAAATTTGAAATTGAGAAAATTTCAAATGAAATTGAGAATTTCAATTTGAAATTGAGAATTTCAATTTGAAATTGAGAAAACTACAATTAAAATTGAGAAATTTTAAATTTAAATTGAGAAGATTCAAAATGAAATTGAGAAATTCCAATTTTAAATTGAGAAAATTTAATTATATAGTTTTCATTTAATTCATAAATATACATATACATACTAGAAACATACATAGAAACATACATAACTCAACATAAAGATCAAACAAAAGAAATTATGTGAAAATAAATACAAATCGTAGTATTGTGGATCAACAGGAATATCTTCCAGATCCAGATTGGTAAAATGTTGTATGTTGCAGAGCTCTACTACAATCTCCAGTACTTATACATGTCTTTGAACCATTAATTAATTACCTCTTCTAAAATAACAAGCATGTGGGGGACTTACGTTCGGTACATTCATTTTTGTTTTCATCTTACTTTTTATTTTTGACCAAATAATTTCAATTGGGTTAAGCATCGATGAATAGGTAGGTGCTCAATCGTAGCAATAAAAATAAAAAACGCCATAGCTTGAGAACAGCCACACTGATTTGGCAAATTATTTTTTCTTAATATCTCCTATAGTAAATATTTAAATTTTTTTTTTATATTTTCAATTTTATTAGGAATTTTCTCAATTTCAATGAAAAATGGTGTAGTTTGTAGTTAAATTCAGCATAGTAAAGAAGATACGTTTTATAAAAGATTTTTTTCTGTGATTGTCCTTGATTTCAAAATGAACCGTTTTTTAATAAATTTTTAGATTATTTTTTGTGTTACTCGTATATTTTTTATGGGCAGTAAAATAGCATTTCTTGGAGAAATAAATAGCAATTTTGATAACAAAATTATATGTTTATATAACATTATTTTTTAAGAAAATCTTGTCATTTAATTTTAATTTTTTGTGAATTTTCGTCATATTGTGAATCTTGGAACTTTTTAGATTTTCGGATAATTTTATTGCAACTAAAATTTGACAATTGACAAAATTAAGTACAAGTTTTTAGCAAAATCAAAACGGAACGCGATCTATCGAAAATAGTGCTTTTCCGTCCTGTTAATGTAAGCATTTGCTTCGTCTTAATCTTTGTTAAATAAAAATAATTTAAAAATTATTTAGAATAAATTCATGTGTGGTATTTGAACTTGAATCAAACCAGTAAAATTTAATTTTAATTTATTTTAATATTCAAGTTTTCTTGTGAAATTGTTTCGGTATTTTTTTAAATCTTAATTTTTAATAACTTTTTTTGTGTTTCGAAGCAAAAAACGCCAACAACAATATGGAAAAATATGAACCAAATAGGGCCAGATCGGTCGAACTTCTAGGTCCGTAAGTTATCTCTTCATCGATTTCCTAAAAAAGTTAAGTTTGGCCTAGATCAGATCTTTTGTGCAATGAAGGTTTCAAAGTAAGATTCGTGAAGCAGTTTATCATTGAACAACGTACGTCGTCATTTCGTATACAAATTAGTTTGATCAAACGAAATTATACACTTTTTAATACACGAAAATAATATATTATTATATATAAAAACAAAACTTGAAAATGCAAATATTAATAATAAAAAATCATTTAATTTCGAATTAAACTTAAGGTAATCAACAACTTGATTTACGACAGTTTTAGTCTAGACGTATGTTTTCGCATTCAATTTTTTTGTATGTAATCTTAATACTCTTATAAACATACATATGCTCTGTTTTAAGTCCCATAACTATAGATTTGAGGATGAAGCAATATGTACATACTAATTAACGTGACCAATCCGTTTTTATTAAAAAGTAATACCTGAAGGATTTAAAATGACTTCTGAACTTCTGAATTCTTTGATATAAAACATACAAAATTATTTAATTCCTAATCGAGTTTAGCTTTCTTTTCACATAATCATTCTTCTGAAAAAAAAAACTACTACAATAAAGGCAGATGGCAGATGACAGACAAGTTTAAAATAAAAAAAATTAAGCAGCGGGACCCATATGACATTACGCTCTTTTTTATTTTAAATATTGGATATATTACACTCAAAGTAAAACTTTTGTCGATTTTCGTGTTGCTGTACTGTTGATTGTAACTCTGAGTTTGTACTACTCAGAATTCCCTTTCGTGTACTCAAAAAGCGCACAATATACATATGTATGTTCTTCCACAAGTTTCTTTGTCTTTTAAATTTTTAAATGTTCTGCGATACCTTTCCGAATAAAAATAATTTAATTGAACAATTAATTGAAGAATTAAAATATAAATATAGTTTATGTTAATATTTTTGTGTTTATAAGTACATATTTTTAGTGCGTAATTTAAAAATTTTAGTTCATATTTTAGGCGCTTAAAACACAATTCTTACTGCACGAAGTTTCTGTCCCTGATTATTAAAAATAAAAAATAAATAGTTTCTAATAAAATTGATCTAGAAGAACAACTATTTACACTGGCACTCGTAATGGTTTACGGTTTCCAATTTTTGCTTCAAAAGTAAAAGCAAATAATTTATTTATTACATGAATTTATACAAAAGAATCGCAAAAAAATAATAATACTCCGGATACGCTTACTAAAGCACTTATGCATTCGCAGCCTTTCGCCGGACGCAGAGATTTACTTCTCTGAAAGAACTCCGGCTACGCTTGCTAACAATTTTTTGCATATTTTTTTCTTATATCTCATAAGCCCATAATTTATATTGGACTTAATTCATATTTTGTGAGAGTTAATTCATTGAGACTTATATTATCTTTTCAAGTAGGAGTTATTGCATTAAGACAAAAATCCGGATACAACTGTGTTTGTTTCTGGCAAAATAGCTCCCAAGACACTGAACAGATTTTCTAGATCTTTACTATGAGCACGCTCCATGAAGTCTCCTTACAAATACACAGACACAGTTACAGACACATGCTCATCAAGCACGTTCATTTTAAATCGGGGTATTAAAAAAGGACTTTGGCTTAATTCATTTCAAAATATTAAGCTCAATGAACAATTTCTGCGAAAATGTTAATGAAAATCTATAAATTTAAAAGGATTTTCTCATAACAAACATATAAAAATGTTGGGATTATAAAATTACTGATTTAAGATTTAAAAAAATAAAGAAAAGAAAGAAAAGGAAAAATAGATAAAGGAACAACACAGCATTAAAAATTCACAAATCAAAAGTTTAAATAAAAATGCATACATTTCCAACGTTTTCGCCAATTCAAAGAAATATTTTAATAATATTTTAAGCAACATGTTAAATCGTTGGTTTTTTCTTATTTTTTTTAACGAACTGTAATCTAAGCCAAAAGAAGAAAATAAGTTGAAAAAATCTTTCAAAAAGAATTTCTTTATAGAAAATTCAATGTTTGTATATTTTGTTAATGCACACAAGTGAAACTCTCACACATTCTCATGTACATACATATGTATCTCGATACATAAAAAAAGGAAATATACACAACGTAAGAAAAGTTTTTATACTCTTTCTTTTCTCCTTTGACTTATTGTTTTTTTTTTGCTTTTTTCTTCACTTTGTGTTGTCATAAAAGTGTGGTAAATTTAACGTCATGGTAAATGTTTTTCAGACTCTAATCTTCAAATAATGGAAAAACTTTAGCTGTTAAGCAAGAGCTTTTCAATTCTTTATCCGTTTTCCCATCTAACATTGTATATGTTTATATTGATTTGGATCCCTTTTCCTCTTCTCTCAGCTCTCTTTTCTTCCACTATATTTTTATGACACTTTTTTCTATTTTATTTTCTAACGAATTAAAAAACTTTGTAATTTTCAATTTATGGCAAGCTGAATTAAATAAAGGATGGTGTACAGTGTGTTTTTTTGATGTATAAAACTTTTACTTGGCAATACTGGTTGAAATGTGCGCCATTTTGTTTTCCGATTCATCACGAATAGACTGATACCTGGCCAATGCCTGCAAATTGCCGAAACTAATCAATTAACTTGATCAAAGAAATATTTGATGAACCAATAATTTCATGTAATGGACCCAAGATTATGCGATTTAGCCGGCCTTCTTACGAGGAAAAGTTCGCAAATTTACAGAAATGTGAAAAAAATTAATATAATTAATGAAAATACATGTGATAATTTAAGTTTTAGTCATATAAGAAGCTTAGTGTCAAAAAAGAATGATATCGAGAAATTATTAATGATCAACTATTTGTGATATCGAAATCGAATAGCTTACGAATTTGTTTGTGCGAATCATCGAAATCAAAAGATTTCCTGCCACAATCTGAATGGCAAACGGACTTTGGCAGCTATTTCTCTTTGCGCCTTCAATAGTTGTTCTCGACTGTAAAGAAAGCTACATATATTACTTTTGAATCAGATGGGGAATATTAAATAAAATATGCGGTGAGAAATCGTACCGTTGCCGTTGTTTGTTGTGTTCCTTTACTGATGCGTAAAAACGTACAAAAATTCTAATTTATCAGAATCGTTCACAATCGCCTGCAACGTTTAAGAAAGATTTTAAAGATCAGCTGACTCGTAACGTATACGTTTACGTTAGAATAATTCTGCCTTTAAGAATAACAAAGAAAAACATATTTTTCGTTCTACAAATTTTTGTGGCTGTTTTGTAAAGTTATTGGTATGTTTTCGTAGAGAATTGAAAGCTCGACAAAAAGGTGTACTTAATAATTCATTTTTTTGTTATGTATGCATAAGGATACTGAAACACATATATGGATGTGCATACATATTCATCGACTTTTAAAAACTCCAAAAATATTTGGAAGCAAAAGCTACATCAATTTTTTATTTAGTCAGTCAAAGGATACACATGCAAAAATACATCTATCTAAACATACTTACATACATATGTATGTGTGTAGTATAGTATTTAGCTACTCTCTTTTGGATTTTGTGTATTTATCGCTGTATGCTTTTCAAACGATTTTAGTAAAACTTGCTTAAGACTCCGTGTGTTTTTGTCTCAACCAAAAAAAAACGTACCACAAGCAATTAAGATTAAGTTAATTGGCATTTTTATTGCCAATTGATTTGTCGAGATTGCGTTTTTGCTCCATTTAAAATTAATTAATTTAAAAATGTTAAACAAAATCAATAGAATTCGATGATTTTTTTAATCTCCCAACATTAAACGTAGATAAGAAAATGTAGTAGATAAAATTAAATTTTATCATACTAAATAAAATTTTTCGGGATTTGTTGTTTTTATTTTTTCGTTTTTTTTTTTTAAATTAAGTTGCAATCGCTGATTGAATTCTAAATTTCAAAACTTGCACTTACCTTATTTTCACTTCCTTATAAGTCAATATATACTGTATCAAATTTCGAATTATTGATAGTTTCTTATAATTGTACTCAACGAATATAATTTAAATTAACAATAATATGTTTTTTCCACCGCCAAGAAACTTAGAACACTAAAAGGAATTATTCTACCGCTTTTTTGTAACTAAAGATCAATCTCCTATTTTTCCGAAATAAATAGATTAAAATGTAAGTGGTTTTTAAATAAAAATTGTTTTTTTTTATTTCTTATTCCCAAATAATTATAATCTCCATTTCTGAGGAAAATAGAAAACAAGTTTCCACAGATTTCATTTACTTTGGTGATTGCTGATTATCTCATTTATTTTAGTTTCGTAATTGTTAGTTATAAAATCAACTATAGTTGTAGAAAAACAAATTATTTTACGAATTCAACAAGTTTTCTTTAATTTTTTTTTATAATCCTCGAAGGCAACACTTATTTGAATTGAATGTTAAAATCATTCATGGTTCTACTAAATTGAACCAGTTCATCTTCAACTCTGCTAATGATTCAGTTAAATCTTTGTCACGTAATTCTTTCTTGTGGCAGACTAAAAATTCAAATAGAACATTGTATTTTAAACAACTTTTTATTTTATTTGATTCATTTAATAAATTGTGGGCCTTAGACATTGGAAACTGTGTTTGCAATTTATTTCGCTCAACTCAAATTTTATGCGTCCATAATTTGTGTTTATTATAGTGGCATCAACCAGACGTACTAAAGAAGCAAAAAGAACTACTCACTACTGCATTTACGAGTACATATGTAGATGAGTCTCCTATCGCCGTTCTGTATCTGTTGAGCCCTCTTTTTTTCCGCTGTGGTTAAAATCATTAACGTAACAGAATGACGAACCTCATAGACCTGGGCAGCCACAACAACCAGAAAATATAATTTATTTGTCAAATTGTCAGAAACATAAAAATGGATGACATATAAAAAACGTTATTTAACAATAAAACTGGAAGAAAATATGAATGCACTTTAAAACATTTAAAATGATAGAGAAAAATAAATTTTATAATATACATATGTATGTATGTTGATGTGTATTTCTGTGAGAGAATTCGGAAAAGCTAAATACGTGCCTCCCCAGCATTATATACATATATTTCAAATACATGACAAAAACAAACGAATTATCAATTAACCGCTAACAGACTATTAAATATTTCCGACTCACTGAATATCGGTTCCCATTTCTACTTTTAACTTTATTTTATAAAATCTAAACATACGAAACATACACACAAACACACACATACTTTGTTGAATAGCAAACATTATGCTAAAAAAGTATTCTGTTCACTTCGCTCTAATCATACATCGTTTGTTCGATACAATCCTTAATTTGCTTTAGGTTAAATAGAAAAATATTTAACGTTTCGGGGATATTTTTTTAATATTTATTGAAACACTGAAGAAAGCTATTGATACTCATATTATTGTCTAAAAAGCTCAAAGATAGTTGGCAATATGCTTAAAAAATGTAAAGGTACAAGATCAATTTCGCCAAAAGTGTCGAAATATCGAAAGAAAAATTTCTTTCGTATTTATTACATTTGAAACAAAAACAACTTTAAATATTTTGTTTCTGATTTAAATTTAATTATACGAAAGAAAATTTTCTTTCGATATCGGCGAACAGGAAGTGTTTTTATCAAACGATTTATTCATGAATATTATTAAAAATTCGCGATTCCAAGTTTTTGAAGTAAACTCATTCATGGCTTTTTATTTGTAGTTTGAAAGATTAGAAAGTTAAATTTCTTTTATGCTTTGTTATGTTCCAAAAACTTAGTATGTGTATTGATTGAAAATCTTTTATATAATCTTTTAAATTTCTTCGCAAATAGCGCAATTCGCTTGCTTGATTTTAAGACATTTCCTTTTCTATAACAGTTTGCTAGAAGATGTTGTTGAGGTTTCTTAAAAATTTTACGTTTAAGAAGTTCGAAATGTTACCACTTTTCCAGGAACTTTTATTAAAAACTTTTTCTTTTCTCTCGTTTTTGTGTTCTTTATAGCAAGCTTTTATTTTTTTCATTTAATTCAGGAGTCTTCGTTAGTTCTTTCTTTTTTCTCGAAACCGGAAGTAAAGAGCACTTTCTGTTACTTCCTAAGGAATCAAAAGGAAGCAAAATCAGCGTAAGGATTTCAATTAAAGAAAAACATAAATGCAAAATTTTTAAATACATACATACATACATACATACATACATAAGAAGGACTGTTAATATGTTTAGTCGCCTAAAAAGATGTTTAGTCAGACGTGAGTGTATTTTTATGTTTCACTATTTCGCGTAAAAAAATTCTTAATGGGATTTGCAAATTTATGGAAGGAATTAATTGCACTTTTAGTGGCAAAACTTAAAAAGTTCGACTTTAGTTTTTCAAATGGCAGCCTGTATTATTTTTTTACGAATCCGGCAGCGAACAATAGATTTTATGAAAGACCCTTTTTGATTTACATGTTTACATTCATCGCTTCAAGAAACACGTTGTACTGCAAAAGACTGTGAAATCAGTGCCAAAAAATATTTGTTTTATGAATTGTACTATTTCTAAGTAGGAATTCTCATTATCAAAATCATGCCTTTTTTTAAACAGGTTTGCAAGCAGAAGTAATGTTTCTCTCGCTTAAATAGTGCTTCTATGGAAGTTTTATTTTTGCAAAATAACACTAAGAATCACTACTAATTTTAGGTTGTGATGTACACTAATGAATCCATTATAATTTAGATAATTATATTTAAAAAAAATAATTGCGGAATAATTAAAAAATATGTTTTCGAAAGTTTTTGACTGCCAGATGATCCGATTTTAATGGAAATTGTGGCCATGGACGTTGCTTTGGAGTTTAAGAACTGATTGATGAGAAATTTTATTTGGTAAAATTTTAAATTTTTTGACACAAAAGCCTTTAAATGCAAAAGATTGGCCAACTAAATTAAGTTGTGTCACTTTTAATTTTCTTACTAATATGATAAGCTGAATAAAGTAAAAACCTTTTAATTTTTAAAGGAAATATGGAAACCCCCTAAATATTAGCTTTAGTACCGTAAGAATGCTTACCTTCTAAAATAGTCCCATAAGTGAAACAAAAATTGTAATCTTCACATGTTTACCCACGCTAGACGATTAACTACAGGCAAAATATTCCAGTAAAGTCATTAAAGTCCTTTTCTAAAATATGTGACTTGCAGCTTTGCTCAATTATGTTGACACTTGTTCGAAGGAATAGTTGAAGGTTTTCTTAGGATGTACTCAAATGTCGCAGAGAATTTTTATCGCATTGTACATGATATTGAGGATTAAGACATCGCCAACTAGGACTCTCTGTTAATTAAAACCACACACATGTAACAGTTCAACAAGAGGGTGGAAATAATAAAGGTCACAAAAATGTTCTTCTATTATTTTCAATTATTTTAGTTTAAATTTAAACTCTCAAAACTTTATTTAGCATAATTCAAAAGAAAATGTTGCTCATAACTTCATTTACGATAATACAAACAAAAAACAAGAACGTCAATAAAGAAAAAGAAAACATACGGAGAAGAAAAGATGTGGAAAATCTTAATACCATAAAACTGACTTAAGAGTTTGAAGTTGAAAGTTTAAGCAAATGACCCTTGTCTAGAGGAGGGTTTATTCGGCGTTCTTTGTCATCATTTTGTTTGACACTCTGAAATAAGAAAGAGGCTTGTAATTAATTTTTTCTTAATAATATTGAAAATATGAAAAACAGAAAAACACACATTCACGCCTAAAGCCTGACAAAAACCTGTTGGAAATTTGATCCTCATATTGAAATTTATGTATGTATTTAAAACAAAGAATAAAAATTGAATAACAAAACTTTAAGTTGAGAGAGATGATGGTGTTGTTTTAGATTTTGATATGAAACTCTTAAATACATACATACATACATGCATACATGCATACATACATACATACATACATACATACATACATACATACATGCATACATACATACATACATACATACATACATACATACATACATACATACATACATACATACATACATACATACATACATACATACATACATACATACATACATACATACATACATACATACATACATACATACATACATACATACATACATACATACATACATACATACATACATACATACATACATACATACATACATACATACATACATACATACATACATACATACATACATACATACATACATACATACATACATACATACATACATACATACATACATACATACATACATACATACATACATACATACATACATACATACATACATACATACATACATACATACATACATACATACATACATACATACATACATACATACATACATACATACATACATACATACATACATACATACATACATACATACATACATACATACATACATACATACATACATACATACATGCATGCATGCATGCATATATCGCCGCACTAAATGTAAGTCTCGTTTTTAACAAAGAAATAAAGAGGAAAAATACTGAATAAGATTGTAGCGGCATGGAAAATGAATTCAATTCGGCGAGTTGCCTACGGCCAACAAACTCTATCTTGATACAACTGGTGCAGTTGCTTAGCATTAAGACAAAAAATAAATCAGACTCCTTTGATCCGAAGGATTATATTGCCAGAGTTAAAAGCACTTAAGAAAAAATTATGATTCCCGGTAAGAAATATTTTTAATTTTTTTTCATCTTTCCGTTTATAATTTCAGCAAAATTAATTTCCGACCCAATGAATGTATGAATGTTTATACAAATGTATGTATATACAAACATATGTATATTGTGTTACCTAATGGCCGTCTACTATTGAATTTGAATTTATATTTTAAATATAATAATATTTGGTATTAATATAACGGGGAACATATTTTTAAGAATGTTCCTTTTCAATTCGTATCCAGTATTTGATTGTTATATTCAAAAATTGTTCTTTAAAAAATTTATCTGTTTAATGAAACTACAAACAGCTTTTCATATAAGATTTTTTTATATACATAAATAAAATAGTAAACAAAAAGCTCGGACTTCTAAAATATAAAAGGCAACATAGTTTTTGAGCAGAAAATAATAATCGGCAAAACCGTGAGAAGATTAATATGGCAACGAAAAAAGAATGGGTCAATGTTTAAAGGTACCTTACAAAGACGGATATCCATGACATACAACTCATGTTGGACATTTTGTTTGACTGTGTAAGGCTACTTTTTTATGTGATCACATATAATGTTAAAACATGTAAGTTTTTTAATATTTTTTGTTTGATCACAAAAGGAAAATGTAAAAAAAATCATAAACAACCACGCTTTCTTTGATAATATTTTAATTTTTCGCATTGCCGATAATAAAAAATCATATTTTTAATATATTTTATTGTGAATTACCATCTACAGTTTTTGTTTATATGAAGTAAATGTTTATAACATTACTGCTGAGAGAATAAGACACAAAAGCTGAGAGAATATTGCAAGCCAGCAAGAAAATAAAATAAATTTTTCCCAACGGCTTGCCGTCAACCGGCAGCTCCTTGTCAAATTCTTATGAAAGTTCCAAGCCGTTGGCTGTTGTGTTTCTACATTAAAGGAGTTTAATTAATTTTGATTATGTTGAAAATGTAAAAATTTTTATATATTTCTTTTGAAAATATTAGAAATATTCATGTTCGTCAGTTTCCATGAGCAGTGTAAGTATAAACACCATCGAACATTCATGCTTGTCACTTTTTCGTGAATATCATGGATATCAGGAAAACCTAACTGCATACGGAATACGAAATATAGATAACACAGTGCTACAAAGAAATTCAAACCATGGACATTACAGGGATGTTTTATGTTCCGTTACCATGGAGAAGTGCCAATATATTTTACAGTTTTTGTCAAAACAAATACATACATAAATTGGTATCGAAGCAAAATGGTAATAAAAAAATCTTTAAATTTATAAATATATTTTTTAATGATATTTTAGATTTTATCAAGAGGTAAAAACGGTTCAGCTCATGCTCATCAAATACAAAGTGCTACGAACTCAAAGAAAAAATTACTTTGTCTGGAGGATTTTATAGTTAAACGTGACTATACCGGAGCAAGAACTTTTTTGGAATTTTCACATGATTCTGATGAGGAAGAACAGATTATTAGTATTAATCAATGGACCGCTTTTTGCTATTTTCATTTAGGAGATTATCAAAAAGCATTAAAGTTGTATGAACACATTTATAACGTTGAACCAGCAATAGAGGATATTAGTATAAATATGGCAGTTTGCATGTTCTACCTTGGCATGTATGATGATGCTCAAAAACTGGTGGAACAGATACCGAATACTCCTCTGAAACTGCGTTTAATGTTTCATTTGGCTCATAAATTAAATAATGAAGACCAGGTAATGCAATTGCACGATTCCCTGCGGGATAATGTTCAGGACCAATTAAGCGTTGCCTCTTTGCACTACCTAAGAGCACATTATCAAGAAGCAATCGATATTTATAAAAGGCTTTTGTTAGACAATAAGTAAGTATAAAACATACTCTCACGGTAGAATAATACAGGTGGTGTCGAATTGCTAACGAAATTTTTTTTGGGTTCGCATCTGTCAAAATTTGTTTTGATTTTTGCATGTTTATCTTCACATTCTTTTTTTTTACACAAATTTTTGATCTCACCACCATGAAAGAAAAGAAAAGTGAAAGAAAATCAAAAATAAAGCTGCAGCCATTTTCAGGTTGACAGTTACGAATAACAAAACACAACAGAATTTCAAAATACATGAAAGAGTGCACCCCTTCCCAATCTTCTTTCCCCGTACACCCACAAACTAACACTTTCAGAAAGAAAAATTTTATTGTGTGAACTGTGACTAACAGTAACTCCATGGTAGAATAATACTGGTAGTGTCGAAGCTACAACAACACTGCTTTTAAGGTTCGAAGCTGTCAAAAAGCACAAAAAAAATATGGCAAAATTGTTGCATTTTCTGATCTATAAAGAATTTTGTTTCTTTTCCTTTACTTATTTGCATTTAAAACAAATGTTCAAGTGTGATTTTTTAGTAGTGTGTGTGTGTTAGTAATACATAATCAAATTTTGACAGACCCGAACCCAGAAAAAAAAGTCCGTTAACGCTTCGCCACTACCTGTATTATTTTACCATGAGTAACTCAATATACCACATAATTCAAATTTATAGTACGAAACTTTGTTTCATGCAATTGTCATTTTAAGTGAGAATGTTAATATTTTTCGTTTTTAACACCGATTGTCACATGTTAAAGTTAATGGTTGCAATACAGATTAATAGTTTCCCCTGCTTATTTTTTGATCAGACATCATTTGCCATATCTCGGACCCCGCTCCCTTAATATCCAATACATGTTCAGCCCAATTATAAACAGAAATTCCTCGTGAAATTTTACTTTTTAGTCCGTTTTTATCTACACGGTTGAAATGGAGAAAAAATAAAATCCTAAAAAGTAGTTATTCTAAATATATTTAAGTTTGGGTTTTCCCTAAAAAAATTCCCTCACAAAACAGAAGGGCGTTTGAATTAATTGGAGGAATATTTTCTCGAGAAAACACTTTTCCTCGGGACACAAATTAATTGGGCTGATTGTTTTCTTTTTTCGATTCACAATACTATAATTAGTATAGGCAGGCAAGCAATCACTTAATTAATTAATTAAAATTTAATGTAAGTGAAATGCAATGTGATTACAATAATTTAAAGCACAAAATTTCATCCATCTTATTATTGTATACACATGTATTTATACCTTTGGCTCATAAGTACCAGCTGGAAAATACTTCCTTGAGAATTTTTTTTAACGGACACATACACAAATACATACATACATACATACATATGTATGTATGTATATGTATTTAAAAAGCAAAGCTTTTCTTCGTGACTTATTGTACACCCTCTTTTACACAGCCGATTTTGAATCTGTGTTGGAGCTAGCGATCCTTGAACGGGTCATTCTCGCTTGTTTGCAAATCGATTGTGGTGAAAATGTGCATCATTTTCTACGAAAAAATCCCCAAACTCCATCAACACTTCTTCTTTTTGATTGGCTTGCATCTTGTATGCGTATAAATGTAAAACCTTTGTCGATATTTGCAGCGCAGTAGAATGAGAAATTGCAAACCGCTGCGATCGATGATCACACTTTTACCAACTCTGGCAATACCTCGTCCATACGACTTGTTAGATTATGTTGAGATGTTTTCATGTTACACACTGACATAGACTATTGGAACTTCTGCACCAATTTCCAAATTGTGCGCTCAGAAGATCGATTATTTGTGTGTCCCAAAATATTCACGTATGCCACAATGTGCACATTTTCTCCACCGCCTATTTTTATAACTCGCTTGGATAATTCGAACACGTTCTAAGGTTGTGTATTGAACCCTGACAAATTTTGTAAAAATAAATAGAATGTAAATGTAATTTTAATTTCATGATTGCAAAATATTTGCCACTGTCATGTGGGAACCCAATTTGAAACACCCTTTAATACTAAGTAATATGATGTAATTTACAGAGATTATGCTGCCGTCAATGTATATTTGGCACTTTGTTTTTATAAACTCGATTATTATGACATGTCACAAGAAGTTCTGGAGGCTTATCTGAGCAAGTATCCGGATAGCACTATTGCTATTAATCTTAAGGCGTGTAACCGTTTCCGGCTTTTCAATGGGCGCGTGGCAGAGCAAGAAATAAAAAATATTGTCGATAACGGAACTTTTGGTGTGGATCTCATTAAACATAATTTAGTTGTATTTCGTAATGGAGAGGGGGCTCTACAGGTGTTTCCAGGCCTGTTAGATATTGTTCCAGAGGCACGACTTAACTTAGCAATATTTTATTTAAAAAGCGGTGATGTAAAAGAAGCGCACGCCTTAATGAAGGACATGCAGCCCAGTGTACCACATGAGTATATTTTAAAAGGAGTGGTACATGCAGCGTTGGGGCAGCAATTGGGTTCTGTATGGTCAACTTTAATAATATCATTACTCGTAACCTAATAAATATTTAAAATACGCTTTTTTCTTTTCTATAGAAGGAACACATGAAAACAGCGCAGCAAAACCTTCATCTTGTAGGCAGTTCAGCTACTGAATGCGATACAATACCTGGAAGACAGAGCATGGCTTCCGCTTTCTTTTTGTATGGCCAATTTGAAGAAGTGTTGGTTTACATGAATTCAATACGCAGCTATTTTGTTAATGATGACGTGTTTAACTACAACTTTGCCCAGGCCAAATGTGCCACTGGCTATTACAAGGAAGCTGAAGAGCTTCTTATGCAAATAACGGATACCGATATTAAAAACCAACATAGTTTTTGCATGGTTTTGGCTAAATGTCACATTCATTCCGGCCGTCCAGAATTGGTATATTTAAAAGAAAAGAACGCCTAAGTGCCGTTTTCACAATCCAAATTGTAAACTTGTCCAGCAAATTTATTCAGAAATCACTAAAAAAAACATATTACTTTTAATATAAATTTCCTAAGGGAGTCAACTGTCTGTATTGTGGAAATCACACTTTGATTTAGTTACATATATAATTGCTATTTATTTATTTTTCTGTTGTAGGCCTGGAATACTTTTCTCACAAGAGACACAAATTCTGAGTCCTTTATACTACTTCAGCTGATAGCTAATGAATGCTATATATGCGAAGAGTTCTGGGTTTCTGCAAAGGCGTTTGATATGTTAGAAAAGTAAGTAAGCTTTCTTGAGATACTAATGTGAACTCATTCCTTTCATCATATTATGGTAAAGACTCGATCCAAGCCCTGAAAACTGGGAAGGCAAGCGTGGAGCATGTTCTGGAGTGCTGTACAGCATAACCGCTAAAGCTGAAAAGGGTTGTCCAAACAACGGGGTAACAGATGTTATTGGTCTACTACGAGATTCTCAAAATACCCAAGCCGAGTCTATGATAAAAGCAATACGAAAGCATATATCTTCTTTAAAATGATTATCCTGAATAACCTATAATAATACTATGTATGTATGTATGTATGTGTGCAGTATTTGTAGTTTCATAAATCTATTTGCGTATGTATTGTATTTTTAGCAACCCAACAAAAACATTGTCAGTCTTACTGCTTTCTCCATCATAGACCAAGGTTTCCGATTAAAAGTTAAATTCAAATTGAAGTTCTTTTGAGAGTTAATGTTTGACGAATGGCATTTCTAAGTTTAAAATTAAGTGTTTAAATTATGTATAAAATTCATAAAACGAAAAATACAATAAGTAGGAATTAAGAATTTTTTTAAACAAATCACAAAAAATAATTAAATTTTTAGGGTAGGCTGGTTATCGGTTATCTGCGTGTAATTATATCGACAATAATAAAATATACAAAATTGTATTTTTGTTAAATGTATTTTATTGTTGAAGTTGATAATCAGCCTACCGAGTATTCTTGAGAAAAATTTACATCATATTGCGCTTAGAATATCGAAATTAAATTATTTAAAAGTTTTAACATTCAAAAGTATGAGAAATAGAAAATAAAATGAGATTTATCAAAGAGTTTGATTTCAAATCATCAATAATTTGAGATCAAACTCTTTTCACTGGCAAAGCATATCGTCGTGGTAAATGCAATAGGCTGTATGTCAAAAAAATTGAATTTGGTTTTCTTGTAGCGTTGTAACCAAAATTGGGGCTCCTACAACTTGCATTTATCTCGTGCCGTTCAGGCAATCAGAAGAGAGCTTTTGCGCGCTTCTTTTGGTTACTGCAAAAGGACGTATGTCAATCGCACGCTTGATTTGACAGTGGCGTGGAGTGTTCTTTCGAGATAAAACCTATAAATTGTGTCATTCTGCATTGGATACTAACATTGGATACATTGTGAATCGTGGCGATTTATTATTATATTCTAGCCAGCGAAACTAAAACAAACAATTTTTCTCAGAAATATTCAGTTTTTGTCTTTCCTGCAAAAGTATGATTTAGTGACATACAGCATATTGCATTCACCACGACGATATGTACATATATACATACATACTAACATTAAAAATCCTTTCAATGGGAGAGAAGATTGGGAATGGGTACGTACACTCTTTCATCTACTTTGAAATTCTCTTGTGTTTTGTTATTGGTAACTGTCAAACTGAAAATGGCTGCAGCTTTATTTTTGATTTTCTTTCACTTTTCTTTTCTTTCATGGTGGTGAGATCAAAAATTTGTGTACAACAAAAAAAAAGAATGTGAGGATAAACACGCAAAAATCTTGAAAAAAAATAATGATAGTTCAAAAGAGAATTAGAAAAAATTTCAGAAAGAAAACTTTCATAGTCTGAACCGGCACTTTATAAGCCGAGTTCGAATTTGTTTTCTTCATTGGAGAGGACGTATGTAGTTCCAGATTGGACGCTCTGTAAAGTGAACAGTGTCACACTTATACAAAGTAAATATATAATATTATTTAGCTACTTCTGCTTAGACGACTCTAATGAAACGTTGCCTACATATTAAGTTGCCGGTGCAATACTACACTATGATTAAAACTGTGGGCAGTAACACGCCCACTCAAAGTTATTATTCTTTTTCAACAACTTCTACAGATACACAATTATTGTTAGAAAACCAAACAAACTAATTAGATATTATTTTTCAACTTCTACGTACATTTGTACTCGTAGACCTTTTTTTGCAATTATTATTTGAAATGGGTTATGAAGTCGGCTAAAGAGAAAATTCTTTAAAGCTGAAAAATATCGTCGTTCATAAACGTGAATTTTTTTATTTATTTGCTAGCAAGCGTATAAGAATGAGGCGGAAAAGCTACTCACAATATCATCCCCAGTACATACATACATACATATTTTATACAATTGCTCTGTATAAATTCGTTCATGTAGTCTAGATGTATTAGTTCTTCATTCTCTGTTATCATCATCATTTATCAAATAAACAACTAAACAAATAAAACACTTCAATGGCTCCAAAATAACGACATGACAAGAGACATCACAAAGGAGGAAAACAGCATCTGGAAGCGAAGTAGATTGGAGTAAATGCAGAAAGTACATATTTTGCTTGTTGTAGTGTATGATGTTTGTATTCAATTTCTTTGTTCGCTTTCCTGCCTGCCATTAAGCAATTGCGAGGATCTCAATAGCAATCACCAATTGTTAAGGTAAATATTTATTCGTACATTGTATCACTTGTTACACTTTTCTGAAAATCATATAATAGGAACAGACATATTTTTCTACCTAGTGGCCATTAATTGTTTTACTAAATAGGTCAAAGTTGAATATCTGTTCATTGCTTTAAAAATATATTCTTGTCTGTGATTTGAAGAAACGAGCGTAACTAAATCTCTCCTATTATAGCCAAAGATTCATTAAGTGAAACAAGTGCTTTCTTCGAATAATAGGCAACATACTATCAATATTACATTAGGGTATTTTGTGAACTGTCCCTTATATAAATTCATTTCATCTTATATGTACATACATGTCATATAAGATTGAACAAATATTTCCAAACAACGTGTGCCCACTTTAACCATACCTTAAGTTTTCTTACAATACAGGCAGGACCTTGCTTAACACCTGCTTCCTTGAACACGACCTCGGTATAAGACCGTTCATATTTTGTGACACGTTCTTGGTTAACACGGAAATAAAATCGGTTTTACAGGGTTTCTACTTTTTTAAACTTTATCCATCTTTTTAACGGAGAACAACATTTAAAAGACTGCTTGAAAAATGTATTTTACCAGACAAATAAATTTTTTTAAATAAAAAACAGATATAAAAAACAATATGTAGTGATGAAGAATAAATTTTATGATGAAATTATTTAAGGTTTTATGTACGAGTAAATACAGTCGTAAAATATTTTTTAACGTTTCGTTAATTATTAAGTTTATTGAAACACCATTTTAATGTTATGTTTTTGTCGTTACGCCCAAATATATATAATAAAATATTAAATATATGACTGAAGTTGGCTTTTTTGAAAATCGCGGAACATAACCCTTCTATTTGCATTGGTTTCTTGTATCGCTTAACACCGTTTTGGTGGAACGCAACCCTCGTGTTGAACGATTCCTATGTGTACTAGTGTTTGGTTTTAGAAAATGTTTCTACACTGAATTGTAATGATTTTTTGTAAAACTACTTTAAAAAATTTAATCCTTAAGTGATTTACCGATGCCACTCTTGGCGAAGACTATCAATTCATTTCCTCGTAGACTTTCTTGAATTCCATAATTATGCTTTTGTAAAATGTTGTTATTTTTGGTTTGTTTTTGGCATACTCCAGCAAAAGATTTCTTTTTATTTTTTCGACAGACTTCGATGCTACATTCCATTAATAAGGATTCTTATTTAAAGCTTAAAGCTATTTTTTACTAAAATTATTTGCAAACTATGAATTATTTTAAGGAATATTTTGACCGTTTTAAAAAGTTTATCAATAATTTATTGTTCACTCATTTCTCCGTTTTGGGCGATTTTCTTTTGGCCGTAAATTTTTGAGGAAATACAATACCTGTGTGAAATTTTAGAAATTTTATCGGTACTATATCTAACTAGTATTTATAAAACCCAAGAATAAATATTTTTATTACACATCATTCGGACTACAAATGCATTTTTCAAATTTTTCTTAATTACGAAAAAGATCACCGCTTCCCAATCAATCAAAAACACCACAGCGTTTCCTGTCTAAAATTTTATTATTTCCAAAATAATATGTATGCATGTAAGTCACAGTGCTTCACCACTTATTCTTGTTTGTATATTTTTTTCTTTTAGAACAAATTCCTGTGAGATGTTTTTATTTTTAGACTTAATGTAAACATAATAAATTCTTCTACATACAAACTCGCAAGTTTTTTATCATTCCGAAAAAAGAGAGTTTGAATAAGTTTTTTTTAAATAACACAAAAGTTTTATTTTTTAGCGAAGAATGAAAGAAAGAACTATTAATTTCCATGATTATCGCTTTTAGCATAAATTCATTTAAAAGAAATTGTCGTTTAACTTGCTGCAACAAAAAATATAAAAATATTTAAAAACTCTTAGATTGTTTGTATGGAAAAGGTTAAAATAATTTTACTTGCAGCCAAGTATGAATGCAACAAAAGTCCGCCTGGCTTGAATAGCAACTTTTAACTCTGCATACATACATACTCGTATGTACATATGTATGTATGTACATATGTTCCGGGATTTGTGGGGGAATCAGTTGTTTCTTAACTATTATTTCGGGAAAACTTTTTTAAATATGGTTTTTATTTATTCAGGATTGTCAGCTCCGATTTTTTAAGACTTAAAATTTTTTTAATTTACATATGTACCTATCAAGTGCCAGAGTTCCAAATTATATCTATGTACATACATACGTACGTATCTACGGCTGTGGTTATTTTCTTTTCAGTGTAACCAATACACAGTAAAAAGAAAAATTCATTCTTTGTTTCTCAATATCATATTTTTAATAATTTGAATAATAATCTTGACTTCTATGTACATACATATGTATATGAATTAATAGAAAAATATGTAATAATGAAATAACAATGTGAGTGGTTCCACTTTTTGTTTCGACTTCTAAGTACTTATAAACACCGAGGGCTACCAAAGTTGAAATATTATAAAATGCGTTACGGCATTGTTTGTGCAAAATTGCTGCCACATGGCATTTTATTAAACAAACAAAAAACGGACAGCAACAAATAAATGGTTCTGGTTCCGCAGTTGTTATAAAAAGTTAGGCTGCGTTATACATATGTATGTATGTACTAAGTACATACCAGTGATATTATACGTAGGGAAAAATCCCTATTTGTAGGGATTTTCCTCTACAAAAAATGGCCGTAGGGAGAAAATGACAGATTTATTGAAGTTATTAAAATGTAGACTTTTCAATAATGTAGCAAAAAGGTATTCATTTTGCATACGAAATTTTTAATACGGGAATATTACAAAGTGTTATAATTTTTTTAAACGATCGCTTGCCGCCATTTCAGCTTTCATTTTAAAGTAAATTTGTGAAATATTGCCTTTTTTATATTTATATATAATGAACTCTTCGTTTTCTTCAGACTTTTCGGCGTGCTTAGAGGAAACTGAAAAGTACTGAAAACAAAAATTTAGCAAAAAATGGCTGGAGGACGATAACTTTAAAGGCTGCCTGGAAGCTTTCTCTGATGAACCGTTCAAATACAAGTGTTTTGCATGCAATAAAATTTTAAACTGCGACAAGTCTGCTCTTCTGAAGCACGCAGAAAGAACGATACGCAAAAAAATTTAATTATGTAAAAAAGAAAAACAAATTGATAATTTTTTAAAAAAGAAAAGCAGCGAGTCGGCTGTTTTTCGCTGACGTTACAAATCGTCGACCACTTTTGAAAAAAAGAACTGATTCACGTACATAAAAATTTTTATATTTAAATAAAATTTATACGTATACATCATTTAAAAGTTGTAGAGATTTTTGTAGAGACTATTTTTTGAACGTGTAGGGAAAAATTGGGATTTTATTCGGGCTGCGTAAAGACTTCTCAAAAAAGTATATAACATCACTGGTACTTACATAAGTGACAGATTTTACTACAGATGGAATTCTCGAACCGGTGGATTTGGAAAACACCAAAAATTAATATTGTGTGAGTGCACGAGCATTATCAAAAAACTGCTGTTCGTTTCGCTAAAAAAATATTACAATGTCGCTAAATAATTAAATCTTAATAGCAAAAATGTTATTTAATAAGTTCTAGCACTTCTCTTTTCTTTATCGGTCATTAGTTTGTTTTTCTTTTAATTGTAACACTTCTTTTGTACGAGTAATTTTTATAATTTTCTTTTAGTTCCGATTTTTCGACGCTGGTGTCACACACACTATTAAATTTTCACTTATACTATAACCATGCTTCGCAAGCATTTTGAACGTATCTGGAGGGCTTTAATTATGTATACGCTTCTGTACAACAAAAGATTAAAATAATCTGACTGTCAAACAAATTGCATACATATAAGATTTTGTTTATATTATTTTATTTGACAAACAGACAAACAGGCGATGTATCATAAATGTATTGAAATGCCCATACTTGAATAAATTTACTTTATTAATAAATATATGTATGTACTTCGATATTATTTAAAATACGGCGAAAGAAAATAATTGTCAAAAGTAAAAACGTATTCTAAATTTTGAAAAATTCGGCCCAATTAACGAACATTATTTACAGCACATTTTGAAACGAGATGTCAAGTAATTTTTTCCAAAGAGAAGAGGAGGCAGTCAATCAACTCTACGCCACCATAAAAGCTAAATTCGAGCAAGACGGCGTTCTTCGGGAAGTACGCTGTTTATTACAATCCAAACTTATTGCTATGATGAAAAATAAAAATGAGCCAAATTCTCTGTTGCATAGAAGTCACACAGCATTCTTAGGCGATGCACGGATGAAACTGTTACATCAGCTTATAATAGAATATTTACATTGGCATGGCTTCCACTATACTTCTGAAATGTTTTCTATGGAAAGTTCTTGCGAAAATATACCACCTATGCGTCACTGTTTGGAAGGTATTTTTGGAAATGTTCATAAAGACTTGCCAGTTTTATTACAGCTTATAGCAACGGCGTGGGAAAACAAACCAGGAACACCTTTTAGTGAATGAATATATGTACATAAGTATGTATGTATGTTTCTTCCATGGGTCTGCAATCAAAACCTATTCCGCGCCAATCAACATAAAGAAAGAATATCTCAAGATGTTCAATCCACAGATCTATGGTTGCTTGGGAAAAGTTTCTTAGACTTTTTCCTTAGATTTTAATTTTTGCTATACAATATTTTTAGTTTGTTGTTTTTTCATCCATTCAATTTGACCCACCCTAATGACCCACCTTACATATGTAAGTAGGTACTTGTATATGTAAATATGTAAATTTCAGTTGAACTTCCACAACTTGAATTTTAATTTGTCGTGACTTCTTGAATCATCATTATTCAAGAAAAAAATCAACTTATGCAGAATCAAGTTAAGGACTTAGTGTTAAAAATTTTGAATTTTAATAAAATATCTGTTATTACCGTTTATTCATTTTTATTGTTCACAAATTATTGCCACATACATACATATGTATGTATGGATGTATGTATGTATGTATGTATGTATTGAGGCGTTATTCTTTCTTATTTATTAAAGTACTGCGACAGTTTTGGCTTAATTCTTAAATTGAGAAATTATTAGAACTAGTAATTCATTCGATGAAATGGCAAAGTGGTATTGTTCAGAGTTGATCCCATTTATGCTAGCTTATCGATCCGCTTTTTCGTTCCCGGTGATACTCTGATGCACTTATCTTGAGATTTCCCGAATATGTGTTTGATTTTATCGCATTTTTGCATTGATGACGATTCGGTGGGCGGAAGAATTTTCATACGTTACGACTCGTGGCATAGAAGCCTCTGCCCACTTGATCACCAATTTCCGACCCGTCGGTGTAAATGTCGGGTTGTTCCTTGTTTATTGCCTTTATTTATTATTATAATTATTTGTCTATGGAATTGAATTCCTTACAGACAATTCCTGATATTTATTAATATTTTACAACATTAAATAAATTACAAAAAATAAATATACACATTTTGTTGAGTTTAGAAAATTTATAATCGCATTTAATGAATAGTCTATAAATCTATACAACTGAGTAAATGTTTTACATATTCTTCTAAAAGGAGCTCTAAAAACTTTTACTGATAGAGTAATGATATTACGGGATGTACGTTGGGGAACATTAATTGAAATTTCGTTGATCAAAATCCAGTAATTTTTGGAGTAGGCAGCTTTAATAACGGCAAGTCGAGCAGAGTAAGAAGGCAAGTTAACTGTGTTAAAACGTAATCCTCTGCATTAGCAAAAGTGAAATGCGAAAAGGAATTAGTTAAAACCCTCAATAATCAAATTAAAAAACAATTAATGTTTTGCGAAATATTTAATATATTAATTTTGGGAAAAACTGCGATTATAAATTTTAAAAATTAAAACATTTTTATTTTAGATCAAAAATAAATAAAAAATAACGCACTATTATTTTAATGTTTGACAATGATTTGAGAAGAACACTTAATATCTAATTGAGAAAGATCCCCAAACATTGTTTCCAAAATAATTCTTGCAAATAAACAACTGAATTCGTAATAGAGGGACGGACATTTAATCCGAAATAAAAACAAAGCAATGAGACCTATCTAAAAGTAAATCAATCCGAATAAACCAACAAATTTCAAAATGGATTCATAAATGCAGAAGATTTGAGAGAACAATACAAATCTATTGGTATGTGACAGTACCATAAAGATCTCCGTTGACTCTACAATGAAAAGTTTTTGAGTTTACATTAGATTAGAAAATTTCAATCCCCAAACAACGCAGAAGTTCTACTAACGCACATTTACTCACGCGAAAATTGCAATACTCACCTGATTGAAGGAAAAATTTAATCATGCAAACCACGTAAGATTTTTGAATATGTATGTATGAGTGGTTTTTATTTTTAATCATGTACATATACATACACATATGCATTTATAGGTATATTTAAATAAAACATTAATATATTATATTATATATTTTAAGGTATAAAGTCAAAAGTATTAGATGTACTCCTGTGTATTCATTTACGTACCAAATGTGGGTAGAGTTGTCAAAGCGGTTTACGAATTCTTCGGAAACCCGGGTTTATCTATTTTCCATTTTTTTAACTCGTTCTTTTGTCTCGAATTACCTAAAGGCCCTGATTCACTATCCTACACGATCGCACGATTCATTCACAGGACAATTTTACATATGAAAGTCAGACCGACTTTAAAAAATCACTTCGAAATGGCGTTTTAGGTGCCACACTATTCAACAATAATGATGCACAAACATCTGAAATCCATGAAATCCATTATTATAAAAAATACTTTGCTTTCGTTGTTTTAAAAATAGAATAAGTGAATATAAAATGTTAACGAATGAAGAAAAAGATCAAATGTTATCATCATTGGTGCTGTTTAACAATAAATACTGCTCTGATCGCATGAAAGCTATACTTTTATGAAAATCACACGACTTGCCAAAAAAATCTGTCACAGAGTAGCTTGTTTAGTCCACACTACCATACTTTTATAGCACACATGCAATATTTGGCAGATCGTACGATTATGTAGGATAGTGAATCACGGCCTTAACAGAAACAATTGTTTTGCTATTACTGCGTGTTTTCATTTCATATTGAATGGCTTTATTAAGACAATTTAATAAGTACAAGCATCGGCGAATTCAAGCCATTTTTCGGTCTCTCTGATCATAATGCACCATACATAAAAAATTATTGTGTATTTTGTTATACCGCGTATTTTTTATTTGAAATAAAATGTTGAATACATAAATTTATGTTGTGTTAGGAACCTAATTAATTTTTCTTTGTTTTAATAAATAAAATACATTTAAAATGAATGTATACCTCAATTCTTAAATTAGCGTAAAATACTAAAAAGTGTTTATACAAACCGGTTTTTAATAAAAAAACCTAAACTCAGTTTTTAAAAGTTAAAAGGTACATATTTTCGAATTATTCGCAATCCGGGTTTTCAAATATGTATATCGAATATTTGATATATAAATTTAGGTACACCTAATACATTTAAGGGCATACATATTGAGTAAATGCTATATAATTTGGCTATTTTATGTTAAATAAATTATTATTTTTAAGTAGTTTCACAAACTTAAGTTAGAAATAAGTTAATATAAAAAATGAAACTGATTTTTGCCAGTGCTGTTGAAAGTAATTGTTGGTAAAAAATTACAATGTTGTTTGCTTAATGAAATTTTATACATTTGTCAACCTTTTAAAAGACAACGAGAATAAAATTCCCTATCGATGGCATCATTTGGTATAGAATTTGACCATTTTAATATTAATGAAAGGATATCCTCAGATTGCATATATTCCAAAATAATGGACAAAAAACAGTTCCAAGTGTAGAAGAAATGTCGATTGACATTTTCGACTGTTGTCACACATTCACAGTTTACACATGTTAGACGACCTTGTTGTAAATCTACAAATTGTTCGAAGCACTTTGACCAAGAGTGGTGGGAAAAACTTTTTCCTATATCCATTAGTAGATCAGGCTGACCGTAGTTCAATACGATTGGTAATACTTTTTCCATATTGTATTCGGCCAAATAAAGTTTAGCCAGTATATCAAAAAGAGCTGGGACACGTGTCAACACATCGAAGCATTTTACCTGCTCATTGCGGGACCAATAGTAGCGCAACAGCACTGAACCCAATTCATGAAATGAACACGAGTTATCAAATCTTAATGGGAACATACAATTATCACAACGAACAATATCTTCAGATGAATTCAAGAGCACAAATCCTTGCGTTATATAGTCCCTAGAAGAGTCATCCATTTCCCAGATAAGCTCAGGATTCAAGTAATGAAAATACATTTCACAACAGTGTCGCTGGGCCTCCTCCACGTCATCACCATGTTCTATCATCACTTGAGATAATTTTTCTAAAAGTTGTATTAGCTCAGGTGCTGAATATTCATCAAATAATGAACGATATCGTTCAACAAAATTGGTATTGCTGAATTTAGAACTTTTGCAAATTAAGTACAAATTGTAAATTGTTTTCTCTTCAGCTGTAATGTGTTGACTAGATATCCCATTAAAGGCCTTTGTTACTTTTTTGCTGGTAGACTGATGATTCAGTGATGATGATGATGAAGACTTCTTTGTACGACATACAATTTCGTCGTCGTTTTCATATATGGCTTTGATGTCTTTAAAGGGTAAAGATCTCTCATTAGCCGGTATCAAATCTCTTACAAGCTTTTGTTGTTCTTCTGCGAAAATGTTGAACTTGTATTTTATTACATTTTTTCCAAATTTTCCTGTTACAGTTAGAAGAGCGTCTTTGAAATGTTTTTCGCCCTTTTGCGGTTTTAAATTCTCACAAAATGAGTTTTCTAAAACATAAACTCCTTGAGAGGAAGTTTCTCCTGATGGCTTTTGGTTTTGTACCGCCGTTGCTCCCAAACTATAACTTCTATCAGCCGTACCCGAGCTTCCCCCAGAGCTGTTGTTATCACCATTTGATTCACACTGAGCAATGGCGTCAAATATTACAGATAGATCGTTTAGCAGTTCATATTGATGGCGATCCATTAAAAACTTTTTTATCTGATTCAATTGTCCCAACTCGTAGTCTTCTCTAGCCTTATCAGCAAAATACTTAACATTTTTACGCATTAGCCAAGCACATTCAAGTAGTTTACCTTGTCTTACTAGAGCAGATGCATGTGATTGCAGTGAATGCAGTTGCACAGAGTATAGAGATCCTGTTTGTGTAAACACTATGATTTCATCGTTGCAAACTTTGCAATTTATAATGCGTTCAAATTGATTACACCAAAGCACTACTGAGGAGCTCCGCACATCGAAAATGTATAGACCCAATTCAGTATATGTTAATAAAAAGTCGTGTGTTAGCTTTTGCATCTTAGCAAATTGTAAATTTTGTGGTAGATAATTCAACATTTCATCGTTGCCATCATTGTCAGCAGACAAATTTTCATTGACATTGGCATTATCTTGATCTTTCTGAATTTTAGCTGGCGGACATGCTAATGCATATTTGAATTGATGCGTTTGAATAACGTCGCCTTCGAAATCAACTTCCCACACACGCGAACCAGGACGAGCACAGAAAATTCGCGATGGCCGCTGTGTTTCATTAGGGGATATTGAAAAGCATGCGCCGTAAGCTCCATCACGAGGTTTATTACCAATCTAAGAAAATTTTAATTGATAAAATTATAAATTACTTATTGCTTGGAAATATGTTAACAAACCTGTTTATATTCTTCATATTCTGTATTACATAAAATACACTTGGAACAATTTGAAACTAGAAGTAATGATTCAAAATCATCTATTTGAACGATAGAAGATTCCAAAAACAGTATTGGATGTATAGACATGTTAATAAGACTTGTACCCTGAAACGATAAATAAAACCAAAAGTACTCAAATTAATTTTTAAAATAATGGACTAGAGTTTCAAATTAATATTTTTTAATTAATGTTTATAAGTAATATTTTTTATAAATTTTGAGATTTTTCATATTCTAGTAGATTAATGGCTTTACAAGAACTTCGGATATTTCTGCACTGAATATGCATACCTTGATACATACAATGAGCAAGATACAAGAAATGTGACGTATTTTTATTTTAAGTATTCACTTGTATACCACAATAAATAAAATCAATCCATAAGCCCCCATCTATCGTGTATGATGTATTGAAATACAATTTTCATTTACTATTTGTTATATTTGTTGTATCTACATAAATTAATACTTATGTTTGGATTCGAAAATATTAAAAAAAGTTTTCATTTTAGAGATGCATTTCTATTACCAAATCAAAGCAAAACCACCAAATCGTTTATAAGACTTTTTCCGATGTTAGTAAATTATGTGTTTTTCTGAGAATTTGTCATTCTCAAAGTATTTCCGCGTTTTTGCACTTTTGATTTTATTTTAAAACAACTTTTAATCAATATTAGTATGTTCTTTACAATTTTAAATATTTTTAATAAATTTTAAGTCTTTTCAATTTTTAAAATTTTTCGTGAATTTTTTCGCAGTTTATATTTCTTAGTATTCATTTTCATTCGCCCCATTTTCGCGGATTTTCACCATATGCATGGCAAGTGTATTTTAGTTTAAGTTTTTCTCATTGTTACAGTTTGAGCGTTTTTCAGTCAATTTCTTCATACTGATTTTGGCACTTTTTGTAGATTTTAGTTTTCGCAATACACTTTTGTGTGCGCAATTATTTAAGGAATTTTTCAGAGTTTGAAGGATTTTTTTAATTAGTAAAATAGTTAACTTTCCTGATGAATGAACTCAATATTACTTTTCTAAAATATATGAATTGTAAATTATATAAATTGTATAGTTGTATCACATTTTTTTCAATGAAAACTACCAACAACAAATAAACACTAGTGTAAATTAATACAATAGAGTTGTGAATTAAGCAAATGTTTCATATGCCTATTTTAACAGAAACAACAAAAATTGGAAACAAATACAATTCCTTACAAAATGAATGAATAAGTCGATCCGACGTTGACCGCAGAATCATTCTAACGTAGTCCTGAAATATCTGACCCAAGAACGTTTAATATAAATATTTCATTATTATCAGAAACTGATTGATATCGAATGCGTTTTTCCAAATGACTCATCGAGGGTTTATTTATGTTTAAACAAACATACATGCATATAGTCCATATTTTGAGGTCAGCGCCATCCAAAACTAGATTGTCCAAATGATTCCATCAACCTTGAATTTATCTTATATTCATAACTTTCAACGCCATTTATTTTCTCATGTTTATAATTAGATAAAAATTTACTCATTTTGCAATAAGAAATTCATATTCTGGTAAATGATAATGTTTAATTTTATAAAAATTATTTCACAAAATTCTAACAGATTTGGAGCAGATTTCAAAAATAATTGATAGAAAAAAGCAAACACAACATAACTTCCATCAGAAGTACCATGAATTATGCTGTTCCTAACCTACGCTAACCAAAAAAAATTTATAACAAAATTAAAGTAATTTGAATTCAATTAAATTTAAAACATTATAGATTTAAGTTTTCTTTCTAATAATATTTTCAATTATTTACTTTTTGAAGCCTCAAATAAACTTAACTTAGTTTCTTTATGTTTTTTCTTCAATATGTTGTGCTCATATAATTAAGGCGCTTCACCAGATCGTTTTGTCATTGTTTGAATCACCGCAGCAAATTGGACGGTACTTATTTAGAATTAATTAAAAATTCCATATTCTTGCGATAATTATATCAGATGACTTAATTATATGAGCACAACATATTGAAGTAGGTACATATAAAAACCACAAATTTTTTATTTAGTTAAATCTGTGCGAAAAATAAGTTGTTAGTTTTGAATTGAAATTAAATTTATTTAATTTTGTTAGAAAAACGTGTGTTACTATTAATCAAATATTAATTTTTAACAAACTTTAGTTTGTTTAACTATATACACAAGTGCATGTCACATTTATTGTTGCTTAAATTTATTGAAATTTAATGAACGTTTTTGTATTAACTCAGTACCTAGACTCCTGTTACTCAATATATGTTTTACGAATCATTAACAAAGTAAATAAGAAATTACCATTCAAATTCTACTGAAGTTCCGCTCGCTAAAAAATACATATTTTTGTCGCAGGCATATTTGTTAAAAATATTTGAAATGCAATACACACAATTTCAAATTGAATTTTACAAAACTAATAATTCAACGTAATTTTTGCCGGATTTATTTGGATTTTGTTTAGAGTGCAGTAGGTTTTTTAATGTAATTTTTAAATAGAGTGATTTTTCAAGAGGTCTTATTTCCACTTGCGACCTTGAACAAACCTAAAGAGATTTATCGCCATTATCATGCTGAAATGCATTTCCTTTATATTTCCAAGAGAAACTGGTTGTTAAAAATAACAGTTTCCCACAAAAGTACAAATTTCCAGGTAATTTAATAGAATAAATATGGGAACAAATCTAGTTTACGGAAGTAGCTCCAAATAAAAAAAAAATTATTTTGGGTGATAGAAAATTGATTTTTAAGAGAAAAATATTAAGTAAAAAAATTGGCGGCGACGCTTATTTTCAGAGTTATGGACCTACAAAATTTTTCACATCTTATACAATTGACTCTGATAGTTAGTTTTTTTTTTATTTTATATTTGTTATTTTTGTTAAATATTACTTAATTTTAATTTTCGTTGAAAATAAATGACAAAAAAATTAAATAATTTGCACATTAATATCTTCTAATTTGCCGGCCTTAGGCCGGGGTCAAGGATTTCATCCTCTATGGTATAACAAATACTGGCTTCGCTTACTAAGACTTTCTATATAGCCGGCCTTCGGCCGGGCTCAAGGATTTCATCCTCTTTGGTATAACAAACACCGGCTTCGCTTACTAAAGACTTTCTATATAGCCGGCCTTCGGCCGGGCTCAAAGATTTTATACTCTGTGGTATAACAAACACCGGCTTCGCTTACCAAAGATCACCATGTCATAGACATTTTTACAAGCTTTCCAATGATACCAATATCGACCACATTAATTCACAAATACTATCCACCATCACACTTATATATTAAAACTTTATGGGTCCGTAACTCCGAAAATATGGGTCGCCGCCAATTTTTTTATTTAATATTTTTTTCTTAAAATTCAATTTTCTATCACCCAAAATAATTTTTTTTTTATTTGGAGCTACTTCCGTAAACTAGATTTAAGCCTAAATATGTCCCCTCGAAAAATCACTATTCAAATATACCAACAACAGAACTTACTATAAATGTTGATAACAAGACCAAGTTAACCTGCCCTTTTGAATCTCCGTAATAAAATTGTTTTTCATCTTGTGTCCAATGCATGCAAGTCACCTGGACAGATTGGTCACTACACAAGTTTGTGAAAATGACTTGTGGAGCAGTCTGTGCTGATAAGTTAACTACATATACACAAACGACCGAACGCTGTGTAGAAAAGCCAACAAATTTTTCATTGGCCGATATTGATAAATGATTCACTGCTCCATGTTTACTAGGAATGAGGTGTAAAAATTTTCCCCTCCTGTTGAAAAGATACAATGACCCTGATGTTGCACCAAGCACGATATAGTTTTCAGATATATCAAAGCATGTGTACTGTGAAAAGAAAAATAAACAAATAAACGACAATAGTACTTAATCCAATTGTATTGATTAGCCTTTTTACCTTGATGCGGTTGCTATGTTTAAGAGGTTGGTGAATAGCCAGAGAATAATCAATAAAGTTGGTTAAACAGTATAAATTCATTATACAATATAGTTTCTTTAACAACGTATCGTCAATTTGACTGCTGTTCCAGTGAAAATATTTCTCTATTTTTTTGTTGTCACTCGGATAATTCAAAAAAATTTAGCAGGATTGTTTATCTCCAATGATTAAAATTGAAGACAACAGAGGTATCAAATTCACAGCACTGCCAATATCTAATGTATAATGATGGTATTTTGCAAGGGAGATCAAACAGGTAGTAACGGCTCTACAGCAAAAATATACTTTTTGTAAATTTACTTTTTAATTAATAACAGATTAAAAAATCTTAAATTTCTTTACCATAAATAAGTATAAGTACAATAAGTACAATTGTTTTATTTTTGTTTAATTTATATGCCTTTGTTCGTGGCATTATGTGTGTTAAGTTGTCTCTTTCTACACTGACGTCGATATAACTGATTCGGTACATTTTCAACTGTCAACTTCTGCATGTTTGTTATTATTTAGGGCTTCTATGTATATAAAACATATTATTGTATATATATATATATATATATATGACAAAAATGTTTTCCGAATATTTTATGGAGCTATACAACTTAGTATCAATAATTGTTTTATACAAATATATATATACTGTACGTTCTGTAATTGTGGTTTTAACTAATATATTATTTTTCAACCATTTTTAAATATTAGTATTATTCTTTAAATAAGCTTGAGGTCACTTTTTTATAAAAATCATCCAAATTTATTTTATCTCGATATTTCGTTGCCCTTTGGGTAACTTCTTCAGGAGGAAAAAATTGATAAACAATTTAAATAACAAAAATTAGCAAATTATTAGTCAACAATTTCTTTTTCCGTTTTGGTTTAAAAATTGTGTGCCGATTGAGGATTTAACTTTTTTTAAATAAAACTCCGGCACGTATGATGGTGTGGTGTATGATCGGCTTAAAGGCCTTAAAGTAGTCAACGGCGACTGTTAGCCGACTATGAGTTAGTCGCCTTCGTGTACGACGAGAATTTCAGAAACAAATGTCATAAATAATTATATAAAAGTTGCCATTTCATTTGTTTCGCTCGCAAATTCTTTTTTCACTGTTAATTTTTGGGTAATTTTGGGACAAATATAAATTAAATTGGCTGTAGAAGTCATGTACAGGTTTTGATGAACTTCATAGTAGTACGTGCACTCTGATTGTATATGTCGACGTCGAATTTCGTCCTAGACTAAAAGGAACGCTCTTGATTATGTATGGTAAAGCCGAATTGACGACTGCGACAATTTGTCCTAGCTTAATGCGCTCATTTTGTATCTACGTGTGTCGGATATAACGCGTTCTTATAGTTGGAAAATTGTGTAATGCTAATAAGTCTGCTCTTGGCAGCCCTACGTTGAATTTCTTTGCTGGATTCCAACCGTTTTCACTTTGCTATTAAAATTGAATATAATTTATTTTGGAAAAAGTTTGAATTATATGGTCTAAAGGACTTTTAATGTGTAATATAAGTACAACAGCAAAGAAATTGTTTTAATTAAAGTAAAATGCGGTCGTTATTCTGATTTTGATATTTGGTTTCTATCATTGCATTAATATATGTATTTTTCATGGAAAGGAAGTCTTTCCTTTTGCTTGTTAACCAGCTACAAAAGTTTCACATTTTATCTTCGTAAAAGCTAGTTTATTTTCTTTTTGAGGATATAAACAAAATAGATTTTGTGAACTTTGAATCGTTCGACTCAACTCATGTATGTATATGAATTAAATTTTAGCCTAAACTTGCATTATTGATTTCCCAAAACGAAAGAAGAAATTTATATTGTGATAAGTATATTAAAACAGTTTCAGATGTGTACTTTGTTTTCGTGCAAATGTGAGGGTGCTTTTATTTTCCGGTTCAATCGTGCGGAATTAATCGCCTAAAAGGATAATTTATATAAAAGCGTTAAAAAGCTGTCGTATATTATCAGACCCTTTCTATCCTTTTGAACATCCCAATTTTAAAGACAAAAATAGTTCGAACTTCTGCTCAAACGAAAAGGTACACCACGATCTTAAGAAATTTAATTTTGGTATGGCAGAACGTCCAAAAAGTTTATTCGCCGGTAATTACTTAATTTAGATTTATTCAGAGTGTTTTAATTATTTTATACGATTTTTTAACAACTGTAGGTCGGCCTCGTGTCCCTCCTAATGAATTAAACCTTAACCCGATCGCTGTGCGGCATGGACCATCATCTCAGTCGTCCAATTCTTCTGGTTCAGCTTCATCAACAAATAGTATTCCTCCGGTGGGTCTTCCTATGAGCATTCCTACAGAACGCACACGGGAACGTATTCGACAACAAGCATGCGGAAAACTTCAACTTGGTCCATGTCATGATGACGTTTATCAGTTTACTTCAGATGACCTGGAAGACTTGGGAGAAATCGGTCGGGGTGCATTTGGGGCCGTCAACAAAATGGTATTTAGAAAAAATGACATGGTTATGGCTGTGAAACGTATCAGATCTACTGTAGATGAAAAAGAACAAAAACAATTACTTATGGATCTCGAAGTGGTCATGAAATCGAATGACTGTAATTTTATTGTGCAATTTTACGGTGCTCTTTTTAAAGAAGGTGATTGTTGGATATGTATGGAGTTAATGGACACGTCTTTAGATAAATTCTACAAATATATATTTGAACACAAGAAACAAAGAATACCCGAATCGATTTTAGCGAAAATTACAGTTGCCACCGTACACGCACTAAATTATCTCAAAGAATATTTAAAAATAATACATCGCGATGTTAAACCCAGTAACATTTTGCTTCACAAGCGTGGTGATATTAAGTTGTGTGATTTTGGCATATCAGGACAGCTGGTTGATTCAATTGCAAAAACAAAAGATGCTGGCTGTAGACCTTATATGGCCGTAAGTAGGCCTTAAACAAATTTGGTGTTTGTCTAATATCATATATTATTTGTGCAGCCCGAAAGAATTGATCCAGAACGTGCGAAGGGATATGATGTGAGAAGTGATGTTTGGTCCCTAGGTATTACACTTATGGAAGTAGCTACTGGTACATTTCCCTACCGAAGATGGGATTCTGTTTTTGAGCAATTATGTCAAGTTCGTACACATTTCTATTAAAATTTTTCAGAAACTAATTTTTTATTGTAGGTGGTTCAAGGAGATCCACCACGTCTTCAACTGGGTCAAGAATTTTCCACCGAATTCGTAGAATTTGTGAATACGTGGTAAGTACATATGAATTTACTAAAATTTATGTTTCGGAAACTTTCAATAGAAACATTTATCAGAGTAGTGTTACGTTTACTGTTAAAGACTTACGTCATTTATTTCATTACTGTATTCTCCGTTTTTACATAATATCCCTTTTTGCAAAGGTTTTAATCAGAATTTTTAGAAATTATGGCCAGGTTTAAAGGGCACACTTCGGCTATTTAATTCGGCCCCGTAGTGATAACTTTGTAGAAACGATATAAACTTTGTAAAATATGATTTTTACTGAGCCGCATAATGTATTTCAATTGGGCACGTTATAATCTCGAAACGTAAATGAATGAAAATTGAATACATGATTTTAAAAATTTATTTTCAAAGCCTTTTGTTTGTTGAGGGTTTTTTAGCTAGTATATACATACATGCATTCCATTTGTGCTAATGCCAAATCATCAGTGGATCTTAAGCCATATTATTGAAAAGTTTCAAACCTCTTATCCTATACAAAAACTTTTAAATACTCAATCAATGAGAATTTCTAAAATTACAAAAGCATAAGCATAGTAGGCTTTCAAACTTATTCAAATTCTTTACAAAATCTTTGAAAAAAGATATCGAGGCAATCTCGATTAATAAATGTAACAAATATTAAAAAATTTATCATTTTATTTATTTATTTTATTTATTTATTTACTACATATACCCATTCCGCTTCGCTAGACCTAATTACCTTTTTCTATGGTGCTCGTTTCATATTTAATTTTTTTCCGAAAAATTCTCTTTTTCAATTTAATTTATTTTAAATTTAATTTATTTAATAAATTTTAAATTTTATACATGTGGCCTATTGTCAATAAAAATATATATTATATGTAAGTAATTGTTATTTAAATTGTGTGATGAATTTCAATGTTATCGGCCTTATGTTCAATCTAGAATTACTTTCTGTTTTAAACAAAAAACAGATAACAATAAAATTCATTACACCAACGAATATCCATACAAAATTTGTTTTACAAACCAAAAGTATTCCCCATGAATAAGGTAGATATTAAATATATAAAATATATATAATGCTAGGTAATTCAGCAAACGTTATTTTGCCATATAACTTATTTCTAATGAACATTTTGGTTAATTTTCCAGGTTAAGAACCATTCTTACCATGTTTTAAGTTATGGTAAATTGGAATTTTATGTATATGGAAAAAATTGGCGTAGAATTTATTGTGGTCCATTCAAAAATATTTTACTGCTTAGGATACGTACATATATTATATGTCTTAAATTGCTGCAAAATCCGTTGAGAAATAGAGCTTTTTATACCGACTGCAGCGCCATCTGCCTGGTTGATTTGTGAATCTAAGCCATACAGGGGCCACCCAAACGCATACAAAAAAATTCATTCAAATCTGTAGAGCCGTTTAGGAGTTCACTGACATATACACGTACAGTAGAATTGTATATATAAAGATATAAAATTAAAAAATAAAAATTAAAATGTTATTACATGTGTATAACCAAATTTTTAGCAAGTGATTACGATGATAACAGTTTCATTAGTTGTTTTTTAAATTGATGTGTGTTAACAAAAACGTCTTGATGAAAATTTTTATGGAAAACACTCCGTCTTAAATTTTTTTAAATAGGAATTTATTTAATTTTATTGAAATTATACACTTCAACAATATGCCGAAAAGTATAAAAAAAAATTATTTAGGGCTTCATTTTGTAAGATGAATCGTTTCTGAACTTTGTATGGAAAAAACTCAAATTGAAAAAAATAGTATTTTACAAAATGGAGCCATAAAAAAATTACGAAGGTTTTCGTTACTTTCGTAATACATATCAATTTCTTGAATTTTTTTTGTAATATATTTGATAGTTTTGAAACATTCTACGAAAAAAGTAACTACAAAAGTTTAATATTACAAATTAGTCATGATGAAATAAACAAATTAGTACATTAAAAAAATATTATGCAGACCTTTTAAACGCTCTTATTCTTAAACATATTTTTTTATAATTTTTACAAATTGTTTTTATCTATAAACACTTTTACGTGTTTTTGCGGTCTTTGCTAGAACCTCATTTTCGCTGTTACAATCCTGTAAATCAATCAATAAAATTGTAGGTTCTATAAAATTTGATAGTCCCAGTTTTTTTTTGCTACAGGTATATGATAATTATTATTTCCATATTTCATCAATTTTCTATTGATAAAAATTACAACATTCTTCTATAACCCCTTCTAGAGACTTACCGCAGGTTCTGCTTAACGTTGAAGTAAAGAAATATCAACACTTCGTTGAAGCCCAAACAGAATCTCAATAGGACTGTCCTCTGGTTATTCCAAAGTATTAACTCTGCACTCATATAACCTTCTCTTCGCGAGATAAGACGAGTGAGTGTTCAGGGTCGTTTTCTGAATGAACTCCCATGTAAGGAACATTTCCTTATTGAATTATTGTTGATCTCAATACATTTAATAATCGGATACACACATTCTGCTTTTTATCAAACAATTTAAGAGTTGACGCCCAACAACCCTTAAGCATGTTATGTAAACCATCATGCTTAGGATTTTTTTCGGTAAAATCTGGGTCATGTAGTTTACTCATGGAGCGACATGCATAAAATTTCTTGAATAAAATTAGATTAGTTTCATCCTGCCATGCAGAGACCATTTTTATAAATCTATCTGTACAATATTGGTGCCATTCGTTGGGTTTTTACCAATACTTTTGCTACTTTTTTTCTACATCTAGCTGCTTTACTATAAACTTTATTATTGAGATTGATTTTTAGTTAATTATGTAGAACGCTGTCTTTTTTAAATACCGCAGTAATCCATTTTCCTCCTCTAGCCTCAACTCTTTTTCCATGTGTTTTCAGCCCATTCGAAAGGTCTCTATGATTTATGGTTCCCAGGAGCCATAGTACTCGTGATTTTAGTTAGTTTTGATATAAGACGCTGGCGAAAATACAAAATTGTCTATCATAAATGATATTAATAGCTAATAATTACGAAATAACTATGAATTAATTTGATCAAAACTTATCTCTAGAATTAAAAAAATTATTTTGTTTCTATTATTTTTCTCAATCCAAACAACTGCTTCATTTATATGACAATAACATAAGATTGAGTTGATAAAGGATGAAATACAAATAGCTTATATTGCCGACGACAAGCACTATCAATTCACATATGTGCACAATAATAGGAATGGGTCTATCTTAAATTTTGCTATATTCATTTCGATACTTTGGAAAACACGTGATATTATATCGCTAGTTACTGCGATGTGAATGAATCAAAACACAAAGAAAATTATCATGATAACTTACGGACATGATCTAATTCATTAATTTTCATATTTTCCTTTACAGCGCACTGTAACAAGCTCACTCACCCTCTTTACTGTCTCTCTTTTTTCCCAGTTTAGTACAGAGACCATAATTATTTTTTAACCCAAGCGGGCTGGTATCTATACTTTTTCACCAGCAACCTTAACTACAAGAATTGCTTATTTTGAGCCTTAAAATCGTTTAAGAGATTCAAATATAAATATCAATAAGTGCTATGAGGAGTTCTTATATATTTCTACCTCTACAAAAAATTGCGTAATATTAATAGTGGGGCGAAGAAAGCTCTGCACCGGAGAAATGCTAAAATTAATTTAAAATCTTCGAAATCAAGGAAAAACTTATGACGATATTAAGGAACGATTATCGTACCCCCATTGAATTATTGACATTACTTTACTACATCTAAATTAGGGAGAGACTCACGGGTGCAAGCGCAAAACATTTAGAATGTATGACCTTTATATATTATATATTATTCGTAGGAAACAATTGGAAATAAATTAGTTATTAGAACCCAAAGAAAAGAATCATTATTGACAAAGAAAGAGGCAAGTGTCTACTTAAGGTTTAAACAGGAACATATCAACCGGCCGAATGAAAAGTGTAGGATCGTATTGTGGACTTGAGAGCAAAATGATTTTGTTTGGATCTAGACGGTATGTCCGGCTCCTTCCCAATAAAGTATGTAAAGAAAAATACACAAGCGGAACGGTAAACTACGGTGGTGCCAAAGACACGAGGATAAGGATATGCCATGGGTTTCCTTGTTTCCTGACCTGTACCCTATTGAACATCTATAGTACTTAAGTATTTTGTCGAAAAATTTCAGGTTTCTTTTTTATTTTATTTTTATAAATACCTTGAGATAGCAAAAATTTATGCAAAAGTTACAAAACTTACCTTAATACTCAAAAATTATTTTAAACTTGGGCAATACGTTAATGAACGATTTTCCATCAAAATTTTTATTGAAATTTGAGTTACCTATTTTTGAATGCAGCCTTTCGCTATTCAGCCTCATTGCGGTTTTCGCATGGGAAGAAAGGTGTACAGAAAGTAAAAAATAGATGCGATAAAAGTTATTACATATTAACAAATATACAAAACACTTCATTAGATCGTGCCGTGCCGTGTATTTTTTTTATTGGAAAAATTAGAGTAAAATAAAAGTAAGATGTGGCTTTTATTTTTTATTGCAAAATTATATATTTGAAATTTGCAATTTCGCAAAACTATTTGCATCAGAAATTGAACTTCGCTTCTAAAAAGAGAACTTAAAACCATAGCAATTACTTGCTTTCCAAAATTGGAATCGCTTACTTATTCCTTCGAGAAGTGTCCGCCATTCCGCTAGTGCAGAAGAAATCAAATGCGTTTCGAATTTTAAAAACATTTGCCCACTTAGTAGACAAACTACAAGAAAAAGTTTAGTGACATATTTTTAATTACATCTTATTTTATGTAGTGACTGTTAAAAATTTTCAGTTTGCGTGTAGTGCAGATTTCTTCTATTTTATTTTTGTCCACTATTATTTAGTGCTACTCGTTGCGGACATTTGTTTTGTATCGCCTTCCGGCGTCAAGAGTGTCGTCTAACTCCATCTTCGTGTACTGCCCCCAAATTCTGTAATTTTTAACTTAAACAATGAATGCGAAAGAATTAATAACCACCAATTCTTTTGTATTTTATTTTTAATGTTTTTTACCTATGATTTTTCAACTTTTTCTATTTGAAAATACATATATACTTCCCAATTGGTTTCATTGTTTATTTTGTATTGTAATTTTTATATTAACCGTATTTGAAATGTTTGCTGTTGGCAATAAAATCTATTTTGCAATATTTATTTTACAGCTTAATTAAAAATGAAATTGAACGTCCAAAATATGATCGCCTTCTTCAAATGCCATTTATATTGAGGGGTGAACGTATCAACACCGATGTAGCTGCATATGTAACCGATATTCTTGAGGCTATGGAGCAGGACGGAATTACACAGTTTACCACGAATCAACCAGCCGAAAGTTAATGGAAGTAATGTTTAATCTTGTCTTAAACAAAGATCCCATAAATAAAAAACAACAAACTCAAACTTAAAAAAAACATTTAGAACAAACCGTAAAAGAAACCATCCCCTTTTAGAAAAACAAAGCCATTGTTGTTTTTTGCTAGTAAGTATGTATGTTAAAATATTGTTACAAATATTTTAACGAACCTTAAGAAGTGTAGTTTAAATTAAAATAAAAATTAATTAAGAAAAAATACATAAAGCTATAGGCTTTCGTATATAAAATATGAGAAATATTAAATAGAAAAACAAGAAGACTTTAAAAAGGTCACAAATAATTTGGAAAATTAAAGCTTAAAGTTTCGTAATGGTTTGCCTTGTATTTTTTAAGTAAAAATATAAAAACAATGAAAATACACTAATTATAATTTATGTAGCGTTTTTTTGGATAACGCAAGTCGCAACCAATAATTAATAGGAGGAACACCAATATAAATAAAGTGTGTAATAATGGGCCTAATTACGGTTGTCGAATTTTCGCCTTCGACTTCGACAAGTTGTACTAGATTAAAGAACCACACAGTATTATACTTTAATCTTGTCGACACTGTCGAAGTCGAAGACGAAAATTAGACAACCGTAATAAGGCAGAATACAAATCATATCGTTATGTAATCATTTTAATACAAATAAATCACTGCTTTCATAAACATACATAAATAATATGCATTTAATTTTAAGTCATTTCGAAATGGGAAATAATAATACAGATATGTGATGGAAATCGATTTCGCAAAACGAATAATTGCCAAATATATGTGCTGTAAATCTCACAATCTAGTGGAATCGAATGTAAGTTTGAATAAAATATTATAAATGTCTAAAAATTAAATTAATATCAGCTTTTAGTAAAATTTTAAATCGATCGGTTTCCCTCACATTCCTGAATGATAAATATTTTGCTATTAATTGTCCACTATTCAAATAAACCTTATATATACATGCTTACAGTAAAAAGTTCTTACTTAGAAGAGCAGGTTTTGATTAAAAATATTTATTTTATTCCTATTTATTTATACCGCTTTTTTTAGGTTTGCTAACATTGCAAATTGTACGAGTGTTTTTAGTTAGCACTTTTTTTCTAATATACAAAATACATACAAATGGCAAACAAAAATTAATGTTTTTACATTACCCAATGTAGTCGGCATTGGATAGGTTTCATGTTCAATCTAGAATTACTATCTATTTTGAACATAAAGCCAAAACCATTAGAATTCATCACACAAAAGTATTTTTTTGCCATCTTTTCAAATCCAATTCCGATTACATTGGATTCTGTGACAACCTTGAATATTCTACATGCAGTAGCACCTTCTACGAAATGTATGTCTTTATGAAATATTTTTCATGATTTCTATGAAATAAGTTTCAAGCTTTTATTGTAGAAGTTTTTGTAACTACAAAAACAAAATGAATCGCAAAATTTAGTGTTACATATTTTATTTAAAAGTAATTTGAGCAAAAGTATTCGACATTTGTACATAAATACATATGTAAATTGTGTACATGTATATACATTCATATGTATATAAAAAATACAAAACCTAATTTGAATAAATTTAACATTAGTTTTTAACCGACTTAAAAAAAATGAGAAAGTTATCAATTCGTTTATTCTGTCTTAATGTTTGTTCCATGAGAAGAGCCGATTCGGAAAATTGTTGCTATATTTAAATGGAGTCGCATCCAAATTGGTCCCGTTGTTTTATTTAGATTTTTTTAAATTATTGAGTAAAATCTGACTCGATTTTATTAACCGGAATTTTTAGCTGTGCAATAAAAAACATCATAGGATTTGCGTCAGAGTTACGTATTTACGTGCTTCAGATGTAACGGTTCATATCCAAACAGGCCACAGACTTTTGCTGTGATATGTGCCAAAGCATAGAAAGAAATAGCATTAAATTTTATTATTTTATATGACGTAGAGTATGATCTAGACGCGAAAATTAACAAAATTTCTATGGTTATATGAAAGTGATAGCAAATATTATTAGCAATTTGACTATCTCTTTCATATTATGATAGTAATTTTTTTCTTTTAAAATTAGTTATTTTAACAACACAAAATCCTTAGTTTTTCTGGCTTGTCAGGAGAAAAACCCAGAGTCTTGGCAGTAATCGAACCTTCGGCACCTACTCTAATAGCCTATTACATACAATTATTTTTCCGCCCAATTCCGAGACTAAAATGTAACAGTAATTTATGCTGGTATCGAAATTATTTTTTTATTTGTAAGTTAGATTTTATTCTTATTGTAAAATTAATATTTTATGATTCATAAATTTTATTTGAAATTCAGATTTTGTTCTTATTGTGAAATTAATTGAATATTTAACAATTCTTGAACTTATTTTAATATTTTTACAGATTATTAATCTCGCTATGCGAGCTTGAGTTGAGTGGCGAAATTGAACTACATACATATTCTATAGGCACACCCACATTTTTAAGCCAAAAAAGCATATCACCTTATTTCACCTGCTTTATGAATGTTTTGTTATAGAAACCAACTCGGTATTGCGATTTATTGGAATTGAAATCGATTATAATTTGAATTGGTGTCATGAAACTGTCTTGGCGTTGCCTTTATTCGAAAGTAAACAAAAATTGTGTTCAAATGAGTTGTTTCGTTTCGTTTACATTTTTTAGCAATATTTCAACATGCATTGTTACTTACCCCTTTTGATATTTGATAGCACGATATTTTTTGTTTGTTTTACTTATATTCTGTTTTATTAATAGTTAAGTATACAAAAGTTTTATTTGTTGAGGATAGAGATATATTATTAATAGACCTTAAACCATATTCTTGAATTTTCAAAACTCTAACCTTATACAGGAACTTTAAAAACTCAAAGTAGGATTGCAAAAATTAAAAAAAAGCTTAGTCAGTATAATTCCCGTACTGATTTCTCTGGACTGAAAACTTTTGGGAATTTCCGTAAAAAACTACCATTTTAAAGAACTTACTTACATTGTTTGTATGATCTCCATATGACAAAACTGTCGAATCTATCCTACCTTTCTTGACTTAAGATTAATAAGGGTCTGTAACAAAATTTTTGTAGATGAGAAGATATCGCTCCTTTATTGCAACGTAGTCATATCTAAAAAAACGTGATTTTTGAGTTAAGAATACAGAAATATTCATCGTTCTTCATCTTGTGTTAAAAATTAATACAAATGTCTTGTTTACTCACCTCTTGAGGGGAGAATACTTTTTTATTTTTCCATTGATGTGTGTAAATTAAAAACTTTAAACTCGTTTTTTTCAGATATGACTACGTTGTAATAAAGGAGCGATATGTAACGGATTGTCAAATACAACTATCTTTTAAAAATTTGAATAAAATTAACAAAACTTGATTTCTCTTGGTATATTATGGTTTAATTATATATAACAAAGCTGGCTTCGCAGTAACTTATACTGTCAGTCCAACTGTCCAAGACTGTTGACGGATTCTGGTTCTATCTCATTACATTAAAGGTGTGGATCACTTCTGCATTATTCACATATCTTCAGTCCTTAACGGCGCCCCTTTAGAAATAGCCTAAAGGGGTTGATCTCAATTTCGAGGCAGCCAATTGACGGCAATTTTAAAAATTGTATGGCTTTTAAGAATAAAGAAAATGCATTTATATCAAAACTACTGTTTATTAAAAATATGTACAAATAATATATTGATTTATTCAAGTATATTCAGGAATATGTATGTATGTGTGTATATAAATATTTAATAAATTTGCTTATTTATCAATTATTCCATTGTTTTTATCATCGTCAGTATAAATTTTAATTGTATCCGGAAGTGAGTTCATAAAATCTATCTCCTCTTCTTCATTATCTTCATCTGCAAACAAAGCAACACGATCATATGAATATGCTGAATTGGTTTCATTATCAATCCCTTTTCTTAAACAGTTTATAGAACACGTTCTTTTTTGTCTAAACATAACATAAAAAATAACTAACGCAATTACAATAACGAAAGGAACTAAAATTAACAAAAATAAATTTGCATTGAATTCACGTGTCGATAGGTTTCCAAAAGCATTTCCAGAACTTCTTTCGGATAAGTATATGCAATACATATCACTTGTATGTGCCATTCGCTTCAGTTGACTTCCAAACGGACAAATGCTGCATTGTGAACTAAGAGGACCATAACATCGTAAGCATGATTTATCACAGGGCTCGCAACTTATTGTTTTAATAATTTCAACTTGGGAATCAGCTGTATTCTGATTATATTCACTTAGCTCATTTATAATCCGATACAAATGCTTGCTTCTCTTTTTGCGGTCAATAGATTGCAACTCTTCATCATCCTGCAAGTTAATAGCCCGATCTATCTCTTCGTTTCTAAACTCCTCAGTGTTGCCAGTACGATTAAAAGCGTAAGTGCGAATTGGGCATATGTCATAACATCGTCCTTTGTAGAAAAGGGTAGGGGGAGCACAAGCTATATTAAGTAATAAAAAAATAAATGAAAATTAATAAAACATCATATTTACATACATACATATGTACACACACTAATTACAGTGTACTAATTGCTAGAATTGAAAAAAAAACTATTAAGCTAATTTTTTAAATTAAATTAAATATGCGTTATGTTCCTTATATTTCCACATTATAAATATAATAAAAATAGCTCCATACCTTAAACACTATAACGTCAAAAGTCTACGCTCTTTAAAAGAAATTTGTAATAATGTAACTAACAAGTTCTCTAAGCGTATTTTGCAGTGATTTGATTATAGTCTTGCAATTTTGTGCATAATGATTTTTATTGCCAGATAATGCCATAGTGCTCTTTTTGATTTATATATGGTAGTTTTAAGGTTTGAAAATACCCATCCTTGGTTCTTTATATAAGACTCAAAACTAAAAAAAACTTAGCGGTATGCTTTGGGTCTTTGTTATGTTGTAAGTAACTTTGCTCAGCCAGTAGTCACATGTACCCACATTTATCACGCTTGACAGTTGCTACCATATCTTCATTAGACTGCTTTTCACTGGCAAAGTTTACTTTTTTTTTGTTGGATAAACATGCAAACATAACACACACGCAACCAAATACAGGTGTGTGTAAACGACGAACGAAGAAGAAAGCAATGTCTGTACTCACCCCATGCTTCTTTCCCTTCTCACCTACAATCGCATGGCTTTGCAAAGTAAACTTTGCCTGCAGAAAAGGCAGCGATTCCTAACTTCTGGCTGTCCTTTCATTCGCGAAAAGCAAAATTTGCACTTTTTAAACAACAGAACACAAATTGCTTGGAGGTCGTCAGACAAAATGGAGAATATTTGATGTTAACGGTCAAGCGTAGTAGATGTAAACCGATTACATGGGGTTCATACCAGCAAGAGGTGTTGGCAATTTTGAACTGATCGATTCGACGAAACATTTAATATAATTTGTAAACAATTGAGATAACTGCATGTGATTTTAATTTTATTAAAACACGAAAAATGTTCATACAAAATGTATGGAAAACGAAAAAAATCGTAACCACGAAGTACTGTATACTCCTTTTCGCTTTAATAAAATATTCAAGTTTATTTAAATTAAAATGAGATTTACGAGTACATTTTTATATATTTAAAATCCATTTTAGATATGAAATTTATATTAATCGAGATTGCCTCGATATCTTTTTTCAAAGATTTAAAAACTTTTGTTTGTTGAGGGTTTTTAGCTAGTCTATATACATGCATTTCATTGGTGCTTAAGCCAAATCATCAGTAGACCTTAAACCTAATTTTTAAATGTTTCAAACCTCTTTACTTATACAAAAACTTTTTTTTTTTTTTTTTTTATTGAGTTTTTAAAAGTTTTTGTATAAGTAAAGAGGTTTGAAACATTTAAAAATTAGGTTTAAGGTCTACTGATGATTTGGCTTAAGCACCAATGAAATGCATGTATATAGACTAGCTAAAAACCCTCAACAAACATTTTAGATATATATATATATGTACGAGTATGTTTATCTATGTATATCCTAAATATATCTTGTATGGTTGCATACAGTTTTCAAAGAAATCGTGGTTACACTTATTTCGTCAAATATTTGCCATGCCTGCCCCTACCTTTAGAGTTTAGCTACAGCTGCTGTTTTTACAGAGGATTGCTTTCACATCGAATGGAAGAAATAGAGGTAAGTGAAAACAACTTTTTTAATTACACTAAGGCATGTATTTACAATCTTCAGTTAACTAACGAAGTTGGTTTAACTTAAAACTTTTCATATAAATATCATTAATTAAACCGTCATCATTAGTTAACTAAAGACTGTAAATTTAGGCCTAATGGGTTACTTAATTATATAACTAAATACATACTATATATGAATGTTCTTAGAATTTGTTTGTTTTCATTATGTTTAAAATATTTACGAAAGATTGTTCGACGTAAATCCTTTATATGTATATATTCCTTCTCTTTCGAAAGCTGTTTAAAAATTTAGAATCAGTGAAAAAATACTTAATTAAGTTTTTTATTTTACGAATCCTTAAAAATCATTTTAATCGATAACTTCAATTTCTGAATTTACTAATTGCAATTTCCAAAAACTGCAAAACGATATAATCGATTAGACCAAGAACCTAGACTAGGTCATTAAAAAAAGTATTATCTGGTAAAAGGACATAAAACAAAAGCTTGGGAATTGATAAAAGAAATGCAATAAATAAAAGGAAATAAAATGTTAATTCAAACAAAATAGCGAAAACATGCTTTTTTCAAACTTAAAAATAAAATTTTGAAATCAGCCACCGATAAAAAATTCAAAAAATAATAGAAAGAATTAATTAAGCATTTACAAATGATGTGTTATTGAAATGAATATCACAAAAAAACGCGATTTGAAGTGAACTATGAAAATAAGTTTTAAGCAAATGTAAAACAAAAGGTTAAAGCTGTTTATTAAATACAAAATAAAAACGAATATTCGCACACCATGATCATCAATTATCAGCTTAAAAATTCCACTCACCTTTTATTTAGGAAAAACATCTTACTTACTGACGGCCTTTATTTATTTGGAGTGTAAAAATGCAGTAGCACCACGATTAGGAGAAATGAAACTATTTATTTAAAATATCGTTTCTGAACCGCTGACCTAAAGCGGCCAGTTTAGAACGATGCGGTAACTTATTAAGCATATTTTCGCTTACCTTGTTATAAAAACAAAAACTAATACCATTTTTATGTTAGCAGTTATGTGAAAACATTCATTCGTCAATTTTTATTTTAATGCTTTTAAAATTACTATAGTGTATGTATGTATGTATATATTTTTTTTATCGTACTATAGTGTTATGTATTTACTTTTGTTTTCATAATCTTATGTTTAAAATTAATATAATAATATATGTATGTGTCTCCTTTTACAAATTTTATAGTTAGCTGTTTGTTATTTTTTTTCATTATATTTTTATTTAAATTTACACACGTTATTATTTAGTATTTCCATGATTTATCTTAAATTTATTGTGTATTTTATAATTAATGTTTTACTAAACTTTACTTTCCCTATCTTTTTTTCAATTTGGCGTTTGTTTTAATTTATTCTTAAGTACCATTTTAGTAAAAAAAAAATAAACTATATCATACTCATAATAAAAAAAATTGTCTATTTTTATACTTATGATAAGTATACATATGTATGTATGTATGTATGTATGTAATTTGTGAAATTACATATATGTATTGTGCTATGACATTTTGTTATTTGCTTTATTCTTTTAAACTAAAACAATCAAGTAAAAAACGAACTTTTCGTGTGCGTACGGCTCACAACCAGATCCTGTATTAAGTATACACTATCAGCCCAATTATGAATTTAAGGGAGTTTATCCCTACGCAATCATTTGTTCACGGTCAATTTATAAATATTTTTGACATTTTATTTTGCGCAAACGCCAAAAATAAATTTTTAAGCTATTGCAAAGCTTTTATCGCGGGCTTTGAGCGCGGCGACCACGCTCAAAAAGTGTAACTTGAATTAATATCAAAGAAAAAAAATACTGCATAAATAAATATTTATAATTGCATAAGTTGATGAAAAATGCTATGCAATAGCTTTTCCGCGGCAGTCCCCGAGTGACACACGTCTTTTTTTATTTAACAATACGTTTACGTTTTTACTTAAGATAAGTGATAAAAATGAAAAAGTTATTAGTATAGCTTTTGCTATGCTTGCGAACGCACTTTCCACAATCATCCGGCCCAATTTTGAATATCTGCATTGAATTTTCCATTGTGGAATGATTTTGTTGTTGAGTCAGACTGATTGGCTTCTAGCGCATTTAACTTAAAAAGCACTTAAGTCATTGTTTTATGACAATTTTTACACTAAAATTGTAAGAGTTATTTATGCATTTGCTCCCATCAAAATGCTAATATTGAGAATGCCTACTTTTTCCCACAGAAAACCCTAGGAAAATTTTTATTCATTCCCAAGGGGTATTTATTCATAATTGGACTGTATTATATAATATATGTACATAAGTACATCGACTTAAGAGAACAACTTACACACAGATCAATTTGTTTTATAAAGATTCCAAAAAATTTTGCGAGTCTAGATATAACCGTTCGTGAGCTAGATCTTAGACATGAAATGGGTTTTTTATATTTTTCCAAGGCAAGACATAAAATTTAAAACAATATTTCAAAGTTCTTTCAAAGGCGCGTTTAAAAAAGTATAAACATGTTCAAACAATAATGCGATACTCCATAAAATTGAATTCAGAGTACTCGAATTATCTTTAGCAGCATCATAAAATTTACGTTTAGCACGGTTTTATATGAATATCACATTTCTGATGGTACGGCTGGAGAAGTTTTATAAACGATGTATTATTTTTTATATCTAGTCTTGGAAGAAAGTACAACAAATTGCGAACAACTAAATAAAAAATAGAATTTGGAGACATGGTCCACCTCACGTATAGTCATCGATATACCCTCAAAATGTTTTAGGAAACGTCTTAACTTTTTGTTCGTCTATAACTTTAAAGGATAGAAAGTAAGTCGCTTTAATATACATTTGTGGCGCGGCGTGACAAAAGGTGCTTGATCTTAATAGAGACCAAATATCGCTCAAAAGTATCTAAAATTACCAAAAATATGGCGGTTTGAATTTATAAGTTGAACAATTATAGTTTTGAGATAATTGAGCTTAAAGTTGGCCAATATATTTGAATTATATAAGTAATACATGAAATTTGCTCCTAAGCTCATGTTTTGTCCTGACTCTTGTAAGATAAGGATCCTTTTCTAACGTCGCGTCACATTTTCTGATCTTATAGTTGGTACTTGTACTTATTTGACGATATGCAATGCTTCAAACAATTTCGAAAATTTTTATATAGAATTAATACTAATCCTTAATCTAATTTATGGACTGAGTGATATGTACAAGATTTTGATTCGAAAGTATGTAGATTTTTCTAATAAAACTATAATCGGTATTTTTAACGTTCTTTAGATTATTGTGAATGTGTTGTTCTTCTTATTCTTCAATAAACATGTTTTACTTAAAAGTGGCACTAAAATGATTACTTGAAGAAGAAATAAAAATCACAAAGTGAAGTTGAAGTATTTTAAACCTTTTAGAACGAATTAAATAGAGGGACATGTTCGATTCTAAAGAACTTAAGTGTGCTCTGCATGTTTGCGAATAAACTCACCTTTTAGTCATGATCAAGAAAAGAAACAATATTTTAAAGAAATTTCATGGACGCTAAAATGATAACAACTTCATGAAATTTTCACTAAAATTCTCGGACTCAACGACACCACTAACCAAGTATATTAATCAAGTTTAAACTCATTATTCCATATTTTGATTTAATAATCAAGTGTTAACTTTGAATAAATAATAATTTTCTATCAGCGCTAATTAAACCGCTTATTTACACTAAGAAATCTGGTAGCACTAACCTAATAGCTCTGCATGATTTTTTTGGTAACAAATCGTTGGTTTTAGTGCACAATAATTTAAATGAAAAAAAAAATTCAACTACAAGTACTTGTTGTATTGTTATGCATTTTCACAATTATGCGTTGTTTACACATTTTGCACCGCACATTGCAAGTACTCTTACCATTTATTGGCAAATGTTGAATGTGGACTAAATTTGGTTATTAGTTTTTCAAATTTGTACTTAATTTTTAAAGTTACTGTATTAAAAAGTTTTAGTGAATGGCAAGTACAGTACAAACGATTTAAACGATTCAGTGGATAAGATTTTCACAAAATAATCAATCATTCCATACGACAACTTTCTGAAATAAATGCACGAATCTCAGAGATAGAAAATACCGTATTATTGTACATTTTCAGTACTTTTTGATTTGGAAACTACCAACGTATTTACGCAACAACGTAAATATAAATTATGTATGCATAAATTTTTCACACAATTCTGAATTCTTAACTCAAAAATTACGTGTTTTTGAGGTATGACTATGTTGCAACTTAAGTGTGGTTATTCCAATACAGACAGTTGACTAAGTAGACATTTTTTATAGAAATCACTTAGGAATTTAGTACTTTTAATAGAAAAATTTCTGGAAAAAATATAAATTGATGCTAAATGTACCAGTAAAAACACAAAAAACCTATTAGAAAACTCTCTGAATTGTCGATTGTCAATCAATAAGGAAATTTTTATTATACTCGTATCAAATATCTTAAGAAAATTTTACTCATAATAAATATTCAATACAATATGTTGAGCACCTGATTAAAATCAATTAGAAAAATCTAGTACTTTTCTCAGATTTTCTGACCTGGACCCGGCTATTGCCCTAGGAAATTATAGATCATTTACAAGATCTAAAATAGAACATGCTGCCCTTTCACTATCAAATATTTCTAAAAAACTGACTTATTTTATAATTGCCACAAGAGAAATTGCAAAATCTTTTACCCATAATCCAACAATCACTACAAACTTATGTATATCCAAATCCTGAAATAAGCATTAAGTTCTAAAAGGGCATATGTGACTGTATATTAAAAAAAATCAATCCAACCCAAATGCTATAATGTATACCTCAAATTATAGTGGATGTAACGGCCTTAGAGGGGGTAAATGTTTTTTTCAAGAATTAAAAATAAGCAACACATATTTATTTTTTCTATTTCTCGATATGTTTGTCAAATAATTGTGAATAATTATTTTAACAGTTTAAAGAATTACCGAAACAAATAAATTATTTTTTTGTTCCCTATAAGAGTATAAATTTACACACATTTTATATTGGCTAATTAGAGAGTTCGTTAAAAGCTAAAACTCGTAGACATTGTCAGTACTAATATTCACTAGGTACATACTTCGTAACAGCAAAATGCAGTTCATTCGCGTTTGTTAAGAAGGGTGGGTATGTTGTGATTAATTATATTGTTCTAATTATGTGCATTTGCGAAGCCGGTTTCAAATATATTTATACACACTATGATCACTGCTGTATATTTTTTTACAAATTGGAAAAAACTAAAGAATTTTAACAAAAAATATATCTATTTTATTGTACTTTGAGCATAGAAAAAAATCTAATTTTTTGTGTTTTTAAATTATAAACATATTAATATTAATTTAATTAAAATAAGTAACAAATAACTAATATAAAGTATATATGTATGTATGTACTTAATAATAATAAAAATATTGCACATAAGTAACTTCGATTTCATACATCTAATAATAGATATATGTATGTATGTATGTACATAGTATATTGAACTTTATTGTACTTTAATGTATACAAATGCAAATCTAAACATATAATATACGCATGTACATATGTATACAAGAATTGCTTATATACATAAAGAGCTTTAAGCTTAATATTTTAACTAATCGCTATTTTTCCGACTTAAATTAATTTTCGATTGTATATTTGACACGCGCGATTAACTTAATTATGATTTTATTTTTAGGTATTTAATAAATGTAGAGCTTTAAATATTTGATTACAGAAATTAATTGAATTTTTAAAACTTTTTAGAAAATAATATACATATGTTCCAATAGAAATTTTTATAAATATTGGCCTTGTCTGTTTATTAATTCCTCTTTTGAAGGTTTAGACTAGATCAAATTTTTACAACAGCAGCGTTACGTTGCACTTCTTTTTCACTATCACATCATATAACATTGACGCTGCTGTTAAAAAAATGTATCTAGCGTAACCTACGAAAAGTGAAACTAATAAATTTGCATAGTTAACATAATCCCGTCTTAACATCTCTTAAAAAATCAGGAAAACAATAACAATTGTTATAAAAATTTCGCTTTACAAATAATTATATATTATCTTCTAAGATTTGAAAACTCACTTAATTTCCGTTACTGAATAAATACATGCGGAACACTTTTGTTGTTTAAAGATTTATATTTATTAAATTTACAATATTAAAATCATAATCAAGATGTTTACTGTTTTGCTAAAAATCGTGTTTCTCTTATTGCTCGTGATATACGCAGGTAGTCACTAAAAAGCTAATAACAGCCAGCTCATGTGGTTAGCGTGATCACGCATGATATTGATTAGTTTTTTTTTCAATCAAGTTAGTGTGCATGAACGCGAGTAAAAAAAAATTGGGCCTGAGTGAGCGCGCATGAGCAGATTTTTAGTGATTGTTTCGTGATTTTTTTTGCTTTATTGTAATTTTTTTCATTTAATTTCATGCATTTCATTGTATGTTTTTATTATTTTAACTTTACTTTTCTGTTTGTTTTTAATTTTAAATTGGTTTTAAGCATGATACAGTAATATGAAGGTGTACAACCACTTCTGACTTGAAAAAAAATTTACTAAAATCCCGATTATTTGATTTAATGATTTTCTGTAAATAAAGAGAAAAGTATTACTATAAACAAGTAACAAACCCCAGTTTTTGGATTGTACCTTTTTAATTTGTAACTAGCATTTGGAAAATCTAAGAAAAATGTTTTCGGAAGACTTATTTGTTAGGTGAAACAACAAACACCTCTAAATTTTTAGTTTTTTTTTTTTAATTTTGGAACATTTAAAGAAAATAAAAAGAAAACAAGAAAACCGGATTTCTCAAGTAGAAAAGGTAACACAATGTTTTAATAGAAAGTAATAATCCGCAAAAACATTAAAAGGTTAATATGGCGATGAAAGAGGGTACCTTTATATTATTGCGTTATGGTTTTAAGTTTTAAGCATAGACTGGTCCCAAAATGCAGCACAACTCTTAACGGCATAGCTTCGCTAGCCCCTTGTGAAGCGAGTGGGAGAAGCGCATTTGAACGATAAGCAATATGTGTGCATCGAGTCTATAATCTCAATGTGTGACAGATAATAGTACCTCAAATTAATGGCCCTTATTTTCGCCTCCTACTTTGGCAAGCCGTACTACATTAAAGAAGTACACAACATTTATTCTTTAATCTAGTTAAAATACTTAAATCAATTTGAAACCTTTTATTTCACCAAAATAGTAAAACTCGTTTTTTGTGGTGAAAGAGGTCAAAACAATTGGAGATTTGTACAGTGGCAGATATGAATACAATATGTACATTTTTCGCAGTAAGTGAAAAATACAAATTTCAGGTTAATACCCTGTTATTAAACAAGTGCATTATGAAAATAAATATTGAAACAGATTACAATTTAATGATTAATTGTATAAACACAACTAGGACAGACGACTAACTCGTCGGCAAGAATTCGTTGCTTAAATTCGTCAACTGAAACACAATAAAAATTTAACTTATACAAAAAAAATCCCAAAATCGGAAGCAAACGTTTTTAATTTTATGTAAGAAGCAATTTTTTTTATTTTATTTAAAATTTTTCAAGAATTATTTATTTATGTTTTTGGCTTTCTTATAAGTGTAGCGGCTTATAGTCAATATTATGCTTTTATGTCTTTCCGATGTTAACAAGAGTTTTTGTCATCTCTTTCAGTTTTAGCGTTAATAATAATATATTGTATGGTTTGTTCCCAATTTCGCAATTTTTTGCCATTTTCGTAATAGCCGGGAATTTTTTGCAACGTTTTGTACTTTTTACAGACTCAGCTAATTTTAACCAATATTTGACTTTGCGATATTTGCGACGTAAACGGTTTCTACGAATTCTTGCGTTTTCTATGAGTTTTTGCTATTCTACTAATTTTTTGTGATATTTAGGTAAAAACTTACTTTATTTACTAAACCATTTGAAAAACTAAAAAGAAAGCCGGCCACTACGCCAATTTAATCGTAGTTCGCCGACGCGAAAAAATATATACAAACCATCGCAGAGTTGTACGCACGACGAATTTTAGTCGACGTACTGATTGTGCGCATTTTTATATAAACATTTCGGTTATATTTTCTACAACGAGTAATCAATACGAAAAAATCGTCGTACGATCCAGTTGTGTTTATAGTATAAATCCCCGCACAATACAAAATCTTGCTTAAAACTGCTATGCAGAAAAATTTCAGACCTTGCCATGTCACGCCAACTCAATCACCATGCCGTGGATTGTTGTGCAAACTCAAACTTAGTGTCATTTCATTATTGCAAATTAGTCTCAAAAGCATGACAAGGCATGAACCTTTTCTGTATGCCACTCTTAACCAAGATGTCTTGTGCAGGGATTTAGTTTACACTACAATGATCGTAACAAAATGTATTAAGCTGTTACACATTTTATGGAAATATTAAGGAAACAAAATCAACAGTTTTCTTTACATTGTGTTACATACATATTCGATGTAACAAGAATCTTTTGATCATCATTTAAGTACAGATTGGAAACTATCATATCGCACCCTAAATTCTAAAGGGTCACACTCAAAATTGTCCAAAATTGACTTTTTTTCATAAATGAATTCACATTTCACATCTCTAATTACTTAAAAAATTTCATTCTCATCACTACATTTTTTAACAGGAAAAATCCCGTTATGTGTGTTTTTATGTTAATTGCATTGCTTTTGCACATAAAACAGTTTTTTGGCTCTCCTGAAAATTTAAGAATTTTGAGTTGTGACCCTTTAGTATTTAGGGTGCGATATATACTCGTATGTATATGTACATACGTATGTGCATACATGTATGTTAAGTTTTCCACTAAATTGTTTTTTCTAAAACATTACAAATTCAATAATTTTCTCCTAACGAGTTTATATTCATAAATACATAATTTATGTATGTATGTATGTATATTTACGGGGGCTGCACAATTTGGCAGCCTAAAAAAGTTAGTTGAGTAAATTAGCTGGTCAATCGGCAATCTTAGCCAATTTTAAGCTTAGCTGGTTAAATTAATTTATTTCAGATAACTAGTTAACAGCTAAGCCTGCTTAATAGCTAAGTTTTGTTTTGACTGTTTGAAGATTTATAATACACGCATAGATGCAAATAATAATAATGTAATTTTTATTGTAATAAAAATAGTACGTTAGTTAATATTTTATGCTGTTAATAATAAAAAGCATATCTAATGGATTAATCATAATACTTTTTTCTAATCTATGAATACACAATCTATGGACGGTATATAACTAGAAAATTAACTTCTCACATATAATGTTTTATTTAACCTCCGGCGGCTAGATTTACAATCAATATATTAACATATATTGCAGGAAATATCGAAACACACTTGTGCTCAAAAATATAGGAGGATCGGATCCGTGCCTAAAAAGAAACTTATAATTTTCAACATAAAACACAATTTTGTTTTAGTTATTTTTTGTCAATTTAATAATTAATTTCAAACTATTAAATGCATCAGTTATTTAAACTTATAGTATACGGAAAATATATATATTTTTTTTAATTAGCTGATCAAAATATTATTATGTATTTTATAATTTTTAAGATTTCAAGCTAAAAATTTTATGAGTATTTGAAATTATTCTCCAAAAAGTTAGATAATTTCAGTATTTGAGTCATGGAGTCAATGATAATAACACGACATAGTTGTAGCTGAAATTTACCGATCCTACAATCCGTCAGCAATTTTTTTTTAAGTTTTGATACTGACCACCAAATTATGAGAATGAGATTAAATCTGCAGTTACTGTTAAAGGATTTTAATTTCAAGTTGATTACACGTACTGCTTGCCAAAACAAATTGAATTGACAGCTGTGGGGTAGGCAAGTTGATAGTCAATATTCTTTTGAAGATGTTGTTTTCAAGGAAACAACACGAAATAGTTCTAAGAATCGCAACACATCATTATTTTAATTATTGTTATGTATCGCATTTTTGGGGCAGAATATTTGTAAAACAAAATACAAAAATTTATTCACAAGAATTGCGATCAGAACTTGAAAGAAATATTGTATTCAAGTTGCTGGTCAATTTCGAAAAATGTTACACACTTAGTAAAAAAATGCAGGTGTGTAGAAACTTGAAAGACACAAATTAAACGAATTACCTACAAGTTAAAATACAGAAGTTAACAGCTTTAAAAATTCAGCTAATATTCGTCCCTCATAGTCAAAATTGAAAACGCAATAAGTGTCCTTATAGTAGTCAGATTTGCAAGACGATTTTAATCATTTCCATATCATATCAAGTAGACTATCAGAAGTTCTTTTTTACTACATAACATAACTGAGACATAAATCTTACAATTAATAAAGAAGAAAAGGAAGGCCGCTTTGCTGCCGCTGAATACTTTTTCAACTAAAAAATGCAAATATATTATTTGTTTATTCCTACGGCTTTCAATCTCACCTATTTTCTGTTGTACCATGCGCATTGGCAACAGACCTATTAGTATAAAATGACTGGATTATAAAATGTATGTTTACTTTGTATGGGCAGCGCCATGCCCACATTTCAAATTTCATATTTTTTGTGTTATGCACATATCAACAAAGTTACTAACTCAAAATTTTACTCACCCTCACAGTTTTCAAGATGCAATGTAATATATGTATGTTTACTTTGTATGGGAGGATCAAGAGTTCAATCTTATACACTTTTATTTAATTTGCATACTCATACTTATAACAAATTACCCTATACAAAGTTTGAAGACTTTTTAGGAAAATTTATTCTTTAATTATACCATAATTACTATTCCTTTTGCTTCAATCATGTTTTTTTTATGTGGATGTACATATTTGTAAGACACTAATTAAAGGAAATTTTTAAAACCGTTCCCCATAAAATTTCCCAGATAAACAGTTATAAGCATTTTTTAAATTTTTAGAGTACCATGCTCACGCATTTAAAAAAATGTTTCTCTTCATCAGACTTCAAGGATTATAAAAAAAAAATAACTGAATTGGTCCAACTGTTCTCGTGTTTTTCCCTTAGCAATACATTTAGCAATTCAATTTTATTATATATGTACGTAAATACTCGTATTATTAAAAATCGTCAAGCAGCCAAAAAAAGCATTAGGCTAAGCCGGCTGGAAAAGCAGCTACTTTACTTAACTAACTTCTTATCCGGTTAATTTGTGTTCGCCTAATATTTACTATTATAAATTAAGTCTATAAAATATGAAAAATATTTGTTATTCTGGTTCTTAAAAAATGTTGCTCTTTTAGTGGAATAACTTAGCTTAAATAGTTAGTATGACTGTTAAGTAGGAAATTTAAACATAATATTATAAACAAAGACAAACCTAAGCACTGTTGATTTATTGTGGTTTTGACACAGCTTGTATTTGTACGGTCGTGAGTCATCATACTTGCTTTTCCAATCTGAAAATTAAAAAAATTTATATATGTAAAATGAATGTATGTATATATAATATGAGGCTAAAAGACATGTGTAGGATATACGGTTTGGAAAACGGGATTTCCCAAGCGGGAATGATCGATCACATTGGACACTACAAATGCTTAGAAACATAGTTAGGAACACTAGTAGGGTTTGTAATACTTGAACAGAAAAATAAAATCAGAATAATATAAAACTTAAATAAAACACTTAAAAACCCCGTCAGTTTAAGGTTACTACATACACACACTTTACCATTGTGATACTAAAGTTCATTTTGACCGTTTTGACGCCCTTGCCCCTTTTTATGAACCATTTTTCTAATTACTTATCTGTCTCATTTTTATATAGTTTGTCCTTATGAAGAACGCGATTTTTGAAAATTAATACCACTGAAAAAGATAAACTTTCGAATAGGCTAAATGTAAGTAGATAGTTGCGGATTCATGCTTCCATCTCTAAATTTGTTTGAAGCCAAGTTGGAAGATTGTACTAAGTGAAGATTTAATTTAAAAATAGTATGAATTGATTTTTTGAGATTTATTGTTGTATTGTTTTTTTTTTGTATATGTGACGCCTAAAATAGAAAGAGACCTAAGGGTAAAAACCGGTTTTGTTCAGGAGAGCCATTTTAAAGATTTAAATACGTGTATCTTTGGTGTACCATCACATCATAAAACGCGCATATCTCTGGGAGGAAACAATTTTGGGGCATCGGATCGGTCTCATTCGATGCTCAGATGTTGTCCACATCAAATAAAAAAAAGTGAAAATTGATTTTTTTACCCTTTCTCTATGCGCTGTCACATATATGTATATTGATACGATTAATTTGGCTCAAGTTCAAACCCGAGTTTACCCATTTATTTTTTCTAATTCTTTATTTCATTTTCATCTACCTATCTATCTATCTATATTATTAATAGGCAAATACGTTTTTTATATCCCTTTTACGGTCGTAATACTGAACCTATATTAGAAAGATATATGTATGTATGTTTTTAAACGGGGTTTTACGTAGATGTGCACCATCTGAATATTTTTTAAATCTGTTAGATATTTAGGGAGTTAAAGTTACTACTAACGCATACACGCTTATTAAACATTCATGTATCTGATTCAACTTGAAAAATAAACAAAGTGTGCAAGTATGCTTGTCCAATTTGCTTTTGCATAGAAATGATACAGAGTTTTATTTTAAGTTGTTTATTTAGAATGTTTTTCGTTTTTGTATTTTATCGCATGTATTTATGTAAATATTTTTAAGTATACGCTGTTTTTTGCAATATTACCACCACCAATGATCCAATAATAAGGTCTATGCATGGTCAGCTGATTATTTTTTGCTCATACCATTTTCATCATGAAGTTGTCAAAATTTGTTTACATTTTTATGGCGATATTGTTGTCTTTTATTTGTTTACCTTTTAACCAAGCATTGGTTTTGTACGTGATCAGTTTTGTGTAATAAAATATAATAAACATTTGTTTTGTTTGAACTAAAATACTAAAAACTATATAATTTGCGTGTAAATATACATACATATATTAAACAAAGATTTAAGTGAAAATTAAAAAAATGCGTTATTATGCTCTTTGCAGTTTTTGACAAACTCATGATGGTAGGGTTTTTATTGTTGTGTTTGTTGTACAGTTGCATACCCCTTATTATTATTGGATCATGACACCACCTGTAAAAACAATTCGACTTAGTACCACCCTTTATAATGAAAACAAACATAAAATATGAATAATTCTTTTTGTTTTCAATCTTAAAAACTGGATATGAGATTTTTGTCAGATGTGGGTTTTGGCCTCAAATCATTAAGGAAGCGAAGAATTAATATTGGACGATTACTGCTAAGGTTAAAATTGGTCCAGTAGTGTTATCTGTTATATAAATAGGCAAAGACACATTTTTGGATCGCTGTTTCTCCTTTACTTGCCAACCGATTTTCTTCATTTTTTACCAAATCGTAGACATTTTTGAGCTTTAGTGACCCGACTATATATTATTAAACTATTATTAAATCAGTTCAGTATTAAAGGAATAAAAGGCTCCCAAAGTTGGCACCACTGCAAGTGCTAAAAATACACACGTATTGGAAAGTATTGGTTCAAGTAAAAACATGAGCAAAGCAAAGCAAAGAGTGTTTAAGAGTACCTACACATGTGCATGAGTAATAAGATTTTTGCTCTTCAATTGAGTGAAGTTGAAAAAGAGACCAGAATTGAAAGACATCAGAATTAATTATGGATGTACATGTTCATTACGTAGTACGTAATAATAGTTACTTCCGCCAAAATGTATTAAAAAAGTTTAAAGACAACAGAAAAAGTTTTGTAGATATTTTTAAGAATTCATAATCTGAACATTTTTAATATGTATTCAGGTTATAAATGCAAGCAGCCTTTCTCTCGCAGTTTCGTTTAGTTGTCTTGATTCCTTTGCGAGATATCAAACTATTTCCAAATTATAAATATATATCTGTGGTAATATTGAAGAGTAGCTTATGTCGACATAAGGATGAATTGGGTTATTGCATTGGGAGCTTTATATAAGTCTAGGCGCTTAAATTTATTTAACCGTTTTATGAAACCTTAATTTTTGACCAAATTATGTGCACTTACTTTTTAGCTTAATTCTTTTCAAACAAAATTACAGTGGTCAAAACATCGTATATCCACATAATTTTGTTTACATATTCTCATCTTTCCTAAATAGATTATTTTCAAACACCTTATGCTTAAAAAAGACTTTTAACGAAATATGATTCATGCACACAGTAATATTATGTTTAGTTAAAGCTACGCATTACATTTCAACAGAAGCGCTCAAGTTAACTTAAGGTTCATTAAAACGCCAATCATAGTATCGAAAATTACCTTAAGTAGAAAAGATGTCAAATCATCTTTATTTTCCAACACTTTTTCAAAATTTATACATTTGTTCTCTAATAAATTTGATACTAACATTTTAGGTTACTTATATTAAATAAAAAACAATTGGAATAAAAATTACACTAAATTTGTGATATTTCAAAACTTGAATTTTTGACTTGAGCTATTATTCCATATGAACACAGATATGTATGTGCATGTTTAACATAAAATAAAGATTTAAAAAATCCTTAGGAGATAGGCTGCATCATGTTAATAGGTTCTTCTAATAGAATGCCAAATTTAAGCTCCATCAGACTTAGAGCAAATGATATCATCGCTTCACTAACCAACCATTAAAAGGCTGAGTAAATTTTCTTGAATCATAACTAAGAAAATCCCTAAATATTAGCTTCGTTTTGAAAAACGAAAATGAAACATTTCTAAACGTTTAAAATTGGTATGTAAAACATTAACAATTGTTTTTGAGTTTTTTAAATAAAAATTTGAAATGTTTAAAAAAATTTTAGAAAATGAAATGAAAAGCCAAATTTAAAATACCATACGAAATTCTCTAAAGGCACTATACTTATAGCTATTTCGCATAAAAAGCTTTGAAAACATCAATAGCTCAGGTTCACGAAAATTGTCACTCTGCCTTTGTTTACCGTGTGATATTGAAGAATTCATAAATTTTGTTTCGAAATAGGTGAAGTTTAGATAGTGCTGAAGGGAGAACCGCAACCTCGTTTGGTCCGTTTTTTACATGCTTTGTAAATGAGTTTGCTTTGAGAGCCGAAAAAATTTATTTTATATAAACGGAAAACAACACATTTTTTGGAGAAAACGAAGAAATGTAGTTTCTTACATGTTTCAAGTTCAGATGCGTGTAACTTTTTAACGAAACCATATATCCGAATCCAACTTTCTGCATTCTGTTTCCAAATTTTATACACAATAGGCCTTTTTGCAATTGCCGAATTTTCGCCTTCGACTTTGAAAAGTTGTACTGGATTAAAGAAGCACACATTATTCTTTAATCTATTACACCCTCTCGCAGTCGAAGACGAAGAATATTTTAGTTTAAGTTAATTTCTTTTTTTTTGTTTCCGGTTAAAATAAAATGCTTGAAGAAAATACACAAAGTATTATTTATATATTTACCTGTTGCATATTATTCCATTGATCAGTCGGTTCATAGTCAATATCATTATGGATCATTTCATTTCTAAATGAACTGTATTGCTTAGAATTTGTGAGTGTTGGATCATCTGGTTGTGCAGGAGTGTTCGTTCCATAAAATATCAAATCCCATTGCGTTGCTTGTGCTAGAAAAAGGTTAAATGTGATTTAAAAGAATGAAAAAGAAAACTCTAATATGTATATATTTGTGGATACATATATATGTATCTACATACATACATATGTACGAATGTTTATTGATGAGTTGATTATGGATAGCACGCGTACTTCAGTAGCGTTGCAAGAGGGAAATGAAAATTTTAAGTTGAAAGAAAAGCACTAAATATTTATAACAACCAAAATTATCAATTCTCAGTTGACATCCGTAATGTTGTTTTGAGCAACTGGCAACTAAACTGAGGTTCGGTTGCCATCCATAATCGACCACTAAGTAGACCACCCAAATATGCAAATGTTTATTTTCGCTCTGCTCCGTTTTTTTTTTATTAATTTCTTAAATGGATGTTTCTTCATAATACTTGTACATTTTTCAATCTTGTATTACATTTTCTTTAAAATACAATCAAAAGTACATTCATGAATAATAAACATGATTCACTCTGTGACATCAGCCCAAGTAAATTTGTAGTAAGGCTTTAATTTAAACGACCTTCGCTAAAATTTTAATAGGGATAATTAGAATCAGTTTACATTATTTTGTACGCGGTAAATTCCAGAAGGACACAAAAAATATGACGATTCTTCTGTCATTTAAATAACCGATAATCCCAAAAAGTAATTACCTAATTAAGATTTTATTTTCCGTTTTGCCTTATTAAATACTTAAGGTACCTATTTGGAAAGACCAAAAAATTTCTATATATAAATGTGAAAAGGAGTACGAATGTAGCGTTCGTCACGCAGTATTTTCAATAATAATATGTAATAATTTGTTCAATTCATTGTTATTGATGATTGTTTTCAATTAAATTTGAAAATTTTATTTTGTAAATGTCAAAAAAAATCAAACTGATTCTCGAGTACTAAAAATTTATATTTATATTTATTTTCGCCGTGGTGGCTGTTGTTTTCACATTTTTTTTACTTGTGGTTTGAAATGATTATTAGTTCTAGAGAATAAATAATGCGTTGTACTAAAGAAATATTTCTGTTTGGAGCATAGTGATAGTTATAAAAGTTGCTAAAAAAAAATACATTTGACATTAATTTTCTTTTACGGTTTTTGACATTTTGTGCGAAATTAGCGTTTTTGTTGTAATTGAATTGAACTTTACAATGTATTGAAGACCGAATTAATGCTGATTAAATTTTAAGCAGGGTCATCTAAAATGAAGTCCTGTCCCATGATATCGAACGTTACCGTTCACCGGAATTCTGAACGAAAAACAAGTGATTTTGATCCTAGTAACAAACAATTTTATTTATTAAATAAGTAATTACTTATTATATAAAATAGGTTGTTAGTCGGACGCAAATCAGTAATTTTTTTTCGTGCAGAGTTCAAGCAAACTATAACGTTCGGAATCGTTCGATATGTTGACTTTGTCCGCTTGAAACACTACGTTAAACCATACTAAAGACGAAACTTATATGCAGAAAATGTTTAACTTTTTCTCCTGTATATAAATTATTCTGCTTTTTTAATCCCCTATTTAAAATATATGATGCCAAAAAAACTTTGAAATGTTTTTCAAATTTTGTGTAGAGAAAACCACTTTCAAATCTCGTAAATTATATGGGTTTCTAATGTACATATGTACGTACTAGGGTTTGAGATTTCCCGACCTTTATACTTCCCGGGAAGCGGAAATTAAAAAATCGCAAATATTAGTAAACAATTTACGGTTTAATTTAAAAAATATTCATTTTAAATAAAAACACACATGAACACTGATGATGGGAGTGTAGTGGCTCTCGAAAAACAACGCTGTTTCTGTTCTGCCGTGTAAGTTGAAATTTATTAGTGTTAAAAAAAATTTTTCCTTGTTCCTTTGGAATATTGTCTCATTTCCAATTCTTTCTGACTAAAAACGTTACGAACATTAGCCAAAAAATAATAATCACTTTTGATTAAAAACTACTAAATAAAAATTAATATAATAAGAATTAAGAGTACAAATTTTAAGATTTTTTTAATTGAATTCACGCAAACGTAGTATTAAATTATCAAAAAGGTTGTATGGAGGGAAGGCTCGGATATGAACCAAGTCATAAAATATCAAAAATTTCAAAACTAGTGCGAAATTCTCCGCAAAGTTTAACTCTATTTAGTTCTGTAACAGACTAAGTAAAAAAGTGTTTCGTTCCTAAGGCAACGGTAAAAAATTAAAGTCAATGGCTCTCCTTTTATATTTTATTTATGTCTGTTCATTTACTGAAACTCAAAATATATTCGAATTGTCTTTTTGTGACTTGGTTCACTTCAGCTCTGAGCCCCCCATATAGAGTATACTTGAACACTATTTCCAAAAATATTTATTTAAAAGTTTAACTTTAAGATCCCTTTTGTTTTAACTTTAAAGGCCGAGGCAGATAGAATCCGCCGTACGTTATACGTTGCTTTTTTCAACTGACATTAAAGTATCGGCTTATCGATTTTGTTAAATAAGTTCTTCAAGTTTAAGGTCAACACTATAAATTGAAAATATTTATTTTATCCAATATTTCGCTTTCTCAATGGAAAGCTTCATCAGGGATATATGTAAATAAAATTAATAATGAGAAAGCGAAATATGGGATAAAATAAATATTAGACCGGTATGTACATGGACGTCTTTTTTAAAGTTCAATGTGGCGGCAAATAGACAAAAATTTTATTTAAATAAAAATTAGGGGAACTGTATTAAATAGTATTGAATAGGCAATTGAAATCATCGTTGGGCTTTTCTTATCATTATTCATTTAGAGTAATTAACGGTGCAAAGTAGGTCAGCAACACAAAAAGCCGTAAAAAGCGAACTTCAAACAAAAAAGCATCTTAAAAAATACTCGTATAAAAAGGAAAAAAAAGTATATGGGCGAGCCCACATGGGCGTTTTTAAAACGCGGCGTTTCTTATTTTTATATTATATTTGAAAGTTCCAATTTTTTAAAACTTCAAATTTAATACAAAAAAAGAGAACCGCGCGTTTTAAAAACGCCCATGTGGTCTGGCCCTACATATTTAAAATATTAAAAATACGCAAACTTCAAACAAAAAATCAAAAACACAACTGTGTAAAAGATTCAATTAAAAAACCTGAAAATAAAATAATTAAAAAAATTTTAAAATCAAAAATCCGAAGTGATGGCAAACAAATGACTTCGATCGGATGACGATATTTTGTTAATAGCACCAATTAATTGATCTTCAAATTACTGGTGCTAAATTACCATCAAGAAAACAAGTGCTACTAGTATTATTTTATAATTTACGAATGAATAGTTGGGTTAAATTTAAGAGAAAGTTCTATATTAGATGTTGCTGGGCACATTTCGCCAGAAAGCTCGAATTCAAACACATCATGAAAAATACTGCATTGATAAACTGGAAAAATTATACAATGAGTGGAGATCTATCACAATGAATCATGGTCGGAAAACTGAAACTCAAAGCAAGAAGGAAACTGAATTTCAATAGAAATTGGATGATTTATTCGATATCGCACACGCATTCGAATTAATAAAAATACAAAGACAGAGTTTTTATTAAAGCAGCGAGAAAAAGGAAGACCAGGTTGTATGATAGGAATAGATAAAATTATTACGCAAAAATAAAAGCGCAACAGTTCAGAAAGAATAAGACCAGCTTAAAATAAAAGAAGAAAAACGAAAAGAGCTATATGAACGGCAGACTCAAAGAGTTATAAAATTATGTTTGCTAAAATGCTAATTTTTACACAAATGATAATTATTGTTATAAAGCAGGTATGATTGATTTTGACGACATTGAAGTTGTAGCATCAGCAGAAGGTGTAAATGCGAATGAATATAACAACTCTTCATAAGGTGTATCAAGAGGTAGAACAAATTTTTTTACACCAAGATTGCTTTCAACTTTGGATAAGTGGAGATTCTCTGATGGTGCTGCAGTTCATATCCTAAGTACAACTGCTGACTCTTTAGGTCATATATCGAAGAACTTTTAGTGAATCGTTCATCAATTGATAGCATGCGTCAGAAACATCGTGACCCATCAGCACAAAACATTGCAGTAAACTTCGATGTATGTATGTAATTTAATAAGAGTCTATGCTTTTGTCTCTTGCTTCTCTTTTCGGAATTTTTTTAAATCTTATTTCCTTATGTACGTTTTGAGTATGAGTTAAAAAATTAAATTTTTTATTTCCAAATTTCTCGTAGTTTTGTTTTGCACTGGGATGGTGTAATGTTACCAGAAATTAGTGGTAGAGAAAAAGTTGATCGCTTGCCAATCATTATAACATCTCAAGGCGTCGATAAGTTACTTGAGATCCCAAAGCTAAAGTCATCGAACGGAAAGGAAATATCAGAAGCCGTGTTTAATTTAGTAAAAGAATATAAAATCCTTCATCTCATTCAAATTATTTTCTTCGACACAGCTGCACATAATACGGGTGTAAAAATATGTGCTGCTGTTTTGCTTGAAGGAAAACCGGTCGCGATTTATTATATTTTCCATACAGACACCATATTTACGAATTGTTAATACGAAAAGTATGTGAAATTAAAGTTGCTACAACAGCCGCTCCAGAAGTACTAATTTTTAATCGATTTAGCAAATTCTGGAATAATATTGAAAAGACGAATTACAAAAGTTGCTTAGAATATGAACAAATTGTTAAAGTATTGACTGCTGAAGAACGTGAAGTAATCTTAAATTACTGTCTTGATAATTTGAAGCAAACTCACGGTAGGCGCGATTACAAGGAATTATTACAACTAGTTGTTGGTGGTACGGTGCCGAATTTTAATACCTTTTGAATACCTGGTGCAACTTCTCATGCTAGATGGATGTCAAAAGCGATCTACACACTTAAAATGTATTTATTCCGTGATCAATGCAATATGACAAAACAAGAGCTGATGTCAGTCTCATCATAGCTCGTATTTATATAAAAGCCTGGTTTGGATGCACTAAAGCAATTGAAGCACCAAATCAAGACCTAAATTTAATTAAAAATATAATTGCTTATCCTGAATGAGATATATGTAGTTTTGCTTTGCTACAAAAAGTCAGGAATCACTTATGGTATTTGTCCGAAGAAGCTGTCGGTTTTTCATTCTTCGATCCTAAAGGCTATTACTCTGTTCAAATTTGCGAAAAATGTTGAGAAACATTGATTATTTCGTTTGAAAATTTTTACAACTATCCAGTGGCGACAATACCGTGATTTATTGGTTTTATTCCCTTGAAATGAGAAACATTGTTTTTCTTATAAAGCCAAAAACAGTGTTCATTAAAAAAAAGAAAACAAATGGAATACAACGTACGAGTAATATTAGGAGCTTGTACTGCAACGTATCAATTATGTAAATCGCAGCTGCTGCGGACGAGCTCGTTGAAGACATACGTTCTGCAAAAAAACTCCCACCTTCATTTTATATTATACTTACAATATTTTCCATTATTTTAATTATTTCTGGAGCAACAATCTTAAAATTCTGTACGAAGTGGTGCTTAGATTATTTCGCAGTTGGAAAATATGTTGCCAGAAACATTTTGTGGTTTAAAAAAATGCTGCCAGAAACATTTCGTATGTTTTCAAAAGAAGAACAGAGTACAAAAATGGTGCCATAGTTGCCAAAAAACGCCAATATATACGACACAAGTGTCTTTAAAACGGTAAAGTGTTTGGCGTATTTGTGTGTCAAAAGTTTCTAAAATTGTCGTTAAAAATTTTCTTCACGGCATAATTCAATTTAATTTTAATTAATTATTTATAAACTGTTTTTGAAATTTTTTGCAACAGGTTGTTTTCATAAGCACTTTTTTTCTTACGGTCGAAAATTTTACACGGTAACATAAGATTTTGAATTCGACAGCAACTATGATAGTTGGCGTAATGCGCCTACGCCAATCACAATAAGGGTGATTATTTTTGCATTTATTTCGCATGAATTTTTTTATATATACTTTTGACAGCAGTTCGCACGAAATGATAAACAGAGTACCATGCTTAATGTTAGTGTAGATATTATGAGAAAAATGGTTAGATCAATTAATGTACAAGCAAATAAAGAAAAATGCAAGCGAATCGTAGCTAATCCAACAAATATCCTTGAAACATATTCACAAAAAGATTTAAGCGATTTTGTAAATTCAAACACACATGCGTTCTTTGATCGCTTAGAAATTTCCAGACTTTTTACAAGTAGATCTATCAAATTGGAATGAAAGATTTGGCTATGCTCAAGGTTCTCAAATTTGTCAAAACTTATCTGTAGTAAACGATGCTGCTGAAAGAGGTGCCAAATTAATTACAGATTATAATAATAAATTAACACACAATGAAGAAGAGAAACAATTCCTTTTTCAAGTAATCATGGAATATAATATGAACTATCCCACTTCTTAAAAGATTTCATTATTAAATTAATATGTTATTTATAAAAATATTTTAGTGTAAGATTATTGAGCTTGAAAAAGTTATTTAATAAAATATAAATAAAAAAGAACGAAAACTTCGAATAATTTTTGATACTATCGATTGTTATGATATACATATATCAAAATCAATTGCGCTGCCAAATACATCATTTATTCTTTCTGTAATGTCTGCTAAAATTTTATTTAAATTTTAGATACATATATAAAAGAGAAATTTAAAATAAAAATATATTTATGTAATAGCGCAAACTTTTAATTTACCGATTTCTGGGAGTGAGTATGCCGATTCTCAAACCCTACATACATATGTGGTATACCAGTGGTCTAATGTTGACGGAAAATAACATTATATAAATCGCTATCCAATTCCTAATCATGAAATAATTAATGTTCGTTTTTTTATATTGATAGCCATAAAAATTATAATGTAATTTTTAAGCCTGTTGTCAAGAATTGACCATCACACAGTGGCGTGAAATAAAGAAAGTGGTAATAAATCCGTAACTTCTAAACTGCGGAGCCGATTTGGAAGAATAGAATTCCTAGATATTAAAGAAGATATGGACCAAGAACTAAAAATGGTCAGGGCAAAAAAAATTGTGAAATTACTTTAAAAATATAAGAGCTTCAATGATATTACATGCATGTGTTTTCTTTGGCTTTTATTGTAGGCTACTCTAGACAAAAATCATTAAAATATGTTATGATTTCCAAAAGTTACAATTCCCAAATTTAATATTCCATAAGTTTATGACTTCTATGCAAAGCAATTCGATTCGTGCAAGTCAAATCCGTAGTATAAAAGTTTTTTAATTTCACGCCAATGTGCATCGGTATGCTGTTGTATCTAAGTGTTGAAAAAAATGGAAAATTTTTAATGCAATTTCCCTGTACCATTTGAGTTCTTTTTATTTGATGCAGTTACGGCCACAGTGGGACCTTGAGCTTCATCAACACCAGCCGCAGCCAAAAGTAGTTGTTGTTTTTTCAAAATTTTTTTATCAGAAACAAAGCTTGGGGATGATTTTTTCGAATTTTCGCGTAAAGGTTTTCCTATTATTGTCCCACCACTACTTATGTTTGATTCAATTTCCAAATGTACATTTTTTGAGGTATTTTTAAAAACATCTGCTTTGTCACTTTTATCTTTCAAAATAGGTTGATAAGGTTGAAATTCTGGAAATATTGACTGAATTTTTTCGTATCGCTCGAACAGTTTGGTTATTCTTTGATTAGGTTGAATAACAAAAGACCCACCGCGAATAGGAGTAAAAATATCTGTTGTCATCAAAGGTTTTTTTGTGGGAATGAACTCCTTTATTTGCTTTGTAGCTTTTTCAATCAATTTGGCGGATAAAGCAGTTGATTTTGAACTTAATTTTCCACTGCTAGCAACAGTAGATGGAGAAGATTGTAAATCTCCAATAAATTTCCGATTTATTTTATCTTCAGCGGAATGCAATCTCTCACTTGATTTCTGTAGTTTATTAACTTTTTGTTTAAGATTATATTCAGAAGAATTTAGTGTTTTGCTCTGTTGTGAAATACGATAAAATTTATTTTTCTGCGAATTCAAAGTTACTTGCGTTGTACTTTCTTTTTGTTTCAACGGTCTTCCATTGTTATTAGAATTTTTACTTGATTTATTACTTTCCTGTGATTTTCCTTTATTTTTATTAAGCTTTGTATTTTTCGAAGATTGTTGTTTTTTGTTGATAGATCCTTGATTTATCGCTTTAAATAGCGGATCATTTCTGATGTCGCTGTTAGCTGCAACATATACTGATTTGTTTAAAGGCAATTTTGACGAAGAAAGTTTTCCGGCTGATCCCAATTTTGAGAAATTAACGTTGTTGTTTGACATTCGCGGGTATTGTGCTGAATAAACCTGATGCAAATTGCTACTTGTGGAGCTGGAATTTGGTGTTGTGATATCAACTAGTATAGTACGAGCAGTGGATACGGGATCATTTGGATGAATAGGCTGTGTTGTACCATAAAATATAAGTGACCATTCTCTCAATAAGGCATGACCTTTAATTTATATTTAATTTTTTTACAATAATTTTTAATAAAATTTCCATGGCCGCAATGTTTAAAATTAAAAAAAAAACAACAAATTACGGTTAACAGTTTTGGCACGAGAAGTTAACTACCAAGATATTTTGATATATTATTTGAAGATAAAAAATCAATACTTTGTTTCTTAGTTGATTGACTATGGATTTTAATTAAAACTTACCCATGTATCGTCCTTCGTTATGTATTTCAAGTTGCCAATTTCCATGTGGAGACTCTCCCCAAGTGTGGACGGACATAAAAGGCCATTGATTAAAGCCGGAATGTGATGTGTCGTGAACTCTGAAAGTATCAAATTCACATTACTTAGTGTGTTAGAATATTAAAGGGTTCAAAAATAGAGTCTGTATTTCATCCATGATCGGAACAATAAGACATTGCGAGTACCAAATATATTTTACAATTAATTACTTGTTTGGCAAATGTCAACGTAAACTTTTTGTTTTTATAAAAATTGTGTCTACAATACAAATGAAGCTAAAACAAAACTCGAGAACGGATGGAACAATTTAATTATGTTTTAATATTCCTTGGAGTCCAAGGAAGGTTCTAATGAAGAGAAAAATTTTTACAATTTCGTGGAAGTGAAAAGTGTGAGTTTCAAAATTTAATTTAGTGTCTTACAAATAACACATGGAAAAAAACATGACGAAATCAAAGGGGGTGTCAGCTCCCATAAAAAAATTATTTATGGTATAATTAAAAAACAGCATTTGCTAAAGTTCTCAAACTGTTTATGGTATTACAAGAGTGTGTACTTCAAATATAATTTTTTTTAATTCAACTAATGGTCGTAGTACATGAGATTGGGATGAACAAAAGATAATAATTTTGTATTTTTAGTTAAAAAACGAACACAAAGCAGACCGGCTTTATCTAGTACCCAAATACTTCTTTATTTAAAATTAAATTTTAATATAATAGGTGATCCCTACTTAAGACCGAACTGGATGTGAAAGTTTATCAATCATAATTGACGTTGTTACGGATTGGGCGTTATTGCGGTTATCTAATTTTCACCTTCGACAAGTTGCACTAGATCAAAGAACGCAAACAACATTATTCTTTAATATAGTGTACACTGTCAAAGTCGAACACGTAAATTCGACAACCGTATTAAGGCAGATTATTCTTTAATCTACTACACACTGTCGAAATAATTAATTGGTCAACCGTAAGTCTTGAATGAATTTACTTAGGCAACCTAATACTATTGCAGTAACAATAAATTTATCTGTATGTATTTTGATATACGTATCTTTGTAAGTATTCGATTCCCAAACTTTTCCTATTCTCGAAAGTTCTGGGAAAAAAGTTGAGGATAAATAATTTTTAGAAAAAAAGGTTAAATTTTTATTTACAAATCTTATAAGCCAAATAAGGTATAATGTTATTAGATTTTACTTAAACATACTATAAAATTAAAACTAATATTTAAATCTAAAGTATTAATAACACCGCTTTCAGGAAAATTGATCACAAAAACCTTATAATCATGATGAAATAAACAGGTGGCATTATTAGGGCTACAACTACAACAATACAACAAAAAAACGAATTTTTGTTTGTGTAAAGTCTAAGCCCTTGTCAAAAATTATTGTAAACAAAAATTTAATAAAATAAGTTAACAGAAACCATTGAATTTCTTGGACGCTACAAATGAGCAAGACAAGGAAGTGTCGACTACTTTGAAAGTATAAGAAATTATTGAAAATTTTAATTAAAAAAATAAATACAAATTGAACAAACAAAACCTTGGATATTTTGTAAATATAAATTAGAGATGGGATCGTGAGTGATGTCTCACTCATGCTCATGATAAAAAATTTTACTCGTGCACGTTCTTATATTTTTGGCTCCCTTTCATGCATGCTCACGTGAGTAGGCAAAAAAGTTACGCACAATCACGAAAACTCACACTCACGAAATAATCACGAAAAAACATTTTAAATAATTAAAAAATATTATCACTGATCCATTCTGCTAGTCTGATGAATAGACTTTTCCAATAATACTTTCTTAATAAAAATAATTCCGAAGGGAATCTAGGGAAGTTTGACAAATTAAGAAATTTGATAATCATACATGTCATATAAATCTTGTATTGTACATAATGTCCATGTTATGCACTGGAACGCTACAGTTATAACAACCGAGTCACAAGCTGCACAGCTCGAACACAATGAGACGTTTTTAAACCGCACCACAAACTCCAATTAGGAAGTTACAAAATTTATCGTGAACACCGACTAACACATGGCAACTTGAATTAGTACGTGCAATATTTTCGCTTTATTTGCGGGGATGACTGCGCCTATCTGTTTAGCCCAGGTGTTTACTTTGCGGTCGAACTCGTTCAGGCTATTTTCTACGCATTCCGGGCTACCAGATGCGACCGCGAAATATACGGCATATAATACCACAGATAATGGCAATCCCGTAGGTACCCCATTATCTAAAACCAAGTTGGAGGAAAAATAACCATCAACTTTGACAGCTACCCTGCGGTCCACCAGGAAAGATTTTATAAGGTTCAATGTTCTATGGGGCACTACCCATTTGTTTAGCTCAATTATAACGGATTATAATGTTACTCGGTCAAACGCTTTCTCTGTATCCTTAGAAAGCACTAAGCAATGTTTCCATTTTTCAAGTTGCGAGGCAACCCGGTTCCAGAGAACGCGGATGTCTAGTCTGGTGTTTAAAGAATTTACGAAATTTTCCCATTTAGTTCTTTTTGCTGTTTTAATGTAATGAATGTGATTATATTGACCCAGTTTGGACAGTCTTTGAAAGATTTCCATGCTTCTTGCTTTTGTCTTATTAGCGCAGCTATATCTGAATTGAACTAAACAGGTCTGTTTTTATCCTTAGGTGGACGACTTAAAGGGATTGATTCGTTTGCAGTCTTACATAAAATTCGTTTTAACTGGGCGGCCTGATTGTTAATGTCGCTTCATTTGTCAAACTGGGTGTTTATTTCAGCTGTTTTTTTAATAATTGCCAATTGGCTCTTCTTTCCAAAAACCGCGATGAAAATAGTCATTTTGTTGTGTCAATGTTGGTAGTAATCATGATAGGAAAATGATCTCCCACTTCGGGCAAAGGTAAACATGGGTAGATGCAATGTCCACACTGCACATGGAGTATTCTTAGTACTAAGTCCTTATCAATGGCAAAATCCTCCAGCACTTTTCCGTTTGGAGAATTGGATGACGAGCCCTAGAACACATTTTGGGAATTCAGATCAACCAAAATAAGTTGATAAGTTGATGTGACTCTCTCTATAAATATTTGTAATGAAGATATCAGAAACTATGGCTTGCAATAGTAAACCCCGAGTAGATGTATTATGATTTGTTTTTTAATTATTTTTAACAAATAATGCAATACCAGACTTGGCATAGTCATAGTTGTTATTATGGTGGAATATTTGGTAACCTGGTAAGTGTAATAGATAAATATAGATATGCGTCTTCTGTAATGCTATGAAGTTCGGTTTACCCCTGGCCACTAAAAAATCCAAGGCATATTTGTTATTTATAAAACCTTATATATTCCACTGGAGAAGCGCAATATTTTGGTGTAAAGACATACTTATTTTTTCTTTTCGCCCTTTTGGGCCAAAAGTTGAGTGTTTTTAGAGTGTTGAGTGTAATTAAAACGTTTAATTGAGAAAAATTATTATAAAGTGTTGTTGCGGGTGTATCGTTTCCATTTGAGTTAGTGATCAATTCTCTTGGCGGTGTACTGAAGCCTAATCCTTCTGCAATATCCTGTACTTTCATCTCTTCTGTCAAATTTTTATCTACATATGTTCACTGTAAATAATGTGTCATCCTCAAAGTCATCTGACGCTGAGCCATTATCTACAGCTGTTGTTATATTTCCTTTTTGTTTGCTCATAGAAATTATTTGAGAATGTGACGATTGTATTGCTGTTTGATGTTATTCCTTGTTATTTCTTGTTGTCTGGTAGAATATCTAATTGTAGGTGTATTTGAATTATTTTTTTTGTTAGGATTTGTTGCATGTTGATTTATTTTTATTTTTTCAAGGTTGTCTGGTTGAATAATGTTGGTAGTTGTATTTGTATTGTTTTTACTGGTATACAGTCTATGAAGTTGGATTTAAGAAATTTCTCCGCAGATTTACTGTCAGGTACCTTTATTAATAAGTCACCGCTTTTCATTTCCTTGACTGCAAGTCGATCCTTTGAAATTAAGTCGAGAAAACATTATAGGAACCCAGATGACAGGCTTGTACCCCATCTTTAAGTGATGCAACTAGATAACGTGGGAGGTTTGAGGCAATGGAATATAATCCTCTGCCCGTGGACGTTTACTTTTGTTGGTTCTGCCTTAACCGGTCGAAAAATCTAATTTCCGAAACCGGTTATAGTCCGGGGGATGACCCCGTTCATAGCGCGAAAACAATCAAGAACTTTCTAAAACGAATTAAAATTTACCGAAATCAAAAAGAATTGGTGAAAGAAAAAAGTATACACTGTAATCAAAAGTCTGCCCGTACACAAAGAACAATAACACTGTAAATACGAGAAAGAAAACACGTTCGTTAGCGGCAAATGCCTGACACAGACTGTAGCATTTCTATATTTCGTAATTTGAATGCACATCACACACTTTAAACTGTGCAGCTAATAATACAGCTGGTAATGAGCTTTGCAGAGATTGCTTGGTTGCTAACTATTACATTTACTTTCCATTCTCACTTACCCGATTTGGCCTAAACTTGACCCTAGCCCTGCCTTCTGCAGTAGACATTTTACTATCTAACTCCAATATCCTTTGTTTTCTAAATTGAAAGTCACATCCAAATATTTTAGTAAGATTATGTATCGATTTCTTGTTCCATTTATGGAAAGCAATGAGTTTGCGTGAAAATTTAAATTAGACGCCAAAACATTGAGCAAACTGATTGTATTCCTAGCAACGCCGATTTATTGCTAAATACATTAATTTCAATTGTTAAAGATGCTTATAGCAAGGTCGTTGTAGGGAGGAAAAACTTGTGGCAGATAGAAATCTCAAATACTTCTAAGAACCCATTTATTTGTATTATTTATTTATAGTTGTAAAATAAAGCCCCTGGGGCCGAAATAACAATATTACAGAGGAAAAAACAACAACCTAAGTATAACAAAAAGAAATGAAAATAATAAATTCATATATATGTACATATGTACAGTCATTAAGCAGCTCTGGGCTGAAGAACAGCTCTCGCGTCATCGTAATTATTTCTTAAGTGCGGTCAGGCTTGCGCGCGTTGTTTGGCCTTAGACAGTTTTTCGTCTCGCTCGCACTTGTTGACTGATTTGCCACGGATAACCGTTGCGGTTGGTTCATTTGTGGAATTTCGTTGACAACCACGTTGCTACTTGTTATGTGAAGGCATAGGTCGTGTATAATCAATGAGAATTTCAAATTTTTTTTTTTAAGTTTGTGTATAAGATAAGAGGTTTGAAACATTTCAAAAATATGGTTTAAGGTCTACTGATGATTTGGCATTAGCACCAATGAAATGCATGTATATAGACTAGCTAAAAAACCCTCAACAAACAAAAGTTTTTGAAAATCTTTGAAAGAAGATATCGAGGCAATCTCGATTAATAAATTAAAAAAAATACTTAATATTATCAAATTTAATGTAATGAAAGCCCAAACAAGTGGTACCAAAAACCTACATATATCTGTATATGCGTGTGCACGATTTTCATGCAGTTGAGTCAGTCAAATAATTTAAAAATTTCAACCTAAAAGCATTATTAGAATGTGAAAAGATGCGTAATTCAATAGGTAAGCGGTTCCAGCATCGAGCTATTCTTAATAAGAATGATCTTCTAAAAACAGAGTATGAAATCCTAGGAATAAGAATCTGCGGATTCCTAGAAGAGCGAGTAAAAACAAAGGATCTATATAATGATATGGGTATACCCACCTTATAAAATAAAAGCATACATCTGAGCTTCACAACATGAGAAAAAGAACCTCCTAGAAAATTAATGACATGTTGCGAAATATGCTCACGCCTTTTAATATTGTAGCCAAACATATAATAGAATTCATTACACGATTTAATTTATCTAATTTGCAAAAAGGGCCATGGTAATAATACCATGGTAATAATACTCCCGTGCAGTAAGTCGATATGATGCGCAAAACTAAGCTTACAATCCAACGTAACTCCAAGGATAATCTGAAAAGATTCAAATATCTGGTCCTTTACCAAGTGTTCAAAAATCTTAAAAAGCACTGGAAGAATATAAATCGGCCTTAGGTCATCCGGACAGATAACGATTTCCTTTTTAGGTATAGGAACTACGTCGGCTGTCTTAAAACAACTAGAAAATTGAGATTTATTCACAACATTACCATCGAAGTCAAAGCTACACACACTACCTTCTAGGCAACCAGCATTTCTTATAACTTTCCATATAGCAACATTAGCTAGTTCTTTAAAAAGCCCTGTAAAAAATCTCCTCTTAGCCCTACGCACTGCATTCTTCACCTTATTACCATACTTACAATAAACTCTCCAGCTATATTCGGATCTGTTACGCAGGAAGGAAGAGTATGCAAGATCCCTTAAGGCCGTAGCAAAAATAACTTCCCTTGACTTCATAAAATCATCATGATAATTTATAACCCTCCTCCTGGTAACGGGAATAAAGTTTAATATGCTATCTAATAATGAATAGATATGATCACATAACAAGTCGACACCACTCGTACCATAAATAATGGATGAATCATATGCGTACAGAAACTCAAAGAAATTAACCCAATCAACATTATTATAGTCTCGATATTCAACATACTGCTGCTCACGTTCAACATTTAAGTTCAAAGAAGCACATATCATGTCATGCCTCGAAATTGTCGGAAACTGAAACTGACTAGAGTACGTCAAAAAGTATTAATTACTAATTAGTATATAATCCATAAGTGATGTTGATCCATGCGATATATCAAAATGCGTAGGCTTATTTTTATGAACAATACTTAGGTGTGACCTTGTACACATGGAACGAACTACAGAAGACCTGGATTTGTCAAATAAATTCAAATTAAACTCGAAAAGAATGATTATATTAGAGAACTGTAAAAGAAGCTGGAGGTGTTCATTTTCAAAAGCAAGTAAATCACCGTAAGCTAAAGAAATTACACCATGCAAAAATTTTGTATCTCCAAAACTCAGCTCTATAAATAAAGACTCACATGTTCCTGGTATATATAGCCTAAAAACCTCCTATTACCAAACCCATCATTTCCGAAAAACTTAAATCCAGGTATTCTGACAGCACTATCAGAAGTTTGCGGCTTAAGCCATTTTTTTATAAAAACTAAAATAAATATTAATTTTATAATATTACTGTTTTCTAATTCTTCGGTAGAAAGGGTTTGAAGTAAGCTAAACAATATTAAAACGGGTATTAAGGGTATTAGGAAAAGGGGGGTGCACATTTTCAACCTACTGGAAAAAATAATTCTTACTTATGTTAGAGAAAAAATCTATTGATATTTTGACGGTACAAAAACTGTGACCACTAAAATAAATATGTATGTATATAAAATGGATATATGTACTTAGATAGTATATATGTAAGGAAATAAATGGGAACATATGTCTCCATATACATATGTTTACATTTTAAAGTACAAATATAATGATCTACTTATGATTTTTAAATAAAAATACTGTTTTGATGAAAATTAAAAAACCTTTTGTAGAAATTTTTTGTACTATTTCATATGATTTTGTACTATTTTTGCCAAACTTCAAATGTGTGGTTAAAACCAGGCCAGAAATTGAATAATCTTCCGTTTTCATTTAGAAAAAACAAAAAAAAATGTTTTTTAAGAACAAGCATTTGGCCTTAGAGAAATAGATTTCGCATTTAATGAGCTTTGCCGAAACATTTACAATGCCGATGAAAACAGTTATCGGTCACGGAATATCAAGAGGGAATTGTGTATGCTGGTGCAGCAGAGGACTAAAAAATTGAGACTAACAGCAAGAAGTTTGGTCAAGACATCCAAAGCAACATATTCGTAAGAATTATAAGGCCTTCATGGTCGATTCATGATTGGTGACAGTAATATACTGAACAGGTTTGATTCATTGGCCGCTTCAAACGGGAAACTGGCGACTACAGAGATGCAGATGCATGACGGCCCTAACTTCCAGAAGGCCGCTGTTTTCAATTGTATTCAATGATGCTCGAAGAAAAGTATAAAAGTGTATGAAAACAATCTCGTCGAGCGAAATTTCCATACAAATTCAAAAAATTTTGTATGAGGTTTTACTCGATATCGAATGCCCTGATTTGCCCCCTGACTTCTTAAGTTTATGCAAATAATTTTACCCTTGTCTTTAAGAACATTCCTCAGCTCACTTAAATGCTCTTCTTTTACGAATGTTATCTTTGGACTAAAGATTTTGCCATACGTTGAAGTATTTCCATTATTAATTTGCAAGTATTTCTTCATTGTCGTACAATATGCTAAAGCAAAAAAAATGCAGATTCGTGCAACAATTTATGAAAATATGTAATGATGCATTGCAACCAAATAATAGACACCCAGTTGCAGCATCAGTAGTAATAATAATCTATAATATATACCACTTAAATTAAGATCTATAATACAAGGAAATATCAAAGTATTTAGAAGGTATACTACATTTAATTATTCATCGCAACCTCACTGTTTAGAATTGCAGTACACTGTTTTGCATTATAAATAGCTGATTCTCCATTAGGCAAGATTAATTTGACACCAAGTACATCTCTATTCAGAATTTTGAATCTTTCAACCTTCTTCAAACGCAGCAAACGTCTACAGATAGCATTTAACTTTCCAGCAGTGGGCGGCAAGTGATCATTTAAATAGACGCGACTCTCAATGTCACCACCAATAATATCAGATAGCTTTAGATTCCGAGTTTTAAAATATTCCTTTCATAATCATGTCGCGTACAAAGATAACGTTGAAATTTACCAGCATTGAGTTGCCACTGTTTATGTAGCTCGAATGTCTTATATGACCTTTATTTAAATTGACATTAAACAAGGATCCTATTTTGAATTATAGGGCCGACAACATCCTCTAGCCCACATGGAAGACCACTGATAAGGATATCAGCACGGTTCAGTCTTCTATATAATGTACTGTTCTATCTTCAAGTGTAGCTACTCTTGCCGAAGTTGCAGAATCCACTTCATTAATCATATTATTACTAGCCATAATTTCTGTCCGTAAGTCCTTACGACATGACAACACTTCAATTTCATGTCAAATCAGTTTATTTTTATTGATCAGTAAGTAAATCTTCTTATTAATTTCACCAATTTCTTCGTGCAAGGTTTTATCCCACATATTACGAGAGTTAGCAGTACATTTATCACAAGTATAAGATAAAGATTTTATGTCCTTCAACAATGTCAAAACAGCACCATCAATATTGAAACATTGAGCATTAAACCAATCCACACAGCTCTTACATTGTGCCGGCAACAATAATGTATTGAACAGGTAAAAATATATGTAAAAGGAAAATACACTACACCCAGCCACAGCACAAGGGACTAAATTTCACCAAATTTCTCAAAAAAGAAAAATATTCTGAACTCCATAACTTTAATTATGTATGTGCATACAAATACAGCACAGGCAGCAACACAACATCAATTAGTACTCAACAGCAGCGACTGGCAAAAGATATCCGCAAAACCACAGCATGCAGCACAACAGAAGGAATTAATTGAAAACATAAGTTAATTCCACAATTTGCAACAGAATAATCAGAATCATGGAAAAGATTCAAATGCAATAATCAAGAGAGCCTTATCGCAAGCCAAAAATATTTTAGCAAGTGGGAAATAAAATTAAATGATAACATAACCCAGGTCATTACATTTCGCTAAAATAAATCACCAAAACGTATTCCTACAAAAAATTTTACTGTCGGGGAAAGATGTTATTAATTTTATATGTATCACATTAGATGAAAAACTTAATTTTAAACATGTCTAAGTTCAACCATAAAAATAAAATATTGTTATATAATGTGTAATGGTTTCACAAAAGTGCTAAAACTTATACAAAAACTCTTCAAATTATTCCAAACAAAAATTTTAAAATAATTCATAACCTTCCCCTAGATTCCCCACCAACTTACTGCACAACATACATATTTGTATACAAAAGGATAAACACATTTGCCATTGATCTGACGCTGTCATTTAATGAAAAACACTCACTGCGATTGTTTTACCCAATTTCATTATAACATACCAAAATTTTGTAAGAGGTTTTGTGATCAATTTTCCTCAATTATTAGATTTAGTTGTAGTACGATTATAAACTCAACATCGTACCTTATTTAGCTTATAAGATTTGTGAATAAAAACTTAACACTTAAAAAAGTGTTGTTTGCTTTACTTAATGCAAAATATTGCATACTTGACAATTGTATGCGAAAAATAAAACAAAAGAGAATAATTAAAACAAGTGCTTTTTCATTTTCTTATCTATATTATTAATAGGCAAAAACATTTTTTTAGAATCCTTTTACGGCCGTAATACTGAACCGATTTTGGAAATATTTGTATATATGTTTTTAAACGGGTTTTTATATAGATGTGCACAACCTGCGATATTTAGGAAGCTATAAGCGTTTAAACACATGCACACTTATTACACATGCAGGTATCAGCTTTAACTTGAAAAATAAACAAAGTGTCCATGTGTGTGTTTGCATTGACATAAAAATGAGACAGAGTTTTAAGTTGTTTATTTAGAATGTTTTTGTTTTTGTATTTTATCGTATTTATTTATGTAAATGTTTAATATTAATTTAATAATCGACCGCTGGATACAGTAGTATAAATTATAGTGTATGCATTTGATCCGACAACTTACAACAACATTACCGAGTTTTTCAATTAGCTATTTCTTTCGTTCAAAAAGTATTTTGGGTGCAAAAAGATATTCTTATTTTAATCACAATCCTGATTTTAGTAATGTAACAGTTTTAAATACGGAAAATAACTACAAACGTCGATATATGTTACAGATGCTACAAATTATTAATGTTCCAATGGGAAATAGAATTAATTTTAAAGTAGATACAGCATGTGTTGCTCATGCATATAGATATTTATTATATAAGAACGGTAAGGGAAATTGAATATTAGGTTATTATAATATTTTATTTTTGAGTACATACGTATTTATTAAGTTGTTCATTTTTTGATATTATAATTTTGACAATTTCTTGTGTTTTGTTTTTTGATTGTAAAAAAAATTTTTATTTACACAATTTTATATTTCCCTGAAGAAGCCACACAAAGAAGTGGCGAAATATCGGTTAACTAATAAAATTTTGTAAACGTTTTTTATAAAATATTGACCTATAGCTCGAGATAAATTTGATTCATTAAAAAAAAACTCGTTCGTCAGAAAAATAAAAAAGTATTCTCCCCTCAAGAGGAGAGTACACCAGATACTTGTATTTCTTTTTTGCACAAGATGACATATGACTACGTCGCAATAAAGGAGCGATATGTTAAAGAATATTTTTGTATAAAAACAATTGTTTCATATATGTACATAACATGAATGCAACTATGAATGTACATACATTTTTGCATTTATATAAATACGAATGTGTGAATGTTTGAATTTGTTAAAGTATAAATATGTGTAAGGAATTTATGAAATTAGTAAAAATTTAAAACTGTGTGCACTTATACTTTTGAATTTCTGATTGCTTATTTAGCTTCATTAAATATATTTAATGAAAATATACATTTTTCACTCTATTTTCTATATTTTAATATACACATACAATAATGAAAAATATTTAAACTCATGATACAAAGAATGAAACTACATACTAAGTTGAGGAGACGAAAAGCGAAAATTATTTATGCTGTATTTGCGACTCACTCTATACGCAGCAGCATCAAAGGGAAATGAAAAATATATTCATTCTTTGTGGTTAAATTTTTCGCCTACATTTGAGAAGTGTTTAAGACTTTCTGTTAAATAAAATAAAATACCAACACATAACCGCAATATACATTTATCAATGACTTTTTAGTTTAGTACAAATTAAAAATCTCAACTTTCTTCAATATATAAGCATTTTTTATGTGATTTGTTTTATTTTTGTTTTATTTTTGTTTTGTGAACGTCCCTTTGGTCGTAGCACTATGTATATAATATAGTTGTCTCTTTCTACGCTGACCGGTTGTCGCAGCTGATTTTGACTATTTTCAACTGTCAAATTGTTCATGTCTGTTATTAGGTTGTGATACAACTGAATGATATTATATTTTCTAACACTCTTTGTAGTGAGTTCTGTTAACAGTCGTGTTGTCTAGTACATATGTGAAAATTACAAAAAAAAAATACTCGGCCCTCCGCAGCATAGAGTAATGATCGCTGCTCTAAAGTATTATCAGAAAAATAAAAGGATTTACTTACCGAGGTGTTAATAAAGTAACATTAGTGCCGGCGGGTGATATAAGGTTAAGTTGAATATCTCCCCTTCGCTGGGACGTTAAAGTAATTTTGGCTTGAACATGCTCTAAAAAGTTTATGTTTAAACAATTTTTTACTGATAATTGTAAGGTTATTTGGCCTTTGGGCGGAATAACTCTAAAATTGTAAAGAATTTAATATAAATATTTTAGTTCTTTGATAGTTATCTTGATAAATTTACTTATCAACATGTGGAGCATTAATTTCGCAACGTTGTTGTGCCGGCACGGTTTTCCAATTCCTAGCTAACCTTACCATTGCAGATGCATCCATTAAACCATAGCCAAATGAGTGGCTCACTCTACGGCCAACTCCATTTTTAGACCATTTAGGATCAATAAGATTCGCTGGTTTTGCGGTTCTAACAACAATATGTTGCAAATCTCTCCAGGTTAGATTAGTGTTTGATTCTAAAACTAGTGCAGCAATGCCTGCAGCCAATGGAGCCGAAGCTGAAGTACCAGTGTGGGAGACGGTACAAGAGTGATGTAAATCAGTTGTAACAACTTGTTTTTCCGTTTGGCTGCCGCTACTATATGTTGTTGCTAAAGTGGAACTACATTTTTCCGAATACCAGGGGACATGACCCTTTTCGGTGGCACTAGATATTGACAGTGTCCAGATTGAGTTCGTATAACCATCACAATTACAATTGTCTAGTTCTCTGCCGCCATTCCCAGAAGCCCATATAAATATACTGCCTTTTCCGCTTCGTCCTTTGGTAACTCCTTCAATAAAAGCTCGTGTAGCTAACTCGCCGGGGCCATCAACCGTTTTTCCGTCATCGTCTGGACCCCAAGAAGCACTATATATATCAATATGTTGGGGATTTAGCGCTAGGGAACGTGCTTCAACTGCATCTGTAACGTCACCATCAAGCATACGAACACCGCCAACACTGGCACCAAACGCAATACCAACAGCACATATTGAATTGTTGGCAGTAGCAGCAACCTCTCCAGCACATCTAGTACCATGTCGATTTGAGTCGGTTAAATCGTAATGGGGCATTGGATCCGGGTCGTGGCTATTGACATCATACGATGCTTTCGGATCCTTAAAGGGTTCGATAACAATAGTTTATGCAATTTTTATCCACATCGAAAATAAAAACTTACATAATTACTAATAAGATCTGGATGATCAGTTTCAAGACCATCATCCAAAATTGTCACTACAATACCTTTGCCAGTAATACCGTCTTTCCAGGCTGGGATAACGTTCATATCTAAGTCACCCCCACGATTCTGCAGAAACATAAATATTGGGATACATAAAATTGTTTATTCATACATTTGCTATAAAATACCTACCAAATACCACATTTGTGACCACTTAGGATCGTCAAAGGGAGCCAGAGAAACTGTAGATATAGAAGATGTACGTGATGGTCTCATATGAATAAAATCACGCTTTCTACGAGACTTTGCAATTTGTTGTTTAGCCCAACTTACTCGTTCATCCTCATCAAGACGATTTTGGTGAGATAAAGCTGCAGTTAAAGACCTTTTTGATACTTTGTGGTGAGCGAAATGATAACAATTACGAAATATCTGAAATTAAAAGGAATACAAAGTTTAATTTTTTATATAAAAGTGAAATTATTATTGTTCTTCCCATTTCCTGGCTTGAAGGGTCAAATTTTCCGCGGACCGCAATTTGTATAGAAAATACAATTGATAAGTTCTAAACTAAAAGAATGTGAACTATTTGCATATTTCACATATTCGTTTGCTTCTTGATAAAATTTCTTGCAGCTTCACTGGAAATCAATTTTACTAAGGTAGAAAATCTTGCTACTATTAGCGGGTTTTACGCATCATTGTAAACTAGATTTGGATTTTGGATATACATAGTAAATATGTTTATAAGACCACAACGCAATCATATATTAAATGTATACAACAGGTGTAATAAAAGTGCAAAGAATCCACTGCATAATAAGAAAAATACAAACAATAAGAGCTACATTAACACGACACTAAGGACCTTATCGTTGGTAAAATCCTCGAATAGATTTTACAGGCTTTAAAAAATTTATATAGTAAAGTAAAGGGTACAAAATAAAATCAATAATTAACAGTTGGTGATAAACTTGTATATGTAGATAGCCAATTAATTATTACATGACATGATTGAAAGACCTGTGAACTTTGGAACACATGCTGGATAATGGTTTTTGAAAGCCTCTTGCATATTGCATACATCTAAAAAAATAGTTTAAAGAAAATTTAGAATCAACGCAAGCCAGCCTTATTCAAGATATCATCCAAGAAAGTGCAGCCACGAAAAATATAATCCAGCTATTTCAAACAGCATTGCCAATTTAGCGCGTTTCGCGCTAGATTTAGCTCGTTTTAACTTTGCCAAACGCGTTGTTTTTCGTCTTAGCGCGTTTAATAAAAAACGCGCTGAATTGGCGCGTTTTTAGTAGTTAATAAATTCAAATGAATCCTATAACAATTCGAAGTATTATATACGATCGGTTTTGTGGCCAGAAGATGGGCAAGACGGTGTAAATGAAAAGTTTCTTATTGTAGCTTTTAATCAATGAAAATATTAACTCCCCTATTCATAAAATTGTATAATAGGTTTATGACACAAATTTTATATGTAAAACAGTTTCATAAACTTTTAATAAACATTTGATAATTTATAATGAATAGGGCCCTAAGTTTAATATTAAATAAAACAAGACTGAGCTATTGCTTTAATCTTTGTAACGTTACCACGCATTATTTTATGTAATGCTTAAAACATTAAAATTTTTATTGATATACCAAAGGAATATTTTAAGTTTTGTTGTCGTTTTAAGCTTCCTAAATATTGTTAATAGTTGTAAGTATCTACTTTTGTACCTACATACTAATGCACATCTGACAAATGCTGGATGTTATGAATTGACTGAAGCTGGCCTCGAACCCACGTTCTTAGACATTATTATTTTTGTAGTCAACGCGCTAACTACTTCAGCCAACAGCACCCTTACACACGGTCGTAAGAGCATAATGACACTAGCTTTTTAGTACAATCCTATTTTTTATTAAAACCAAATCCTCGTTTGTTTATTAATATTGATTCTAAAAAATATCTACTAGAAATTAAATAGTCAGCAATTTATGTTTTTAGTTCAAAAAATTTTAGTTACGGGCAGGGACCGAAGCCGTTGACGGCAAATATTTTACATAACGAACCGCCTTCAATGTATGCGGCCAACCGTATAAAACCTCTTTTGTAACAATCATATAACATCAAGTAATATGTCGCAATGGGCTGCATAATGAAATCAGGTCAATGTCATGCTGAATTAAGGTTAATGTGGAAAATGTTTTTTTTTGTAATTTTGCACTCATCTGCCCACCGGATGAAACAAATGCCAGCCTCCCGGTTGCCGCAATTTCAAACAGAACGGAAGCATTGCTCGTCGTCAAAATTTTTTTCACGTTATTATTGATTAATGCAACAGTATAGATTTTATTTATAAATTACATACATCTTCCCTTAAACTGAGAGGTATATCAGCGATTCCAATTAAAATTTAGAAGAATTTTCCCTGCGCTCACCAATTTTCATAAAATTTTTTATTTGGGAAAGGGTATTCAAGTACAGGAAGTTAGTTTTATTTCTTCTATTTTTGAGAACTGTGGCAGCTCCAAAGCTTAGAAAGTGTTTTCAGATTTCACAACTTATTGTGGTAGAAGGCTTGGGAGCTGGTACTAACACATGCACATTATTACATATGCATGTATCAGCTTCAAGTTGAACAATAAACAAAGTGTGCATGTGTGTTTGTGCAATTTGCTTTTGCATAGAAATGAGACAGAGTTTAAGTTGTTTATTTACAATATTTTTTTGTTTTTGTATTTTATCGTATGTAGTTATGTAAATAAATGATTAATATTGATTTCTAGAATGCGGTCGATTAAATCGATCGCTGGATACACTAGTATATATTATACCTCTAATGTTATGTGCCAAGAATAATTATAAGTATGTTGTGATACTTAGCATTTTTTTAAATTATTTTATTTCAAATTTTCGTTCTGGCTAAGCCAATTTTTTAATAATTAACAAAGTTGTTATAATAGTAACAAATTGAATTATAAAATTAACTTCAAAAACTATGTTAGCAGCCGCCACCGAGAGTTCTTCAACTTCTGTCAACTTTAAGCCGTCGTTCCATGGTCACGGCCCTTTTGGAGTTTAGCTGATTTCTCGGAAACGGCTCTAACGATTTCGCTATAGTTAAGGCGTTTTGGGTACAAGAAATCGGTCTGATTCGCGGGAAAATTCATTTTCTCCAATTTACGGGTGAAAAACCAACCTAGCTAGTTTTTATAGCTTGGAAATTCCGTGCTTTTGATTATATACTTATTTACCATTTAGAAAAATCTATTTACGCAGGTCTCGTTCTCCGAAAAACTCTTTTCCAAAGATTTTCACTTTTAAAAGACTTTTTTACTATCGCTAATATTAAAAAATATATTAATTATAAATGTAATGTAATGCTTCAAATACATATTTCGAAATTTTATACGCATTCTCTACATCTAACTAATGTTTAGTCTAAACGCTAAACGGCATTGTTTTTAGCTGAGGGAAGAATGCCACCCATATGCAAACAAAAAACTTAATAATTATAAATTTTTTGCAATATTAAAAATTCCAATAAAGAACGCTCAATAAAAATTGTGCAAAGCATTTTACCATAATTAAGTAGCCACGTACTTTAAATTTTGAAGTTTTTCAATCCAAATGACTTAAAAAGTGGTACTCGTTACTTGCACACCATTGGCCACTACGTGGTGCTATGCCAAAGTTTTTGTCAAAATTAGTTATACACATTTATTTAATTTGTCATCGTTTTGAAGATTTGAGTGAACAAACGAACGAAAGATAACATTTTAATTTCCATAAGAATAAAGTCTATGCACCAACTAGATGGAGAACTTAAAATAAAACACAAAAAAATATTTCTGTTTAAAGATTTTGAATCATTAAATCGTTTCATACAAGGTATTTTATTCGACTAATTAAAAGTTGTAATATATTATGTTTACGTTGTTCGTTCCTTAAAAGTAAATGATCCTGAATTATTGGCAAAATAATGAATATTTATATAATAGTTTAAATATAAAGGATAAATGCGAGTATTTTACTGGTTAAATGGGATTACATAATATTTTATCGTTATATTGATTGTATGTACTTATTTGTTTTGGTTATAAAATATGCGAGCATTTTACTGGTTAAATATGATTAAATAGTATTTCATCGTTATATTAAATAAAAGTATTTTGATTATAAACGTAATTTCATTTCTTCTAACATTCGATAAACTTTGACAAATTTTTTTTCCATAGTGCCCATCATTTGTTTAATATCATTCCGAACAATCGCCAACTCAAGGGCTGCCTCTGTCAGCGAGTCACTGTCACAATTTTTAAGACTTTTATTATTTGCATACCAACATGCAATGCCATTAACGTAATCATCAACTAATTCTGGAGCAAGTGTGTCTTCCATGATAGAAATATTACGTTTCTTAACGAACGAATTCATTAAGAGTTGCAAAAAATCGCAATTCCAATTATTTTGCTGAAAATAGAAATACTGCAAGTTTTTTAAACTATCGAATATGATAACCTTCAAGTTGAACAGGGAATTAGATGAAATGTCAAGCAATTTTAAATGTGCTTGTTTTTTAAAAACGTCTTCACCAATTTCGTGCATGTTAGTACTGCTCAAGTTTAACCGTAACAAGTTAATGTACTTCCGAAATGGATGCCCCTGTAAGCTACCCAAAGGGTTAAGTGATAAATCCAAACTTGTGACGTTAATAGCGCTTGTTATATGCGGGATTTCTCTTAAGGAATTGTTGCGCAACTCTATTTCTTTGACAATGCCGTTAACATCCAACTTACGTAAGTCACAATTGTTAACAATGATAGAATCTAAAACTGAAAATTTTAGGGTTAAATCCTGCAAAACATTACCCGAAAGATCCAAGAACGATAAATGACTTTGAATTTTAAACAATTCCGATTCAAAAACTTTAAATCGATTTCTTGCCAGGCTAATTCTTTTCAGCTTGATATTTTTATAAAAAATATTCACTGGAAACAGTTCGAACTGATTTCCAGCTAAATTCAAGTCCAATAAATTGTTCATATGAATAAAAATCTCCGCAGGCAATGCATCCAATTGATTATTTTCCAACGAAAGTTTTTTCAACTCTTTTAAAGCATTAAAACTTTGATTATTCAGCACTTTTAGTTGATTGTCATTTAAATACAAAATATTTAAATTATCAGCACCCAAAAATATATTTTTTGGTATGTCTTTTAATAAATTCTGACCTAAAAACAAACTCATCAAATTGCTGGCACCTTCAAATTGTGGCTTTTCAAAAGCCTCCACTGAACAATTTTCCATATGCAATATTTGAAGATCAGGAAAAGTATCAAACATTAGGTGTGGTATTTTCCTAATTGATGAATTCACGAATGTGAGCATTGTTTGCTTTTCAAATGGCACCTGAGACATAATAACATAATCATTCCGTCCAATTTCAATTCCACTGCAAATGCCATTTTGACAATGATCTTGCATCCATATCCTTCGTAATTCTCCGCAATAGACTTGATTGATTATAAGGATCAATAATAATCCGATCGGGAACTTTAATTTATTCATTTTCAATAAGTATAGATATATAATAGATATATTGAGAAAATCGATTCATAAACTTTGCTTTATACTGCCTCACTGTAGTATTATTTTTTAAGTTGGGTTTTTTTATCCCTTAAAAAGGCATTTCGTGTTTGACAGCGGTAAACCGCGTCTACGAAGTGTTCTTAACGATCACCACTTTTTAACTGATCTTTTATTTACAATAGCATTGATTCTGAAGGCACCACGCCATTCGCATTACATGGCAAAAATCATAAATTCCCCCTTTCAAAAGCATTTCCTAAATCACTGCAAACACTTGTTTTTATTTGTCTACTTAGATTTGTGTGACAAATGTATGGACTATTTAACCCTTTTACTCTAAAAATTTAATAGAAATATGTATGTACGCCTCTATCTCTTTATACGCTTCATGAACCCGTACTAAGCCATTAACGTCGAAATACGTATAGTGGTATATAATTATGTATGTATCCGTTGTAGTCACTTGATCTAATTTAATTAAATAAGTTTCTATTGCCTTTTTTGTGGTATTCTTGTTGTATGTAGTGCTTTATTTATACATACATTAGGGTGAACCTTAAAAATCAAATAGTCCAAAAACTAATGCATGAACAGGGTGGTCCAAGTATAAGTATCTTGTGAGGTGCCGGTCAAACCGATGCTATGCGAATAATCCAGAAACGATCCACAAGGAGACGAAATCTCTAAAAATCTTTCACATTTCTTTAATTTTCTTCAAGCAAAAATAATTTTACAATTTATTATGCCGAAAATCAGAAAAATCACTAGCGGTTCGATTTATAATAAAGCTACGAAATATTAACAGTCCTGTAATTTTGAAGTGTCTATCAATTTGCTTTAGTGAGTGCACATCTTTTGTAAAAAAAAACAGCATAGCCCCAATGATTTTATATACACTTTCCTTTTGAACAAGGGACTTGAAATTTAAAACATATGTACATATGTATGTATGTATGTATGTAGCTCAGGACATGATATTTCTTTTTTATTTGGACCAGCTCTTAGAGAATACTTATGGAAATAAAAAAAAAGTAATTGGAAAGAGCATATAGAAAATATTTTATTAGACAATTTTTAATAGTCAAAACCTTATTTAGTTCCACAAGTTCAGATCTGGAATAACACCAAAGTAATTTGCAAATCTAACATAATTATAGCTATTCTGAAGAAATTAAATTTTTGCCATTTCGTTTTGGATTGCCGTGGAATCCCAATTTGCATGAAAACTCTTCCCGTACTGCAAGATTGGGTAAATCAGAGAGAAAAATATTTTTCTTTTTTTATACGAAACAGCCCGCACTTTTTCTTCGGGCAGTTTGTGTGAATTGTCAAACAGTCAACTGTTCGCAAAATATACAATAAAACATTATTTTTCTTTAAAAACCAAAAAATTTTTGCAAAAAATATAAAAAATAAGTATTCAAAACATGTTCTAAATTTTAATATTAACGTAGCACATACTTACAAACATATTTGCGTTTTCCGTTGTTACTTACGAGTATTCTTGTGAATGTAACATATAATTTGTTAATATGCTTTGTATTGAAATGTTACAATGTTTGGCATTTTATTTTGGGCTGAAAACATGGTTTTTGGTGTTAACGCGCTTTTAAACACATTTGGCTATTAGTGAGAGTAATTCTTGCTTACTCTCATTAGCACAAACTTTACCCAAAAAGTACGGGATCGAACCTTGTATAATGTTGTATTTACTTTCTTGTTGTGAGTAGAGTTGCGCTATATTTTATTTATTATTACTTGCTTAATAGTTTAGGGCAACACTATAGTATGAACAAAAGGATATTCAATAATATTGTATAATATATGGCCCGTTTAGATTTTTCGAATATTTTAGAAGTGAGGACAAGAATTTTTAATTTTTACGCATATAACACTTCACCCTAATGTACATACATCTATTGTTTACATACAGATGCTCTACAAAAAATAGCACTGCAGAGAAACATTTCTGTTAAACAAACGTAGTTCTGCATATAAGCTGCCTTTTAATGTTAGTCTCAAAGTACTACCTCAACTTGAAAATTTGTCGTTAAAAAGATAGCCCTTCAATTTTCAAAATGAAAAAAAAACATAAAACGATTAATGAAACACGTTTTTAGATCCCTTTTACGGCCGTAATACTCAACCGATTTTGTAAAAATTTATATGTTTTCAAACGGATTTTTACATAGATGTGCACAATCTTAATTTTTTTTTATTTTATTTATTTTATCTAAATCGGTTCGATATTTAGGAAGCTATAATCATTTAAAATTTCTACTAACACATGCACACTTATTACACATGTATCAGCTTCAACTTGAAAAATAAACAAAGTGTGCATGTGTGTTTGTCCAATTTGCATTTGCATAGAAATGAGCCAGAGTTTTAAGTTGTTTATTTAGAATGTTTTTTGTTTTTGTATTTTATCGTATGTATGTATTTATGTAAATGTTTAATATTAATTTCTAGAATGCGGTCGATTGAGTTGACCGCTAGATACACTACTAATATATAATTGCACGAACACGAAGTCGTCATAAACAAACGAAGAGGCAAGCACTTTAGCTCCTCATGAAAAAGAAACAAGTCACGTAATAGTCAAATACTAAGCAGAGAAAAAAGGAAAGCAAAAGAAATACACTGGAGAGCTTAGGCATACAACAACGCATCACAAAATCCCTAAAGCCCAAAGAAAACAAAGCCAACACCAAACTGCAATACTCTATTGCAATAACTTGGGAAGTATGGTTATCTGATATTAGTGATGAAATTTATATACTGGTACATGTATATAACATGAAATTTGTTGCTTGTTTATTAATACATAATAAAAAAATCTCCTGAAGACGTCGGAAAAAAACGGACGAAACATTAATGAAAAAATTGTTTTATTGGCATCTAATGTAAAAAACTTACCAGAATTAGCCAAAATAACACAAACAAAAACAGCAAGCAAAAAATTGGTCATTAAATAAAAGAATTAATTAATATTTTATGACAATCTTTATTTTCAATAAGGGCAGTGTATCGCTTTCGAATTGAGTTTGCCAAGTTTACGAATTCTTTCCCACGACACGCCATTCCCTATACTACAAAACGTATGTACATACCCAGGTATGCTGCTTTCGACGTGCGTAAAGCAGTTCTGCTGTTGACATAAAGGTTAAACGGTAGCACAGAGTTGCTCATTGTTATTAGGTTTAGCTAGACCAACCTATCACGTTAACTAAATTGTCTAAATATTGTAATAAGCATTTCTTTTCCATTTGAACGTAAGTTTGTTTATTCGTATTTGTTTGCTTTCGTGGATCAATCGCTTGATTACCAATTAATTCTTTCACTCATTTCAAATTGTTTGATTTAAAGTACTGCATTGAGGGCAGTACATGCTATGCGATGTACTTATTTTTATCTTCTTCCAAAAACAAAATTTCTAAGGAAATTCTAAGGACGTTCCAAAAACTGTTTTAAATGAAAACATCACTTGATATTATTAAAGTTAGTATAACTTTTTCAGAAAGTATATGATTCAATAAATTATAGTATAACAAAAAATAATAATAATAAATAAATATTGTATATATGTATATAGTAAAAATTTTGTATAAATAAAATCATTCCCATAGTGCTATTATTTTTACCTGCACTGTGTGTATGTATGAACTTACAAACATAAGTACATGAATATTTGGGGTTTGTTGATGAAAAAGAATGTATTTTTGAGTAGGAAATGTACACTTTTCAATTTTGAAAATAATAAATATTTTTTATGTTTAGATTAATAAAAAAAAGTCGGTAGGTCCATTAATGCCGATAGTCAAATTTTAAAAAAGTGTGTCATACATATTATATACGAAATATTGTGGCTTTCATAAATATACATATACATAAATATATATGTATATGTATGTATATATTTCAATGAGCAAAAATAATTTCAATAATTATTGTGCGGCTCCACTAAGCATGTTATAAGCTATGATCTTAGAAGATAATTAGGAGATAAAGATAAACTTTTTCACATACATATAAAATAAATTGGTCTCACATTCATTAAAAACTCATGAAAAGTCACAAATAGAAAAATCTTTCATTGAAGTACTATTTTGTATATTGACGGCTTAAATTAAATTTTTATTATACTGTTTGTTAACCATTATTTAAATTGACCATAAATGTTTTCTACAACATTCCTTTCCTTTTAAAAGGCATATGCATATATGTTTAACGAAGGAATAGTTTAAATATAATTGTTCACTTATAATTTTGAGTTTCTCTTTTTTTAAATAATTTGTTCACAAATTGTATACTTTTTAATTTCTAACTTTTGTTTGTTAACCTTTTGAATCATATGTTTTTCTGTTTTACTAAATTTTACTACAAGAAATTTCTGCAGCGAAAATTTTTAAATTCTCAGTCATGAACCGTCACTTTACGCCTTCAATTTGTGTTTTCATTTACTGCAACTCGAGTAAACGAACGCAATTTAGTAAAATGCAGTAAAGTTCAGTAAAAATTTGTAAAAACTTTTGGGTAATCGAACACACTTATTATATCATATAAAAACGTTAACCATTTTCTGAATACATTAAACATTTTTATATCACTATACAAAATCCTCTATCAGATAACATATCGTTCATAAAACTAGCAAAAAATGCAATGTTTTTTTGAAATTCTTTGAAAAAGGTTATCAAGGCCTGTCTCGAATAATAAATTTAATAATTAATTAGCAAAAATTTAGTAATTAATTAGCAAAAACTTTTAAAAATAATTATAAAAGGGATTGAGCCGTAGTTTTTAATATATGTATGTATATTGACAACAAAGTTTTTAAAATATCTTAACAATATACGAAGTAAACAGTTTTTATGCTCTCCTGAAAAGTTTTAATTATAGTATAGGGGATTTTGAGTACTATATAAGCCGTAGATATGTTGTATTTGGAGTTTGGGTATAAAAAAAAATCAAGTTCATGATTTGAACTCGAACCAACCAACTACTTCTCAAGTTGATTCGAGTTCATATCGGACCTTTATTGCAACGTAGTCATATCTAAACAAACGGGATTTTTCAGTTAAGAATGCAGAAATATCTTGTTTACTCACCTCTGGAGGGGAGACTATTTTTATACCCTTCACCAAAAAATTTGGAAAGGGGATATATAGGTTTGTCATTCCGTATGTAATTTCTTCATTATTCATTTAACCCCCATAAAGTATACATATTCTGGATCCTTATAGATAGAGAAGTAGAATGAGCGATGCCCGTCTGTCCGTCTGCTACATTTTGGTGTATTTAGAATTAAGACCACAACACAACATAGAGACATAAATTTTATACCATTCTCTTGGAATTTTTCATAAAATTGTTCGGTTTGAAAATAACAAAACTCGGTCCAATAACACAGCTTTACAAATTATTAATTTGGAAAAATACCAAGAACGCCACATGCCTAGATAAGTTAATTGGGACCTCCTGAACACGAAAAACGCTGCAATTTTTTTTCCAAGTTTTTCGGTGTATGGTCCCACGCAAACCCTTGTGGAACCCAACCGAAAAGTTCGAACGAGATAAATGGCATAACGTTGGAAATGCTGCATATTTTTATCTGACAAGAAATGGCTGAGTTATGCCACCTCAAAGTTAAAAATTTTGGTATTCGAAATAATTTTACTTTTAAAATTTTTTTTAAAAAGTTGCGCTGGGATTCAATCCAACAACCTACTTGGTTGGTAGTCACAAGCGCTTCTTATACACCACGGAGCAGTTGTATTTTTCAAAGTAGTTTACGCGTTTAAGAACATAATACATATATCTTATTTATTATAAAATACTAAAGCTTCAAACTCTTGAGGGAAATTGGTGTGGTTGTTGTAAAATGGCCCTTTTTGTCACACATCCATCCATACTGAAATGCACATGCATGCATGGGCACATGTACACATTGTGTGTATACATGTGCATATTTAAATAGTCTTAAAGATTTGTTGTTTTGTTTTTGTTTGTTTCTTTAAACTTATTTTTGTACGTTTATTAATATAATATTATGCGTGCATATTACATTTTCTTTTCGTATATAAATAACCATAATTATTTTTTATATTATTTATATTAAAGAAATGTAATGGATCGTTAAGATACTATGTACGAAATCAATGAAATTGAAATCGGCAGCCAAAAATCTTGAAAAAATCTCTAAAATGCCAAAAATTCTTAAAAATATGCGAACATCAGGAAAATTGTATGATTCAATATTGATTAAAAACAGCAAAATTATAGAGTAAAAAAACTTTTAAAATATCATTTCCATTGTGAAAATTAAACTTTTATTAAAAACTATTTTGTATTTGGAATAAAAATTTAAAATGCATTTGTATTTTGAATAAAAGTATTGCAAATACCTACTTTCCACAAATTTATATTTAGCTTCTAGTTTGCATTATCCAACTGAATAATTTAATGTGGCCTTAATTAAAATGTATTCTAAGAATAGTTCGCAATTCATCAAATATTTTTAAACAATCAGTTCCTATCGTATACATACATATGAACTCTGGCTTTTTAGATCGGAATGTTTGGGGAAAATTTCCAAAAATAGTATATGCATACATATTTGTATTTTATTTTTTATTTTTTGCATATTTTCGTATTTTCCCCAATTCAACATATAAGTGATAAGTGAAGATCTTAGGAGATAAAAAATTGATTTCTTCATATTCATATAAAATTAACTGGTCTTACATTCATTAAAAACACCTATAAATATTACGAAATATTACGAAAATAAGCCGAATTATGGGTTGGATTTGAGAGCAAAAAGCTTTCTGTTAGCGATTTCATCGTAATTTTTCATATTTAGTTCTCTGTCTTACTTAGTAAACGCAGAAGATTTAAATAAAAAATGTTTTTAATTAAATTCATCTGTATTCTTAGCAGGCTGAATATAAATGACCGAATTTTTTAAATCAATTGAGGTTGAAATTCGATTTTGTTTCTATATCAGAAATATACAGGTTATATTGAACCAAAACCTTTATCGTCTGGTCCAACAGCAATACAGATAAGTAAATGGAAAACTAAAAAAAAAATTAAAAAGATAACTGTCAGAATACCACTAGTTTACATACATACGAACATCATACGAGTTTCAAAGAAAAAATTAAATTAAAATATGTTGTTATATTTTATAATTTAAAATTTTTTCTTACACCGTCAAGTTATTTTTATTTTTGGTATTATTATTATATTATATCAAATAAAAACGTCGATAACTTACTAAATTCATTATATAATTATTTTATCACTGTACAAAATCCAATCTGATAACATATTGGATATTTTTGAAAAATAAACCTTTTATCGTTCATAAAATTGGAAAAAACGCAAAAATTAAAAATAAAATATTATGAGATTGTGCCTGGTTTTTTAAATAAATTGTGGAACAAACTTTTTCAAATAAAAAGTAAAAGTAATAAAAACAACTAAAATGTATGGAAATTTCTAAAAAAAATAGCATTTTGTTGTGTTCAGGATTCGAAACCGTGCCACCACCGGGTAGGGTACGGTTTCAAATCCTGACCAATCATTTATTAATTTTTTTTTATTTTTGATACATTTTAGTTATTTTTATTACTTTTACTTTCTATTTGAAAAAGTTCGCTCTTTTTATAAGAATTTTTGATAGCTTTAAATTATTTTCAATATGAAGATAATATTGGAACATTTTAATCATTAGACTAGCATTTATGTAATAGGTGTCGATATTTTTATCTATTGGGAGAATTTCTTCTCGAAGAAACTGGCTCTTTGATAAAGACGTTGAAACACTTCTTGGATGTGTGAAAAATTATATAAGTGCTAATAAGGGGATGTTAATATTTTTATAATGCACTCTAGGCAAGAAAGTGTTACAAATTTGTTACGAAATTCATAATTTATGGCTGACTTCATAAACGCAGTTTGCCAAGCAACACTAGAATGCCTTGTAAACTCATGCTTCCAGTGTTGCTTTGCAAGCTGTGTTTATGAAATCAGCCTATACTATGAAATAGAGATTAGAGCTAATAATGCGTGATCGTGATTAATTTTTTATTTCCATCACGTGAGGGTGCGTCCGTGAGACGGTGAGTGGCAATTTTGTTGCCTTAATGTAATTTTTTCCATATAAGTTCTTTTTAAAATTTTTTTTCGTATTTCGTGGGCGTGAATTTTTGTGATTCTGACTTCTTTACGTCACTCCACACTATGGTGAAGGGTATATAAGATTCGGCACAGCCGAATATATCTCTGTTACTTGTTTTATTTTTCCGTTGAGCTGTGAGTAAATTAAAAACTTTAAAATCGCTTTCTGAAGAACTCATTTTTTAGATATGACTACGTTGTAATAAAGGAGCGATTACCATGAATTTACATTTTTTATTTTTTATTAAAAGTTTTTGATAAATTTAAATTATTTTTATTAAGAAAGTCATATTGAGACATTTTTGTCATCAGCACTGATTTTCGTTGCTTTGAAACTGCTTAACTTTATATCATAGAAACAAGCCATTCGATTTCGGGTCAACGGCATAAACTTATTTGCCGTCTTGATTTTTGATTTGGCAACGTCGATTTATAAAATAGTTGGCAATACTTTTAGCAGATTTTGAATAATTCTTTTATTCATCTACTAAACGCCTTGACATTTTGATAGGCATTTATTATACAAATAGCATGGCCGGGAAATGACATAGTTTTTACATGACTACCATTTTATTACGTGTTTTAATTTTTAATTATAATTGCTCAATGTGGTTAATACTAAATTATACATATATATAAGTTTTTATTTATAAGTACATACCTCTCCTAAGATTACAAAACCATGATCATTGGCTACTGTTTCTACTTTTCCATCCTTGTCTCCATCTGGTATATGAACCGCCCACGTATGAGTATATTGTCCATCTGTCGAATCTGACTTAAAAATACTTTTTTCAGCAACTTTGACACTCGTTACGAAACCGACATTTAATGAACACAAAATTATTAGAAGACATAGTTGTAATAATACCAACAAACTTTTACAATAGCTATTCCTATAGTTCCGCCTACTGCCTTTATCACAATCAAAGTGCTGGTGAAAACAATTATGGTTCTTTTCTTTTTGTAAATATATACAAGAGTTAACTATATTCTGCACTAAATATAAGTCATAGACATTAATATCACATTTGACGGATTGATTATTTGATTCTTTAAATGCTACGGTTGGTAATAAATCAATTTTATGTGATGTTTTATCCACATTTTGATATTGCTTTTTTTTGTGAAAACGTGACTTATGAACAGCTTTTCTAAACAATTTATTGGTATTTGCAATATTATGATTATTGTTGCCGCTATATATATTGCAAGTTGCTGAAGACCATCGAACAACGTCGTTTAGCATTTTAGACTTGAAAACTTGACTTTATTTTTTTGTAAATTGTAGCCACCTTATTTTGTTTATGTATATGTCTGTAAAGAAAAATTTAAGATAATTATTATTTAACTACTTTATTCATCGAGAATATTTTTGAATTATAAAAATGGTTGCCGTACATAATTTGTTTGATAATTTTTTTATGAATAAGGCAATAAATATTTAAAAAATACTTTCAATTTATAATTTATATATTAATACGTAAATGTGCGTCTCTCCTATATTGAAATCTATTTTCTGAAGACTCGACCCAGGTAATTTATAGTCCAAAACAATGGATAGATCTGTTGAAATTTTGCCGAAGATTGTGGCTAATGGAAATCACCGAAATCGGTTCATGGGTGACGGAGATATGGCCAAGAAACTTTTTGATATTTCTTAAACTGATCTGTTGAGTATAGTTCTGAGAAGACAATTTGTCCCATTTTAATATACACTCAGAAAGCATACAGAGGTGACAAGAGACGTGGTTATTAAAATATAAAGAAATAAAAATCGTATATTAATCATTAGATTACATTCTAAGAAAAAAATAATAAGTAATAAAGTATATTTAATACATATGTATGTTATCTACTTGTATATGCATTTATTATTTACTACTGTATGCAGCGGTCGACGGCAATTCGACCGCATTCTAGTAATTAAATATTAAAAATTTACATAAATATATACGATGAAATACAAAATCAAAAAACATTCTAAATAAACAACTTAAAATTAAGGAATGGTATATCGATTTTTTGCAATCCATTTTACGTCGGCGATTTTATACTGAAATCGATTTTTGAGCTTTTAAAATCGATTTTTTTATAATTATTAAAATATTCTAAATTTTAATCTTTATCAAACAGTTAAAATGTGTAAATGAACAATACAATTGAGTATGTATGTTTCTGCAGATTAAAGTAAACTACATAACATACATAGTCATCACATAAACCAACAACTTTTTCTACAAAATCTTAGCGAATAAGATTGGTTTGATAACTAACGTAATTAGTGAAAACGATTAACCGATTTAAAAAATCGAAATTAAAATAGATCGAAAATCGATTTTGGAATCAATTTACCATTTCCTACTTAAAACTCTCTCTTAATACAAAGAACATTTAGAAAAAAGCTCTGTCCCATTTCTATGCAGAAGCAAATTGGGCAAACACCCATACATAATTTGTTTATTTTACAACTGGAATCTGATACGTGCATGTGTAATAAGTGTGCATGAGTTAGGAGCAACTTCAAAAATACTAAAATACTAAACCGCATCAAATAAAATTAAGATTCCCATTAAAAATATATAAATATTTCCAAAATTGGTTCAGTATTACGGACAAAACGTGTTTACCTATTAACAATACATACAGATATGTAGATTCATATAACATTTATCTTCGTCAATAGAATCGAAACTATCATTCGCGTAAATTTCACGGGTCAAATAATTTTATTAAAGGCAAGGTTTCGGAAACCTTTGTAAAGAGCATCGAAGAATTAGGTTTTTTATTTTTTTCTAATTTTAATTCTAGTACGATTTCTTTATTTAGTTTTATTTTTATTGTCCTTAAAATCCTTTCAGTCTCAGAATTACTGAAATGCAATACTAGATAGCAACTTACTGGATTAATCAAATCAGGAAATAGACTTTCTTGCAGCGCATTCCAAAACTCAACTGTTGACCTAAGATTTGTCGTTATAATTTAAAATCGTTCGCCAATCAATTTCAATCAATGTAATTTAGTCTTCAGTGTACTTACGCTTGTACATTAGATTAATTTTTTAATGTTTCAAAATGATGTTATGGGTTCATCAGAAAATACAAATTTAAAAAAAAAATTAGCATTTTTGAAGCTAAATTAATAAAAGGCTAAAAAAGCCACAAATTAATCACGTAAACTTCCGAGCCTAAAAGATAAAAAAAACATACTTATGTATATAGATTCGAAAATGCTAAACTAGAAGTTTATAGAACTTGAAAATTTTTCTTATATTTTCCAAAAATAGCTGAGAAATAAACAATAAAAAATGAACTAACGACATCTTATTAGCGCAACTCTTTTTCAGTGAGCAAAACATTAGACATGATAAAACTCGGTAATAAGAAAAGGATACAATAAAAAAATTCTAATTATAGCGTTGCATCTTTGTGCTCGATGCTCCACGAAGGTTTTAGTCATTCTACTTTCGAAACAATTATTGAAATTTGGAAAAAAAAAGAAATTTAAAAAAAAATTTAGTTTTTAAAAGTAACAATATAATGCAATCTCGCAAATTGTAGTGCATACTAAATTAATTGCTTCTTATGCGCTTTTCACATATTCGTAATGCCATTTTTGGCGTTTTTAGTCCCTTTACAAGGAATTTTAAACATTTTCTCGTATAAATTATAAATTCCGTAACAAATTGTCAACCCTTCATCAGCATATCATATCATGTTACACAATAGTTAATGACAAATTAAGCTTTAAAATTGTTTGTTGAGTACGTGGATTTGCATTTCCGATAACGATATGGTAGGTATGTACACATTTTGGTAAACGCCCGCAGAGGAAAAATTTTGGCAAAAAAATGTAAATACACGTAAAATATAAACAAAACAACAAGAACTATTATTATTGTTAGCAAATGACAAAAAAAATTAAAAAAGTGCGAAGTAACTTTTTGTGTATATTATTTTATATTTGACCACTGATCATGTATAATTTACCTGTTTTGCTGGTTGTCTCTTCGTACCTTTTAAATTGATTATATCCAGTTTTTATATTGTTAAAGAATACTCAAAACGCTGACATAATTTGTATTCTACTGAGGCAAACCTTTTCCTTTGTTTTTATTTACAATGGAATATTTATATTTTGCCCTACTTTTTTGGATACGTGCGTTATTTTTGTTAACATTCACAACCTCAAGAAGATTAATAAACTATTAATATTTAATAAATGAGTTATAACAATTATATATACATATTTTTTAATTGTTTAAAATTTTATTTGCATTTGCAATTTTTATTCTACCAGAAACATTGCAGAAACACGAGCAAACACAATCACGACGCGTCAGAAAATAATGTGCTCCCAGATCTACTTTTCCAGACATGAATTTATTCAAAAACTTATTGTATTTTAATCAATACGAAAATACTCTGCATTGAATATATGCATATTATTCTTACATTTTTAAATAAAAATTTTTCATGATACTGCATTTTGAACTTTCTTTTACCCAAATTAAAATACTTAGTGCTTTCATCCGATAGCACTGTCACATAAAGTGTATATGAACATCTGTACATATGTATGCATATATACATTTGTTTATCAAAAAAATTTTGCACATTTTACCTCTTAGTATTGGTTTTATTGAACTCGTAGATTCAGTTCACAAAACACTTTCGTAATATGATTTGAAATAAAACTAATAAATTCCTTTAAAGACAATACTTTTATAATTAAAAATCCTCTGTATCGACGTCTATGTTTTACCTTTGTTGTAAATCACAATAAGCCAACTGAGCGAAATGTCATTAAAAGGCACATTCACAGTCATATAACATTCAAGGCAGGGCAACCAGGTAGTAGCGGTTCCAACACTTAAAAAATTTAAGAAAATACCCGAATAGCTGTCAAAGGTTAGTCAGCTGTGCAGCTACCTGGTTGATTTGCCTTACCAGCATTTCTGCAATAAATAACGCATTTGTGGCTAGATATTAACTAAACGATTCAATAATGAACGAATCGTCGTCTCAGAGTTATCTATACGTATGTATACCACTAAATAAAAAAAAAAAGTTGACCGCTTCTCCTAAAAACTCAAGACTTGACAAGTCACCCCTGATGTATGTGAACCGGGTCTGAGATCCTGAAATCGTGTTGCAGAAGTAGTGCAAATTTGGATCATCTAATAATTTTTTTTTATATATAATGTTCAAACTTTAGATTTAATTTCCCAAGAAAATTTTTGGTGATACGTGATAACTTCGGGGCGACGTAATATTTATGATTTCCACCTCATTTAGTCTAATCTATAAATTCATAATATAGAAACGGTTCTGGAGTATTTGATAGTTTACAAGAAAATAATTATATTTAGGGTATTCAAATGGTACTCAAAAAATCATACATTTTAAATAAAACGAAAAAATATGACGTGGAAGAACAAGCACTATGTAATTTCTCTTACACTTCCCTCAAATTTCTACTGTTTGGAAATTCATAGTCTTATTATTTTATGGCTTTTCTGTTTAAAGCACTATAACAATTTACATTCGTTAGTTGTAAATTACGATTAAACTGCAGTTTTATCACCAGTAACCCTGTGATCAAAGCATCTACACATGTCGATAAATAGCCGCACACACCCAAGAAGTCGATTAAAAATTATGATACAATGTCAATGTTATGTGACTCAGAAAGTAATCCTATGAAAAGTATAAAAATATACATTTATCTAGTGTTTGACAAAATTACATAATTTTAAATTAAGACCAACAAAATTTTGATAAAAATTATAGTTGAACAAAATTATATGCATATAAGCATAGGAATTGAAAAATAGAAAATTACTTATAAGGATTGAAAAAGAAACTGGCAATGCTGCTGTGGTGTATAATGATATTAAGAGCTGCCACTTTGCTCTTATTAGACCAAAAGTACAGTGGTATTTATGAAAGTTTGGCTTGTTTGGTACAATATCTTACAGCATTTAATGCTTTGTGGCATTTATACTATTGCAATGAGATTAAAATAAATTGTAACTAGGCCGTATATTTTTAATATTGTAGTCACTTTTCGCCGATATTAAATGCTGTGAGCTTATTAGTGGCCGTTCACATATTACGTATCGCAATTTTTTATTTTGTAGAGCGTAACAACGTAATATGTCTACCAGGCCTTAGGTTTCAAATAGATACATATCTTCCGTTTGATGATTTATTATTAGCTTATTAATGGCCGTTCACATATTGCGTGTCGCAATTTTTTTATTTTGTAGAGCGTAACAACGTAATACGTATGTCTACCAGCCCTTAGGTTTCAATTAGATATCTTCCGTTTGAAGATTTATTATAACAAATCACATTCCTTGGTATATTTAAAAATTATAAGGCGAAATGTATGGTTTTAGCAGACTTTTGTTGTGTCAACTTTGATGTCAATTCACCTTGGTTGGTATGGTAAATTAAATCTTTCATCTCTGAGTGCATCTGTATATATATATATGTATGTACAAACATACATATGTTGAAATGAAACAATTATAGTATATTTTGTGCATAGTTTACGGATACATATTTAGAAAGAATTGGCATACACTCAATAACTACACCATTAATGGTTACATACACTTATACTCACGAAGGCCTCGAAAACAAATTGTTGTCATGAAATGGGCGTGATTCTCCGGCGAATACAAACACGAGCATACATACAGCAATTACCAATCAACCCACATACATGCATACGTACATATGTATCAACCCCCTTTTATATCGTCATTAACCTCGAAAGAGATGACACCTTTAGTGGAGCCCGATCTGTATTCGAGATATAGGAAATACATGCGAATAATAACACAACACAGACTTCGGTAAAGTATGAGCTACCAAGCCATCAGTACTTCCATACTGAGGCAAAAGTAGGAAGTTGGGTAGGGTGGACAGTACGCCACGTGAAATTGTCAAATGGAAAATATACATATGTAATAGTTTTTACTATAGTCTTAAATAAAAAATATTAATTATGAATATATGTATGTATGTTTCCTTTCGCAGAGTCGCGTTAAGTTGATAAATAAAATAGATATTTTATATTTAAGTGTTTGTAATAAAAAATATTAACTAGCAATTGCATGTAGCCTCCATGTATCTTCGTCCTTGAATTTTCGAATAAATATCATTATATATACATACATACATATAAAAATATTAATGAAGAACTCATCCTTATTATAATTACATATGTATATGTATATATATTTTTTTAATTAATAGTACGGATTTCTCACGGCAATTCAGGTTCCCATAAGAACTGTGAAAAATTTCCGTAAATTCAAGTTGGTATATTTCTTAATAAAATTTCTGATTGCAAGTACAGAGTTCCTAAAGAAAAGTGACTATTACAGGGAGATATTTTTCGTGAGGCGAAGCAAAAATTAATGTATAGACAATTGTTTGGCAACGGTACTATTAATATTTCTAATTTTTGGTACCGTGTAACAACATACAAAAACACTTAAAATTTGTTTTTGTATGTGTGAATTATAAAATAAATGCATTTGTGTGTACACAGTAAAAAAACTGCTACATACCGGTTGTAGCGTCGTGGTAGTAATAAGAAACTCTAACGAGCAAAGTTAATCAAAGAAATATAAAAAAATAAATCTTTGACGTTTGCCTGCCCAATATTATTTTTATATGAGAAGCAGCAAATATTGATAGCTCAGTAAAGATGAAAAATAAGTCGGTACATATCAATATTTTGAAATAAAACCTTCTTAGTCGTTTTTAAAAGATTAATTTTGAGGATAATTTTTAATTAATTAATAGGTATAAAGAAAAATTTCCATTGTAATTATTCTACTCATAATCCAATGATCATGATTCTACTAATATTGCTGATACTTCAACAGATTTGTTTTAATTATATTTTTCCTTACCTTTCTTAGGAATTTTGTTTTTACTGTAGTAGAGGAGTTTAGACTAGTAAGCAAATGGATTTTAAGAACGTTTACATTTTTAAGCAGTGTTTTTGCTGTTATATGTAGTAAAAGGGATTCTTTTAAAAATTTCTAACCACGAGTTTTCTCAGTTTTTAAGCAGCTCTAATAATTTTTTTTCGATCTCCGCGATTTCGTTCTATAATTTTAGTGTTATTAAAGAAGTAGTTGCAGTAAGGAACATGGTAAATATTTAAGCCTAAAAGTTATAGCTTGATACAATAAATAGAATATTTTGTATGCATTTTTGGGTCTGTATATAAATAATGCTTCCTTTTGAAAGAAAACCCTTTGTACTGACCTTTAGTTTTCCAGAATTTCTCCGAATTCCAAACCTCTCATTTGAATTTTGAGTTGACGATCATGGTCCAATATGTCTTTGTTAGGTGGACAAATTAGGTAGCATCGAATATTTTTCATGTGTTCCTCGGAGCAATAATTAGAATTATTCAAAAGCCCAATTACATTGGATATGTCTATTTGTCCCAGAATCAGGTGGAGTGGTTAATCGGCTACCATTATATGTATGTATATGACAAAGAATATACTGCGAATAAGGGGCTTGGTGATGCATTTTCTACACTTCTTGCGAAAATGATCGTTAAATTATTTAATTGGCTTGTAAGCAAATATTAATACACACATCATTACAAAAATATACCTAAACTGCTTTTCTAATACAAAAAACTTAAGTTTTATTATTAGTTGAAAGCAATATTGTTTCAGTTATTGCTAATTGAAAAAATGGCGTTACACAAAATTATTTCGGCAAGAAAAATTTACAAACACTTCCAATGTATATTAAACAAATTAAATACTTAAGTGGTGTGCTTCTTCAGTAAACTTCTTTCTAAATATGAATGTTTTTTCAAAATGGACAGTTAAAGAACAGAAATATTCATACATACATATATGTATGTATCTGCATACAAATTTCCCGTATATATTATACCTTATATTATATACAGTTTATTTTATCGGTGGAAAGAAATCAAACAGCAAATTTTAGCAAATATTTGTAGTTTTACCTTCGCTTTTATATATTTGTTAATGTGGTGAGAATTAGATACTAATAAAATAAGTCTCCATACAGATTGAATTGCGTAATTTTTCGCTCAATTCTATTCTGCTAGTTCACTTAAATCTTTTGGTATTTAAAACTTGATTTTATTGCACTTTTTTTTATACCATTATATGTTGTTTTTTTAATTATTTGCAGATTATTTATTTTAAATATTTTATATGTGTATTAATTTTAATAACTATGGCATTTACTCCAGAACGATAAAATTACGCCAACCTGTATATGGTACAGTTTAGTTTAAAATTTCATTATCCAAAATCGAATATTTCATCACTCCTTTATGCAGCTTCAGCTAGTCAAGATGAAATCTGAAAGTATTTGTTATATATACATATGTATAAAAAGCAAAATAATATATTTGTTATATAAACATTGTATATATTTTAGTGTGCATATGTATGTATTTTAAAAATAGTTTAATCAGTTGGTTTTAGAGTGTACTTAGATAATTATTACTTCGGTGCTTCAAAAATGAACATGTATGTATGTATGTCTATGGTATATAAAACGAATGGTGAATATACCACAGAGTTAGCTTGTGCTAATTAAACACGGAACTGAATATAAATTGATCTTTGTCAACTTGACATGGCTATAAATAGCAACTTGAATGCAACTCTTAATATTGGAACTAATAATTCTTGTATTCTTTTTTTTCTCATTATACATATATATAGCAGAAATTAACCCAGACTTGCTAACCGTATGGTAGCTTGTTGGATAGTGAATACACAGGGTACGTCATAAGGGAGTGTTCACAGACTCTCTTAAATTTGGACGTCGCCGTTAGAAAGTGGATTAATGTGTTGTTTGTGTCCTATCCAAATACCGTTACGTTACCCATAATTACTGTTAAGATGCATGTACAAATTAGTTGATATTAATCAATCTATACATATAATAGAATAGCAGCATATAGTAATTAGGAAATCTAACTAACTGAAACCCAAAATCAAACGCGTCCGTTGGAATAAAAGTAGAGTAGTAAAGTAGTAGTACGTAGTTAACAATTTAATTAGAGAAAACCCAGACAATAGAGCAGATCTTCAAGTATTAAGTATAAAAGAAGAAGAAACACAATTAAAAACGTAGGAAAACATAGAAGAAAAGTGTGATGAAAAGAGGAGGTTGGTGGGTTTAGGTTACAAAGAGGGGGGATAAATAGAATAGGATAGGAAATGTGTCCCCCCGTCACAACCAAGATGAGAGCCGACGAACTGAGCTTATTATCGCGCCTCTGCGAGGCGCGATAATAAGTTGAGTTCGTCGTTTTTATTTTTATATACAAATACTATTGGAACGCTGTCCAGCAGTAAAATCTACCCACATATCCATCATTATTCTAGCAAAGGCAAAGCAATAAATTCTTGCATCAAATATATTAATAAAAATTTTTTCTTAAGCTTAATCAACTTGAGAGAGAAGCAACATGTCCGTTGATCTCGTTGAAAGGGGAAATTTGTTGTTAGCCAATAGCAGCACGAATAGAAATAAAAATATGAATGGTTATTTGCCGTTTGAGGTGAGCCAATAGCAGCACGAATAGAAATTATTGAATAAAAAATATTAATGGTTATTCTAGCGTTGGGAAAAAATGAAAACTAGCCTATGGACGGTGCATTGCGTGGAGCGCGTTAATGCTAAAGGCAAAGCTAGTGCGTAAATAGATAAACTAAGATGTTTAATACATTTTTAACTATAAATTAATGCCTCAAATATATTAATAAAAATTTTTTTTAATGAACTGGCTGTTCTAGCGTTGGGAAAAAATGAAAACTAGCCTATGGACGGTGCAATGCGTGGAGCGCGTTAATGCTAAAGGCAAAGCTAGTGCGTAAATAGATAAACTAAGATGTTTAATACATTTTTAACTATAAATTAATGCCTCAAATATATTAATAAAAATTTTTTTTAATGAACTGGCTGTTCTAGCGTTGGGAAAAAATGAAAACTAGCCTATGGACGGTGCATTGCGTGGAGCGCGTTAATGCTAAAGGCAAAGCTAGTGCGTAAATAGATAAACTAAGATGTTTAATACATTTTTAACTATAAATTAATGCCTCAAATATATTAATAAAAATTTTTTTTAATGAACTGGCTGTTCTAGCGTTGGGAAAAAGTGAAAACTAGCCTATGGACGGTGCATTGCGTGGAGCGCGTTAATGCTAAAGGCAAAGCTAGTGCGTAAATAGATAAACTAAGATGTTTAATACATTTTTAACTATAAATTAATGCCTCAAATATATTAATAAAAATTTTTTTTAATGAACTGGCTGTTCTAGCGTTGGGAAAAAATGAAAACTAGCCTATGGACGGTGCAATGCGTGGAGCGCGTTAATGCTAAAGGCAAAGCTAGTGCGTAAATAGATAAACTAAGATGTTTAATACATTTTTAACTATTAATTAATGCCTCAAATATATTAATAAAATTTTTTTTTAATGAACTGGCTGTTCTAGCGTTGGGAAAAAATGAAAACTAGCCTATGGACGGTGCATTGCGTGGAGCGCGTTAATGCTAAAGGCAAAGCTAGTGCGTAAATAGATAAACTAAGATGTTTAATACATTTTTAACTATAAATTAATGCCTCAAATATATTAATAAAAATTTTTTTTAATGAACTGGCTGTTCTAGCGTTGGGAAAAAGTGAAAACTAGCCTATGGACGGTGCATTGCGTGGAGCGCGTTAATGCTAAAGGCAAAGCTAGTGCGTAAATAGATAAACTAAGATGTTTAATACATTTTTAACTATTAATTAATGCCTCAAATATATTAATAAAAATTTTTTTTAATGAACTGGCTGTTCTAGCGTTGGGAAAAAGTGAAAACTAGCCTATGGACGGTGCATTGCGTGGAGCGCGTTAATGCTAAAGGCAAAGCTAGTGCGTAAATAGATAAACTAAGATGTTTAATACATTTTTAACTATAAATTAATGCCTCAAATATATTAATAAAAATTTTTTTTAATGAACTGGCTGTTCTAGCGTTGGGAAAAAATGAAAACTAGCCTATGGACGGTGCAATGCGTGGAGCGCGTTAATGCTAAAGGCAAAGCTAGTGCGTAAATAGATAAACTAAGATGTTTAATACATTTTTAACTATTAATTAATGCCTCAAATATATTAATAAAAATTTTTTTTAATGAACTGGCTGTTCTAGCGTTGGGAAAAAGTGAAAACTAGCCTATGGACGGTGCATTGCGTGGAGCGCGTTAATGCTAAAGGCAAAGCTAGTGCGTAAATAGATAAACTAAGATGTTTAATACATTTTTAACTATAAATTAATGCCTCAAATATATTAATAAAAATTTTTTTTAATGAACTGGCTGTTCTAGCGTTGGGAAAAAG